>CM057458.1:354175000-355464285 GCA_016271365.2 Neoceratodus forsteri
AAATGAAGTCAGTCAAGCAAATTGCTGATCTAACTGACGTAAGACATCTGTAGGCATTGGCTTTGGAGTGAGGGACGGGACACGCAGAGACTGATCCGTGGTCCCCTACCCCCGCCGCACCACTGCATTAGAAGATAACCCTTGAGGTCCCTCAGCTGACATCATTACAGCTCCCTCCTGCAAGGCACAGCACAGAGTTTGTGCAGCAGCAAGAAGTGAGTGCCACCTATGCTTGGGGGTGGAGTCTAATACAGTACAATAACTTGACATTTTTAAAGAAAATGCAGATCAAAATGATAGCTCCATGTTCTCTCTGTCCTCCAGTGGTAGAGACAGACTTAGATCATTGCACAAATGCAACACGACCACTGTAGTCCTCTTGAAAAACACCTGGGCGGTTGGGTATAAACAGGGCATTGAAAATTTCTCCCTCATAGTTCATCACTTTTCTGATGACTAAGATGAACTAACATGCAACAGACACTGCATCCCGACTTTGTCGACACTTGGGCATCAGAGCGAACTCCAAGCCACAAAACCTAAGCTTGAACAGTGAACATAAAATGAAATGTGGAACCATACAAATGGAACTGGAAAAAACAACTGAACAGAGATAAATACCTGGAGTTGGAAAGGAGTGCACAATAAAGTATAAAAAATGTTAACATTAAATGCTGCTTTCATATAATGAACTTTATTTGGGGTCTGGAGTTTTTTATGTTTTTTTTTTTTTTTTTAATCTATTCTACAACAATGAGTAATAAACACACCACAGGGAATACAGTCATGCTGTATTACACTAAAAATGAAGCTTCTCAATCAGAACACTGAGCTACTATACAGGTACTGTGTTCCCCCCAAACTGTGCAGTGGACCTAGTAACTGTACAGTAAGCTATTTTCTGTACTGTTATCAGTTGATCACATTAATCGCACAGCAGATAGCCCTTGTAGGGGTTTGGTATACTTTGTTTTACACATATGGGGAAACCAACTCCAGGATGTCAGAGACTGGCTCAGAGTCACAGAAACCTCCTAGCATCTGGGGTACCTTGGTTCATAAATGGACTCTGGTGCCATGCTCTGGGAAAAGCAGGGCGGAGGTGCATTATGACAAAAGGCACTTTAGCGCAGAGGAAGAAGGATGTGGTCTGCCTAGAATCCATGCATTCCTGCCCCAACCAGTCAACCAAAGAACAACATCTGCATTGGATACAAAGGTAGTTATACATATGCCTTGCCTTTTGGATGGTGAACCAGTTACAGCCACAGCACTTCAATATCAAGGAGGTGACTAATAAGAAATGTTGAAATCTAGATTTAGTAGTTGCCGTATTGGTCCTTGCAAGAATAGATCCAGAAGCAAATGATTTGATACCTTTTAATGGACCAACATAGATGTAACAACAAGAACAAAGTGCTTTAGCTTTCGGACCAACCAGTCCTTCTTCAGAAGCCAATGGCAGTTGATTAGAAAATACAGTACTTATAACAGCTAGATCATGCAGAAAAAATATAGAAAAAAAATCCCCATTGGTTTAAAATACTCATTTAAAAAATACAGAAGATGATGTCAGAGAAGTTTAACAGTACCGTACTGCCTTCAGCCAGGAAGGACCCTGGGTCAAAGGTGCTTGGTGGAACACACATACAATGAATACTACTGCATATAAATTTAATTGACGTAAGATAACACTGCTGAAGCAGATGACTCCTAAATCAAGCTATGAGTGTGTCAGTTTGTATAAGGATGTGATTACTGAAAGGCAACCAAAATAAGTATATAAAAAAGGCAGGGACCTGTCATAATGCTGATATCTATGCACTATAAAATAAGTCATTAAATAAAACGTACAGTATGTTTGGCAAAAACAAATTCTACGAGCACTACAGGATCATAAATGCCATGATTTTGTAATATGAATGCCTTTCTACTGCATCACAGAGCTGCATGACAGCTGCAGCTTTCTTGCCATTCCAGGACTGGCTTCGAATGCAAGCCATGAAAGGTTGTTTCTTACAACTACGGAGGGGGAGTGGCTTTAAGGGGACTTACTTTTTTTTTTTCTTAAGACTACACTGATCTTTATCACTCAGAGATTAAATTTAATTTCTCTCAGATCTGCCATTTCTCTGTTCCTTTTACAAGATAAGGTTGAGGATCAGACATCTGAAATGTCCACTAGGTCACACTGGGACATTCTCAGCAGGGTCATTCTCGATGCCCTACAGGGGGCATGCCTCAGACAGCTAGTGTTGGAATCCAATTGGGAGGAAGCAATCTCAGACCTGGTACTCTCAAATGGAGACAGAGTATCTCAGATTTAGAAGTGGGTAGCCATCTGGGAACAAGCGACCACCAAACAGCCGCAGAGTCAAGCCATATAAAAGCAAGAGTACTGGACTTCAGGAGGGATGACTTTGGCAAAATGGGAGAATGCCTCAGAAAAGCACTAGCAAATGGGCAAGAAGGAGGGGTGGAGGAAAAATGGAGAAAAATCAAAACTGCCATCACAGAGGCAACAAGTCTTTGTGTGAAACAAGTAAACAAATCAAAATGAAGGAAAAAATCACTATGGTTATCAAAAGAGGTGGCAGGGAAGGTTGGGGAGAAAAAGATGGCATTCAGTAAGTATAAGGAAACACAGAAGGAGCAGGACAGAGAACTGTACCAGTTAAAGCAGAAGAAAGTGGGAAGGCAGTCAGAATAGCAAAGGCCCAAACCAAGGAAAAGATAGCCAACTCAGTTAAGGGGGATAAAATCTTTTATAGGTACATTAGGGAGCGAAGAAAGACCAAGGGAGGGATAGTGAGGCTTAATAAAGGGGAGGGGGTGGGCAGAGGATGACAGTGAAAAAGCAGGGCTACTTAACGAATACTTCTGCTCAGTATTCACAAAGAGGAGGGGGAAGTACCAAAACCAATCAATAGAAGCACTCTGGATAGAGGGGTCGATACCAGCCCATTCACAGAAGAAAAGGTCCTGAAAGAACTCCTAAAACTAAAAGTGGACAAGGCAATGGGGCCTGATGAGATTCTCCCCAGAATTCTAAAAGAACGAAGGGGAGAACTAGTAACACCACTGACTACCCTTTTTAACAAATCATAGGAGGAAGGTGTAGTACCCGGGGACTGGAGGAGGGCAGATGTGATTCCTCTTCACAAAAGTGGGAGCAAGGCAGAGGCAGGGAACTACAGACCTGTTAATTTGACCTCAGTGGTAGGGAAAATGATGGAATCACTTCTGAAAGAAAGAACTGTTGAGTACCTAGAGGCCAGCGGGGCATTGGACCCAAGGCAGCATGGATTCACAGCGGGAAGATCATGTCAGATGAATCTAATAGATTTCTTTGACTAGGTGACCAAAGCAGTAGACCAGGGAGGGACTGTGGACATGACCTACCTAGATTTTAGCAAAGCATTTTACACAGTCCCACACAAAAGATTAATAAACAAGTTAGCCAGCCTGAGAGTGGGTCCAAGGGCGGTAGCCTGGATAAAAAGTTGGCTGGACAACAGGACACAGAAGGTAACAGTAAACGGAGTCCACTCCGAAGAAAGGGGGGTTACTAGTGGGGTATCGCAGGGTTCAGTACTGGGACTGGTCCTCTTTAATGTCTTTATAAGTGACATTGCAGAGGGACTGGAAGGAAAAGTATGACTCTTTGCAGAGAACACAAACATCTGCAACAGGGTTGATTCACAAGAGGGGGGTACAAAGGATGAGATGGGACTTGGAAAGGTTGGAGGAATGGTCAAAAGTATGGCAGGCTGGCAGCTTAGATTCAATGCAAAGAAATGCAAAGTAACGCACCTGGGAAACAAAAACCCAGGGGAAGAGTACACAATTTGGGGAGTGGTGGGGAAGGGAAGAGGTTCTGACAATAACAAAAATGGAAAGGGACCCGAGGGTAGTCATATCAAGATGACCTAAAGCTAGGCAAGCAATGTGAGAAGGCAGTAAGGAGGGCTGGAGGGGATACTGGGATGCATAGGGAGGAGCATCATCAGTAGAAAACAGGAGGTTGTTATCTTTCTGTACAGACACTTGGCGAAACCCCATCTGGAGTACCGAGTGCAGTTCTGGAGACTCCATCTCCACAAGGAGACAGACAGGATGGAGGCAGTCCAGAGGAGGGCAACTAAAATGGTGCAGGGCCTGCAACAGAAGCCATACGAAGAGAGACTAAAGGAGCTTAAAATGTATGCCCTCGAGGAAAGGAGGGAGAGGAGGGACATGATAGAAACTTTCAAGTACCTCAAATGAATCATCAAAGTCCAAGAGGGTAGCATATTTCAGAAAAAGAGATGTGCAAGAACAAGGGGCACAATCTGAAGATAGAGGGGGGACAGCTGAGGGGCAATGTGAGGAATTATTTTTTCATGGAGAGGGTCATGGACGCATGGGACAGCCTTCCTGAAGAGAGCGTAGGGTCAAAAAACTGTGGAGGAATTCAAGAACACATGGGACAGACATAAGGCAATTCTTGTTGGGGGGTAGGAAGAAGTAGGCTGTTGGTTAACTGGGATCTGCAGCTTATCCAATAAGTAGGGAAATGGCCAGACTGGGTGGGCCAAGCGGGTCTCATCTCCCGTCAAAGTCTGTTTCTATGGTTGTCTATGAAGATGAGAAAACAATATGGATTCCAAGCATGTAGAGTACTTATAAAACAATCTCTCTGTCACAGCATAAATTAAGTCCATTTCTATGCATAATATGCAGTGCGCTACCAAATCAGATTACTTAGTATACAGCATTTTCCCCATGTAAGTAATCCAAACTGACACTAAACAGTTTTGTCAACACTGCCCAACATCTTTTTCATGTCGGCATAAATTCCCACTACATTAGTGCAATCCCCGACAAGTACTTGATGATTCAGATGACTTTCACACACAATACATAAGAGTACTTTACGTCAACTGATTCAATTTCCACTGTCATGGTTAAACTGAATATTAAAAATCACAGCTACTTTAAAAAATATTGAATACCAAGTACTGAAAGTACTTGCTAATGTGTTCATCATTATGTGATGGAGTATCACTTGTATATTTTAGAGATTTTCATCTCTTCCTCCTGCTTGAGGGCTCTTCTTTGTCCCCAATAACAGTTATAAGTACTGGCATGCATATTTTTTTTTTTATATATATATTGGCTTCATCGTTGAACAATTTTTTATGCAACTATTTTTGTAACATGTAACTATGATAAATACCTAATAAAATATAAGCTAAAAATACTGAATGTCAACAGAATAACATATGGAAAAATGTGCAAGAGAACAGGAGCTCTGTGGTGAGAGAGGCTCAAACAGTTACACTGGGCGTCCTCCCTGTGGATGAGCTTACTGTAAAGACAGTGACAAAACAGCACCTTAATGAGCGACAATGTACACTATACAATTGCCTGTACCAAACGATTAGACCTAACGAATGAAGCAGAACTTTCCAAAGCTAGTCTCAAACACCATTTTGTTAGTCCAATAAGAAGGTATCTGCAACAAATCTGTTTTTTTTCCTACATCATAGACTGGACTAATACATCTAACACATTTCTGTGTCAATGTAATACAATACAAGGTGGGGACAGATTCTATGAGAGAGTGCTTTTGATTCACTGCCAGGCTTGGTTTCAAAATCCTTTGCTCAAGCATATATACACTAAGACAATTAAAGGGGACCAGTCAGTACAAAGATCCCCTACATCCAAGTGTGGGGCCGATCCCAATGGGCACTTTGCATGCAAAATCATTCTGTTTTACTTACCATTTACTGTATACTTGGTTTACTGCAGTATAGTAAATTACATCAGACTAATTTTGCTTACTTCCCAGGTTAACTAACAGATAACAGACACGTGTTTTGTCCTACCAGGACTCATCAGTATGCCTCATCTGTTTGACACCCCAATGGAATGAACCAGCTACCCTAAGACGGTTTGTCATCTGTTAGCACCCTTTGCAAACTGTGTGAGAGGCCTTTCAGCACCGTGCAGTTCTGCTTAAAGTTGAACCAGCATAATATTCTGTGGTGATCTGCATATGCAGCCCATGATGCTTTGCATTGTGTGGGCACGTGTGATTTTGTATTTCCTTGAAACTTGACTTCCCAGCCAAATGCCCATTGGAGTAACCATTACCTCAGTGTTTGTGCACAGAGGTTCTTTGTCATATATATACATATGCATGCATACACATATATACATACACTTACACACACACACACACACACATTATATATATATATATATATATATATATATATAGATATATGGATGGTAGTTAGGGTTGCGGAGCCATTTACATGTTAAACCCAAAATTTTGCACCTTAATAACTCTGCAACCGATTGGCGGATTTGGAATATACAATCAAGACCCATATGCCTTGGGATCTGCCAAGTTTCGTACTGGTCGCATATACGGCTGCGGAGTTATTAAGCGTGATCTACATCGCGTTACGCTTTTCTGGAAATTTTACTGCCAGCGTACAAGTGATAGTTTGCTGCTGACCGGTCCGAAATCTTCAGGAACGGCCGCCAGGGTCCTCATGTGCCTTTTGAAGATTTCGTGAAAAAATATTAAACGGTTCAAAAGTTATTCAAAAAACAAGTTTCCATTATAAGTCAATGGGAAAAGTTAACAAAAAGTTCGACAGTGTCACAAATGCAGTTTTTACTTTCGCAAATGGCCCTTTTACTGTCGCAAATCCGCCATTTTTTTTTCCAGTTAGCAATCAGAAAAATGCTTGGCATTTAAAATTGGGACCCTCTAGCAACCTAATTCTTTTTGTATTCACCTAGTCGGACCCTGAGGATGCTAGCCATGTCTTTATTTTAAGGTAAAACACCCCAGAAATATATTTTTCAAATTTCTGGAAAAAGTACTTTCGCAAAGTACTGTCGCACTTGCAACACTGTCGAGTGAATTTGCGAAAGCTTTCTCAAACTTCGACAGTACTTTTCTAGGCTGTGGGAAAATGACAGCAATTCTTTGGCACACTGCTGCCAAAGAACAGTTTGGTGTTTTGGCCTGCAATTTGGAAGGAACGCAGCTGACATATCACAGATGTGCCCTTCAGTGTTTTGTTGAAAAAATATTACATGGCGGCAAAATTACAGCACTCCAAAGTTGACACTTTTTCCCCATAGGATAACATTACGGCAACCGACGCATTACAGGAATCCTTTGGTGCCCTGCTGCAAAATAACGGTTTGGTCTTTTGGGCTGAAATTTGGAGGGAACACAGCCAACATCCCACAGATGTGCCTTTTTGTGGCTTGGTGAAAAAATATTACAGGGAGCCAAAGTTATGGCACTCCAAACTTCTCTTCTTTTCCCCCATAGGATAACATTACGGCGTTTGCCGCGCCTTTCAGGGCCTGTATCCTGGAAACAGTGTGAGACACGGACTTTTCGTCGGAAATAAGTACAAATCTAGCCAGGAAAGTCATAAATCATATTACTTAAATTTTTTTTCTACGTCGTACGGTTCCTGAGATATAAGCAATTTAGTATTCCAAGTCCTCATTTTCTGCTCCGAGAACCATTATTATGCATACATTCTTTGTACTCATTGTCTTTCTTTATGCAGCTTTTGAGGAAAACCAGCCTGTGTGCTTACATTACTGTTACCATTACCGTTTTCACTTGTGGTTCCATTCCCATTTCAATTACCGTTCACGTCTACGCCACCATGTGCATTACCCTTTGCGTTTCATTTGCGCTTGCTTTTGCGTTGTTTTTAACATTTCTGTCTACACTACGGTTTCTCTTTCTGTTTCGCTTTGCATCACCATGCGCATTACTATTTGTGTTTGTGGGCACAATGTTACTATGTCACAAGACATCATGTGGCGGGAGGGGCCCCGCGCTCCCGCCGCCGCATTACATTCACTATTTCTCATTATCATTCTCAAAAAGAAGGGAAATTAGAGGCAAAACTCCATTTAATGCATTAGTTAGGGTTGTTCCACACCAACAAAAGCAAGGAAATTTGGTATTAGGGTTGAAAGCCCTCTTGGACCCCCCTGCCCACACCCCCAACTGGCATCGGGGTGCGCATTAGGGTTGTTGGTCCTAACACTCATCCCATTCTCCTACACCTCTGCTTCTTTACACATGTGATAGGGTGAGGTTATGGACGACAACCTAATCTTGACTGAGTGAGGTGGTAAGGTGAAGGTCTTTCAACCCCGGTTACCAAGCTTTTGTCATTGATGGAACAACCTAACTATCTAACGTATTTTGCCTCTAATGAATGTGTGTGTGTGTATATATATATATATATATATATATATATATATACTATATATACACACACACACACACATTATACATACACACATATATATATATATATATATATATGCATACACATATATATATATATATACATACATATATATATATATATACATACATATACATACATATAGTATAATACATATACATACATATGTATATACATATATATATACACATATATATACATACATATACATACATATATATACATATATATATACATATATATATACATATATATACATACATATGTATATACATATATGTATATACATATATATATACACATATACATACATATGTATATACATATATATATATATACACATATATACATATATGTATATATATATATATATATACACATATATACATATATATTATATATATATATATATACACACATATATACATATATGTATATATATATATATATATATATATATACACACACATATATATATATATGTATATATATATATATATACACACTATATATATACATATATGTATATATATATATATATATATATATATATATATATACACATATATATATATGTATATATATATATATATATATATATATATATACACTACATATATACATATATGTGTATATATATATATATATATATATATATATTATATATATATATATATATATATATATATATATATATATTTATATATATAGGTTTAAGGAGAATTCTCATCAACAGGAACTCCTCGTCGATGGCAGTAACTAGTGATCTCTTCGTTGATGGCTGGAAGCATTCATACAGCTGCTTGTCAATGCTAACAGCCCCTTAGCACTTTTGGTGCCATCGATGGCGCCACCCCAGCAGCAACTGAGGGGCCAGCAAGCAGCTTTTCTTCCAAGGCTTGAATAGCTATATTTCACAGGATTAAATGTGAGCAGCACGTAAGGGGCTAGCAAGCACCGTTTCTTCCAAACTACAGCAAAAAGCTCAGGAAGCCTCTTGGGGGGGGGGGCCAAAGTGGAACTCGGAGGACTAGGGGTGCTCTTGTCTTCGGACAAGACCTCCAGGGGCAGAAAATGTCAGATAGGCACATCCCCCCCTGCTGGTCACTTCTGCTGGCTCGCAATGTTTAAAATGTGAAAAACCAGCGACTTTGAACGTGATGGAACTGATGGAGGCCTCCAACTCATTGGCACAGATGGATAACTAAAAGGTCGACAGATCTGAGAGGGTAGAAGCCACCAGGGAGGCCCATCAGTCCACCACCCCCTCACTGGCTCCAGACCTCACTGAGAAATTGAATAGGGCTTTTGCCCTGGACCCCTCATGCTTTGACTGGCAGCCTCCCAGGTCCCCAGAGATGAGGGCCCACAAAAACGCCAAGCGAAAGAGAACTGCATCCCCATCTTCGGACAAGGAGAGGCAGTTGTCTTCACATCACTATGAGAAAAAGAAAAAGTCCAGGTACGGGAGCAGATCCTCGGATGAGGAGGAGGAGCATTTCTCTCGTCACAGGAAAAAGGAAAGATATCGGTCCCAGAGTGCACACAAAGGGAAACGCCGCAGGAAGCGGTCTCTGGCCTCATCAGATTCCAGCTTATCTTCACCAGAAGAAGGGGAGCTAGTGGACTCTTCCTCAGACTCTGACGATTCGCCTTCCAGAAACTTTGATCTAGACAATTTAGACTTTTTCATAAAAATGGTTAATAGCCGAGATCCACCTCTGTTCTTCACCAGTGGCTCCAATGCAACTGAAGCTGGCATTTCGACTGGCGTCTACCTCCACGCTAGCCACAGCATTTCCTATTCCTCCGGCCATCGAAGACTTACTAAAAGAAGAAGGGCAAGGACCAGAGTGAACCTATCCAGTCCCACGGCGGATAAGCTAAGCTACTAAAATTCGACAAGAAACAATCAGGAAAGTGGCTAGACTGACCCAGAATCGACCCTTTGATTTCAAATCTCACCAAAAAGACAGTCATTCAGGGAGAAGGAGGGGCCTCTCTTAGGGATACAGTGGACAGCAAAGTGGACGCCTCCCTGAGGAAGGCCTTCCAAGTGTCAGCAAACCTCACTCTAGGCAGCAACTGAAAATATTTTCTTAGCTAAGGCTGCTCTTTCCTGGACCTCAGAGCTAGCTTTCCAATTCACAGAGGATCTAGAAAAGAACAAGGCTACCCTTTGCCAGCTTCAGCTCATGGGATTGGCCTCCACTTATGCAGTAGACATGTCAGAGGAAGTGGTCAGATGTGCCACTAGAACCATGTTTTATCAAACTTCGTCTCAGCGCAACCTCTAGCTTTGAACCTTGCAAGCAGATGCCTAATCGAAAAGTCACACTTGGTGAATGCCCCATATGAAGGTGATCTTCTATCTGGATCCGCACTCGAGGAGATAGTGAAGGAATCAGGGGAAACAGGTAAGGTGCACATGTTTCAACCAAGAAACAGAGGCAAATCATGGTCTTCGGGCCCACGATACAATTTTCGTGACCAAGGTTATATCAAAGGTCAAAATAAGAACTTCTCGGACAAGAGAACATGGTTCTCCTCTTGTAACAGTGCAACTTCAGAGAAGGAAGCACTGGTGGAGGAGGTGGCACAGAGACACCGGCAGCAACAATAAAAAAGTCACAATGAAACCATCTGGGCCCATCCTCGAGTAGGAGGCAGACTTTCAAGCTTTCTTGGAGAATGGGCCCAAACCATGACAGATAGATGGGTCCTAGATATTGTCAGCAAGGGTTACCTAATAGAATTTGAGTCAAAGCCCCCAGTACCTCATGTGTTGCCCTCTCCTATTTCGGGCAACCCAGCCAAAAAACAGGCGATGCGTCAGGCCATCACAGACCTTATTCAGGCAGGGACTATCGAACAGGTCCTCCCACAGAATTCAACCGGGCAGTTATTCTCTGTTCTTCATTGTTCCCAAACACACAGGAGAGTTCAGGCCTGACCTAGACCCGAAATTCCTGAACCACTTCATGCGTAACAGATCCTTCAAGATGGTGACCTTGTCAGCAATCATCAGGGAACTATAACAAGGGGATTTTCTGGCCTCAATCGATTTGCAGGACACCTATTTACATACTCCCATTCAAGAGTTACACAGGCAATATCTCAGATTCAAACTGGGGGAGTATCACTTCCAATTCAAAATGCTTCCATTCGGGCTTTCTTCAGCTCCAAGAACATTCTCAAAGGTTCTGGTGATGTCATCGCTCACCTCCGGAACCGAGGGATACAACTTTTCCCATCAAGGCCCCTCAGTTCGACCAAGCAGTGGCAGCAGTGGTCCGGTGCCTCTCGGCCCACAGATCTGTCATCAACTGGAAGAAGAGCTCCTTAATTCCAACACACACCTTGAACCACCTGGGAGTAGACTTCAAGATGCAGGTGAACAAGGTGTTCCCCACAGGATCTACAGAAACTCATCAGGAGGTTTCAAACACCCAACCAAGTGTCTGCTCACAACTTCATGAAGCTTATAGGTGTAACCCCCCCTGTTACCCTGGGTTACTAGAATCCCAGTAAGACCTAGTGGTAGGCAGGGAAGGCAGCTTGTGAAACTCCAGTTAAATGGATTTCACTCTGTCTCACTCTGTTCTCAGTCTCAGCTGAGACTGAGGGATGACATAATTTAGAACTGTCGCAGCTGCATAAGCCACACTGGAATGTTGCAGTTGGAGGTTAGAGCAGAACGTTGGGGAATTCTGAAGTACAGTCTGTGCAGTAGTAGAAGAGGTGCTCTGCTGTAAGCAGGCCCTCAGAGCTCTAAGCTCCGTCAAAGAGCTAATTTTTGTTGTATAGGTGTGTGTGTTCTCACCTGAAGGGGAACACAAGAAGAGCACACTGAAGTGGTGGAGACCGCTTTCACTGTTTCAGAGCCCCATCCCTGCGGGGATGGGGGGGAAGGAATCAGCCTACTTCCAGGGGCAACCCCCCGATCCAGCTAGGGAAAAGAAGCTGCCTGATTTAAGTCCGTGCTGAGGCACCAGAAGCTCTGGACGAGAGTTATTTGAGGAGAAAACGCCTGTGGGGCACCTGCAACCAAGGGGTGAGTTTGCTCTGCTAAAGAGCCATGTGTTTTCACCTGAATCAAGATGAAACTAAAGGGACTATTACTGTGGGGTCAGGAACAGACAGCCAAGTACAGTTTGGAAAATGTGGGGATTGGACTGCTTAACTCAGTGGGGGGTCTAGAGTAATGGACACAGCCTCTTACTAAGCATGTTCAAGTTCAGCACAAATGGGATGTAAAGACAGTAGACTGAATGTGGCATACATTTAAAAAGAATCTGCACAGCAAAGTGTTTTAAAGAATGAGGTGTTACAGTCCAGAGAAATGGCCGGGTATGAATTATGGGAGCGAGAGGTGGGAGACCCCCCATCAGTAGTAACCAAATTCACCTCTACGGATTTGCTCTGGGACACCTGTTGCTTTCTCTCAAGTACTTTGCCAGTGCCTGAGGATAGTACCAAGACGTGGGATTGGTGAGGAAGATTCCCTTATGAAGCAGAAGTGCTCATAGATGATTTAGGGAGCCACCAGTAAATGTTTCCATGCTATATGGAAAGTGTCCAAGTGGCTGGCAAGGGAGCCGAGCCAGAGAAAACCCAGAGCAGCATAAAGTTCGGGCTGTGTGCCCAGTGTGTTTCATAGCCTGAGGGCTAAAGTGATGAGGATGTGTTCTGGTCTCCTTAAATCTGCATTATCAGGAGTGTAGCCCCATGGGGGTCCATCTATGCTTTGTTTATTCTGTTGGATGCGAATAAAAGCCACACTTTAGAATCCCACTTCTGGTATTGGACATTACAGTTATTGCTTCCTTTGTCCGGAGTTACTTGGGTGCCCCTATTGCAGAGTAGCCAAACCTAGCCAATGTGCCGAGTGACATTCCTCCCCAAACCCAGCCCACCAGGCAGAGCCGTCAGATAGAAACGGCATACCTGGGTAGGAGTTACATAGGGACTATGGTATCTCTGGCAGATTCAGTCCCCTGGGCACTCTTTCACATGCGGCCCATCCAGGCACACCTCCTCAGACTGTGGTCCCATTCCAGACACAGCCAGGACTGAAGGATCCAAATTTCTCGCCAGGTAAGGACCTCCCTTCATTGGTGGACTCAGAGGACCAATATTATGAGAGGTCGCAAGTTGGGATATCCATGCCAAAGACAAATCACTACCGACGCCAGCCTCAGGGGCTGGGGAGCACACCTGGATCAGATGTCAGCACAAGTCAAGTGGTCTCTGCTGGAATGATGGTGCAGCATCAACGTTCTCAAAATCAGAGCAGTACACCTAGCTCTAGAGCAGTTCAAAGAGCAAGTTTTCAACCACGACGTACTGATTTTAACAGGCAATTGGACGACAATGGCGTACATCAATCATCAGGGCAGCACAAGAAGCATGCAGATGCTCAGGGAATCTCTTCTACTGTTCCAGTGGGCCGAATGTCACCTGGCAAGCATGATGGCGGTGTACATTCTTGATCAGGAAAACATCACGGCAGACTGGCTCAGTCACAAGGATGTCCTGCCAGGGGAATTGGAGCTGAAGGACAGCACCTTCCAAATCCTCACCGAACACTGGGGATATCCTCCGGTAGATCTTTTCGCCTGCCAGCAAAACTCCAAGGTCAAGCAATTCTGCTCCCTAGCAAGGACAAACTAGCGGTGACTCAGGATGCCTTTTCCCTAAACTGGGGTCAGTTCTGTCTCCTGTATGCCTTTCCCCCCATACCGCTTCTATCCAGAGTTCTCCACAAAGTAGTGATGGATCGGGTAGAGCTGATCCTAGTCTGCCCATGCTGGCCTCGCCGTCCATGGTACCCGCTTCTTATCCACCTGTCAAGGCAACCACCTCTAACTTTTCAGATTAGCCCACACCTTCTTCATCAAGGCCCTGTGCTACATCCCAATCTGCGCAACCTGTCCCTCTTGGCCTGGAGATTGAGCAGGAAACTCTCAGAGCTAGGATACACAGCTCCTGTGCTTGAGATGATGGTTCACTCATGTTGGCCATCTTCCTCCAAGGTGTATTACAGGATTTGGCAGAGATTCCTGTTCTGGCTTCAATCCAGACAAATGCAAAACCAACCAGTATCATTACCTATTCTGCTCCAATTTCTTCAAGACAGATTCGACAAAGGTTTGCAACCGGCCACCTTACGAGTTCAGGTTTCCATACTGGGGGCGTTCTTGTTAATGGATTCAGGGGAGTCTCTGGGCTCCCATCCCCATGTTAGAAAGTTTATGTGGGCAACAACGTTAAAATGACCATCAATTAAACCAAGGGTACCCCCCCCCCCTTGGAGACTCAATTTGGTCCTCAAAGCTTTGATCAAGACTCCCTTTGAACCTCTCACGGAGGCATCCCTTATGCATCTCACAATGAAAGTCATCTTTCTCATAGCCATTACTTCAGCCAGAAGAATCAGCGAGCTGGGAGCTCAGTTGACTAAAGAACCTCATAATGGGTTTCATCAGAACTCTGTGGTCCTCTGAACAGATCCAGGTTTTTTGCCTAAGGTAATGTCTCTGTTCCATTGCAACCAGGAGCTGATTCTGCCTTCCTTCTGTCCAAACTCAAAAAATGACAAGGAGAAGGAATTTCTCACTCTGTACCCCAGAAGAGCAGTGAAGATGTACATTAAAAGAATGGAGTCAATGCGCAAAATGTCTAGTTTGTTCATTCTCACTGTGGGATAAAATGTGGGCAAAACAGCTTCTAAAAGTTCTGTAACCAGATGGATCTGTTCAACCATCACCACTGCCTACAATAAGACAGGAGTACCTTTGCCTGGTCCAGTGAAAACCCACTCAGCCCGAGCTATGGCCATCTTGTAGGCAGATTTCAGAGAGGCTTCTCTAGCAGACCTATGTAGGGCGGCTACCTGGTCATCTTATTCACACATTCACCAAGTTTTAAAAACTGGATGTGATGGTCTCGGCTGAGGTGTCTTTTGGCCGCTGAGTTCTACAGGCGGTGGTGGACCTTTAAGGGCAATTACGTTCTTCCTACCTGGGATGTCAGGGGATGTACTGATTTAGTATATCCCATCAGTATGGAAGCTCAGAGACCAGCTTAGGAGAGAGAAAACAAAATTTTCTCTCTCCGACGGCTGGTCTCCGGGCTTCATCCCTTCCAGAATGTACAAAGTTGGCCAGCTGGCCAAATGTTTTGGTAATAGTTCTCTTTTTGTTTCCAAGTTTATGTAGTACTACCAGATTTGGACTGCTTTAGGAAGAACTGGTGCGCACAGGAAGTGGAGGGGGGAGGATATCCAGGCTGCAGAGTTTTGGTTCCTGCCTGTATGAGCGCATCAGGAGGTACAGCCCATCAGTATGGAAGACGAGAGACCAGCTGGAGAAAGAAAATTTACAGGTTTTTGCACACAAACTGCACATTGGGACCAGCCCCACACTTGGTTGTGGGGCCTGTTGTGCAGACTGTGGGTTCCTCTTTAAAATCTGTGTCAAATCAGTTTATCAGAAAAAGTATTTTGCTGCTACAGAAACTGAAACAATAGGTTTGAGAAAATGAGCAAATTATAATATGGTGCTATCTTATTAAGTCAATCTGTGGGTGAAAAGGTAGGTTATTCTTGTGGACATACCTTTATTCTAAATGGATTTTTTGAGTCAGTCATCTGAGGATTCTGAATGGCCCTGCTAATTATAAACCATCAATCAATCAATTAAATTTATTTATATGGCACCTTTCAAGATACCAAGGCGCCACACATTACAATAAAACAGTTGAAGCGCATACTTACAAACCGTATAATAATAAAAAATACAAAATCAGTAAAACCACAATATATTATTCAGGTTAATGCCCAAACGCTTGGGTCCAAAGGAAAGTTTGTAAGGCCTGTTTAAACCCCTCCACTGTCTCGCACTCATGTATCTGATGGGGTAGAGAGTTCCAAAGGGCAGGGGCCGCATGCATAAATGCACGACCCCCGAAGATTTTAAATAAACCCTTGGAACCTCTAGCAACCTCTCGTCAGTCGAGCGGAGCAACCGTCTGAGGCAGTAAGGAACCAGGAGCTCTTTCAGGTAGTCTGGACCCAGTCCACATAGGGTTTTATATGTCAGTAAACCAACCTTAAAGGTGATTCGCCACTGTACAGGCAGCCAGTGCACTTTGGGCAGCATCTGAGAAATATGACAGGAACGCGAGGTTCCTGTCAATAACCGGGTGGCAGCGTTCTGCACCAGCTGCAAGCGGCAAATATCTACCCCTGGAAGCCCTAAGTAAAGGGCACTGCAATAATCCAAGCACGAGGACACAAAGGCATGGACCAAAGTAGGCAGATCACTGGACAGAGCAAGGTACTTTAATCTGGAGATATTCCTTAGAAGGTAAAAGGAAGATTTGATGACCGCTGACACCTGCGAAAGCAGTGCCAGCCCCTCGTCAAAAATGATTCCAGGTTTCGCACCCATTCAGAGGTTGGAAGAGGCAAACCCTCAAGGAAAAAGTCCAGAGGGAGAACCCACTTCCGACCCCCTATCCAGCAACCGGGTCAATCACCAACACCTCAGTCCCCCGAGTACAACCTCGGCTAGCTTGAACTCATCCACTCTTGGATTTCTGCGAGGCAGTTGTTTATTACCAAGAGGGATCTATCCTGGTCAGGTGCAAAAGATAGGTAGAGCTGGGTGTCCATCAGCATAGCAATGAAATCACTGCCCATACCTTCTCACAATGTCTCCGAGGGGCAGTATATACACTGCGAACAACATGGAGGACAGCACCGATCCCTGAGGGACCCCATATGCTAGGGAAACTGGGTCAGAAGAATAAATCCCTGACACTACCCTCTGAGTTCTTCCAGTGAGGAAAGATGAAAACCACCTAAGGACCATACCAGACAGGCCGCAGATGAACCTCAAGCGATCAAGCAGAATCCTGTGGTCCACAGTATCAAACGCTGAAGAGAGATGAAGAAGAACCAGAATAGAATGGCTCTTTCAATCTCTAGCCATCAGGAGATCATTGAGCACTCAAACCAGCGCGGTCTCAGTACTATGTCTCTTTCGGAAACCAGATTGGAGAGGCTCATAGATATCATGGATGGTCAAATGGTCGTCCAGTTGTATGGCCACTACTTTCTCGATCAACTTCCCTATAAAGGGGAGGTTCGAGACAGGTCTGTAATTAGCATGGCAGTCTGGGTCCAAAGAAGCTTTTTTCAGGAGGGGTGTCACCACTGCCTCCTTCAGGGAGCTAGGAAACTTGCCTGTTTCCAAGGAGCTCCAGACTATCCGTGTGAGTACTGGACCAAGAATATCACTACAACCCAAAATCAGGGAGGTTGGTCCAGGATCCAAACTACAGCATGTAGGGCGCATACCCTGGACAATCTGCACGACATCTAAGAGCTCAGACTGGTTGAAGGTACTCCAGGAAAACTGAATTGTAGTGCCCAAATACTGGTTCAGAGCAGCACCCATGGAGTGTGCTGGCTGGAGTACCGTTCTGATGTTGATCGCCTTAGCCGCAAAGAATCGAGCGAGCTCCTCGCACACAATTTGTGAAAATGTTTTCCGTACCAGTAGACAGGCTTGGTTGCAAAGTCTGTCCACGGTTCAAAAAAGCTGAGCCAGTCGATTCTAGGCAGCTGCAATCTCCCCAGACAGGAACTCTGCCTTCTTACAGGAGATTGCAGATTGATAGGCTCGATAATGGTCCATCAATCTAAGGTGATCGCTATCAAGGTGGGACCTCTGCCAGCAATGCTCCAACCTTCGTCCTAGTCGACGCATCTCCCTCAAGGATTCATCAAACCAAGGGGACTAAGGGTGAAGGGAGAGAGGACAAACATGGACTAGCGCAATAACATCCAGAGCCACAGATATGGCCATATTATAGGCCAACACTAGGGCTTCTGGGTCACTGTTAGCCAATGGAAGGACAGATAGGTCAAGGACCACTGCCAGGCCTTCAGAGCTTATATCTCGCAAAGGGCGGTACCTGACCATCTCTATAGGGGTAGGCCTGGGAAGAGGGGTGCAAAAATTGAACCGCACAGAGTAATGGTCGGACCAACCAACTGGTTCCACCCCCAAATCGGAAGCTTCAACCCCCAGGAGGAAGACCAAGTCAAGAGAATGACCAGATTTATGGGCAGCAGTAGAAACAATCCTTGTGAGGCCCAGAGATGTCATCAACTGGAGGAGGTGCTGACCAAATTGCGAGAGTTAGTCATAGACCCAGGCGCTGAAGTTGCCCAGGAGACTCAAACGCCATGTCGATCACTAAGTCCGCCACTTCCTGCAGGAACCACTTCCCATCTCTGAGTGGACGGTAGATGACAGCGATCCTGCAGCCTACACTTGCTACCATGGTACACTCAAATGACTGGGTCTCCTCAACCGGTACACTCGTGAGGCCCAATTAGGTCTTAAAACAGACAGATCCCCCCCCGATCCAATCTCGGGTGGTGAAACACCGAGTAACCAGCTGGAACAGTGGCTTCCAATACAGGGCCGGAGTTCTCATCCAGCCAGGTCTCGATGATACAAGCCAGGTCAGCTATTCCGACAAGATCGGCAATAACTGCGATCTTGTTTTTCATAGACCTGGCATTGCATAACACCACCCGAGTTGGATGAGCCTCGAAGGCTGTCCAGGCCACCTGCCCACCAACATTGGTGGTGCCCTTGGGTATGAAAGTCAGACAAGAAGGACCACTATCTGAGTTCCATTTCGCCCCAGGGCATCTCCTGGATCTCACTACCCCGATATGGTGAACCCCCTCGTTCACCCTCCACTGTTCACACCCCCCAGCACCCCCCCACGATGAACAATACCCAACGCTCTACAGCGCTGGTAAATAGTAAACTGCAAAGGGGGAGAGGTAAAAGGACGGAGGGCGTAAAGAGCAGAGGATGAATAGTGGACGACAGTGTGGCAGGCCTCCTACACATTTCAACAACCCAAATAAATTACACAGTCTAACAAAAACAAAATAATATACAGAATACAATACAATATGAAACCCAATACAACTACAAAAAAGAGAATACCACTAACAACATAAATTTCTAAACCTAAAATGATCCAGTCCATGCCTGTGATGAAAACAAATAATCTTTGGGACATAGAGCAGTACTAAATTGCAGTTGAATCAAACCCCCAATGGTCCTCACACCACTGAAGGGGATCAGTAAAAATGAAAAGTTTAGAACATTCCCCAACCCTCATGGTTGTTCCCAGAAAAAAGGGGGAAGGGAAAACAAACAATGACCAACTCTCTCGTACCTCGCACCCTCTCACTGTAGCCCGGGACGTAGAGAAAGGCTTTCTCACTGTCTTACAGATTTAAAATAAAATGCATCTGACTGTAATTTGTGGAAATAAAGTCCAAAAGAAAGTCCACTTCGATGGTCTATTGCTCTGGGTCCGGAAAGAGCCTCGATAAATCCCACAGGGCAGACACGACTACAAATCCACGGCCATAGCTAATAGTCCTCCACCTAGGCTCACTCTCCAGCAAGCCCCAGGGAAGGATCAAAGTGGGCACCAGGCTACATCACCAGCTATCCGGCGGAATAAAACCAGGACCCCCCGCACACCGCAGCCAATCTACCCCCAGGATCACGGCCTTAACTCCGGACACCAAATTCAAGCTGGTCAAAGATTTGCTGCTCCAACACACCGCATGAATCACCATCCACAAAATCACAACAGTTAGTCCATGTAACCAACAATCCACAGGTCAGAAATATCATAATCCAGACTTCCCCACGATAAAATCGGTATCACCTCTTCAATGGTGATTATTCCCAATGTCTTCACAAGCACTCTCAAACTCACCACATAGTCTGAATAGTCTCTAATAAATGAAACTTCTCCACAAAATTTAATGGAGAAAAAAGTAGCAGCAATGGCAGCGACAACAGCTCAATCGGTCAGAGGGTGAAAGGCAACGAGTCCACACAAAATAAACCCCAGTATATGCTGTGCTGTTCTGTAATCACCACAGCAAGGCACCGGCAACCAGTATGCCCAAAATCCGCAACTCTACTACAGCAGTCCAAAAATACGAAACATAGGCAGGAAACTGTTCCCCAGGACACAAGATTACTAAACACTATAAAAGCGAAAATAAAATTTAAAAAACACAAATACTGAAAACACGCTTAAGCTATGCGAACAACTAATGGCTCGTTCAACCTGGCAGCCATGCCTGACACAAAGAGGGCCCCCAATCCCAACAGAGGACTAGAATGAAGCTGCTGATGGAAATGGGTGACAGTGATCCCTCTCTTATCAATCTATCACCCACTGTAGGCGATTACATGCAAAGACTGCAAAAAAGCTACAACTGCTATGCATATCCTGAAAACAAGCCTATAAAACAGCAGAAATATATCTCAACATTTATGTTTAAATAAACATAATGATAACAACCAAAGCAAAACAAAGGTGCATTACAGGGTTACAACCATACGGTATTCTGGGCGCCTTGGTTCAAGTCCCAGCTGAGACACTTACTTCTTTCTCTCCTATGTTTATATGTGTTCCATAAGTATGCACACTGTACACTTGTAATTGAAAATGTAATTATCTGTGCAGCCCCAGGTTGTGTATTGGAGAAGGAGTAACGAGCTTCTAGATGTACCAGTTTCCAGTTGCCTTGGTGGCGCAGCTGGTAGCACAACTGTAACAGCATTCTGGGCAGCCTGGGTTCAAGTCCCAACTGAGGCACTTACTTTTTCTCTCCTCTGTTTGTATGTGTGACAATCATACGATATAGTGAGTCAATATTGGTACAATTTAATGTTTCAATGTGCAACTTTCAACATATTGTACAATACCTGCAGTGTGAATTAAGAACAGAAATCATTTCAATAAGATAGTTTTTTTTTGGTTTTTGCCAAGACTTGATTACCTGCTAGCCACAGTTTTCTTTTTTCTCTTGTACCAAAGTGGATAAATAATTGAGGGAGCATTATAAATTGTCATTGATTAGACATCACTATTTTAGATCTATAAACTGGCAAACTATGTTGCTTCAATATATATTTACCACTGATTGGCAGTGGATATATCACTAAATAACATCTAGTTAGCACCTATGTATTCCTTTGAGTACAACCTTTCCTTGTTGTTTAAAGCATACACAAATCACAATATATTTAACAGTTTATGCTGACCAGTGTACGCTGCAGAAAACAATGCAAAATTTACTGTGGTGCACTTGGGATGCACAGAAGACATCCTGCAATTCTCACCTAATTTTTGAAAAAATACTGCAGTTTTTGATATTTTTTTTCACAGTTTTCCAGAAACCTCACATTTAATGGTTTATTAGGTATTTCCTTGGAATCATTATATTAGCAAGTATAGAATGCTGGATGACTAAGACTAACATTCCAGGCTTGACGTATAGAAGAAAGCCAATGCTTTACGAGTTATAGCCTGCATTTGGCAGTTAGACAGTAAGGACTAGCTTATTAAGTTTTTCTGTATTCTTTCTCCTCTGTACGCCTGGTTTAGACTGATCCTCATTCAACAATACATCTTATGTTGCTATTAAATGTTTTTGGGATTTTTTTTTTTACATCTTATATTACTATTAAAGGGTTATTTAAGCTTAATTATCTATGTTGTATAATATGATAAAATTAACAACAGTAACGTTGAAAAGAAAACCATTTTAAAAAGCTTCCCACAAAGTCCTTACATTGACAGTTTTCAGTCCAATTTAGTATGGCTCTATGGTGGACATACCCTTGAAGAAGATCCTAACATACTGTGTGGGAGTGAGAAAAACAGCACAGTCAGCCAGCTCAAAAAAGTAAAGAAGCATTCCAATGGTTTCTTTAATTGTCAGGAAAATGTACTATCATCTTCACTTCACTGAACACTTATTGTCCTCTACAGTAATTCTTACAACTTTTGATATACTTATTAACTTTATCACATCAAATGGAAGTTATTTCTTTAATCATCTTATTTATAAATATATTTTATCTTTTATTTATTTATTTGAATTTTGTTGACTGGGTAAGCCCACTGGGCCCATATTTTATCCTGATCGTCTTTCCCTCCACTAAGAACAACCACAGGTTAGAGAGTCTGTTCTCACACTGTGGTTAACATCCTCCAAAATATCTAGTGTGTTCATTAGAACCATCTGAATGTTTTACCTACATTGTTCCTATACTGTAGTACGTTGACCAGAACTGGACAATGTACTGTTAAGGCTCCTAAAAAGATCTATACAGTAATTATTCATTAGGAGTTTTACATTTCAACAGTTTTTCAATAGTATGGCATCTTTAACATTTACTGGCTGTTAAATGGGCAAATCACACACTCCATGACACTCTGCACATACTATAGATAGTGGACGACAGTGTTGAGTCAGATAAAAATAGTTCAATTTGTTTAAATCTATATAATATGATCACTTAAGAAATGGAAACAATTCCCAGTGTAATGAAGAAAATGATTTAATTTTAATAATCTAATTTATAAAAAAATACTGAACAGTATATAATTTCTTTGGGTCACTGTACGTATGCTCACTGAAATGTGCGCTAAAAACAAAGTCTACTTTTTTTGTTATTGCATATACAGTAATTTTGAGTACATATCCTCCCAGACCTGATCCTATACTGAGGATACATTATTTATTCATTTAGTTTTTGTTAAGCAGGTAGCACCTGGTTACAAGTTTCAAGATCATTCAAAAAGTATATATAAAAACATTACTTTATCACATACAAAAATCAGTTAAAAATAGTAACTGATTGGATCCTTCTTTACAAAAATAAACATATAATTGCACACATAATATTTTAACTACCAAGGATGAGAAGCAAAGCAGCGTGTGCAAAACGTGCATTGGCAAAAATATGCTGATTGACTTCATAGAATATATTCTAATATTTTTGGTCTATAATCCCTACTTACGAAGTATGTATTTTTTTCCAAATTGAAAGCAACTATTTGTCTCTTACAGAATTTAAAATAGTACAGTCAAAGAGTTAAATGTTTAGTAGTTAACATGATTAATGGGCCACAATTACAGTACATAAAAAAATCCTGCACTCACCAACCCAAAGTAAGGAGACTGCTCAGGTTCTTATAAAGTGCTTCATTTTATTCCTGTGCAATGTGTGCAAACATCCTAACACGTTTTAGAATTACAACAACTCCTTCTTCAAAGATCCTTTGAAAAAGGAATTATTGTAATTCCAAAATGCGTCAGAAAAAATGAAGCACTTTATAATAAAATATTTATAAACATTTGTAGTAAAAGGAAGCACTTCATAAGAACCTGAGCAGTCCCCTTACTTTGGGGTGGCGAGTACGGGATTGTTTTGTTTACATTTGTGCCTTGCATTTTATCCCAGCACCCCCTTCCATGTGCAACCTTTCTTTTGTTGTTGGCTTCACAATTACAGTATGTGTTATTCATGATCATTTTGCCTTTACATGTAAGAGCAAACTGATCAATACAAGAACTTTTGAACACAGGAACTAATGCAAGCAGAACTAATTGGTAAGCCCAGTAAGAACAATCTGGTTATACAGCACTCTAAAGGCAGGAAGCATAGTAGAGGAGAGGAGAGATGACATGGGTGTAGGATTAGATTTGATCAGGTCACTGAGGGAATCCTCCTCCCTGGGAGAACTGTCTGTGCTACCACTCTGGTGAGATGCACATAAACTAGAGCAAGACAGTTGCAGAGGAGTCGTCACTATGGGGTGTGAACAACTCTTGACTGGTACAGTATGTGCAAAGAGCCGGACCTGTGCAGTGCTTCAGTCCCCAATATCTAAATGTGCCAGCCTAGGGTCTACCCTTCAGTTTATATCCACATCCTTTGGTGTGCATAGTGCTTGTTTTCTCCGTTTTTTTGGCTGTACACAGCCCTTCCTCTCAGCAGTCCCAGGACAGGGAGAGGATCTGCTGCCATGTGCTGGGAGCCCTTACTATGGTTCCCCAGTGAATGAACTGAAACTTTTTTTTTTTTAAATGTCAGGATGGCTCGGGTGCATGCACAGCCATTTAAGCGCAAATGTTTTGAGCTGCTATGTGAATCATAGCAGTTGAGGCTGAGTGTTCGACTGACTGGGGAAAGTGGAGCAAGATCTGTGGAGCGTGGGGGGGGGGACTTATTGGCAGTTGGGGTCCTTTGGTGCAACTCTTCTCCATGGTGGTGCTCAGCCAGTGTCCACTCCCCAGCTGTCTCACCTAGTGGTGGAAGCGAGTTTAAAGTGGTGGTGCTGACAGCCAACTGTACTCTGCACCTACTTGCATATTAGGAGATGGTTCAGACTATACAGCTTCCGGCTCAGGGCAGAGCAAGTTGGAGCAGACTCCAGTTCAGAGTTTCTCCTTGAGGGAGTGCCTACCTCTATTGGCCCCAACACCCCACCTGCAGTCAAGATGTCTGGCTAGCTCTCTCCTACTCCTGTGGCCGTGTGGCCAAAAAACACACAACATTTCCAGACATAAAAAAAATATAGTATGTGACAGCAGACAAGGACCGCTGAGCCCACCAAGTCTGCCCATTTTTGTTAACTTTCATTTTTTGCTGCAGCATGTCAAAGTGTATTTCAATGGAAAAGCATAAAGGCTATATTTCGAGCCCTGCTAATGGTTATAAATTTTGTAGGAAGCACGTGTCTACATTGGTGATGCAGTCGTAATGAATGTAGCTCAAATTATGTGTCCAGTCAAAGAGGCATTATGCATGTTTATGTGATGCATCTTTACTATTAAGGTTACAGGACTTTTACAGGCCATTTCGTAAGTCTCAGTACTTAAACATCCTGAAAGGACAGGGAGCTACTGGAGGAGATTAAAGGAATATCACTGAAAGGGGAATTAGTGGTGGTAGGGGACCTAAACATGCCAGCTGTGGACTGGGGCATCCAAGTGGCAAGATTAGCTGGGCATCAATCGGTGGTAGAAGCCTTACAGGATTGCTTTCTCATGCAGTTAGTCACCAACTCAGCTAGGCAGGACAACCTCTTGGATGGATGTGGTCCTCAACAACTCTGAAAAAAATCAGGGCAGTCAGGGTTGAGGAGCCGCTGCCCAACAGTGACCACAACTCTGTTTGGTTTGAAATATCCCTGAGGGATGTCAACTCTCAATCCAAAGAGGAAATCCTGATTTTCAAAAGGGCCAACTTCACTAAAAGAAGGGATCTAGCAAGAGAAACACTATCTAAGATACACAAACAGCGGTAGAAGACATTTGGGAAGTAATCAAACAAACCATTTTAGAGGCCATTAAGACGTGCAAACACAGTGACAAAAAAAAAAAGACACAAAAGACCCATTTGGTTCATGAGTCAAGTAAAGAAAGCCATTAGGGTCAAGAGAGAGGCCTACCACAACTTCAAAGGGAAGCTGAGAGATAATCTATGGGGAGAAAATGAAATGAAGAACAAGGAGGCCAAGTTGGCAATGAAGCAGGCGAAAGCAGCAGAAGTGCAGACAGCAAGAGGTGTCATGGAGGGGAACAAACAGTTCTTCAGATATTTACAAGAAAGGGGGAAGGGTAGTTAGACTCAAGGATGGGGATAGCACAGTGGAAGAGGACGGGCAGAAGGCCACCGTTCTGAATAAATACTTCTGTTCAGTGTTCACCAAGGAGCACAGTGGCCCAATGCCTGACAGTAGCATCACAGCACAGGGCAGAGGAGTCCCACAAATGGGAACACCAATAATTACCACAGGCAGGGTCAGGAAGGTGCTTGAGCATTTAAAACAGTACAAATCTCCCGGACCAGCGGGAATACATCCAGGGAACTTAGGAAGTAGGGATGAAGCTAGTAAGTACTGTCCGATTAGCCTTACATCAGTGGTAGGAAAACAAATGGAGGCCCTGATTAAACAGGACATAATAGTAAACTTGGGCAAGGATGGGCTACAGAAAGATAGGCAGCATGGTTTTGTGGCAGGCAGGTCATCCCAGATGAACCTGATTACAATTTTAGATTGGGAGGCTAGGGAAATGGATAGGGGCCATCCAGTGGATCTCCTCTATTTAGACATCAGCAAGGCCTTTGATTTAGTGTCACATAAGAAAAATAAATACTATAAGAAATACAGTAGTAATAAATGTGATCGATCACATAAAGCCTTTAAACACACTGAAAAAAATGTAAGAAGGAAATTAGAAAAGCGAAATTAAATATGGAAAAACAGTTGGCATCACATGCAAAAAAAGGAGATTGTAAAATGCTGTTTAGCTACATCAGTTCCATGAAAAAACCTGAATGTAGGGTGGGCCCAATCATCGCCAATGATACAGTCCTTCAAGATCCAAAGGATATGGCCAAATATTTAAACAATCACTTTTGTAAATCCTTTACTACAGATAATGACTTAGTTAATCATTTAGTCCCAGACAATCAAGAGTCTGATGTTGTTGATATCTCATTGGACACTATTAAAAACAAACTAGAGGAGATAAAAAAGGGCTTCTCTGCAGGTCCTGACGGCATTAGTGGAAATCTAATTTTGGTTATGAAAGACCATCTGTGCATACCTTTAAAAACTCTCCGTGATAAATGTTTAAACTTAGGAGTACTTCTAAATGAATGGAAAGAAGCCAATGTGATTGCACTATTCACAAAAGGTACAAAGAGCTCTCCTGATAATTACTGACCCATTAGTTTGACCTCTGTCTTCTGTAAAATATTGGAAAGGATCATTAAGGATGAATTAAGCCCAGTTATACAAGGCATAGACATACACAACATGGATTTACAAAGGGGAGATCCTGTACAACAAATTTGGTTGGTTTCTATAACTTTACCAGCAAAAATATTGACAAAGGCATTTCATGTGATGTCATACTACTAGACTTTAAAAAGGCTTTCGATTCAGCACGTCATTGGGCATTAATTTATAAACTACAGCATTTTAATATCAATCAGATAAACGTTAAATGGATAACTAATTGGTTATCTGACAGACAGAGTAATAATAGATGGTCATACATCATCCTGGAAAGGGGTCAAAAGCGGAGTCCCACAGGGATCTGTTTTGGCCCCTATAATATTTCAGATTTTTATATCAGACTTAAATAATATTCATAAGCAGTGTCAGTGACTCAGCGGGTAGCACACTCGCCTCTGAGGATGGGAGATCAGTAGTCTGTGGGTTCTATCCCCACACCAGGCACTTGAGTTAATATCCAATACTGACACTGCAGTGCAGCATGAGAGGGGTGCTACACTCCTGAGGTGCCGTCTTTCAGATGAGATGTTAAACTGAGGTCCCATCTGCCTGTTCTGGTGGTAGTTCAGGTGGATGTTAAAGATCCCATGGCACTTCTCGAAAAGATCAGGGGAATTTCCTCGGTGCAATGGCCAAATTTCCTCCATTCATAAAAAATACCACCAACAGCTTAATCTGGTTCAAGGTCAGTTGGCATTCATCTGTATCCCCCTCCGCCGGGTTGTGCCCGAAAATAGGCAGGATTTGTCTAGTGCACTTACCTGGTCAACAAAAACTAAATAAATAAACAAATAGTAAAATTATAAAATATGCAGATGATTGCAAACTAGCAAACATCTGCACGAATTCAGATGAACATAAACTTATTCAAAATGACTTACACAAACTAGAAGCCTGGTCTTTGAAATGGAATCTCCATTTCAATATATCTAAATGTAGTGTTATTCATTTTGGAAAAAATAATCACAAACAAAAATACTATCTATGTAATAATCTACTAATAAACCTTGCGAAAAAGATCTTGGTATTACTATAGATTCAGATTTCATTTTTGATATACACATCACTAACATTGTAAAAAACAAAAGCAAGGCGCTGTGTCAGCATGTGGTATAAAGGCAAAACAAAATGGTTGTATTAAATGTACGCTGGAAACAGAAAATAGAGTTAAAAATCTACGTTTCGACCTTAGGTCTTCTTCAGAAAATATCTAAAAGAGAAAGAGAAAAAAAAAAACATTATTGCTAAAGCTAACAGAATCTGGTGGGCAATTCATCACAACATCTCTTCAAAAAGTCCAGACATTTTGTTACCTTTATACAGAGCTTATGTAAGACCTATTTTTGATTTTGTATCACAATTATGGAGTCCATTCAGAAAGAAGGATATTCTTAGAACAGAGAGAATACGAAGAAGAATTACAAAATCCATAGTAACTAATAAGCTGTTTTCCTATGAAGAAAGACTATGTAAATTTAACATGTATTCCCTTGAGGAATGGCGGCTTAGAGGTGACATCCTATTCGTATGGGATATTATCCAAGACCAAAATCTTCTAACAGAACATGGTCTGGATTTCAAACAGATACTCAAAAACACCAGGGGTCAACCACTGCAACTTACTAGAAATAAATGCTACTCAAACAATAGAGCATATTATTTCTCTCAAAGAGTTGTTAGACCACGGAATATGCTTCTTTAAATGTCATTATTAGTAATAACAAGACTACTTTTAAGAACAGACTGGATGACTGTATGAGATCAACAAACCAACTAAAATATTATATGTAAATTAAGAAGCTCTATTGGGCTTAATTGCCTTTTGCTTCTATCAGATCTTAGTAGGAATAACAGCCTGCTGAAGAAACTTTAGGATCTGGGCATAGCGAGCTACATTGTGAAGTGGGTGGGTAACTGGTTGGAGGATAAGAGGCAAAGAGTGGTAGTCAATGAGGAGAGGTCAGAGGAGAGAGTGGTGATGAGTGGGGTCCCACAAGGCTCGGTCTTAGTACCAGTCCTATTCAATGCATTCATCAGCGACATAGGAGTGGGTGGCCAGGGCAAGATAGCATTGTTTGCAGATGACACTAAGCTGGGGGGGGTAGGGTGGACAGCAAAGAAGCAGTTGAGAACCTACAAAATGATCTGAAAAGGTTAGAAAGATGGTTTAGTATTGGACAGCTAAATTTCATTGCCATAAGTGTAACGTGATGCATATAGGCAGACATAACCCAAGGACAATCTATTGGCTGAATGGGGTCAAACTCAATGCCTCACAAGAAGAAAGGGATCTAGGAGTTATCATAAGTGACACCCTAAAACAAGCCTGCCAATGCAATGCAGCATATAGCAGGGTCAACAAAATGCTGGAGTGTATAGGGGAGAGGATTTGACAGAAGGCATACTGCCACTATATAGGACATGGTGAGACCCCAACTGGAGAACTGTGTACAGTTTTAGAGACCACACCTTAAAAAGGACAAGGACAGGATGGAAACCATTCAGAGAAAGGCAACCAAAATGATGTAGGGGCTACAAGGGTTACCGTATGAAGGGGGACTGGAGGCACTAAACATGTACTCGCTGGAAACAAGGAGGGATAGGAGTACATGAGGGGATTGACTGCAGTACCCTGCTCCAAAATATTACTAGCACTCCCAGCTCCAATATAAGAGGGCATGGATGGAAACTGAGGAGTGGGAATTTCAAAAGGGATTTTAGGAAACATTATTTCTCAGAGAGGGTAGTTGAGCCATGGAACTGAATACCTGCAGATGTGGTAGGGGCTAGAACCATATCTGCTTTTAAAGGTGGATGGGATAAAGAATATGCCAGAACTAAAACGGCTAAAGAAAGTATCAGCTAGGCCCCGGGATCTCCTAGGATCTCATGGATAGATCTGATGGATCTTTGGTTTTCTTCTGCAGTCACCTTTCTAGGTTTCTAAATTAATATTAAGTTTTAAAAGAAGTCAACTGCTACTTTTTCTATTTGAAGTACTTGTTCTTTTTCCTTTTCTGATTAAAAGATTTTCTGCCTTGCAGTACTAGGTGTGATGTGTGGAACAATGCTCTATCTGGAGGCTGACATACCTATGGTAGTTGAATCCCATATCTTGTCAACACTGTGACCTCACTCATTGTAACATTACAAGAACACCTAATCACCTGCTGGCAGACTGGCCATGTACGATGTCCCTAAAGGTGAAATCAATATGCTGATGAGGTATATGAACTAGATACTGTATGTCAGCCTGCAGATAAATTACTGTCAGATAGAAAACCTTCTAACAAGCAAACCAAAAAAAAGAAAAAAGTAACAGCTGGCTACTTTTAGAAATAAATAACATTTTCTGCCTGCTGTTTTTGGTGCTACTATTTCTAACTGTGCTCCTGAGTATAAATTGGGGGCACACAGATGAAACACAGGTACGAAAAACTGGCAGCAGAATCCAAAGGTACACACAATACAGAGTACTATAAAACAGGAAAAGAAAATCCTCCACTCTGATTGGTAGTTACCTGTGCACCAAATCCGTTTGATGCACAGGTAAAAACTAATGCTAAACAGCAGGACTGCAGTTCAAAACAGGTATCACTGTGCCATTAAATACTGATGATTTCAAACACTGCCATTCCCCCGTTAGAAAACCACTGTAATCTAAACAACAACAATAAACAACACAAAGACCATGGCTCTAATGTCTTTAGTAGACAAAAGCTTTCAAACAGATGCACATACTAAGGTAAATAGTAAATCAGTTTCAAACACACAACCTGCCGAGGCTGCAGAGGTCAGCACTCCGTAAACTTGGCTTGACAGAGTTTCAACAGGTACATACATTCCTTTATTTACCACAAACAGCTGCAGCAGTAACAATCCACAAATAAGGCTCGGAATTAAAATCCATATGCTGCTGCAGTCCTCACTGCAGTAACTGGTCATGTGAGCTACAGTGTAACAGCTCAGTGTAAGCTACGGTTGGTGGTGACAGCTTTTTAAGTAATTTTGGAATACTGCAGTGAAGACTATGCCAGCATATGGATCTTTATTCTGAGCCTTATTTGTGGATTGTTACCGCTTCTGCTATTTGTGGTAAACAAAGCAATGTATATACCTGTTGAAACTCTGTCAAGCCAAGTTTACAAAGTGCTGATCTGTGTTGCCTTGCTGGCTTGTGTGTTTAAAACAATAAACCTTTCTAGCAGCTTCAAGGAACATTCATTTTCATTTAAAAAAAGCAATAACTCTTTCCATGATCAGAGCTGCTTTTCCAGATCCTGCAGCATACCTCCACTCCCTGTGTCCAGTGCCAATTGTGCGCCCATCTCCACACTTGTTAAAAAAAGGAAAAAGGTTTGTTTGAGTCATAATTCTTTAGTTTTATTTTGATTACTGGCACACTTACTTATAGAAGGCATGGCATTGTGGGGATTACTTCTGCTCACTCTTCACTGATGCCCTTTCTGTCACGAGAACAGTGTGGGGGAGGGGAGAAGGGGGGCTCCTGCATCTGGATAAGAATAAATGGTATATGAAAAAATGACATCATGCTATAGGCGTGAAAGGGCTATTTTATGACAAATAGGCATAATATTCCTTGTTTAATATATAAAGTTGCCTTTTCTAACATTCAAAAGTTAAGAGAAAAAAAAAACTGTAACCCATTTTATAAGCCCAATAAGACATTCCAGGCTGTTTATTGAACAGATATTACCACACGCCCAGGGGCTCACTGTACCCCTGATCATGCGGTAATATCTGTTCAATGCCCACCCGGAGTGCCTTATTGCTTAAGTAAAATAAACTGACAAACTTAGAAAGAAGAGAGAAAGAGTGAGAGGCCGAGACTTAAAAAATAGAAATTTAAATACCTGTAAATTTTCTTTCTCCGACTGCTGGTCTCCAAGCTCATAACTACTGGGAGGTCCTTCCTGGTACCATGTGACAGGCAGATACAGATCTCTGTAGGGAGACTACATCCTCCCCTCCATTTCCTGCAGCCATCAGTTCTTCCTCAAGCAGTTGTCCCCTGTAGTACTACAGAACTTGGAAACAAAAAGAAGAAGCGTTAATCTGAACATGTGGCTAGATGGCCGACTTCAAATATTCTGGGAGGGAAGTAGCCCGGAGACCAGCAGTCCGAGAAAGAAAATTTTCAGATACTTAAATTTCTATTTCTCTCTTCTACAGCTGGTTTCCGGGCTCATAACTACTGCAATATACACTAAAGCAGTACACCCCCTTGCTTCCCGGGTGGGAAGAATGTTAAAAGTCCTTTACGGGTCTACCACTGCCTGGAAGACCCAGCGGCCGAAGGATGCCTCCGAGGAGGTGGACATATCCAATTTGTAGAACCTTGCAAAGGTATGGATTGATGACCAAGTGGCTGCTCTGCATAAGCCTGTCGGCGAGGCTTCTCGGGAGTCTGCCCAGGATGCCATCATTGCTCACGTGGAGTGGGCCCTTACTGAACCTGGTAGGGCTACCCCTGCTTTCTGGTAGGCGATAGATATTGTGGGATGAATCCATCTGGCAATAGTGTCTTTGGATGCTTTTTGGCCCATATTCTGCCCCAAAGTGAGAATGAACAAACTCGAAGTCTTGTGTATGGAATCTGTTCCTTTGATGTATAGCTTGAGTGCTCTCCTAGGGTCCAGCATGGGAAATTCTCTCTCTTTCTCGTTCTCAGGGTGAGGACAGAAAGAAGGCAGGTTCGATTCTTGGTTGCAGTGAAATGGAGACATCACTGAGCTGTTGGCAGGACCAGAGAGTCCTGATGAAACACAGTGTATGGCTCTTTGGTTGACAGGGCTCCAATCCCACAGATGAGTCGTGCTGAGGTGACTGCTGTAAGAAAAACAACCTTCTTCATCAGGTAGAGAAGGGAAGCTTCTTTAAGAGGTTCAAAGGGGCCTTGGTTACGGCCTTGAGGACCAGGTTGAGTCTCCAAGGTGGGACGATGGGCTTGATTGGAAGACATTTTAGCATTGCTCCTCTCAGGAATTGTTTAACACGAGGGTGAACACCCAAGGACTCCCCCTGAATCCGCCAGCAAAAGTGTGCCCAGAGCTGAAACTTGGACTCCAAAAGTTGCTAGTTGGAGACCCTTGTCAAAGCCTTCCTGTAGGAATTGCCATATAGTGGGGAGAGATACCCTTTTGTCTGGTATGTCGATGGATTGTAACCAGAACAGAAATCTTCGTCACACTCTGAAATAGACCTTGGAAGACTAAGGTCGTTTTGAGTGGATCATCATTTCAATGACAGGTTGAGTATAATCTAACTCCTTGAGAGTCTCCTGCTCAATTTCCACACTGAGAAGGACAGATTGCGCAGACTGGGGTGCAGTACCATGCCCTGCTGCAGCAGGTCTGGGCAGGCCTGAAAAAAAAAAAAAAATTCAGAGGAGGTTGTAGCAACATTTGAACTGGTCAGAGGAAACATGGCCGGCGGGGCCAGCATGGACAGATTAGAATCAGCTCCGCCTGATCTACAGCAATCTGAGCAAGACCCTTGAGATTAGTGGTACTGGGGGGAAAAGGCATACAGAATATCGTACTGACCCCAGTTTCTGGAGAAGGCATATTGTGCTATTGCCAGCTCATCCCTGGTTAGGGAGCAGAACTGCGGAACTTTGTGATTTTTTTTTTTTTCATTTCTTTTTATCCCTCCTCCTCTCCGTGGGCTCCGCTTCTTCAGGAGCACCTATGAAGATCTGCCCCCACTCTAGCCTCCTGCCTGTGCCCTCTGGTCAACCCCCCATGGAGCCATGGCTCCCCCCCCAGGTGGGGACGAGGTGGGGCAGGCAAACACACGGAGTCATTCACGTTTTGTTGGGGGACCACTGGACCAGGCACGAGCCATTAGGGATCTGCCTCAGTGCTCTGTCTACTCGGAGCCCGCAGAATGTTTTTTCCTGCTTGCTGTGGGAGTGGCACGTACCCGACACCAAGGCATCACTGCCGTCGCCACTCCCACTCCCTCTAGATGTCTGCTTTACGCTTGCTGTGCCTCCGGCCTCCGCCAGAGGCCAGGCAAGCACGGGGCCCCCCTCCCTCCCGGAAGAGGAGAGCTGTCCTTTGGATGCTCAATCCTCTCCCTCCCCTGCTGACCCCGGGTCACCGGTGTGGTGTGAAGTATGGCGTCCAGCGCTTCAACCCTCAGCGCCACTGGGCCGGCTCGGAACTTTGTAATTTTGTCGGCAGGCAAAAAGATCTATCTGCGGGAGGCCCCATCGTGTAGTATGGAGGTAGAAAGCAGTCCTTCAGGTCCCATTCTCCTGGAAGAATGTCCTTTCAATTTAGCCAATCTGCCGTGATGTTCTCCTGAACTGGGATGTACACGGCCATTAGGCTTTCCAGGTAGTGGTAGGCCCACTGGAAGAGCAACAGGGTTTCTTATAACATCCAAGAGCTCTTGGTGCCTCCCTGGCGATTGACGTAGGCCATTGTCGTTCAATTGTCTGTGAGGATAAGCACATCACAGTTGGAGATCTGTACTTGGAACCATTGAAGTGCTGGGGGACTGCACGCAACTCCAGAATGCTGATGCTGCTTGTAACGTGTTTCTGCCAGTGACCATTTGTCCTGTGTCAAGAGCAGATTCATGTGAGCTCCGCTGCCCCAAAGACTGGTATTGGTAGTGATTCTCATCCGGTAAGGATGCCCCAGTTTGATACCCTTCATGATACAGGGTCGCCAAGTCCACCAAGAGGAACAAAGAAACATAGAATTTGATGGCAGATAAGGACCGCTTGGCCCACCAAGTCTGCCCATTTCCCTATCTAACAGATAAGCTGCAGATCCTAGTTAACCAACAGCCTACTTCCTCCTATCCCCCACTAGAATTGCCTTATGTCTGTCCCATGCATTCTTGAATACCCCCACCATTTTTGACTCTACAATCTCCTCAGGAGGACCGTTCCATGCATCTACAGCCCTCTCTGTGAAGAAATACTTCCTCACATTACCTCTGAGCTGTCCCCCCTCTATCTTCAAATTGTGCTCCGTTGTTCTTGCACATCTCTTTTTCTGAAAGATGCTACCCTCTTGGACTTTGTTGATTCCCTTGAAGTATTTGAAACTTTCTATCTTGTCCCCCCTCCTCCCTCCTTTCCTCGAGGCTATACATCTTAAGTCCCTTAGTCTTTCTTCATATGTCTTCTGGTGCAGACCCTGCACCATTTTGGTTGCGCTCCTCTGGACAGCCTCCACCCTGTCTATGTCTTTGCAGAGATGGGTTCTCCAGAACTGTACACAGTACTCCAGATGTGGTCTTACCAACTGTCTGTACAGAGGGCCAACAACTTCCTGTTTTCTACTGGTGATGCCTTTCCTTATGCATCCCAGTATCCATCAGCCCTCCTTACTGCTTTCTCACATTGCTGGACCACTTTTAGGTCATCTGATATGACTACCCCCATGTCCCTTTCCATTTTTGTTGTTGTCAGTATCTCAACCCCCATTGTGTACTCTTCCCCTGGGTTTTTGTTTCCCAGGTGCATTACTTTGTACTTTGCGTTGAATCTAAGCTGCCATACATTTGACCATTCCTCCTACCTTACCAAGTCCCTTTTCATCCTTTCCACCCCACCTCGCATATCAAGCCTGTTGCAGATCTTTGTGTCATCTGCGAAGAGCCATACTTTCCTTTCCAGTCCCTCTGCAATGTCACTTATAAAGACATTAAAATGGACTGGCCCCAGTTCTGAACCCTGTGGTACCCCACTAGTAACCCCCCCCTTTCTTCACTGTGGACTCCATTTACTATTACCCACTGTGTCCTGTTGTCCAGTCAGTGTTCTACCCAGGCTACCAACCTGGGACCCACTCTAAGGCTGGCTAATTTGTTTACTAATCTTTTGTGCAGGACTGTGTCAAATGCCTTGCTAAAGTCTAGGTAGGCCATGTCCACAGCCCCTCCCTGGTCTACTACTTTGGTCACCCAGTCAAATAAATCAATTAGATTTGTCTGACATGACCTTCCTGCTGCGAGTCCATGCTGCCTTGGGTCCTGTGCCCCACTGGCCTCTAGGTACTCAACAATTCTTTCCTTCAGAAGTGATTCCATCATTTTCCCTACCACTGAGGTCAAACTGACAGGTCTGTAGATTCCTGCCTCTGTCTTGCTCCGATTTTTGTGAAAGGGAATCGCATCCACCCTCCTCCAGTCCTCAGGTACCACACCATCCTACCATGATTTATTAAAAAGGGTAGTCAGTGGTGTTACTAGCTCTTTTAGAATTCTGGGGTGAAACCAATCAGGCCCCACTGCTTTATCCACCTTCAGTGTTAAGAGTTCTTTCAGAAACCTTTTTTCTATGAAAGGACTAATATCAGTGCCCCTATCCAGAGTGCTTCTATTGACTGGAGTAGGTATCTATCTCCCCCTGCTTTTCCATTGTGAATACTGAGCAGAAGTATTCGTTCAGTATCCCTGCTTTTTCACTGTCGCTCTCTGCCCAACCACCTTCCTCTTTATTCAGCCTCAGTATCCCTGCCTTAGTCTTCCTTTGCTCCCTAATATACCTATAAAAGGTTTTATCCACTTTCTTAACCGAGTTGACTATCTTTTACTCAGTTTGGGCCTTTGCTATTCTGACTGCCTTCCCCACTTCCTTCTGCTTTAACTGGTACAGTTCTCTGTCCTGCTTCTTCTTTGTTTCCTTACTTCCTGAATGCTATCTTTTTCTCCCCTACCTTCCCCGCCACTTCTTTAGAGAACCGTAGTGTTTTTTTTTTTCTTTTGTTTTGATTTGCTTATTTGCTTCACACAAAGGTTTGCTGCCTCTGTGATGGCAGTTTTGATGTTTCCCCATTGTTGCTCCACCCCACCTTCTTGCTTGTTTGCTAGTGCTTTTCTGCGACACTCTCCCATTTTGACAAAATCAGCCCTCCTGAAGTCCAGTACATTCACTTTTGTATGGCTTGACCCTACAGCTAAGTTTATCGTGAACCACACTGTTTGGTGGTCGCTTGTTCCCAGGTGGCTACCCACTTCAAGATCAGAGATCCTCTCTCTCCGTCCCCATTTGAGAGTACCAGGTCTAAGATCGCTCCCTCCAGAGTGGGTTCCAAAACTAGCTGTCTGAGGCATGCCCTCTGTAGGGCATCGAGAATGGCCCTGCTCTTGGATGTGGCTGCAGCAAAGGTGCTCCAGTTAACATCTGGCATATTCAGGTCCTCCATCAACAGTATCGTCCCTTTCTCTGCCATCCCAAGGATGCCTTCTATCATTTCCTTGTCCATTTCCTCCCCGAGATGCTTTCACCTGGCGAGAGATTTGTATCTACTGGCACAGATTGTCCCTTGACTGGGAACATTGTTGGAGATGGTTCAACTGGAGGAGACGCATGTGAACCAGTACCCAGGGAACTGAGTCTGCCAGGGAGACCATCATCCCTATGAGCTGCATGAAGGTGTGAGCTGGCAGGTATCGTGCCAATTGGAATTTGCTGATAAGGTCCCTGAACTTTGATTGTGGAAAAACCTTGTTCTATAGTGTTTTGAACTCTACACATAGAAGATTCAGGGTCTTGGAAGGTATTGGAGTGCATTGGAAGTGGCGTTTCCACACCTTGAATCTGAGGAATTGTCTGTAAGCCCTTTGGATGGGGATATGCAGATAGGCATCCTGCAAATCTATTGAGGCCAAAAAATTCCCCTGATGGAATTCCCTGATGATGGATGAAAGGGTTTCATTCTTGAATGTTCTGTTGTGAACAAAGCCGGCCAGAAATTTTAGGACTAATACAGACCTGAATCTTCCTGAGCGTTCTGGAACTATAAAAAAAAAGAGAGAAAATGCCCCTGTGCCATTCTGAGATGGGAACTTCTTCGATCACTCTTGCCTGGACAAGGTCTGTGATCGCTTATAACGTCGCCACTTTCTTTTCCTGATTGTTGGATATGAGGAGGACAACACATGGGGTAGCGGGGGCTTTGATTCGAACTCTAAGTAACCCACGTGTACTATATCTAGCACCCAATTGTTCATGGTGGTGTGGACCCACTCCTCGAACAAACTGGAAGGCCTGCCCCCTACTCAACGATGGGTCTAGGGATCCTCACTGAGACTTTTTGGCATCCCAGGAGCCACCTCTTCCTCCCCTGAAGCCACGCTGGTTGCAGGAGGAGAACTAAGTTCGGTGGCCTGAAAATGTTTTATTTTTTCCCCCCTTGAATAATTTTGGGCCCAAAACTTTTGCCTGGATCCCAATGACCAGGATCTGTTCCTGCCCATGGATTGTGGCATGCAAACTTTTGCTGTTTCTCTGGGTTCCTTGAATGCCTCATTTAGAGCCAATCCAAAAAGGAGGCCTCCTTCATAGGGGGCATTCATCAAGTGCACCTTTGAGGAGGTGTCTGCCTGCCATGCCCGCAGCCACAGGTTACACTGAGACGAGGTCTGGTAAAATATGGCTCCTGCTGCACATCTGACTGCTTCCTCAGATACGTCAGCCGAGTAGGCAGAAGCTAGCTCCATTAGTTGTAGCTGCTGCAGGGTGGGTATGTTCTCATCTGGCTCATCAGCAAGCTGGAATGCCAGGTCAGTGGCCCATGATAATGCAGCTCATGCAGATAACAGGTTGGGTGTAGCTGCCTTGAGCGGGGTTGCGGCGGACTGGAACGCCTTCTTGAGGAATGCATCCACCTTCCTATCCACTGGATCCTGCAGGGAGGCCCCACCCTCTGCTGGGATAACAGTTTTGTTTTTTTTGTTAGGTTTTGGCGGCCGACGGTAGCCTGAAAGCTGGCTTTGAGTGCTTAGGAGATGGCGAGGACAGTCCCAGGTGAATCTCCTGTCACCTGTTCGATGAAAAAAGCTATCTCATCCAAGTCAAGGTTTGTGGATGGCGAGGCGACTGAATCAGAGTAGTCATCTGGAAGTTCCCTCTCTTCTGGGGAGGAGTAACTGGACTCTGATGGGCAAGGGGACCTGTCTCATCAGCGTTTCCCCTTGTGGGCATCTTGGATCTGCTCCTGGATCTGAACCTCTTTCTCCTCCTGTCATGTTGAGGAGGGGTACCTCTCCTAGTCAGAGGGTGGGGAGGGGGTCTGCCTCTGTGTCCTGTGATCTGAGAATTGTGCAGGATATCAAAGGGAGACGGGATGTGGGCAAAATCCCTGTTTAGCTTTTCGATGAGGTCTGGACAAGGAATGCCACCCATCTGAGGTGGAGGTCTGTTCAGACCCAGTCACCAGAGCTTATTGCTCCTGCAACTCTAAAATGGATGCATCTGTGGCTTCCTCCAACCTTGGGGCCATGGCATTGTCGCACTTTAAGCAGAGCGAGCCCACAAAGGTGGCCAACAGGGGGGAGATCTGCATTTGTGGCACTTTCTGCCCCTAGAGGGCTTGTTCATTTTAGCAGTGGACATACTGATGCTTGTGGTATTCCTTAGGCAAGGAATTTAAACTGTGACTCTATTCCAGCCCTTACTGACAGACCCACAATAGCCCCTTTTACAGTCCCTCCTGATGACACTGACGCTTGGAGCTAGGGGCTTGAAAAGCCATTGACGAGTGAAGGCCAGTAGTGAAGCCTGGAGCAGGGGCTTATAAATCCGTCAATGCGCAAAGGACAGTAGATGCTCGTCAACACGCTAGAAGTGTTGCCCCCCACCTTGAGACGGGCCTTGCCACTTGAAAATGCCGTCGGCGACCTGGTTCATCGCGGCCCCCCTTGCTGGTGGAGTGCAATCGCTCCCACCGACTTCCCCTGCTGCTCTGAATGCCATCGATGAGCTGGTTCATCGCAGGACCCCTGCTGGTGGAGCACAATCACTACGACTAACTGCCCCTGCTGGTCTGAATGGAGCCTGTGTGTGGTATAGCGCATCCGTTGACGAGCCGAAGGGGAAACGCGGCTCTTCCACTGCCGGGAATAACTGTTGCTGTTTCTCCGTCTTGCTCCTGAGAGCAATATAGTTATTTTGTGCCCCTTGTAAATCCTGCTGCACCCCCGAGAAGGAACGGACTCTAGATGGGGGAGAGGCAGCACCGTGGGAACTCCTCAGAGCGTGGGAAGGCGGGTGGGAGGAAGGGGTACCAGTCTGTACAGCACCCATGGCTGAGACTGGAGTCTCCAGTAAAGAAGAGAGGCAAATCCCTCAAGTAGAATTTCTTGATGAAGCTGCTGGACCTCTCTTGCTAATAAAAATAATCAGTACTTACAGTCTGATGTCTTCAACTCTGTCACTCCGGTGACACAGCCCTACAGAGAACATGCCTCTTGTCAGGCAGGAAGTAAACTGATGGCTGCAGGAAATGGAGGGGAGGATGTAGTCTCCCTACAGAGATCTGTATCCTGCCTGTCACATGGTACCAGAAAGGACCTCTCAGTAGTTATTTATTTAGTTTTTGTTGACCGGGTAAGTGCACTAGACAAATCCTGCCTATTTTTAGGCACGACCTGGGGGAAGGGGATACAGATGAATGCCAACTGACCTTGAACCAGATTAAGCTGTTGGTGGTATTTTTAGTGAATGAGGAAAATTTGGCCAGGACACCGGGGAAGTTCCCCTACTCGTTTCGATAAGTGCCATGGGATCTTTAACATCCACCTGAGCTACCACTAATCAGGCAGATGAGACCTCGGTTTAACGTCTCATCTGAAAGACGGCACCTCAGAGAAGTGCAGCACCCCTCTCATGCTGCACTACAGTGTCAGTACTTAACCCAAGTGCCAGATGTGGGAACTGAACCCACAGCCCTCTGATCTCCCGGCCTCAGAGGCGAGTGTGCTACCTACTGAGCCACTGATACTGCTTATGTTATGAGCCTGTAGACCAGCTTTAGGAGAGAGAATATATATATTTACTTTGTTGAAGATAATTCTCGCATTCCAAGTGGTCAACCTCACAGTCTCTGTCAAAAACGAAGAATGGAAAGGTTTCAACAAGCTGAAAAGTTTACAGGCAAGTGGCACACACTCATCTAGTCACCCAATTGCAGTACTATCACAGTCAGCTCCAGTGCTGCTTTTGGGCTGTCACTGTAATGTGCAGTTGTGACCCTGCCAGTTTATACTTGGCCTTGCATAGCACTGAGATCGATAAATAGCAAACTGCAGCCATTTATAGCTCTATTAGTACATACAATACATGCTCACACAGCTGCTCCCCAGCTCTGACATCAGCTGTGGGAGCTTGTGGAATTTGTCGCTAGAGGCGCTGGATTAAAATGCCTGTCAGAGAGATGACAGGATCAAACAGATAAATTACAAAGATCTTAACAGTTTTTATGTAGACACATTTAATCTACTTTCTGCTGTGTGGGGCATTTACTCATGTATGTTGTTTCCTTAAAAATAAATAAATAAATAAATAAATAAATAAATAGACAAGGGGAGTAGTTGAAAGCACAAGTAAGACCCAAATGTGTCTAGTGACTAAAGGAATGCAATAATAAGTACTCATTTTAGTACAACAGATGCTTCTTTATTCAGGTGATTAATCTAAAGTTCTTCTCACTGTAACAGCTATTTCTGGAGATCCCCTCTACATGGGCAGACTTCCACCTTCTCAACTCTCGTGAACCTCAAAAATGCCACTGACCCATGTCTTGGCTCTCCATACCGTCTGGCTACTGCATACATCAGACTGTTCATCTAAATGGCAGGTCTTCTCTCCTGACTAAGGCTGTGCAGAATGCAGAATTACACAAGGGGAATTCATGTGGAATGACAATTTCACTTCCGAAATTCTTTGTGGAATTTCTTTTTAAAGTCTGCAGAATTCGGAAAAGCACTATTGTATAAACTGTGGTAAAATATTCCATGAATCACGTAAACTGTGGAATAATTTTCCATGACTTGTGGAAAAATGAAAACCATTTTGCATTCAACATGTTGGAATTCTGCTGCCAATGGAATTCAGTAAATATTTCTAACAATCCGTGGGATTCTCTTCTTGAACATTCCACACTGCACCTGCACCACAACTGACAACAAAACTGGAATGGAGTAATGCTGTTTTCTTCTTTGGGGCAATATGGGCCTATTTAAAAATTTTTCTAGGTTTCTGTAGTTACCGCAATCCAGGTTTTGTGGTTAACTGGTTATCTGCTGTAAACCTCACAATAAATACAGGTTACTCACCTGTAACAGGAGTTCTAGGAATGGTATATGTTGTTCATCCACACTGTCTGGCAGGCTCCTTGCCACTTTAAATCTTGCCGGAAGGTCTTCAAGCTGGCTCCTCCCACCCACCTGGGTGGTAAAACTCTCCGTTCCACCCCAAGACGCCAGATCTAGCCCGCTGGAAGCCAGGTTGTGCGTCGAAGCAGGGGAGGCTGGGTGGGTCACGTGGAAGAACAACATATACCATTCCTAGAACTCCTGTTACAGATGAGTAACCTGTATTTCTAGGCACATGGATATGTTGTTCATCCACATTATCTGGCAGACTCCTAGCAGTTCTCCGGGAGGAGGGAGGCAAAGTACACCCTACTTAGGGAATAATGACCGGAGGGCAGGCCCCAAAACCAGCATCGGCGTGACTCAGGTCAATGTAGTAGCGGGTAATGAAGGTGCGTGCTGACTTCCAGGTAGCAGCCCTGCAGATTTCCTGGATAGGAACGTCCCTGGAAGCAGCCACCGATGCAGCGGTATGGCGGGTAGAATGAGCTCTTATCCCTCTGGGAGGCTCCATGCCTGCCAACCTATAGCAGAGATCTATGCAGGAGGTGACCCACCTGCCTATCGTCTGCTTGGCTGTAGGTCTGCCAGGTGCGGCTTCAGCATAGGTGACAAACAGCTGGCGAACCTCTCCCCGAACTTCAGCCGTCCGCTCCTTGTAGTAAGCGAGCGCTCTTCTAGGGTCCAAAGTATGGAGCCTATATTCGGCCTCCAAGGTGTGATTGGGATAGAACACCGGCAGAGTCAACACCTGGTTAAGATGAAACTCTGACACCACCTTCGGAAGGAATTTCGGGTTGGGGCACAGGACAACCTTGTCCCTGTGGAACACCAGATAAGGAGACTCAATGGAAAGCGCCTGGAGCTCTCCAATCCTTCTGGCTGATGTGATAGCCACCAAGAAGGCGGTCTTCCACAACAGGTGAGAGATGTCACACCTGTGCATTGGTTAGAATAGGCGCCCATGAGCTTAGCCAATACCAGCAGTAGATCCCATGGAGTGGGTTCTCACACCGAGGGATATGTGATCAAGGCCTTTGAAAAAGCGCCCGACCACCTTCTCCTGCCACTGACTGCTTCCCCGCCCACGCCCGGTAAGCAGAGATGGCTGCCAGGTGCACCTTAATGGTCGTCGACCGAAGCCCTTGCTGAGAAAGGGACCACAAGTAGTCCAGAATGCGTGCCAAGGAACAGGAGGAAGGGTCCAGGCCCTTGCCCTGACACCAAAGGGAGACTCTCTTCCATTCAAAGGCATAGCATTTTCTGGTCGACTCCTTACAGGACGCCTCAACCACATTGAGGACCTTGTCGGAAAGACCCAAGGCCTGGAACTCTAGCTGCTCAGGAACCAGGCCATCAGGTGCAGGGATTGAAGGTCCGGATGGGATACCTTCCCTTGATTGACAGAGATCTGGTCCAGGCAGGCTGGAAGCCGCCTCAGGAGCCTGGAGCTGAGACTGAGGAGATCTGGATACCAGAACTGGCGGGGCCAGTCTGGGGCTACCAGAATCACCTGCACCTTGTCTCTCCTCGCCTTGAGAAGCACCTTGTGGATCAAGGGAAATGGGGGAAAGGCGTAGAAGAGGCCCGGGGTCCACGGCCTCAAGAAGGCATCCCCCTGCAGCGAGCCCTGCTGAGGGGGACGAGCATGAAACAGTCTCAGCTTCGCATTCTCCCTTGAGACAAACAGGTCCACCTGAGACATGCCCCAGTGGGAGAACAGATCCTGTACTACCTCCGGCAGGAGAGACCACTCGTGGGACGCAGCCCCTATCCGGCTTAGGGCATCGGCCAGAATGTTGGAGGCTCCTGCCACATGGATGGCAAGGAGATCCGCCTCCAGGCTGCGCACGAGGGACCAAATGCGGAGAGCTTCCCTGCACAGAGGCATGGAGCGCGTCCCGCCCTGGCAGTTTAGATAGTACATGGTCGTGGTATTGTCCGTCTGGACCTGGACCACTTGACCCCAACAAATGGAGCGAAGGCAGTGAGGGCTAGATGAACCGCTCGAAGCTCCAGCAGGTTGATGTGGCATCGGGACTCCCGAGGGGACCAGAGGCCGTGCGCTCTGTGCTCCCCCAGATGGGCACCCCAACTCATCAGAGAGGCATCGGTCAATAGAGACTGTCAACTCGGGGCGGACAAATGGGATGCCCTCCTGCAGATGAGCTGGAACGGTCCACCACTGGAGAGCATTCCACATCTCCTGGGTCACTGTCACTAGCTGATCCAAAGGATCAGAGCACTGTGACCATTGGCTGGCCAGTCCCCATTGCAGGGGACGTATGTACCAACGGGCCCAACGGACCACACTGGTGCAGGCCGCCATGAGGCCTAGGAGGTGCAGGAAGTCCCGGGCAGGGCGCAATTGCCCAACCTGAAATGACTGGGCAAAGGAGGAAAGAACCTCGGCCCTGTCCATCAGGAGCCGTGCTCTGGCTCGTAGAGTCGAGCTCTGCCCCGAGGAATTGTATCACCTGCTTTGGCACAAGTTCCGACTTGGCCTCGTTGATAAGGAGGCCAACCTGAGAGCAAACCTGTAGGGCCAGATCCCTGGACCGCTCCACCTCCATTCTGGAGGAGGCTGCAATCAGCCAGTCGTCCAGGTAGGGGTACACCCGGACCCTTCAGCGCCGCAGGAATGCTGTCACCACTGCCATGCATTTGGTGAAGACCCTGGGAGCTAGAGAAAGGCTGAAGGGCATGGCCCGGAACTCGTAGAGGGATCCCTCTACCCTGAAGCGGAGGACTATCCATTGGGATGGACGGACGGATTGGGACATGAAAGAACGCATCCTGGCGGTCCAGAGAACTGAACCACATGCCTTGTTCCAAGGATGGAATGATCTGAGCCAGAGTGACCATCCTGAAGGTTCGAGACCTTAGGAACCTGCTCAGGTCGTGCAGGTCTAGAATGGGGTGCCAGCCCCCCATCCGTTTCCGGACCAGGAAGTACCTGGACACAAACCCTGGGTCTGGTGGAGGATCCACCACCTTCCTGATCACCTCTTTTTCGAGGAGCAGGGCAATGTCGGCTCGGCGAGCCAACAGAGAGGCTGCGGACCCCGTAGCCCCCTGAGGGACGACGGCTCGGAAGGGTGGGGCCTGCTCTAACTCCAGAGGCAGGCCCTTTCCTACCACCTCCAACACCCAGCGGTCCGTGGTGATAGCGGACCAGGCAGAAAGGAAGTGGCGGAGCCGTCCCCACAGGGGGAACCCAGGGGGGAGTGACGAGGCTGGGGGTGACACCCCTCAACCTGTCACTGGGCAGGCTTGGAGGAGGGGCCAGCCGAGGGACGTCCTGGGCCTTTTCCTCCCTGCTTCCTATTAGAGGAAGCCGCAGGCTTGGCTTTGGGGTGCCAAGCGCGAGCCTGCTGGCACTGATGCTGGTGTTGCTGGGCCGGACGTGCCGCAGGCGCAGAAGGGTAAAATGACTTATGTTGCTGACGACGGCCCTTGTCTTTCTGGGCGGAGGTGACCGAGTCCAGGGTAGTGTTGGACTTTTCGATCCGCTGGAGGTGGCCTTCCACTCCAGGGCCGAACAGGTCAGTCCCCAAGAAGGGGACGTCAGCCAATTTGTACTGGGTATCCGCCGTGAAAGTGGATATCCTCAGCCATGCTCTGCGGTGCATGGCCACTGTGGCCGCTACTGATCGGGCACAGGAGTCTCCAATGTCTAGAGCCATTTGGAGTTGCTGTTTCACCACCGCCCTTCCCTGATCCCGCACCTGCTTGACCGCGGTCTGCAGGTCGGCCGGGAGATGAGGGATCACCTCATCCAGGGAGCCCATGAGGGCGTGGGAGAAGCGTGCCATCAGCATGGCCAAGCTGGCCTGGTAGAGGCCATGGGAGGATGCAGCGTACACCTTGCACCCGGCATAGTCCAACTTTTTGGACTCCTTGTCGGGGGGCTTATCTACATCCCTAGCTTTCCCAGAACGCCGGAAAACACTATCGGTGACCAACCACTCCGCAGAGGGGTGCTCCGAAAAACTGGACAAAGAGCCAGAAGGGACCGCATACTTCCTGGCCATCCTGGCCGAAAGCGCAGGACAGGAAGCCGGCCGCTGCCACAGCTCCAAGGCTGGGCCAACAATGGCTTCAGCCACTGGAAAGGCCTCAGTGGGTGAATCCCCTCGGTCCAGTATCTCCATGAGGGGATACCTGGCCTGCTTGGATACGGGATCAAGCTGCATCCCGGTGGACTCCGAGATGAGCCGAAGCAGACCCATTAACAACGATGGGCTCTCGTCCATCAACTGCCCCCCGGAGGACTCCAGGTCAAGGGGCCTGGAAAACAGGGAGAAGTCATAGTCAGACTCCAAGGAGTCTGCGAAGAGCTGCCTAGGGCCTGAGCCACCCTCCACCTGCAGAGGACGGTCGGGAGTGAGGGTGACCGACAACCGGTGGGGCAGACCCTGACCCGACCAAGAGTCCTTGATCGGCGCCCCCGATTTCGGTTGTGGAGGCGGAGGCTCCACCACAATTGGTGGGGCAGCTGGTTTTGGCCGAACAACCGGCCCAGGCCTCGGCACCTCGACCACCGCGAGGGGTTGTTTCGGCCTTTCGGGTGACAGCCACTTAACGGCCGGGAAAGACGATGGAGTCAGCTTGTTTCCAGACAAAAGGAGCTGCTGCCACATTAAGTCCTCATCGTAGCGTCGACGCAATTTGCGTCAAAGCCTCTGCTCTTCTGAGGAGGAAGACGAGGACGATTGGTACCACCGCTTACCTCGGTGCCGAGACAGAGACTGCCGATGTCGGCGGGATCGGCTGGACCGAGACGAGGTCTGAGACAGAGACAGAGACCCTCGGTGTTTCCGAGGGCAGGTCTGGGAGAGAGCAGGAGACACCCGCTCCTCCCTCGGCTCGGAAGCCTTGACCGGGGACTCCAGCACAGAAGGCACAGGCAAGTCCTCAGTTTCCACCGGGGGAACCGGTGAAGAAGGGTTGTCGGCTTCACCAGTCGACAGGCCATCTGACAGGTCGAGAAAAATCTCGACCGCGTCGACGGGTGTCTCGGCCGGCTGACCTGACAGGGACACCGTGAAGCCAGCGGCCTTAGCCGCAACCTCGACCGAAGTAGAGTGTCGACTGTCCGGGGAAGGGGACCACTCCCGCTCCCACGAACGTCGATGGTGGGACTTACCCTTCAAGTCCTTCTTTTTCGACCGAGAAGAGTATCCCGATGACCCATCTCCCTTCGTGGAAAGGGATTGGCAAAGCTCCTTCAAAGAAGCTGTGTAGGAGGATCCCAGAGAGAGCGGGATAAATGCCGCGACCGAGGAAGATGGAGATGCGGCCTGCGACGCCTCCTCCTCAAGGGCGATCATCTGCTCAAGTTGCTCAGCCAAGCCAGCTGCCGCAGACACTGACCAATGGGCCTCCTTGGACTTCACCAGCAGGCAGCGCTTCTCGGGGCGCCCAAGCTATAACCGGACAGCGCGGTCTTCAAGGACGTTGGCCGAAAACGATCTACATAACTCGCAGGCCTGCGGGTCGTGATCAAGGCCGAGGCAGTAGATGCACGTGGAGTGCGGGTCCATCCTGGACATCTTCTGCCCACATGGGCACTGCCGAAATCCGGGAGTTGATTTGTCCATCGCAGCCGCGAGGGAGCCGAAGTCTTGAGAATTTTAAAACTATTTTCGGGTGAACCGAAGAATTAGGATTCAGTCTATATGCAGAGCGTTAAGGAGGGAACCTGAGCTTCCAAGCGGTAAGGAAGATCTGGCATCATGGGGCGGAGCTGAGAGCTTTACCACCCGGGCAGGTGGGAGGAGCCAGCTTGAAGACCTTCTGATAAGATTTAAAGCGGCAAGGAACCTGCCAGACAGTGTGGATGAACAACATATCCATGTCCCTAGAAATATAAATTACCACTCAGGTAAGCTCCACTGTTTTTTCCTTTGCCATTCAACCATGATAGCGATGCTCCATTTTAAAGTTTTTCTTTCCAGCTCCCAGTATTAATACACTAAGTTTGGCAAACTGACTTTGTATCCTGCAGAACCGGACTTTTGTTGTATAGTTCCATGTATGCCACAGTAAAAGCACAAGGTAAAACTTTGAAAACTGGCACGTTCTACAAAATATAGTCTGACCTTTAACAATGTAAAGTAACATCAGAAATAAACAGGTTTCTACAGGGCAAAGTCACTGCATGCTGTTTGGGTATAACGGATACGTGGAACCCACATTGTGAAAAAGTGGCTTCTTTCAAATGTCTTGGGAAAAACACTTGATGTATTAAAGACATTTAAGGGTACACTGTCAACCCCCTTAGGCCTCAAAGTGTCCCTAGCTTAAAAACACATTTTATGATTGTTCACAATCTACAGAGACTGTTGATGCAGCTGGCAGTCTGATTCAGATCCCCTTTTTCTTTTAAAATGTGAAAAACTAACTGCCCACCATACTGGTGTTACCACACCAAAACATTTATTTATTTATTTATTTATTAGAAAAGTCGGATTTACAACCTTTGAGTCATGGACTCATTTACAAAGGCACCTTGTCGTGGGGGGAGGGGTAGACAGAGTTACATAGTGTGGTTACAACAGTGAGAACAGTACAGGTGCAGAACATTAAACATAGAGAACACATATGGTTACATAATGTTACCTGTAATAGGTTACAGTCATATACAAGGTACCCAAGTGCTACATTAGGGGTACAGCCTTGGACATACCTAAATAATACCTGGAGAGGGTGGGGATGGGGAGTGGGGTGGGAAGGGAAGAGGACAGGCTGTCCGGAGGACATTGTCAAGTCAGGAAGATCTGATAGGAGTATCCCATAGTGGGATTAATTAGATGCATCTACAGCAACGAGTGTTGAAAAGATGGTTCCGGAGGGCGATTTGAAGGGACCAATTTTGGCAATGTCTGTGATGCAGGGGGGAGGAGTTGAACCAAGCACGGGCTCAGTAACAGAAGGACCTCTGGGCTAGTTAGGTCTTGGTTCTGGGCACCAGAAAGATGGCCTTGACAGAGCAACAGGTGGCAACAGATGAGGATGCATGCCATAGAGAAGCAGAGACCCCTGGGGGGAAGGGGAGCCCTAGAAGAGATTTTTTGGTTAGTAAGCAGGTCTGGTAGAGCAGACACTCCTCAAAGGTGAGCAGGTTGGTGGTGGAGTAGAGCAGGCAAGTGTGAGTGTGGCTAGGAGCTCCGGTCAGGAGCCTGCAGGCCTTACTGATCGAGAGCTGGATTTTAGTCAAGGCGGTATTGTCCACCACAGCGTAAATGGGCAAGCCATAGTCCACTAGCGAAAGGACAGAAGAGGTGATGGCCAGCCAGAGGACAACTTGGGGGGGCAATCTCTCTGTTGGTATAGTAGGCCTATCCGAGAATTTATGGTGAAGGATAGGACATTGATGTGGGTGTGGAAGGTGAGAGCCGACTCAAAAGTGATGCCTAGATATTTGTAAGAGGTCACTTGCTCCAGCGGGTGCAGAGTGCTGGGGAGAATGAAGAGGGGGGCATTCTTCGCCTTGTTTTGGTGATGGGAGAAGAGCACTGACTTAGTCTTCTTTAGGTTAATGACAAGTCAGTGGTCAAGGAACCACTTTTCATCTTGGCTGTAGGTGTGCTGGAGGGATACCTGGAGAGAAGAGGGATCGGGTGGGAGGCAAAGAGAACTGCATCATCAGCATAGAGGAGCATTTTTCCTGTGCAGGAACTGGGGAGAGTGTTGAGGTAGAGGCTGAAAAGTACAGGGTCCAGAATGGAGCCCTGGGGTACTCTGGAATGAACGGGCCAGGTATTAAACAGGGAACAGTTTATCTTCACATGCTGGGATCTAGCAGAGAGGAAGTTGGAGAACCAGGTAAGGGAACCAGCGGAAAAGCAGAGTTGGTGGAGGGAGTCGAGCAGGAGGGAGTGACAAAAGCCTTGGAGAGGTCTATAAACACTGCGCCGGCAAGGTTGCCGGAGTCAAGAGCAGAGTGCAGGTATTGAGAACACTCCAGGACAGCAGTAGTAGTACTGTGTCCGGGGCCAAAACCATGTTGTTCTGGGCACATTATGTCATATTTGGCCAGGTACTCAGAGCGTTGAATGGACACCATTTTTTCAAGGGCTTTAGAGAGCGGGGGGAGGATAGAGATCAGCTGGTAGTTGTCAAGTGCAGAGTGATCTCCACTGTTATGTATACGGGTGATTTCAGCTGATTTCCAAGCACTGGGAAACTGACTGAGGCATAGAGACTGGTTTAGTAGATCTGTAAGGGGGGCTATGACAACTTCCAAGACCAGGCTGAGGATCCTGGAGTCTAGGGGGTCAGAGCTGGGGTTGTTGCTACCAAGAGGTTTTAGCAGGTGCAGCCTGGCTACGTGGGGGGATATAGTGTGCAGGTAGAAAGGATGGCGATCCAAGGCAGGGGGGATGGAGGTGGGGATTGAGTCAAAAATGTTGTTTGGGAGGACAGAGCTTAGGTAAGAGAAGGCAGTATTGAGGCAATCAGCTGGTGCGAGTTGGGTGTGTAGTCACGGTGCCATCGATGGAGAGCTGGGATGGTGAAGGGGAGCGGGTCTTCCCATTAAGCTCTTTCATGCTGTCCCAGAAAGTCCGGGCGGAACACCATGGTAGATGAGAGGGTGGTCTGATAGTGCTCTGCCTTGGCTCATCTAATGGCCCAGATGCACTAATTACGTACCGTGTTGTAGGCTTGTCTATCAGCCAACCTGCCTGATTCGATAGCTATGTGCCAGAGATTATCCCTATGCTTAAGTTTTTGGATAAGGGATGAAGAGAGCCATGCAGCATTTTTGTTTTTTAGTACGGGTTCTGGTGTGGGGGGCGAAAAGGTTACAGGACTTGCTGAAGGCATTGGTGAAGAGGTCTAGGGCAGAGTCAATATCAGGGGCATGACGGATGGGGGACCAGTCCAGCTGTGCTAGATGCAATTTTAGCTTTCTGAGATGCCCGGGGCATAGAAGCTGGTGCAAGGTGGTCTTGGACACAGGTTTCGGTCTGGAGGATGACCAGAGTCAGAGGACAGGTGAGTGATCACTAAGTTAGTCGGTGAGGATGTTGATATCCTGGATTTTATGAGGGCGGTTCGATAGTATTATGTCGAGGAGGGTGCTGGAGCCACTTGCCCGATTGAATTTAGTGGGCTCGGTGACTAACTGGGACATGTCCAGGGCAGCAAAGGAGTCCCTGGTATGGGAAGCAGTGGTACCAAGCCAACTGACGTTAAGGTCACCTAGGATGAGTTGCTCTGCTTTGTGTGGTAGGGAGGTGAGCTAGTCGATGAGAGACTGGACAGCTGGGTTCTGGTTCCTCAAGGGTATGTAGGTGACCGTGAGAAAGAGTGGGCCCCTGGCTGTGTCAGGGTAATTTTCAGAGTGAGGACTTGGGCACCATTGTCAAGCTTGGTGGAATGGAGCGCATGGCTTACAAGGGTATCCCGCATGTAGATTGCACACCCACCGCTACGTTTACCAACTCGGTCTTCCCTGAACAGGGTTTATCCAGGGAGGGAAATAACGGAATCAGGGGTTGTTTTGGACTCCACTAACGCAATAATATCGGGTTGGTGTTGTATAACCCAGCACAGGAGTGCGGCAGATTTCTTTAGAAGGCTGCATATGTTCAGTGATGCAACACGGAGATCGGCTCCAGAGTGGGGTATGGGAGGGCTAGTTGGCATAGGTCCAGGGTTTGGGTGTATATTCCCAGACAGCAGTAATAGCAGCGTGATTAATCTAATTAGGGGATGGTGGTGACAGGGACCCTTACTGTGGTGCCGATGTGAGGTCCTGATAGTAGGGGTGCAGGGGATGGGTAAGGCACAGAGGGTAGGTATGGCAAGGAAGACGTGAGTCCAGGATGGGCCCCAGAGGGCAGAGGGAGTGGGAGTGTTGGTAGGTGGCGGATGCAGAGGAGTTGGGGGGTGCTCAAGGTGGGAAGGGGCCGAGCTATCTGGGGGTGGCTTAAGGGAGAAATGCTTGGGGTGGAGGACAGGGGCACAGGACAGGGGGTGGTCTGAGCCAGAAGGGTAAACGTAAGCAGGCCTAGTAGAAGAGTGATGGTGCCTATTGTCATGTAGTAGGTAGCTGGAGGTAAAACTGAGCCAGCAATGGTGTACCAGCTGTGAAATTAGCCGAAGCACAGGGCAATTTTGGTAAAACGCCTGGAAAGAGTCACTGTAATATTGCTTTATTGCATGGGGGTGGCAATGACACTAGTTCTAATTTAGTGATATCGTTGAAAATTCAGCCAAGGCAAAGGTGCCAGCTACTGGGATGGTTAGGCTGTGACTGGGTATGTCACCATAAGCAGTGGAAGTGTAAGAACTGAAAGGGTATATAGTCTAATTAGGGTAAGGTCCTCAACAATAGGGCAGGTCACAGCAGTAATTGAAACAATAAGGAAGTGAGCACTCCTCTGAAGGCTTAGTGCCGAAGCGCAGGGGTCCTGGACATCTCCTGATGTGAAAATAAATTTTACTTGCATCTACTACTGTTTTTTGGAGTGCTCACTTCCTTATTGTTTGAATCTTTCTGAGATTTGCACCTTCTGCTTGAGCACCCTCTCGTAAGTTTTGCGCTGTCCTTTGTTTTGTTTTTTTTGGATTACAGCAGTAATTGAGAGGGGTTAACTGGAGTGGCTAGAGAAAAACTTGAGAGCAAATGTGCAATCCTGTAGGTGAGATTGCTTTAAAAAGGGGCGGTAAGAAAGTGAGTCAAGTCAGGTATTGAAGACAGGGAGGCCAACAGCCATAAGAATATGCAGCAGTAGAGTGACCAATCAGTTGCTAGGCTGAGGAAAGGGGCAGAGCAAGGGTCTATGTAATACTGTGAGGAGGTGGGGGTGGGTGAAAAAATTCAGTCCAGAACACAGCACAGAAAGAGATTTCCCCGAGATCAGGAAGCGCCAGGAGTTGGAAAATCAGCAGAGGAGCAGAAACTGCCAGTCAGTGCCTGGCTCCTCCACTGGGCGTCCAGTCAAAACAGCGGCATTCAAAACCATGAGTTTCCGAGGTCCGGTGCATACCTGAATTTGTACAGGGGGTCAGTCAGGTGGTCTGTTAGCTGTGGCCAGAATGTTTGTTTATATTTCTTGACCAGCTCCCACTGCATCTTTCCTGGACTCAGTAACACTCACAGCACAATCTAGATACTAATTATGCAGTGGGAGTAGAGGAGACTATTGTATTATGAGCAAATAGGATGTTGGGATGCACAGGCAGGGGCATTACCAGCAGGAAAAGGGAGTTCATAATTCCACTATACAAGACACTAGTGAGGGCCCCACCTGTAGTACAGAGTACAGTTCTGGAGGCATTACCTACGTAAGGACAGACAGGGCAGAGAAGGTTCAGAGGAGGGCAACAAAGATGGTAGAGGGATTGCATCACATGTCCTATGAGGACAGGCTGCAGGATTTGGGTATGTACTCCTTGGAGGAGAGGAGGGAAAGAGGGGATATGATAGAGACATACAAGTACCTTACAGGGAGGAACAGGGTGCAGAAATACACTATTTTCCAGCAAAAAAGATGTTCCGGGACTAGAGGGCATGGGATGAAGTTGGAGGGAGTGTGATTCAGAGGAAACGTGAGGAAGAATTTCTTCACAGAAAAGGTGGTGGACAACTGGAACGCCCTGTCAGAGGAAGTGGTGGGGGCTGAAACAATCACAGGATTTAAGAATGCCTGGGATAGACGTAATAGAATTCTGGAGGTCGGGGTAAGGGGCAACAGACTTCTACAAAAACGTAAAGGGAACTTACAAGTTCAAATGGGCAGACTGGGTGGGCCATAGGCCCTTATCTGCCGACAGTGTCTATGTATCCATGAATCTATGAGTGGCTGAACTGTTTGAGGGTGTTTGTAATGTTCAGGAAGTGTGCACTAGGAGTAGTTCAATATTTGAAGCAAAACAAAGCTGAACATAGTTATACATTACCATGCATTCAGTTCTAATAAGCAAGGAGGCAGATAAAACAGCCAGCAACATCAATGAATTTCAGAGAAAGAAAGCAATCATAATTTTTTTTAACTTAAAAATATGAAGCAAAAAAGGTTGACAGTGTCCCTTTAATTTCAACATTCCTTCTATTGTGATCACTGACTTGACATGGATATAGATGATGTTTACATTTTAATACAATATTGATGCTAACCCTGTATATGCTTTGACTCATCTGCCATCCTCCAACTTTACTTGAATAAGGGCACCAGTCCATAATGGGTATCATCACATCAAAACACAGCCCCTCTGAGTACTACCAAGTATGTTCCCACCCAGTAAACAATTTCAGTAGAGAGCTGTATTAGTACTGTGCCAATTTTAAATTTATTTGAAAAACTAAGTAATGTCCAGTCCACTGGTGCAGTGGCAATGCACTGCAATAGTGCCTAGAAGACTGCAGTTTGTGTGAACCCTAGAATCTCACAGAGCGACTGGCTGAGGATCAGGTATGTCACAGAAATTCGGTGCTTGTTTCCAGAAGAGGGAGAGTGTGGGCCAATTAAGCAATAAGGCATGACAGGGTGCTCATTATTTAAGCAATAAGCCACGAGGGGGTGTGGGTTATCGGGGGATTTACCACGGCTGGGGTGGTTTGCCACGAGGCGCAGCCAAGTGGGTAAATCCGCCTGCGTGGTAAACTCCCGATTAACCCAGATTCTAAGTGTATTTTGTTACTATACTAAAGCAACAGCTTTTTTTTATTTAAAAAAATAGCAGTACTTGTATAATGCTTAATAAACCAGTCACTATTACAGCACTGTTTTTTTATTTTGTTTGGTTTTCCTGATATATAGAGCTGCACTTTTACGGTCTCCCTTAGCGGGAAACAAGATGGCAGTCGGAGTTTAGTGGTTTGACCTCTGTTTTTTTTTTTTTTTTTTAAAGATGCGGCTGCTGGCACATTTTGCAGTGATTACCAGTAGATAATCAACAGACGTAAGGTGCCAGCCTGCCTATCTCATTGGTCAGCGGCCGAGGTCCATGGTATAATACAAGGTAACAGCATGTATTGGAAAGTGAAGCATGAGGCAACACAGAGTACCCTATGCACCCAGGAAATGCCATTATAAAATGGCTTCCCAGATTTTCTTTTTAAACTAAGAAGAAGAAGAATCAGCATTTATATAGAACTTTTCATACACACTGTATCCCAGTGTTTTTACAAGCAATGCTACACTGGTAGTAAAGTGACTGAACATGCAGTGGCAGCCATTTTGCACATCATCAGCACCCACACACAGCCTTTGGCAACTGCATGAACTGGTTTTATGGGAAGGGAAATCTTGGCCAGGACATTACAGTGCCTTGGGTTCTTTTACTTACAAAACATCTGGACACCCACTAGGACAGCACCAGAGATGGGTAGAAGAGACCTTAGTAACATCTCATCCAAAGGACAACACACCCCCACAGTACAGTACCCTCCTAGCACTACACTTGGGTGCCAGTGTTTTCAGGTATGATCCCAATCTTAGTGTGGGACTAGAACCAATGACCTTCTGGCCCAGTAACAGATGCACTACCTACTGAGCCATGCTGACACCTCAGTAATGAGGTCCAGTTCTGACCTGTGCTTTGTGTTGGAAAACACAGTCATGTAATAACATCTGACCAATCGCATGTCCAGGTTCATGTTACCCATTTTATGATCGGCATTTGCACACCCCTGCCTGCTGACTAAGAAGCAACATTGGTATTGACCAAGAAGGTTTCCAGTTGCTTGACCTCTTGGTCAGAGAAAGGCTGCAGCCATGATGACCTAAATCACTAGTGTAGTGGATGGAAAAATATAAAGTCATTTTAGATGTGTTAAACAGAGAACAAATTCTATTTTTACAATACAGTATTACCATCACCCTCTTTGAAAATGAACATTACCTTGTAGAGAATTGGCAGAGTCCCTTTAATCAAACAGAAAATAGTGTTTATTTTAGATCAAAGACATAATGCTACTACAGAAATTACTGCACATTATAAAACTGGTAAAACAAATCTTGTATCCTGATTGATCAGGACCTGTGTACTTATAGGACAACAATCCTGCAGCTGGTACTTTTAATGCCAGGCAGGATGCAACACAGACCACATAACCATTCTGGCACCTATGTTATTACAGTCTGTGCTCGAGATAAGGTGAGTACGGGTCTATTTTACTCACCATACTTTAAGAACCATTCTTCAAATTTTTTTTTTGATGAGTACCAGTACTCATCACAACGCTTGGAAATGCTCCACAGATGCTTCAAAAGGATCTGTTTTCCCAGGTTTAAAGCACTTTTACTCATCAAAATTACATTTTACACACTTAATGTCAAAAATGGCGAGTACATTGCTCTTGAATACCAATGTTACCTGGAGCGTTGAGTACAGTCAAAACAGTAACACACACTACTTGCTCTAACACATTAAAAAACATTTGTTACACTTTTGCATACCTCCGCATCCCATGCCATACCTAACAAGTTGAACACGGATGCAAAAAAAAAGTAATACAGTCCAACCCCGTTTATCCGACCCCTGAAATTCTGAACCTACCTAATGATCTGTCCTTGTGTCCCCGAACTGTAGTGCTGACAGCCCTTTACAAGTGTTTCAGTTTAAATACATTACTTAAGGTGCAGGAAATCTCAGGGAAACAACGGAACTGAATCACTTGTAAATGGCTGTAAATGGGGTTGGACTATACTGTATTTTTATTTTTTTTTACCTGAAAAAGGAAAAGCTGGCCGGCCCAGAAGCACTGAGGGTTGAGGTGCTGGACACCACACCTCGCACTACACCGGCAACCCGGGTTCGGAAACGGACTCAGGCTGCTGGGGTCAGATGGCGGGAAGGATCGAGCATCCCAACGGATACTCTCCTCCTCTTGGGGTGAGTTACCGGGGTGCATATAGCACCCGTAGCTCCTCTAGGGTGTCAGCATGGCTCAGTTGGTAGCACATCCGCCTCTGGACCAGAAGGTCGTGGGTTCTCGTCCCACACCGGGATTGGACTTGCACCTAAAAATCGCTGGCATCCGAGTGCAGTATTGGGGGCTGCTGTACTGCTGGGGTGTGCCGTCCTTCGGATGAGACGTTAAACCGAGGTCCCTTCTACCCATCCTGGTGTTGTCCTGGTGGGTGTCCAGGTGGAAGTAAAAGAACCCAGGGCACTCTTCGCAAAGAGTAGGGAACATTCCCGGTGTCCTGGCCAACATTCCCCTTCCCATAAACCGGTTCATGCAATTATCCAGGCTGTGCGTGGGTGATGATGTGCGATATGGCCGCCACCACACATTCAGTCACTTCACTACCAGTCTAGCATTGCTTGTAAAAGCGCTTTGGATGTATGAAAAGCGCTATATAAATACTGATTCTTCTTCTCTGCCGGTGGAAGCACAGGGCACATGACTCTTCAGAGTCAAGGGTGGGGAGGATGCTGTTGGGCGCTTGACGATGGTGTAGGCCAAAGACGCCACTTGTCTGGACCTAGTCCTCTTAGCTAGCCTCCGGGGTACCAGGGCAAAAATGAGGAAACATTACATACATCCATGGCCCATTAAGCAACATGAAACTGGGGGGGGACCGTGGATGGAGTAGGAACGGGTACGAGGCCCCCTCTGAAAGACAAAGGAGCAGAACAAGTATATATAAAAAAAAAAAAAAGCTTAATTTCAGCCCTCTGTGGTGAAGTTCTCAACACATAAAGCTTTGTTTGCTGCTGTCACAAACTGGATTCCTGTAAGCAGAGATCAAAACCCCTTTACCTGTAGTTCTTTGTGCCTGAGATATGTTGTCACAGTAATCACTGTAAACAACTTTAAACGGCATTGGATTTTATTTTTTTAAATATGATTAGAAAGCAGGGCCGGCCCATTGGTAGAACTACCACTTGCGATGCTGGCGACCGGGGTTCAGGAGCGAGCCCAGGCTGCTGGAGGAGGATTGAGCTTTCGACGGATGCTCTCCTCCTCCGGAGAGGGAGGTTTGCTGCTCCCACTGCAACACCACCATATGGTTGCACATGGGTGGGAGTGCAGCAGGGAGCACCATGTAGGAAGGGGAGGATGTCGGCTGGGGTCCAGAGCAGCGTCACTTCTCTGCATGGGCTTGCCTCCATGGACCCACTCAGAAGCCAACGTTCTTGGGAGGGGAAACAGAAAAATGGAAAATGACCCGCCGCCGAGCTTGGCGATGGGACCCTGTGGAGATCGTGGCAGTCGGAGACTGGTGTAAGGAGGCCCGACACATATGGAGATTGGGGGAGTTGCCCTCCTCCTTCCCCGCCTGGGGGCAAGTTCCACGGCAGGATGGGGGCTGAAGACTGCTGGCAACAAGGAATGCGACCAGTCGCACTGCGGGGTACAAAGAGCCAGATAAGGCAGTGGAGAGTAAGGGGACATAAAGCATAAATAAAAAAAACACATGATTAGAATGCTTTGTTTCCTGCAGTCACAGATTGGGCTTCTGGGAGCGGGCATTAAAACCCATTACTCTAGCTCTGTGTCTGAGAGATGTCGTCTGGTTCCATCTAGTGGAAATGATGCCTTAAATGTTCCCAGTTTATCCCGTTGCCAGGCTCCTCCTTTCATTTCAGGTTGGAACGCCATTTTGGTGCTCCACAGTCGGCCAGGCATTCAGAGTGCCTGAGTGCATGGCAGATGACTGATCAGACCATCATGCTACTGTTTTGGAAGTTCGTACATATCTAATACAGTACTGTGTGAAGCTAACATGGGGCAGTGCAATAATACTGTTCACCACAATGTACTAAATAATATAAGTTAATTAGAATTCTTATTTTTTGCTCCTGTGGAGAATATGTTTGAAGAAGTGCTGCTATAACTCTGTTATACAGTGCAGTCTGGCGCTCCTCAGCATATGCACTCCTGTTTATCCAAACTGATCAGATGCCCCAAGCAGTTCGGATAAACGGGTTGGACTGTAAATCCATCTTATTACCTTGGGCCCCCATTCTATTAGTTTCTTGGAGGACTGTAATGCACAATGGTCAACTGAATCTGCTGTTACACCAGCCGCCACTCACTCCAGCTACATGACACTCCCCTACCACCACCACCACACATGTACACAAACATTAACAGCTAGAAATGTTATTTTACTTACTTACTTAGTTTTAATAAAACAGCTCGATTGTGCTACACATGCTGATACTGCCAGGTGAAATACTCTAAATGAACTTGCACCACCACTGGCATGTGGCATTTGCTACCAGCTCGCTGCAAACCTGCACTGCCACCGCTTTTGCTTCAGTTGTCTTCACTACTAAACCTTTAGCTCCATGCTTATCAAACAGCTAATTGGTGGGGGTAGGATGCTTCAATGGGAAGTAAAGAAAAAGGCCACCATACAAAACTGTTGGTGGGTGCAGGGAGCACAAAGGGAAGGCACGATAGGAATATGCACTACCATATGCAAGGCCACTGATCCACGGTGATTAAAATAATGAAATTTAATTTTCAAGACTTGAAATTCTGGAAACTGCACCGGTGACTAACTGTAATTTCTGGATTTTCCAGGGATCCTACTGTCATTCTTTTAGTATGCGTATAAATAATCAAAACAGAAAAAAGCTTAATATACAGAGCATTAAACAAAGCAAATTGAAAAATACTACAGGAAACAATTACAAGAAAAATACAAGTTCTGTAGATTTACTGATCTGCTATACAGTGGTAAATTCTGTGAAATTCTTTGTTTTTACCAGTATGCAGGCAGTCCAAATTCCATAATTTTACTGGGTTTCTGGTAAAACTGAAAATGGCCTTGACTATAAGCAGTAGTAAAATACAAAGTGCCTTCTAGCGGTAGCAAAAACTGTGTATTTTACCACATATTTACCACATTTAAGAACCTTCACCATTAAAATAAAACAAACTCTTAACTTTTTAATTCACTATATTTTTGAATTTTTTAAATTATATTTTTCGAACCCATATTATAAGTGCAATGAGACACTCTAAGGATGTGGGCTGTCATCTAAAAAGAGCACTTCCTACGTGCTGAAGGCACTCTGCGCAAGTGCCATGTGCCTCACTATGCATCTGTGGTGTGCACTTATCAGACAACAACCCACACCCCATTGTGTTTTATTGCTTAAAAATGGACACTGTCAACCCCTTTAGGCCTCAAAGTGCCTCTAGTTTAAAAAAAAAATAAGTTACGGTTGGTCACTTTCTGTACTGATTGCTGATGTAGCTGGTAGTTTGATTTCAGTCCTTCTTTCTTTTTAAAAGGAAAAATAGACTGTCCATCCTACTACTGTTACCATACAAAACTGTGTTTGTTTACATTCTTTGATCAACTTCCACTGCATCTTTCCTGGACTTGGGAACACCTCTAACACAATCTAGTCACTCATAATACTGTGGTATCATGATAGCTGCCACTGTTTGGGTGTCTTTACTGTTCAAGATGTATACAATACATGAGTAGATTAAGGATCTGAAACAAAATAAGGTTGGGTATAATTGCACTATTCCCATGCATTTCAATTCTACCAAAAGGAAGCAGATCAAACAACCAACAACTTCAATGAGTGTCACAGAAGGTAAGCAATCATAAAATGTAGCTTTTCAGCTAGAAATAATATGATGTAAAAAGGGTCGACACCAAGAGTCCCTTTAAATGTACCTTAACAGTATATAGCCCTAAATTTTAAATGTTACGTTCTTCCAATGTACTGATATTACTGCACCTCATAATTTAAATTTTGCATAATCTTATAGATGCCTAAGGGCACCACTGGTGCTTTGCATTGGGGGTTGCTGCCGAAAACAAAATTCCTTATCTCAGTCCGCTTTATTTACATAACAAAACATCAAAATAACCAAATGCTAAGGTTTGCATAAAAAGTCATATCTAACAATAATTGGCTTGCTCTGCTTTATGTGAATAATTGGGTAACAACAAGACCACAAGAAAAATAAGATACTATATCTCAGCTGGATTATCTTTTTTATTTGTATATCCTCTTTGCTCTCCTATCACTGGTCCCTTAGGTCTCTCTCCAGCTCTGTCCCAATTTCAACCCACTAGCCCGCTCAGTCTGAGCGCCCCCCCCAGCACCTACCTCCAATATGCATCCTCCAATTCCTCCACAGCGACCGACTACCCAGCTCTAAGCCCCCATATAAGGGCCACTGTAACTCCTCTGGTGCTCTATCTTACGGGCCATGTTGCCACCAGGGGAATGGAGGACTTGGAGACAGGATGGGGTGAGTCCGGTGGGCAGGCCTTCACCTACTTGGGTGCCAGGGTGTTTCACGTTTTTCTTGGATCCCTGGGAGCTTGGATGTGCAATAACGTCCAGTACATGACGGCGCACTCCTACATCCACCCACAGGACATCCGACGAGGCTCCCATACCCCTTGTTGTGGTCTCTGTAGCATGCAACCCCCATCCACCGTCAGAGGCCACCCAAGCTGCATCAGACTGTACCCCCCACCCTGAAGAGAGGAGAGCAGTCCAACAGACACTCAATCCTCTCCTGCCCCTGCCAACCCCCGTGGCCTTAGGTAATTCCCGAATCCGTGGTCACCGCATAGCACTCAACCCTCAGCGCCACTGGGACGGCTTCTCAGCTGGATTATCTTGGGCAAAAGAAACTGTAAAACAGAAGGCAAAGTAATGTTAGCTCTGCAAAGACAGTCTATGCTTTAGAAAACATTTTTTTTTTTTTTTTTTTTAATTAATATTTTACCTCCGAGGGCTTTTACGCAGGAGAACCCCTGACAAAACTGCCAGAGATCATCTCCTATTGACCACAGAGCCCTGTACTCAACTGGCATCCCCTTTGACCCACAGATACCTACTCCAAGCAATAGAGAGATCTCAGTAATGCAGCATCCAGAGCTTATGTGACAATGGCTAACTCTTTCCTCCCAGATTGGGACTCCTCCAACTTCTCCTTTGCAGTATGTGGTCCTGCAAGGTGGTACAGTCCACACCAAACAGACGGGACACATTTAAGCGTGATGCCCGCTTTATCAGGATGCCCGCCAGTGAACAGATTTACATCTGGAGAAATCAATTAGCTGCACATGCAGTTTACCGACACAGTGTCAGCACTGTACTTTATTTATTTATTTAGCTTTTGTTAACTGGGTAGGTACACTAGACAAGTTGTATGCCTATTTTCAGGAACGACCCGGGAGAGTACAACAGGTATTACAGATACATCAAACAGCGTAGCAGGTAAACAAGTACATTTTGTAACTTAGTACATTGAGTCAACAAGGCAATGTAGGGATCATATGTATGACAGAAGTTGGTAGAGTACATAATGAGCAAACATTAGGTAGTACTGAACACACGTAGCATAGACAAGTGCATAAGGAATAGTGGGTTGATAATCGGCTGAAAACGGTGTGCCGACTGTCCAGCCAGTAAGCTGAATCATTACATTTGCTGACAAATTAACCACCAATTAACTGCTAAGCAGTTAAAAATGATTGCAGGCAATGAGGCAATTTTTGTACGTACATACCTGTGGCAACATGGTATTCCCCAGGAACGAGCTGAGAGAGGTAAAGTTGTGGAAGCGTTGCAGAACCCTACAGTACCTGTTATTTGTCTTCTGTAGCTAGACAAATTAAAATCAGTAAAAGCCAAGCAGGCTGCATCAGCAAAAACAGAGATGCAATTTTGGCCGAGTGGCAGTCTAATTTAAATGCTCAGCGAAAAAGAAAGATGGAGGTCAAGGACTTTGCTGTTGAGGGCGCTTTAATGGTGTGGTTCCAGAGCACACTGGCCAAGGGTGCCTGATCTCTGATGCTAAAACAGAAGGCCAGTGATTTGGCAGCGCAGATGGGGAACTCTGATTTTGAACCAACAGGCAGTTGTTGTCAAGGTGGAAAATCCACCAAATAGTTTTCAAATGAGATATAGAGAGAAGCAGGATGCAGATGTGACAGTTATCGATTCCTGGGTGACTGACATTCTCCCAGGTTTGCTAAGAGGTTTCTGGAAGAAGGACATCTTCAATGCAGATGAAACTGGGATATTTTCAGAGAATACCCTGACCGAGGGCATGCCACAAAAGACAGAGTTAACAGTTGGGGAAAAAGGCTAAGGGCCACATCTCAGTCCTCTGTTGTGCAAACTTCACAGGGACTGAGAAAAAAAGTTCTTGGTTATTGGAAAGAGCAAAAGACCAAGATGCCTGCCTAAGGACTTAAAAGTCCTCCCTGTGTCTTACATGTCTTTTGCTAATGCCTGGTTGACATCTGCTATTTTTCATTTACTGGTTGTTGACCTGGGAAGGTGAATTGTGCAGATCCAAATGAAAGATTTTACTGTTTTTGAATAACTGCAGTACTCACCCCCACAATCTCAGCCAATGACTTAAGAACATAACCTCACCCTCTTCTCCCTAACACCACAAGTATACTGCAGCTGATGGATACTGGGGTGATTAAAAACATGAAAAGGCACTAAAGATCCCTCGTCACTGGCAAGATCATAAAAACAATCGACAAGGGAAGCAGTGCTAGTGCCGCTGAGATTGTCAGGAAAGTCAATTTGCTTGAGGCAATTACATGGTTCACAGATCATGGACCTGCACGGCCAAGCATTATCCAGCGCTGCTTTGAAGTCACGTCAGCTCATTGATCACTCTTCAATGCTCGAAGACATAACCATTCTATAATTTATGTACAGCACTACTTTCACTGACTTTGCAAAGATGGACACTCACAAGCCGCGAAGGTGACACAACTGACAAAGTAGTAGTTATGATGGCTTGCATGGCAACTGGGATGGAGCAGAAAGTAAAGATTAGAGGACATGCAGGAAGAAAGTGTTGTCCCCACCGCTGATGCCCTTGCTGGTCTATAGTTTGCTATGATATGGTTCCAGCAGAAAGGTAGGGTAACCAGCTGGTAGAAACTGCTTGATGTGGAGGCAGCTGTCACCATCCAAGAAATGAAGCAGAAGAAGATCCCCATTTTTGGGAGCCGACCCATTATTGATGACCATATGATCAGCAGTGATCAACAGTGATTAATTTTGTTGGAGCCACTGGAGCTGCAACCCATGTAATCAATGACCAAGACCCACAATGATCTACAGTGCAGAAAGTTAAAGTTTAATTTAGTATAAAAGCACAATGCATCCCATGCTTACCCCACTGCTTTTAAAGAACGAAATAAAGATTAAAGTTTTAGCACCACTGATTAAACAAAATCACTTACACTGCCCAGAAAAACAATCTCGAATACTGTACTGTATTTCACAGAGCTTAATACAGTACAGTGTTGTACCCTGCAAATAAATAAAGCTTCAACAACCCCATTCAGTAGTCAAATATTGTAGAGCAAGTCAAATGTGAAAATCGCAAGATGACCAGGATGTCTTATACTATACACAGTCAGTTAGTAGAAGGAAACAGAGCCAGGTTGTTTATTTTGGCTGTCTGCAGAGTGTGATAGATATGTGTTGGGAAAGTGTAGTGATGGTCAGGCATTATTTCCCCTCCAGGCTTAGGGATCTCCGTCCTTTTTCTTGTCTTTCATTGTTCCCAGTGGTTTATAGACAGTGCCGGGCTCTGGGGATTGCTACGAGGAGGAGTAGGGCGGGGGCTGGGCCTGGGGGAATCGAAAGGAGTGGGTGGATTGGGACAGTAGGGACAAGGAGACGCCTGGGGTGAAATGGGTCCAGGAAAGGGGTTCTCCTTATCTGGTTCCTATACCAAGGGCTCTGCTTGTCGCAGGCAGGTAACACGGTCTTCCTCGGGTACTCATCCTACTCGGTGGTATGAATAATGCCAGGTCCACTAAGAACAAGGCCACTATAATAGCGGATCTTGTTGTCATCAGACTTGGCTCCATCACGAGACCTGGCTGGATGAGAATGCTGGTCCAATTTTGGTATCGGCAATTCCAGCCAGGTACTCTGTGATAAGCCACCGAGGACTGATCGTAGGGGCAGGGGAGTTGCCATCTGTTTTAGATTGGAACTGAACCTGGTGGAGGTACCAGTGGGGGCCACCAACTCCTTTAAATGCATCACGGGCGAGGGTGTGGGGTGCAGGATTCTTCTCATCTACCATCCACCAGGACATGGGAATGTTTTCCTGTGGGAAGTCATGGACTTCACTGTCAACCTGATATTGGGATCCCCCAAATGGCTGATCCTGGGGGACTTCAATGCCTGGGTTGATGAACTCTCGTAATTTGGTCAAGACTTCCTCCAGTTAATGAATTCACTGGGCTTCACACAGGTTACTTCCTCCTTGACCCATATTGGTGGTCATTCATTGGACTTGGTGTTTCTCCTGGGGATGGAGATATCTGACTTGGTGGTGGAACCAGTCATGTGGTCTGACCATCATACCATTGGGTTCAGTTTCGTGGCCCCCCCAGGAGGCCGACCCCTATGGAGATGGTACGGTATCGCCCTTTGAGGCATGTTTCCCCTGATGGTCTGATAGCAGTGCTGGACCCATCAAGTTTACTGAGTGAATACACGGATCCTGAGGACCTGGTATTTGCCTATAATAAGGTGGTGGAAGGGGCCCTGGATTCCACTGCTCCTGCTCATGTTCGTCCCCTCACTCTTCGCCCCAGGTCTCCTTGGTTTGATGAGACCTTGAGGGAGCAGAGGAGAATGGGACGAAGGTTAGAGAGGTGTTGGCGGAGGTCGGGCCTGGAGTGTGACAGACTTAGATTGATGGATCATTATGGGGTCTATCAATCAGCCATTGTCCAGGTACTAAATGACCTCCTAATAGTGAGAGATCGAAAGACCCATTCCATCTTGGTCCTTCTAGTTCTCTCTGCAGCATTTGACACTCTGGACCATGGTGTGCTGTTGGAATGCCTGCAGTTCATCTGTGGACTGTCTGGTACGGTCCTCAGATGGTTTTCAATCATTCCTCGAAGGTAGGACCCAAACAGTGGTTTCTGGGATTTTTTTTTCTCGGCACCACTCCTCCTACCATGCGGGGTGCCACAGGGCTCCATCTAGGCGCCCATGTTGTTTGCTGTGTACATGCTGCCATTAGGAACGATTATTAGGTGGTATGGCTTGAGTTTTCACTGCTACGCAGATGATACTCAGCCGTACATTTCCTTTGTGCCTGGTCAGGATGATGCTGTTTAGATCTTTAAACAACTGTCTTGCCAAAATCCAGGACTGGATGAGTGTGAGCTGGCTGCAGTTAAACCTGGAAAAAACTGAGGTGTTGGTTGTGGACCCAGGTCGGGTCTGGAGGTGGGTTTGTTGGCAGGATTACCTTCAGGACTATGGCTTGAAGGTGTTCAGCTGACTACTTCAGACCAGGTGCAGAACCTGGGTCTTGAATCTCAGGTGTTGTAAGTCATCAAAACCTATTTTTACCACCTGAGGAATATCGCCCGGGTGAAGCACCTGGTTACTTCTGATGATCTTCCAACTTTTGTCCATGCCTTCGTTACCTCCTGCCTTGACTACTGCAATGCCCTTTACCTAGGGCTACCGGGGGGGTTGATATTCGCCACCTGCAGCTAGTGCAGAATGCGACGGTCAGGCTTTTGACTGGCACCTCTAGGACCAGTCATATAATGCCTGTGCTCCGCGGACTGCACTAGCTGCCAGTACAGTGCCGGATCACTTTCAAGGTCGGTTTGCTGACGTATAAGGCCCTACACAACCAGGGACCTAGTTACCTGCAAGATCTCCTTCATCCCTACTGTCCCTCTCACTCTCTCTCAGATCCACTGATGAGGGATTGCTAGAGATTCCCAGGGTCCATTTGAAGACATCTGGGGCCAGGTCATTTAGTTTTATGGCCCCAACCCTGTGGAATTCTCTACCTGCCGGGTGAGATTGCCTGACCGTCTAAAGTTTTAAAGCTGCCTTTAAACCTTCCTAGTTAATCTAGCCTATCCTGAATGTTAATGCCGCTGTAGTATTTATTGTTTTAATGTGCTGTGTTTATTTATTGATGTATTTATAATTATTGTGTTGTACAAGCACATTGATTTTAGAAAGGTGCTTTTTTTCATAAATAAAAATTGATTGATTGATGATAACACCTAAAAAGTGATGTTTGCCTATACAAGACGACTGTTTAAACAGGACAACTGCAAATCCACCAGCCCATCCCTTTTAAACAGGTTGCACTGTACTTTTAAGTTATGTCAGGAAAACGGCAGCTGGAACCCACGTAGGAAGTGTGGGGAAGGGGACAGGTAGAGCATCATCCTCCACTTCCGTTACCATTTTTCTTCTTTTCATCCCCATCCCTGAGAGCACACGATTGCACCATCAGGTGCAAGGATGAGCCCAGCCACCGATATCCACATGCTCTCCCCTTCCAGGCTCAGGTGCTTTCATCCACCTGTATCACAAGCTGTGGACATCCAAGTGACAGTACAGCAGTGGGCAGCATGGCCCTACCTGCCCAGAGGAGAACATCCAGTGGGATGCTTGCTTCAACTCTCACCACTTGCCCAGGCTCATCTCAAACCTTGGTCACCAACCTCACAAACAGCAACACTGCCACTACACCAGTGGTCCAGCTGAGAACTAGAGGTTTACATAGCTTTGCAAACAATGCAAACTTTATTAATGGAATCCAGTACAGTAGTTGAAGCCGTTCTTCAGAATCCACAGTAGTAGCCCAATCACTTTCCACTGTTAAACTTCTTCATAATGCATGGCCATGAAGCATACTTAGTAAAGGGTACATCACAACTTTTACTATCAGCTTTCCACAAAATGTATGCTCTTCAAAGAATTAAACTTTTAAATAATGTTTTTACACATGATGCACTGTTTCATTCAGTCGAAATGATCTATTAGGGAAATAATGAATGCCACACTACACACTGTAATTTCCAAGTCAAAAACAGCCTCAGTTATCGAAAGTCTGTCCATCAAACACCAGCAGTATTATGAAACAGGGAATGTGGATATGCAAATTACACCTAAAGCACAAGTAGACTCACTGAAATCCCAAATCTTGTAACAGAAAAGACGAGCAGACTCGTCCAGTTACTGTGCATCTGTACTAAGCCTGCGCAAACTGATTCATCTGCAAGTGCTTAAATGCATGGGGGTGAAGGCATCAAAATCCGATTAATAAAATGGTAGGATTATTCAAGTGCTGTGACTGTCCTTACCCAGAAACCTGCTATGAACACATGACAAAAGGACCAGACAGCCAAGTCATCAGCACTGTCCATCCACCTGCTTGATAACTTCCGCCTTTATATGGCTGTACACCACCACCCCCAACACACTAAACCAATCATCCACCTTAGTGTAACTTCCCTACTACTGTTTTTTTTTTCTTAACCTGTTCTAGTCCATCCTCAATAGGTATCACAGACCAGCATTTCTCTTCAAAAGTGCAATTCATCTGTATGTATTTTTTATTTTGTTCTCTCCCCATCCCTCCCTCGGGAGCCCTTTATAAATAGTAAATGTATAATTTATTTTTTGTCACAAAAACTGTCTCCCCACCCAACATCCCATCTTCGAAAAGACCACCCAAGCCTTTTATGTATAATTTACTACATAACTACATTTTTCTAATTAAATAGCCCTGCTTGGGAAAAAGTTGTCTATGCTCTAATTATTCCCCCCCCCCCCACTGGAAGTGCTCCATAAATCAGGAAATAAATTATCTTACATGTTCATGAAATTAAAAACTCAATTATTTGCCCCTGCAGCCACTGTCTGCATAAGACCACCTTTTTGTTCTCTTTTACCTGGTTTCTGTTGATTTAAATTTGCCATCTTACAAACTGGGCTGTGCCAAATGGGAGGCTGGGTGGACAAACAATTACACCACAGTGTTTTCAATTTAATGAAAATATATGGTAATTCATTTCCACCTGTATGGTGGACTTCCAGGAAGGGAGGAGGGACAGACAGACAGAAAGTTAATTACAGCACAGGCATTTATAGCTGGTGGGAGGGCAGAAGGGAGAAAATGTCAAATTATTTAAACAGCAGTAGTCTGGCACTGAATCAGAAGGACTTGAATGACAGTGCTGGGATGTCATAGTACTAACATACTAAAAAGCCAGCAGAATAGGCCTAATGGTCTGTCGTAATGGTGCCATAGCTCGCATGATATCACACAACTTCTTTCCCCATTGACCTCATACTTGCCACCATAGTAACATCTAGTAAGCACACACAGGGCAGGTCCATCATTAACGCTCCAGGCCTTCTAATTCCACGGGCTTGGGAGGATGGGTAGAAAATGATTATTATATGAAGCCACTTCAGTAGGTCGCTATAATAAGATTAATCAGCTGTGTGGGGATGGACATTATTATGAGGGATATTTAAATAGCAAAAATAAAAAACACTTATTTTACACACTGTGATTGGATCAATTTTATAATCACAAAAAGGCACTCCAGAGTGTTGATCATTGCAGATTTACTCACTTCTTGTGCGGTTTAATTGAAGAAAGGGTAAATCCCACAATAATCCATGCCTTGTCATGCATCACTGCCCAGTTGTTAAACAACAATATGAATACAACAAATTTTGCCCTGTCTTGTGGACCCCAAATATTTATAAACAATTAGTGTTTCACTATCTAACTTTCACAGTGTCTCTAGTCTAGACAAGATAAAACTTCCTTTTGCTGCAGTAGCAAACTTTTTACTATGAAATATGTAGTCACAACCTGAAACTTCTCTCAGAGCACATTTACCCTACACAACACAATGCTGCAGTCCTTTCTAATGTGGCCTTTGCCAACCAGTATTTGAAGCCACCTTCAGTAACTAATTTACAGTGCTTCCTTCCACAGTTATTTTTTCTACTAAATTATAGCCTGGAACTGCTGGACTGGAGTATAGAAGTGGTATGAAGAAATGGCAAATTACTGCCTGTAACATTATTTCCTTCAGACTTCTCACCCACCAAGTCATGTTTTCTCCTTAGGTTAAAAACAATTCATTCCCTTTGATCAGCTCTGCATTTCTCTGCTCGAAAAATGTTTCCTTTGTAGGTTTAAGTGTAGGCACCATGTCCTGTTGCCTTTTCTTTAAAGTGACAACCTCTGTAACTGATAGTAAGAGGAATATTCTTTAAGTTGTTGCTAGATTTGTTGATGGTGCATTTTACAAGAAACTACTTTTCTGTGACTCCTAATTGGTCTATTTTCTGAAGTTCTTGGTTCTGATTAGATAATAGTCCAAAAACTTCCTCATATCCTTAGTATGGAAAATATATTATTTGGTGTTCCTGGATATGAGCATTAAGGAAATCATAATATCAATTTTTTGCAATAATAATTGTCACTGGCAATACTGATGATATGCCTGCCTTGAAGCTTCCTATATGGTGACAACTGTTTTGATAATATACTACAATATATCAAGCTTTATTATGAAGAAACTGAGTTTTCATTACACTGTTCTGTTTCTCTACAAACTGTAGGGTGCTGAGAGTGTATGCCACACAACCCTATTTGACTACATAATAATGTGATTATTAACCATAATCATTTTTCCAAGATTGTCATACCAAGAAAATGTTTATATTGTGAAATTCCTAATGGGCATATAGAAGGAAAGGGCTAAAAATGCTGATGGTGAATTTTATAAGAAAATACTATTTTGTGATCTCTTTCTAAAGTTCTTGGTACTGATGACTAATAGTTCCAGTCAATCTACATATCCTAGGTATGGGAAGCATATTCTTTGGAGTTTCTGGAAGTGGACATTAAGGCTCTTATATCATCAGTTTTTTGCAGTAATAACAATCACTTTCAATGGCACCACTGATATCATTTGAATAAAGAAAAAAATATTTGAATTCACTACCATGAAATTGCTGCTCAAAGAGGCTGCCAGCCCAATTTCTGTAGTAAAAATACACATAATGTGCACTCACTGGAGACCAATTTCCAAGGTAACCCTTGCCTCAGGTCTTTTGTACAGGTCTACTATACAATACTGGCAGTCACTCGCCCGACTTACAATAGACTGACACCATTTGGCAGGCAATAAAAATTTGCCTGCCGTGGAGGTGATTTTATGTTTCGGGGGGGGGCCTCTAATACTAAATACAATCACCTCCACCACGGGCAAATTTCTAATAAAGTGATTGTCCGCCAAATGGTGTCGGGCTATTGTAAGTCGGGCAAGTGACTGTTGGTGTTCCAGAGGACTCCCCTTTTGTACTGAGGTTATCTATCCTATTATTGGCTCACTGTGACCCAAACCAGTAATGCCACAATATGACTGGCTCATCCTTCCCCTGTGCTGATAAATAAGAGGCACACTGCTCAGTCTTAAGAATGACACGTCTGTCTTCTGTTTTCAGCCCTTGCAGACTGAGAGGCTAGTTTGCACCACACACTCTTACTTAAGGAGTGGAACTTTTCTGGATTCTTTCATGGTATTTTGCATATACTTCCCGTGATGCTTTACAGTATGGGAGTATGTCTAATTTTACATTTCTTTGAAACCTGGCTTTACTGCAGATGTCCTTCCTGGGTAACTGTTGTTTCAGGGTTCTTGTATGGAGATTGCCTTTTAGATTACTTTCCTATTTTGGACTCACCATGACCCAAACCAGTAAGACCCAAATTTGACTGGTTCATCTTTAGCCTGGGCTGCTACAGGATGAGTCCTGAGAAGGACAGTAACACATGTCTGTGTCTTCTGTTTTTGGACTTTGCATATTGTGTGTATGGCCATATTTTCTTCTTTTGGTAATTGGGTAAGACCCACTGGGTACAACGCCCATTTACAGGAGTGACCTGGGAGTACTGGGGAGGTTAAGTGACTTGCTCAGAGTCACACAGTATGCATGTGGAGAGGGGAATCACATCCAGGTCTGCTGGATGTACCAAGCTCATTCACAGCTTGTTGCTCTAACCTCTAGGCTATATACTGCCAGCCTAGAGGCTGGAGCACCATACACTCCTGTTAAAGTGGAACCAGTCTTAATTATTTTATTGAGATTCGGATAAACTTCCCATGATGCTTTGCATTATGGCAGTATGTGTAATTTTACATTTTAAAAAAAATAAGAGAAGTACAAACGTTAATGTCGTAAGTGCCAAAATGTAATTATATTATTGCTAACAGAGTTACAAGAATATTGACTAGAGCAAAAGCAGACACCCCAGTGCTTTGACCTCTTACAGGTCTTCCTCGGGAGGGGGGGGCCTCAGTATTCCATCCTGGGGTTAGTGTTCTCCATATGCATCTCCTCATCATGATCAACCATGCCACAGAGTTTAGTGTTATCTGCAAGGAGATGCAAAATAGATTAAGTAAAGAAGCGCTACAGTGTAAGAAGAAGCAGAGGAACATTACTCCAGCCGGTTGTCGCCACAATGGTGATTTTAAAGACCACCCGCACCATTCTGTGCTCAAGTGAAAAAAGAAAAAGGAGGGTGTTAAATGGATTGACCTTTTGCTATATAAGAAATTCCAAACCAATTAAGGAAAGAAGATTATTGCACTCTATCTCCCAAACTGGTATGAGGCAACTAAGACCGAATCTTGCAAACCAAAGAAACATGATAATTAAAATATAATGCAACAGATACTAACATACAATACGCACACACACACACATCAAAATATAGACTATTACAGGCAGATAATGACCAGTAGCCCACCTAGTCTGTCCAGTCCCTACCTTGGCCCAGGTGTCACTAGTCCTGGCCTGGCCATAACTGTTCAGACACTTTAAATTAAACTACTAATACGGTATCATATATGTACAGGCATGTTTTAAAAAGGAGTAAACACATAAAAGTGAACATAGAGCTTGAACAGACAGAGGAAACTTGGAAGCTCTCTAAAGCTATGTATTTTCAGGTGCCGAAAATGCTTAGTCTTTTTTTGTTTCGTTCTGTAAAGCTTCTTCTCCCGGTGGCTGATGCTGGTGGGCTCTCAGCCCTGTCCCTGCCTCCCACATCTGGGACTCGCTTCCCAAAGACTCACCATGCCCGAAATCTTCCATGGATTGTCCCCTGAGGCAGGGCTGGGTAGAGGAAGGTCATCCATCCCCCACCCAATGACTCGCATACAGAACTGGGTTGGTGGTCCAGGTGGTGGAGCAGCACGGAGACAGGCGGGCAGGGCTTCATAAAGCCCGCACTGACCATTTTCCAATTTCTCCTCTTAGGTCCCCTGCTGTAGTGGCACGTAAGTGTGCACATGGAGGCATAGATACCTACAGAATCACGGCCCTCACTTTAATGCTGCTAACTGCCACCACTACCTCCAGGCCTCCAGCTGACGGCAGTCAAGAGCAGAGCTGGCATGTCCCTGGGAGAGGAGATCTGTCCGATCCTCTTCCTCTGGCAGCCTGAGCTGGGTCACCAGCTTGGTAGGAGGTAAGACCCATAGCACTTCAGCCCTCCATTGACATACCCTGCCTAAAACATTAAAATTAAAAACATACTGAACTACATTCCACATGAAGCAGAATTTCTGCAAATACAGAATTAGTAATTTTTTAAAGAAAATGAAGGCATAATCAGTTTTAGAATCCAACATCTCACATCCCTGAAGGAGCACACAATAAAAAGACCAGATTTAAGGAAGAAGAATTAGCATTTATATAGCACTTTTCATACATACTGTATCCTAAAGTGTTTTACAAGCAGTGCTAGACTGGTAATGAAGTGACTGAACATGCAGTGGCAGTCATATTGCACATCAACAACCACAAACAGCCTTGGACAACTGCATGAACCTGTTTTATGGGAAGGGGAATATTGGCCAGGACACCTGGGAAAGCCCCTACTCTTTGCAAAAACTGCTTTAGGTTCTTTTACTTGCACCTAGACACCCACCAGGATGGCACCAGGATGGGTAGCTGGAGCCTCGGTTTAACGCCTCATCTGAAGTATGGAACACTTCAACAGTACAGCATCCCTAATACTGCACTCGGGTGCCAGACTTTAGGTATGAGCCCAGTCCCGGTGTGGGATATTTCAAAGAAAAAAAACAAGCTTTCAAAGTAAACAATTCCAAAAAATAGTTTTTTTTGTTTGTTTTTTGTTTTTAAACGTAGCTTTTTGTCCAACCCCACTATATGCCCAGTGCTTGGGTATGAGAGCACATTCTCATGGTGGCACTCCCTAGCTCTGTCCACTGCTAATCTGTCCATCACACCAGTGGAGTCCATGGTACAGGCTCAGAAGCACTGCTATTCATCGTCTCAAAGGTGGACTCCTGGTGGTGGATTGGAGACATACTTGATGGTATGTGGCCTCGACACACCACCGCACATCTCCACACCAGGATGTCCACTGATAGGTACAGTTGGGAGGAGGGGGTTGAAAATGTGAAAAGGCCACCTGGCCATCTGGATGACAGCGGCTCGCCTCTCCACCACCGCAGCACCCCCACGCTCTCCCAGTGAGTATGTCAGAGTGTGCCTTTGGGTGCATTAGTCTCCCTCCTGGTCGTGACCACAGGAGGGGAGCCCCCTCACGACAAAGGAATATGTCGGGCTGGTTGGGGAGCAGGCACAATGAGGGACAGCAGACGGAGCCTGAGGGAGCATAGAGTGGTGGCAAGCTGGATTGGTTGCCCAAAGAAGAAAGAGACCAGGACAGAGCGGGAAAGAGGTAAAAGCATAATACAAAAATAACTCTTTAAAAGGAAAATAATAGGCAGATTCAGTTACTGCTACCTGAAGGATCTGGCAAAATGTGTTGTCATAAGAAGAATTCCACAAAAACACAGATTTTATAGCCTAGTATTTTAAACAAAACTGTTTGTTTTAATGTTTTTCTTTACTGCTTTAACTCATCTGCTCTGAGGTGTCCATTTTTTTGTATTAAGGGTTAATCAATGGAATCTTTGGACTTCTGAAAGCACTAATGAAGGGGCAAATGTTATGATGCAGTGGACGAAAAAAAAAAAAAAAAAAAAAATCACACTTTTTTCCTTTACGGTGAAATTTTTCAAAATTGTGTCCAAAACAAAGTCGAAAATTAATTTCAATAATCTCTGATCCTGTGAAGCAAATCTTTTAATGTCATAAAGTTACAGAACTCTCCAATTTTAACGTTTTTAGCAATTTTTCATCAGTCGAAATAAATGTTAACACTGTCCACATACTGTACAGAAGTGTCGATGACTGGAAAAGTCATTCTGACATCAAGGAAGATGTGTTCCATCTGTGTAAAATGCTGTGGTGGGCCTAGAAAGGAAGAAGGATCAAGAAGATGGAGTACATATGTAGTAGAGTGGATAAGAAGCACTCAATAAAAGGCCATCAATTGTTTTAACTGGGATGGCCAATTACTATTTGCCGTAATAACTGGCTGGTTTTTACAATGAGCATGTGCTCAAACTAGGAAGCAGCCATGCTCGAGACTCGCTCAGGACACAGCATTCCGTCACACACTGGGCCGATTTTTTTCTGTAGTTTCAAACTGCTACGTAATCAGAGGTCACCAAATCATATTTTTAATACACAGACTAACCTGCCAAATAAGAAATTCCCCACTACCAACAAACCGAAAGTGGTCAGGCAAATCTGATTTTGACTGCAAACTAAAAGTGGTCATGTTCAGATGTTCGTCACCACTCTGTTAAGTTCGACAGCGAGTTAAAGGAAAAACAAATGATAAAACTGCAGTTTAGTTTGGGGGCTTAGCACACTAATTGCTTTGTTTTGTAAGATATAGCTACAGTCCTCAATAACAGGAGCTAGGTGTGAACTCAGAAGGCAAACTCTACACACTGCAAAACTCACATGCCTGCTTTCAGCTGGGGGTTGAAACATAGAAACATAGAATTTGACGGCAGATAAGGACCGCTTCTCCACCCAGTCTGCCTATTTGGGATTGATGGCCAGAAATTATACAAAAATAAAGCATGGGCTGGTGTGCATTGCAAGAATTTAATGCACACCCGAGGTGTGGGATGCTTTTATAAACCCTGAGAGCGTTTATGTAGCATTCCACACCTCAAGTGTGCATTGAATGATCGTAATACACACCACCCCATGCATTCCCTCTTTATTATCCAGAAAAAAGCAAATATGATCATGCACTTATGCACATGCAAAATGAAAATATTATTTATCTAGTTGATGATGTGGTGATCCTAATGTGCTGCTTGACAAAACAGCATGGAAAATACTCCATTAAAAAAATACAATAAAGGGGGAGCGCTGTGGAGCCCGAGCAGCAAACTTTCTTAGCTCCTAAGAACTATAAGGGAATCCGCCTCAATCCTCTGTTCGGAAGCTTCACATAAATTTTTCGACCTCACCATTGAAAAGAGCGACCCAGAATCTATAAAGATTGGTAATCTTAAAAAGAAAAGTGTCAGGAGGAGTTGGAAAAAGCAAAGGAACTGGAGGACTGGGAGGTCAGAGAAAGCCATATCATCCGAGGAGAGGCCCGGTTCCAGGGAGACCATCACTACCTTGGGTCACAAGCTTCAAACATTAATTACTTCTATGTCCAATCTTAATCAAAAGGTGGATGACTTCAATGGCCATGGTTTAATCCTGGAGATGGCAGTAGGTGGCCTCAAAGCGACCTCTGTGATGTGTGCAAGCAGGCTGATGCCTCCACTGAGCGACCACGCTATGGTTAAAGAGAATCAGCATTTAAAGGCAAGGCTGGAGGCACTTTGAAAACCAAGCTCATGTAGCTAACATTCGGATAGTAGGCCTTCCTGAGGGATTGGAAAGAGACCACCCGGTTTTAAATATTCAGGACTGGCTTACTGAAAAACCATCTCCAGAGGCTCCAAAAAGTGGTGTAAGAAGTCTATACAGTAACCCCTCGTGGCTGCCCCCAGAATATAGAGGAGTCCCGTACATTAATTTTGGTGAGTTCGGGCATTGCAGCTCGAGACAAAATACTTAAATATGCATGCAGAGCAGCTCCTTTGTTTCAGGGTGATTGCCAAGTTCACATATTCCTAGATATAAGCTACGTGATGAGACAGCACCGAAAGAAGCTTGAGAAAGTGAGACATGCCCTGTGGGAGCTGAGAGTGCCACATACAATCATTTTCCCAGCCAGGCTTCAGTTCATGCACCAGAGCAAGATCTATTTTTCTTTGATCCTATTGAGGTTGGCAAGTGGGCAGATCGGAGGACTGCTGAATTATGTAGACGAACCGAGGGATCGGATGATGAGGACAACGAGGCAAAAAGTTGAAGGATATATTCAGCACACTGAACATTACCTTGTGGTAACATTAAAGTGCATTACCCCAGTATAATCTGACTTGAATAATTAAGAATTCTGTTCAATCACTAACACTATGGGATAAGACGGTCTTCCCTTTACTTGTGATTATGACTTTTGATTTGATTTTGAACAGGCCATGCTGATCTTGTTCTAAATGGGGGGTGTTAGTTTAAGGTTCAATGTCCTGAAATGCTTAGAATCGGGGGGGGCAGTTTGTTTTCCCTTTTAACGTTGTGTACAGTGCCTTCAGAAAGTATTCACCCCCTTGGATTTTGTCACATTTTGTGATGCTGCAAACTCAAATTAAAATACATTTATATGGGATTTTTTTCACATATCTACACAAATTACTCCATAATGTCAAAGTGGAATGAAACTTCTGGAATTTTTTGTACATGTAATTTAAAATAAAAACCTGAAATGTCTTGATTTGATAAGTATTCACCCCCTTTGCTATGACACTCCAAATTGAGCTCAGGTGCATCCAATTTCCTTGTGCGATCACTCAAACTTGAATGGAGTCCACCTGTGGTCAGTTCAAATGGTTGACATGATTTCAGAGGAAATACACCTGTCCATATAAGGTCCCACTGTTGACAGTGCATGTCAGAGCAGAAACTCTACCATGAAGACCAAGGAGCTGTCCGTAGAACTCCGTGATAGAATTGTGAGGAGGCATAGATCTGGGGAGGGGTATAAAACATTTCTACAGTGTTGAAAGTTCCCAGGAGCACAGTCTAGTCCATCATTAGGAAATGGAAAGATTACGAACCACCCAGACTCTTCCTAGAGAGCCATCCTCCCAAACTGAGCAACGGGCAAGAAGGACCTTGGTCAGGAAGTGACCAAGAACCCAATGACCACCCTGACAGAACTACAGAGTTCCATGGCTGAGATGGGAGAACCTGTCCAGAGGACAACAATCTCTGCAGCACTTCACAGATGTAGCCTCTATGGGAGAGTGGCTGAGCGGAAGCCACTCTTGAGAAAAGGCCACATAATAGCATGCCTGAGTTTGCAAGAAGGCACGTGGCAGACTCTGATACCATGTGGCAAAAGATTCTCTGGTCTGATGAAACAAAAATTGAACTCTTTGGCCTGAATGCAAAGCGCTATGCCTGAGCAAAACCGAACACAGCTCATCACCCATATAACACCATCCCTACCATGAAGCATGGTGGTGGCAGCATCATGTTATGGGGATGCTTTCAGCGGCAGGGACTGGGGCACTTGTCAGGGTAGAGGGAACAATGAATGGAGCCAAATACAGGCACATCCTTGAGAGAACCTGTATCAGTCTGCAATAGACCTTGGACTGGGGCAAAGATTTACGCTCCAACAGGGCAACGACTCCTTGAGCATACAGCCAAAGCAACACTGGAGTGGCTTCAGAACAAGAAGGTGAATGTCCTTGAGTGGCCCAGCCAAAGCCCAGACTTGAATCCCATTGAGAATCTGTGGAAAGACTTAAAGATTGCGGTCACCGACGCTCCCCATCCAACTTGACAGAGCTTGAGCAAATCTACAAGGAGAATGGGCGAAAATCCCCAAATCCAGATGTGCAAAGCTGATACAGACATACCCAAGAAGACTCAAAGCTGTAATTGCTGCCAAAGGCGCTTCTACAAAGTATTGACTCAGGGGGGTGAATACTTAAGTAAACAAGATATTTCAGTTTTTAATGTTTCATAAATTTTTGTTACACAAAAATAATTTTGCCCCTTTAAATTGTTGAGTATGCTGTGTGAATCAAGGGGGAAAAATCATTTCAATGCATTACAAATTCTGGTAGCAACACAACAAAATGTGACAAAATCCAAGGGGGGGGGTGAATACTTTCTGAAAGTACTGTAATATCAGGCTGCAAACTTATTCAAATGAGGTGTTTCTGTTTCCATTAAGGTAGGAACACGGCACCAATAGTCCCTTTTTAGGGGACTGCTTAATTTTGGACGGGAACTGCTGGACAATTAAATTACATTTGTTTATGCCATGTAGCTCTTGGGCCCATTATACAGCATACATTAAGTTATTTACTGAATCTTGGTCATTATATCTTTATAGGATTCCCCCTTATGCTGTATCAATATATAGCAGATGCATAGACTTACTCCTATTAAGGGAAATGAAAATTACTTCCATACAACTGAAATAGAGAGCTTAGTAATGGCTTAAACAGTAAACCCAATCACATGGGGCTTAAAGAGGCAGAACAAAAGAGAGAATGCTAAGCTCATACTGAAAAGCTGAGTAAACCATTCTACAGTTCAATTTAGGAACCGAGTTTTTCTTAGAAAAGCACCTCTCAGGACTGGGACATAACTTCATAAAACAGAAAATCACAGGACTATAAAGACCCATATGTGCTTTATGTCTATTAAATGATTAGTTAAGCAGACTGAGACAGTTGAGAAATACTGTATAACAGAACAATTCTTTAAGCTCATTACTGTAAAATACATTATTACCTGTTCAGTGGGTCTATCTGAAGCATTATTCTGATCAACTGCAGAATGACCTTGGGCTAATTTTATTGTATTTTTTTTAAACTTTATTTTTCATTTTATCATATACATGACAAGCAAAAAGCATATAGCATACAGACCGTTGAATTAAAAGCATTGCCATTGGGAAAGACATCTATTTTCTACATTAACTGGACTTTCACTTTTCTTCCTGGGTTAAGAATACTACATAATGGTACCACACAATTTGTTTATGCAGTACACATTTTACATTTGCAGTTATAATCATTCACATTAAAGTGTTCATTAATCTAGTATACAGGAGCTGATACAGGTGGCTTAAAAATAGTCACAAGGTACTGTAATTAGCCTGTCTCACACCAAACAACTGCATACATAGAAACTACATCAATGACAGCTACATTACGACTGAAAACATGGCAGAGACTTTCAATATCAGCAACTAATGTTAAAATACCAGAATAGTAAACAAATAATGAAAGAAAGTAGCAAAAAGTTTTAAATAGTTTTATTTTGCCTTCCACATACTGTCTTATGCTACCATGACTGCAGTTTCGTCCATGGTTTGCCAATAAATTGTTTGCACTCTGTATTCAGAAAATACAGTACTTCAAAGACAGTGGGGTAGGGAGTGGGATCTGTTGTATGGAAAACAATGAAAATGAAAAAATATTTAAGGAGAGCAAGTTTCAATTAAAAAATATAAGATATTATGATGCCTAAGAAAATTACTTATCATAGTAATCTTGTTTCTTCCAGGGTATTCTTCTATATTCATAACTCTATGCAGTCTGCCCTTTATGTAGAACTGCCAGGAGAGAATGCTATGCAAATGATAGAATCTATCATTGGCTCGTATCACTATTCAAACTGCTGCCCTTATCAGCTGCCACGTTCAATTAACATATCAGATTTCTATAGAGCCTACAAGGCAAATAACCTACTCAACTAGGATATCAAACTACAGTAACAAACACCTAACTATATTCAAAAATTAACATCCCAATGACAATCACCTGAAAAAGGGGAAAAACTGTACCCATCAGGGTTTAAGACAGGGTATGCCAGTGTTTGGGCTCCATGTGTGGATGAACAGGTACAGGTAGGAGTGCAGAGGCCACTGGTTCTGGAAGGAGGTAGGGAGAGTCATGAATACAGAAGAATACCCTGGAAGAAACAAGATTACTATGGTAAGTAATTTTTCTTTTCACCCCAGGTATTCTTCTATTTCCTAACTCTATGCAGACTATGAAGCAGTACCTTTGGAGGTGGGTACAGAATCGGTTTGGGAAACTGGCTCTGGCAGGACTGCTGTGTTAAACCTGACATCATTTCTGGACTGGGTGTCCAAGCTATAGTGCTTTATAAAAGCTATGTACCAACCTCCATGTAGAGGTTTACAGATTTCAACCAAGGAACACCCCTGGAAGCTGCCAAAGAGGTAGCTATATCGCTGGTGAAATGGGCACTCAGTCCTACTGGGGGCTGCTTTCCTGCTTTTGAGTAGCAAAACTGAATGCATTGTACTATCCAGCATGAATTGGACCTCTCTGATGCTGTGTTCCCTTTACCAGCATCCCCATAAGTGAGGAACAGCTGTTGTCTGTCCTGTCTGTGATCCTTGGTAAGAGTAACGTAATGCCTCAATGCCCTTTTTACATCCAGGCTATGTAATCTGCGCTCACCTGAATTAGCATGTTTGGTGAAAAAACTGGTAGGGTAATTGAATGATTCAAATGGAAGTCAGAGACCACTTAAGGGAGGAATTTTCTGTTTGTTCTCAGCACTACCTTGTCTACGTGGAAGGAAAAGTCACTAAGAATACCACTTTCCAAGTGACATACATTTGGGCTCAAATGGGGGCTGCATAAGCTGAGCTATGCACACATTCAGGTACCAAGCCAGTACTGGTTCCTTAACAGGTGGGTGCAGGTGGCACAGACATTTGAAAAATCTCTTGAAATTCGGGTTCGATTTCTAAGGAAACCGGTTTCCCAGCAGAAATGTAGGCAGATACTGAAGTCAAACGAACTTTTAGGAAGTGTGTTGCAGCCCTGGGAGTACAAGTGAGTAAAGTAATCCTGCATGGTTGGAATACCCACCTGTGTTGGTTCTACCCCCTGAAGAACAACCAGATGGAGAACCTTTTCATTTTGAATCAAAGGTTTTCTTTGTGGAAGGCTTCCTGTACCCTCTCAAGATATCCAGAACATTTTGAGAAAGTTGCAGATCTATATACTCGAAGTGCTCAAAAGTCATGCCTTAAGCATGAGGGATATGAGGTTCACGTACAGGATCCTGCCCTGACTGGAGGTTAGCAGGTTGTGTCTCCATGGGAGGTATATTGGTTTGGCCACAGACATGAAGAGTAGTAGGGAGCACCATGGCTGCCTGGCCTAGTCTGGTGCTATCAGGATCATGGATGCAGGCTGTGACCCGAGCTTGATTAGGGACCTGAAAATGAGAGAATGGAGGGAAGGAGTACAGCCCCTCCGTGACCAACCCAGGGATAAGGCATCCAGTGGAATTGTATCATTTGCTGGAGGCCTGCAGCAATACTGAGGCAGGTGATGGTTCTCGTGGGATGCAAAGAGATATATCTCTGGTGTCTCCAACATCTGAAGACTGCTTCCAGCACCTGTCTGTTGAGGGCCCATCTGTGGTGGGCTTGACTGATCCTGCTTAGGCATCTGCTAGGGTGTTGTCCTTTCCTGGCAGATGGATGACCTGTAATGAAGCCTTTAGTGAGTAAGCCAGACTCCAGACTCTCACTGCTTCCGTACAAAGAGGGCCTGACCTTGTTCCCCTTGCTTGTTTATGTAATAAATTGTGGTGTTGTCTGTTCTGACCTGCACCACTTTCCCTGCACCAGTGGTACAAATTCCTGCAAGGCCAAGAACACTGCCCTCAACTCCAGAAGATTCATGTATTGAGAGACTCTGCACTGGACCAGATACCATGTGTGGTGTGTTCCTCTAGTTGCGCATCCCACCCCAACTGAGATGCATCTGTTGTGAGAATTGCTGAAGGGTTTACTGTTGGAAGGGACCTCTTTCTCAGATTGCCTGCATCCTTCCACCACTGAAGTGCCTGCAGCAGTGTCCCTGTCACTGGGATCAGTTTCAAAAGATTGTCTTTCCTCTGGCACCAATATGCCCTGAAAATGAAACTGTATGTCTCTCATCTGGACCCTGGCTCCCAGTGCTGTGCCTGTTGCTGCAGCCATGTGTCCCAGAAGCTGCAGAAACTGTCTTGCTGGCTTTGGTTTGTTTAGCCTGAATGAAGCAGCTATTTGCAGAACATTCTGTGCTCTGTCCTGGGGGAGGAAGGCCCTTCTCTCTAGAGTGTTCAGTTCTGATCCTATGAAGTGCAGCACCTGCACTGGGGAGAGCATAGATTTCTCTAGGTTTACCAGAAACTCTAAGGATTCTAAGGGGTCTAGGGTTACCTGCAAATGGCCCTGCACCTACTGAGGGGAGTTTCCCACCACCAGCCAGTTGTCAAAGTAGGGAAAGACTGAGACACCTAACCTTCTTAGGTGTGCCACCATCACTACACTTTGTGAACACCCTTGGAGCTGAGGTAAGGTCAAAGGGTAGGGCTGAAAACTGGTAGTGTCCTGATGGAGGTCTGAATCTGAGGTACTTTCTGTGGGTCTCCCTTATAGGATGTGAAAGCAGGTGTCCTTTAGGTCCAGGGACACCAGTCAATCTCCTTTTGCAGGACTGGCAGTATCTTTGCCAGCGTAACCATTTTGAAGTTTGGCTTTATTAAGTGCCTGTTTTGAAGTCTGAGAGCTAGGATAGGCTGCCACTCCTCATTTTTCTTTTTGGTGAATAATTATCTTGAATAGAACCTTTTTTCCTTTTGCTGAGGGGGCACCGGTTCAACTGCCTTTAGAAGAAGGAGGCTTTGCACCGCCTTCTCCAGGAGTTTCCTTTCCAGAAGGGAGGCTGATTAGAACACTCTTGTTCTTAAGGGTGGGAAGGATTTGATGCTGAGGGACAGACCCTGACTCACTACCTCTAGGACCCACTTGTCTGTGGTGATGGATCTCCAAGCCTGGAAGCAGTGAACCAGCCTGCCCCCTACTGGGATTGGGGACGCAGCCTTTGCTGTTGAGTCAGGGGTTCTGCTTTGCTTGGGGTTGGGCCTGAGCTGTCTCAGAGCTCCTCCTGGACTCTCTTCTACCTCTACCCCTGAAGTACCCCATCTGCGTAGGGTACTGCTGATATTTGGGAATAGCTTGGGCCTGGAAAAAAGGCCTGCTATATGATCCCCTGCCTCTGCCACCTCTTCCATAAGGCCTGTAAGATGAAGGCAGCTTCTCCTTGGCCGAATCACTTTTGTAGGTGGCTTTGTACCCGTCCACCATTTTCATGTAGGCTTCTGTGTGCTCCCCAGACAGTGAATTATTTTCCACTGGGAAATCCATAGCCTTATCTTGTGTATCCTGTGGAGGTTTGTGGCTCTGAGCTATGCAAACCTCCTAAGGACTATAGAGAGTGCCATCCACCTGGCAGCAGTGTCATTAGCATCTGCTGCCATCTGAAACTGGTATTTGGCTGCCTCCAGACCAAACCTAGCAGTTTCAGCCAGCTCATCAGCCAAACCCGAAGGGGCCTTTTCAGACATTGCCAACACCATCTGCCACAGAGACTTCTGGTACTGTGCAGAATATGCCTGGTAGTTGACTTGCCTAACTCCCAAGGAGGTTGCCAGATAGACAGCATGGCCAGAAGAGGCTATCTTTCTCGAGTCCTTTTCAGGAGGATGGGAAGCCAATGGCACTCAATACAAGGACAGTGGACTTTAGGGGTGCGGACTTTGTTAGGATGGCAGTCATGCTAGAAGGGCACTTAAGAGAAGATCACCCTGGACATGGATACTGAACGCAAGTGGGAAAATCCTAAAGTTGGGCCTATTAGAGGCCACGAAAGCAGGCACTAAGATCGCAGCAAAAATGCAAGGCAAGGAAATCCAGTTGGTGGACCAGGGAGGTGCAAGAGAGAGTAAGGGAGTAAAGACTAGCCTTCCAAAAGTACCAGAGAACTCGTTGGGGGGGGGACACAGGAGGATTACATCAAGAAATTGAGGGAGGGAGCAGAGTGGTAAGGGCAGCCGAGGCATCCAAAGAGCTAAGGTTGGGCAGAGGGATCAGGGAGGGAGAGGGAGGGAGGGAAGGAATTTTGTAAATACTTTAGAGAGAGGAGGAAGTGTAGGGACCAGATCACCAGGATAAAGGAAGGTGGGTGGGTTCAGGAGGGTGGAGCAGGCAGAGGTGCTAAATGAGAACTTCTCTTCAGTCTTTATGAGGGAAAAGGAAGGGCCAATTCTGCAGGGGCGGTAGGGCAAAAGGCAGGGATGAGGGAAACTAACAGATGGAAAAATCTCAGTGAAGAGGGTATGGGAGGGCCTTAAGTCCTTGACAACAGACAAAGCACTGGTACCGTATGGGTTCTACCCTAGAGTCTTGTAGGAGTTTGGGGGTTCCTGGAAGCATCTTTGGCAGAGTTATTCAATACCTCCCCAAATGGGATGTGTACCACTGGACTGGAGGATGGCATATATGGTGCCCCTCCATAAGAGCGACCCTAGGGATGAGCTGGGAAATTACAAAACTGTCAGCCTTACGTCCATAGTGGGGAAATTACTGGAGACCATCTTGAAGGAAAGGCTGGTGGATTTCCTGGAAGTAAACAGCCTTCAGGATGCCTGGCAACACGGATTCGAAAAGGGGAGATCTTGACAAACTAATCTGGTAGAATTTTTTCACTGGGTGACCAGATCTTTAGATGGAGGTTGGCTGGTTGATGCACTGTACCTGGACTTTAACAAGGCATTTGACTTGATGCCGCATGGGACACTGCTGGGCAAGCTAAGGAACTTGGGGATGGGGGTTACGTGGATTGGGAACTGGCTGAGTAATGGGCAGCAGAGGGTGGTGGTAGGGGAGGAGCTCTCATCACAAGTGGGTCCCGCAGGGATTGGTTATGGGTCCACTGCTATTTAACACTTTCACAGCGGACACTCCAGAGGGAGAGGGGAGTAAAATGAACCTGTTCACCAATGACGCCAAACTAGGAGTGGTGGTGAACAGTGAGGAGGGGAGGAGGATACTCCAGAAGAAAAAATTACTCACCTTAGTAATGTTGTTTCTTCTAATGGAGTCTTGCTGTATTCTGACTATTGCAGTTAGGTCCTGCCTTTCAACTGCCCCAGAGAACAAAGAGTTAACTTTCCATGGCCAGCATGGAACATTCAGCGCGAGATCGGTTGAAGCCCCTGTCTGCTGCTGTTTAAACTCCAACCGTCAGATCTTTACGAGCAATACACACTAGAAGTTCTGTGTGGAAACTGTAAAACTCACACTAGCTAACTGGCAACTAAATTTATTAAAAAGGGTTTTTTGGTTTCAAAGCAAAGACTCAAGTCAGGAAACCCAAAAAAGAAAACAACACACACCCAAAGTAAAGGAGGGTGAAAAGGGCACCCCTAGGTGTAACACTGCTCCTGCCCACCCACATCCCAAAACCAGGTTCTGAGAGGGGAGGTGGGAGGTCAAGTCACAGCAAGACTCCATTGGAAGAAACAACATTACTAAGGGAGTAATTTTTCTTCAAACAACATGAAGTCTTGCTGTATTCTGACTATTGCAGACTACCAAGCAGTACCTCCATGGAGGAGGGACAGAACCTACTTTGGGAATAGGCTCTGAAGTACTGCTGTGCCAAACCGAGCATCACTCCTAGCCTGGATATCCAGGGAGTAATGCTTGGTGAATATATGGACTGTTTTCCAGGTGGCTGTTTGACAAATTTCTAAGATAGGAATATCCCCGGCAGCAGCCAGGGAAGCAGCTGTACCTCTAGTAGAGTGAGCCCTCAGGCCTGAGGGTGGGGTTCTACCCAGTTTTTCATAGCAGAATTGTATACAAGAGACAATCCACCTGGCAATAGATATCTTAGTGGCATGTTTGCCCTTACCGACCTCTCCATATGAGAGGAACAACTGGAGGGACTCAAACCTGTGACCCTAGGTGTGCTCTATGTAGTAGCTGAGGGCCCTTTTAACATCCAAGCTGTGCAGCTTCCTCTCGCCAGAGGAGGAATGGTCAGTGAAGAAAATAGGGAGAGACAGACTGATTAAGGTGGAAATCTGAAACCACCTTAGGCAAAAACTTCCTGTTAGTTCTTAGGACCACTTTATCTCTATGGAAAGAAATGAAATCAGGCTCTACTGACAGGGCTTGCAATTCACTGATATGCCTGGCAGAGGTAATGGCTACCAAAAACACAGTTTTCCAAGTCAAGTACTTAAGCTCTGAGGAGGACAAAGGCTCAAAGGGTGGTTGCATAAGCTGAGCAATGCAAACATTAAGGTCCCAAGCAGGAGCAGGGTCCCTAAAGGGGGGATTGGTGTGCAGCAATCCCTTGAAGAACTTACAAAACACAGGATGGGCTGACAGAGGAGAGGGTTTTCCTACTGACAAGAAGGCAGAAACAGCTGCCAAATGCACTTTCAGTGTAGCTGTCCTAAGGCCTAAGCCATTAAGATGGACCATATAGTCCAGAACTGTAGGCAACCCAGCAGATTCTGGAGAAATATGCTTATTAGAGCACCAAATAGTGAACCTTTTCCATTTGGAGTTGTAAGTCTTTCTGGTGGAAGGCTTTCGAGAAGCCTTAAGGATATCCAGAACCCCTTGAGAAAGGTACAGATCAGCAAACTCTAACTCTTCAAGAGCCATGCCTTGAGATTGAGAGACTTGAGGTTCGGATACCAAATCCTCCCCTGAGAGGATGTCAACAGGTTGTAATTCCTGGGAAGAGACATGGGAAGGTGGACTGCTAAGGACAGCAACAGCAGGTACCAGGGCTGTCTGGCCCAGTCTGGAGCAATCAGAATCACTTTGCATGGTTGTGACCTGATCTTGACTAAACACTTTGAACAGAAGAGGGAAAGGGGGAAAGGCATACAGAAATTTCCCTTCCCAATTCAGAATCAGAGCATCCAGGGGGACTGAGCCCAAGACTGGGGGTCTGCAACAAAAGAGAGGAAGTTGGTGATTGTCTGGGGCTGCAAAAAGATCTATCTGTGGAGTGCCCCATCTCAAGAAAATCACCTTCAAAACTAGGAGATCTAGGGTCCATTCGTGATGGCCCTGGGATATCCTGCTGAGAGCATCTGCTAGGACATTGTCCTTCCCTGGGAGGTGAACTGCTATCAGAGAGGTTTGCAGGGAATAGGCCAGGGACTACAACTTCATTGCCTCTGTGCACAAGGCCATAGACCGAGTGCCTCCTTGCTTGTTGATGTACCACACAGTGGTGGTGTTGTCTGTTCTGATCTGGACCTCTGTTCTGTACAGATTTGGAAAAGGCTTGCAGTGCCAGAAACACTGCTCTGAGTTCCAAGAGACTGCTGTGAAGCAGAGATTCTTGAGGTGACCACAGTCCCTGGGTGGTAAGATCCCCAGGTGGGCCCCCAGCCCAGCAGGGAAGCATCTGTGGTGAGTATCACTGAATGAGACTGAGTGACAAAAGGAACTCCTTGTCTCAAATTGTCCTGATCCTGCTACCATTGCAAAGCCTGGATCAGAGTTCAAGTCACTGGGACTAGTTTGGTAAGGGAATCCTTTCTTTGGGACCAGAAGGCTCTTAAGTGGAAATGAATGTCCCTCATCTGGAATCTTGCTCCCTGGACCACTGCTGTGGAAGCTGCCATGTGTCCCAGAAGCTGAAGGAAATGCCTTGCTGGTCAAGACACCTGTAGGGTGAATGAAGAGGCCAGTTCCATAAGTGTCCTTGCCCTGTCCAGGGGAAAGAAGGCTCTTGCTCTTACTGTATCCAGTTCCACCCCTATGAAGGTGAGGAGCTCTACTGGCTCGAGAACGAACTTTGGAAGGTTGAGGAGGAATCCTAAGGAAGTGAGCACTTGCTGAGCTACTTGCAGATGTGACTTGACTTGGTCTGGAGACTGACCCACTATGAGCCAGACATCCAGATACGGAAAGATGGAAATCTTTTTTCTCCTTAGGAAAGCAACCACTACTGCCAGGCACTTTGTGAACACCCTTTTGGCTGATGTTAGGCCAAAGGGCATTGCTCTGAATTGATAGTGGCCTGAGGGCAACTCGAACCTTAGATACTTTCTCTGGGAGCACCTGATGGAAATGTGAAAGTAGGCATCTTTGAGGTCCAGGGAGGCTAGCCAGTCCCCTGGCCTTAGAGAGGGCAGAATTATTCCCAGAGTCACCATTTTGAACTTTGGTTTTAAAAGGTGCTTGTTCAGATATCTCAGATCTAGGATGGGCTGCCATTCTCCTGCTTTTTTGGGGGGTTAGAAAGTACCTGGAGTACAATCTTTTGCCCTTGTGTAGGGTAGGAACCCTTTCTATGGCTCTGAGAGCCAGGAGGGAAGAAACCTCTGCCTCTAGGGCAAGTGTCTCTGATGGATTTGCAGGTGGAAAGGATCTGGTTCTCATCTTGGGAAATTTTTTGAAGCTGAGAACCAGTCCCTGGCTTACTACTTGGGACCCACTTGTCTGATGTCAGAGACTTCGGTCCTGGACAAAAGTAAGCCAGCCTGACCTCTACAGGTATTGGAGAATCGGCCCGGGCAGACCCATCAGGGTGTCTGCTTGGCAGGGGCTTTAGGCTGAGGGGTGGAAACAGGCCTGCTCATTCCCTGTCTGCCTCTCCCTCTGAAGAACCCCTCTTTATTTATTTATTTAAGAGATTTACCAGGAAGGCATCCTGAGCGGAGTACCGCTCGATTCCAGATGCACCCTGGGGTAGGGGGTTACAAGAGTGCAGTAAATAAGACAAAACAGTACATACATAATTAGCAGATAACAACAGACAGTGCCCCAGTAGGATGGTTGCAGTAACTGATGAAAAAACGGTTCATACAAATATGAAGAGTATTTCAGGCAGTGGTGTAGTAGAATGGAAGAATTACAACAATTACATAGTGTGAACAAAAATAGATTTCATACAATATATATATATATATATATATATATATATATACACATACACACATACATATACATATATACACACACACACACACACACACACACACACACACATAAGCAGACAGAGGAGGCCTGGGCTTGGTAAAAGGCCTTGAAAGGGCCTGCCCTGCCCCCCTGGAGGTCTGAGGAGTGGCTTGCCTTTTGGCCTGAGCACTCCTGTAGGTGGTCCTGTACTCGTCCATCTTTTTCATGTAGTTCTCTGTCTGCTCCCCAAACAGAGAATTACCAATGACAGGGAAATCCATGGCCTTAGCCTGGGTATTCTGTGATAGGCTAGTACATCTAAGCCAAGCCATCCTCCGAAGGGCCACAGATGTAGCCATGACTCTAGACGAAACATCATTGGAGTCCACAGCAGCATGAAATTGCACCTTGGATGCCTCAATCCCATCCGCAGCCACCTGCTCCAGCTCCTTGGCAAGCTGGTCAGGGGCCTGTTTAGCCAGAGCCAGCACAGTGTCCCACCTGGACTTCTGGTATCTAGCTGTGTAGGCCATATAGTTAGCCTGCCTGAGTCCCAAAGATGCTGCCATGTACTGCTTCTTTGCCATGGCATCAATCCTCCTGGAGTCCTTATCTGGGGGGTATGATGCCAAGGGAATATTTGCCTTATCACAGGCAGCAGCCTGCACTACCCCAACATGGCTGCATTGCTGAGAAAGGAACTCCATGTCCGAGCCTGAAAGGGTATACCTCTTGTCCATTCATCTGTCCATAGGAGGTATGGAGTTAGGAGTCTTTAGAATTTTAAATGTCTGTTTCCCAAAAGATTTATTGAGGGGAATAGACAGTCTCCTGGACTCTGGGATGTCCATCATTTCAACAAAATCAGGCTCCTCCTGATCCTCTACTGCTTCTTCCATTGGAAGCTGGAGGGTTTCAGCCACTTTCTTGAAAAACAAAGTGGGAAGGGGACTCAGAAAGCCTAGGAGGAGAAACACCTGAAGGTCTGTCTGGGGAGATGTTCGGGTCAATAGGATCCTCCTCCTCCTCCTCCTCAAATTCTTCTAAATATAATTCAGAACCGGGGGAACCGACCAAACCGAGCCCCTGCCAGATGGTGCCGGTTCGGCTGGAACCGAGGTTAGCGATTGCACTATCCTTATCGCTTTGGCTATTTCATCAGCGGTCGGAGAAAGAATTTGTGGATCCGAACTGGATGATTTTTCTCTTCTCTTTCTTTTAACTGGAACTGACTCCTCAGAATCGGCTCTCCTTTGCCGAATAAGTATTGCCCTGGTCAGAGGGCACCCTTCTGGTCGGTCAAAAATCGAACAAACTGGCCATCCGGGTCAGCAGACTTCTCGCCTCCCTTCCCTAAGTCTACCTAATCTCTTTCCAGGGTAGATTTGGGAAAATTCTTACAAATTTGGCAGTCTGAATTGAGATGGTCAAACCCCAGACAATAAACACAGGTGGTGTGGATCAGCCTTGGCAAAGACTTCCCACACACACTGCAGTGTTGAAACCCAGGGGCCCGTTTTTCTTGGGTTTCTGACATGGCCAAACCTATCCAAAACTGACCCTTTTTCGCAACTGCAGGCAAGACTTCTATCGGTCCCTGACCGTTACGGGTCTTGGAAAACGTAATTAAACTGGTTTTTAGAACCGATATGGACCGGTTACCACAATCTAAATAAATTCAAAACTTTTTAAGACCAATCTGATCGGTTCAAACCGAACCGATCCCAAATTTACAAGTTCCACACAGAAACTAAATGTAAAACCTATCTAGTACTTACAGTACCACAGACAGAGACTTAAACCGACAGATTCGGTAGCAGAAATTCAGTAGAAACCGAGCGAAATACGACACTTTAACCATCTTTTTTGAACCGAGCAAAGGAGAAATCTCCGGAGCGACTGTTCAGTGAGGTGGAGTAAAGAATCTGACGGTTGGAGTTTAAACAACAGAAGACAGGGGCTTCAACCGAGCTCGCACTGATCGTTCCATCTTGGCCATGGAAAGTTAACTCTTTGTTCTCCAGGGCAGTTGAAAGGCAGGACCTAACTGCAATAGTCAGAATACAGCAAGACTTCATGTTGTTTGAAAGATCTGGAAAGACTGGAACAGTGGTCAGAAACATGGCAGTTGGGGTTCAAAGCTAGGAAGTGTAGTATACTGCAATTAAGGACTAGGAATCCAGAGTACAGCTACCATTTGGGGGGGGGGAGCAGTTATCCACCTCTGACAAGGAAAAGGATCTGGGGGTGGTGATCACAGGTAAAATGAACCACTCAAACCAATGTAGGAAAGCAGTGGCAAAAGCAAACAGAATGCTTGGTTGCATTGCCAGGGGGATCACTTCAAGGAGTGAGGAAGTTATCCTGTCACTGTACAAATCCTTGATGGGGCCTCACTTGGAGTACTGTGTGCAGTTCTGGCACCCATACTTAAAAAGGGATGTCATGCTCCTGAAGAGAGTCCAGAGGAGGGTGCCTAAGATGATCCACAGAATGGTGGAGAAGCCTTATGAAGAGAGACTGAGGGAGCTCAATATGTACTCCCTGGAGGACAAAAGGGACAGAGGGGATATGATTGAGACCTTTAAGTACGTGAAGGGTGTGATGCTTGGCCAGCTCGTTATGACTGTTGTATGATACTTGTAATATAAAAATATAGTATGTGATTATCTCACATTAGACAGCCAGCGCTTCCATGGGTGCCCCCCCCCCAAGGTTTCAGTGAAGCTACTGGATATATTACACTGACCAGATCTCTGTAATGTGATTAACCTCCTTGAGAAATTGCATTTTATGGCTTTTTTATGACCTCATGCTTTTGAAGTTGGGTAACTAAATATGCATTTCATTACAGGACAGGACATCATTTAGCTGATTCCTGTTGGCTATATTGCACCTAGGTGATGGACTGCAGGGTTGTAAACCTCAAAGGAACCGGTTGATGAAAACTCAATCAGGGAAATGAGTTTTTGCTGATGTCACCTTATTTAATATACCTCCTGAGAGGAAATCTTTTTGTAATTTTATATTCTAAAAGGAGGAGCTAGATGACTCACAGAATGGGTGTGGAGACAGTATAAACTGTTACTTGAGTCTGAAGTGAATGTCATATTTTTGGGACTCTAGAGAGACACAGTTCTCTAATTTAACTGCACTTAGAGGTAATACATTAGATAGAAAAGATCTAAATGCATTTTGGTAGGAGTTTGTTCTGTAGTTTGCCTTGTTTTTCTTTTATGTGATTGTGATGCTCTTTGATATTTATTCTGTATTTTATCTTACTGTTTTTATCAATTTCTAGTAAACATATTCTTTACGATTCTGCCTGGGTCTCTTCTGTCATTTTTTGCATGTGGAGTGCCTGTATTTTTAAGTCTGACAACTGTTCAGGGGCTTGATGGTGTTACTAAACTGGGAAAAGGTAAGAATATACCTAAGGTCTCTTACAGAGTTTTTAAGGGTTCATTTTGGAAGCCTGGCTGGGTGCCTATGGCGTAAGACTGTACCGTAATCCCCAAAGAGGGTACATATCTGAGCCTATACACTGGGTACGCTAGTATAAGGTTCACAGTTTGAATCCCCCAGAACTTGAGACTAATGGTGATTCAGACCCAAAAGCAGACAGGAGGGTTACTCTGATTGTTACCTGTTCACAATATTGTGCTCTGAGGTTGGCACTGTGGGAGCAGAGGGCCTGACCTGCTGAATGCATTTGTGACAAAGGGTATCAACAGAGTTAATACTGAGGGTTTGTTCAGACTGATGGGGGAAGGGACCATGAGGAGACATAGCCTGAAATTGGTGGTGGTGGTGGTGGTGGGGGTGATGTACAGGAGAGAACTGAGGAAGTACTACTTCATGGAAAGAGTGGTGGCACAGTGGAACGCGCTACCAGAGGAGATGATTTCACTGGAATCATTGGGGATTTTTACAGAAAGGATGGGATAGGTTCATGGGCAAGGTACAAGTAGGAGGAAAAGAACAGAGGGGGGACTCAGGGAGGCAACCTATGGATGGAGGGAAAGGAAGGGGCAGCAGCAGTGTCAATTGTGGGCTGCTTTCGAGCGAATCTGATGGACCTTATTGCCTAAATCTGCTGGCATTGTCATATGTTCGTATGGAAATATGCCCGCTGTTTTCCATAGTTTAATGTGCAACTTGAGTCACACAAAAATGCTGTTAGAGAATACAGGGATGTCACAAGACATGTAACAGAACTAAATGAGAGTATAACTTCTGCTGGCTTGTGCAGGTATGCATCAACTCCTATGATGCCTTACATGAATGAGGTCATGACCTTTGTAATAGAGACAAACGAGTTTTCACACCAGGGCAAAACAGAGTGAAGCAACCTCATTCATATTTTAAATTAGGATGAAACTCAGGGGATGCAAAAGGGGGAATCGTTGTTCATGCCTACAAACTGCACAGGTATTCACAAAATAGGGTGAGGTGACCTTCCTTGAAATCCCACCTCAACCACTGACTCACTATGCATCCTTTGCTGTCAACTGTGATTCTGCCACCCGAGCTCCAAAGTGGGAAAAAAAGTATATTCCACTATACAGTCAATGAGCTTTTACATCCCAGTTGGCGCTGTCCTGGGTAAATAATGAGACAGAGAGAGAGAGAAACAGAGGAACAAGAGACAGACAGACATGTGGACAGAAATACTAACAAACCTGTGCATTTGAAATGTGTGTGGAGCGGAAGCTACAGTATGCATCCTAATAAAGCGAGTACTGAACAAAACCCATAAATGGTCTTGTGTCAAAGTAGCAGTTTTGCAAAACAGAATCACACTATTGTTCACATCTGTAAAAGGAAGGAATTCTGGGCAGACTTTATGGACTTTCCATCTCCCTAATCTTCCAGCAGCACATTTGTGTTCGAAGCATTATTTCAAACTAACATTTACACAGGACTGGAAAACACTACAAACATGAATTGGAACCCAAGTAACTGTATTTTATCTGTGGTCTTTTTTTGTTTCGTTTTATTTCTGATGTTTGTGCAGTCCTTGAGAGGGCACACATTCTTCTACAAAAGCATTACTTTGTATCTGTGCGAGAGAGGTGAAATGGGTGTTTTAACCAGGTTCAGGGATTTCTTAGCAAATCTAAATGGCACCCGTCATGACCTCATAGGTACTGCAAACTTAGTTCAGAGATTGACTAACATCTTTTTAGATAAGGCAGCCATACAATCTGACCTAAAATGTAAATTTAATGTACAGATGTGGTAGGATTACAGCTAACGGCACAACATGAGTTTCCATTATTATGTAAGCACACATTTCTTTAACTGAGAAAGCAGTTACAAGTTTAGCTTCAGCCAGGACTCCACACTGCAGAATCCTCAGTGTGACACAAAACAGAGCCCTTTCACTCTTTTGGCAGCAGGGCTGCTACTCTGGAGTAAAATGTTCTTTACCCCCTGCAGCCTTTCTAGTGCTCAGACATTCCTTACAAGTGGAGGGTGGCATGGATAATCACCATTATCAGGTGAGTAAATACCAGTTTTGCACACTGTGAATCTGTTCTTGAGTACACCATTCCCCTTCCTTGATGTAATGGCAACAGGCTACTAAACCCTATCTGACAGCACTACTTGTTCACTGCAGTATGTTCCTCTGTGTTTTTTTTTGTTTTTGTTAATTACTGTACTTTTTCCCCTTGTGTCCTGACTTGCCTGCCATTAGCCCTGCCCCACACCCAGCCTCATCACCCGCCTTCTCAGGGACTTACCTCTTGCGTGTTCCTCCCTGGCTCACCCCCCAGTGGAGGTTTAGTACAATGTGGGGATAGCAGCTCGGGGGCATGTAAAGCGAAGTGGGCATCACCCTGTTCAGGCCTGGGTGTTTACTGTTTTCTTCCCCATGTCCCCATGATGTCCATGGAACGCCACCATGCATGCACAAAAACAAGCACTGAGCACGCCAACATCTGCCCTCCTGGGCCTTGGTTCCTGATGCACTGCCACCTGTGGTCACACAGGTGATGGTGAGGAGGTTACAGCAGAGACCGAACACTCCCTTGCCAAGGTAGAGAACATGCCCCTGGGATGGATGTTTAGCCAACCTCCCCAGCCAGCCTTCCAACAACCAAAGCTGTTCCCAAACCCAGGTCATCAGTGTTGCAAGCTGTGCGCTATTGCTGTGCTGATGGGCTTACTCTGTGCTGATATTTTTATTAATAAAGCCAGTAATGTCACAGTTGAAACTTTGGAAAATATTTTTAAACACACTTCTGCTTATATTTCAGATATTCTCTGTTTTTATTTCTTGAGTGCCACTCACTATCATCAGCCTGTCACATCACTATAAGTTACTGTGAAACCATTATGATATCATGAACAGAGGTTGATGGCAGGTACACAGAAGCAGCCAGAGAAAAGGTAGTCTATGAGACAGTGATCTGATATTCATTATAATTTGCATAGTTATAATGAAAGAGTATGTGTGTGCGCGCGCATGTAGTGGAGGGGATATTAAATTCAGAATGAATACACCGTGAGCTTAAATGTGTATAAAGCTTATATGTACTGTATTCGATTCCCCTCCTATATCAGGGCTCTTAAAAATATCTGTGTTTTTGTAAGGCCCATAATACAGGGATTTGAGAGTTAAGATTTGTTTCAGAGTGCTCTGGCTCTGCACTGAAACAGCTGACCACACACACAGAAATAAACATCAGTTACTACAGCAATGCAGCAAATTACTGAAAAGCCATTTGTTATACTAGTACAGCGGACGTGATGCTCAGCAGCCAAGAAAAAAGCAGAACCATATTTTAAAACCAAGAGCATGCCATTACAAAGCAAAAAGCAATGATGCAGAGGAGAAAAAACTTCCTAACACCAGGTCAATTATTCTGACTTAACTCATTCACACACTGTACCAAAACTTCCCATGGTTACCAAACAGCAAGCAAACAAATTGGGTTTGTAATCCCAGAGCAACCAATCTTAAGCTCTATATATCTGTCTTTTTATCAGATATAGATTATATAACAAAGAGCAAGCCTAAATTCAGAAAATCTACACTACCAACAAAACACGAGTTACGAAAAGCAATAATTGAGGTCTCCTCTGTGTAGTACATCCTAATGGTTAGAGTGCAGACCTGTGAACCTGGGGACCATGATTTTGCTCCCATCAGCACAACGTACTCACTGTGTGACCTTGCACAAGTCACTTTACCTAGTTTCCTTTAATATCCCCCTCTCTTGCTCGCTCTCTCTACCAAACTGAACTTTCCTGAACCTCTTTTCATTTCTCTTTCAGCCTTCCCGTGCTTGTTTCAGGACACAACTTACATTCTCAATTGCTGGGATTCACTGCTTGCAAAATCACTGACTTTTTTTTGTTAAACTGTACTCAAACATAGAAACATAGAAAAGTGGAATGTGATGGCAGATGAGGGTCGCTGGTTCAGAGAAGTGTCCAGAGCTCTGTAACTAAATTAATTCCTAGGTTAAGTAGTATGCCCTACCATGAGAGGCCACAGGAAACCAGTCTTTTTCCACTACAGCACAGACGACAGAGAGGGGATTTAATATTTGTATACAAAGCACTGCAAGTTCCAGAGTTGATTACTCATTGCGATACACAGTTCAGCTCCAACAGAGAGAACTTAAGGTCTCACAGTAAGAAACATTTTGTCCCTTGAGCTGCTACAAATAAAAGGGATAATTATTATTCTGTAAGAACAGCTAAAGCATGGAATAGGTTACCCCAGAAAGTTGTTGACCTAACCAATTTTGATAGCTTTAAAAAAGCTTTGGATAGACTATATGAGCTGAACACAGAATGGTATAATTTATCTCACATATGAGGGGACAATCTCGATAGGCAACTTTGCCTTATTTTGTCCTACTGACCTAGTAAACCCAGTCTGCTCATTAAATACACATAAATATATTTATAACAGGGTAGGAAAAAAAAAATATTTGATAGGTAGAGAGCCATGAGGTGACCATTGATTAATCCACAATATATACATAGCAAGTAGTGAACAGTCCCTCAAGAGATCAGTCAGTGCTCCTGATCTCGTTTGCCAGAAACTCCAGCCTGAGTGGCAGCTATTTCCTCACTAAGAGAGCAAGAGCTGAAGCCTGTCATGTATGGTAGCACAGTGCAGCAACACTGGCTGCACTGTTCAAACATCCTGCACTGTGCTCTCTGTCTGTGCCTGTGACTCTGTGTCTCTGTCCGTCTCCCTGCTGCACTGTTCTCTTGCTGTCTCTCTCCGTCTCCTGGGTGCCCAGTGCTGCTTGGTAGCACCCCCCCCCCCCGTGGTCTTGTTCCCGTGCCTCTGCAGTCCCTGTTGGTGTCTGTGCTCTGTTCGGTGTCTCCTCGGTGCTGTGTGGCTCCCACCCACCCCATGGGCCTCTGGGGATGGAGGCTGACAGAAGCTCCACAGTTCTAAGAAAGAGAGAGAACGAGAGGGAACGATTGAATGGGGCTCACTCCTGGCCACCATTGCAGAAATGTAGTACTGAGAGAGAGACACAGAGAACAAGCTCCTCATATCTTGATCCCTGTGCGACTCCCTTATCTTGCTGGTAGCCTTTGCTCCGGTAGTCAGCCATCCAGCCAACCATGTCAGCTCCCCTGTCAACACACAGCACACCACATGGAAGAAGCGAGACAAAGTGATGCAGTACCACTTCAGTCCTGGCCACCACATTTGGTATAGAGAGAAAGAAAGAAAGGAACCTTCCGGAGACTTGTCTGCTCCCAGCCCTGCACCCCCATCAGCTGGCAGTTCCTGTCCTGCATTCCCATTCCCCAGTAATCTACTGACCTAAGAGGTGCAATCTGCTGTCAGTTTCCTCGATGTGGGAGTGCGAGAAATACAACAGCTCACAGGTTTTGCTCCTCCTTCTCTGCTGCTGACTGTGTCTGTCTTTGTGACCACTGTTCAGTGTCTGAGGTAGTTTGGTGTGTGTCCTCCGAGAGAGAGAGAGAGAGAGAGAGAGAGAGAGAGACAGACGGGAATGACAGCTCAGGACAGCCGGTAGTGCTGGGATGGCCTTGTGTCAGGTTCCGGTTCCGCACCCCTCCCCTGGAGCCACTTCCGCCAGACAGAGCAAGCAGGAAGTCAATGCTGGCACTGTCCCTGTTAAGTGTGAGACCTGCAGTGTAATGATAGGTGGCCGGCGCAGAATGGCGTGACTGACAGCTTGTGCCCATCTGAGAGTGACAGAGTTCTGCCTCATCGCCAACAGCCAGACGATGGAGAGGATGGTAGCTGAACAGTTTACAGTTTGCGCGTGCGACAGTCTCTGCATGAGGATGTGCCACCCGATTTTGACAGCAGAACTTTAAGCTGCATGCCATTCCCCGTGCTGGCCCATACATCACTGCTGAGGCCGCTTGTGGCAAGTGGAGAGAGAGCGCGTGCAAGTTAGAGAGACACAACAGCAATGGAGCCGCACACACCACCTCCTGTGGGAGAGACAGAGTGACAGACAGAAAGGCATAGTGAGAGATACACATTTCCCTGCATTTGTGTGTGTGTGTGTGTGACTGTGAAACAGATAGGGAGATCTGCAGTGTTCTCTATGGGGGGAGGGGGGGCTACAGTATTGGTGGTAGGCAACGTAGGAGACAATCTTACGCACAAGAAATGTGACAGATCATCTCAGTACTCTGTGTGACATTTCTATGCGCATAAGAGCAATGTACACTGCATTATTTATTAGGGACTATTTTGTCAGGCAGCAGGATATACCACCTTTCTTGATTTTTGTTGTTGTCATTTAAACATAACCCTTGTTATAAGTGCAATAACCCACTCCAGGGTGTACAGTTATTGGGGATTAATTAGCACCCTGGGTGCTACTGAAGGACACACAGCTCTGCGACCGTGCCTTACAACACACCCTGATTGTTGATTAATTCCCAATAACTGCATACCCTATCATGGGTTACTGCTTACTTAACCTTCATTTTTTGCTGCAGACCCTGCTAGATTTATAGCACAACCTCTTCCTCCTCCCTTCCTTACCCCTACAATTCCCTTGTGCCTGTTCCAAGCATTTTTTAACCCAACCACTGTTTTTGCCTCCCACTGCCTCCACTGGAAGTCTGTTCCCTTTCTTTGATGAAGTACTTCCCTACATCCCCCTTGAATTTAACCCCCAGCTTCATAGCATGCCTCCTTGTTCTACAACAGCTTTTTCCCTGAAAAAATACCCCCCTCCTGTACCTTATTAACCCTGTGAGGCATCTGAAGGTTTCTACCATATCCCTCTCTCCCATCTCTCCTCCAGGGTGTACATATTTAACTAGTTTAGCCTTTCCTCATAAGGCTTTTGATGCACACCCTGCACCATTTTGGTAGCCCTCTTTGGACCACCTCCATTCTATGTCCTTCCTGAGATGTGGTCTCCAGAACTAGACCTAGTACTCAAGGTGGGATCTTACCAGCAATCAATATAGGGACAGTACAATCTCCATCTTCCTGCTGGCGATACCCCTTCCTATGCACCCCAGCATCCCACTAGTACTTCTGACTGACATGACACACTGTCTGACCACCTTTAGGTCATCCAATACGATTACCCTTAGGTCTTTGTTAGGATCACTCTGCCCATTTTGTACTTCGTTTCTGGGTTTCTACATTCTAAGTACATTACTTAGCACTTTTTTGCATTAAAACCCATCTGCTATACAGCTGCCCAATATGCCGAGAAGAAAATCACAAGGTCAGACTAATGCAAAATCTGGATCTCCTTCATGGCAGCACATTGTTCCATCTTAGAACTTATTGTACTGTATATATTTCCACATATAAATAATTGCTGTGAGCACTGTGGGCCTGCTGAAGAGTAGACTATATTTTATAAAAAGAACCCTTTCGTTTTAAGTAGACAACAATATTATTTGTATATGTCCAGCCAGGTCCATGAAAAGGAAAAAAAAAAAAAAAGATTTAATCTAATTTATTTCAAGGAGAAAAATCCCTGGCCATGGCCTGGCACTCCAGACATTTCAAATGCTTTGTCCTTGGAACAGCTGTGAATGAGCTGTGAGTAGACCCCAACAATTCTGTAAAGACAAAACAGGCACCATCTCTTTAGTATGTATGTATCTCACCTGTATGTAACCTCTGTCTAAAACCGCACTTAATTGTTGTCTTCCCCCCCTTGTGACAAGGTACCTTTGTAAACGAGTCTCTGACTCAAAGGTTGTAAAACTGATTATTTCAATAAATAAAATAAAATAAATAAATGGTGCTGTTGTTCCCTACTTGGAACCCCTGCCCATTCAATAGGCTTTATGGCAGACTAATAATGGCAACCCATGATTACATCTCCAGCAGGTCATTTTCTAATAGTTATTTTTATGATCAAGCCAAACACATGAAGCAGCAGTCTGTGATAAAACTATTTGGCTATACTTCATTATGCAGTGCATTTCAAACCCCAGTATTAACCCCTACTGTGCATCTGCATTTTGAAATGCATTTAAATGATGCACATTTTATTTTAATCGTACAAAGTCAGAACTTGTGTTTTGTGATCTGGAGTTAGTCCTGAAATCATTAGCATACCATAATGTCAAGGAGTTATTTCATTTGTTTGTTCACTGCCATTACAAAAAAGTTAATGTGTGGCTCCAAGGCACTTGGCAGCATGGGACTTCCAGACACACTGGTGTCCAGGTCTACGCTCTTAGCTCAGGACAGCGGGAGCAAAGGCCTGCAAGTTACACAACATGTCTACAAAGACTGTCTCCTCCAGGGGGTGGTTACCCGTGCTGCCTGCTTTAGCCAAGACCGCAGGGGGCACAGTGCTGGTGCCCCAGGCTCTGGGGTGTGGGTGATCATATACCACCTCCTCCCCTAAAATATTCAACTGGCCTTATGGGGTGGCCACCATAAAACCATGTTATCCACTGACTAAGCTGAATGGGTGGCCCTTTTCAGATGTCATGCAGATCTTGTAGAAGTCCTCACCCAACTACATCCTGGCTAGATGGAAAAGGGGACCCAGGGTGGTATTATCAAAAAAAACTCCCAACTTGATAATGCAGTATACAAGTCAGGAAATCAAGTTCCAATCCTGACTGCCACATCCTGGGTTGGAAGGGTCCAGGGCACACTGAGCTAGCTCCAGGAAGTGATCTGGGCAGTCAACTGCACAAGAACATCCTATGGTGGAAGGTATGCTGGCATTGACACCGTGGGTGACCACTCAATGTCTGCTAACACCCAATAGGATGGGGTTGAGAGTCCCCACAGGTTGATGTTGAGGTGGTGGGTGCATCTTAATGGGAAGCATATTCACCTTATGTAAATGATGGCACCACTGCTCACCCACATTGATGCCACTTCGACTGCTCCTCAGCAGTCAGCTGCACACAGGTTGGTTGTTGGGGCAAGCCATGGGGGAACCAAACGGATAAGGCAAGGTCTGGCTTGGAGAATAAGCAAACACACAGCAGCATAACACTTCTAAAATAGGAGTCCTTCACGTAATGCTGGTGCTCACATTTATTTTAATTGGTGCAAGAACAAAGACCAGATTCCTGCACTTTGAGGTGCTCTACCTCTTCATCTAGAGGACTCTACTTTGTTGGCTCTTCCTGTATAGCAGCAGCAATTTCCTGGGAGGGCACAGCTCTGGAACCCTGACTTAGGAATACCCTAGTATGTAGCATGTGCGAGGACAGCAGGATCAGCAACTCACCAGAGGGAGGGAGGTAGAGGGCTAAAATTCTTTTTTTTTTTTTTTTTTTTTTTAAAGGAAAGTTTGGAGTCAGAGAAATTTCATAAATGAGAAAGAGAGAGATATAGTGTAGTTTTTAATTATCAATAATTGAAATTTGGGATACTTACAATATATATTTTTTTTAATTCTGGTGTTAGAGAGAACGTTAAAAAGTTCCCACTTATTGGGGGCCATCATCGTCCACTGGCAAAGTACCATAATCACATTACAAAGCACCTTCATTTCATGTTCAATGATACTTAACCTTCCTTTGCTTTTGCAGACTCTGCCTGAAAAAGCTGCGTAAAATGATAAGCTAGAAGGGACAACTAGTACTTACAACTCAATCTCTAAGCTATCAAGAAGATGGCAGGAACAACTCAGTGGACTACTAGACAATGTAGATGGTATATAAGGGATACACAACAGGGACTTATGGAATACACAATTTATTTTCATGAGTGCTGTTTGACCTTGGGTAACCTCACGAGTGGTGTAAGCCACGTGAGAGGTGCCCATGGTCAAACAGCACAAGTGAAAATAAAATGTGTATTCCACAAGGTCCCTATTGTGTATTTCATTTATGCAATAGGCAGGACCTTGTGGGTTGCAATAATTAACTGCATTTATTTTATTATTTATGAAAAATTAATAAAGTTGTCTAGTTTACTTTTGGTTTAAGTAGCATTTTGACTTTAATGTTGTGACTTCATAGGATGGTTGCTAAGGTCTTGGTGTTAGGATGCTGCATAACTGCTGGGACGTATTCTTTGGCGCATTTTGTTTATGTGGGCAGGCATTTCAAAAAAACATGGCAGCTTTTTTTTCTCTGTTACGGAGAAGGGGATTTTTCACCTGCTTGTTTGTGGGGGTTTTTATTGAGATTTATGATCTTTCATTTGGTGGTGTGGTTTGTGGGCTGAACAATGTGGCTGCTCCTGGTTTCAGCAGCTCCGGTGATTTCTAAACCGGGAGAGAGAGAGAGACACACAGACAGACAGAGAGTAAGCGCCCGTCGTCGTTGAAAAACCTGTCAGGAGAGAAACGTGGAACTGAATAAAATGATTTTAAAATGGAGGTACTGTTGTTTGCTGCAGCTGGGGAACTGTGACAGATACTGGGAGGTGAGGACGGCTGTGCTGGGATTAAGATTTGAGAAGTATGTCTTTGCAGCAAAAACTGAGCCTAGCAGGCATGGGTTTAGGAGGGCAAGCTGTAGTTCCAGCATGAGGGAGGGATGATTGATGGCAGGATGTTAAATAAATGTGTTTGACACTGGGTGTTAAATAAATGGTGATTCTGAGATTTATTTAACACCAGTGAGAATAAACACATTTCTTAAACTGACTTCGTGTCAGCTCCTATTGTATAAATATATATTGTCAATTTGTTAACTCTCACTTAGCTGTACTGCCAATAACTGTACTCGTCTGTGCTAGGCAGTACTGCCAATAATTGTACTCACCTGTGCTAGGCAGTAAAGCCCTTGCAAGCAAACAGATTCTATGATAAACAGCCACCCATTAATCATTTTTGCACAACTCACTGTATAAAATAAAGAGTTCATTCAGAAAAAAATACTATTAAAACATCTGTGACCCAAACTTAGAGTCTTGTCAAGGGAATCAAAACTGGCAGCAGTGTCCGCCAAGTGAAGTGTCTGGCAGCAGATGTCATGGATAGGATTACACAACATCAATCCAGTCTTTGTGCCCAATTGCTGGCACCCAAATCTTATTGTTTAAATTCAAATGCTATTGTTATTTATAAAAATACTCCTGTCTTTTGAAAAAAAAAAGCTGACTACATAGTACATCAGCCATCTGCCATTTTAAAAACAGTTCTTACTATCATACAATTTTTTTTTTCTTCCATAAAAGCTTTGGATTGTAAACAAATTTCCACCTAAACAGATATACCTGAAATCCTCTGTTACATTCTCTAACACATCATTTCATACAGACCTGGGTTTTCCATGAAAAAAAGCAAACTTCCATGTGACAGAACAAGCAGCAAGTTAAAAGTTTAAACTTAGCTGTAAAAACAGAATCAAAAGATTGAAGTTTTACAATATAAGCAGGTGCCTTAAAAATGTGGTCCTTGGAATGAATTAAAAAAGTGAAGAGGTTCATATAAGGCCGTAAAGTAGGTCTGACAGCACTCCATTAAAAATAATATATTTTTTTTATTACAGCCAATGGGCTTAAATTTTACTAGAAATAAATGTGTGTCCCCTTTACTTAAATCACATGGTGTTGGTGTATTACTTGAAGTATATTAGCGTTGTCACTGCAAATTCATTTGGGTTTAGAAAGGACACTGTCAACCCCCTTCACACAGACTGAAATAGATTTTTTTTTTTTAAATCCCACCAACCATGCCCATGAACCCAAAGAAATGCTTAAGATATAGAGGCTCAAATGTTTCGAAGTGCTCATCTGCACTGCGCAAATCATAGCCCCAGAAGTAAAATAGCACTCAGCCATCACTAAGGTATTCTTATACAGGCAGTGTGTCCTGTCGAGTATGCACTGCCTGTATGAATATCAGGCAGTGGAAGTACCATGTAAAGTGCATATGCACTCTGAACCACAGCCCCCTGCTGCAACAAACACCCCACAGGAAAGGGGGATAGCGCCTTTGATCCTGGGTGCCATATTCAAAGACCTGTATACGAATGAACACACAAGGCATGCAAGGTACTTGGAGGCCATGCCATTATGTGGCCTTTAGCAGCACTGCGCAATGCTTCTGTATGTGCAGAGCTTCAACCACTGTCCCCACCCCAACCCAATCCACGGTATGAAGAAATACATCCCTAGTAGTTGTGTGGCAACCCCTCCTCCTGATCCCTGCTGAAAAAGGAAACATCCTGGTGGTCCAGTGGTACCTCCTCCCACCCTAATCCCTGTTGTTAAAAGAAGCATTCTCTGGTAGTCAAGTGGTTCCCCCCCTTCTGCCCTGATCCCTGTTGAAAAAGGACAGATAACCCCATACTCCATTGGTACCTGCCTCCTGCCCTGATCCCTACTGTAAAAGGACACATACCCAAGTATGTCAGTGATAACCCCCCTCCCACCTGATGAGCCCCATCATAAAATAAAACATACCCAGGTAGCCCAGAGGTATGTCCTCATAACCCAATTCCCACTGTAACAAGAAGCATACCCTGGTAGTTTAGTGGTATACCCAACTCCTGCCCTGATCCTCAATGTAAAAGGGCACATATCTTTTAGTCTAAGTGCACCTCACTCCTGCCCCGATCCCCACTGTAAAAGGAAACGTACTCTGGTAGTCTACATATACAATGTACCTTTCCTCCCACCTGATCCTTCTTGTAAAAGGAAACAAACCCTGGTATTCCTTTGGTACATCCCTCCTGCTCAGATCCAGGGCCGGCCTTAGGGTATATGGCACCCCTAGACGAACTTGCCAGTGGCGCCTCCCCCCCATGCATCAGTAAGTCAAATAACACAGGAAATCTAAATTTAACAAATACAACTGCACACTGTACAGAAAAGACACACAAGTGTACCATAACTGTTGTAAATCTGAATTTAAACTGAACCAAGATCATGCATAGTAATGCATCTAGCAGCCTGCAGACAAATCTTTTGGCACAATGCAGATTTTACAGGTATAAGACCTTGCATGAGTCATGACATTTTCAGGAGCACTGTCTCTGCAGCCAGGACGAGAGAGTGAGAGACCCCCCTGCCTCCTCCTTGGCCCTTACGTTACCCTCTCACTCTCTTGAGTCCCTGTGTCTGACCGTGACTGAGGGTAGCTGGCCTGAGGACACAGCAGCGCCGTGCAGTGACATGATGCAATGAAAGTGAGACCCAGACCAGTGCTGAAAGCCTGAGAGTGACTCAGACCACCACAATGAATTTTAATTATATTCTCCCCGCCCTGGGACGTGGCATAGGATGGGGCCATAACGAGCCGAGTCCACAGTCCAGTGAGACTCAGACCACCACCCGACCCCCCGTCCACAACACAGGAGTCTCTGACTGCAGCCAGGATAAAAGAGACACCCCCTTCATACCTTACCCTCTCTCACTCGTCTCTCCTGAGTACCTGTGTCTGTGACTGAGGCAAAAGGGGCGGATGGCCTGGGACGCGGTGTTGTGCGTGGGATGGGACAGAAGTGGGATGGGACCCAGAGATGGACCAGTGCTGCTGATGAGAGACTCAAGCCTGAGACTCAGACCACCACAACTCAGAAAGTTAAAATTTGATTGAATTCAATTATATAAGTGGTAGGCTGAGGCAAACAACAAAGGTTAATTTAAGGCCAACACACAAGGAGGAAAAACTGTAAAACTAACTGCTCTGCTCCAGTCAGTGTGGACTAGTCCACTGGCTTATCCCTTTGACGATGTGGTGGTTGGATGAGCCTTCCCTGGCTGCATGCAGCTGGCCCTGGCCTTGCCCAGTTGTCCAATAATTAACCGACAGTCACATTGACGATCATCAGGATTCATCGATCAAGGATCCCAGCCGCCAGCAGCTGATCAATTCTTTCTTCTTCACCTTCGACAATGACACACACACACACACACACACACACACACACACACACGACATACACGAGATTCACTCATTGTCGCCTCTCATATGGCGCAAGCCAGGCAGCTTAGGCAGCAATGTGCTGAGGTGAGGATTCACAGTGCGCAAAGCACTGCACAACAGTTGGTTTCTGGTCGGCGCGAATGGCTGGTGCAATCTACTAGGGAGGGGCGATGGCAACACCGGGGTCATCAACAGATGGGACTGTCTGGTGCGCGGTGGGCAGGTGCTTGCACGCACACTACCGCCCGGTCCACCTCACTTAACTGGCTGCTGTGCTGGGTCCTTCATGCCATGCTGCTGGCTGGATTGGGTCATGCTGCACAGCAGGGAGGGGACAGGGACAGACAACTTGTTATTTGACACACGCATCCCCCCTTCCCCCCTGAAAACACATCTGATTTGGTAACTTTTGAAATCAACGTTGTCTGTTCTCGAAATAAAAAAAATATATATATTTAAACGTTCATTCTCATTGGCACCCCTTGCTACATGGCGCCCAAGGCAACCGCCTAGTTTTCCTATCCTTAAGGCCAGCCTTGCTCAGATCCCCATTATATAACTATGACCCATACCTCCCCAGTCCACCCACTCCACAACCCCCACCCACTACCCAGCACCCAACACTCTGAAAAGCTTGATGACAAGCGCAGGTAGAACAGTGGGCAGCAAATAGCACAGATCCTCTAACTACCTCAACTGGCCACTATCTGAATGACAGGGACTGAGTGCACATACTGTAAAAACAGTTGTTTCTACAGTACAACAAGCATGCTCAGCTGGCAGTGGTCATTAGAGGAGGGTCTATGCTGACTGCTGTCCATAGCTCTTCATACATTCATCGATGGGCCTTTAAGGTGAGTTGGGAGCCAGATAGAGCTGCAGAGTTCATTATTACATTAACAGGGATCAGGGGTGGAGAAGGGTAGCACTGAACTATCAGGGAATGCTCCCTTTCTACAATGGAGAGTGAGCTGGGGGTGCCATTAGACTACCTGGGATGTATTTATGTCTACATTGAAAACTGGCTGGGAGGGAGGATTGTGCGACATTGCCTGGCACCAATGTTGCAGGAGGAAAGGAGGGAGGGGGGCACACACCACTGTGCAAATTGATGATAGTAGGGTTTCTAAAGGAGTGAAAAGCACTCCTGCAGCAACTTTTAATGTTTTCAAAATCCTCTAAATATACCACTGTACCCTGTATGCAGGAGGGTTCACTCATTTGCACAGGCGCAGTGGTCTATTTAGTGTGGTCATGCTATCCACGGTGTTCCATGCTACAGGGCCCTTTGAAGTGGCCCCAACCCCATTTGGACATGTTATCTCCGGTTAGCATGGCACTATTCCTGTTAGAACTGTGCTGCTAAACCTTTAAATACTGAGACCTTTGTAAGTGGCTACATATGGATGTTGGGTTAACAAAAAGAAAAATATCCATTTCAGATTGATATACCCAATCTACAGGGACTGCAGGTTTCATGGGTAACCAATTGCAGATGTGTTAAATAATATTTTAACTATTAAATGGACTATGTGAGCCTACAAATGTTGTCTACAAGTCTTTACAGACATATAGGTTTCGGCTGCAAACTGATGCTTGCACGCTGGTTGGATGTACAGTATGTCACTTCAGTAATCTGAGAACAATCACCTCACCCGAATGAAAGAGACGTTAAATCCAGTTTAACAGCTGCTGATCCCTTTTTTAGATTTAAAGGAAACTGCCTTCTTGTATCATTTATGCAGCTTAGATATTATTGCTCTTCCTTTTTAAAATTTGCTAACCCATTTTCTGCTCCCTAAAAGCACAGTAAGGGTTCTGTGTCTAGTTTTATGCTCCCAATGAGCTAAAATAAAAATCTATTTGGTATGCGATGTAGCTTGTATTATACAGGGATTACATCCTGGAGTGCGGCATCTCTTGAAGAATGTTCAACCCTTAAATTCCAGGCATGGGCTCTACTTACGAGTTGCTACTGTATTTACAATAGTTGAGGTGCACCACATTCTTAAGTGCATGCTGCTGGTACAGGTTTCCTGTTCCTGTGCACCTTAAGTATTGCAGTGAGCTGTAGAAGGGCCTTCTTACCCTTGCAGCTAGTCCAAAATGCAACAGTGTATCTCCTGACCGCCTTGGGGAGGTCCTACATCACTGCAGAACTCCACATCTTATTTATGTGGGTCTTAGTAGGAGAGAAAAGGACAGATAAGAAAGGACAATTCAGAAAAGAAGGCGTACAAGAACAAGGGGGCATGATATGAGGCTGGGGGGGGGTCTCAGGGGCAACATGATGAAGTTCCATTTCACAGAAAGAGTCGTGGATGCTTGAAAAAGCCTCCCTGCGAAGGTGGTGGGGGCAAAAACAGTAGGGGAATTCAAGAATGCATGTGATAAACCTCACCCTGCCCAATGCCTGCTCTGGAAAAATGCTATTGTATGCAGACGATGCAGTCCTCAACAACTCTCACACCGATCCCACAGCCCTCCGCTCGGCATGCCAGAAATCCTTCTCTGAAGCTGAATCTTGGTTCATTCAGCATAGGTTAGTACTAAATTACAAAAAAACGAAATCTATGATGTTTGCACACCCCCAAAATAAGAACCTAGGTCAACTCTTGCACAGTCTGAACTCACTAAATGACCCCTTTAACAGGTTAACACTTTCAAATACCTTGGCATCACCCTAGACACAGGTCTCACTTTCCATGACCATATCCGATTACTAAGCACCGCCGTCAACATACGTATTGGTCTCCTTCACCGCTATAAGCACTGCCTGCCTCCTGAATCTCTCCGCCTAGCCATCTCTACATCTATTCTATCCCTAACTGACTATGGTATCATCATTTATGGTGCAGCCGACACCACCCACCTACCATACGATTAGACTGGCCTCAATAAGGTCTGCAGACTTGCTACAGGCTGTCCTAGACTCACTTATACATGCACCCCTCGCCTCCTCAGCAAACTGGCTCAATTTTGATGGAAGGCTAAAGTACCAGGCCTGCCTCTTCGCAAAGAAAATCACCTCAGGATTTCTCCCTCCAGCCCTCCCAGACTACTTCAGGCCCCACTGTCTAGCCGCCTCACACAGCAGTCTGTAACTACCCACTTTAGGGTACCTTGCTGCAAGATCACCTCTGGCCAAAGAACGTTTCGATATCTGGCCCCATCCTGGCTCAACTCACTCCCAAACTCCCTTCTCATTGAACCCAAACTTGGTCGGTTTAAGTCCCAACTAAGGGACCTTATTACCCAGGGATCTGTATGTGATTGCCCCCAAGCCTGACCCTCCATTTTTCTACCACCTCCCATCTCCACATGTCTACAGATCTAACTCTGGTCTGCCGCCCCCTGGGTGTGCCTATACCATGACAATGGACAACTCTGTCCAGCCTTGGCCGACGAATAACTCGTGGGCATGGCTTGCACCATCGCCCTGAAATGCTATACATATACCTGCAACCTTTTTCTTTTTTGCACTTTTGCACCTTGTTCACCAGCTCTATGTTACCCTGTATTCCCAGCTGCTATTTCTGTATTTTCTGTATTTTCTGTAATCATCTGCAACCATTCTGTAACCACTGTCTTTAACTACTGTGTTACTTGTTACTCTGTATACTGTTGTCTCTTTCTTATGTATGACGTAGAACCTTTGTAAAAGAGTCTTTGACTCAAAGGTGTTATCCGATATTTATCAATAAACAAATAAAATAAGTAGCAAGGCATTTTTTTCCTTGTGAACATACTTTCATTCAGATTAGTTTTCATTCAAACAACTGAGGAGCCCACAGGGGCTCCTGAGCATTACCTGGGGTGAAGCTAGGGATACCCAGCCTAGGGATCTCTGAAAGTAAAGACTGATGCTGTGAGAAGGGGGCATAGAAAGAGAAAATAAAAACATTTAAAAAGATGCTGAAATCTTAGGGATTCTGTACAGTGACATGCAATTTCCGTGAGGCACCGGTACAAGAATTCAAAATCCATGAACCAAGCAGGATTCCGTGATTGTTACCGGTGTTACCGGTAAAAATGGAAAACCAGGGTCCCTGAACATAAGAGTACTCTAGCAATAGGGAAGATGGGGTAAGCCACAGATCAACTAGCGTCTGCGGTAATGCATTAGGTAGGGAAAAGGGGCAGACTAGGTGAGCCACACGGTCCTTATCTGTCGTCACCTTCTGTGTATCTGTGTAGATCGGGTAGGTTCCCAGCACAAACATTTATCTCACAGTTGTAAACAACAGATAACTACACTGAAAATAAATAATTGTTGGCTGTAACTAACGCCCATTTTACATGTAGCTAATTTTTAGCCATATCTCAGTATCACTAGTACACTGATTAACTGGACTACAAAATAGCACATAATTTACATTTATGTAATATACCATTCCTACACTGCATTTCAAAATGTTCATGAGCAGTACATTCACACAGGATAGCCTAGATGAGATGCCACGTCTTATTTTTTTAATAGTGGGCTTCATCTTCTGCTTAGGGCACTTGGACATCTCTCAGTACCATTGGTACTTCAGTACACTATTTTCATGTGATCTGGGTCATGAAGCTTCACAGCAACTGTTTATTATTCCTTCAGGTTTCAGTGTTTGCTTAACCAATCTGACAGCACACACTCTCTAGCCAAATTAATTCAATAAAACATTCATTGCAAAATGATTATCCAATACCTATTTATACAATGCTTTCCTAAATTATGGAATTTCCTGTCTAATCAGTTGATGCTATCTGCTGTCATATAAATGTTATCAGAAAAACTGTGTCACAACTTGGTGCGATTTTTTAACACTTTATAAATGTCTATAGGCTTCTTTAGAGGCAGGAAGCAACAATGAAGATGTTTTCTTGAAAACAAAGGACAAACTAAATGATAAACAAGAGCTGTTAAAAGTTGCAACAGCATTGCATCATAATGAGTGCTGTAAGTGATGATATAGCTTACACCATAATAAATGACTGTGATTAGTTTCATTTTTATCTTAGCATGTATACTGAAGACAGGGACATATATACATTATAAAAATGAAATACTTTCCTTAGGACAAATAGCAAAATAAATAAATACTGCCCCACTACAAATCTAGTAGTCCAGTTAGGCTTTGCTTACTAGTCACTAGACTAAGGTGATATGTTTTCACCACAGCATCATCTAGATGCTGCTCCTACCAAAACTCTATCCCCATCCTATACTGAATGAAAAATACTACTCCTCCTCCTCCAACCCCTTCTGTTATTTTTCCCTTTACTTGTCATCCAACTGGTCAACCAAAGTGTGCTCTAATTCACTGAAGTGAAATTCTGTCCACACCTGAAGGGAGGATGTAGCAGCACATTTTTATAGCTGGTAGGACATGGCTATAATGCAGTCAGACCATCAAAATGACAAAGTGCTGGAAAGCACCCTTAAGTGATGGGGTACGCCATTTACTTCTTTACAAACTGACTCAATGACACTCAACAAACCTGACAACGTTTTCTACCTCCACAACTGGGATGACTGCCCTAGCAACAAGCTGTACCCTAGCACCAAGCTGCTTTGGAAAATAGTCCCTAGCACCAATCTATTACATCTTGCATCAAAACTGTTTACAGCTGGTCCAAACACAAATAGAATCCAGTGCACTACCCCAACACTCATTTAATATTATTCTAGTTTCTTACATTTGTTTCTTCATTTAGTATGTTTATACTATAGTTACTTTTATTGTGTCTCTATATGGTTAGAAGAGTGCATTCTTGAGTGTTTTTGAAGCAGAACTGCAACACAAAGTGAAAGCTGAAGAGGTTATTGGTTTCCTAGATTAGCCGAGATATGAACACCTGTAAGCAGTACCACAAATGGCAAGGTGAACCTCTCATAGAACTTTTTAGATAAGTAATAATGAGTAATGTCCATGGCTACTGAGACAGGACAATGCAATTATAGATACAATATAAGGAATAATATATGGATGACCATACACAAAAAGCCTGTGTTTCCATCGAGGGGTACAAATAACAGCATATGGACTCAGAGAGCAAAGTTTGAGAGGTCCATACTATTATCTCAGCCCAAGATGGAAACACAAGGTGAACTGTGTATGGTCGCCCATATTTTTATTTTATAGTATATGGATTTGTAAGGAGAGAGCAGTGAATGGGAGCTGCGAGCAACACTGAGTGCCAGTACAAGAGAGAGAGAGATCAGCGAAAATGAAAGTGGGCTGACAGATGGAAGTCAGTGTGAGCAGAAACACTCCGCTTATAATGACAGAACATGCACAACAACTTTGAGAGCCACTGAATTCCATACACCATACACTATATATAATTTTTTTTTTTTTTTTTTTAAATCACAGAACATTAGAACTTTCAGACTACAACAATCTATAGTAGTATTACATTTTTTTTAGGAGCAGTAGAAAGACAAGTCCAAGCAGTGGCAGTGGTGGGGTATATGTTCAAAGAAACTGAAAAAGAAAAAGTATTGTGGGGGCACGAGGAACATAGCTAGTAATTAGGCACAGGCATTCCTAGAGGCCACTGGCAGTTGCCCAAACTTGCAGATAATTTGTGATTATTTATTTAGTTTTTGTTTACCAGGCAGGTGCAATATAGATGTACATCAAACAACAGTATCACTCCAGCCCGCCAGCATAGCAGTAGCGCTACCACTCGCAACACTGACGACTCAGGTTCAGAATCGAGCCTAGGCGGAGGACCATCGGGGGGGTGGGGGACTGAGCCTCCCACAGACTGCTCTCCTCCTCCAGGGGGAAGGTGGGGAAGCTCCTGGTGCTTGCCCGACCCTTTATGGAGGCCAGGATCCGACAGCTGGTGCATGCAGCTGCAGGAGGTAAGGCAGATGTCAGCGTATGTGCCCCTGACATCACCACATGTCCCACCTCCTGGGGAGACAACGAAAAAACCTAGGGCAGTGCAGGATGCCACCCGCCTTGCACCGCAGGTCCCGCACTACTGACCCATGGCACCACCAGAGCCGTATCCCATTGTCTGGCAGGAGGAAGGGCCCTCCCAATGGCCCCTGCCTAGAGAGCTATCCAGGGCATACTCTGGATTGAGTAAGTCCTGGAGAGATGAATAATGGAGCTGGGCGCAGGTGGGGCCGATGGGGGCCAGTCCTGTGGGAGGGGCACCGGGGGAAGACCACTGTAAATTAAAACAAAACAAACAGCATCACAGTGTTGCAAAGGTACAAAAGCACAGCTGTACAGACAGCAGTAGCAAGATTCAGTTGAAAAAAAACATCACGAGCAAATGCGTATGTACAGTTGAAAGCAGAAATGGGCAAGTTTCTGAAATTCGCTCTGCAAATTAATCCAATAAAGTTAGCACAATCTGCAAAGTGCAGATTGATCCATGAAGTGCAAGTTTCACACATGAAGTAGTCAGTTACTGAGGGGAAGGAAAACTTCACAAAACTTAGCACAAGTGAATTTTGGCCACTTCGAGGCAACTTCGCCAGAGGAGTAAAACTTCGCTGCAACTCTAGCTGAGAGAGCAACAGAAAGGCAAATAACAGCTGCAAATACAGTACAGTGCATTAGATACATGAGCATTTATCAAGAGACTGATAGTAGGAACTTGTGAAGCTCACCCTTGAAAACTGGATGTGATGGAAATATCCTAAGGTTAGGTGGAAGTGAGTATGTCAGTAGCATACACAGGGAATAAGTTACAGAAATATAAAACATTTTTTATTTGTGACTGTGAATCAAATATGGGGATCAAATATTACTTTTCTATTATTTGGTCCGTGTGTATTAGGGTACAGTATCTTCTTGTCTGTGGGTGCATGCCATGTGTGTCTGTGTGCATTCATGCTGCTTTGTGTATGTGTGCATATTGCTTTATCTGTGTGTCTTACACAGATACAAAGAAGATATCAGCAGATACAAGCCCAGCAGGCAAACAAATACTTATTTTCAGGTATGACCTTGGAGGTTACATAAAGAATACAGAGTACAACACAGGTTAAATATAAGTAGTGCTACAAATTAGATAGAAACATATCAACAAACATTAAAGCATAAGTAGACATGAGTGGTAATAAAATACATAATACAATTAGAAAAAAGAGCAGTTATGTAAGAACTTACTGTAACAGTAGATCTTCGAAGGAATCTCTGTCATTAGGTCACACCTATGGAACTCTGCTGTCAGGATCCCATGGAAGCTTTTACTGCAGCAGACTATTAGGGCCGCCCACGATGACGTCAGGCTCTGATGTCACATACCCTATTTAAGCATAGGCAGCCCCTTCCTCCTCAGTTCTCCCTAGTCAGAGGCCATGGGAGACAGGAATCCTGCTAAGGAATAGAGGAGAGAGAGAGAAGGTACTAAGCTAGCAGAAAGGCTGGGGCAGAAGGACAGCTGAGCTGCACAGAGAGAGTGAGGGAGAAAGAGATGGCATGACCTGATGACAGATTTCCTTGAAGATATACTGTTATGGTAAGTTCTCACGTAACCGTTCTATCTTCTTCGGGGATATCTCCATCATCAGGTCACACCTATGGAACAAGTCCCAAGCAGTGCTAAGAGCAAAGACGGACTGGGTGGCAGGCAGCCAAAAGCAGAAGAAAGAAGGCCCTGAAGCATAGCAAGCCCAAAACCCACTCTTCTTCTGGATGCAATGTCCAGACCGTAGTGTTTGGTGAATGTGTGGATAGTACTGCAAGTGGCAACAGCATAAATCTCAGCTGTAGACATGCCTCTGATATAGGCAACTGAAGTGGCCATGCCTCTGGTGGAATGGGCCTTGACAACCACAGGAAGTTCCTTACCGTATTTCCTGTAACAAAAATATTACAGTTAGCCAACCATTTGGACAAGCACCATTTCAAAACTGGATTGCCCTGTCTGACAGGGGTGAAAGAAACAAACAAAAAGAGGACTTCCTGCAGTCTCTCGTACAGTGTGTACAGTAATGCAAAACTCATGCACAGCCAAAGTATAGAGCAATGTTTCCCTGGATTGGCACGCTCTGGATAATAAACAGTCAGATGGATGGACTGATTTAAGGTAAACTCAGACACCACTTTAGGAAGAAACTTAGGGTTAGTATGCAAAGAGACCCTGTCTTTGTGGAAAATCAAATAAGGCTGCTCACATATGAGAGCCTGTAGCTCTGAACTTCTTCGAGCAGAAATAATGGCACCTAAAAATAACACTTTCCATGACAGAAAGTGTAGCTCACAAGACGTGCTGGCTCAAAAGGAGGTAGGGTCAGGTTCTCCAAAATAAAGTTCAGGTCCCAAGTCTGAACTGGATTATAGACAGAAGGCTTCAAGTGGAGAATGCCTATCAGAAAAGTACGGGCCACATCCTGCTGTGCCACAGTATGGCCATCAATGGGCACATGAAATGGCTGATATGGCTGACAGGTGCACTTTAAGGGAAGAGTATTTGAGGCCTGCATCAGACAAGGTCAGATGATACTACAAAATCTGGTCAACCAGGCAGGAGAAAGGGTCCAGAGCTGGGAGAAGCGGCCCAAATAGCAAACCGCTTCCATTTCATGGAGTAAGTGGCCCTGGTGGAAGTTTTCTGGCAGCCACCAGGACGACAGCCACCTTCTGAGATACCCCAAACCGAGCAATGGCTATGTCCTCAGAGCCATGCATGCAGGAAGAGGGACTTGAGATCTGGATGGACCTGGTCCCTGGGCCTGCATCAGCAGGTCCTAGCAGAGGGGGAGGGAACTGGAGGTTCCAAAGCTAATTGTTGCAGTAATGGAAACCATATCTGCTGAAGCCAAATGGGTCGCTTAGAATTAGAGTGGCACCTCCATTTGCAGCCTGATGAGCACCCTCTGAATCAGAAGGGAGAGAGGAATGCATAAAGAAACCTCCTTTTCAGGAGAGGGATAATGCATCTAGCCAGAAAACTCCAGTCCCAGAATCTAGTGAGCAGAAACACGATAGTTTTTATTGAGTGGGATGCAAAAGGTCCAACTCTGGACGACCCCACCTGTCTAACAAGTCTTCTGTGACAGAGGTCAGCAGCTTCCACTCATGCACTTTGGACTGTGATCTGTTGAGGCTGTCCACCAAGGAGTTTTGGGTGCCTGGGACATGGACGGCTGAGAGTTCTAGACCATGATCTATAGCCCAATACCAGAACCTCATTGTTTCCTGGCACAGAAAGTAAGAATGCGTCACCCCCTGCTTGTTGATGTAATAGACCACACTGAGATTGTCCGACTGCACCAACAGAGGGCCCAGAGAGAGAGAGATGGTTCTGGAATGCCTGTAAAGCATGCAGGACTGCCCTCATTTCTAAGACATTTATGTGGAGTTGAGTCTTCCAGTGGGACCAAAGACCCCCCTTCCCCGAGTCTGATACGGACCTAGATGGGCTCCCCAGCCCAGACCCAAAGCATCCGTGGTGAGAAGTGGAGATAAGAAAGGGGACCCCCTTTAAGACATTAGCCAGGTCCATCCACCAGTGAAGCACTTTGCATACTGGCAAAGGGACAAGGACCAGCTGATCTAGATTGTCTAAGCACAGATTCCACTGAACCCGGAGGATTCACTACAGAATCCTCATGTGCAATCTGGCCAGAGGGACGGTAACAATGGCCACGCCCATGAGGCACAGTAGAAAGTCCTGGCTGGAACATGCCGCTGTGAGCCACTTCCTGAGTCTGGGACAACGCAGTCCTGTCTTGAGGAAGGAAGAAAGGCCTGCCCTGGTGGAGTCTAGTACTGACCCTGTGTATTGCAATTGCTGAGAGGGTCAGCACCTACTTGCTTAACTAACAGTGATGCCCATGGACTGGAATAACTGAAGCGGGTGCTCTAGGATCAAAAAGGAGGTCCCTAGACTGAGCTTTCAGCAGCCAGTCATCCAGATACAGGAACACATAGAGGCCTTCAGACCAAAGGGCTGCTGCAACAGCTGCTAAGTACCTGGTAAATACCAGTGGCACAGAGGATAAGCGAAAGGGCAATATCCCAACCTAGTAATGCTCTCCTGGAACAGGAATCACAGGAACCACTTGTGAGGAGGGCAAACCACGATATGCAGGTAGGCATCTTGCATATCGAGGGAACAGAGCCAGTCACCCAGCTTAAGCAGAGGAAGAAGGCCATGCAAAGTGACCATACGGAACTTCTTGTACTGGATAAAAGGGTTCGGCTCTTTGAGGTCTAGAATGGGCCTCAAGTCCCCATTCTCTTGGGAACCAGGGAGAACCTGGAGTAGAATCCCCTGTTCCTTTGCCACCTGGACACTGGTTCTATGGCCTGTTTGTGCAGCAAGGTGAGGAACTCCTCCTTCAACACCTGGGTGTAATCTGGAAGGTAAGACATAGGTACTGGGGGAACATCTGGAGGCTGCTCTAGAAGATTTAGAGAATGGCCCTGCTCAGTTATTAGTAGGATCCAAAAATCTGTTGCGACGGCTCACCACTGAGACAGACGAGGTGAGAACCAACCACCATATCCTGGCTTGGGTGGGGGGTCTGACAAGGAGTCAGACAAACTGAACTGGCAGCTCAAGCTGCACTCACCTTCCTGGACTGCTTAGTGGAGGGTCCAGAGGAGGAAGAGGGGCAGGCAAGACAGGGCTGGCTCTGCACTTACCCTGGAGCTTGGCTCCAGGACCATACTTATGAAGGTCTTTACAAAAGGAGGACCCTGCCTACCCCTAAACTGGGTATGGTACAAGAAGTGAACAGGCTGATTAGCCCTGCCAGAAGTCTGCAGTTCCTTGTTAATATCCTGCATGTATGGACCAGGCCTGTGACCCACAAAAGGGGCATTCAACACCTTTTGCTGGACATCATTTCGCACTCCAGAGGCCCTCAGCCAGGAGTGCCTTTTGAGGCAAATGGCAGAAGCAGCTGCCCTAGCTGTAGGATCAGCCATATCATAGGTGGCTCTGAGGAGATGCTTACTAACATCTTCCAAGGCATGGAGTACCTTAAGAAGCTCCTGTTTGTGGGCACCCTCAGGGAGGGGCTGAGAAGCCACTTTACCCTTCCTCCAAAGGGTGTTTTGGTACTTAAGATGTTCCAAATAATTGGAAATCATAAGGCCAAGGGTGGCCAAAGCAAAAGTCCTCTTGCCCCAGAGGTCCAATCTCCTGAACTCATGGTCAGGGGACAGGGAACTAAGGTGCTTAAGGGCCTTAGCTCTGTCATAAGCAGCTTTGACGATCACAGAGTCTGTCTCAGGCTGGGCTGTATAGAAGGGCAACCCCAGAGGTGCCTCATAGTGCTTGTTGGCCTTCCTGGGCATGACGGGCACCATACTGGACCAGTGCCAGGCTGCAGTGGCTGCATCATTTAAGGCTGGCAGCAGGGGAAGAATAACCTTTAGTGGAGACTCGGGGATCTCCAGGAAGTCCACTAGATTCCTCTTGGTTTCATCCTCCTCCTCAGTTTGGAAACCCATGGTGAAGAGGAGCTGCTTCATGATGTTGAAAAAGGAGGAGTCCTCTGGACGGAACCTAGGAGTGTGCTTGACAGACTCCTCTCTCCTGGAGGAGACAGTGGATCTGTCAGGGGATTACTCATCAATGTCATCCTCTTCCTCAGGAAGGATAAGATCAGGATGGTACTCTTCTTTGACGTCATTCTGCTCTGAAGCAGGAACCACTAAACACCGTACCGACAGCTCTCGAGGGCACTGGGCATGCTGGTCGAACAGGTGTCAGCACTGAAACAGCCAATGATGGTGCAGGTGATGACGGCCCAGGCCATGAATTAGCTGCTGGAAGAGAGATGTGGTAACAGAGGTAAGTATAGTATTGAGCTCAATGCAGGGAAGGGAATCTTCATCTACACAGGTGTCAATGCAGGGGTGCAACGTCCTGGTACTACAACAAACCACTAAGCTGAAGTGGTAGTGGGAGGGCTCAGGCTTGAGCGGTCTCAACAGCAGGGCAGGGGCTGATAACCTGGAGGCAGACGGCCCCTCCACAGCCCTATGATGGCTGGGAGATCAATCCACTGTGGGAGGCCTGGAAGAAGCAGAGGTCTGCACGGGGCGAAACGCCAACACCAAAGCAGTCGATGGGGCAATCCCAAAAGAGGAAGAAGAAGAATCCAGTGGGGACCAGGATTGCCAATTGGGGGGAGTGGTCTTTAGTCTGTTCATTGTCTGGCTGACAATGCTTCCATAAGGATTTGTCCTGGGTCTTTGTGGCCTGTGAGGCCAAAGAAGACGCCGGCGACTGGGTGGGGTGGGGGCTCCTGAAGACCTTTGCTCTCTGCTGGTTGCCTGTTCCTCCATGAGGAACTTCTGCAGGGCTTTCTTGCATTGGCGCCAGGTGGTGAGGCTGAACTTTTCGCAGGGACTCGCAGGACGAGGATGTCATGCCTTGGCCCAAGGCAGCAGACACAGAGCTGGTGTTCTTTGGTGGAGAAGATCTTCTTTCCTCAGCGATCATGACAGAAATGAGTCGAAGGAGCCATTCTCGACATACGAAGGACAATCGAATCACTTTATATAAAAGTGATTCAACGCTAAGTAAAAGAAAAAGATAAGTAAAAATGGTAGTCAAACTGAGTGATGAAGCTTTCACAAAGTCCACGTGAAAAATGGTTGATAGCAGGAAAGAACTGAGGAGGGAGCGGAGCCGTTCGCACTTATATAGGGCGTGTGATGTCAGAGCCTGATGTTGGCAGAAGCAGCCATTATAGACTGTTGCAGAAAAAGCTTCTGTGGGATCCTGATGCCTGAATATCTTAGGTGTGACCTGATGACAGAGACATCCTCAAAGAAGATACGAGAATAATGCAATGCATCCACATGGTACATGGAGAGATAAACGTTGAGCTTTACAAGTTGGCACAATTACACAATTAGCATAACAGGCAACAATACATAACCAAGTAGTACAAATTCAAGGATGTAAACATTTTCCTGTGATAAACCAGGTCCCAGTGCATGCACAGTGCGCAATTTGTATCTACCCCCGCCGTAAAGTGCTGGGAGCCCACATTTATACTGCATGTCTTATATAATGGAAAATTTGTCCTTTGTGGATTCTGTGATGGACTGCAGAAGAGCACTGTTCTCAAGTAGCGCCTGTATGTGTTCCATGACAGCAATGTAAGCCAAATCCTCACTTACTTGCAGTTGCTGACATCACAAATGAACAATAGGGGAAGGTGCGTCTATTTGCCAATGACACCAAGATATGTAACAGGGTGGACTCCACAGATGGAATAGGCAAGATGGAATCAGACCAAAAGAAACTTGAAGAATGGTGTGGAGCATGGCAGCTGAGATTGAATGCCAAAAAGTGTAAAGTCATGCACATGGGAAAAGGAAACCCAAAGAAGGCATATTACTTGAGAGGGGAAAAACTAGCTGCTTCCAACCAGGAGCATGATCTGGGAATCATGATTTCAGATGACTTGAAAGTGGAAACACAATGCGATAAGGTGGCAGTGAAGGCCAGTGGAATGTTGGGTTGCATTTGGAGGGGAATCACAAGCAGGAGGGAGGTGGTCCTGTCACTATACAGAGCACTTTTCAGGCCGCACTCTAGAGTACTGTGAAAATTTTGAGGCCTCACCTCAAAAAGGACATCGACCACATAGACAGAGTACAGAGAAAGGTGACAACAATTGCATGGGGATTGTATCAGATGTCATACGGAGACAGATTGAGAGACCTAAACATGTATTCCTGGAGCACAGAAGAGAGAGGGTGACATGATCGATACCTTCAAATACATAAAAGACACAAATAAGGTGCAAGCACAGGAACATTTTCACTTCAAGGAGGGCAGCAGAACTAGGGGACATGATCTGAGGCTAAAAGGAGGGAGGTTCACTACCAATGTCAGGAAGTTCTTCATGGAGAGGGTGGTGGACACACAGAATAGCCTGCCCCGGGAGTGGTGGGGCAAAGACAGTAGGGAATTCAATAATGTAGGATAGACACAAGGTGCCTCACCCTGAAGGGAAGTTGGGGGTAGAAAAACCAACAAAAATCCAGGGCAGACTAGATGGACCTAGCGGTCTCCTCTGCTGTGACTTTCTAGGTATTTATGTGTGTTGCACAATACCAGTCTCAGCACACAGAATGCTTGGCTTATGGATGCTGTCTGGCCACTAACTGCCTAGGGTTTCGTACAAATGGCAAACACAAGAGAAGAGAAGAGAGGAGGATGCAGGCCATCCATAAGACATCACTGCTCTATTGGTGAGCTCATGGAATTATTGATGGTATGAATCAGCATATGTCAAACAGTGCCTTGAACTATAGGAGCATATGAAGTACCACTTCTTACTGTGCAGTGCTTAGACAGGTAAATTTTATGGCTTCAGTGGGTGGAGCTCTGTAGCTGTCCTATGATCACCTGAAAACAACTCACCGGATCCGACAAACAACAAAATTGGAGTTGCATCACATCACTCCAAAAGCTGGAGTAGTCCGCTCCATAGATTGCTATTTGTTCAGTGCCCCACCCACCCACTTCCTCAGGCACACTACTTTATTTTCTCGGCACTTCCAAGAAAGCCCACTGTGCCCAAGATGGCTGCCGCAGTTAGGTGCGCATATACAAGCAATGGCACATGCGCCGGCAGCCATCTTTGGCATAGTGGACTTTTCTGCCATGAGCTCTGTGAGCTCTTTTTTACCGAATTCCCATGGATGCCTTAAAGTGCTACTGTAAGCTTGTTGGTTCTGACCAGAACTTCTTGTTTGTAGCTCCCACAGCTGCCTTGCCTTGGACAAAGGGCAAATGTACACAATGTGATCACACACCTACAGCAACTCTGATATCAGTTTGGACAACAATGTAATGTACTACAAGTTTAATACAATGTGCCATTCATTTAACTCTATAGAAGCCACTATGAAGGTCATAGATAAAGCTGCATGCTGGCAAACTTCAGTGGTGGTTGGGTAGATGCAATTCAGTCATGGTGCATGAGACCACTCTGCAAGCACAGCAGTTGCACCCAGTGGACCATTATGCACATGAAAGGCATAGCAGATTTACAGGCAATGCATGTTTTTCTGTACTGAATATTATGTACAGTATGCTGCAATAAGAAGAAAAAAAGAGATGTAGCAGATTAACCACTACTCTACATAAAGCATTTTGGTCTAGTACACTGGGTCAATTGCTTAGTGTAACAAAGAATGTGAAAGGAAGAGCACAACAGTATCCTACAACTCCGGTACAGCTCAGTTTCAGAAATATATATATAGTAACTTTAGATCTGGGACAAGCCTTTGTCATCAGCTTCCATAATGAGCTGCTGATACTGCTGGAAAACTTTAGAAACATATTTTGGCACCGCTCGACATGTATTTCATATATTTTCTATGGATTTCTCCTGACCCTCATTTGTTACTGAGGAAATTTGCAAAATAAAAACAGGATCCTTATCCCTTAGAGTTCATCTGTCACACAGCCTATTACCCACTTGAAGTTATGATGATCCACTGTAGCAACAGTGCAGTCTATTGCTTGCCACAGAATAACTGCAATGTCTCAGACAGCAAATTACAATATCAGGTGGGAAAGCAATATGAGCTGATGAACTCTCAAGGAACCAAGGACCCTGTTTTAGGGCAAATGACCTCCATTATAAATACAGGGAAAAAAATCCCAGTGCTAATGTGAAAAATAAGCAGAATTTAGTCACAATTTTGACGTTTTCAAGTTCTCCTGCTCACGACAGCTGCTCTTTGAACCTGAAGTTTGCATGAAAAGAGCAGATTCAATTAGCCTCAATGACTACTTGAGCTTTTTAGAGCTCAACTATGACAGTCACGATGTACACACAGGAAGAGTGTGAGAGTAAGGGAGATTAAGGAAAGCAAAATGATGTTAAGCACAGAGCAACAGGGAGGAGGGGAGGGAAGGGGGAGACAGGACCCAAGGCAGCATGGATTCACAGCAGGGAGGTCATGTCAGACAAATCTAATAGATTTCTTTGGCTATGTGACCAAAGTAGTAGGCCAGAGAGGGGCTGTGGACATGGCCTACCTAGACTTTAGCAAGGCATTTGACACAGTACCACACAATAGATTAATAAACAAGTCAGCCAGCCTGGGAGTGGATCCCAGGGTGGTAGCCTGGATATACAACTGGCTGGACAACAGGACACAGAGGGTAATAGTAAATGGAGTCCATTCAAAAGAAAGGGGGGGTTACTAGCGGGCTGGGGTACCACAGGGTACAGTACTGGGACTGATCCTTTTCAATGTCTTTATAAGTGACACTGCAGAAGGACTGGAAGGAAAAGTATGCCTCTTTGCAGACGACACAAAGATCTGCAAAAGGGTTGATACACAAGTGGGGTGGAAAGGATGAGAAGGGACATGGCAAGGTTAGGGGAATAGTCAGACTTATGGCAGCTTAGATTCAATGTAAAGAAGTGCAAATTAATGCACCTGGGAAACAAAAACCTAGGGGTAGAGTACACAATGGGGGTAACAAAAAAATGAAACGGGACCGGGGTAGTCATATCAGATGATCTAAAGGTAGGCAAACAATGTGAGAAGGCAGTAGGAGGGATCAGGGGATACTGGGATGCATAGGGAGGCATCACCAGTAGAAAACAGGAAGTTGTTATCCCTCTGTACAGACAGTTGGTGAGACCCCATCTGAGTACTGCACATAGTTCTGAGACCCCACCTCTGCAAGGACATAGACAGGATGGAGGCAGTCCAGAGGAGGGGAAATAAAATGGTACTTGATTGCACCAGAAGTCATAGGAAGAAAGACTAAAGGAGCTTAATATGTATACCATTGAGAAAAAGGAGAGGGGACATGATAGAAACTTTCAAGTACCTCAAGGGAATCAACAAAGTCCAAGAGGGTAGCATCTTTCAGAAAAAGAGATGTGTAAGAACAAGGGAGCACAATTTGAAGACAGAGGGGGAACAGCTCGGGGCAACGTGAGGAAGTATTTTTTCATGGAGAGGGTGGAGGACACATGGAACAGCATTCATGAGTAGGTCGTGGGGTCAAAAACAGTAGGGGAATTCAAGAATGCATGGGACAGACATAAGGCAATTCTGGTGGGGGGGTAGGAAGAAGTAGGCATTTGGTTAACTAGGATCTGCAGCCTATCCAATAGGGTAGGGAAATGGGCAGACTGGGTGGACCAAGCGGTCCTTATCTGCATCAAAATCTATGTTTCTGTGATGCTTAAGTGTCATCAAAATCACACAAGCAAGTGACAGTAGTGGGATTCAAACCTGGTTCTCTAAGCTCATAGCTCTGCTCTCCAAACACTAAACTGGACCGCTTCATTGAGTGCAAGCTTTTCAACTCTCATGCAGTTGAGTTTCCAATTTTGTAATCCACTAAAATACAATGGCAATTCCACCCAAAGTATGCATCCTGTAGTACTCAGAAGCAGTTCTAGATTTAGATGTGGAGTAAGAAACTATCTGAGACAATTCGATTTGAATAACATACTCGTTTAAAAAGTCTGCACACACCCCAACAGAAAATCAGACCTCTTTAAAATTTGTTTAGCTCCAAAGACAAGACTTTTGGCAATAATACTGAAACATGTAAGCACAGTATTACAGCAGATTTATCAATATTATTCTCATTTATAAATAATGCACTTGTTTCACGGTCTTTCCGAACAACTATAGCAGTTGCCGTGAATATTCTGAAGACTTGATTAATAACTTCTGCATAACACTGGGCACATTGTCACTTATCACAGAGGTATAAAAGCCTTAAAGGGCATTCATAAGTAGGTATGGCTGGGAGCTGCATGATGTGGCCATCTTTTCATTAAGCTATTTTCATTCCTTATAATTACTGCCAGCCTTTCCACCTGCTTCTGCTGTCAGCTGCCCTCACATTACGCTTGTTAAACACTGACAAAAGGGTCTCCAGCATCCCACAAGCCTCTCTGTTACACTGCTCAACGCCTGCTCCCACTGACCCTGCTGCAATAAAACTGCATCCACACACAATAGTGTCATTGCACGGCGCCAGCTGGCTTAGCTTTTGATTCCATTTTCTGCACATTCCCAGTGCCACATATTTGGGAAGGATGAACAATTCCATTGGGGAGTTCTGACTTAATCTTGAAGCCCACAAAACATTTTACATGTAAACTGGCATGTTTAACTAGGCTAATAATGTAAATGTTTATTTTGGCTAAAACATCAAAACCACTGAAAAGCATAAAGTAGTCAGGGAATATCAACAATCAATTTTAGTTTACCAGTTTTGATATTTCTATAGAATACAAGCCATCTATTAAATAACTGCTTCAAGATTAAAAAGATTATGTAAGAAATAAAAACTCATTTGCACACTGTATCTAACCTAGACCTTTTAAAAAAAATGTAATTAATGTCTAACATACACAGTATAGAGGATTGCCTTAATTTGCTTCATAGAGATTTCAACTAGCAAAATATTGACTGGTCAGTCCAAAGTGTTTTTTTTCTGTTTAATCTACTACCATTAAATTAAACTTTTTACAAACAGAACCAATCCAGATGGATTACCAGCTGGGTTACAGATAAATCTGATAGATTTGCCAAATACAGAGCTCACTAGATGAGTGGTTACTTTCAGGTTTATATTTTGGGGCAATCCACTGGAAAGTCATTATAACAGGACATTCACTTGATCCATAAAGATTTATTCCTGCACTTCATGAATTTTCCATCAAGAAAGCTCAGAATGCATATTTCCAAATTCCTCCTACAAAATAAAAAACAAATTCTAGCACTTGTAGTACCTAAAAATAGAAAATTAAAAAAACCTAAAGATGTATCAATATCTACATATCTAAAAGATTCAGCATACTTTCTAATGGTTCTGAAAAGCACGCCTTTTTTTTTTTTTGGTTTAATGTTTACATACAGCAGCTTCTGGATTTCTGCTTTAAAGGCTCTAAAAAGATCATGTGCTGCACTTTTTGTACAAAAATGATGGATGGTTCTATTAACCACATATTTGATCTGAGATGTAATTATTTGTGTCCACACAGGCTGTCAACACCTTCCAGCTATGGTTTCATTGGCTGCTCAGTGGGCAAAAACATGCAGTAATTACAGTGAATAATTTATGTTAACCCATTAGTAAGTAGAGTTTTCCAAAATAATTATGCTTTCCATCTTATTTTTAAATTTATTTCCACCAAACTGCCCATATTGATTATCTGTGTAAGAACCCTGTACCATTAATAGAAGGTTTAAGAACTTTCAAACACCTGCAAACTTTCCAACCCTGTGAGATGAACTGTCTAAGAAATTAATTACACAATCATATGAATGAGGATTTCTTTCAGATGGCAAGAATCACAAATAACCCATAGTTGCATAAAATCCCATCGACAAACAAAATAAATGTGTGTGCTGCACAATAGTGTAAATAATGCACAGTTATCATGCAGGCCCCTCGTGGGTGTCTGTGGTCGTGAGGGAATCGAACCTCCTGAGACTGAAGGGCTGCTTTCAATGCTTTTGACCGCTTTGAGCAACAGAATCACTATGCAGGCTCCCTCGTGGGTGTCTGTGGTCATGAGGAATCGAACCTCCCTGGAGACTGGAAGGCTGCCGCCAACGCTTTTGACAGTGTTTGAGCAACAGAATCATACTCGCAGGCTCCCCCGTGGGTGTCTGTGGTCGTGAGGGAATCGAACTCCTCCTGGAGACTGGAAGGGCTGCCGCTTCAATGCTTTTGACCGCTTTGAGCAACAGGTACAGTGGGGAGATGCTGCTGCTACACTGTGCTGCAGGACTAAAGCTACACTGTGCTATCTGAAATTACTGCCCCCACACATGGAGATAGTTTTTTTGACTGCAAAATCTCAGTAAAAGGGCCAAATTAGTCTCTTTCCTCTGTAACCTAAGAGCTTTAAGTGAAAATACTTTTTTTTCTTAGTTACCTTAAGAACTAGCCTTTACTGTAAAAGTCGCTTTTCTGTTGTTACCTGATGAGCTTGCTTTAAAGTGTTTACTTGGCCCTCATTTTGATTGAAAGGACGGTTTTCCCTCAGTAGTTTCCTAATGAATGAGGTTGCCTTTAAAATCAAGTAGTCGCTTTCCAACTGTTTCAAATGAGCCTGCCTTTATTGTAAAGCACAATTTTGGCAAGATTCCAAAAGGTTCGCTAGCTATTTACAGTTTCAAGAGCTGACCTAATATTGTAAGAACTAATGTTAGCCTCATGTAACTAAAGCGCTGTGTTGTAGATTGCTGTATTAAACCCTGCATTCTCTGTATATGGCACATAAGCTAGCCATTTGAAAACTGTATTTAGTCCTGTATTTCTCTGCACTAGCCAGCCCCATAGCCATTTTACATAGCGTGGACGCCATTTTTCGCTGTTTGTCCCACGCTGCTACCTAATTTCAGGCGCCCCAATTAACTCACCTGTTTTAATCTTTTTTTCTCCTTTCTTGGCAGAATCATACTGCGAGGCTCTCCTCGTGGGTGTCTGTGGTTGTGGGGAAATCGACTCCCTCCCCGGAGACTGGAAGGGCTGCCGTTTTCAATTCTTTTGATCGCGTGTTGAGCAACAGGTACAGTGGGAGACGCTGCTAAGCTACACTGTGCTGCAGGACTATCCCTCCAGACGCCATGCGCCAGCTGCCTCACGCCCCCACCACCACCCTTGGTCGTGTTCTCCCCTATATACTTGGAGAGCCCTTTCTGATTGGTGAGGTGAATTTTAACCTTGAATTAACCTATCAGGCAGTTTCTCCATTAGCAGGTTATCTGACCTGCCACTAGGGCTGCCACTGACTTCCACCGTGGAGCTTTTTCCTCACACTGGCATAATTAGGTAGCTGATCCGTCTCTCAGCCTCTCTGCTAAACTCACTCCCAGCTCTCTTTTCCACTGCAAGTCCTTTCCGTGTGAGCCCAGGCGATATAAATTAACACAAAAAAAATAAATAAAAAAAAATAATTTTTCTGAATTACCACAACCCACTTGAAAACCGCATTAAGTTCTATCTATACCCCACCAAGTATGTCTAAATCAATCCCTATATCATCCTTATCGGTCCACATTGCTGCATCCTGGATTACACTCCTCATGCTAGCCTTCCCCTACAAGCCACTACCCTCCTGCCCTCTGCATGCTAATCCTAATACCCCTCCCTCTGCCCCAATCATAACACCCTCGTGTATCACTATGTCACATATCCTTTCCTTCCTCTCTTCCATGCCTCCCTCCTCTGCCACCATGTCTGTCCCATTACTTTATGGAAGGAATTGCTACGTTTTCTGTGCACCCGTATTTCTAATAAACCCCTTCACCTTATGGTCTCATCTCGTATACCCCAAGAAGGACCACAAAACTATCCTAACCAGGACAGTTATCATCCTTTGCTATTAGTGGGCAACATTCACCCAAATCCTGGTCTCTCTCTCCACTCCCCACGGCAACCAGCTAGGCATAAGGGGCGCACTGGCCACCATTAATGTTTGTAGTCTTCAAAAAATTTTCCCATTCCAAGCCTGGGTCTGCCTCCACCTCCTGATGTCATAGCTGTTACCGAAACTTGGCTGTCCCAGCATATCCCTGATTCGGCTGTAAGCATACCTGGCTACACATTATACAGGTCAGATAGGCAAAAGACGACGGGTGGGGATGTGCCCTATTCTCTGAGACCACCTGCAAGGAATACACATAACAACCATAAGCCCCTCGGACGGTGTGCACAGTCTCTCACTGTCAGGGTTGATCTTGGAAAATTGAAAAGTCACTTTACTTAATGTCAGTGTACATACCCCTCATCATCAAAGGAATGCATTCATGAACCGTCCTAAACATAATCAGCCAACTCCCAAAAATTCAAGTCATAGCACTTGGTGATTTTAACTCTAACTGGCTTGCCCCCTGACATCCCCTCAGGGATGCAGCTGCCAAATTTGTCCCAGATGGTCCCCACCCCAACCAGAGTGAACAAAAAGCACACATGCTCCCTCCTTGACCTCATATTCACCAACCACCCTGAACACATTCAGGATGTTCAGGTGCAATCGGACTCAATCAGTGATCACTCCCCGGTAACATGTCTCTGGTCCAATTGCTGCAAACCACCCCCACCTAGGATCACCATATGTCGCCAGCTCAAGAGAGGGGCTCTAAAACACCTCCGCAACCTACTTCGGAATACTGACTATTCCCCTCTTGATCACCTGACGTCAGTTGATGCTGCTCTGTCCTTCTTCGTTAGTTCTTTCCAATCTGCCTGTGACATTTTCGCCTCCATGTCAAACAGTTTGAAAGGTTTCAACCATCCCCTGGGTCACACGGATGTTGCTTGATCAAATGAAGGCCCGTGATGACCTGTGGTGCAGAGCTCTTCAATCAGGTCAACCAGCTGACCGGACAACGCTACAGTGCCGCCAGAACGCCTGCACCTTGGCTATTCGACCAGCGAAGGCTGCTTACTACCAAACAAACTCACTATCACCTGGGAGATGGTAAGAGGTTCTGGGAAAATATTAAGGAACTCAGTGGAAAGTCTCCTCCCTCCTCCTACCATTCTTATCCTGGATGGTACTCCTACCCAAGAACCTAATAAAATAGCTTGATGCCTTCAATATATCATTCTCAGATCTAAAGCTCGATCCTCCCCCGATTTTTTCAGTACTGCGGGGATCTTTTCCCCACCCCTCTGGGCCTGGCCTTCAGCTAAAACTATCTCCACTGGTGAAGCCCGTGCTTACATTGCCAGGTTCCTTGGAAAGTCCAGACATAGTGGTGACTCTCTAGATGCCAAACTACTGTCCTTAACCCTTGATGCCGTTCTAGTACCGCTCACTAAAATCTTCAACATGTCCCTCCGCCTGGGACAATTCCCAGCTCTGTGGAAAAAGGCTAGGATCATGCCAGTACACAAATGTGGTGCACGTACCTCCACTAGTAATTACAGGCCCATATCCATACTCTCCCACTCTAAAGCTTTGGGAAAATTGTGGCTGATCAACTTTCCAGCTATCTAGATACTTAACACATAATCTGCCAACAACAACACGGTTTTAGGAAAGGTCACAGTACCACCACTGCCCTACTAGAACTCACCTCCTTTGTACATGATGCTCTGGACCAGGGTGACCTGGCTGGCTCAGTCTTCATAGATCTCTCCAAGGCATTCGATACCGTCAATCACATCATGCTCATTAACTCCCTCCTCTCTGTTGGCGTCTCCTATGAAACTACTAGCTGGTTCTCTAGTTATCTCTCTGGCCGCACACAACAGGTCATGATAAGAAACACCCTCTCTGCAAACCTTCCAGTTCGATCGGGTGTCCCACAAGGCTCTATCCTCGGTCCGCTCCTCTTCTCACTTTTCCTGAACTCGTTACCTCTGGCCTCCTCTGGGCATCTTCTCCTCTATGCAGATGATGCTGTGATTTTCAGTCGTCACCCTGACCCCATGATGCTTCAAATATCCCTACAGGACTCCTTCTCTCATATTGAAGCCTGGTTTTCCTGTCACAAGCTCGTTCTCAACACAAAAAAGACAAAAGTCATGTTATTCGCCCATCCTCAGCATACACACAGCACTACAAAATTATCCATACTTAATGTGACAGGCACCACGCTGGAATCGGTTTCCAACTTCAAATATCTAGGGGTTACACTAGACTCTGCCCCTTACCTATCATGAACACATTGCGTCAACTAGCACTGAAGTCAACAAAAGAATCGGTCTCCTCTACAGACTTAGGGCATGTCTACCTCCGGAGGCTCTACGCTTAGCTATCTCCAGCTCCATCCTCTCTCTGGTAGATCATGGCATAGTCATTTACAGCGCCGCCTCTGACACAGCACTGTCCACTACTAAAAGCTCACTAAACAAAGCCTGCCGACTGGCCATTGGTTGTGATCGTCTGATGCACACCTGTGACTTCTACCTACGCTCATCCTGGCTCAATTTTCAGGGGCGGCTAGTTTACCAGACCTGTCTACTGGCAAAAATCCGGTTGGGCCTAGCGCCCCCTGGCTGTCAAAAACTCCTCTGAAGGAACCTTCCTGCTCGTCTCACTAGACATTCTGTCACTGCCTCATTCCGTATCCCTTTCGCAAAGACCACTACTGGCCAAAGGTCCTTTTGTTTCCGGGCCCCTCTCTGGATGAATACAATCCCTGACTGCATTTTATCGATTCCCAAGCTTGGTCCCTTCAAACTTGAATTACATAACCACATTATGTCTAACTTCCACTGTGACTGCAGAAGAGTCCCATTAAATCTCCATTGCACTAGTATTTCTCAAACTGCTGTTGTACCATGACTGTACATTTTATATTTATTTTTTGTTTCCCTACGCATCTCTGTTTGTAACTGTCTTTCTTTGTTTCACATAGTTGTTGTCTCTATTGTAAATCACATACTGTACTTTGCTCTAATCTATTGTACTTTGTTCTAATCTATTTTGTATGACGTGGAGCCTTTGCAAATGAGTCCCTGACTCAAAGGGTTGTAATAATAAAAATAAATAAAAAAAAAAATCAGCAGTAGGGATGCACAGAAAACGTTAACCCTAGAAAAAGGGACTGGATGTTTTATATGCAGGGGGGACAGAGAGGTCAATGAGTAGGAGAGGGATGTAAGGGTATTCCAGAATGTGGGTGCTATGATAGCAAACAAATCTGACAAAAACCACTATTAGGTTGTAGAATGGGAGAGAGAAAGCAGATCGGAGTTACATGACTGCAGCATGCAGGACACTGGGAGATAATGTTACAGAACAGGGCAGCTCATTTTAGTATTCTAAATCTAATGGTCGTTATCAGCCCATTAGAATTTATTTCTAGCATGATCACAGTAATTTCCTACTATGAACTGAACCTACGAAAAGTATCAGCTTTCTTTAAAAAAAAAAAATACTGTATTTGCAGAGGGTGTTACTTACTGTAAAACTTATTTTCATGTAAAGTAATTTTAGCACAAACACAAGTGCAACCATAATTGCATAAATTAAATTTAGTGCCAAGTCATGAGGAACACTTACACTTTAATGGAAAAAGTGCTAATAACACTAATTACCGTAAATCCATTTTAGCGCAGATTAGTGCTTCAGCAAATATAACAAAAATTATTTGACAGTGAAAATTTCAAATTTTACAGTATAACTGGCCTTGCCTTATGCACAGCACCCTCACATGCAGCACTAAACATTTAAATAGCTCATGGTAATACCATGCATAGTACATCGGGTGGTATTACTGATTGAGACTATATTTACGCAGTGGTTTACAACAACCAAACTGCTCTTCATCTTATACTCAAAAGGAGTTCTCCATCTTAGATATTGGCACTACAAACTGAAGAAAAAAAAAGTTCCCATCTCGAAGCATAATGTGACCTTCCTGCATAAGAAAAGATCAGTTTAAAGTCAAGTGCAAACTTCACTAGTAGGAGCTGCAGCACAATGGAAATCGTACAGCACAAAGTTGAGTTTGCAGTAGTTTAAGGAATTGAAGAAAACTGTCAAAAACTCTGAACACTCAGCCCCCATGATTTTTATCAAAATAAAGGTTTGCCATTTTGTACATGATAAATGCAATTAACTTCAGGTTACTCCAAACAATGATCTCTGCCAATCTGGAAAGCTGGGTTGTGACTCTACCCAGCCAGTCTTGGCAACAGTACAACTTCAGCTGTTTAGAAAAACTTGGTTAACAGGTAACATAATTTTTTTCTACAGTATCTCCAGTTATCCCCACTATTCAAGATTGCTAGGGCAACACCAGTAACAATTAGGAAGAAGATGAGAAATACCCCCCCCCCCCAAAAAAAAAGCTCACTTACAACAACTCCTTAAAATCAGTGCTTCTTAGATGACGTAACCAGATTCAGCAGATGGCAACAGAAATATGACAATATATTGATATGGCCTCCTTGCCAATATCTTCAGTAGATGTCCTATGCATTTCCATCCACAAGGAAGCTGCTAACCTGTTAAGCAAGAAAGGAAGGAAGGAAGGAATGTTTTCTATTGCACCTTCCATACACACTGTATTCCAAAGCACTTTCTAAAGCCAGCGGAGGGATTCAAGCCTGAGCCTACAGGTTGCAAGTACTGCACACTAACCACTATGCTACACTGTCTTAGTAAGTGTGAGATTTTAAACCCTTAGGTGCCATAATTCCTTATTTCATAACCCGCTGCAGTGCAATGGAAAACTCCTTTAAAGATTTAATCCACAGAAAAAAGTTAAAGAATTTAGCAGAATGCTACCTTATCCTCATTGATAACTGGCATCTATGTCATCCACCCCTTTGGACAAAACTAATCACTAGAAAATACAGTACATCTTCAGGGGAAGAAATGCAAAACAAAGTTGTCATACACCTCCCGTGCAGAGACAAGAACCTACAGGAACTGAAAAATTACCCTGAAACAATGGACAATACAAGAAATGAGCAGAGCTCCTGGCCAGGAGCATCAGACAGCTTCAAATCAGTGTCCAGCATCTCTAAGGTTAGGGAGAAACCAGCTGAATACAGCACAAGGACAAATTACTCACTGCAGTAACATCTGTTTTTACGGCTGCATAGGTGGAGCCCTGCAGACATTTTGCATGTAGAAAAGGGCTGACGTCATGTTTTCCGTCCGTGGAACTGTTTTTTCTCTGCCTGACACTCCCCAAGAAGCAATCTGCCCATGTTGTCCCTATGGACTGCAGCACTGCACTATATCACAGTGGCGCTTTAGGCATGAGCTACTGATACATCTGGCACGCCATGAAAGGCAACATATCCTTCTGATCACAACTTAAGGACAGCCTACTGCTGACACGTCCCTCGCTCGCAGAATTTACAAATAAAGTTTAACTATAGCATAAAGGCTGAAATGCAGTGTTTTTTTTTTTTTTTTACAGCTTCCCGTTTTTCTTATTAACAAGGATGAGATTATTAGGTCCACTACTGCTGACGCGTCCCTCACTCACTCGCAGAATTTACAAATAAGGTTTAATTAACTCTATTAAGGCATTCAACGTTCATAGCGTGTCTTTCTGTTTACTGCATTTACAGGACCAATATGATTTTCTGCTATAAAATCTCAAAATCTCACTATGCAGACTGGCACAACAGTGCCTTATTAGGGTCGGGACAAGAACTGTGGAAATAACCGCCGAAATACACTATGCCAACAAGTCGCAAGTTCACAGTATTTTTTTCTGAGTAGCACTTTTTATTTTATTTTTTTTTACCTTTCCTTTAGACTTATAACACCTGTAGCTTTAGACCAGGGGTATGGGATTTGCAGTAAAGAACAGTGCCTTAAATTACTACGAATAAGGCTACTACTACTTCTGTACTTTCAGCAACTTCCACGGCTTCGTTAGTTTGCTCGGTAACCAAATGCAACAATCAAGGCTCACTAGTCTGGTCGCGGGGCTCAGCCCATTCAGATCTCTGTTAACAGGCACGCCGTGTGCATACACTGCCAGAACCTACCTGCTTGTGGGTCCTTGGCAGAGTCCCAAGTGTGTCAGCCAGCATCTGCAGTCTCTTGTTATCGGTGTCAAGGTCACGGTAACCCTCTTGCAGGAACCCGGTACTGGGCGGCAGGCCATGACTTCTACAGGTGGGGCTGGTGACCTCGTTTACAAGGAAATTGCCATTGTAGTTGTTTGCTGATCCTTTGTTTTAAACTCATTGTTGCCAAAATACAGTTCAAAGAACCATTGCTCTGACAACTACATGATATTCGCACTATATTCTAAAAAGTACCCGAAAACGCAAGCTGGCAAAAACTAGCAGAACAGAAACTTATGCAATGGTGTTTGTGATTTTAAGTGCATTCAGTTCATAAATCTGCACTTGCAAATTGTCTGGTTGCTTAATGCTTTTATACAGACTTGGACGGTGCCAAAAGTCTGATTTTTGCAGTTGGGAATTAATCAGCTTAGATCCTATTGCATTGTGCAAAGGTTTGTCTGGTCGCCCAATGCTGTGCTCTGACCCTTCTCCTTCTGCTCCATAAACTCTAAAATTAAATAAAGTCAATGGCCAAGAATAACAACTACTAACAGGCCTTTGGTCAAGCGTGGGTTGGAGCAGCAAGATGGCTACAATGCTGCTGCTCCTCGTAATTTGGTTCTTGTTGAGCGCTTAATGAGATTTTCGCTAAAATTAGCTATATTTCTATCTTATTTTGTTTGGTGAATGAAACATTTGCTTAAATGGCATTTAGTTTACTAAAATGCTGCTACCTTACGGATATTAAGTAATAGGTAGCATATTGTCGGATAAGCTTTATAAGCATTTTTAATATCAACGGGCTTGCTCCATGTGCCTGTTTTTCTGAGTGAGCTGTATCTGCGGAGAATCACTGCTTGAGTGGTACTGGTGTGGATATCGGCTTTAACCAGAGATGAAAGTGGAATCTGATGGACTCTGGTGTCAGTGAGACATTAGAAACTAAGGAGACCAGGGATGTTCCTGATATGGCATACAGAGATGCCGCACTATGTGTCGAAATGCTCAAATTGTATAATTGAAAGATGTCTGTAGTTCGCAAATCCCAGCATAGAAAGCTGAACTTGTCAATTGCAGGAGCCTATGAGGACAGCCTCGCACAGGAAGGCAATTGAGCCCAGGTTTCCAATCGGCGTCTAAAGGCTAACAGAATATAAGTCAGCCTCATAAGTTTGATGAGGAATATTTTGTTTATGGGGGCCATGTGAAGATTTGATACTCACTGGTGGTTTGACCCTACAAGGTATTGTTTTTACTCTTTCTCTACCTGAAGATTAACCGTTTCTCACTGAGACACGAATTAAACTTGACATCTGAAAATATAAACCCTGGGTCATTGTTTTACAAGGCCTGCATTCAAAATGTGTGTTTAAAAGGGCTATCTGGCTATACTGAGACACTAATTTTCAGTGACTTTCAGTGATTCTTGTAATTTGGAGTTCTTAAGACTAATTTGTTGATTTGAGTCATTATACTCTGTTGCCTCATTAATTCTATACATTAAAAATATCTGCTGGTGTACTGGGAAATTAGGGAAGATTTGAAAATATATTGGATATAAAGGAGCCTTAAAATGAGCTTGCTATTTTTTTAAACCACTGACTCTGAGTAATTGAAACCCCTATTAAGCTCCCATCACCTAATTACAAATACAGACTTCAGCGCACCAAGGAGCTATTCATTTCTGTTAAAATAGAAATCTTGATTCTTCCATTTTCCAAGGACTCCTAATAGAGACGGAGAAGCTGGAGCTGTTTCTAGAGCATTAAGTAAGGTTCTACATTTAATTGTTGTCGCAGTGCTTAAGTGGAACTCTATTCTTTATTATGTTCTGGAGCCGCTTCACATACACATGGACAATAGCTATCACAGACACTGTAAAAGCGCTAGCTTATGAAGCTCATAAAGAACTTAAAAGAACTTCATGCTAATGGAATAGCCTTAATGTCACTTTAGCAAATGTTTTATTTGATGTATTGATTCTGTGAGAGTAAATGCAGCTTGCCATGGATTTTAGTCCATTGCTCTACTACATATCTAGAAACGGTGATTTTGTGAGGATATTGTAATGCTATATTTTACCTATTTATGATATGCTGGAAACCTGAAACAGATTTCTGAATGAAATCAGCTCTGAATGTTTGTTTTAAAATTAATGTATAATGGAGCAGCTATTCTGTTTATCAGAATTCTAGTTTTAATAATTTATGTAATAATGTATAATTGGTTTAAATTGTAGTCTTATGTGCAAATGATTTGCTAAAGATTCTTAATTTCATGCATTTTTTTAAGATAGTTTATTGTTTGATTAAGATAGCATTCTTTGATTAGAGTATGTTTAATGGTAACTCAATATTGAAGTACTGAGCTTATTGAGGATATTGAGATCAAGTGAAATTACGATAGTTAAGCTGCAGTTTTAACAAAGCGATGGAGCTTTCTGATGATAGTGTTTATTATTGTGGTATATTTAGAAAACTGCTCTGACTGTAAATGCAAATGTAATTTATGACTACAGAAATCTATAGCTGCTTAAAGATTTTATTAAGTATTAATTGTAAGTAATGTGTATTTGTACTGTTTTGAAATGTATGCTTTGTTTCTTTTTAGAATATTGTAATGGCTTTATAGCCAAACAATAAACTTTAACAACTACTAACACTGTCATTTACCTGTCTGATATTATAGTGCATATTTTCTGCAGGATGTTCTGAAACTCAGCAAGGGATAATGGATGCCAGGGTACGTGGTTATAAGGTTGTTCTGGGGACTTGCTGGTCAAACACTTTAATGCGCCTTTTTTACAGCTGCATGGGTGGAGCCCTGCAGATGTTTTGCATTTAGAAAAGGGCTGATGCCATGTTTTCTGTCCGTGGAACTGTTTTTCCTCCACCTGACCATCCCCCAAGAAGCAATCTGTCCATGTTGTCCCTATGGACTGCAGCACTGCACTATATCACTGTGGGCGTTCTTATTTTGTTTGTTTGTTTGTTTTGGTTTTTTAATGGGCTTTTTTGTACATTTCTGCAGCCTGCCATTTCTGTCCCTCCCCTTAACAGCTTAGCAGTAGCTACCAATACCTCTGTGCTGGCATGCAGCACACCAGCGCCAGGGGAGGGGTTGCAGCCCATGCTCAACCCAGTTTAAAATAAAAAAAATCAGTCTGCCCATTTTCTTCACAAACTTCATTATGCAGCCGTGATGGTTCTGACAAGAATTTGTTTTCTAGTGGATTAGAACAGCAAGTCAAATGGGTACATCAGGTGCATGGTGCCCAGGAACATAGAATGTTTATTTCAAGATGCACTCTCACTTTGTTGGAGAGACCAGGAGACACAAACTACTTTGAAAACATTAAAATTATAATAATATAAATTTTAACTTAAAAGGTTTTAAGAACAGAGAACAAGCAACAGCGATCATAAAACACTCAAGCTTCAATAAATGATTCTGAAGAACCTAATTTCACTATCCTAAAATGGGAGGTCAAGGAAGGGTTAGTTTGACTAGCATTTCTAATCCATTATAAGAAAATATGTTACCATGGTGAGTAATATTTCCTTCAAACTATATTAAGTAAAAAAGCCTGGACGAACTTGTGCAGACTCCAAGCAGTACCCTGGGTTAGAGTGTTTTATGATTATTTAAGCAATTTCTACGTACAGAAATCACAACCCTTACATCCTCCTTTGTCTTTGTGTCCACACAACAGTGAAATGAGAATGTGTAAACTGTGGACCAGGCAGCAGTTTTAGAAGTTTCTTCCAGCTGCTCATTCCTTCTGGCTGCCACCGATGTTGCTGTGCTCCTAGTGGGGTGTACTTAAATGCCATTTGGAGATACCAGAAAGTAACTTTGGACACTGTCCATCTCAATATGGTCTGCTTAGTGGTTTAGCGTCCCTTTGGCATCTCACCATATCTGGCAAACATCTTTTTATTTTTTTAATATTATTACTCCTAATTGGTCCTTTTGGACCTATAGGGCTATAATCAACAAACATCCACAATACATTTCTGACTGTCTGCCCATCTCTCCCACTGGCTGCTACACACAGAGAAGCCTTCCTCTGATTGTCCCTAAACTCAGGACATGCTTTGGAGCAGCAGCTATAAGCCATGCCCTTCCAGAGATATGGAACAACATGCAAAATGTTCTAAAGCTTGCAATACCAGTAAACCGGGCCTTCTTTAAGGCTCTGTTCCTTCGTAAGTTCAGTGAATCCTGTGACTGCTTTAACTAGACAAGCCCTGTATCTTGAATCCTGTATACTACCTGTACATTGCCCACCCCTTGTACATCTTCAGCACGTCGTGCCCTACTAGTCTTCCTTTGTCCACCCCATTGCCAACCCAGTACCCTCCTCTTCTTAAACACCCTATTGTCCTCCCTTTACTACCTCCCCTCTTGACTTCCCCTCATCTCTGACATCTTAGCCCTCACCTTGTCCTACCCTTCACACCTCCCCGCTTGACTTCCCCTTATCTGACACCCAGCCCCCTCCACTCGCCTATCCCATAAGTCTTGCTGCACTGGGCAGGTATTGTTTATATTGTAAATACCGATTTGTATTATTCTGTAAATATTTTTGCTCTTACCCTATCAATGTTGTATTTGAGTTTTGAGGTCTACTGTACTGTTAGCCACATTGTATGCACTGTTATTTATGCCTAGCTCGTATTTGTCTACACGGACTATTGTCTCACTGTGTTATAGCAACATTTAGCTTATGTGTTTTGTTATGACCTACCCAGGTCCACCTTGCAAATGAGTCTGTCTCAATGCGTGTTGCCCGTATAATAACGATGATTGACTGACTGATTAATGTCCTCTGCGCTAGACTTGAAGAAACTCAGAGCCCTTCTGACACTTAATGTATGAAGTATTTCCTCCCCTCTACTGGTATGTGGCCTTGGGAAACACACTGGCAAGGTAATACCTTGATTCAGGGGAAAGTGTGACGCCACCTTTGGGACTCAATGCTACTTCTTTCCTGTGGAAAATCAAGTATTAGAGATCAATGCAGAGTACATGCATCGTCCGCTGACTGGTGGTGGCAGTCCAATTAGCGGGTGGGTGGGTTTGAAAGCTGGTCCCTTCTAGATGCGGCGGCATCTGTAGCAGCGGCCCCATGCAGCAAAGTGCGGACAAGTGCAGTGGAGTCTGAGGGAGTCAGAGGCAGCAGGGGTGCTGGTTCCATTATATTTGTGTGTAACTAGGGTTACTGATTTGAGGTCATAATCATGAAGGGCATTAGGTTTATGGTAGCTAGTTGCTGCATTTTATTAATGTTATGTGTGAATAGATTATGTTTGTATACTCCTTTATTAGGGAGCAGAGTTCAATGTGACGTATGTGACTTTACCATGTCCAATTTGCTACTTAGTGGGTTCACCAATTGGCCTAACTGTATAATCTGCACTTGGGGTAAAGAGTTGTTTTATTTAAGTGGATTATTGTTGTATGTTTTATGTAAAAATATTATTAGGAATGGGAAGGGAAATGTAGGTTTTATTTTAAAATTATTTGTTTGTTTTGGATTATTATTGCTTGCAGGGGATGCTGAATTGAACCCTGGGCTGGTTGAGCTGACCAACTCTGCTGTCCCTCCTATGGTTCCGTGGCATGAAACACATGACCTTAAATTGTTACTTTTGAATTCTTGGAGTTTACTGCCCAAATTGGTTGAAATTGTAAACATGTTTAATACTTATAAACTGGATCTAATTTTTGTTTCAGAAACCTGCTTGAAACCTAACACTGGGGACAATCTGTGTGTACTCCCAAGGTATAGTATGTTTTCAGATTACAGTAGTTTCAAGTAGTGTAGACAATGATTGATTAAATAATTGGTTGGTATTGCGTTTGGTTTTGGGGGGTAGTAAGTATGTTTATTTAAGTGGGGTATATAATCCACCAGATTGTGGTTTAGAGGGTTACTTGATCATATTGCTAAATTTATGGTAGGGCCAGATTTTGTAATGCTCAGTGACCTTAATGTTAATTGGGTACAGTCAGATAAACTGGGGTTAGAGAGTTTATTGCAATCTTTTGGTTCAGTGAGAATGCATTGGTTTTAAATTCTTTAAAAAGACCAAAGCCATGTTGTTCGGGACCCCTTTTCATCCACAGAATAACCCTAGTTTTGTTGAGTGTGAAGCTCAAGGAAATATCATTGAGCAAGTGTATGAATTTAAGTATCTTGGGGGTTTTATTGGACATTAGTTTATCCCTCCAAGCTCAAATCAAATTAGTTTGCCGTAAGATAAATCAAAAATTGGGTATAATGTATAAATTGAGAAAATATTTTGATTTCGAGACTAGAAAGGCTATTGAAACTGAGGTCTTCTTACCCCATCTAGACCATGTAGGGAGACTTTATTATAAATTGTCCATTAGGGTAACCCATTTCTTATCAGTTCGGTTAATAAGATGTGCAGTTTTGTGTTAGAGCCCCCCCACAAATGCATCATTATTTGTTATATTCTTCTATTGATTGGTTGCCACCTAATGTCATTTCATGTATTCCATTTGTTTACTTTTTAAATCCCTGCTTCAGAATTATAGATATCCCCTTACTGATTTGTTGAAGGTTAGAAGTTAGACTTTAAATCTTGGATCTTTTAAGGGAACACTTCATCCTTACAAATCGTGTTCTACCAAAATTGCCTCTAGAGCCTTCTCTGTTTTGCTCCGACTTTGTGGAACAACTTGCCTGAAGATCTTAGAACTACTGGTACATCTGAAAGTTTTAAAAATAATTTGAAATTATGGCTGTTTGCATTGCACGAATGTAAATGTTTTTAATTTGTTGTTTTGTTGTCTGAATAATATTTTTGTATATATTTTGTATATGTATTACTACATGCTCAGGTTGGAACTGAAAATGGGCTTGTCCCAGTGTCCTCACCCCAATCATCAAAAATAAACAAACAATCTTACTGACACTCCTTGGCGATGTAATAGCCACAAGAAATAATGTTTTCCAGGTGAGATATTTTAGCTTAGTAGTGCCTGTGGGTTCAAAACGGTAGATAATTAATGGAGTAAGGTTCAGGTCCCAAGTTGTCATAGGTTTCTTCACAGGGGATACAGACTTGAGAGGCCTTAGACAAGTATCATAAACAACGGATATACAAACATAGATCACACTGAGGCCTTGAACCTAAATGCAAAAATGGCTGACAACTGCACCTTTAAAGATGCTGGCCTTACACCCAGAGACTTCAAATGTAATAAACAGTCCATTATTAATGCACCCTCAGGTGAGCGGAAATTGTTCTGAAACCAGATTGACAACAGTTTCCATTGTGAATTGTAAAGCTTCCTTTTGGATAGCTTTCTGCCCACCTTAAGAACCTTTATAATCTGGGCAGAGAGATTCAATTCCAAAACTCTACCCTCTCAGGAACCATGCTTCAAGTAAAGGGATCTCAACTTTAGGTGTTTCACCTGTACTTTTGAGATTGTCAAAACTCAACACAGAAGCAAGGTAGTCTTTTAATTTAATTTATTTGATATATTGGTTTACAACCTTTGAGCCAGAGGCTCATTTCCAAAGGTACCGTGTCACATGCAAGACAGAACCTAATAACAGACAGGGTATAACACCAGTTACATTAAGCATGTGTTACAGACATTTGTCACTGACATTTACAGTACTTACAGTAAGTACAGGATGTAGATATTTTTAGACATTTACAATATTTGGATGACTATATTTACATCATCACAGCAGAGAGACATTATTAGCTTGAGAAAGCATCTAAACAGAGTAGTCAGTCCTATTCATGGGTATTATTGACGGAGGCTGCAATCCATAATGGACTTTGCCAGAGAATTTGGATTAGAGAGGGTGAGAGAGTGAAACATTAGTTGCAGTTACAGGAGCAGATATTGAAGAGGTGGTTGCGAAGAATGGTTTTGAAGTGGGCGATCTTGGGTGCACTAGTGATGGTGTCTGGGAGTGCATTAAACCATGTGGGGGCCCTGTAGTGGAAAGATCTCTGGGCAAGGGAGGTTTTTACCCTGGCACAGCCAGTGGTGCTTTCTGAGTTAGGTGGAGAAAGTGGGGTGGCAGGATGAAGAGAGGCGGTGACCCGGGGAGTCCGAGCAGTATTTTCTTGGATAGTATGCAGGTCTGGTAGCAGATCCTTTCGTCGAGGTTGAGAAGATTGGGAGAGGTATAGAGGGAGCAGGTGGAGTGAGCCTAGGTGTGCCAGTTAGGAGCCTGCAGGCCTTGTTTAGGGAGACCTGGATTTTCTGAGTGCGAGTTATCTGCTGCCCCGGTTGGCCAGGGAGTCCCATAGTCCACTAGGAACAGTATTGATGAGGTGATGGCAAGCCTAAGGGTGTGGGGGGGGGGGACAGTCCCTGTGTCGGTAAAGGAGTCCAATCCGGGTGTTTGTTGCGGCAGCAAGGGTGTTTATGTGGTCATGGAAGGTAAGGGCAGAGTCAAGGGTAAGTCCAAGTTATTTGTAGTTGGATACCTTTTCAAGGGGGTGCTGGGGAGGATGCGGAGAGGTGCACTTTTTGCTTTGTTTTGGCGATGAGAGAAGATCATTGATTTAGTCTTTTAAGTTTATGATCAGTCTACAGTCCTTAAACCATGTTCTCGCCTGGGAGAAGGCAAGTTGAGGAGTCCTGAAGGGGTGTGGTTTATGATGAAGCAAAGAGCACTGTATCATCTGCATATAGTAAGATTTTGTGGAGCAGGCCTTTGTAAGGAGTTTAGGTAGAGGGAGAAAAGAAGTGGCCCCAGGATAGAACCCTGGAGCACCCCGAGTGGACGGGTAGTGTGTCAGATAGGTTCCGTTAATTTTGACATTGGGACGGGGCGTGGAAAGGGACTGGAGCACCAGGCTAGGGGCCTGTGAGAAACCAAGTTGGTGGAGAGAGTCGAGAAGGAGAGGTAGCAGACCGTGTCGAAGGCCTTGATAGGTCTATGAACAGGTCCTGCAATGTTACTGGCGATAGGGAGGAGTGCAGGAAGTTGGTGAATTCTAGGAGGGCTGTGGTGGTGCTATGGGCCAAATGGACGTCATGCTGCTCTGGGCATAGAATGCCATACTTGGCTAGGTATTTTAAGTTGAGTGGCAACCACTTTTTCTAACGCTTTGGGGAGGAAGAATGGAGATGGGTAGATAGTTATTTGGGGAGGCTTTGTCACCACTTTTATGGATGGGGGTAATGACAGCTGTTTTCCAGGCACTACGGAATTGCCCTAGGCATAGGGATTTGTTGAGCAGGTCCGTTAGGGGGACTAGGACCTCGTCGAGGACTAATCAAAGAAGCCTGGCATCTAGGGGGTCATTTATAGGGTTATTGCTGTTTAGCGCTTTTTGTAGGTAAGGACGAGCTTTGTGGGTGGATATTTTGCGCAGGAGGAAACAAGGATGTGGCAGGGTTGGGATTGGGGCACAGGGTCAAAAAAACAACTAGGGAGAACACTGCTGAGATCCGAGAAGGTGGTGTTTAGACAGTTTGCTATGGTGAGTGTGTCTGTGGAGGTAGTGCCATTTATGGTGATCTGGGAGGGAGGTGGGGAGCATGATAAGTAGGGAGGGGGTTATCCAAGGAGCATGTTGCCTTTTGGCGCGGAGTTTGGTGAGTGGAGCATAGAGGTCACAGGCCTTGGTGAAGGCCTGTGTAAACAGATTGAGTGCAATGTCGATGCTGGGGGCTATATTAATGGGGAACCAATCTATTTGGGTGAGCAGCTGTTTAAGTTTTATTAACCCTCCTCGGCGGAGACTCCTTCGGAAGGTTGTATGGGTTATGGGTTTGGGTGTGGAAGAGGTCCATTGGAATAGGATGGGCAAGTGGTCACTTAGGGAGTTGGGAAGTACTTTTATATCCTGGATTTTGTTGGGGCGTTTAGAGAGAATGATATCCAGGAGGGTGTGGGTACCAGTAGATGGGTGAAGTCTAGTGGGTTGGGTAACTCATTGGACCATGTCAAGGGCTGAGAACGAGTCCTTTGTTCGAGGGGCCAAGCCAGTTGATATTTAGGTCCCCTACTAGTGTCTGCTCTGCATTGTGTGGTAGGGTAGAGAGGTATTCAGTGAGGGATGTGATGGCAGGCTTTTGGTTCTTACGGGGTATGTAGGCGATCTGTGAGGTATAGTGGGCCCCTGGAGGGGTCGGGGGTGATTTTTAGGGTGAGGGCTTGTGCTCAGTTTGTGAGTTTGGGGAGTGGGAGCATGTGACCAATAATGTTGTTATTGATGCCGAATGCACAGCCACCCCCATGCTTTCCTTGAATTTCGTCTTCCGATATAGGGTGTATCCGGGAAGTGAGACAAGGCATCGAGAGATTTGGAGAGCCAGGTTCCACTAGGCAATGATGTCTGGTTGGTGAAGGGTGGCCCGGCATTGAAGAGCTGCAGATTTTGGCAGACTACGATATTCAAAGAGGCAATGCAGAGTCCAGAGGGTCTGGTAGGTGGAGTGGTGGGGGCAGGGCCTGGATTGGAGTGGATATTACCAGAGAGGAATAGTACGATGACTAAGGCTCTAACATACAGGAGTGACAGGTTGTTATATTTTTGGAGTTTGGGGGGATGTAGTGGAGCAGGGGATGGGCAGGGTTTGGAGGGATGGGCGGACACAGAAGGGTGGAGCCGGGGTTGGGTTAGCCACCAGTGGAGGTGGATGTAGGGGTCCAGTGTGATGACAAGGTGGGGGTGGCCAATTCTGGAGAGATGCAATGGTGCAGTCCACAAAGGGCACAGGGTGAGGTCTGGCTGGTGGGAGATGAACCCCAGGTGGTTATGAGGATGTACATAAGGTGGAAGTGAACAGACACGGTGCCTAGATAGCTTGGGGGGCAGAATAAAGAGGTTGTGGAGCCAGAAAAGCTGTAAGAGCTTTTGAGATATGCCACGATACAGCAGCTTGACTTGTACACTCAGTGGCAGAGCTGCAGACTATGGTGGCAAATGCACAGGGTTTGAGACCTGCTTGTTGACATCTGGAGTAACAAGGAGTACCAAGGCCGTCTGGACCTGCCTGGTGCTATCAATATCATGACTACCTGTTCAACTGTCACTTTCAGAAGCACTTTCTATATAAAAGGAAGGGTGGGAAAGCATACAGAAACTTACAGCACTGCCAGCTAAGATGCAAAATAGCAGTACTGCAGTTCGTCACAAAATGCTGTATTATACTGCAGGGAACAGTGCAACTCAGTAGCAACTAAGCCCTTCTGTCATGCAGTATTTAGTGACGTCATTTACTGTAAATTACTGAATTGTATTGTGGCTGACGGCTCTGCTATATTTCCCCAACACATGCTGAGGGCATCTTCTGAGCCTGTTCCCAAACATAAGGCCCTGCAGCAGACCACAGCTTCTTATTCTCCCATGAGGAAAGAAGGCGCCGGGGACACCCCACTTCCAGAAAACTGATGATAGCATGGTTTACTTCAGGGACCACTTACTGGTGACAAGACCTATCCTGGGGAGTCTGCCAGTACATTAGCTAACCCTGCAAAATGGACTGCAGAGGTGTGTACAATTAAAGTATATGCCATAGCCCACATCTAAGTGCTCCCTTGCACAGTTTTGAGCATCAAGCACCACCTCGTTTATTATGTAATACACTGTTGTGGTAATGTCTGTCCATATCTGTAGAACTTAGTCACTGGCCAATGTTCAGGACTTCAAAGACAGAAACTTCCCTCTAGGCTCCAACAGATCAGTGTGTTCTTTCTATTGTATTTCACACTCCCTTTACTGTGTGTGCGAGATATGCCCTCCTCATCCTAGAAGTGAGCATCTGTGGTCAGGATTATACTGTGTAGGGCTTGTACAAAAAGGACTCCCTTTCTTCGGTGCTGCATCTCCTGCCACCACTGGAGGGAGCTAAGGAAACTTTTCTGGACTAGTGTCATGGCAGTCAGGGGATCCCGGAGTGGAGATCAATATTCTTTCATCTAACACTGGACTCTTCTTGTGATGCCTTGCCCATTGTAGTACAGAATTTGTGGTTAACATGAGAACCAGCAGACTCAGAAAATCCTTTTCTGTCCTCCTTGTCCCCACGTGGGGGCACAGTCTTAAGCTGGAGAGTGGGGGGTTCAGGAGGGAGGTCAGGAAGCACTTCTTCACATAGAAAGTGGTGGACAGTTGGAATGCACTGCCAGAAGAGGTAATCTCATTGAAGACAGTGGGCAGCTTTAAGAGAGGCTGAGACAGGTATAGGGGGAGGTAATGGTCATGGGTAGAGAGGATGGGGAGGAGGGGCAGGGACAGCAGCTCAAGTTCTGGACCCTGCAACACAAGCAGACTTGATAGCCAAAATGGCCTTCTTCTGCTGGCATGTTCGTATGTGAAAGAAGACTGCATACTGTACCCCTGTCTGGATCTTTTCCTGAGGTACAAAGGCCTTTGCTTAAACTGTGTCCAGTTCTGTACCAATGAAAAGCAGGTTTAGTGTAGGTTCCAGGTCTGATTTGTCTAAATTTAGGATGAACCCCATCGTTTCCATCAGGAGCATAGCCTACTTCAATGATGAACATGCATCTTCCCTGGTTCTCCCACACACCAAATAGTTGAGGAACAGGTAGAATGCCACTCCATTTCTTCAATGTGCTGCTTCACTACTGCTAGGCACTTTGTGAATATTCTTAAGTCAGTGGTCCATCCAAAAGGCATTGTCCTGAACTGGTAGTGACTCATACCTACTCTGAAAATAGGTGTTTTCTAAGGCTTGCTCTTACTGGAATGTGGAAATACACGTCCTTTAGATCTAGTGAGCAAAGTCCATCCCCTTATTTACAGATGGAATTATTGCTTGCAAAGTATCAATGAAGGCAGAACATTAGCAGTCTTCCACAGGATGTGGAGGTGAACCTATGTCCTCATGACCTAGGACTTCAGGTGTATTAATTTCTTCCTCCTCCTCTCCTCTTCCTCCTCCTCCTTCAATCAGCATTCCTCCTCAGTGACACTAGGGGCAACTGTGGATGAAATCTCTGATGTTAGTTTTTTCATGGTCTGGATGAATTACCACATTTGTTTGAACTCCTCAAAGGAGGACATGTCAGCACCATCAGCAGGAAGATAAGAGACTTGTAAAAACAAAACCAGTGGTGATAAATTTTCCTTGACAAATTTATTTATCACACTATCAAACCTCCAGATAAACATCTATCTAAAGGTTATATATGTCACAATCACTTTCCTTGACCTTTGCACACAACAAAACCAGTGCGAGAGCAGCTATCAATGCTGAAGACAAAATAACAAGCCTATACAGCACTGAAGACAGCAGTTAAAATCACAGAAAATGAGAAAAGTCTTCACAAAATTGGGTGATTTAAAAAGTTATAACTGAGTGTTCAATGGATGTTGTATAAATAAATACACAATGGCCTGACTCAACATACACAATTTTTCTCTACTTGTGAGGGCTAAGACTTTCGTGGTCTTGCTCTCCTCAAACAGATAGAAAATTCAATATTTTGAAAAAGGCCATTGTGTATTCCCTAGTTATCTGCTCTTTTGCAGCCTCCATGTGCTTTTCATTGTATGCCCTTTAATGGTAATGTGAGAGAACGTCTCTGTCTGCCATTTTTTGACTACTTTTTTATTTGAGTATTCCTCTGATGAGGATTTACACTCGTCTGTGGGATGTATTGCAGACTCTGCTTTAGACTGGTCTTTAGGGGAAGCTGCTTCAGCTGACATTATCACAGAGATTAAAAAATTACTCACCTTAGTAATTATGTTTCTTCTAATGGAGTCTTGCTGTATTCTGACTATTGCAGTTAGCCCCAGCCTTTAAACTGCCCCGGAGAACAAAGGGTTAACTTTCTATGCAGAGCATAGAATGCTAAGCTCGAGCTCAGTTGAGGTCTCTGTCTGGAGCCCTTTGAAATCCAACCATCAGATTCTTACGAGCAAAAACTCACTAACTATTCTATGTGGAAATTGTAAAATTGTTACTAACCAACTGGCAACAAAAAGTTTTGGATCCCCAAAGGAAGACTCAAGTCAGGAAACCCAAAACCAAAAACCAATCCAAATAAGAATAAAGATAAAACAAACACCCAAACAAAAAGAAGAGGGTGTAAAAGGAGCACCCCTGAGATGCAACACTGCACCTGCCCACCCACTTCCCAAAAACAGGTTCTGAGAGGGGAGGCAGGGAGGGAGGTAAGAATACAGCAAGACTCCATTACAAGAAACATAATTACTAAGGTGAGTAATTTTTTCTTCAAACAACATGAAGTCTTGCTGTATTCTGACTTATCTGCAGACTACCAAGCAGTACCTCCATGGAGGAGGGACGGAACCTACTTTGGGAATAGGCTCTGAAGTACTGCTGTGCTGAACCGAGCATCACTCCTAGCCTGGATATCCAGAGAGTAATGCTTGGTAAAGGTATGGACTGTTTTCAAGGTGGCTGCTTGACAAATTTCTAAGAGAGGAATATCCCTGGCAGCAGCCAGGGAAGCAGCTGCACCTCTGGTGGAGTGAGCTTTCAGGCCTGAGGGTGGAATTTTTCCTAGTTTCTTATAGCAGAACTGTATACAAGACACAATCCACCTGGCAATAGTTCTCTTGGTGGCAGGTTTGCCCTTCCCCACTTCTCCATAAGTGAGGAACAGCTGGAGGGAATCAAACCTGTGACCTTTGGTATGCTCTATATAGTAGCTAAGGGCCCTTTTAACATCTAAACTGTGTAGCCTCCTCTCTCCTGAAGAGGAATGATCAGTGAAGAAAACAGGAAGAGACACAGACTGGTTCAGGTGAAAATCTGAAACCACTTTGGGCAAGAATCTTCTATTGGTTCTAAGGACCACTTTATCCCTATGAAAGAAGATACAATCAGGTTCCACTGACAGGGCTTGCAGTTCACTGATATGTCTGGCAGAGGTAATGGCTACTAAAAACACAGTTTTCCAAGTCAGGTGCTTAAGCTCTACTGAGGACATAGGCTTAAAGGGAGGTTGCATCAATTGAGCAATACAAACATTTAAATCCCAGGCAGGGGTAGGGCATCTGAATGGAGGAATGGTATGAAGCAATCCTTTGAAAAATTTACAGAACACAGGATGAGATGATAGTGAGAAAGACTTCCCCACTGACAGAAAAAGCAGAGACAGCTGACCAGTGTACTTTGAGAGTAGCTGGACTGAGGCCTAAGCCATTAAGATGGACCATATAATCCAGAACTGTAGGCAATTCAGCAGTGTCTGGGGAAATATGTTGCTTAGAACACCAAATGCTGAATCTCTTCCATTTGGAGTTATAGGTCTTTCTAGTGGTGGGCTTTGAGGCTTTGAGGATGTCCAGAACCCCTGAGACAGATGCAAATCTGCATACTCTAACTCTTCAAAAGCCATGCCTTGAGATTGAGAGACTGAAGATTGGGGTACCAAATCCTCCCCTGAGAGGAGGTTACCAGGTTGTAATTCCTGGGAAGAGGCAGGGGAAGATGGACTGCTAGGGACAGTAACAGGGGGTACCAAGGCTGTCTGGCCCAATCTGGAGCAATTAGAAACACTTTGCAAGGTTGTGACTTTATCTTGACTAAAACTTTGAACAGTAGAGGAAACGGAGGGAAAGCATACAGAAATTTCCCTTCCCAGTTTAGAATGAGAGCATCCAGAGGGACTGAGCCCAAGACTGGGGGTCTGCAACAAAAAGAGAGGAAGTTGGTGATTGTCTGGGGCTGCAAAGATATCCATCTCTGGAGTGCCGCACCTTGAAAAAATCACCTTCAAGACCAGAGGGTCCAGGGACCATTCGTGATGGCCCTGAGAAATCCCACTCAGTGCATCTGCTAGCACATTGTCCTTCCCCGGAAGGTGGACTGCTATCAGAGAGGTTTGCAAAGAATAAGCCAGGGACCACAACTTCATGGCTTCTGTGCACAAAGCCGCAGACCGGGTGCCTCCCTGTTTGTTGATGTACCACATGGTGGTGGTGGTGTTGACTGTTCTGACTTGAACCACCTTGTTCTGCACTGACTGAGAGAAAGCTTGCAGGGCCAGAAAAACTGCCCCGAGTTCAAGGAGATTGATATGGAGAAGAGATTCCTGAGGGGGCCACAGTCCCTGGGCAGTGAGGGCCCCCAGATGGGCTCTCCAGCCCAGGAGGGAAGTATCCATGGTAAGAACCACTGAATGAGACTGAGTGGCAAATGGGACCCCTTGCCTTAAATTGTCCTGATCCTGCCACCACTGAAGGGCTTGGATCAGGGTCCGAGTCACTGGTATCAGTTTGGTAAGGGAATCCTTCCTTTGGGACCAAAAGGCCCTCAGAGGAAACTGAATGTCCCTCATCTGGAATCTTGCCCCTTGGACCACTGCTGTAGAGGCTGCCATGTGGCCCAAGAGCTGGAGGAAATGCCTTGCTGGTCAAGACACCTGAAGGCTAAAGGAAGAAGCCAGTTCTATAAGAACTCTTGCCCTTTCCAGGGGAAGAAAGGCTCTTGCTTTGACGGTATCCAGCTCTGCCCCTATACAGGTAAGGAGCTGCACTGGCTCGAGAACTGACTTGGGAAGGTTGAGAGGAAATCCTAGAGAAGTAAGCACTTGCTGGGTCACTTGCAGGTCTGACTTGACTTGGTCTGGGGACTGGCCCACTATGAGCCAGTCATCCAGATATGGAAAAATGGAAATCTTTTGCCTCCTTAGAAAGGCAACTACTACTGCCAGGCACTTTGTGAAGACCCTTGGGGCTGAAGTTAGGCCAAAGGGCATTGCTTTGAACTGATAATGGCCTGAGGGCAACTCGAACCTGAGATACTTTCTGTGGGAGCACCTGATGGGAATGTGAAAATAGGAATCTTTGAGGTCCAGGGAGGCTAGCCAGTCCCCTGGCCTTAGAGAGGGAAGGATTATTCCCAGAGTTAACATCCTGAACTTTGGTTTTAAAAGATGTTTGTTTAGGTATCTTAGGTCTAGGATGGGTCGCCGCTCCCCTGTCTATTTTAAGGTAAGGAAGTACCTGGAGTACAGACCTTTGCTCCAGCGTAGGGTAGGTACTCTCTCTATGGCTCTTAAAGCCAGCAGAAATGAAACCTCTGCCTCTAGGACAAGGATTTCTGAGAGACCTGCACGTGGAAAAGATCTGGCTCTCATCTTCGGACATTTTTTGAATCTGAGAACCAGTCCCTGGCCTACTACTTCCAGGATCCACTTGTCTGATGTAATAGACATCCAGTCCTGGATGAAGTAAGTCACCCTGCCCCCTACTGGAATAGGAGAGTTAACCCGGGCAGGCCCATCAGGGTGTCTGCTTGGCAGAGGCCTTAGGCGGAGTAGTGGATGCAGCCCTGCTCATCCCCCTTCCGCCTCTCCCTCTGAAGAACCCCCTCTGTGAAAAGGAAGAAGAGGCCTGTGGCTGGCAGAAAGGTCTATGAAAAGGCCTGCCCCTGCCCCTAGACTGCTGCCTTTGAGGAGTTGTCTGCCTCTCTTTGGCCTAAGCACTCCTGTAAGTGGTCCTGTACTCATCCATTTTCTTCATGTAATTCTCTGTCTGCTCCCCAAACAGAGAATTACCCACTACAGGAAAATCCATGGCCTTAGCCTGGGTATCCTGCAAAGACTAGCACATCTGAGCCAAGCCATTCTCCGAAGAGCCACAGATGTAGCCATGACTCTTGATGACATCATTGGAGTCCACAGCAGCATGAAACTGAACTTTTGATGCCTCAATCCCATCTGCAGCTACCTCCTCCAGCTCCTTGGCTAGCTGGGGGGAGGCCTGTTTAGCCAGTGCCAGTACAGTGTCCCACCTGGACTTCTGGTACCTGGCTGTATAGGCCATATAATTTGCCTGCCTGAGTCCCAAGGAAGATGCCATGTACTGTTTTTTTGCCATGGCATCAGTCTTCTTGGAGTCTTTGTCTGGGGTGAAGCCAAGAGAATGTTTGCCTTGTCACAGGCAGCAGCTTGCACTACCCCAACATGGCTGCATTGCTGGTATAAAAACTCCATATCTGAGCCTGATAGTGTGTACCTCTTGTCCACCCTTCTGTCAACAGGGGGTACAGAACTGGGAGACTTCAGGGTTTTTTTGTGTCCGTTTCCCAAAGGATTTGCGATGGGGAATAAACAGTCTCCTGGACTCTGGGATGTCCATCATTTCCACATAATCAGGCTCCTCCTAATCCTTCACTGCCTCCTCCATAGGAAGCTGGAGGGTTTCAGCCACTTTTCTGTAAAACAAAAATGGGAAGGGACTCAGAAAGCCTAGGAGGGATACACCATAAGGTCTGTCTGGGGAGATGTCCGGTTCCACAGGCACATCTAGACTTTCATCATCATCACCATCATCTTCAAACTCCCCCTCCTCCATAAACTCCGGTTCATAAAAATCTTCAGGGGTATAATCTTGAACTGGGGGAACCGACTGAACCGAACACCTGCGAAAAGGTGCCGGATCGGTCGGAATCGGGCGTAATTGATTCCACAATTTGAATTGCTCTGGTTATTTCTCGCGGTCGGAACATTGAACCTCTGGATCCGAACCGGTCGATTTTTCTTTGCATTTTTCGTAGGAAGCGACCCTCAGGATCAGCTCTCCTCTTGCCCGAAAAAGTATTGCCCTGATCAGCGGGCACTCTTTCTGGTTCGGTCGGAACCGAACGGCTGGCCATCCGGTCAGCGGACTTCTCGGCTTCCTTTTCCCTCAGTCTACCTAATCTCTTTTCAAGGGTAGATTTAGGAAAATTTTTTACAAATTTGGCAGTCTGTATCGAGGTGTTCAAACCCCAGACAATAAACACAGGTGGTGTGGGGATCGGCCTTAGCAAAGACCTCCCCACACTCACTGCAGTGTTGAAACCCAGTGGGCCCGGTTTTTCTTGGGTTTCTCAGACATGGCCAACCTAACCAAACTTACCCTTTTTATGGCAACCGCCAGGCAAGACTCCCTTATTGGTTCCTAACCGTGTCACGGGTGTTGGAAAAACACATTCAAAACACGTTTTTTTTAGAACCGATAAGAACCAGTAACCACACTCTAAAGTAAAACACAAGGATTCAATACAAATGATCGGTTCAGCCGAACCAATCTAACACTTTACAATTTCCACACAGAAAAACATAACAAAACCTATCTAGTACTCATGGTACCACAGACAGAGACTGGACAGACTATGTGGAAATAAATTCGGTAAAAACCGACAACTTAACAGAGACTTTAACCGACTTTTGAACCAAGCTGAAGTAGAAATCTCTGGAGCGACTGTTCAGTGAGGCAGAGTAAAGAATCTGACGGTTGGATTTCAAAGGGCTCCAGACAGAGACCTCAACCGAGCTCGAGCTTAGCATTCTATGCTCTGCATAGAAAGTTAACCCTTTGTTCTCCAGGGCAGTTTAAAGGCTGGGGCGAACTGCAATAGTCAGAATACAGCAAGACTTCATGTTGTTTGAAGTTCTCAATCTTTTTAGTAAGGAACATTCTTTGAGCTAGACAGGCTATAGCTGATAAAGACTACCTTTTGCTTGTCTTTTTCTGTATCTTAGGACAATGGACTGCACAGATCACGATTTAGCCAATCAGTCAACAGGTCCAAACATTTGTAATACTCTGTATGTCAATCTGCCCTAAGTAAATAGTGCCCCCAGTTTTGGTACTTTTATAAACCTACAGGCCCAGTTCATTTTTTAGGCCAGTATTTCAATTATGACTCAGACATTAAATCAGAAATTAGCACCAAAGTAGAATTGCTGACCTGTCATTGACAGCCAGAGTTTCAGATACTCCAGTCATTGTGAAAGAATCAGTTTTATTTCATTCAGCCACAGTCATTGTGTGATACATACTGTGAAGTGCTGTAAACATACAGGCAGAAGCACTTTATTGTTGATCACTGTCGTGAGTCAATTAGTTTTCAATCACTGACCCACAATCATGCACTGCAAAACTGCCTTAAATGCTATATAAAGGTAGGAAGAAGCACGTCATTGTCTTTTTTTGTTAAACAGCAACTGTTAAAATGGAACCACTAGGCTGTTAAGCTAAACCACAAACTCCATGACAGTCACAGTATGCAGATCATATTTTGCAGTTTAGACCAAATTCCCAGATCAATCTATCTTCTATCTTCCCCCTCCCTCCATCACCTCTTCTCACCATCCAAAACCTCCCACTACCCTACTTGCCACTCATCTCAACTGCTCACCTCCAACCCCACCTCCACTCCCCAACCTCCCTCTTTTGACAATGGGTTACTAACCTTGCTTTGCTGATTCCCCATCAGTGTTATAATTTTGATTGTTTTCTCCCTCCTAAATTTTACTACTTTGTCAACAATTTGAATCTTTTTTGTCATTTTACCCTACTATTCATTTGTTGTACACTGCCTGTAAATTGCCTGTTGTTTTTGACTGTTCAGCTCAATGTGATGTGGAACTTTGTAAATGAGCTCCCAGCTCAAAGGTTGTAATCCGAGAAATAAATAAATAAAAATATATAAATAAAAAAAACAATAAAAAGGCCAAAAATTACTTTTTGTGCACCGGAACATAGTTTGGAAGAGAGAAAACATATTAACTAAAAAAAAGAATACTTTACAAAACAACAAATCATTAGACTTGGCCATTGAATAAGTTGGAAACACTGTCCAGGGCAACCACTCTCCATCAGAAACCAAATATATAATGTTGGCATGTTGAGAGGCTCGAGACCAGTACAGTGAGATAGAATGTTTTAGAAAATGCTTTCAAATTTCTGGGGTACTACACACCTTGTAGTGGCATACATTTGACTGGGCTGTTCTAATCCATGTAGTTAGAAAACTTATTTAACTTCCACCCCATGAGGAGCAAAAAAAAAAAAATCAATAAACCTCTCCTCTTGACACAAAAGCAACAAAACAAAATAAAAAATACCTCATTAGAGTACCTCCACTTTAACCGTCTATTTATAGTAGCTATGGTTCAGTATTGTAACAGATTATTCTGATGTTTCACTGACATTATACTTGTACTTATCTTGATATTTTTAAGTACAGTATACAGTCTTCCCTTACTATTATGAACCCCAGTACTACAAACGCTCGGTTATAACAAATACACATCATGGCCTCAGTTTTCAAAACAGACTTCAAATGTCATAATGCTGTTTGCAACTTGTCCTCACCTCCTGACCCTGCAATCAGCAGAAATTAAATAAAACAGATTGAGGGAATTCTCTCTCTCCCTCCCTCTCTGTGTGCAGTGCTCCCTTGTACATGTATCTTAAGGGCCACGGGAGCAGTCAGAAAGCAGCAATGACAAGCCTTTTGATTCTGATCCCCAACAGCACTTTCATTTAACTCTGGCTCAGAGGAAGTGAGAAATGGGCAGACTGGATGGGCCAAGCCATCTTTATCTGCCATCACATTCTATGTTTTTCTCTATCTACTCCTGCAGCTGCCCCATGTTCATACTGATCTGGCGAACTCCCAACCCCACCGCTGCCTTCTCTGTTGCTTACCCTACCTCCTATTACCTTGGACTTTCCCTTCAAAAGGTGGGTAGTGGGAGCTGTCCAGGCTTCCACCGATAAACAAAAGGGAAGGTGGGAAGTTGGTGAGACAGGCCTAAGAGTGCCAGTAGCGCTTCATTCTGTGTCACTGCAGGCTCGATTTTTCCTCCTTTTCTCACCAACCCTCAGAGATGGGTCAAGCAGGGCTGAGCTACGGTGTGTACACGCTGAATGTGGGCATGCACCAAGCCAACCAATCCGTGCCTCTCCCCACCAGACTGGTGCTCCAAGCTGCCCTGCAACCCATGGTCACCCATGTGACAGTCACACAATGGCAGCAGGAATCCTCCCTCCCTGAGGATAGCATCCTCTTGGACACTTAATTCTCCTCGTCCTCCTCCTCCTCCACCAGCTGACCCTCAGATGACTTGAGCTTGTTCCAAGAGTTGGGCCCCTGACATCAAGAGCAGTAATGCTACCACTTCAAAAGTGGGCTGCTTGCAAAAGGGCACTATTATATAAAAGACAGTGATCCTCTAACTAAAAACAGGGCAGCCTATCATGAAAGAAACAGAAATCAATTTTGCATTTAAAATCTCATTTTTAAAATATATATATATGTCACAATAAACACAACAGCATGCTACTAGACCAATTTACATACTGGCCTGGGGCATACTCAGCGCAACTAAATGGGATGTTGGTTGTGTGTGATCACACTAAGGTGGTGCCCTATTCTAGTTTTCAAAGCAACTAAGTAACAGGTATGACACTGCAATTTGTAAGCTGCCCTCAAGACGTAACAAAACAAGAGTCACAAGGACTACTAATCATTCCCATCAAAATTAAAACTAAAAAGGTACCTAGTTGCATGTGCATGCAATTTTTCCCCATTGCCCCAGGTATGAGCAGAAAGTACTCAGAGTGAGAATATAGCTTTCCAACTTGCAAGAGAATGTAAGGGTAAGAAAATCACATTGATGCCAAGTCTGCTACAGTCAGCTTATTTGGAAAATGAAGGATGACAATTTTAAGGGATGAATTTGGAAACAGCTGTGATGGGGGCCTTGAGAGAATTTTAAGTAGAAGGCAGGAAGGATATATTTAAACAAAGACAAAACATATGTTGAAAAAGGGAAGGAAGTGAGTAAAACAATAAACAAAACATGAAGACAATTTTATTAACAATATATATCGTAAAATAAAACATGCCACTGATATTCAAAGTAGAAAGACTGCTAATCAAAAATATTTTAACAATCCATACTAATGGCTTTTAGAAAACTAGTTTATGCCATGATGGTGTTTAGAAAGTAAACATGATCTGGAGGCTTTAAACACAAAACCTATTCATGTGTTTAAAACTATCAACCAATACATAGTTAACATTTCCATTATCATTTATCTATTCCAGGACAAATCCTTGTGCATAGCTCATTCACAAGGATACATACATAGATACATAGACAGTGTCGGCAGATAAGGGCCTATGGCCCACCCAGTCTGCCCATTTAAGTTTGTAAGTTCAGTTTATGTTTTCCAGGAAGTCTGTTGCCCCTTACCCCTGACCTCCAGAATTCCTTTATGTCTATCCCATGCATTCATGATGTCATGAGGACTATATATACATATTTACAATCAACATTATAGATGTAAGACATTTAAAAATAGCTAAAACTAGACCAGCCCGGAGGCACTGGAGGTTGAGGTGCTGGTCGCTACACCTCACACCATGCTGGTGACCCGGGCTCGGCAGGAGGAAGAGAGGATCAAGCATCCGAAGGACTACTCTTCTCTCTCGGGGGGAGGGAGACTTGTCATCCCTCTCGCTGACTGCCCTCTGGTGGTGGCTGGAAGGCAGTACGATTTGGGCGACACATACCAATGTCCTCACATTGGTAAAGGGAGGAGGGGACGGGAGGAAATGGAGCCTGGCAGGTTCAGTGATGACTTGCTTCTCCGAGGCCACCCTGGTGTCTGGATTGGGTCTTGGGGGTTCGCACCTTTCTCTCTTGCCCCGTTATGGGGGGCATTCCGTTGGGAATTCCCAGGGGTTGGCAGAGCAGAGGCGTTGGTCTAGAGTGAGTTCCTCCATGAGGAGGACCACAGACACCTGCCAGAGCTTCCAGGAGGAAAAATAAATAATAGAAAAAAATAGCTAAAACTAGTGCATGAAGGGTTGTCTGCGTTCCTTCAATTTTTCAGGGGGTTGGGAGTCACATTCAATTGTTACCAGTCTAAACGGATGGGCTATGAATTTCAGAAATATATGGACCCTTAAACTAATGGATTTTTTTTCCTAACATTTTCTTTCAGAGATGATGCAAAGGGAATTGTACATCTCTGAAGAAAAATACACGGCCTCCCAAATCACTGCGTTTTACTTCACACTTATACAAATAAATCACTCAATTTTGCTTCAAGACGAACCAGTCTCAGGCTTGTGTATTTTACACGTTTCATTTTCACCTGACAAGAGATATATTATCTTTGTGCAGGTATACCACAGCACAAGACACAGCAACATGTCATTAACAACTCTGACAGAGGCATCATTATAGGATGCACATAAAATATCCTCAAAACTCCACTGTACTGTTTTAAACTTTAATTTGGTAGAAGTAACAAGCCATGTCTTATAGTATGTATTATTGTAAAATGCACTCTGTACGTATGAAGGATGAACAACATAGCTAAGGTCAAAGATCTGTCTGCATAGTGGGTTATATGCAGTACTTCAGCACACGTCGTCTCATTTCATAAACAAGAGGTTCTTCTGTACTTCAGTCACACATTAGTTTACTGGCTACCAAACTGCCATGCTGGCTTATTACTGCATCAACAACAGCCTAGTTGTCTAATACATTACAAAATGATTTATTCACCTGTTATGTACAATGTTCTGCTGGGGACCAACAGTTAAAGAGTTAACTTGCAGGGCTCTGACCTAGCAACTGTGGTCTTCCATGGTTATTTATATGTTTTGCATACACCTGATACCCACTGCAGTCAAAACTCTTACACAAAGCTCTCAAAACATATTTTTCCAGAACCTAAATTTATTGATTTCTTTATTCTAGCAGCCATGATAACTCAACTGATAAATGTTTAAGGTATTCTTGGACTACTATTAGCTCCATAAATGGGACAGGGAAAAATCTGCTAATGTTCCAAATTCATATTTGCTTACTCGCTGCACTCTTACTGTACATGTCCTTTTTTCTGCCTCTATGGCCTTTAAAACAAGCTATGTATGTAGCCCCCCCCCCCCATTGCTCCTTTACCACTATTCCAACCAGTGACACTGTAAATTGCAGTCAGTAGCTCCGGATACGGACACCACTACTTGAACGGACTGCTGCATTGATGACAGTGGTGCAGAACCTCAGTGCCAACAATTTTCATTAAAGTAGCAACTTATATAAGCAGGAGCAACTGACTGACTGCAACCTGTCACTGACTGAAGAACATATAAAGGCACAATATGGGGCTACGTACAAAGCTATTGTAAAAACGATGGCGACAGAAAACAAAATAGAGACATCTGCAGAAACAGAACAGCAGGTCAGTGAATATGAATTATGAATACTGCAATGCTTCCCTCTCCTCCTTAAAACAAAGATGAAGGGATATTGATTTTTTCTCCTGTTGCCTGTTACTTGCTACATCTTGTCTATTCGTGTTATAGAAGAAAGATAACAGTGTAAAAGAAAATTAATCTCAACAACTCGTGCTTTGTACTATCAATAGTTAAAATAGCTGTAGACAGTAGTCCCTTAATTATCTGTTAACCAAGGCAGATTATTAGAAGTCTGTACAACTGAGGACGTATTCCTCAGCCTTCAGGAGGGCGGACTTCTTAGTTTGCTGTGCCTTGCTGGGTTATCTTGTAAACACACTCCACATGTAATGGAGTCAGTAATTTATGCCTCTTAAAATGCTTAGAGAATTCTGTCCCCACAAGACTCCTCCCACCTGCATGCCCCATGTGAATTTTAGTGACAGCCCAGGGCTAGGGAAAGCCAGCTTCCACATAAACAAAGGTTACGATGATTTCATTACACTTACAGAACCCAAATTACAGTAGAGCAAGGGAAAAAATAAATGCGACTTCTCCAGAACATAATCCGGGCCACATTTCAGGCATTCAGTGCAGAATAATGTTGATCATCACATTAATGCACCATAAAATGCCTGTGAGCCGTCTTTCATTTAATCATGTATTATTTGCTTTGAGATCTGTACTGTAAAATGTTATTGTTTTAAGTATTCACAGACAACCAAAAGCAGCTCTTTCGTCAACAGATGTCACGGTAACCATGGCTCTTGGGAGTGTACAGCTCAGTCATTTTAACTGCAAATCCTTTGAAGGGAGTGAAACAGCCTTATGTAATCAGACCTAGGTCAACTGATTTTGATGGAAGACTGACAAGAGATGCACAGTAGTGAGCAGAAGGGTCTGGCAGGCTACTCCACTTGCTGCGAGCTTGTGTAAAACAAAGCATTTTGTTCATCATGTGGGAAATATACTGTAAAAACTAAACTGAATCTTACTTGAAGTTACCCAGTATATTTAAGAAGGAAACCTTCATTATCATAACAAAGACAAAATGATAGAAGAAAACTGGCAACATCAAGACCCGCTATACAGAGCATCTACACTATGCTGCATTAAGCAGAAAGCCAATGGAAGAAAAAAAGAACAAGTGATTTCAGACCATTGATTTCTACAGGATGAGTCCATACCATCTGCGGTGCTGTACCGATATTTAAACACGGTGAATAATGAAAATGCAATGATGGATGCACACAATAAATAAGAGTTATAAACCAAAACAAGCTGTTCTGCTTGTTTGGACCTAGATTATGGATTTTCCATTTGTTGATTCCAGTAGACAGATGAGGAGGAGACATTTCTAATGAATAAATGGTTCAGGACAAACTAAAAAAAGAAAATGAAGACTGATAAAGTCAGAAAGTGCAGTCACTATTCTACCTTGATTCCTTAAAGCCAATGAATCATTTATTGTCTAAGTATTGCTAGAAAGCAGAAGAAACAAACACAGAAACAGAGACTTTGATGGCAGATAAGGACCACTTGGCCCACCTAGTCTGCCCATTTCCTACCTATTGGATAAGCTGCAGATCCTAGTTAATCAACAGCCTACTTCTTCCTACACCCCCCCACCAGAATTGCCTTATGTCTGTCCCATGCATTCTTGAATTCCCGTACTGTTTTTGACCCCACAACCTCCTCAGGAAGGCCGCTCCATGCGTCCACCACTCTCTGTAAAAAATACTTCTCACATTGCCCCGAGCCATCCCCCCATCTTCAAATTGTGTCCCTTGTTCTTGCACATCTTTTCTGAAAGATGCTACCCTCTTGGACTTTGCTGATTCCTTGAGGTACTTGAAAGTTTCTATCGTCCGCTTCTCTCTCCTTTCCTCGAGGGTATACATATTAAGCTCCTTTAGTCTCTCTTCATATGGCTTCTGTTCAGACTCTGCACCATTTTAGTTGCCCTCCTCTGACTGCCTCCATTGACTACGCTTTGCGGGATGGGGTCTCCAGAACTGCAGGTACTCCAGATGGGGTCTCACCAATTGTCTGTACAGAGGGAAAATAACTTCCTGTTTTCTACTGGTGATGCCTCTTCCTATGCATCCCAGTATCTCACCAGCCCTCCTTACTGCCTTCTCACATTGCTTGCTTACCTTTAGGTCATCTGATATGACTACCCCCAGGTCCCTTTACATTTTTGTTGTTGTTAATAAGGGAGGGGCAGCTGCAGAATAAGGGGTACTAGCTGCACATTCGAGCAGACTTGATAAACCTCTAGGCCTTTATCTGCTGGCAAATGTCGTATGTTCATACCCCCTCCCCCCCAAATGGTGTACTCTTCCGCTTGGTTTTTGTTTCCCAGGTGCATTACTTTGCACTGAATCTACGATGCCATACTTTTGACCATTCCTCCAACCTTGACAAGTCCCTTCTCATCCTTTCCACCCCCACCCGTGTATCAACCCTGTTGCAGATTTTTTGTGTCACCTGCAAAGAGGCATACTTTTCCTTCCAGTCCCTCTGCAATGTCACTTAGAAAGACATTAAAAAGGACCAGACCCAGTACTGAACCCTGCAGTACCCCGTTAGTAACCCCCCTTTCTTCGGAGTGGACTCTGTGTACTATTACACTCGGAGTTTCTTTGTCCAGCCAGTTTTTTGAGGGGCAGCACACCATGTAGCACTAGCAGCGGCTGCTTTCAACAGCCACGGCAAAGCTCTTGAGAGATACAAGCTTCAAGCAACAATTATGAAAAAAACAGCTGTGTGAACACAAAGGCCCTGTCCACACTACACCACTTACAGTCTGTAACGGTTCCAAACCGTTACAGACCGGAACCGTTACAGTGTGTCCACACTGCCGGCAAACAGTCTCGATAACGGTTTGGAACCGTTACAGCCCGTCCACATTTGTGGGTGCTCTGTAACGTTACAGCTGCACCCTATCCCACAATGCAGTTCGTGCTGCACTGGGGGAATACTGGAGCTACACGCTCACGCGTCCACACTGCAGGCTGTAACGTTACAGATCTGTAAACGTTACCTTAACTGCTGTAGAAACCATATACAAACAGGTTTCTATAATTGTTTGAACGCCTTCTTGTAACGCTAGATGTAAACGCAACCGCTACGGTAACGGTTTGAGCCCTCTGTACTACAGAGGCATAGTGTGGACAGGGCCTAACACTGCAGAGCTTATTATGCCCACAATAAAGGTCCCAGGACTCTTAACATTTGCTTGAGATTCTTGGTCAGAGGAGCAGGGGGTCCAACAATGCAACCACTGTTCTTTTCAGACTATCGTTAAAAATCTACTTTGTTTATTGTCTTCGCGCAAGACTCCGCTTCCTGAAATTTTGCATGGAACCCCTGCAAACTTCTAAAAGGGGTCTCAGACTCTTCAAATAAAGTGCCTACTGGAAGTTCTGCAATTGGAGCACAGCCATGATTAAGAACTGGGGTTTTCCACAAAAAAAAAAAAAAAATCATGTACTTTAGTCCTGGTATACAATATGCTTCTTTTGTAAGTAAGATGGGAGGGGGGTTTCTGGGGACCCAGGCCCCCCCCCACACAAACTGGCTATGCCTACGCATTTATAGGATAGAAAGCTAGACCCTGAAGAAGATACTAGCAAGCATTTGTCAATGCCGAATGCTTCCTTGCATGGTTTTATGTGGCAGGGGTGTATTGTGTTAGTTGAACTTCTGTTGACAGGAAATGTCTACCTGAACTATGTTTTGACATGCTGTCATATTTTGGACACCATTTGAATACAGAAGCTCACATAATAAGGCTATGTTGAAAATGTGGGGTGCAAATATTTAACATTTCTGCAGTTACGAGCATGCATACCTAAATTGCAACAAATGGGTATAACTGGTATTTTCATATTTTGACTCAAATGTTGAACGTGGTCTTATCACCCCACCTCATGAACCCCCGTAGGTGAAAATGTTCAAATTCATGGGAAAACTGCATTCCGCACCACAGGTGTGAAAACACATTTTAGGCAGGATGTGAAAAATGACAGCTATACTATTCATGAGGTGGTGTGATAAAATGGTTATATTGAAAATTTGGAGTAAAAATATTGAAAATGACCAAAGTTACATGCGTGCATAGAAAATTTTGAATGACTGCGTTTAACTCTGCTATTTTTTGGAATTTTTTTTTTCACCAAATTTTCAATATGGCATTTTTGGGACCCCACCTCATGTAAGAGGGGGTGCAGGGAGGTGGGTGCATAGAGAAAGGGGGACGGGGATGAAGGACAGTTCTTTTTTACAGGCTTTAAAAAAAATACATCAGGGACATTTTTTTTTTTTTTTTTTTTTTTACAGGGCATCAATCAATCAATCAAAATCTTTATCCTGGCGAACATCAAAGAGCAGATCTCTTTTACAAGATGGACCTGGTAAGAACAGGGTCGGCCCCGGGTAACATTCATCATAAAAACATATAAATACATGTAAATAAGTATATAAACACAAACACAATGGTGCAGTAATAGGGAAGTCAAATGATAAAAGGAAGACAAGGCAAGCCATAACAGAGGAGGATTCAAATACAGGGGGGCAGGTCCACCACTGAACCATGCAACTGTATATAAACCATGTTCTCTGTATAGAAGTACCAGTTAGTTCATTTACCAAGGGCAAATGGCTTGGAGAACCACCAACTAATGGCAGATGGAGTACCAGGAGGGGTATGTAATATGTAAGCGAAGGATAAACATTGTGAGAAGTGAAGTGAAGTCCCAAGGATAGGTCGGTAGAACTGATGCAGCGGTGGGGGCCAATGGGAGAGGGAAAGGGAGATAGGACTTTAATAGTATGATTGCATGTAGATTGTGGATGAGTGCTGTATGGAGTTGTGAAAGAAGGCTGGAGAAAGCGGGAAGACAGAGGCATCAAGGTGTTACATGAAAGCATGATGACAGACCAGGGCTAAGGAGGAGACAAGCACTGAAGTAATTTGTTCATGGTTAAATGGTACAGGTTAGCATGATCGACAATTCATGGTCATGGAAACAATTGCACTGATCATTTCTGAGATGTGAATATAAGAGCTTGAAAGATGAGATGCCGATGGGTGATCTCAGTTTCAGTTTTTTTTTGCAATTTATTCCACAAGGAGGACAGTGTAAAGCTTATAGCAGCCCTGCCAAAGCGAGAGTTAACTTTGGGAACCATCAGTAGGAGAGATTTGCAACTTCTCAGGGCATAATTGCCTATTGGTTTTATAGGAAGACAGTCTGTAATGTATTGGGGCAGTTTTTTTTGGATATGGCTCTCAGGGTCCATAAGGAGCATTTTATCATGCCTGAATTGAAGAGAACTCCACCCCACTGATAGATATAGGGATCAGTGGTGAGTGGAATAAAGAGGCCTGTGATGAACCTCAGAGTTCTATGATATAATGTGTCAAGTTTGCTGAGGTAGGAAATGGGACAGTGACTGTAGAGGATGTCGGCATAATCTATCAAGGATAGAAAGGTTAATTGTACCAGCTGTAGTTTGGCATCTCTAGTTAGGAAGCGGGCTATCCTAAAGAACAGGCCAAGTCTCCGTTGTAATTTTTTGAGTAATTCTTCAATGTGCTCTATATAGGAGAGCCTATGGTCCAGCCATATTCACAGGTATTTGAATTTAGGGACAAATTCCAACTTCTTGCCAAGAATTGTAGTAATCTGCGGCACAGGATCTGAAACAGGCATAAAACATTTTTTGCACAGGCATAAAACATTTATTTGACACACTGGAGTGGGCTCTCAGTGTCCGGGGGAATCAGAATAATACCCGACATGGCGGTTAAGGCACCTAATGTTGTACAGGATAAGAACAGAGAATGGGGCGGATTGCAGGCAGAGGGAGGGAGGGAGCAGGAGAGGTTATTGTCCTGCCGGGAAGGGGAATAGAGGGAGCGGGGTGGACTGCACACAGAGGGAGGGAGCGAGAAGGGTTATTGTGTTGCCAGGAAAGGAACAGAGGGAGCGGGGTGGAGAGCACCCAGAGGGAGGAAGTGAGAGGGGTTATTGTGTTGCTGGGACGAGGAACTGAGGAAGTGGGGCAGACAGCATGCAGAGGGAGGGAGCAGGAGGGGTTATTGTGCTGCCAGGACAGGAACAGAGGGTTGGGCTGACAGCACTATGCAAATGAAAGAAATGGAGCACTTTCACTGTAGCGCTTCATTTCTTTCAACTAGAGAACAGCTCCCAGCTGTGAAATTCAGACTACTGTCACAGTCTGGTTCCATTTTTATTGGTCTGTGAGAAACAAGCCCACTATAGAGTGCTTTGCATTGGACTCATCCCTGACACACCTCTCAAATGTCGTTCTACCGCAAGATGTTTCTTGCGCACGCTCAAGGAAACATAATAAACCAGCCAGGCACCCAAAAGGAAGGATCCGAAGACATAATGAAGGAGAACAGTCCAGTTAAGGGCATACTTTCTTGAGTAGAATTAGTAGTAATAGTAGTAATAGTAGATTTGATTGTCCCCCCCCCAAACTCTTTTTCCCTTCGGTCACAGTCTGGGGGGGCCTCTCTCAGGCATCCTGCCTGCCCCTGCCCTGCCTGAAGTCCTCCCACCTGTGCCTCCTCTCTCCCTCTTCCTCTGTCCATGATCGGCACCCCTGGCTTAACTCCTCTGGGGTGGGGCTGCCCCTCCTCTTTTGGAAGCACTGAAACACAGACTCTGACATGCAAGAGGACCCGGATAGAGGAACATAGATGGCCAGGCAGGCTGGACCCGGCTATGGGCATGGGGGCAGTTGCCGTCGCCTACCCTCACAAACCGGGTTTTTCCTTTTTTTGGTGATCTGCTCCCCACTCCTGTGCGTGTGCACATCCATGACGCTAGGTGCATGGCAACCCTTGCCAGCATCAGAGCACGCTGTATATGTGCAGTCGAGTGTGCTACAGCACCCCTGGTCTCCACCAGGAGCCACTGGCATGCCGGGTGATCCCCAACCCTCCCCCCCGGGGAGGAGCGCAGCCCATCAGGCGCTCAATTCTCACCCGCCCCAGCCGTCCCCCGGCATCGAGCTTGCTCCTGAACCTGGGTCGCCAGCATGGCGCGAGGTGTGGCGTCCAGCACCTCAACCCTCAGCACCACCTGACCGGCTAGTAATAGTAGATTTGTTGAGCACCAAATCCCAGGGACTCTCACCATTGTACATCATTTAAAACACATAGAAATAACATCAGACTAGACAAAACTTCAGAATACTAAACCGATAAATAAATACAACATCTGAGTAAACAGCCAGTGAAGATTAGATCAATAAAACCCCCTCTAAACAGGTGGGTCTTGAGGCCCTTCTTAAAGGCCTCCACCAAGGGGGCCTCCCTCAGGGATCTTGGAAGAGAGTTCCACAAGGTAGGACCAGCAACTTCAAAAGTGCAATCCCCAGATGTCTTAAGGCCCACCCTGTGAAATGTTACGAGGCCCAGCTCGGAGGAGCAGAGAGGGTGATAAGGGTGGTAGGGATACAGGAGTTCAGTCAGATAACCTGAGGTCAGTCCATATTGAGATTTGTAGGGCAATAAACCGATCCTGAAGATCATTTGCTACTTCAACGGCAGCCAGTGCAGATCACACAGGACTGGGCTGACATGACCTCGGGAGGTCTGTGAGCAACCTAGCTGCTGTGTTCTGCACTAGTTGCAGGCATCGTAGGACCCCTCCGCAAACCCAAAGATACTGAGCATTACAGTAGTTGAGTTTGGACGTCACAAAGGCATGTACCAGTGAGAGCAGGTTGTTATGGCCCTTTCCACCTGAAGCTTGACCAAAGACTGCTGAATTAGAGGGATTGGAGGAAAAGCATAATGAAACCTCCCATTCCAGGAGAAGGATAATAAACTCCGGATTTCACTAATAAACTCCAGGCTCTGGAGGGAGCCAGCAGAAAATCACAAGTTCTACGTGGTGTTGCGATGCATAAAAGGTTCATTTCTAGATGATCCCAGTGGGAGAAGAGGACCGAGGCCACATTGTCTAGGAGTACCCACTGATGGGACTGAGCAACCAACCAGTAGAGAGGGTGTACCAGAATTTTCAGACTGCTCTGTAAGTGTGTGTCAGTGATAAATAAGTCATGTGTCAGGGCTCATTCCCACACATGCATACCTTTTGTGCAGAAGGTGTTGCAGTGGGTGCCTTTCGGTTGAGGTAGTGCATGGCACTGAGGATGTACATTTGGACCATCAGAGGATGGACCCGAATGTGAGGGGCTAAGGCCTTGAGGCCATGATCAATCAATGGATCAATTTTTTTACTTAATATAGCGTAAGTCTCATTATGAATCAATGCATTTCAGAAATTAAACACTATTACATAAAAAGTATACACATAGCATAAACATATAATTAAAACATATCAATTTATCAATCTAAAACATTAGTCAACATCCAAAAGCTTGTCTGAATAAATACGTTTTAGCTCCCATTTGAAAACAACTACTGTAGGACTGTCTCAAATATATCGGGCAGAGAGTTCCAGAGGATGACTGCTGCACAAGATAAAGCCCAGCACTGGATGTCCCTAAAGAAAACCTCGGAACTTCTAACAGTCCCACATCTGTGGGAACGAAGAGAGCAGGCAGGCGGTAGGGACATAGGAGGTCTTGCAGGTAGCTAGGTCCCTGACCGTCTCCTGCATTAGGTTTCCTGCACACATAACCCAAAATGTCATGTTATAAAACACACTTTTAATAGAAATAAAACAAACAGACCCACAAACACCTAACATTTTTCGGATGACAACTGTCCTTTATCACCACCCCAAAATCCTTTTCTTCCAATGTGACTTGCAGTGTGCCCCCAAGGGTGTATTCATGGCCCGAGTTTTTTAACCCCAAATGTAGTACCTTACATTTCCCGGCATTAAATTTCAGTCCCCACCTCCTTGACCACCCCTCCAGGGTATCCAGATCCCCGTGGACCGCCTCCCTCGCTTCTTCACAATCCACCAGAGCTCCCAGTTTTGAATCGTCCGCAAATAGGCTCAACCTATTCCTAACCCCCCTCCCTATGTCCGAGACATAGGCATTGAACAAGAGTGGCCCCAATACACCGAATCCTGAGGGACACCACTGATTACTTTCCTGGGAGAGGAGAGTATCCCACCCACCATTACCCTCTGTAAGCCTCCGAGAGCCAATTTTCAGCCCAATTGAGCTCCTGCCCTCCCACCCCATCTCCCCAGCTTTTTTTTTTTTTTTTTTTTTTTAATCAGCCCATAATGTGGTACTGAATCAAATGTCTTGCTGAAATCTAGGTATAGAACATCCATCGGCCTATGTCTGTCCAAGGCCCTGTCCACCCAGTCATAAAACTCCTACAAGATTGACTGACACGATCAGCTTCCGAATGAAGCCATACTGTTTATCATCCTGTGTCCTAACCATTCCAGCTGCCTCCCAACTTTCCTTGATAAAGCCTCCATTACTTTGCCTACCACAGACATTAGACTGACAGGCCTATAATTCCCATCTCTTCTCTAGACCCCCTTTATGAACAGGCACTACATGAGTCACCCTCCAGTCTTGGGGCACCCATCCTGTCTGCAAGGAGGTATTAAAGAGTGCAGCCAGTGGAGCAGCCAGCTCCTCCGCCAATTCCTTCACAACCTTCAGGTGTAGCCCATCCGGCCCCTGCGCCTTATCAGTCTTTAGCTTCCGAAGGGCCTCCCTCACCCTATCTACTGTGATTTCTTCCTCCCATTCCTCCCCCTCACTCAACCTCCCCACCCCTTCTGGGTCTGGTCCTAGCTGTACCCTAGCCTCATTCCATCCTCTGGTCTCAGACAGACTTCTCACCTTAGCTGAATGCTCTACCCTACCATCAGCCTGTAGGGATCCCCAGTCCCCATCTCTAAAGATTGAGGCAAAGTACTCATTTAGCACCTCTGCCTGTTCCCCTGCTTCCTGAACCCATCCTCCCATAATTTTAATCCTACTGATCTGCATCTCCTCTTTTCGTTTCTCTCTTATATATCTATAGACTCTCTTCCCCTGCCGGATATTCCTAGCCAGGTTTGCTCCATCCCTGCCTTGGCTCCCTCACCACTCTGGTGACTCTCCTAGCAGATATGTCATACTCTCCTCACTCCTTGTCCCCCCTTGAGCGTTTAAAATGTGCATAAGCGGCCTTTGTATCCCTCACTGACTCCTGCACCTCCCTAGTCCATCAACATGGCTTACTAATTCTACTATGCCTTTGCCTTAATTTTGTACAATACTTAGTAGCCTCCTGTACCCCTTTTTTTAATGGTCTCCCACAATCTTCCAGCATCCATGTCTGACCTAATCTTGTCCAACCTCTCTATTAGAATCCTGCCTATGCCCATAAATCCATTTCCCTAAAGTCTACCACTACTGTGTTAGTACGGTTTTCCTCACCCCCTATATACAGCAGAAACCAGACCGTGGCATGGTCTCCACCCACCAGTGGACTGCACACCTCCAAGCCTCTTATCTGATCACCGTCCGCTAGGAATTTTAAATAACTGATTTCTGCTGGTGGCAACTGAGAAATCTGTGATGGAAACACAAAATATTGTCAACTACTATGGACATTGTTGTTAACTACGGGAGGGAGTGTGGGTGGAAAACAAAGCTGTGTCAACATCTGCAGATGACTTTGGGAGGGTCAACCTATGGCCCTGAGGAGTGGGGATGCTATGGGTTATGGTACGCCTCCATAGGGACATTTATGTAGGGACAGGCAGAGATCCCATGGGTGTAAAAACTGAACTCAACAGCTGGGGAAGGAGTTGCACGAAATTTTAAATATCAAGAATATTTTCTTTTGATCCCAAAACCTATCCACATGTATATATAGTGGTGTGCTACTTGTGCCTCTGTAGCTGTCAACCTTCAGAAAGTGTAATCTTTTAGTACTTATGAGACACAGCAAAGAAACTGCAGTATATTACCAGTAAAATAAATACTGTATATTTTGAACTGCACATGACCTTTAATTGCGGTTCACAAAATTTAGGTTCACCACTTAACACTGGCAAACATTACCACTCCAGTTAATTGTGCAAGTCTGGGATACAGAGGAGCCAGAACCCTATGTTACAAATATTAATTAATTTCAGTAGTCTCTATAATTTTTTCATTTGAGGAATACTGTCACGCTTCAAACAATGCATTTCATAAAACCTACTTAAGCATTTAAATCCAAATCAAGTTTTTCCTCCATAAGTTTTATCTTTTTGTACTAAACTACCAGCATTCTAGTTCTGTTTACATTATAGCTGACTGAACAGATTAATGATTGTGGGTGCATGGCTGAAAAACAGCCTTTAATACAAGACAATTTATCAGAAGACAAAAGCAATCTTCATTCAGGCCTAGTACTTATTCAAATCACGCCTGGACATGTTGCAAAATGAAGAACGACTCAGGAGAAATACACAGAACTGACTCACTGGTCATGCAAACATTTTGTCAAAGGGTACAGATTAACATGGAGCACTATCAGCATACCAACTTGAATGAACACCTTAAGGTTTACTGGAATTGAATTTTACCTTTAGCATACACAAGTCTTCCAGGACAAGCCAAACCAAACCAGAAAACATGGCAGCCTCAGAAATATAGCTCTCGATTATGCAGAGAAAAGCCCTGCTGTAAGCTCATAACTCATTTGCACAAAGTATGGAAGCAAATTCTCCCTCCAAGATGTGAGAATTGTCAATAATTCTTTTACAAAATACAGCTAACATAGTAATGACAACAGCAAAGGGAAAACTAAAATTTACTCCCGTTGTCTTATTTGGAAACCTGTGTTATTTACAGTACATTGGGGTAAATATCTGGAGGGAGGATAATGGAGATGTTGGGGGATAAACTACACAAAGTGATGGAGGCAGTATGTATAGCCAGAAAATGGGATCCGATAAAGTGGAGTACTGGAGATGACAATCTCTGTGCAAAAATGGTGAAAAAGAAGGAGAGGAAAGAAACCACTATGATTCTCAAAGAGTGCTGCAGAGGCAGTAAGGGGGGACAAAGGAAGGCATTTATTAGGTTTAAAAGGAATCAAACTGAAGAAGACTTGGGGTCATACCTAGAAAAAAATGTGAGTTGCAAATAAGGTCGTGAGACAGACAAAGGCACTGGCTGAACAAAGGCTAGCGGAAGGGGTTAGGGAGGATGACAAGGCAATTTTTCACAATACGCAACAAAGCAGTACAAAACTAAAGGAGGTGGGATCCATCTCAAAATGGGGAGGAAGAGGAAGAAAAGAGTAAGGCAAAACTACTAAACAATTATTTTTGTTCAGTATTCATGGTGTAGGCCCTCTGCCAGACTCCAGCATGACAGCCAACATGAGATGGCTAGCAGGTATCAATGAGGAGCCCATAACGGATGCAAGACTGCTGAAGGGACTCAGGCATAGAATGCAAGTAAATGAGCCCAGATGTGTTGCAGCTGAGGGTGTTAAGGGAAGACAAGAACAGGTCCTGTCAGGTCTGCTAACAAATCTCTAACTGCTCTTTGAAGACAGGAGAAATGCTGGAGGACAGCAAATGTGGTCCCCACTACATAAAAGTGGGATTCTGGAGGAGCAGGGAAACTACAGATCTGTTAGTCTGATGTCTATAGTGGGAAACTACTGAAGTCTATAATTAATAAAAGGATAGTGGAATTCTCACAGGCCAATGGCCTGCAGGGTTCCAGACGGCATGGATTTACCAGTAGGAAGTTATGCCAGAATAAGCTGATGGAATTCAACTGGGTTACAGAAACTACGGAATGGGGTCAGGAAGCTGATGTCTTGTACCTAGACTTCAGCAAAACCTTGACCTCAGTCCCACATGGGAGACTAACAAAGAAACTGGACAACCTGGGGATGGAGCACAAGATTATGGTGAACATTTGTTGAGTAAGAGGTCCAGAGGGTGGTCCAATGGAGAACCCCAGTGAGGGAAGTCATGAGTGGGTGCACCATGGATCAGGTCAAAGGCTGGTTCTCTCAAGAGATTTTTTCTGATATACAGTAGGTGAGATGGTTCCGAAAAGATATGCCTATTCACAGATGACACCAAGACCTCTGGGAGATTACACACAAGGATGGAACAAGGACCAGAAAAGAAAATTATGGAATATCTGGATAAGTGGTTGAGGGTATGGAAGCTCATTACAACACAAAGTGCAAGGCAACGCATAGGGAATATGAACCCAACCAATGGAGTATACAATCAGAGGACAGGGACTTAGGATTTTAATAATGGAGAATATGAAAATATTTGCACAATGTAGCATGGCTGTGGATAAGGCAAACTGGATGGTGGGTTGCACAGGGGGAAGGATCTCTAACAGAAGGAATGAAGTAATACAGCCCCTGTACAGATCCCCACTTTGCCCTTACTTGGAAAGTATTATGTCCAGTTTTGAAGTCCACACTTGATGAAAGGCAGGCACAGGACAGAGGCAGTCCAGAGACGAGACTCCAAAATGATACAGGGGCAACAGTGTAGGTCCAGTAAGAAGCGCTTGAGTGGCAAACTGGCATGTCCCAGACTTACCGGCATCACAGTTATCAGCTTTCTCAATATTTCAGTAGCTACAACCACTCAGTTTAGACACTCTTTTGGGGTATTTCCAGGCCTGAATCCCTTCAGAGCCAGTGCTCACACAGTACAGTGCTCCATGCTCAAGGACACTCGACCCACCCTCTCAGTCACAGCTGAGAACTTCTTAATTTAGAAACAGATTATGGTATTGCTAGCTTTCTCCTCAGTGGTATAAATACAGATATCAGTTATAAATCGGTTAGCTGTACCCCAAACGTTCAGTCATAGAAACATGAAATATATAAAACATAAAATATAAAGACACTTCTAATGCCCAACCATAACTTGACAGAGGTACTGAGACTGAAAAGAAAACACACCAAAATGGCTCTGTTGTAAATTTATCATTTAGCTGTCCAGAGACATGTCTAAGGAAGCTTGACTTTTACCCACATCTGCTAAATTCTAACTGCTACACTTGCAGTAGAGTTGTATAAAAAACAAGGAATACAGTACAAGTATACATTGCAGTTGTTACAGCTTGGACGAGCTAAACGTGTACACATTGGCAGACTGGAGAAATATGGATAACATGATTTAAACATTCAAGTACCTCCACAAAATAAACAAGGTGCAGCAGTAAGCTCTTCACAATGGGTGGTAACACGGTACTAGCGGTAATGCCTGAATCTGGTGGAGGAGGCTCAAGAAGGATATCAGTAAGTACTTTTTTTTTTTTTTGTTTACAGAAAGAGTGGTAGAGAACTGGAACAAGTTTCTAAAGAAGGTGGACCAGTGAGAGGTTACAAAAACGGGGTGGGACTCGCACATGGGAATAGTGTGTAAGAGGGTAGACTTTGGGGTGGGGTAGGAAGGACTGAGAAGAGCACAGTCCCAAAATTCTTACACCCTTGGGCAGACTGGCTTAGCTGCTAGGCCTTTATATAGCATCATTTTCTACGTTTCTATATCTTTAAGGTTGCAGATAAATCCACAGTATAACTAACTACAGGTGGTTACATTTCTTTTTACCTGCTAAGGTATATGATTAGTTTTACATGTTCATTTAAAAAAAAGAACATTTATAATACTCTACCACTGTACTCAAATTACAGTATTAAGGAAAATGCCTGCTGGTGGAGACATAATGTGGCAGCAATCTTAAAAAGATATTTTGCTTATCGTATTCCCATTTAACATTTCTTCTGCTAACCTGGGCAGAATCCATCCTACTCTCAATAGAGGTGACCCACCTCCCAGGGGTGGACAACATTTGGAGGGATTGGCTGAGTAGGGTGACACAATCTCCCCATCCAAATGGCAGTTACAGAGGTTTTGCAAAGATTTGCTACAAGGAAGTATCATCTTTTGGAATCTCTCTGCTCCAGGAATCTGGACCCAGCAGTGTGGAAGATGGGCACCCTACAACCCAGATGGACAGGGGAGATGTTTTATGCATTCCCACCCCTGACACTGTTGTCAAGAGTAGTGCAGAAGGTCCAGTGGGGTATGCCCAATCTGATTCTAATAGCACCTTATTGGCCCAGGAGAACTTGGTCCCAAGACCTGATGGAAATGACAGTAAACCATGACGCTTAAGAATTCTGGACAGACAAAATCTGCTTCTTTAGGTCTCATTGTGGCACCAAGACCCAAAAAGTGATCAATGTCATTGCTTGGCATCTGAAAAGAAAAAACTCAGATGGTTAGGATACTCAAATAAGATAGCCAGTATAGTTAAGATGTAGAATGACTTGACTACTTGGGTATATTACACAGTGTGGTCGACCTTCATAACTTGGACATTAAAAATGCTGAGTGTTAAGAGCCAAGACTCCAGAGATATATGCTTTCTTGCAGGAAGGCCCGAATATGGTGCTGGTACCAGCAATGTTGTAGGTATGGGCATCAGCTCTGTTGGAGATTCTGCTAGAAGTAAACAGAGTTCTGACAGGAGCGCATTCCCATGTAGGGAGGCTCCTGACATCTGCTTCTCTGCAGGAGCCCAGTATTAAGGAAACAGTACCCAAGCGGGACCTTAACCTGGTATTAAATAGACTCACAGACTCCCACCTCCCCATGAGCCTCTGACACAAGCAGATTTTCACATAACCCTGAAGGCTTTCTTGATGGCTATGGTCTTGGCTAGGTAAGTCAGAGAGCTAGCTGTCCTCAACGACTGAGGACTGTACTGCAGACCTATCCCAAATAAAGTGATCTATGAACTATTTTGGACTTTGTTCCAAAGGTGAACTCTCTGCTCCACAATAGTCAGGCATTTATTCTGCTTACTTCTGTTCCAATCCTAAGCATCCATTGGAGAAAAAATGTCTTACCCTAGACACACATCCACCCCTATTGTGCTACCTGAAATTAACGGAGTACTGGAGACAGACTACGTCCCTTTTTAATCCTCTGAAAGGGAAGATGAAAGGGAAAAGGCTTCTTCATCCATATCTAGATGGGTTAAGGAGATGGTCCGCGTGGCTTACAAAAAGCAGTTAAGTCAGCTCGTAAGAGTCTGAAAGGATTCTCCACCAGAGTAGTAGCACCTTCCTGGGCAGTGAAAGCCTTGGCATCTCCATCAGAGATCTACAGAGCTTATATGTGAGCTTCAGTACACACTTTCATGAAGTAATTCGGCTGGATGTTCAGTCCTCAGTCAAAGATTCCACTGAAGGATAGGTTCTTCAGATAGTGGTTTGCCAGTTACTGATTTAGGAGTTCCATGGGTGGAAGAATCAAATGTTCAGGATAATCCCAGATAAAACCTACCCAGAGTGGTAAGAATAATGGACAAGGAGGAATACTTCTTGCTGTGTTCCAATCATTATGGGAATGGAAGATGTGAAGAATGACGAGGAATGTTACATTTCTTAACTTTGGAAATTCTGTTTCCCCAGGGTTCTCACACTCTTCCATCCCATTCCCTCCCATTGTTGATTGTGGACATCAGTAAAACAGACAATGTTTTATGAAGACTGTCCATTCTCAGTTGTGAGCAGTTATTGTTTATGGTTGTTTTTAGTTTTAGACTTTTTTGTACCATGGAATGTTCTGTGACTGATTATTTGGTCTTCCTTGGCACAACCAATTGAGGTTTTAATGGAACAGCACAGCATAACCAGGGAAGGGTCCTACCTGCCAATTACAAGTTAGGGAGTGCCTTCTGTATCTCATGAGAGGGCGATTAACCAATCACAACTGCAGGGGATCTGGGGATCGAAGGATGCGATGACTCCAAAAAAATAATTTTTCCAAAAGTGAGAGATTTTCCATTCTGTTCCCCTTTAATGAAATGTAACCCATTCTAGAACTGTAAGGAATTTTCAGCAAACACTAGGAGACTGCAGAGGTTAGAGGTCAGCAAACAATTTTACATTTCTTGGAACAGGTTAGGAGCTTACTGAAAACAGTGTACACCAATTAACCAACACTAAGAAACCAAAATTTAATTTTTATGAAAAAAGTAAAGATCTTGCCTCTGCTCAAAGTACATCAATAGCCGAGTTCTTTTTTTTGTTTTGTTTTTTTTTTTTTGTTTTTTTATACACAGGATACAATACACATTATACAAGAAAACATTGCACTGGATAGTAATTACTGTATATCTATGTACACAACACATATATCGAATGCTCCTCTCCCAACAGTTCCTGCTGTATATGTGGTATAATCAAGATTTAGCTTTATAATCTGAAACTAAATTAATCAAGTAACAAGAGCCATAGTGAGCCATAAGACTGCAGACACAAGACAGGATACGGACTGTCAAGAAAGTTCAAATTATGTAATTATTTCTTAGTATTTGCTAAAAACACAGTTTTCATCAATTGCCCTCCCAACTGTCCTAATCAATGCATGCTTCCAAAATGTATTATCATGGTGTCAAAAGTTAATGAAAACCAGTTAGCCAATCCTTAGTAAACTGGTTTTCATTAACACATGATGCCAAAGTAGTACACAGGTCAATGCAAGAACAGAACACTTAAGAAGGGATGCCATTAATCATAATTTTGTAGCATTCACGCTGGGATATGGAAGTCAAAGTCAAGGCTTGTTTTACACCTGTCCCCATAACAATAAATATCCAATGTATACAAAAAACATTATATATAAAAAATTAATTAAAATAAATCCATACTCTTTAAATTATTAAAATATTATAGCAGGAATTAAATGAGAGACTATTTATTATGCAGTCAAGACTGTGAGGTATAAAGACATCTCTGCAATTCATCAAAATCAATGTAACAAAATGTAAACACAAATCTGATAATTCTATGTAAAACACTCTAGTATTAACAATTAAATCATTGATAAACTACCTGAAAATGCTGCCACCTTGGGAATACATATAATGGAGGCAAGACTGTAAAGAACACAGGTATCTTCCATAATGCAGTGTCTAAATCCATTAAGTGTATGGTACTGTACACCTGTATTTACTGCACCTGAAATGTGCCCTAGGTTTGTGTTTTTTTTTTTTTTGCTCTGTCCCATTAGTAATATTCTAAAGCAACAGTGCAACAAAAAGTGTTATTCCAAAAAACAAGTTTTAGCTACAATAAAAAATATTAGCATACCTGTCAAATCTACTTTTCTAGGTACTTCCAATGCTGCACACCATGAGATTTTTTTTTTCATTTTTCAGTCCTACCCCTTACCCCAGGAGGCAGTATAGCATAGTGGTTTAAGGCTCTGGGCTGCAAACCTGGAGATCTGGGTTTGAATCCCACAGCCCCCACTTGCATACTGTGTGACCCTGAGCAAGTCACTTAACTTCCTTGTGCTCCCAGGTCACACCTGCAAACAAGCTTCTGCTTATTGTGCCTTTTCTGGTTAAACAATGTCCCCTTTCCCTTACCAGTTCTACAATGGTACTTCTATGCCAAATGTGTCAGCTGAAACATTTTTAAAACACTCAAATGTTGGTGGAATTCACACATTTTAACACCACATAAAAAATGGAAGACGACGGAATCTTTCGTAGTCAAAAAAGGGCAGGGTCAAGTTTTTTTGCCCAGTTTTGTAGCACTACTGCTTTAAGTAGTTCAGATTACCAAGTTCTTATTCCATTATACTGTATCAAAAACCACCAACTTCCCCCAACTGATATTGTAACTTGCCTCTGTGACCTCGCAGTCTGTTTTCATGGTGCACACTGTGATGTCAGAACAGGTGCACTATGAGGTTTGAAAGCAGAGACGGAAGGTTTACATACATACTTTATGGATAAATTGGCAGCAATGTGCAATAAAATATGGGAAAGGCATGGGGACAAACGTTTTCTGGTAAACATGAAATCAATGACTATATCATGTGTACACGATTATATATAGAAGTGGATACCTGCTTTTTAAAATTTCTGCATCAGAAATGCAGTATGACGTACTACTGCTTTTTTTGATCTGTAGTGCACTAATGCTCACTAAGGGATGAGCAACAATTGCTGTACTTTTTAAAGTAATACAGGAAAGAACAGGGTAAATAAAGATAGACCTCATGTAGTAAATGACCCAAATACCTATGTAGGTTTAGAATAAGCCTTGTCTATGACATAACTGTTTCACAAAAATTAGGTGTGAACTTTAACTGAAAAGAATGACAAGTGGAGGGACGCTACAAATCTATTACATTGATCAATGATGTTCAGTAGTCATACAGAACTGGACTGAATATCAGTTCTCTAATGTAAAAAAAAATAATGTCTTTAATCCTTTTTGTAAGGTCTCTGGCACTTAACTGCTTTAATAAAAATGTACTTAATTAGATCCAGATTACAAAAGCTCTTTACCAGCTCTTCAGTTCAGCATTTTAAATAATTCGAATAGCTTTGGGAATTTAAAATTTTAACAACAGTATGCATAATTTTGGTATGCTATATGGATTCTTCTAAGTACAGTCTCTAGGACCAAAATGCCTTACAGTCTCTTTATCCACACAAGTGACAGCTAAGGATTTAAAAAAGTACAATATACCATTGCCTATCTAGTAGCCTTGTCCGATAAGCACATATTTTAAGCTTCCTTATCCCAGAAACCCAAACCCTAAACTACTTTTAACAGCTGCCATAGTAAATCTAAGATCTGCTTCAAAGAAAAAACATTGTAGCTTATCTGTTTTTATCCCTCCAGTCAGTATGAAGCAGAAAGCTTCTTATTGCTTTTAGTCTAACGTATATGAGAATAAAATCAGTTTTCAAACATCTGTACAGATGCATTTATTAGCGAGAGAGAGAAAGAAAGACAAGAGTGAATGAGACATGCACACTGGTAATTCATCTTATACAAATATCTTGATGTCACAAACTAAGAAACTACTGTTCCTTATTAACCCTTAAGTGTTCATTTTGCCATGCATTAGCATATTTTTATTATCACAGTAACAGTTGCAAAAACTGCTGCACTAGAAAGAAGATACAGTACATACAATTTCAAAACAGTTTTCATTTACCACACTTTGAAGGTCAATTGAAGTCCTACAGTGCTACTGCTGAAAAGAATAATAACGTGAACACACAAATACAGTACACCCTCATTATAGCGAATGCCTCTGGAGCCATATCGATAGTTCGTTATAATGAGGGTTCATAATAGCAAAACTGCATTGATTTGCACTGAATTGCCGTACCACTTTGCTCACACAAGCATAGCAAAAGAAGAATGCGAGACAACTTCATCTGTACACTCAAATACAGTGCTGCATTTTATTAGTTAAAAACATTTTCCGCCAAACATAAATTTTTACGCTTAAGTCCTTCTTTTTCAGCACACTGATCGGCGAAGGAACACAGGGAGTCTTCTTGCTTTTGGATAGTGCTGACTATAGATCTGGCAAGGCAGAATTTGGCGACTAACCTAGCTACTCCCTCACCGACCTTCAGTCTACCAATTATGTTTAGTTTTTTTTTTATTTACATCTAATGTCTTTCTTTTCCTTTTGCTCAGCCATGCTTCTGCATCTTTGTCTCGGCAGCTTTCACACTCTATACTGAGCCATGGACTTTTAATTTTTTTTTTTTTTTCTTAAACTTCTTTTTCCCTCCGGTCGCAGCCTGCGGAGCCTCTCTCAGGCATCCTGACCTGATCCTGCATGCCTCAGGTTCCCCCAACCCAAGCCTCCTCTCCCCCCCTCCCCGCAGCCTTGTACCCCCGGCTTAACCCTTTGGGGTGAGGCCACCCCTCCTCTTTGGGTGCACTTGGACTCTGGACATGCTGCAGGTGAGAGCCCATGCAGAGGAACTGGAAGGCCGGGAGAATGGGATCTGGTGGTGGGCATGGGGGACAGGTGCCGTCACCTACCCCGCATAGCTGGTGTTTTCCATTTTCTGGTGCGTAATTCCACCCCAACGCTGTACAGACGTGCAGTGACATCCAGTGCTGGTGTGCACACTCCTGCGCACGTCAGCAAGGACATCTGCCTACAGCACTTCCCCTGCCTATGCAAGCGCTCCCTGAATGCAGTGACCCCTGCCTCCACAGGGTGTCACTAGCACAAGGGAATGCATCTCTCCCATACCCCAGGAGAGGAGAGCTGTCATCAGATGCTTGATCCTCTCCTCCTCGGCCAACCCCCGGAGACCCAAGCTCGCTCCCAAACCCAGGTTGCAGGCATGGCGTGAGGTGTGGTGTCCAGCACCTCATGGGCTTTTATAAGGTAAGCACTCACAAAAATGGGGTCTTCAGCAGTAAGCACTAACTGAAAAACTGGAACCTTAATTGACTTAAGATACCACTGATTCGGATCCCTCTGGTGACTCACAGCATTCAACTCTGACTTTTCACACTGTATTAAACTGTGACCAAAGTAGTAGACTAGGGAGGTGCTGTGGACATGGCCTACCTAGATTTTAGCAAGGCATTTGACACACTCCCACACAAAAGATTAATAGTCAAATTAACCAGCCTGGGAGTGAGTCCCAGTGTGGTAGCCTGGGTAAAACATTGGCTGCACAACAGGACACAGAAGGTAATTGTAAATGGAGTCCACTCTGAAGAAAGAGGGTTACTAGTGGGGTAGCGAGGGTTCAGTATTGGGTCTAGTCCTTTTAATGTCTTCATCAGTGACATTGCAGAGGACTGGAAGTAAAGTATGCCTTTGCAGATGACACAAAGATCTGCAACAGGGTTGATACACAAGGAGGCGTGGAAAGGATGAAAAGGACTTGGCAAGGTTGAAGGAATGGTCAGCATGGGCAGCTAGGATTCAATGCAAAGAAGTGCAAAATAATGCACCTGGGAAACAAGAACCCAGGGAAGAATACACAATGGGTGGTGAGGTAGTAACAACAACAAAAAGGAAAGGGACCTGGGGTAATCATATCAGATGACCTTAAGGTTAGCAAGCAATGTGAGAGGCAGTGGGAGGGCTGGGGGATACTGGGATGTATAAGGGAGGCATCAGCAGCAGAAAACAGGAAGTTGTTATCCCTCTGTACAGACAGTTGGTGAGACCCCATCTGGAGTACTGTGTCCAGGTCTGGAGACCCCATCTCCGCAAGGACATAGACAGGATAGAGGTAGTCCAGAGGAGGGCAACTACAATGGTGCAGGGTCTGCAAGAGAAGCCGTATGAGGAGAGACTAAAGGAGCTTAATATGTATACCCTTGAGGAAAGAAGGGAGAAGGGGGACATGATAGGAAATTTTAGGTACCTCAGTGGAATCAACAAAGTCCAAGAGGGTAGCATCTTTCAGAAAAAGAGACCTGCAAGAACAAGGGGACACAATTTAAAGATAGAAGGAGGGCAGTTCAGGGGCAATGTGAGGAAGTATTATTTCACAGAGAGGGCAGTGGATGCATGGAACAGCCTTCCTGAGGAGGTTGTGGGGTCTAAAACTGTGGGAGAATTCAAGAATGCATGGGACAGACATAAGGCAATTCTTGGGGGCAGGAAGAAAAAGGCTGTTGGTTAACTAGGGATCTCGGCCTATCCTGTAGGTAGGGAAATGGGCAGACTAGATGGGCCAAGAGGTCCTTATCTGCCATCAAAGTCTATGTTTCTATTAAGAGCCACGGGGGGGGGGGTTAAAGGTAAGCGCTCACAAACAGAGTTTTCTGTGGTAAGTGCTAACTGAAAAAATGGTACTCTAATGGACTTCACTGAAAGATACCAGGGTCCAGACTGCCACTTTGTTATATGCGGGATTCATTACAGTGGGATTCGTTATACTGAGGGATGGCTGATATTGCACCAGGAATTAACATGTTAAAATGGGACATTCGTATAGCTGCCTCACACCTATGGTGTGCATCGGCCCCAGATTTGCCCTTTCAGTGTACTAAAAATGTTTTTCCTTATTTTACTGTTGTTTAATCTACTTTTTTTGGCTGATACTGCTGGCTTCCCCACCAAGGCATGTTCCCTAGGCAGCTGCTGAGGCAGCTTCCTGAATCCCTATGGCCGTCATGATTGAGGAATCAGCCATGGGAGATTCAATACAGGCAACTACATTATGAAGTAAAAAGCGCCAATCTACCAGTCAGAGGAAGAGAAAGACCCAGGTGATTGAGGACTGGATCAGCTGTCTGGTTTTGCCTGCAATTTAAGTCCTTTAATGGTTATTTGTTGCATGTTTGTTTCAGGAGTTTGGGGGTGGAGCGCATTGAAGCAAGAGAGAAGCAGGACTTGTCTGCAATGAGTTCCACAGATGAAGTCCTGCTGCTGCTTACTGACACTTGTTGGAGCGGGCCTGGGATCGGGGGTTGGAACTGGTGGCATCGCAGAGTCGATCCAATTCTGTAAAACAAAAAAACAAACAAAAACCAAAGGTAAATTATTTTGGCTTGGAATCGGGGGTTGGAACTAGTGGCATCGTGTAGTCAGGTCCAAGTCTGAAAACAAAAAAAAAAAAACAAAGGTACATTATGTTGACTTTTTTTTTTTTTTTTAAACTGTCTGCAATTTCTGGTCCAAGAAATGAAAGGGGGGGTGTGCCTCTTACTTGCTTCTGATGCTTAGTGAGCAGGAAAAAAATGGCGGCTAATGAAGTTTAAAAATCAAACTGGTAGCCGGCCCACCGGTGCAGCAGTAGTGCTACCGCTCATGACACCAGCAACCTGGGTTTGGAAAGGAGCCCGGGGAGAGGCGGCTGAGCATCCATGGACCACTCATCTTCTCCAGGGAGGGAGGGGGGACGAGGCTCAGTGCTTGACGGAGACGGAGACCTGGGGTACAGCAAGCGTCCAGCCATTCAAAGGGGGGAATTGGGTTTGCCGAATGTTGGCAGATCTCCACCTAGACGTCAGGGCACATGGCCTCCTGCACTCCGGGAAGATGGTGCGTCAGCACAGACCTCAATGGTCCCCTGCCTGTCCCGCGTGGCGGCCCCGACGTAATGGCGACAGTTTGGGGTGTAAGGGCCCCCACCTAGTCCCCGTCTGAGGGGGGAAACCATGGCTACACTGGGGGACTACTGCTGGGCTCCAGGCAGAAAGGAATCGAGGCAGATGCCAGGCGCTCCAGAGGAGGCAGAGGACAGGGGGCAGGGGAGGCGAATAAATAGAAAGTACAAAAAAAATACATAAATAAAAATCAAACTGGCACATATCAGTTTGAGATTGAGCACCTGGTACTTGTTTTCCACAGGGCTCTATTGAAAAATAGATACATGGCAATGGAATCCTGATAATCAAGGCACTGGGATTTCCACTGCCATTTTCTAAGCACATGTAAACGTGGGCGGCCCCATCACTCCTCCGTTCCCCGCCAGAGATAAGCCTCAGAGGATCTCCAGCTGTGAGGAACCAGGACAGAAGACCAGACCCGATCCAGGAGGAAGAAAGCTGTTGGTTAACTAGGATCTGCAGCTCATCTGTTAGGAAGGAAAATGGGCAGACTAGGTGGGCCAAGCGGTCCTTATCTACCATCAAATTCTATGTTTCTACCCAGACAATCATGGAGAGGCATAGAGCTGGAGACAGAATGCATCGAGTAAGGTTTTAGGTACAGCATCTGATACAACCCTCACTGAGAAAACAAAAAGAGGAAAGGAAGGAGGGTACAGCATGGCCTCAGTGAAGGAGATTCTCTCAAAGATAGAACAGTTACATAAGAACTTACCGTAACAGTAGATTTTAGAGGGGATCTCAGTCATCAGATCACACCAAAGGGACTTCACAGTTGCTGAAGCAGGATCCACATGGAAGATTTTAAGCAGTACAACTGGGCCCACACATGCCTTTAATGTGATGACATTATCAATAACCCTATAAAGGCATGAGGCCCAGTTCCTCCTAGTTCTCCCCACCGCACCGAGACAAAGGAAGCATAGCTCTAGGCACCTCGAGACCAAGGAGGGAGGGAGGGAGGGGAGAGAGAGAGAGAGGGTGCCCAGGCCTGTACAAAATGCTGGATATATCCTACAGGCAGTTCCAGGAAAGAGTTCCCCCCAAAAAAGGGGGATGGTGGGAGGGAACGCAAACCTGATGACTGAGATCCCTTTGAAAATCTACTGTTAGGGTAAGTTCTTGCGTAACGGTTCTATCTTCTTTTGGGGTATCTCAGTCATCAAGTCACACTGTAGGAAGAAGTTCCAAGCAGTTACAGGTGCAACAGTACAGTCTGGGAGGAAGGCTAACCTTAAGCTTAATACAGGAAGCCCTGCAGCACAGCCCTTCCAAAACCAACACAGGCTCTTAAGGCAATGTCCAGACTGTAGTGCTTGAAAGTATGGACAGTACTCCAGGTGGCAGCCACGCAAATGCCAGCGGCTGAGACCCCCTCAAAAACAAGCCACAAAGGTAGTCATGCCTCTTGTGGAATGAACTTTTATGGCTGCAGGCAACTCTTTGTCATACTTGCTGTAGCAGAACACAATACAATAGGCCAACCATTTCAATACACACTGCTTGGAAACCTGAACGCCCTCTCTACATTGGGTGAAAGAAACACACAGCTACTTCAACTTTCTACTTTCCTTACTAAGGAGCAGGTAGTACTTCAGGGTTCTGTGCACATCTAAAAGTATGAAGCAGTGCTTCCCCTGGATTGGCAAACTCAGGAAAATAAGCAGGAAGGTGGATGGATTGATTGAGGGTGAATTCAGACACCACCTTGGGAAGAAACTTAGAATTCATGTGCAAAGAAATTGTCTTTTTGGAAAATCAAATAAGGCTCCTTGCACCAGAGGGCCTGAGGCTCATAAATCCTTCAAGCAGAAGTAACAGCAACCAAAAACAGCACTTTCCAAGCCATTCTCCGAAGAGCCACAGATGTAGCCATGACTCTTGATCACACATCATTGGAGTTCACAGCAGCACGAAACTGAACTTTTGATGCCTCAATCCCATCTGCAGCCACCTCCTCCAGCTCCTTGGCTAGCTGGGGGGAGGCCTGTTTAGCCAGTGCCAGTACAGTGTCCCACCTGGACTTCTGGTACCTGGCCGTATAGGCAATATAATTCCCTACCCGAGTCCTAAGGAAGATGCCATGTACTGTTTTTTCGTCATGGCATCAATTTTCCTGGAGTCTTTATCTGGGGGCTGGCAGCAGCCTGCACTACCCCAACATGGCTGCATTGCTGGTATAAAAACTCCATATCTGAGCCTGATAGTGTGTACCTCTTTGTCCATCCTTCTGTCAACAGTGGTACAGAATTGGGAGACTTCGGGAATTTTTGTGTCCGTTTCCCAAAGGATTTGTGAAGGAGAATAGACAGTCTCCTGGACTCTGGGATGTCCATCATTTCCACATAATCAGGCTCCTCCTGATCCTCCATTGCCTCCTCCATAGGAAGCTGGAGTGTTTCAGCCACTTTTCTGTAAAACAAAAAATGGGAAGGGGACTCAGAAAGCCTAGGAGGGGATACACCAGAAGGTCTGTCTGGGGAGATGTCCGGTTCCACAGGCACATTCAGACTTTCACCATCATCACCATCATCTTCAAACTCCCCCTCCTCCACAAACTCCAGTTCATAAAAATCTTCAGGGGTATAATCTTGAACTGGGGCAACCGACCCAACCAAACCCCTGCGAAAAGGTGCAGGATCGGTTGGAACCGGGCGAAGTGATTCCACAATTTGAATCGCTCTGGCTATTTCCTCGGTGGTCAGAACATGAACCTCTGGATCCGAACCGGTCGATTTTTCTTTGCGTTTCCTTTTTGTAGGAACTGACCCCTCAGGATCGGCTCTCCTCTTGCCCAAAGAAGTATCGCCCTGGTCAGAAGGCACTCCTTCTGGTTCGGTCAGAACTGAACCGGGCTGGCCATCCGGGTCAGCGGACTTCTCGGCCTCCTTTTCCCTCAGTCTACCTAATCTCTTTTCAAGGGTAGAGTTAGAAAAATGTTTACAAATTTGGCAGTCTGATTCGAGGTGTTCAAACCCCAGACAATAAACACAGGTGGTGTGGGGGTTAGCCTTAGCAAAGACCTCAACACACTCACTGCAGTGTTGAAACCCAGTGGGCCCGTTGTTTTTTTTTTTCTTGGGTTTCTCAGACATGGCCAACCTAACTCAACTTACCCTTTTTATGGCAATCGCCAGGCAAGACTCCAATATCGGTTCCTAACCGCTTCACAGGTGTTGGGAAAAAAAAAACGTTCAAAACATTTTTTTTTTTTTTTTTTTAAGAACAGATAAGAACCGGTAACCACACTCTAAAGTAAAACACAAGGATTCAATACAAATGATCGGTTCAGCCGAACCGATCCAACACTTTACAATTTCCACAGAGAAAAACAGAACAAAACCTATCTAGTACTCACGGTACCACAGATAGAGACTGAACAGACTATGCGGAAATAAATTCGGTAAAAACCGACAACTTAACAGAGACTTTAACCGACTTTCGAACCAAGCTGAAGGAGAAATCTCCGGAGCGACTGTTCAGTGAGGTGGAGTAAAGAATCTGACGGTTGGATTTCAAAGGGCTCCAGACAGTGACCTCAACTGAGCTCGAGCTCAGCATTCTATGCTCTGCATAGAAAGTTAACCCTTTGTTCTCCGGAGCAGTTTAAAGGCTGGGGCTAACTGCAATAGTCAGAATACAGCAAGACTTCATGTTGTTTGAACAAAAGTATGCACGGAGCTCCAGGTAGCCGCATTGCAAATATCTGCAATGGGGACATTACAAATTTCCGACCGAGATGCCGCGACTGCTCTGGTAGAATAAGCATATACTCTGCCTTCCAGCTTGACCTGTGCCATAGAATAGCAGTGTCGAAGGCAAGCCACCAGCCATGCTGAAATACATCTGATAGCAACAGGTTGACCCAGCCAGGTCTTGCTGAAGGAAACAAATAGCTGTTGAGCTTTGCAAATTTCTTTTGTTCTATCTAGATAGAACCGCAATGCTCTCTTAACATCCAGTGAATGAAGGGTACGCTCCCCTTCATTCTGGAAATTTACAAAGTAGGTAGGAAGGACTAAAGGTTGGTTTAGATGGAACTCTGAGACAACCTTAGGGAGAAACTTCAGATGAGTCCTAAGAACCATTTTGTCCTTGTGAAATACAGTCTATTTTGGGGTCAGTGACCAATGCATGTATTTCAGAAACTCTATGGGGCGAGGTGATGGCCACCAGGAAGGCCATTTTCCAAGTGAGGAACTTCAATTTGCAAGTAGCTAGGGGCTTGGAAGGTTTAAGAGTGAGCATAACTAGCACAAGATTAATGTCCCAGGCTGCGACTGGGCATCTGATAGGAGGTCTGGTATGCAGACTACCCCTAAGAAACCTTTTAACCACAGGCAACTGAGCCAGTGACGTGGAAAGTACCAGCTCACAATACGCCAAAATGGCACAAAGATGAACTTTGACTGTAGAATACTGCAGACCTGTATTTGAGAGGTCTAAAAGGTACTCCAAGACTTTATTTGGTGGGCAGGAAAAAGGATTCCAAGAGAATTTTGCACACCAGATAGAGAAACGGTTCCATTTGGCTGTGTAGGTTTTTCTAGTGGCTGGCTTACATGCTGCCAAAAAGATATCAGAAACTCTACGAGAGACATTGAACCCATTCACCTCTATTTCTTCAGGAGCCAAGCGTGAAGGTGAAGTGACCTCAGGTTGGGATGGACCACGGGACCCTTGGTCAGAAGGTTCGTCTGGAGGGGAAACATCTTCAGGTGGGGTGGGGGGGTTCCGATAGACTACTGAGTAGCGGAAACCATATTTGCCGAGGCCAGAATGGGGCAACAAGAATCATTCTGCCCCCCTGAGACTCCAATTTGAAAAGCACTCTCTGAATTAGAGGATGGGGCGGAAAGGCATACAGAAGGAGTCTTGTCCACCGCAGCCTGACTGCATCCTGACAAAAAATGCCAGGTTCTGGATTTCTGGAGCAGAAGAGAGGCAGTTTTGTTGAATAGTGATGCAAAATGGTCCAGGTCCGGAGTTCCTCATTCTTTGAAGAGTGACTGAACAACTGTCGAGTCAAGAGACCACTTGTGAGGATCCGTCTCTGTTCTGTTGAGACAGTCTGTCAGCTTGTTTTGCACTCCTGGCAGGTAAGCCACCTGAATCAAGACCTTGTGTTCCAGGCACCACTCCCACACACTTATCGCTTCCCTACATAAAGGGTAAGAGTGTGCGCCACCCTGTTTGTTGATGTAGTACATCACTGCTTTGTTGTCCATTTGAAGGAGAGTGTTCTTGTGACAGAGTATGTCCTTCACAACTCAGACTGCATAGAGGACGGCTCTCATTTCCAGGACGTTTATGTGGAGTTGGGACTCATCCCGAGTCCATGTACCCTGAATGTGGAGATCCTGGCAGTGGGCTCCCCAACCCATCAGGGATGCATCCGTGGCAATTGAGATCTGATGATCCAGAGGGGCAAAGGGATATCCTTCCAGAAGACTGTCCTCCTGGGACCACAAGGTGAGCGACCTCTTCAGAGGTTCCATCACCTGGATGAGAAAGGACTGAGGGTGAGTGGCTGGGGACCACTGAGTACTGAGCATCCAGGGGGGTTCTCATGTGGAGATGAGCTAAGGGTACACTGAACACCGAGGATGCCATGAGGCCCAGCATCCATTGCCTCGAGATGACTCAAACCGAGCTGCCTTCTCTGATGTATCGGGCCATCTGTAAGATATCTTTCCTTCTGTCCTCTGGAAAGAAAGCCTTCACAAAGGAGGTGTCCAGAAGAGTTCTTATGAAGAGGAACTTCTGGGAGGGCTTCAACTGCGACTTGTGGAGATTCAGCAGGACTCCTATGGACACGAGGAAGCCAGAGGCCGTGGCCACGGCCTCCAGAGTCTCTTGCCTGGGGGGGACTTGCTAGGAGCCAGTTGTCCAGATATGGAAACACTTGTATTCCGATTTTCCTGAGGTGAGCCACGAGAATTGCGCAACACTTTGTAAAAACCTAGGAAGCCAAGGATAGCCCAAAGGACAGGACTCTGAACTGATAGTGTAGACCCAATGCCACGAACCTTAGGTATTTGTGGTGGTTTTGGTGTATAAGAATATGTTGGTAGGCATCCTGCATGTCCAGGGAGGCTAGCCAATCATGTTGATGAAGCAAAGGTAGCACGGTACCTAGTGATATCATCTTGAACTTTTCCTTGTGAAGGAACTGGTTTAGTTTTCTGAGATCCAGAATGGGGCACATGCTGCCAGTTTTCTTTGGAACCAGAAAGTAATGGGAGTAGAAACCTGTGTTTCGTTGATCCAGCGGAACTCTTTCTACTGCTCTGTTTTTCAGAAGGCCTTGTACCTCGAAAGCAAGAAGGTCTGACTGTACCACCGACAGCCTGGGCTGTCATTTGGCAGGATGACCTGGAGGAGTTTCTGAAAGATTGAGAGTACCCCTCAAGAATTATCCGGAGGACCCATTTGTCTGATGTTATAGATTTCCACGATTGCAGAACTGAGTCAGACGTCCTCCCACCACTGAGGAGGAGTCCTCCTCAGACAGCTGAGGTGGGACTTGGGCTAGAAGGTGGCACTGGGCACTTTGGGGCCTTGTGCCTTCTGTTGCACTTTCTTTTGCAGTTGGGGGTTGTGGTTTTTGTTAAAACCTCCTCTGTCTTTGCCCCAAAAGGGCTGACAGTTGTGAAACTGATGCTTGTTCACACCTCCTCTGGAGGGAGTGAGTGCTGGTCTGGCCGTCTTAATGGCAGAAGATGGCAGACCTAGTCTTCTGCATGTCCTCCAGAGTTTGCTCCATTTGAGGCCCAAACAGATGCATACCATCAAATGATAAGGCCATAACTCGTTGTTGGGCGTTATTCGAGAAGCCCGATATACACAGCCAAGAGTGGCGGCGGGTGCAGATGCCAGCCACCACCACTCGGGAGGAGGTATTGAAGGTATTCATTGCACCTTTAACCTGCTGGCTCCTGGATTCGATATCCCTAGTTATGGTGTGACGCAACTCTGAGTTAGCGTCCGATTCGGGCAGAGCTTTCACCATTTCTTTGAGGAAATGCCAAAGTACATACTCATATTGAGAAAAATAGCCCTGGTAGCTGGCAATGCACATCCCTGGGGTTGAGGCAGCAAAGACTCTCTTACTCAAGGTGTCTATCTTACGAGATTCTTGGTTTATTGGTCAAACCGTAGATTCTTGAGGAAGTATGGCCTTATTCTCTGCCAAGATCACAATGGCATCAGCAAAGGCTTGTGAGGCCAAAATAGGATGATCCTTGGGAGGAGTATACTTCCCCTCAATGGACTTAGCCACGGAAGGAATGAGAGCCGGATTCTGCCACACCATCTGAGAGAGGGTCTCAAAAGAGGACTGTACCGGAAGGGTTAAATCCATAGGGATCTCCGGGACATGAAGATACTTGAGTCGTAAAAGTTTCCCAGGATCAATCTCTGAAGCTTGGAGAGAAAGGGCAGAGTTTAAAATTTTTGAGCCGAGACTTAAAGGATAGGTCTTCCACCACAGGCTCTGCAGAAGGATCGATTCCTGCTCCGAGGGCAGTATCATCAACATAGTCACCCAGAAGATGATATGGGTCAGGCTCAAAATCATCTCCTGACATCCAGAGGGATTGCACAGACAGGAAAGGAGTGAAAATTAGGAGGAAGAACAGAAGAGTAAAGAATCGGAGTCGAAGACCCCCGAAGGCTGGTCAGTACCGCGCCAGCCCCGGGAAAAAGGAGGGGGGTGGTGACAGCCCAAACGGCGCAGACAGAGCCCCCAGCGCCATGCACGGCACCAACAGAGCCCCAGACACCACGCACAGCTCCGTGCTCGGCACCGACAGGGCCCACGGCACCATACAAGCCTGCGGCACCACTGACTGTGTCGAGAATACCCCAGAGGTCAAAAAAACTGCGATCTGAGGAAAAAGAGGGAAAAAGAAAAAATTACTCACCTTAGTAACTGTGTTTCTTCTAATAGAGTCTTGCTGTATTCTGACAATTGCAGTTAGCTCCAGCCTTTGAACTGCCCCAGAGAGTATAGGGTTAAATTTCTATGCAGGGCATAGAATGTTGAGCTCGAGCTCGGTTGAAGACTGTCTGCAGTACTTTGAATCCAAACCGTCAGATTCTTATGAGCTAAAAATTCACTGACCTATTAGAATGTGGAAATTGTAAAATTTCTACTAGCCACTGGCAACTAACGGTCTAGGTTCCCAAAGGAAAACTCAAGTCAGAAAACCCAAAAACCAAACAAAAACCAGGTAATGAAGCATAAAAAATTCTTAATAACCAAATTAAAGCAACCAACAGGAAGTGTGATGAGGAGACCCCGGGGGGCAACACTGCACCTGCCCACCCAATTACCAAAAACAGGTTCTGAGAGGGGACGCAGGGAAGGAGGTCAGAATACAGCAAGACTCCATTAGAAGAAACACAATTACTTAGTTAATTTTTTCTTCAAACAACATGAAGTCTTGCTGTATTCTGACAATTGCAGACTACCAGGCAGTACCTCCAAGGAGGAGGGACAGAACCTACTTTGGGAATAGGCTCTGAAGCACTGCTACACCAAATCTAGCATCACTCCCAGCCTGGATATCTAGGGAGTAATGCTTGGTGAAGGTATGACCTGTTTTCCAGGTAGCTGCTTGGCAAATTTCTAACAAGGGAATATCCCTGACCACAGCCAGAGATGCAGCTGTACCTCTAGTGGAAAGAGCCCTCAGGCCTGAGGGAGGAATTTTTCCCAGTTTCTCATAACAGAATTGGATACAGGACATAATCCACCGGGCAACTGTTCTCTTGGTGGCAGGTTTGCCCTTACCTATAAGTGAGGAACAACTGGAAGGAGTCAAACCTGTGACCCTTACGTTCTATGTAGTAACTAAGGGCTCTTTTAACATCTAAACTGTGTAATCTTCGCTCTCTTGAGGAAGCATGATCAGTGAAGAACACAGGAAGAGACATGGACTGGTTCAAGTGGAAATCAGAAACCACTTTGGGTAGGAACCTCCTACTGGTTCTAAGGACCACCTTGTCCCCATGGAATGGGGTGAAGTCCGGTTCAACTGACAGAGCTTGCAATTCACTGATACGTCTGGCAGAGGTAACAGCAACCAAAAACAGTTTTCTAAGTCAAGTACTTGAGCTCTGCTGAGGACATAGGCTCAAAAGGGGATTGCATAAACTGAGCAATGCAGACATTCAAATCCCAGGCAGGAGCAAGATCCCTAAAAGGAGGATTGGTATGAAGAAATCCTTTGAAAAATTTACAGAATACAGGATGTGATGACAGAGAGGAAGGCTTTCCCACCGACAGAAAAGCAGAAACAGCTGACAAATGTACCTTGAGAGTAGCTGGTCTGAGGCCTATACCATTAAAATGAACCATATAATCCAGAACTGTAGACAATTCAGCAGTGTCTGGGGATATATGCTTCTTGGAACACCAAATGCTGAATCTTTTCCATTTGCAGTTGTAAGTTTTTCTGGTGGCAGGCTTTCGAGAGGCTTTGAGAATGTCCAGAACCCCTTGGGACACATGCAAATCTACATATTCTAACTCTTCAAGAGCCATGCCTTCAGATTGAGGGACTGTAGACTGGGGTACCAAATCCTTCCCTGAGATGAGGTTAACAGATTGCACTTCCTGGGGAGAGACAGGGGAAGATGGACTGCTCGTGACAGCAGCAGGGGATACCATGGCTGCCTGGCCCGGTCTGGAGCAATCAGAATGAGTCTGCAGGACTGTGACCTCATTTTGACCAGAACTTTGAACAACAGAGGAAAAGGAGGGAAGGTTGAGAGGAATTTCCCTTCCCAGTTCAGAACCAGAGCATCCGGAAGGACTAAGCCCAGTACTGGAGGTCTGCAACAAAACAGAGTAAGTTGGTCACTGTCCGGGGCTGCAAAGAGATCTATCTCTGGAGTATACCACCTGGAAAAAAAATCACTTCTAGCACCAGGGGATCCAGAGACCATTCGTGATGGCCCTGGGAGATTCTGCTCAGTGCATCTGCTACCACATTGTCCTTTCCCAGAAGGTAGACTGCAACTAAGGAAGTCTGCAGAGAGTAAGACAAAGACCATAGTTTCATGGCTTCCGTGCACAAGGCCGTGGTCCGAATGCTTCCCTGCTTGTTGATGTACCACATGGTGGTGGTGTTGTCTGTCCTGACCTGTATCACCTTGTTCTGCACTGACTGAGAGAAGGCTTGCAGAGCCAGGAGCACTGCCCTGAGCTCCAAAAGACTTGATATGCAGGAGGGACTCTTGATGGGACCACTGTCCCTGGGCTGTGAGAGCCCAGAGATGGGCTCCCCACCCCAACAGAGAAGCATCTGTGGTAAGGACCACAGAGTGGGGCTGATTGATAAAAGGAACCCCTTGACCGAGATTGTACTGATCCTGCCACCATTGAAGTGCCTGGATCAGAGTCTGAGTCACTGGAACTAGTTTGGTAAGAGGATCCTTCTTTTGGAACCAGAAGGACCTTAGATGGAACTGAATGTCCCTCATTTGAAACCTGGCTCTTTAGAACACTGCTGCAGAAGCTGCCATGTGACCCAGAAGCTGAAGGAAATGCCTTGCTGGTCGAGAGACCAGAAGGCAGAAAGAAGAGGCCAGTTCTGAAATGGCTGTAACCCTCTGCATGGGAAGAAAAGCTCTTGCCTTGACTGTATCCAGCTCTGCTCCTATAAAAGTGAAAAGCTGTACAGGTTCAAGAACTGACTTGGAAAGGTTGAGAAGAAACCCCAAGGAAGTGAGCACTTGCTGGGTCACTTGGAGGTCTGACTTGACTTGGTCTGGGGACTGTCCCACAATGAGCCAGTCATCCAGATATGGAAACACTGCAATCTTCTTCCTTCTTAAAAAGGCCACCACTACTGCTAGGCATTTTTGTGAACACCCCTTGAGCTGATGTTAGGCCAACGGGCATTGCTCTGAACCGATAATGGCCTGAAGGCAATTCGAACCCGAGGTACTTTCTGTGGGAGCACCTGATGGGAATGTGAAAATAGGCATCCTTGAGGTCCAGGGAGGCTAGCCAGTACCCTGGCCTTAGAGAGGGAAGAATTATTCCCAGAGTCACCATTTTGAACTTTGGTTTTAACAGATGCTTGCTCAGATATCTTAAATCCAGCATGGGTCACCACTCCCCTATCTTTTTTGGGGTAAGAAAGTACCTGGAGTACAGACCTTTGCCCCTGTGTAGGTAAGGCACCCTCTCTTTGGCCCTTAGAGCCAACAGAAATGAAACCTCTGCTTGCAAGGCAAGGGATTCGGAGGTGCTTACAGGTGCAAAAGATCTGGGCCTCAGCTTTGGAAATCTTTTGAAGCTGAGGACCAGTCCCTGGCTTACCACTTCCAAGACCCATTTGTCTGAAGTAACAGACTTCCAGTCCTGGACGAAGTAAGCCAGCCTGCCTCCTACTGGTATGGGGGAGTTGACCTGGGCTGACACCTCAGTTTGTCTGCTTGGCAGGAGCCTTAGGCTGAGGGGTGGATGCAGCCCTGCTCATCCCCCTTCTGCCTCTCCCTCTAAAGAACCCCCTCTAGGAAAAGGGAGAAGAGATCTGCGCTTGGTAGAAATGCCTATGAAAATGCCTGCCCTGGCTTGTTGCCTTTGGAGGAGTTGCCTGCTTTTCCTTGGCCTGTGCACTCCTGTAAGTGGTCCTGTATTTGTCCATTTTCTTCATGTAATTCTCTGTCTGCTCCCCAAATAAAGAATTACCCACCACAGGGAAATCCATGGCCTTAGCCTGGGTGTCCTGTGAAAAGTTAGTACATCTGAGCCAAGCCATTCTCCGAAGAGCCACAGATGTAGCCATGACTCTTGATGACACATCATTGGACTCTATAGCAGCATGAAACTGAGCCTTAGATGCCTCGATCCCATCAGCAGCCACCCCGTCCAGCTCCTTGGCCAGCTGGGGAAGCCTGTTAGCCAGTGCCAGTACAGTGTCCCATCTGGACTTCTGGTAGCTGGCTGAATAGGCCATATAATTAGTCTGCCTAAGTCCCAAAAGGATGCCATGTACTGTTTCTGCCATGGCATCCAACTTCCTGGAGTCTTTATCTGGGGGTGGAGCCAAGGCAATGCCTGCCCTATCACAGGCTGCAGCCTGCACTACTAACATGGCTGCATTGCTGGTAAAGAAACTCTGTATACTGAGCCTGACAGAGTATACCTCTTGTCCATCCTTCTGTCCACAGGAGGTAGAGTTAGGAGATTTTAGAATGTTTTGAGTCTGCTTCCCAAAGACTTATGAAGGGAATAGACAGTCTCTTGTACTCTGGGATATCCATCATTTCAAAGAAGTCAGGCTCTTCTTGGTCCTGCACAGCCTCCTCCATAGGAAGCTGGAGGGTATCTGCCACTTTCCAGTAAAACCGAAAGTGGGGAGGGACTCGGAGAGCCTAGGAGGAAACACCAGAAAGTCCGTCTGGGGAGATGTCCGGTTCTATAGGCACATCCAGACTTTCTAAGTACTCATAAACTTAATCCTCACATTTTTCACAGTCCTTCTCCTCAAAATCCGGTTCATAAAAATCTTCAGGGGCATAATCCTGAACTGGAGGAACTGACCGAACCGAACTCCTACCAACCGGGATTGGATTGGTCAGAACTAGACAAAGTAATTCCACAATCCGAATCGCTCGGGCAATTTCTTCCGCGGTCGGAACATGGAGTTCTGGATCCGAACCGGCAGATTTTTCCTTTTTGTAGGAACTGACCCCTCAGGATCAGCTCTCCTCTTGCCCAAAGAAGTATCGCCCTGGTCAGAGGGCACTCCTTCTGGTTCGGTGGTAACAGAACCGGGCTGGCCTTCCAGGTTAGCAGATTTCTCGACCTCCTTCTCCCCAAGTCTACCTAATCTCTTTTCCAGGGTAGACTTGGGAAAAATCTTACATATTTGTCAGTCTGAATTGAGGTGGTCAAATCCCAGACAGTAAACACAGGTGGTGTGGGGATCGGCTTTAGCAATGACCTCCCCACACTCACTACATTGTTGAAACCCAGTGGGCCCGGTTTTTTTCTTGGGTTTCTCAGACATGGCCAACCTAACCAAACTTATCCTTTTTTCGGCAACCACCAGGCAAGACTCTCTTATCAGTTTCTAACCGTGTTACTGGTGTTTGAAAAAAACGCTAAAAACACGATTTATTTGTTTTTTTTAAAACCGATAAGAACCGGTAACCACACACTTAAATGACTAAATCAAAATACCTAAAGGATCGGTTCAGCCGAACCAATAGGGACTTTTACAATTTCCACAATCCAAATAAGACTATCTAAGTACTTTCTGTACCGCAGACGGAGTGAACCGAATCGCGGTAAAATAATTCGGACAACCAAGACTTTAACTGACACTTTAACCAAATCTTTGAACCAAGCAACAGGAGAAATCTCCGAAGCGACTGTTCAGTGAGGCGGAGTAAAGAATCTGACAGTTTGGATTCAAAGTACTGCAGACAGAGTCTTCAACTGAGCTCAAGCTCAACGTTCTATGCCCTTAATAGAAATGTAACCCTATACTCTCCGGGGCAGTTCAAAGGCTGAAGCTAACTGCAACTGTCAGAATACAGCAAGACTTCATGTTATTTGAATGGCAGGAGATAGAGGCATCGGTATGGACTTCTGCACCGAAGCCATGTAAGGAGGATAAACACCGGAGTGCGGAGTCGACAGCACTGAAGAAGGCGCCGTGCAACTAGGAAGGCCCAATCACCCTACCCGTCCCCCAGAGCTGAATGGGCCAAAGGCCCCGGCATTGGAGTGACCGGCTCGGGCAACTGGACCAACCTTCGAGCCCACTGCTCCATAAGAGCAGCACACTGGTGAAACTAAGCTCCTCGGAAAGGCAGAGAGGGGCTCAGATGTCAAGAGGTCTGCCATCAGAGACAGAGACCAGCGACTCCGACAGAAGTGGAGACGGTGCCTGGTCCCAACAACTGACTGTCTAGGCACAGACATATCAGTGGGCGACCTCGAGTGATGCCTTTTTCTCTTTGACCTATGCGTCAAAGAGGAACTCAAGGTCGAACGGTGCAGAGAATGGGACTGTTTCCTTTCATGCTTTCTGGGGGACTGCCCATTCCCCTGAGCATTGGACCATCCATTGTCAGACCCCCCCCCCCCGGGGAGGGCAGCAGACTGGACCTGGCCCGGCTGAATGAACAGCTTTCATATGAAGTCTCCCTACCCGCTCATGGTCGACTCAGTCAATGGAGGGCTGAAGACTTCTTGATGTACAATTTAAATATATAGAATATAAATCAGTACTTCGAAATAAAACTACAAAATAATAAACTGAACTATTGCTGCTAGTGAAGTTTAACTCCCAGTAGGCGAGTGACATTGTCACTGGTAGCGCACTCGATGGCGGGGAAAAAAAGGAACTGAGGTGGTTGGAGGGCCGACGCCGAGAGTCTTTACCGCACGAGCAGAGGCTCGCGGTGCCGCTTCCTTGCGGCTCCATCTCTAACGCCGGCCCTCTTAAAAAAAAAAAAAAAAAGTTTGCGCCCGCTAGGCCCTAGCGCCTCCAGCGAACTCCCATTAGTGTGAATGAGTGGTGAAGACTTTATGTCCAGGAAGATGCATCATTCTGTGCCACAGCTGGGAAAACACATTTTAGCCTGGATTTGAAAAAAATTACAGTTGTCCCGTTCATAAGGGGAGGTGTGGAAAAAAATCTATAGAAGCATAGAATTTGACGGCAGATAAAGACCACTTGGCCCACCCAGTCTGCCCATTTCCCTACCTGATGGATAAGCTGCAGATTCTAGTTAATCAACAGCTTACTTCCTCCTACCCCCCCACCAGATTTGCCTTATGCCTGTCCCATGCATTCTTGAATTCTTCCACCGTTCCTGACTCCACAACCTCCTCAGGAAGGCTGTTCAATGCATCCACAACCCTCTCTGTGAAAAAATATTTTCTAACATTACCTCTGAGCCGTTCCCCAATTGTGCCCCTTGTTCTTCCACATCTTCTTTGAAAGATACTACCCTCTTGTACTTTAATTCCCTTTAAATAATAGAAACTTTCAAGTATGTCCCCCTCCCTCCATTCCTCAAGGGTATACATATTAAGCTGCTTTAGTCTCTCCTTGTATGTCTTCTGGTGCAGACCCTGCACCATTTTAGTTCCCTCCTCCAACACTTCACTCTGTCTATATCTTTGCGGTCTCCAGGTGCACGCAGTACTCCAGATGGGTCTCACTAACTGTCTGTACAGAGGGATAACAACTTCCTGTTTCCTATCATTGATGCCTCTCCCTATGCATCCCAGTATCTCCCCAGCCCTCCTTACTGCCTTCTCACACCGCTTGCCCACCTTTGGTCATCTGATATAATTACTCCTAGGTCTCTTTCGATTTTTTGTTAACAACTCACCCCATTGTTTACTATGTTGAAAATTGGGGTCAAAATATATAAAATTATCAAAATTACAAGCGAGTGTAGAAAAATTCAACGTATGTGCATTAACTTTGCCATTTTTATATATTCTGACCCCAAATTTTCAAAACAGCCTTCTTATGACCCCAACTGCAAAAATCGCCTTTCAGGCCTGATCTGAATATTTCCATCACCACTGGTCATGAGGCATGGTCCCAAAAAGGTCATGTTGAAAATCTGGGGTCAAAATATACACAAATGAGAAAGATGTGCATGAAAGTTCAAAACCCCACTGAGGTACATTAAACCACACTTACCTTAGTTTGTCATATACTGCAGTTCCAGCAGCAAGACGTGCCTTCGAACAGAGCGTGGATCCTCACCAGGGGACATGTTCAGGTGACGGAGGGTGTGCATGTGGGGGGGGGTGCTGAGTGGGAGGTCAGGGTGTGGGGGTCAGATCATCGAGGACCATTTTCTCTTTGCGGGGGGAACAGCGAGGAAAGTTCTCATTTTCAGGGGACACTGACATTCTGACACTGGACTGGGCACCCCAGTGTTTGTGTGGCTGTTTGGCGGCACCTGGTGTGGACATTCTGGCACCGTGACCTAGAAGTGGGAAAGCAGTGTGTGACCAGCGGGGGAGTAAAGAAAGGCAGCACCAGGGGTGGCGCTCAGTAGCTTACATATACAAGAAATTTTTTCCTCCAAAAAGAAACATTGGGAAGGGGTGACAGGCAACTCGGGGAAGTAGTACTTGGTGGGCACTTTACCTCGCTTTAACAGACAGATAAAGATAGATAGATACAGAGAGAATGACAGAGACAAATAGAGACACAGACACAGAGACAGACAGGCACATGCAGGCAGAACAGCAAATCAACAACTCACTGGTCTCACTGCAACCCACAGCATGACTTCCAGCTACGACTGCAGAACTCAAGAAAGTCCCACTGTTCTCATACAGAGAATGCCAGTGAATGGCTCATTTTGCTAAGCTGGGCACCTTGGATTGTGAGGTGTCCAGAAAAGGTATTTCTGGAAAGTTTTTTTATTTTATTTATTTATTTTAGTCTTTTGGTAACCGGGTAAGGCCCACTAGGTACAAGTGCCTGTTTTCAGGGGTGACCTGGGAGCAACCGACCATCTATGTGAAGACATACCAGTGGGCGACCTTGAGTGATGCCTTTTTCTTTTAAAAAGCAACAGCACAATCAAGCTAATTTCAGTAATCTGCCTTTTTTTTAAAAAAATGCTCATGCATTTTCAATGTTTGTGAGTTCAGAATTAGAAGAAAAATGGCAGACAACATAATAGGTATTTTTGTCAGCATGAGAGGTAAATCATGGAAATAAGCAGTCATGATTTTTTTTTTTACTGTTCAAGAGGCAAATCATGAAAATAAGGACTCATGAGCAGTTTTTTTTTGGGGGGGGGTTGTTTGTTTTTTAATCAATCATTCGTGTCAGGATGTTAACTCTAAAATTGTTTTAAATCTGGTCTGGAAACATACAATATTTTTTTATGAAATTTTCCAAAGGCATACCCTTGGCATGGGTCCCTTCAACCCCGAAAATTTCATGAAAAAAATCAACAGAACCTAGGCTGCAGCAGAGAGCAAAAAATACCCTATGTTAAGCATAGGGAAACAAAGTGTGTCTGTGTCTGTCTCTGTGTGTGTGTGTGTGTGTGTGTGTGTGTGTGTTTTGGTGCTCCACATCTCAAAAGCTAAACAAGATGCCATCACAAAACTTTTGATGTCTTGCAGCCTGACTGTACATGCCAAATTTTGGGCTATTTCATCAAATGATGGCATAGTCATTAAGCTGCAAAAATTGGGCTTTAACATTAAACAGCCTACTCAACCCTAAACAGAAAAAGTTTGGGTATTTAATCCATCAAAATATCCCTAGACCCAAAACACTGTGAAGTTCATAGGTGGTTACAAGTCGACAGCCAAATGGCCATAGTGACTCGTCCAAATCAGAGTATGATAATTTGTTCATTTCCATATGTTTGCCTAATAAGACCTTGAATGACCCCGAAGACTTACTCAGTACAACATCCTTTGGTAGTCTGTTCCATACACTAACAACTCTTTGACTTAACCAGTTTGATCTTTGATTGATCCTAAAACTTTTGCCTTTTAGTTGGAGTGGATGGAATCTACTTTCTCTTAGTTTCCATCTTAGATAATTCTATACATTCCAGAGGTCCCCATTTTGAAAAGTTTTATATGTTAGGCACAGCCCACCCCACCCCGTCTCCTATGTATGTAAGAGTAAATGTTTAAATCTTTTTAATTTGTCACCATACTCCCATACCCTTATTTGTGTAATCCTTTTTGTTGCTTTTCTTTGTATCCTCTCTGGGATTTTAACATCCTTCCTTTTGCAGGTGCCCAAAACTATACACAATACTCAAGATTATGCATACAGGGCAGTATCACTCTGCTTTATATTTCTCAAGATACAGCCCAATGTTTTTGTTTGCTGTATTTGCAGCTTTTGACAGAGCTATTAAGAGGACAGATTTTGTGAAATGATTATACCTAGATCCGTTCCTGGTTGATAACTGGTATGTCCTTACCGTATAGTGTATAGTTTGCATACCTGTTCCCTTTCCCTATATGCATTATTTTGCACTTTTCAAAGGTTGAGTTGTAATTTACTGTATTTGCCCATGCCTGCTAGCTGATTTACTCAGTAAGGTGGGGATGTAAGTACACAACACAATAAACTACAACTCAGCCCTGAAATAGTTTCAATTTATTGATGACATCATATGTGTTTGAAGGGGAACAAAGGAAGAGACATCAAACTTTATGGAATTTTTTTTAACAATGACTTGAATCTAAAATCCACAAATGTATTTATTTATTTAGTTTTTGCTGACTGGGAAAGGAGGACTAGACAATTGGGGAGGGGATACAGATGGATGCCAAACAGACACTGAACTAGATTATGCGGTGGTGGTATTTTAGTGAAATGGGAAATCTGGCCAAGACACTGGGGAAAGTCCCCTGCTCTTGCAGTGGGGGGAGCTCTTGTCTCTTCTCCGCTGGACAAGATGGCCGGCCATGGTGTCGGGAGTGCTGTAGCTAGTGACGGACCTCAGCATTCTGCTCATTCTACTGACGTTATGGATATTGGAAGTGATTCATTATCTGAACCTATGCATATTGAGACTGTTGTGGTCTCTGAAAAGATGGATTTAGAAACTACTACTTCTGCTACTACGGACCAAGGGCATTCACACCCTGAAATTGTGGCCTTTCAGCAACAAACAGCTAAAGCTCTCGGTAAGCTCTCTCCTGAAGCCGATACTCTACGGGCTACTCATAGGAGGCATGATCTAGCACCTGAACCTCAATGATTTATAATACAGAAGCGAAGGGAAGCATTGTTGCACTTACTGCAAAAGGAAGATGAAGCTTTGTTACATCTGCAAACTTCACAGGGTCATATTCAGATGGAGAATCAGGACTCTCCTTCTGTTCACCAAGGCATATTTTCGACTTCTGACAATGCTCAACCCCACAACCGACTTGGTCCCCGGATCGCACCTTGTGTTCTGCAGGCTGGAAGCAAACAGCTGATGGCACCGCTTGGTTTTCTAATTTAGTTCCAACTGCTACAGAGCTGCAAGGCTTGGCAGCTGAGTTGGCGTCTGTCACACTCTATGTTATTCAGCCTCGCCCTGCCTATTCCGTGGTTCACTCAGATGGTCTGCTTGCAAGGTCCTGCAGAGATTAGCCAAAGGGTATTTTGCTAGTTTTGCTGATCACAGAACTGGGGATGAATGTAATGCCTGCTTCTCAGCCTGTGTTGGAATCTTCAGTTCCTCCAGTGACTTTCAGTTTTCTACCTCAGACGTTCTCCCTATTGCACCCCTGATGCATGAGCCTCCTTCTACTTCCTGGGCTGACTTGGTGGAGACAGCTGCTCCCATTGAGCTCAATAATGAGACTCACTTACATTCTTCTTTACCCTCCATTTCTCACGGGTAACCTAGATGATCAGCGAGGCCCTCCTGCTCATGCTAAACCTTTTAAATTGTCAGATTTGTTTGCAAATTTAGGGGAACCAGCTAAACGTAAGAACACTGAGATTTAAATATGCTGGGGGCTTAGATGTACCTCCAGACAGGACTTATGTTGCCAGAACCTTGCTAAAGAAGACTATGCATTTCACTGCTACTGAAATCTTAGCACTTATCCATACTGCTGGGGACTCCCAGATTGACGTCAGCTTTTGCTCTCCCGTTCTGCTAGATAAGTTTAGGTTGAAATATGGTTCTCTAAAGCATACCGCTGCCTGGTCCCCTTTTATAATTATTCCTCTGACGAAATCAGTTTGGAAAACTGTGAACATTTTATTTAAGAATGAAGGGGTGGACATTTCTAATATCTTGCACTGGATAAAGCAACATGTGGATGCCATAGATAGACCCTCTCCTATTCTGGATTCTGAGAATATATGGACAGGGGGCTGGCGACTCAAGGTTAAACTCAAAACTTTTGACTCTGGTATTCAGCACCTGCCTAGCAGTTTTTTTATTGGAAGGGATAGAGGCTTTTGTTTTTACCCTGGGCAGCCTAAAACTTGCCATAGATGTGGCTCTTCAGCACATTTGAGTAATACCTGTGAGGTGCGGGTCTGTGACTTATGTCTTGAGACTGGCCATTCCAACCATTATTGTCCTAATCCCATCTGTTGTAACCTTTGTGAAGAGAAGGGCCATTCCTATAGAATGTGTCCATGGGCCGCACATAATAAGGGTTCCTGTTATGACCAGGAGGAGATGGTCCTGGAAGCACAGGAACAGAAACAAACAAAAAATTGGTCACTGATTTCTCTCCCTGCTCACCCTCCTATTCTTGGTCCCTCAGAGGAGGTTGTGTTAACCCAGCATGCTCCCTCCAGCTCTCAGCTGGTGGAACCCTCACTTGCTTTACAGGCCCAGATGGAAAACATTCCAGCTTTGGATACAGACGCTCCCTGATGATGACTTTGTAGTGGTGGGTGGTAAGAGGAAACAGGACAAATTACAACCTAAACCCAAGATCTCTCGAAGGGACTCTCTTAGATCTCGAAACAGTTTTGTGGCGCTACAAACCTGTGAGGCCGATGAGAGTGAGGAATCTGACTTGTCCTCTGTGGCTTCTTCTCACAAGGAGGTGTCAGAGGGAGAGGGAAGAACGGAAACAGGGAAAGCCTATAAAAAAAAAAAGAAGAAAGAAAAATGTCGATTCTTTCTTTTCCTGCCCTATCTATTACCGATTTACATTTGTTAACCTTGAATGTTGACAGTATTTGGAATGTCAAGTGCCGGCTTACTCTATTTTCTTCTTTACAAGGGTCTGCTGCTAATGTCTTGCCTTTTTTTTTTAATATAAACAGGACACAAGGTTGAGGACCACTTCCGACATTACTCATGCCCAACGTTCTTGGCCTTTTGGTCCTTCTTTTTGGTTGTTGGGTACCGAGTCCTTTTCAGGAGTCGGCATACTCTTTTAATTTTGGGATTTATGGATTCTAAAGGTTTTGGATATTGAACTGGGACGGTTATTGTTAGATATTGTTTTGGATGCTGTCCCTCTTAGGATTGGTACTATTTATGCCCCACAAACAAAAAGCTTGAGGATTTCACATTTTAAGATTTTAAGACCGTACTTGCATACTGCTAAACTGGTTTTGATTGGTGGAGACTTTAATTGTCTTTTGGATTTTGTGGACAAAACAGGTTTAACCTCCAAACTTTTTTGTGACACAATTTTTTTTTTTTTTACTTCTGTTATGCATACTGTTAGGATAATTGACTCTTACAGGCAGTTTCATCCTAAAGGGGGACACACTTACTTTAGAAATTCTATTTCCACCAGGATTGATTTTCTTTTAGTTTCAGAGAATATTCACCTAAAAGGTGCCTGGACTACAGCCAATGCTACCTCTGATCATATGGAGTTGCATGTTTGCTTTCTTTAAATGATTCCAGGCGTATGGGAAGAGGATTGTGGAAGTTGAATATTTCTTTATCGACAAATAATGATTTTTTTCAGGAATGTTTGGAACTTTTTAGTCTCATTTTTTTGGTTTTTTATTTTTTTGTATTCCTTTTAGACTGGTGGATAGTCCAAAATTGATTTACGTTGTTTCTTTTCCTCCAGGGGTAAGAAAAGTAGTGAGGCAAGGTTTTTTTTTTTTTTGCAGTTACGTCAACAGCTTTTTAAGCTTATTTCCTTACAAACTACCACTAAGCATAATTATGCCCCCCAAATGGATATCTTGAGATCTGATATGAAAATCTATCTATATGACAGGGCTAAATCTTTAGTAACTGAACAACGTTTTGGAACTCAACTTCGGTGGGGTTCTTTGGATATATTTAAATATAATTCCAAAATTACTAACACTAAAGTTGTCCGGGGTTTGAAAACTGGTTTGGGGGTTATATTGCAGACTAGTAAGGAGATTCTATATTTTGCTGAATCTGTTTATGCCGATTCTTTTTCTAGTACTGTGGTTCTACAACCTGGTGATGCTTTTTTTTCTCATTTAGAACCACATGCTTTGTCTGACGTTGAATCCTGATTACTGGTTAAACCCATTACACAACTAGAAATTGAGGCTGCTATTAAGGTTCTCCCTTCAATAAAGTTCCTGGCCCTGATGGTCTCCCATCTGAGTTTTATAAGCAGTTCCAGCAAGTTTTGGTGCCTGTGCTGACTGCCCTTCGTAACGATATTCTTGATACCAGTTATGTTACCTGTGATTGGTTACAGGCCTGTATGGTTTTGATTTTTAAAAAAGGGATTACGTGATCTTAAGAACTGGAGGCCTATCTCCCTATTGAATACTGATTTAAAGATACTTACTAAAATGTTGTCTAAACGGCTGAATGACATCACGCCTCGCATTGTTTCACTTTTTCAGACTTGTTCTATCCCTAAAATAGGATCATAACAGATAACCTTATACAGATTTGTGATATTATTCAATTTGGTATAGACAACAAATTATCTGGTGTTTTGCTTTCTATTGATCAAGAGAAGGCTTTTGATAGAATTGCCCATCAATTCCTGTACCAGGCCCTCTGGTTTCATGGTATTCCTGATACATTTGTCTCCTGGATACAGTTACTTTATTAAAAGGCCACCTTTTGACTGCTGATTAATGGTTTTCAGGGTCGGATTATTAATCAGTCTATAGGAGTTAGGGCTGTCCGTTGAGTCCTATTTTATATATTTTGGGGCTTGATGTGCTCTTGCAAAGGATTCATCTAGCCCCTCAGATTACTCCTATTAGAACATCTACCCTTTTTACTGTACCAAAAATATTGGCTTATGCAGACGATATCTGCATCTTTTTAGCAGATTTCCACTCAGGAGACACTTTACTTCATATTTTTGGCCTTTTTCAGATATTTCTAATGCCAAATTAACATTCATAAGTGTAAGGCTCTGCAGCTTGAGACTGCATTGAGTGGTATACAACAGTGGCAGGTATTCCAATCACTACTGATAATTTGAAAATTTTAGGTCTTTTTTTGGTTGTTCTGATGCTGGTACACTGAATTGGAATATGAAACTGAAGGAAGGCTATGCTTTAATGTCTAAGTGGAAGAGTATGCAGATTTCCAAGCTGAAGCGGGTTGTTTTGATTAAAACTCTGCTTCTTCCTTGTTTATGTACCCTAGTGTGGTTTTCCCTTTACCTCAGGATTTGGAGACTTGTTTATATAGTCTTTTTTCAAGCTTTATGGGGTTCTAGGCAACCCTATTAAGCGTAATTATACCTACCTCCCAGTGGTTAAAGGTGGACAGGCAATGGTTAATCCTGTAGCATTTTATTTTTCATAATATTAAGCCTATTCTTGGTATTCCTACTAAAAATTGGCATTTTTGGCTGTTGCATGACTTAAAGTGTCTCCTTACTTTATGGGAAAATGGGCATTGGCATTTTCATACTCTTTGGAGGCAAATTTATGTTTCGAACTATATGGAGGTAACTTTCAAAAAGATAAAACAATGGCATATTACTAGGGAAGTGGTTATGTTGTTCTCCGAAACAGAATTATATGATCATGTTATTGAAAGTAAATTTTGGGTCCCTTTGATTTTCACTTCTGGATCCCCTGATAATGTTGATTCCACTCTCCATCTATTAACTGAACCCAGATTACCTGCATATTTATGGGATATGATTTGGCTTTCATGTCATGGTAAGTTAAATGTCAGGAACTCATAAAAATAAACAAATCTCTGATAGATTTTGTCCCAGAGATACTTGTAATGGTCTTTCTGAAACACAACACCATTTATTTTTTGACTGTCCTTTTATTTCGACATTTTGGTCTACGTTGGCTGTGTTTTGACACAGTCCAAAATTTGAATTTATGGACTATGGTACATTGATTTGGGGTGATTATAACTCTGTTTGGAAGTAATATCATAAAAGTACTCTACATGTTGTTATGGGCTTTTTGAAATATTATATTTAGTTGGCCAGATGTACTTGGGTCTTTCAACATGTTTGGTGGACACAAGTAGATGTTATCCGTATGGTCACTGCTCAGGTGAGGTCTTTATATTCCAGAGAATTGGCTCTTCTTTCCAATTCAAATGTGTTACACTTTTGGAGGAATTGTGAAAATTGGTGTTATGCACCTCCTTGAGTTTTATTTTTATTGTTTCGTTTTTTTGCCCTTGTATTTTTTGGTTACAGTATTTTTGTTACTCTCATGCATAATCTCTGTATATTTTGTATTTTGATTTAGTTTCTTATGTCCTTAATAAAAAACTCCCCTGCTCTTTTCAATAAGTGCCATAGAATCTTTAACATCCACCTGAACTACCACCTGAACAGACAGATGGGGCCACGGTTTAACATCTCATCCGAAAGACAGCACCTCAAGAGTGCAGCACCCCCCTCCTGCTGCACCACAGTGTCAGTACTGGGATTTAGCCCAAGTGCCTGGTGAGGGGATAGAACCCACAGCCTTCTGATTTTCCGGCCTCAGAGGCGAGCGTGCAACCTGCTGAGCCATTGACACTGCTAAACTAGTATAGCTAAATATAGTGAATAAATCAGAACTCAAATTTTCTTAACATCACACTGATGGTGAGACAAGATAACATGGTACAGACTAAGGGCTACAGGAAATCCACGGCCTCCAATAGCCATGTATACCAAATTCTGGCCTATTTCAAACAAACAAACACTGGCAAAGTTATTAAGGTGCAAAAATTGAGGTTTAACATTAAACAGTAGCAGTGAACAAAACAACTTGCACCAGGCATCAGCTTATACAAAATGTTTAATCCCTTGAGAAAGCCTACAGGTGAAACCTGGTCGGGAGTTCTGTTGCTTTGCACGGCTTGCTTGCTATTTATTATGCTTCTTGCACGTTAAAAATGTTGTATATGCCGATGCCAGTTGTTTTGTTCACTATTGCTGTAAGTTTAACCTGGCACGGGCAATTCTGAGTGGAGCAGTGAGTTTTGGACTTGCGTTTAACATTAAACAGCCTACTCAACCCTAACTATAGGGGCACTACCACACCCCTATAACAGAGAGAGAGAGACACACATATACACACCGATACAAATATATAGTACATTATATGCTGTCTAAAAGTATGCTGCTTAAAATGTAAACATTTGACCTTAAAGGAGACCATGTGCAACATGCTGTACTTGTTTGATGCATATTTTAAAAAAACAGTTTTTATGAAATTATTTGCTGCTGTGTTAACTTTGAGTTGTAATACCGAAAGATAAGCAACACATTTTACCTAAAATGTATTGTTGGTTTTTGCATAGCTATCTTAGAAATATATTTAGAGATTTAATTTACTATGATACAGAAAGAGGGAGAAGGAAAGAAAACTAAAGTGCTAGAGAACTAGAGAGCTAGAATGAGACAGATAGGCCCGGACCATTAGTTGAAGGAGAAGTCCACCCAAAACTTGAAAAAATATATGTTGTACAGAGTGTTTTAATTTGTATGTGAAGTTCTAGTGTTTCCTTCCCTCTGACTAGTATTAGGAGTTTTTCCTAAATTAGCTTGCTAGCTTTAGGGTAGTTTTTACGACCCTTGGGGCTCTTCATCCCTGACAGCTTAATTGTATTTCTTGTTCCCACAGTGCATCTTGTCTCATGACAGTGATATAAGAGAGACCCAACATACAGCACACACATGCCTAACAAACTAAATATCTTGGAAGCTTAACAAGCTGCACAAAAATTACCAGCAGCAAAGTTTTTCAGGACAGTAAGACCTTTACGATGAGGGTAGTCACTAAGCTGAATTTTATAGAGTTTAAAATATAGCCATCTCTACTGTTGTGAACTAATTGTAAAGCAATGCTTTCTGCTGAATTTATGGTCTCTGCTACATCACTGTCACATGAAACAAGGTGCAGTGTGGGACAAAGGGATACAATTAAGTTGTTTGATATGGAGATCTCCAGGGGTCGTAAAACTACCCTAAAGCTAGCAGGCTAATTTAGGAAAAACTCCTATTACCAGTCATTGGGAAGTAAACACTAGAACTCCACATCGAAGTCACATCCTCTATAACATATTTTTCAAGTTTTGGTGGACTTTCGCTTTAATTTAACATACACCCATCAACTAGGACTCAGCTTAGGCCAAAGATCCTTCAGCTACCGTGCACCCACCTGGCTCAACGAACTCCCATCTACTATAACCCTGGTGCCAACCCTAGGCCAATTTAAAACCAAAACCATGAGACACCTCTTAGCCTCAGAGCAATGCAGCTGCAATTGAGCATCTATCCCCCCTCGGCGCGGGTACCTAATTAACCCCTAATATTCCCTTATCCTCAAATGTAGACTCAGAAAGTGGAAAGACTGCCCACACACCATTTGGTGGATGCTTATCCTGCCTAGGGATGTATACAACAAAGCATTGCAACTCTCCGTAAGGTCTGTTGTTAACTTGTAAAGCAACACTTTGTAACATTAAGTATTGATGCTTGTGCACATGTTTCCGTAAACCATTGTCTATCATAATCTGTTCGTTTGTCCTGACGTGGAGCCTTTGCAAAGAGTCCTTGACTCAAGGTTGTAATTCGAAAATTTAATAAATAAAATAAATAAATAAAACTGAATTTATATACACAGTGATAAAATCTATATAACAATCATCATTAAAGTTTATTGCCTCTCTTAGTATTATACCTTAAGTACTATAGCACTGATGTGTTATGTAGTTGGGCAGCACACTTTTACTGACCTGAATTTGCCCACTGGTTCTGCTGTACTCAAGTTGTCTGAAATTACCTTGGTATCTTTTGGCCAAATAATTAGCTATTCCATCATGGTTGACCCCTAATCGTCTTGTATCTACCTCGATATTTTCCATAAAATGAACATGCAGTTAGATATACCATCTCTGTCCTAAATCTGTATTCCATTTCCATTTATTTCTGTATCATTTGTTTGTCCTGTCCAGGACCTCTTTGTAACTTAGTACTGCTCATCAGAGCTTTCTGTTAAAAAAAAATATATATATACAAAATGCAGCTGACAAGGACGTCACAGGATTTCTACCGCTCATTCACTTTAACAGAAAGCATGATTCTTGCCGGCTTTAACTCCTACTTAAACATTATGGCTTGGTCCTTGAAATACTGTGTACAACACCCATGTCCCATTATTAGAATTCAGGAAACCCAAAGACATACAATTCACAAACACTGAAACACTATATTCATGAAGCATTCCATTTCATTCTATATCAAGACAGAAAGCTAATTCCATTGATAAGAGTACAGTCCCTAATGTCTAGGCAATGGTTACTAGAACGGCTGGCAGCCCCTGCCAGTGTTTGTTTATTTAAGTTTAGGATTAATACATTTGAGCCAAGGGCTCATTTACAGAGGTTCCAAGTCAAACAACACAGTACAAGACCTGGCATAACATAACATGACATCGCTTAACAGAGGTTACACAGTAAACACAGGTGATGCTGCAACAACAAATAGGGAAATATTTACAACATGGAAGTGCTAGCAGTGTTATCACTCACTGGGGTGAGGTACAGTGCCCTGAAACTGCCATGCAGGTTCACTACTGAGGAGCAGTGAAATGAGCAGCCATGTTCCGGCCCAGTGGCCTGAGGGTTGAGGCGCTGGATGCCGCACCTCACTCCACATGAGCGACTCAGGTTCGGGAATGGACTTGGGCTGCCAGGGGTCGGCAGGGGAGGAGAGGGATTGAGCATCCGATGGACTGCTCTCCCTCTCTGGGGTGGGGGGCCTGCAGTTGTCAGCACACTTGTGGCCCTTAGCAGAGGCAGTGCGCTGACACTGTACATTACGGGGGTGAGTCGGGGCATGGCACCAGGAAGGAGCATGTGTCAAAGCATGCACACTCCTCCCATTGGAGTCATTGCACGCCCCACTTACAACAGGCTAGAACAGGAAAAATGGTGACCAGTCGCAGCGGCTTGATGGCCATACCACAGAACACCCGGCTTCAGGGGCATCGCTGAACACTGTATCCAGTCCTGGTTGGAGAGTGTGAGGACTCTCCGACGCGCCGCCGTTGGGGGCAAGCCACGGGGGTAGAGCATGAGGGCCCGACTGGGAATTGGGATGGACTGGACTGCGGCTGGATGAAGGGATCTTGCGCTGGACGCAGTAGGCAGACTGGGAGCCAGGTAGGAGAAACAGAACAACAACAAAAAAAATGAGCAGCCAGAGTAGGCTTTGTCAGGGTGTATCAGTGTGGTAACTCCATGGTGGCCTACAGGAGAAGAATCACAAATGAAATAACTTCCCTTGTTACATGTAACCTTCCCGTAATGTTTAGTGAAGCACTAATGGAGTGAACAAGCAGATATCACTATACTGGTCAACTGGAGTATAACTTCCATATCTACCACCTTAGATCCAGTTATATGGTGGCTCCATTATGGATGCATTAATCTTCACAAGGTTTGAAAGTACTTTTCTTATTACATAAATAACAATTGTATGTAACACATAAATGTAACTGATAAATCAGTTTTGTTTATATGAATGTGTACCTTTGTTTGCATATGCTGCTGCCACTGTCCCACTAACCAGGATATACTTAGACAGAAAATTGCTTACATTAAGTCTAAATGTACATTTTATGAATATTGAAATATTTTTTATAAATTACGATAGGTGGTAATTGAGAGCGACTCTAAACAGGACATTTGCAGCAGAGGCAGTTCAGAGGATGGCAGGGGGGGCAGGATGGGAATAGCGATGGGGCAGAACTAGTAGAAAAGCAGATAAAAACCAGACTTTTCATGCTAGAATCAAGGAACTGGTGGATGCGGATAAAATGAGCAAATGGTCAGGCACTTGGTTCCCTATTTCACCTCCCATGTCTCAGACTCTGCCTCAACCACATCATTTCATTTCAGCTCTTCCTGACTGTCAGGGTTCCAAGTAGCTGGCCCTATTATAGGGATAAGCCAAAGGTTTTAGACAGGATTGGGATGCAGTGGGAGTGAGGTATGGTAGGTAAGGGTGAGGTCCTGGGAGGGAAAGAAACAGGAATAGTCATCCCCTCTTTCATCCCTCTTTATTTGCCATTACTTGCCATACCCACTGGCCAGCTGTTCCACTTAAAATGGTTTTATCCTTATAACCTACATCAATTTCTTAGCAACTTAAAGGAGAACTGCACTGAACCTACAAGTCATTTTTCTAGCAGAAGCTGTTTTTAAGAACCGATTCATGACACGGGCGGATGTTAAGGACTATGGTCTGGCATGAGAGCCTAAAGCTCTGACTTATTTGGGCATTAAAATTTCCCGTTCCATTCCTCTTATGCTAAAGGACAATTTCCACAAGTTGTTGCAAGCTCTAAAAGCTGTCCTAGACAGGTCGGTATCACTCCCCATGTCCCTATGGTGTCGTATCAGTATTCAGAAGATGAATATTCTGCCCCGCTTACTCTACCTGATGGGCATGTTCGGTTTCTACCTGCCCAAAGCCTGGTTCTCCCACCTTCAGAGGCTATTTAATGCCTTCCTCTGGTGTAATAAGGTGGTACGTAGGGCCTACAATAAGCTTACAGCCCCAAATCAAAAGGCGGACTTGCCTTACCCTCCCTATTCATGTACCATATTGCTCAGCATATCAGCAAGCTCTTTCTCTGGGAAAGCAGAGGGAAGCAAACAGACTCTCTCATTTATACCCCACTCTGGCTTGACATTGAATGGGCCTTAGCAGCAAACTGCACTGTTCTCTTCTTTCTCTCTTATACATTCCACCCTCTCGCTTGCCCAAGTCTCTTAAGAGCTTCCCTATTGGGTGGCCTCTGAAGTCCCTGAGACAGATTCAGGGTCATCTCTCCCTAAACTGGACTGGGTTGCTTTCCCAACTGATATGTGATGACCCTAATTTTCAAATTGATCATTACCCTATCTGCACTCCTTCTCTCCCCCCCCCCCCCATAGAGTGTACTCTAGCTGATTTTCTCTGAGTCAGACATAATCTCCTTTCCCTCATTACAGGCTAGGCTCCAGCTTAAAAACCCCAGGATAGCTTCAATTTGTTGCAAATTAAAAATGCTCTCCTCGCTTTCCTGGGTCCAAAACCCTGGTACACTACAACATCAGAGGTTATGTCCTCATTATTTATGGCAGCTAACCATCCTCATGCGGTCTCCAACGTTTACAAATGTCTACAGTCCCTAGACCCTCAACTGCCCTCAGGGGTATGTTACTGTTTGGTATAAGAGTTATCTCTCTCAGCTGGGGAAGTTGTTTGGAATAAGGTTTGGAGCAATATATACAAGTTTATCAAACAAGACAGACTACATCTGACCCAATTTAATGTAATGCATTAACTTTATTTTACACGGTCAAATTGTATAGGATGAGCAAGTTGATCTCCTATGTGTCCCCGTTGCAGTAAATCTCCTGGGTCCCTTTATCACCCTCGCTGGAGTTGTCCTAAAACCAAGCTTATTGGAACTCCATTAAGAGAGTTCCAGACCCCTTGTTAAGCCTGGAATCACTGTTCACCCCCTGAAAGCTGACCTTGGCTATTGTAATCTTATGAAGTGTACTGTATTGTATTAATACCCAGGACCACCTTGAAAATGAGCTTGCTCAGTGGTGTTTATGCCTGGTTAAATAAAGTGATTGACTGACTGATTTTCCTTATCTTGGTGAAACACAGTATTATACTTGTATGTTGAAAAGCAGAAGCTGGATTTGTTAGGCTAGACAATTGGGTGCATAGCCGCATGTGTTACTGGCTCCATTATAGCAGCCTATTTGCACAAAGTCTAATGAAGTTGTGGGAAGAAAAACAGGCAATATCAAGTAATTGACACTGATGCAGTATATATGTGCTGTCTAGGGAGGTCCTCTTCTCTAATCAGTTATATAATGTGTCAGTTCTGAGCAGGTGTGGAGGCGGGTTAAACATGTCATTGTTTGATACTTCAATGAAGATTTCAAAATGCCTCCTCATTTACACTAGCTGGCACAAATCCTGTTTTGCCTTAACTATGATAATGTTCACCTTCTCTAACCTCAAGACTTCTGGGGCCCAATATTTAAAAGTTCGAGATGGCACAAATGGATGTTTGTGTGTGCAGATGGGGGTTTGTGCTGGAGCTTGGTATTCAAAAGAGGGGAGGTGCACATGCTAATGGTGTTAGTGCACGCACAAAACGTAATGTATGTGGGTGGGCAAAGGGAGGGGTGGGGGACTTCAATAGTTACGCAACCCCATAGTTGGCGGATTTGTGCTGCACAAAGGGGGTTAGCGCGGTCACTTTGTGCAGTGCAAATGTCGCCCAACAAAATCTCGTCTTAAACCAGGCAACCCTAGTGGCCAGTGGGGGAGCACACCTGACCCCTGGTGGTTTGTGGGGCCCCCCCAAGTGCTAGCCTGATGTACACATAATGCAGCCCTAGTGACCAGTGGCCTCCCCCAATTGCTGGTCAGTGACAGAACTATAGTTCTCCTGGTGCCATGTGTCCAGCCACCCTGGTTTCCAGCCTATTAAAGGGACAAAATGTCCCTGGCAGCCAGTGGTTCTTTTGCTAGTCCTGGCCCTGTTAGGTACACACATGACCTGGTGGCCAGTGGTTCCCCGGTCCCTGATCCCCCAGCCCCGTTAGGTACACACGTGCCGTGGTGGCCATTAGGCCCACCCCCGGTCGCTGATCCTTGGCCCTGTCACCAAAACAGTATCCATTGCCCTGTGAATGCTGTAAGTGCAATGTACAGTGAATGGTGACCAGATACAACTGTCCCCTGTTGTGTCCTGGTACCCCCCTCCAACTGCCAAGTCCGTTATTACAAGTGATGTAATTCCTGGGGTCTAGTGCCCCACCCCCACGGCAGTGACCACCTATCCTACCATCTCCCCCTTACCTACATCGTCTGTGCCGTTGGAGCCCATACAGCTACTGACACAGCCCTCTGCTCACTTCCTCTGCCGGCCACCATACGATCAGGCTGGGCTTATGTGTCCTATGTATACCATATGGCATGCAATTTCTCTACTGTATACAGTACATGCAGTATAGTACACAGTAGAGCAGACACATGCTCTGTGGTAGGCCTGGAATGCACGGGCACAGCCTTGATGTATACTGTATACAGTTCAGCGCACCCTGTGCTATAGATAAGATGTGCGAGCCCAGCATCGTCATGTGGCGACTGGCCAAGGAGGTATGCGTAGGGCGGCACCAGTCACCACATGGGCTTCCACAACATTGACAATGCAGGTAAGGGGGTGTTGACAGTATGGGTGGTTGGTGCCGTGGGGGGGCTGCTAGACTCCGGGGATTACATAATTTCCAACAGCACACTCAGCTCGGGGAGGACTGGGACACAACAGAGGATAGTTTTTGTTTGGTCATCATGCACGCATACATCGCACCTACAGCACTCACATGGGAATGGATGTTGTTTTGGTGAGGGTGGGGGCACTGGCCACCAGGCATGTGTGTACCTAACAAAGCTGGGGATTGGGGATGGGGGCACTGGCCACCTAGGACATCTTGTACCCTCACTGGGCTGAGACTGGTGGGGGCAGGGTTGGACACTGGGCACCAGGGAATTATATTTGTGTTGCTGACCAACAGTCGGAGAGGGGGCACTAGGTACTGCGGAATGGTATGTAGCTATGAGGGCCAAGCACTCGGTTGGGGGCAGTGCCACACTAACCTGCTGTGTTTATTTATTCTTGGATTACAATACGTCTGAGCACAGACAGCTCATTTACAAAGGTTCCAAGTCAGTGGGGAGAGGAGATGAAACATACAAGGGGGTTAAAATACAATGTTTCCAAAACAGTAACGTGGACAAATATATATATGTATCTTTATGCAGTATTATTGTTCTAGTAAGAGGAAAGCATAGGTGAGAGGGGGAAGGATAAAGATCGGAGAAAGAAAGGTAGGAAGTGGTGGCCATAGGCCTTATCAAGCTGGTGTGGGAGTGGTAGGGGCTGGGGATGGGTGGGGACCACTGGCCGCCAGGGACATCTTGTATCCTTACCGGGCTGAGACAGGTGGGGGTAGAGGTGGGGGGTCTCATCATGTAGATTAGCCCATAATGGGAGCATAAATGGCTTCTTACCACCTTGCATGCACAGTGGCCTCATTTGCATCGGTCCCTTTGAATATCGCCCTAGCACTCCAGCGCTACTGGGTCTGATGGCACTGTTCTCTGTGCAGCAGGAACCCATGTTGGGTAGTGCTAGCGAGTTAACGCTGCACCAACATGCCCCTATAGTCAGTTGGATAGCACTGAAGTGCTGTCCAACTGAATGTGGCATCCTTGACCTGGGCAAGGGCAAAGTGCAACAGAAAACTTTGCACTTCGCTTTGCCCTTTTTTGAATATTAGGCCCCTTATCTCGCTCCATTTATTGGAAGGAATTTATTACTAGTTCAGTTATTTGACCGTCATATTCAGTAGTTGTTTTTTCTAGCTCCATGTGTAGCAAATCTTTATTTGATTTCTCTAAATCACGTATTGCCTTAATCAGAAATGAACAAAGTGCCATCAGAGATCAGGTCATTTTGGGCATTTGACCAGTTCAACAGATTATTTTAAACACAAGGGCAAGTGCCATATGTGCTAAATGCTGCCATTAGGGTGCATTAACACCTATTTCTATGTAGGAATAGTAGCTTGGCAGTGGAGCAGGCAGACGTTTTGGACAAGTACAAATATGTGCTTGTCCACCCATTTCTCCATATTGTCTCATTTGCTCATTCTTTCTTGTTAGTTATTGAATCAAGCCTGTAAGGTTTTCCACAAGGCCTGGTTTCCCTAGAAAGAGATATACTTAAGTGATAACATTCATTTAGTTGGAGTAGCAAAGCAATAACCAGCTTATGTGGATGATAAAATGCAGAGGCCCCAGAAGTTGGTTATTGCGAGTATACTCCAGCTAAATGAATGTTATTACTATTATACCACTAAGAGTTGCATAGATCTTTTTTTTTTATGCAACTCCTAATGAAAAACGAGCAATGCTGAATGTTAAAATCAGGCTTTGAAAAGTAAAGTTGTGATTTTGTGCATGAGCATTAGTGCTGGTGGTATACAGTACTCATGCACAGAGTCATAGCTTTACTTTTGAAAACCCGTTTTCATTTTGTAACTTTGCTCAAGCTAAATAAGCTGTCAAAGCAACAGATTAAAAGAAAGCGGCTCTCATTTGTTACTGTTGCCGACCCCTTCTGTTACTAATGCACAAAGTTGCTTGTTTCCTCTCTCTGTCTTCCCCTCATGCAGCTCACTTCAGTAAGAAAATCCCCTCTTGCTCCTTGCTCATCCTTGGTCTCCCGGTTGGACTCTTTTGCTCAAACTCTCAGATAAATTAAATAGTGTTCAATGTATAAATTGTAAAGTTAGCTACACTGTGGAAGGGCTACATGTAAGGATTTCAGGGGAGCACGAGTGTGAGCGGACTCTAGAGCAGACAGCGGAGACCAGAATATGGATAACCTACTGTGGTCATGGTTACAATCTGAATAACCTACTATGGGCTTTGTTAAAATGTGGACAGCCTATCATGGGTGTGGCTAGATATGGATGGCCTACTGTGGGCGTGTAGTTGGTAGTTTTGGGGATAACTGCCAGTTGTCCTGTGTTCTGAATGGCTCACAATAGATACCTGTAGTATATAGTTCTGTTACTGATGTGCGTGTGGCATCAGCTTCCCGCCACTCACCCTTTTTCTGTTTCTCCTGCATCTGATGCCACTTGATATCCAGAGCCTTTGAGAAAAGGCATTTTATAAATAAAGCAGCTACTACTACTTGTTCAAAGACCATCTGGGCCATGATGATCCCTATTAATATAGGCAGACCATGTACTTCCAGCTACCCAGTTCAGGAAAGCAATGCGTGAGGGATATGATTTAAGTGTCATGCTAAAATAATTTATTTGGTGGCATTTGCAATGAGACAAAACTATTTGGGTCTGGTGTCCATGAGTAAAATTAGTAAAACAAAGAAAGTTTGTAAAACTACATTGTGGAGCAATTTTGCACCACAGGAATTAAATACTGTGTGCCCCTCCCCAAACGAAGAAAACATGTTACTTCAGAGGACACAAATGGCCTTTCACTAAAATGTTTGCTCTGTGTGTGTGTGTGTGTGTGTGTGTGTGTGTGTGTGTGTGTGTGTGTTTCAGTCTGTCACTGTAGTTCCTGAATCAGGCTTCTGAACTGAATATTCATATTTCTTCATGGGGGGCAACTCCTCGTATGTATCTACAGTAGTTCACTCTCCCCAACACTAGTGAATATGGCATCAACTTCCACATCATGGCTGCAAGGGGCAAGGACAAGCAGCTTCCCCAGAAACAGTGAATGTGCAGACATGAACAATAAAGCCATCAGGATATTTTATCTGAAGCAAAAAAATGTTTACAAGATAAAGAGATGGCATGAAAGTTCTGAGCCACTGTTTAAACTGTAGGTACAGTACACCAGATCTCTCAGTTTATTCATTTGCCTTGTTCCTTTCTCGCAGCAAGTGGTGTTTTATGGAAAATTATTCATGTCAACTTCGATTAAGTTTTCTGAAGGAAAATCATTTCTTTAAGACCCCTAAGAATGTCGATTCTTGAATTTCTTTACCACCTGATGCTCTTTTATTGCCAGTGCTTAAGCTGCACTCAAGTCATAGTTTATGACAAACTGTTTTAGTGCTAGATTGTTTAAGGATTTAAAAGTGATTCATAGATTACTGTGGCACTGGGTTGTCCGAGTGTCATACTGGAGCAATAAAACACAGTATCTCATTTGCCAGAGCATTCGTTTCAAGTTTGAACCTTTCTACCAATCACTGGGATGGAATAAGACTGCTATGTAGAGGTGGTGAGCAAACTGGTCTTTGTCCTCTGTGATTTGAGTGCAGCTGTCCTCTTTCTTAGGGAAAGAAAACTGCTGTCTGTCACCTTTCAAACAGACATATGGCACTGTTCTAAGAGTGGGCATCTGACATACAACTGCCTCAGGGTGTCTGTTGTCACTCTAATGACAGTTTCCTCTAGAAGAGATGTCACTGTCACAGTAGAGTCAAAATCCCTTGAGATGAGGAAGAAATGGGGTGAAATGACAAATGTTGCTAAAAACATATCAATACGCAAAGGAATATTTATTGAGCCAATGGCTAAATTACTCTGTAGTTTTCTAGTGCTAGTACAAGGTAAAAACAAAAATGATTTGCCTGGTGCCTACGAGGCTGAATGTGAACATACACTGCAGGGCTGGTGTTACCCTAGTACTGGCTTTCTCTATGCAAGCATTTCTATTATTTACAGCATGTTATCTGGTGATATAAGCTGTCAATGTCAGTGGCTCAGTAGGTAGCACATTTGCCTCTGGGACCCGAAGACCAGAAGGTCCTGGGTTCTAGCCCTACACCAGGTACTTGGGGGTAATTGGGTTAATACCCATAACTGACACAGTGGTGCAGTATGAGAGGGGTACTACACTGTTTGAGGTGCCATCCTTCAGATGAGACATTAAACTGAGTTTCCTTCTGCCCGTCTTTGGTCACTGCCCAGGTGGAAGTAAAAGATCCTGTAGCACTTACTGACGAAGAGTAGGGATTTTTCCCCAGTGTCACGGCCAACATTCCCCCACCAATAAAACAGGTCCATGTAACCCAGTATGCACCTGGAAACAATCTGCGACAGCTTAGTGTACCTTTCCTCATCAAAAAAAAAATAAATAAATAAAAATACAGATATTAGCGCAACACCAGCCCTGAGTTGTATAATTGTTCAGACCCCAAAGAACATACCACCACCACCTACTTGGCAAGTTTCCAGAGACTTCTACCCCTAATTTTTCATTCCCCTTTTGGCACTGTAACTCAAATAGATTTTTTAGCACGGTTTCTTCAATTGTTCCTTAATTTTTGAAAAAAAGATTTTTTTTTTTTTTTTTTATAACCGACACCTTTCTTACACCCCATAAACGACACTGCAAAGTGATGCTCACTGCAACAGATTCGTAACCTGCTTTGTGAGTAACCCTGTTGGCTAGTAATGAAGCAACTGCATAGTGACACACACTGTGCTAGACCTGTAGCATTCTTTGCAGGTGGGGATCCTGTAGGTCACTCTAAGAGCAACTGTTTAAAGAGACAACTGTGTCAAACTGGTGACCACAACACTGTATATACAGTATAACTCGGAAGCAAACAATAAAAGAACAAAATAATGCTCTCAGCTACAGTATATTTATAGGAAAGCTAACTGGGGTAAGATAAAGAAAGAGCTACGAGAATGGTATTTAAGAAAACAAACTATTTAATAAACTCAATTAAGAGATACTTTGGTCATAAAACCAAGAACTACTACTACCAATTTATAAACTGTATGTAAAGACCACACACAGATTACTATTCACAGTTTTTTTTTTGGGAGATTCAGGGCAGAGATAAAATCAGAAGAATCAAAGCAAAGCCACCAAAATGATGAGAAGCCTGGAAAATGTATATTATGAAGACAGGCTTAAACAACTTTCATTACATGGCCTACACAGGAGAAGAATCGGGGAGACCTCTTACTATTTTAAAAAAATACAGTATGAAAATGAACTATTAAATCATCTCATTATTGCCATTAGGAATGAAGCCCATAATACAAGCAGTAACAATAAGCAAATTGCAAACACAGTTTTTAGGACAAACAGGAAACTGTACTATAGACAGAGAATAACTATGTTGGAATTCACTACCACATGAAATAATAAACCGTAACAACACTGATTAAACGAAAGTTAGATATATTTATGGATGGAAGTAACTTGAAAGCTAATGTCAGGGTAGCTGAAATATGGATGTATAACGTCTACTGCTGCTTTGACTACTCCAAGTAATGGAACTGGACTTCAGCAGAATTACAGCTCAGAAATAAAAACAAACTGGAAATACTGAAGGGTAAAATGCTCAAACTACAAATGGAAATATGTCCTCACAATGGAAAAATATAATAAGGGAAGGAACCCACACTGGCTAACTAGGACGGTGCTAACTGGTCAAAATGAAGAAAAAAAACTGTACAGAAAACAGAAGGTGACAGTCACTAGTAGATAAAGGGGACTATGCTGAAGCAGTAAGGGAATGCAATAGGCTGATTAAAAAAGGAAAAGTTCTTATTAGAACAGACATTGGCTACAAAACAAAAAGGCTCAGTAAAAGAATTCTACGCTTATGTAAAATTGAGGAAAACAACAAATACAGGTATATGACCAATAAGTACTGAAGGCAAATTGATAAATAACCCAAAAGAAACGGCACAAAATTTTAATAGTTGTTTTTCAACAGTTTTTTTTCCAGAAATTAATTCATAAAAAAAGAAACTCTGAATCCACCAATCTTCCTGAGATAAAAAAAACAAAGCAACAGGATTTAATAAATCTCAGCACTGGAAATGTAACAAATGAAATGAAAGAACTAGACATAACTAAATCTCTGAGCGAACAACTGTCACCCAAGGCTATGAGGAACTATCAAAGAACTACCCCCCTTTACTTTCAGTATTCATGGAAACATTCCTAACAGAGAGGTCCCGATGATTGGAAAAGAGCAGTAGTAGTCCTCATATACAAAATGGGTAATATGTCTATATGTAGTAAATATAGACCCATTAGTTTAACATCAATAGCCATAAAACACTAATTTCTTAAGGGATCACATAATCAAACAGGCTGAAGAACTGGAAATAACTGATGTAACAGGTTTAAAAGGGGTAGATTATGTGCATCAAATCTGATAACTTTTAATAAACCAGTCCAAGATATGCTGGACAATGGGAGGCCTGTGGATATTTTCACAGGATTTCTGCAAGGCATTCGATGAAGTACCACACAATATACTTCTGAAAAAATATGAGACTACATATTCGATAACAACACAGTAAAATAGGTAGGAAATTGGTTACACAATACAACACAGGCAGTCAGAATCCTAGGACACGATTCACCAGACATCACAGTACTTAGTGGTGTATCACAGGGATCAGTCTTGGGTCCAACACTCTGCAGCATTGTTATACCTGACCTCCACCATAATCTCGCAAATAACTTATCCAATTTATCGATGACAGCAAATTAGGAGGAGCAACAGGTACATTATCAGAAATAAAATCCCTACCGGAATACCTAAATAAGATAAAAGAATGGGTTCATATCAATAGTATGCAATTCAACATGGAAAAATAGTAAGCGATTCATTTTGGCACGAAAAAGCTCAAGAAAGTACAGTTACACAAGAACTTACCGTAACAGTAGATCTCTGAGAGAGGCTCTTGCAGTAGGTAATTACATATAGGACTGATGCCAGCCGGCATCAGAACCCAACGGAAAAATTTCTGCTAGCAGTCTCTGGTGAGGACCGCCCCATGTCAGTGACAGGCGTCATCACGGCATCACTATAAATAGGCAGTCACGCCCCGCCTTCCAGTTCTTTCGCCTGAAGGTCAAAACACAGAAACATAGAATTTGGCCTATAAGGACCGCTTGGGCCCACCTAGTCTGCCCGTTTCCCTACCTAACGGATAAGCTGCAGATCCTAGTTAACCAACAGCCTACTTCCTCCTACCCCCATTAGAATTGCCTTATGTCTGTCCCATGCATTCTTGAATTCCCCCACTATAGAAACATAGAATTTGATGGCAGATAAGGACCGCTTAAAGGTAAAAAGGCAAGACGAGAGAGAAGCGGATATTTCCCTTCCCAGAAAAGGAGCTGAAAAAGCTTAGGGGGATGGAGGGCAGGAAGGTATTACCTACTGCAAGAGCCTCTCTCGAAGATCTACTGTTACGGTAAGTTCTTACGTAACTGTACTATCTTACTTTAAGATGGCTCTTGCAGTAGGTAACCCACATATAGGATGGAGTCCCAAGCAGTCTGGAACAAGGAGAAGCAAGCGGAGGAGGAAAGATGCTCCAGTAGACCCTCTGGTTGTGAAGGCCTTTGGAAAGGAGGCCTTGCAAAACAGCCAGCCCGAAGTCTGCTCTACGGCGAGAGGCAATGTCCAAACTGTAATGTTTCGTAAAGGTATGGACAGAAGTCCAAGTGGCGGCTGAACAAATGTCAGCCGCTGACATGTTCTTGAAACAAGCCGCAGAGGCAGCGACCCCTCTGGTGGAGTGGCCTCTAACTTGACCCGGCAGGGTCTTGTACTTGTCATAACAGAAAGTGATACAATAAGCCAACCATTTCGATAGGCATTGCTTAGAAACAGCATTGCCTTCTCTTTTATGAACAAGACAGATGAACAGTTGATCAGTCTTTCTGAGATCCTTCGTCCTGTTGGTGCAGTATCTCAGAATTCAGTGAGCATCCAAAGTATGCAGGAGGTACTCTCCTTGATTCGAGTGCTGTGTAAAAAAGGCTGGCAACTCTATGGATTGATTCAGTGTCGATTCGGCTACCACCTTTGGGAGAAACTTAGGGTTGGTATGCAGAGCCACATGTTCCTTGTGGAAAATCAAATACGGGATTTTACATATCAGGGCCTGAAGCTCAGAAATCCGTTGGGCAGAAGTAATGGCCACTAGGAAGAGAGTCTTCCAAGAAAGGAACTTTAGGTCCACTGAGGCTGCTGGCTCGAAAGGAGGCAGCGTAAGCTTCTCTAAAATGAAATTCAGATCCCAAGGAGGGGCAGGAATCCCGGATAGGGGGTCGAAAGTGAAGGACCCCTCTCAAAAAGGTCTTACAGACCTCCAGCTGAGCAAACATTCTGTCTGCAAAGGGGACATGATAGGCCGAAATGGCCGCCATGTGACCATTAAAGGATGAATGGCGGAGACCCAGATTGAAGAAGTGTCGCAGGTAATCCAGAAGTTGGCCGACAGAGCATGAGAAGGGCTCGACATCATTGGAGGCAGCCCAAATAGAGAACCGCTTCCATTTCATGGCATAAGTAGATCTGGTTAAGGGTTTCCTGGCCTCCATCAGAATCTCAGCTACTCGGGGGACACTGAGTGGGCTGACTACGTCTGCAGGAGCCACGTGTGCAACTGAAGGGACTTGAGGCCTGGATGGACCAGGGTCCCCGATCTTGGGTCAGCAAAATAACGACAGAGGAAGAGAAGGTTCCTCTGGTACTGTTGCAGAAAAGAGAACCAAACATGCCTCGGCCAGAAAGGAGCGATCAGAATCATTTGATCTCCTTCCGAATAAAGTTTCTGCAAGACCCTTGTAATCAGTGGAATTGGGGGAAGGCATAGATGAATCTGCCCTTCCAGTCTAGAAACAAGTGTCTCTCAAAAATGCTGCGCCTGGGTGAGCGAGCAGAAGACAGGAAGTTTTGTGTTTTGAGGGAAGCAAACAGGTCTACCTGTGGAGTTCCCCAGTGCAGAAAGATGTCATCTACAACCCCTGATCCAGTTCCCATTTGTGAGCTAGGGCAGATGACCAGCTTAGCCTGTCTGCCAGTGTGTTCTTGACCCCGGGACATAAGATGCCATGAGGTGAAGGTTGTGATGCACTGCCCAATCCCAGACTCGCATCGCCTCTCTGCAAAGGGGGTAGGAACGAGTTCCTCCCTGTTTGCTGATGTACCAGACCACACACACATTGTCCATCTGTACAGCTAGGTGACCAGGAGACAGATACAGATGCAGAGCCTGAAGAGCATACAGTACTGTCCTTAGTTCGAGTACACTGAAGTGAAGACGACTTCTCGAGCGTGGACCAGGAACCCTGGGTCCTGTGAGGATCGAGATGGGCTCCCAAACCCTCGTTGGAGACGTCCGTAGTCAACGTCTGCGAGGAGGGAGGGAGACTGAAGGGAACTCCCTGGCAGAGGTTCTCCTGAACCATCCAACACTGCAAGTCCCGAGCCATGGGAGTGGAGACCAGGACAAGTTGATCTAGGTCACCCACCAGCTGATCCCATTGAGACCGAAGCGTCCACTGAGAGATTCTCATGTGGAGCCGAGCGTGAGGGACTGTCGGAATTGCAGCTGCCATTAGCCCGAGGAGGCAAAGGACTGATCTGGTGCTGACCCGCCTACGGCTGGACAACAGGTTGACCTGGTCCTGGAGAGTGGCCGCCCTGTCCGGTGGCAGGAAGGCCATGCCAGAGGTCGTGTCCAGGATTGCCCCAATAAACTGGAGCCTCTGGGACGGGATCAGACAGGACATGGCCTGGTTGATGGTAATACCCAAGGAGGCAAAGACATACTAGGTAAGGGAAAGAAAGCACAGGAGTTCCTCCCTGGATGGGGCTGCCAGGAGTCAACCATCCAGGTACAGGAAAACCTGCACCCCCTGGGTACATAGGTTGGCCGCTACCACTGAAAGGCATTTGGTGAACACCCGGGGCGCCGAGGAAAGACCAAATGGGAGGGCTTTGAACTGGTAGTGGTTCCCCTGGAATGCAAAATGCAGGTATTTGCGGTGGGAAGGGTGGATAGGAATATGCAGGTATCACTAAAAATACCACCAACAGCTTAATCTAGTTCAAGGTCAGTTGGCATTCATCTGTAACCCCCTCCCCTGGGTCATGCCTGAAAATAGGCAGGATTTGTCTAGTGCACTTACCCGGTCAACAAAAACTAAATAAAATAAATAAAATAAATATCCAAAGCGCACAGCCACTGTCCCGGCCGGAGAAGGGGCAGGAGACTCTGCAGCGCGAGCATCCTGAATCTCTTGTACTCCACGAACAAGTTCAGGGAGCTGAGGTCGAGAATCGGCCTCATATCCCATTTTCTTCGGGACCAGGAAGAAATGGGAATAGTACCCCGTTCCCTGATGAGGAATGGGGACGAGTTCTATCGCCTCCTTCAGCAAAAGTGCCTAAATCTCTTCCTGGACCAGAAGATGATGTTCCCGAGAGTAACGACGACCTTGGAGGACGGTGTCAAGGGGGTTTCTGAAGAAACTCTATTGAGTGTCCTTCTGCAATCAGCTGGAGCACCCAGGAATCTGAAGTTATCCTCTCCCAGCCCGGGAGGTGGAGGGAAAACCTCCTTCCTACTGGTTCCTCTGAAAGGCCCAGAGGCTGAGGGAGAGGAAAGGAGTTGGGTGGTGTGGGGCAGTGTCGCGACTGAAGCACCGCTGCTTTTTGGGTGGAGGGCTTGGCAGCTGGAGGGTCCGGCGTTTATTGGCCCGCTTTCCTAGGGTTTTGCCTTTGCCGATTCCTCCTGCGAAGAGACGGCACTGCATTTGATGGGGTGGTACATGGGTTCACAGACTTCAGTGCAGTCCCCTTCTCCTGCAGATTGGTGATAATGTCCTTGACATCACCACCGACCACACCGAACCCGAAGGCGCTTCCTGAATAGCGGACTGCACTTCCGGGACCAACCCTGACACACAGAGCCAGGCATGATGCCGTAAGCCTACGGCGAAAGAGCGGAGCTCCTACCAACAGTGTCCACTGCATCGTATGTAGCACGAAGCATGTGCTGACTGGCCGAACGTGCAGAGCGGACGAGGTCAGCCACTTCCTGTTTGACTTGAGAGTCAAAAAGGAGTCCAATTTGGATTCCACTTCACTAAGAATCGCCTTCTGGTAATCCCCATGTGACCAACATAATTTAGGGCCCTAATTCCCAGAGTGGAAGAAGCAAGATCTTCTTCCCATACTGGTCCAGAAGGCGGGATTCTTTGTCAGGTGGAGCGAGCTCAGATGTTTCGGGTTAGCTGTCCGCCATAGCGGGCGCTAATCACGACCAAATCAAGCGGAGGGTGAGAATCTAGAAAGTCAACACCCTCGAGGCCTGATATAGCCTGTTCAACTTCTGAGGCGGGGCTAAAGCCGATGGTTTTCCAAATAGTGGAAACAAGATCGGCATGAGACTCAGTCTAGGGTGGCACTAAGGTAGGAGCCATCTTGGGCAGGTCCAGATGCTCAGCGAGTTTCTTACACTGCGGATCCGGCTCCAAGGAATGTCACTTGTGAACCTCCTGGATTTTGCGCAGCAACTCCGTAAAGGAAGGATTCTCCGGAGGAGACTTAAGAGGAGTCCTAGGCCTGGGCTAAGACGGAGAGCGTGGCTCATCGTCCGGCTCGGAGCAACCGGAGTTGTCCGAGGAGAAAGAATATGAAGAGAAGGACTCCCTCTCCCAGCATGGGGGAGGAACGCACCCCTTGGAAGGTCCTCAGGGAAGTGTATCCTGCCCTGCCCTGGAACCAGAGAACTCACCCCTGGTATCCGGAGGTGGGGAGGGAGTCTGTCGTCGCGGACATATGGGAGCAGGACTCTCGACCTCTCTGGTGAGCTGAGCCTTGGCTTCAGCCCACCAGGAGGCCAGAGTCTCCTTCAAGTCCACCAGTGGCTGAGGAGAAGGAGGAGGGGGATATGGGTATTGATTGTACCCATAAGGCACATATCCATAACCCAAACGGCAAGAAAACTGGCTTCGGGTATTGAGCCACCGGTTACCGCGGCGTCGGATAGGCTGGCATCGGGTACTGGGGCGTTGAATACTGCGGAGCCGGGTAAGACGGTGCCTGATATGAGGGGTCGATACCCGGGAACCGGGGGTCTGCTGGAGACGCCCTGCCGGAGGGCCCACAGACGGGCCTGGAGCAGAATGCCCGGCATTGGAGCAGCATCCGGAGCAGGATGTCGTCCGGCATTGGCAAGACCGGCGTCAGAGCTGGTGTTGGGGAACCTACGTCAAGTCAGTCGGCTCAGCGGGCGGATGGCCTGGCGGGTGCAGCAGAATCTCAGCATCGCCCAGGGATGGAGGGAAAATCCCTGGGGTCAGGCTGAGGAGACCCAGAGTCCCGGAGGGCAGCGAAGGCTGCGGGGAGCTGGGAACGGTGGACATGAGAGGTCCGGCATCGGCTCAGCCGCCCGTGCGGCGTCGGGCAGGCAGATGTCCGACTTATCAGCAGAGTCCGGGCAGGCGCCAGAGGAGCTGATGCCAGACTTGTGGACCCATCGCCCGAAGCAGGTCACGAAGGAGGTGGCCTGGTCGAGGCCGGGAAGAAGGAGCCATGCACTGCCCCAGTCCAGGATGACTTATCGACCCGTCTCCCGATGCGGGCATCAGAGGAGCCGACGTCCGGCTTACGGAGCCGCTCGAACCAGTAGACCATACAGTGGTGGCTTTACAGAAGCAGAGGCCTCCAATAGCCGGAAGCACCGAAGAACCCGGTAGCGACCCAGGCGGGCGGTCGATGCTGCTTTGGAAGCCTCCTAGGCGGACGTCGGCGGCGCGCGATCTCCTGGAGGGAATGTTACCTGCAACCGCAGCGACTCGAAGGCGAGCGCAGTGGATGAGGAGCTCTTATCCGGTGCTTCTCCTTGTCTTTCTTCTTACGATGGCCTTCAGGGGAAGTGGACACCTGCCGGAGCTTTTTTAACTCCTTCCCCATGCAGGACATTTTCTTCTTTAGTATGTGGGCCTCCAGGGACTGCTGCCTCCATCTGCGGGTGGTGGCGCTGAATTTGAGGCAGTGCTGGCACTTCTCCACCTGATGATCTGGGCCTAGACAGAAGAGGCACTGGGAATGGCAGTCCTTGTGTGGGAGTTGGGCGCCGCACGAGTCTCATTTTTGTGCTCGGAAGATGTAGGGGATGACACACTGACGAATGCCTGACGATTTAGTCAAAGAATTGAAAAAAAAAAAGATGGTAAAAACTACTGACGACAGAGCTGATGAGCGCTGAACTTTACTGCGAGGCGCTGACACGAGCCAACGGTGGGAGAGAACTGGAAGGCGGGCGTGGGGGACCACCCCTTTATACGGACGCCGCATGACGCCGGCCGGCATCAGTCCTATATGTAATTACCTACTGCAACAGCCCTCTCGAAGTAAGATCATACTATATAGAGGGAACCTTAACCACAGAAAGTAAAAATGAAAGGGATTTGGGAATTCAAATCACAGAAGACTTTAGAACAAGCACCCACTGTGATCTGACAATAAGGAAATCAAGACAAATATTGTACTGGGTTGTATCATGAAAGCCTTTAAAAGTAGAACAAGAGAATAACTGCATCACTGTATAACTCGTATGCATGCTCATACTTAGATTACTCATCACAGTTTGTCACCCCATTTAACAGAAGACATTTGAGCATGAGAGAATGCAAGGAAATGCAACACAATCAAACTAACTGAAAATTTCATATACATAGAAAGGCTAGCAGTTTTAAATATGCACAGCCTGAAGAACAGACGGTGATAGATGATGCACTACTTCTGTTTAATACTGTAAATGACAACACTTCTGAGTGATTTAGGATTGGTTTACAGAAACAAATCTCATTACACTAGGTTCATAAATGGCAGGCTGAAGTAAAGGATTTAGACCCAACTCAAGAGGGCATATTTCTATTAGAGCTGGGAAATACTGAAGCAGTTCACCAGCTGAGACTACAGAAGCAAGACCATTCGACAGATTTTAAAAAGGCTGGGCAAATACATGTATACAAAATTCACTTCTCAAACCTGCTGAAAGGCGGGGGACATTCTCAACAGACCAGATAGTTTTCTTATGTCTCTAAAATAGGATTAACCTATGTATAAAAGATTACACAATTTTATCCACACAACAGTGTATACAAGAGTTCCACCATTTCAAAATAATAGCACAAAGTACAAGATCCTGTATTTTCTCATTTCCCAGTATCTGGATGGAGCACGGAATACCTTCAGTTGTCCAATTTCTTTAGGAACACAGAAAGTGTCAGCAGATAAAGACTGGCAGATCCATCTAGTCCGCCTATTTTTCCTGCCTGTTACTACACTATGGACCCTATTTGGTCACAGGTGTCCTCACCTCCCTGTCCTCTACCTGTTATGCCCATGAGCCTATCCCAGCATGCTTGAAACTGCCTACAGTCTTCACCACACCACTCGACAGGCTGTTCCAGGCATCCACCACTCTTTCTGTGATAAAGTATTTCCTCACATCTCTTAGACTTCCCATCAAGCTTCATAGCATGCCTGTGTTCTGGTGTTGCTCCTCCTCTGAAAGCGACTGCCTCCTGCACCTTGTTCACCCCCATGAAGTACTTCTAGGTCTTAATACTTTGTGTTAGATGGAATACATGGACTCTTCTGCCCTAGCTAATATTATACACTGGGGTAATCCATGTTTAAAAGGTGAGCGATCAACACTCTACTGACACCTGGCAAATGAGGTTCACATTCAAGCCCTGCAGTCATACTCATGGGCCAGTTGGGGCTGGGAGTTTTGTAATCAGAGACTGTCTGCTCCTTAGAAAGGAGGGGCAAGCCATCCAGCATGCACCCCTTGCTGGCTAGCCAGAAAGAAGCACTGGCATTATCTGTGAAGGCCCATCACCCCACCGTCCTGGTCAGAGGAAAGGTGCAACCATAATGGCCTTTACTGTCAGTCTAGGAACAGGAGAAACAGTAGTGTAAAAGAACCAGTTTAATTTGGGTGGAAACAGAAACATAAAAAGTGATGGCAGACAGAGGCTTACTGGTCCATCCAGCTTGCACACCCCTACCTAATACTTTTGTGACTGACCTAATGACCCTCTTTCCCCCATCTCCTCCCCTTTCCAGCTCCTCCAGTCATTATCAGGCCACTGTGCCTGTCCCACCATATTTGAATCTACTCAGTCCTTTGACAAAGACCACCAACTCTGGCAAGTCCATTCCTCCTGTTCACCACTCTGTCTGTAAATGTTCTTGTGGATACCCTCTTGAAACCTCCCCAGCTAGCTTTAATGTGTGTTGTCTCTGGTGATATTTGTTCAAACATGAACAATTCCTTATGTTTCACTCTTTTAATCCCATAAAGATATCTGTACCTTTCAATCATGTCAACCTACTCTCATCTTGTCTCATTTCTAGTTTTGTTTCAAACATATACACACTCCTTGATAATAAAGATGTAATCTAATATCTGCATCTCCAGGGTGTGCATTTTGAGAAAACGCTGAGTGCCCATGGGCATCCTCAGGTTCCAGTTGTCCTGGTGGCACAGCTGTTTAATGTAGCAGAACAGTATTGCAGGCAGAACTGGGTTCAAATCTGAGCTGAGGCACTTACTTCTTTCTCATTTTTTCCCCCATATACAATTTTTGCTCCTCTGAGCCCTGGCAGGTGGCTTCAGCCCTCTGATCAGAGGGACTCTCTCTCTGGCTCTGCTGCTCCCATACTAGACAGCCCCGGAAATTCCCCTGCAGATTGCCCCCTGCGGCAGGGACGAGGGAGGTTGCAGGCTTCTCCCTCCCCCAGGAGACCCAACCCAGACGCCAGGACCGCTCTAGAGTACGGCAGGCCATCAGTAAGCCTCCCAGGCTCAATTTCCTGGTTTTCCCCCCTCCTCACCAACTAGTACGTTGGTTCGAGCTTCCCGATCCATATCCCCCTCCAGCCGTCGCTAGAGGACGATCAGTGGGCGGAACAGCTATTCCTCCCTCCTCAAGAAAGGAGAGCAGTCCTCCAGATGCTGAATCCTCTCTCACACCTGCCGACCCCCGGTGGCCCGGGCTCATTCCTGAACCCTGGTCACCGGTGTGGCGCAGGTGTGGCGTCCAGCGCCTCAACCCTCAGTGCCACCACACGGCATCTTTCTCACTTCTAAAACCGTCTATCCAATTTCTCCACCCCCCCCAATACTCTTGTGATGGTCCTGCCATCTTTCACTTTTCCCCTCCCTCCTCCAGCTCCTCCTGTCATTATCACACCACTGTGCCTGTCCCACCCATGTTTGAATTCACTTTTTTTTTTTGATTTTGTTGTTGTTGTTGTTGTTGTTGTTGAAGAGCACAAACTCTGGCAGTCCATTCTTCCTGTCCACCACTCTGTCTTAAAAAGTTCTTGTGGATATCCCTCCAGAAATATCCCCCATCCAGCTTTAATGCATTTCTTCTCATGTTCTTGTTTGTTCTAAGGGCAAACAGTTCCTTGCATTCTACCACATTAATCCCATAGAGATATCTGTATGTTTCTATCATATCAACCCACTCTCTTCGTGTCTCCAGGATTAACATGTTAAGGTCCCTCAATCTTTCCGTTTATGTTTTCTTCCCAACCCCTGTAACATCTTGGTCACCTTTCTCTGTACAGACTCCACCCTGTCACCATCCTCCCACAGATGTGGGCTACAAACAAAAACATAAAATGAGCTAGGCAGTATTCAGACCAAGCAGATGAAAATATATTTCAGGTTTGTGTGAGAACACACTTGTTCAGACAAATACAGTAGTCTGTCATGTAAAGTACCAGTTCCTCCTCTACCTGCAGCTTTCTGCTTGTTTGCAGTATGATCTATGAAACAGTCAATGCACTGTAAACTGCCAAGTCATTCTGCAGCAAAGCTTTATTTTTTCAGTTTCGGAGTAATACCTTTGAGGCAAGGGCTCGTTTACAAAGGTTCCAAGTCAGACAAATACAATACAGTACATCGGTTACAGGAAAAACACTGGAGGACAAGATATCAAATGCAGTAAATACAGAATCTGCATTTAGGTTACAAGGTTACAGTTAAAGAAGTGCCAAGTTACAACAACACTACATCAGTGCACTTCAGTGCTTTGGTAACTGCAGAATACAGACTTGTGTCAGTATAAATCCCAGGCTACAGTGCTAGGTAGAGTAGAAATATAAGCAGCCAGAGGTGTCTTTGTCAGGGGTGTAACAGACATACATGGTACAGAGGGTGTATGTTTTCCTCCCAACCCCTGAACCAGCCTGTTAGACCAAACTTAAAGCATTTTCTACACCATCAGAACTCCAACTATGATTTGTGCCATATTTTTAATCTGTTGTTCTTTAATTCTTTTTTTTGATGATGAAACAAAGTGTACGATCAAACTAATTATAACAGCACAAAATTATCTTTAAACTAAAAAGGTACAAATTCACCTGAATTAATTATCAATTAATCGCAAATAAATTATGGGTCCTACCACAATGAGAGAGAGAGAGAGAGAGAGAGAATGAATGACAGCGAACATCTCATAGGTGTTAGATATGAGGAAATATCACCATCAAGGGGTCAAACAAAGCATTAAGCCAAGAGCCAGAAGGGCGAGTTGACTTAATGAGCTTATTTGACCCAAGATGGTGATATTTCATTAATGTCCAAGATTTAACCATCAGATTATTACATTAGGTTGGTCTGTTTCTCTTTAAACTGTTTGTGCCTTTTTTCCCTTAGCTAGTTTAGTGTGCTTGCACACTGTACTACATTTGTGTGGTGTAGTATTGTCCATTCCAATGCAACTCCCCTAGTGTTTTTCCATAGTGCAGTTGTGTTTGTAGGAATGTACTGTTTTGACCTTTAAGGTTTCCACAGTGTACTGGCCTCCTATAAAAGGAGACATGGTTTTAGCATGATGTCCCTTAGTGTGTGTCAGGATGACCAAGTGGTATGCAAATGTGCCATTTTCAGGGTTGGGAGTGGTGGTTTTTGCAGGTGGGAGCAATATGGTTAGAAGCAGCAGTTTCTGCAGTCGGAAGCAGCATGGTCAATGTATTTGTGTAGTCCAGAGCTGTGGCGAGCCGTTTGTGATCAGGAGCAGCCACTAGGAGCACTGTCACTGAGAAGAGCAGCACAAAGCCAGCAAAAACAAGCACCTGTCAATGCCGAATGTTCGCCGCGTGCATTGCTGTTGTATCTGATCTTGCTTATCCACATTTTTTGCTACATATTTACCAAAGACAGACCATATGAGATGTAATATGTCACTTGCAATGGGGTCCTGATTTTACACAGTTTTAAACTGCATTTACCACGAATTGTAGAGGTGAGGTGGGACATCTCATTTTTAGCATGGTCCTCCTTTTGTAATATATTTTTGTAGGACAGATCATTTTAGATGCAACGTTTCCTTTTCAATGGGGTTCTGCTGTGGGTCCTGTTTTACACAGTTTTGCAACATATTTACCCAGAATAACCAGCTGAGATGCAAGATCTAATTTTCAAAGAGGTTGTGCTTTAACACATCTTGGTACTGTATTTGCCCATGATAGCACAGTTCAGATGCTATCTTGTTTTCAATGGGATTCTTATTTTCCCAATTTTAACTCTGTATTTATCCAGGATATCACAGCTAAAAGGAAACATATTTTAAGTGGGGTCCATCTTTCACAGTGTATTTTTCTCCAGGATACAGCAGCACAGACTCACAGCTGAGTGGAGGCTGTACCATACTGGGGTCCTACTTTTACACATTTTCACTAAATATCTGGCAGGACAGACCAGATGAGATGCAATATCTCATTTTCAGCTGTGTCCTCCTTTTACACATTTTTAGACTGTATTTACTCAGGATAGGACAGCTGAGGGGAAATATCTAATTTTCAATGTGCGCCCATATTTTACCCCAAATTTCCAATAGTCTTTTATGATCTCACGTTATTATCAAAGACAGGTGCAGTGTTGTAAATCCAATCCAGGAGGTGATTTCACAGTGTGACTGCAAAAACATGTTTGGAAGGAATCTAGAAAATAACACCTGTTGTGTTCAGGAAGTGGGGTAACAAAGGATATGTTGGACATTTGGGGTCAAAATTTGCAAAAATAAAGTTACGATTAAACCTGGGAACAATTCAACAGTTCATCATAACTTAGGGTTTTGGTTTTTTTCCCACACTTTGACCCCAAATTTTCAACATAGTCTTTTTATGACCCCTCCCTTCTAAACATGACAGGTGTAATTTTTAAAAGAGCGGCTGAAATGTCATTTTGCCCCACAAGTGCAAAAACACATTTTGGCCAGGATTTGAAAAATGACAGTTGTCATGGTCATGAGGTGGTGTAAAAAAATCGCTATGTTGAAAATTTTGGGTAAAAAATATTAAAACGTCACCAAAGTTACCAGCATGCCTTGAACATTTTCAATGTATGTTTGTAACTTTGTTGTTTTAGTTTTTACCCCAAATGTTTTAACATGGCCTTCTTATAACCCCACCTCATGAACAAGGGTGGAGAATTTTTTCAAATCCTGCCCAAAAGGTAATTTTGCATGGCAACCACAAGAAAAATTTACTCACCATAGTAATCTTCTTTCTTCCCAGGTGTCCTTTAGCATCAGTAACTACTGCAGTCAGCTGGCTAGCTATCACTGCCCCGGAGATGGAATGTATGGTAATGAGATTTATGAATTAGCCAAATCAGATTGCAGCTATGGAATGTGCTAAGCAGAGAGAAGGAAGGAGGCTTCAGAATTTTTTCTGCGCTGGACTGAGCAACACCACCTCTGAGGTGCTCTCTCTCCTGACAAGAAAAAGTTGTTTTTCTTGAGACTGGTAGCTATTTGTTAGTTTCTTATATTATTTTAGTGTGCGGAGTATTTTTATTTAGGTTTTAGCGGTTCCCACATTTCCGGGAACCGTGGTTTTCTCTCGGATCCATGCTCCTCGCAGTTCCCTTTTCTTTATTTTTAAAGTTTTAAGTTATCGTGTCTAAGTATTTCTGTAGTTCCCCATTATTGTTTATTTTTATTGAGGTTCCCTTTCAAGTGGGAACAGACTTTTATATATTTTTACCTCAGAAAAGTCATGGTTCTTTACCGTGAGGAAACTGACCATTGGACCTTAAACAGTTCAATATTCTTTTAGGGGATTTTGTTAATTCGGCATGTCAGAAACCCCAAAGAAAAGGACTGGACCCACAGGTTTTAAAATTGCTTGAACTGCCATATAATTTTAGCTAAAGCTGATACTCACGATCTGTGTTTTAAGTGCTTAGGTCCAGTTCATTACTGTGTTCTTTGCTCCAAATTTTGTTCCAAAACGTTAAGAAATAGAGCAAAAGGCTTGGAGAAATGGCAGAAGGGTCTTCATCTGGTCCCAAACACAAACTCAAGGTTACCGATGAGGGGCCCATAAAAAATACAAATAATGCAGGTGCTGATGAGGCATCTTTGCAATCCAAGCCTTGTACAACTGCTGATGAAGTGCCTTTGAAACCAAAGAACACTAAGCCTTACACTGATGAAGGATCTCCTAAAAATAAGGCTAAAGGGGCTGATGAAGCTCCTAAATCAAAAAATTCAACGGGTGCTGATGAAGTGCCTAGTTCTAAAAGAAAACCAGAACAAGCTATTGATGAGGTGGCATCAAAAAAGAGATGTAAAAATAAACATCCTGTTGCTCCCTAGGTGGTGTCAAGTGGGAAGCTGAAATGGGAAAAAGCATAAAGATAAAACAAAAAATAATGAACCCCCAGGAGGTGGCCCTCAAGATTTTCCAGTGGACCCTCCCTCTATGGAGGATATGGCAAAAGTCTGGCATCTTTACCAAACTATCCAGGGCATGGGCTCTATTTTTGGTACCTTTGATTTTCCTAGGCAAAACCGTTCTGATGCTCCCTCTGCTGTAGGGGCTGACAGGGATGATGATGATAATGAGGTTTTATGAGCCTTCGCCCCATGACACTTCGAGGGTAAGGTCCCGAATCGATGCGTCTCCTGATCTAAACTTTGGAGCTTCTCCTTACCAGGAGGGCAATTCCTCCCAGTTTTCTTTCTTACAACACATGGCAGACTCTTGATCTCCCCTCTCAAGAGACTAGCCAGGATGAGGAGGAAGACCAGGACTAGAGAGAGATGAAAGGTCTTCCCTCTCCTAAGAAGCTGGTTTTCCCTATCTAGAAACCCTTCAGGAAGAACACTATGAAAATTCTTCAAACCTCCACTTCTGTACAAGGGGCTGAAAAAAGGGCTGACAAAAAAATACCAGTTTTCAAAGACTGATACAGAATTTTTGTTTGTTTGTGCACCCAAGTCATGAAGGAGTAATACTTTCTTTTTACAGCTCTGTGGCCGATTGGTAAGTGATTTGGGAGGCTGATATTTTACAGTTCAGGTTAGGGACACTTTATTTTAAATGTCTACTTTTTTTCCCCCAGGGGCTGTAGCTGGATAAGCTGTTAGGGCTGTAATGTAGGTGTCCTGTGTATTTTGTAGATGGTTGTTACCTGTGTCGTTAAACTAGCTATTATATATGTTATTAAAATTGGTTATTATATATGTGTTAAGATTGTGATAAGGTGGTTTGCAGTATGTTTGTCAGGTGGTAATGTGTTATTAAGGTGTTAATAATATGGTCTAAATTATATCGGATATCAGACATGGGAAATATATAATACTGGATCTTACAGGACAAACTCCCCAACCATGTAATATATAAATATATACGTAACCACTCAGTCCCCTGGGGTTACTAGAATCCCCTCAGTGTCAGTGCTAGGTAGAGAAAGGGAACTGGTGTATAACTAGTTAAATGAGTTTTCACCACTCACACTCTTGCTTACCCGGCCTCAGCTAAGATGAGAGAGATGAGCTCATTTATAACTCTCGAGCAGCATAAGCCACAGCAGCTGTGAGTGGGGAGTTTTTAGAATCTTGGGACAGTAGTCAGTGGTAGTCTATGTAGTCAGCAGTTGTAGTGAGCCTGTGGAGCGAGTCGGAGCTGCAGTCTGAGGTGTGAGGAGAGCCTGTTTTCTCACCCTAGTCCTGATATTCTCCAGTTTGCCAAGTGAAGTGGTGGAAACAGTTGTCTACAGCAGGATCTCCTGATTTTCATCCCCAGAGGGGTGAAAATGACTGCTCGGGAACAGATCCTAGGGGCAACCCCTTTTTGATCCAGGGTAATTTGAAGCTGCCTGAAATGTTCTAACAGTAAGTAAGATCTGAGTTTGTGCTGCCAAAGGAAAGTACCTGTGTTTGGTGTTTCTCTGACTAAAAGGGAAATGCACACAGTTCTGTTCGAAGTTTGAGACTGTTCTCAGTTTAAAGTTGGCTGATAAGTGTGGGGTCCAGATGTGGGACTAATTCACACTGTTCAGGACTTTAGTTCTCACACTACCAGTGTAGTATTTCTTAAATGCTGGATGCGAAAGTTCATTCAGTGATGCATTTACCCAAGTGCGTTCAAGATATTTAAGGTGCAACTCTGAAAGAATGACTGGGTATGGATTTGGGAGCAAAGGGTGGGCAGACCCCCATCTGGAGCAACCAGTTCAGGACGGTTACCCATGAAAACGGCGACTACAAAATCGCGACTTCATGATAGCGACTAATTTTCAGCGACTGCATTATAAGCAACTTGCTAATTTCAGTGATCTTGCCTAAATAGCGATTGACCATAAGTTTGCTTTGTCAAAATAGCAAAAATGCAGAATGCATGAAGGCAGCATGAATTTGACTACAGGTCCCAGTATATAGCGAGGACCCCCATGGATGTCTGCTCCACAGTGACATAAAGCAGCCTTCCAGCTGTGGCATCCCACCCACCCACCCTACAGAGCTCCAGGGACCCAGCGCTGATTGCACCCGCACCCAACAGAGTAAGGTTATCTGAGCTCCAAACAGCGGTGAGAGAGAGACAGCACAAGTAAGAGGGGGCTGCTGTTTTCAGCAATCAGCACACAGACACAGACATTGAAGAGCAGAGTATGGGACAGAGACAGAGACACACAGCAGTTCACCACGGTCATCTCAGTGTATGCAGCTTCACTGTGTGTGGCTGGGAGAAAGAGCAACGTGCAGCAGAGAAAGACTAATGTCATTGAGAGAGAGAGAGAGAGACACACACACACACACACACACACACACACACACCCACACCCACACCCACCCCAGTGTTGTGTCACTGTTTTAGTCCGTCTCTCTCCCTCTCTGTTGCTCTGTCCACCGGCACAGAGCCCTGCTTCTCCTCTTTTCTCACCCCCCCACCACATGCTCACCAGCTGTACAGAGCCAGAGTGTCTCTACAGTTATCTGCTGTCCACCACATTGTCAGTCAGCAGCATGCAGAGTGAGAGGCACAGATAGAGGATGCACAGTTTTGAGCCACAGTGTGTGCAAGCATTGGAGAGACTGATGCAATGCTATTGCCCAATGAACACAATTAAGGTGGCAAGTACAACATTCATTACCCGGCGCTATTATTACATGTTTGCTAATTTTGAGAGGCACTAAAGTGTACAATCACTAATACTGAGGTCGCCAAAAAAAACACGCTTATTATTAGGTCACGATTTTTAATCACTATTTTAACACGGAACCGTTCAGGACTACAGATTCTGTAAGGGCACCTGGTTACTTTGAACATAGTTGCCAATGTCCGAAGAGAATTTTATCCCCCTGAATTGGGATGTGCTAGTTATTAGCCATGTGTATGCTCCAGTTGTGCCCAGTGCTAAAGGAAGAAATGTAAACGTCCCATGCCATATGGGAAATGTGTGTTCAGTTGTGGTAAGTGCCACTAGAAGAAATGTTCGTGTTGTGGCCAGTGTCACTGAGAGAGTGTTTAAAAGTCCTATGCCATATGGGGATGCCAGTGCAAGAAGAACAATGTCCTATGAAATATAGGAATACGTAGAGTTTCTGACAGATTTCAGTCTTTTTGTTGTTCTGCAAGTTCCTAGTGCCACAATGTATAAACCCTGGGGGCCGACCCTTGCTTTAGAGAACATCTTTTTTGGTATAAAGCCACACTCTAGAACCCCAGCTATGGTTTGGACATTCACGTTACTGCTTCTTGTGTGTGGAGTTACTGGGTACCCCTCACGAAGTACAGGTCTAACACAGCCCGAGCAAAAAGTTCTCTCCCCAGGACCTGGTTTTTGTAAATACCTAATAGGTCACAATTTTGCTTTTGTACACCCCCACCCCTTTTGACCTCTAGAAATAATGAGCCTAGTATACATTCCTAAAGCTAGGGATGGTACCATTTCTAAATGTGTTCCAAGTGTCTGTGCCCAATTAAGGGTGCCAAGGGTTGCTAACTGTGTAACGTAGCAGGGGTTGGAGGGTTAGATACATACATACATATACATTACACACAGAGAATATCTGATGGCAGAGTGTGGTATACAAGAAAATATCCCCAATGGGGGGAACTAATTAGCTCAACCCATGAGCTTGAAGGTGAGTGGGATTATGAGCTAATTAGCCCCCCCAAGGGGATATTTCTTCAGTGTACAGCACTTTGCAATCAAATGTTTTATATATTGCATCTGGTTGGTGTGTTTTTGCTTAGTGTAATTTTTTGTAGTGTAGGGGGTGTGCTCGTTTTTGTGTCAGTGTGCATGTTTTCACATGCACATTGCACATTTTTCGTTTTGCTATAAAATGTGGACACGTGGAGACTAGGGATGTCACAATAACATATGAGGATACATCACAATAATTACCACAGATGATAATTTATCGTGCAAAAAACAATATCATGATTATTGTGCAGCACAATATACCAGGATATACAGTGACAAAGTGCCCTAGTAGCTTGCTTTTCTAGCAGCGTGTCCCTTTCCATGTGCAGCCATGATTCCCGATTCCCCACCATCCTCCTTTGGATTTTTACAATGTTTCCTTTAAATCAGAAATGCAATGTCAGCCCAGTGGCACAGAGGGCTGAGAGCCAGAGCACCTCACTTGCTGCCACCCAGCGACCGGGTTCAAGAACTGACCTGGGTCGCTTGAAACTGGCTGCATGAAGGAGTGCTGCGATCCATTGATGGCTCTCCTCGGGGGCGCAAGCCGCTGCTCGATCGCCACCAAGCAGAATCTGGGTGATGCCACAGTAACAGCCTTCTGACTGTCCAGACACAGGGGCCGAATATGTGTAACATCTTTTTTTTTAGTATACTTTATTTTTATGATTTTCCAGACAGACAAAACAATGGACATTACATATAGTGAACAGTCCATAATTACACAACGTTTCAGGACAGATGTCCCTTAATCAAAGAAAAACATGCATTCACTATACAGAGATACCACATGGGAGGGAAATCTCTAGTAATTATAAACCTATAAGAATGCAAAATAGGTTGTGTTACTGAGTCCAACAGAAACATGGCTAATTCATAATGTCTGTAATTGTCCAGCAAGTCCAACAAAATATCATGTCCCAACTGGGAATTATGGCGCCATGTGTATTCCTAAAGTTAACATGGTGTCTAAAAGTAAAGTGTTTAAGCAGCATACTGTTGCTAAAGATAGACAGAAATAAATCTTACCTCCTCCCAAATCTGTAATCCCACCTTGGTCCATCTTTAAACAATCAAAGCAGGTTTCAGTACAAAATTGCACTTTTAATAAACTGTTGCACTGTAAGAGAGGAATGTTTTAATAACAGGAACACAAAACCATGGTAGCAAAGAGCCACCTCATGGTAGACAATAGAGAACTGTGAAGGCTAATGGGAACAAACCTACAAACATAACTAAATGTCCAGATAAACAGGATGTCCCTAACATGTTCACTAGTATCTTCTTCTGCCGATCGATCAGCTGATGGCTGCTAGATGGGTGGTCCACTTACAGGCCTCCACAGGGTCTGAAAAAAGGTATACCTTGTCTTCGAAAACCATCCGGAGTCGAGCTGAATAAATCATCAAGTGGGGGACCCCAGCATCCCTCAGCATTTGCCGAACCCCATCAAACTTCTTCTGACGTCTTGTAGCGTAACTAATGTGACAAACACAGATTTGATGATCATCTGTCTTGCATGATGGGGCCAGCTCTGCAAGCGAGTTGCAAGATGTGGTCCTGGATGCGGATTCCTGCTGTCACCACCAAGAGAGTCTGTGGCTATTCCAAGCACTGCTGTAGTCCATGAGGTGTAATATTATACACTTTTTGGATACCTGTAATGGCAACCAGTCCCGCCAGCACCAACTTCTCTGTCAGCCATTCTTTAATGAACATTACAGGGTGATCTCTCTCACACGCCTCCAATAGACCCAGAAACCAAATAAGAGAGGAGTGAGCCTGATTCTCAATGGTTCCTAACCTGGCTCATAAGTGCTGTGGTTCTTCTGCCTTAAGTGCCATAGCTCCCACTGAAGTCTCAGCCTGCTCAGATCTAGAGTAAGAATATTACATTTATCCTCACTCTAGGTCAAATTTATCCACATAGTAGCTCCACAGTGACAATGAAGGAAAGTGATGCACAGTGATGACAAATATTGTTGATGCTGACGCTGGGCTAACATCACTGTTGAAAGTGGCCACTCACCAATCATGATGCAGGATTTTTTCTTGCGATTTTATAATAAAAATGACTGCATGAATCATATACACCATGACCCTGCTGAAAATATCACTAATATTTTACCTCATGACATCATTTAGGGCTTCACCACTTGTGATGGCATAAGGTGGAGGAGGAGATATCACTGATATTTTCAGTAGGGCGATGACATATCCCTTACATACATAATACAATAAAACAAAACGCCAAACTAAAATTAAAACATTTAAAATGTTTACTAACATGTATTCATTTACTTAATTGGCCCAAATATTAGTAAGCATAAGGCAGTAAAATATTAAAAAGCAAGAGTTTGAATTAAAGAATACAGAAAGCGATTTCTGATTCAGCTATTTATAATGTTCCCATTTACAGAAATGATATCCAGAAGGCTAAATGATCCATAGTGTACTGTACCTTAACAAAACTGATGTGAAAAATCTATATTTTGCACTGTTTTGTTTTTATGGGCAGCATTCTGTTACAGTTAGTCACAAAAACCACTTATCTGAAGTTTTAACTATGTCACGGTTTGGGTACAGAACTCAGAGCATGGTTCTGATGGGACAATAGCTTATGTTTAGCATTCTGTACACAACCGTGACATAGTAAAACTCCAAATTACTGGTTCCATGAAGAGAATTGTGCACAATGTTGTCCATCAAAAGAAAACAATTGAAACACAGTTTTTCACACGAGTGTTTATGGAGGTTCAGTTAAAAACGGTGCATTTGGAAGCAAGTCTTATTTCTCTTACTAGGAACATTACTAGCTGCTGCCAATTAAAACACATTTCCTGTCCCATTCAAACATTTTACAAGAACACCAGAAGTAGGAACAGTATTTATAAGCATTTACACCAAGTTTCAGATTTTACTGTGCATTTAAGTGAAGATTTAAATTGATAAATGTTTTGGGCATTTCGTATTTCCAGTGGTAAACTATTTCAAAGCTTTACAGCAGTCTGCCTGAAAGCCTTCTGATTTTTTTCAGTTCTGCACAGAGGCACCGTGTCACTGCATCATCAGATCTCAAAGATTTTACATTTTGTTTTGGCCAAACAGTCCGAGAGAGGACTGCCTTTTCATATGCATGATTTTATATACACAACAGGATTTATACAATTTATCTCTCTGGATAAGTGGGAGCTAATTCAACTTTTCATAAAGAGTGCAATGATGCTCTCTTTGCCTGGCTCTCAATAAGAATCTGCTTATCATACTATATACATAGGTTCATTGTTTTAAAAATTTTTTCAGATGCCCCCAGCCACCAATGATACTCCCATACTCGACAGAGGAAGAAAGACAACTTTAAGCCAACACTTGCCTGGTATCAATCAAATAACCTTTTACTTCATACAGTGCACCTAGTTTTTTATGTAGCTTAGCAGTATACAGCATGTCTGTCAAAATTTTAAATGTGAATCTAACAAAATGCCCAGATACTTAATTAACTTCACTGACTGCCTCCAGGCAAGTTCCTCCTCCTACTGTGACTTGAAACTCTTAGACGTTTTTCATTTTGAGTTTTATAGATCAATGCCTTGCTTTTTTATTTAAAACAAGCCTATTTATTGCAAATCAGTTTGCCATTCTCTCATATTCAATTTCCAAAGATGAATTCAATTTTTTTTTATATCTTTATTTGCTGCATGTATTCCTGCATCACCTGCATAAAGAACAATTTTTGCGGCATTACACACTGAGGGGAGTTAGTTTGTAAACAGAGAGAAAATATCGGTCCCAATATGGAAACCTGTGGTGTACTTACATATGTAGTATTATTTTCCCATATCTGATGGTAATTATCTGATGGTTTTCATAACTGGAAAAAGCCCCAACCATACACTATACAGATTTATAAAATATGGACGTACAGTATTATCGTGTGTGTGTGTGTGTGTATATATCGTATATTATATATACACACACACACACACACACACACACACACACTAGATAATACATATATATAAAATTACACACACATATATATTACATATAAACACTCATGCTGTAATAATGTGCAGTGAAATTAGAAATGTATCACCACACATGAGTAGTAAGGCCTTTATGACTAACTTGTGACTTCATCAACCATGTGCTGGGTTGGGTCAGAAGTTGGTCAACTGGATGGCAAACTGGTTGTGGGCAGAAAACAGAGAGTGGTGGTAAACGATATACAGTCAGAAGAGGAACAAGTCACAAGTGGGGTACTTCAGGGATCAGTCCTGGGGCCAGTCCTCTTCAATATCTTCATCAGCGACATTGCAGATGGACTGGAGGGTAAGGTTTGTCTGTTTGTAGATGACACCAAGATCTGCAACACAGTAGATGATCCAGATGGGGTGGGCAGAATGAGAAGAGATCTGGATTAAGTAGCAAAATGGTCGGAAGAGTGGCAACTGGAGTTTAACACAAGTAAGTGCAAGATCATGCACACAGGGGAAAAAAAAAAAACACTGAAGCCACCTATAGGCTGGGAGGGGAGTTGCTGGCAGTCACAAGGGAAGAAAGAGACTTGGGTGTCATCAGCGATGACCTGAAATCATCCAAGCAGACCACTAAAGCAGTAGGTAAGGTTACAGGGAAGTTGGGGTGTATTAGTAGGGGTATCACAAGTCAGAAGAGGGAGGTAATAATCCCTCTTTACAAGACACTGATTAGGCCCCATCTGGAGTACTGCTTGCAGTACTGGAGGCCACACCTTCACAAGGACATTAACCAAATTGAGGCAATCCAGAGACTGGCAACAAAATGGTGCGGGGACTGCATCAAGAAACATATGAGGACAGATTAACGGAGCTCAATATGTATACCCTAGAGCAAAGGAGGGAGAGAGAGGTGATATGATTGAAACATTCAAACACCTTAAGGGCATTAACAAGGTGAAAGAGTAACATGTTTCAATATGGAAAAAAAAAAAAAAGAGCAGGACAAGAGGACACAGCATGAGATTAGAGCGAGGCCGATTAAGGGGTAATGCGAGGAAGTTCTTTTTTACAGAAAGGGTGGTGGATGCATGGAATGGCCTACCTCAGGAAGTGGTGGATATGAAAACAGTGCAGGGCTTCAAACAGGCATGGGATAGACATAAGGGAGCAATACAGATGAGTATGAATAGATAGGCAATTGACAGAGCAAAGGCCGATGGCACATTCATTAGGCAGAAAAAGAAATGGGCAGATTGAATGGGCCTTGTGGTCCTTATCTGCTATCATATGTTGCCATCAACATTTCCTGTCAAGAACCTTCTCGGTGCACACTAAAGCCATCACAGTTGTCACAGTCTACATTCCACTGAGAGAGCAAGGTAATGAGCTTAACGCAGCCCTGGAGTTTACCAAATCTCTCACCTGATTCAGAAACCATCCTCCTCAGTGACTTTAATATTAACTGGCCTGCTGCAGAGGCAGGGGCATACAGGGACTTGATAGCGGCAGCAAACCTTTCTCAGATGGTTAGTTCCCCAACCAGGACAAACTATAAAAAGGGTACCAGCACCCTTCTGGATTGGATCATAACAAGCCATCCCGCCAGGATCACAAACACCACTGTCCTCCCTGACACACTTAGTGACCACTCCCCCGTCATCTGCTACTGGTCCAATAAATTCATCAAGCCCCCAAAAAAAAAAAAATACTAGCCAGGTTCTACCTAGAGGTAAGCTACCTCATCTCAAAACCTTTTTTCGTCAAAAGGACTGGTCCCCAATTCTCACTGCAACCAATGTGAATACCGCACTGGAACACTTCATCAGGATCTTCAACCAAGCATGCAACATATTTGCACCCTTCAAGAGGTGCAAGGCCAAAGCCCTATGCAACCCCTGGCTCACCAGAGACTTACTCAGATGACTAAAAGCTCGATATCACCTTTGGGAGATTGCCAGAAATACCAGGAGACAAGTTGATATTGCTAACTATAAACGTGCACGAAATGACTGCACCAAATATATCTGGGATACTAAGACCACCTATTTCCATAGTGCTCTCACTAACTCATGGGGCAATGGTAGGGACTTCTGGAACAACATTAAAGAAGTCATTGGGAAGCATTCAAAATCTCCCCAGTCAGTACTCTGTATAAATGGTGAAACTACACTTGACCAGAAACTCATTGCTGATACATTCAATGACACCTTCACGGACCTCAGTGCTGTACTCCCACAGGGTTTTTTCGATGAGGTGGTTCCCCTTGCCCCCCCCCCAGCCACCCTCCCTTCTACTTTAAAGCAGTAAAAATGCATCAAGTCTGCAGCTATGTTACCAAAGCCATTTGCAACTCCAGAGCCAGCAGTGACTCCCTCGACCTCAAACTGCTATCACTCACACTTGAAGAAGTACTCCAACCACTGACCAGGATTTTCAACCTCTCCCTCAGCCTCAGCCAGTTCCCTGACTTATGGAAATCTGCCACAGTAACCCCAATTCATAAAAGTGGTGACAAAACAGCTACTGAGAATTACCGTCCAATTTCCATCTTACCTCCACTTTCCAAGGCCCTAGAAGGGATGGTGTCAGACCAGCTCACCAACTTCCTAGACAATCACAACATCCTGTGCAAGGAGCAACATGGCTTAAGAAAAAGGTCATAGCACCTCCATGGTGCTACTTGAATTCACTAGTATAATCTATCACTCACTCGATAACAGTCATCTTACTGGGTCCATCTTCATCGACTTAACCAAAGCCTTTGATACCGTCAACCACAATCTCCTACTTGCCCAGCTTCAACTAGCAGGGCTCACATCTAACTCGGTGAACTGGTTCAAAAGCTACTTAGACAACCGCTCCCAAAGAGTGAGAATTGCTGGCACACACTCAGACCAAAGACCAATCTGGTCCGGTGGCCCACAGGGCTCAATCTTGGGCCCCCTCCTTTTCAGCCTTTTTCTGAACTCACTGCCAGAATCCTGCGCTGAACAGATCCAGCTCTACGCAGATGATGTTGTCATCCTGGCATCCCACCATGGTCCAGTTCATCTACAAGGTAACCTCCAACAGGCCTTCTCTGCAGTTGAAAACTGGTTCACAAAACACAGACTTATACTTAACCAGAAAAAAAACAAAGCCCATGATCTTCTGCAGCTCCCAAAACAAGCACAAACAATATCAGCTCTCCATTAAAACCAAGCAAGGAATCACCCTCGAACAAGTTCATACCTTCAAATACCTCGGCCTCACCCTTGACTGTAATCTCTCCTATATCCCACACATCAATAACATGGCAAAAGTAGCCAACTCCAGGATGGGCCTACTATTCCGACACAGAAAACATCTAACACCAGAAGCTCTATCCATAGCTGTCCAGAGCTCAATCATCAGCATAATTGACTCCGGCCTCATTATCTATGGATCTGCCACAACCTCATCTCTCAGGAGTGTTTCGACTTCCCTCAGTCAAGCCTGCAGACTCGTTACTGGTTCCCACCGTCTCACCCACACCTGCGACCTCTACTCCAAAACAGGCTGGCTGCAACTAAACAATCAAATTAAATACCAAACCTGCATCACTGCTAAGAAAATCATGATGGGAATGGCACCACCAGGAGTCAGCACCCTCCTCAAACCCAAAATCACCAACCACAACACCAGGAGCTCTAAGCCCCAAATCCTTCAAATCCCCCACTGCCGCCGTCCCAAGGCCAAAGGTCGTTTGCATACAGGACTCGAGTTGGCTGAATGAGCTCTCTAGTGACACCTCATCCACAGCAATGCTTGGAGCATTCAAAAAGCTCCGCTACCCATAACTGGCACCTCCACGTGCTGCACCCTACAACATCTTCATTCACGCTGCTTCTGACCTTACAGATGTCAGTTTCTACCCTCTCTTCTTGCACTTACCTGTCCAATGCAACTTCTAATGCACTTGCCCTGTGTCTGTCCTGACAAGGTCCCTCAGCTGCCTCATCCTGACCTTCTACACCTATGCCTTCCCCTACCCTCAGCCCTCTCCCCTTCTTGCCCTCTTCCTCCTATTGTTTCTTGAGTTACTCATCACTCAGTCTGATTTTGTCAAGCAAAGTTACTGTCTAAAATCATGTACCTGTAACTGTTTTATGTTTTAGTCTCTGTTACCCTGTAACCAGCATGACATGGAACCTTTGTAAAAAGAGCCTTGGCTCAAGGTACTTTATAATCCTAGACACAAACAAACAAACAAACTTCTATGTTTCTATGTGCCTTGGGTCTTACTAAGAGAAAAAAGCAAAAAAAAAAAAATGGTGTATAGGTTTGTGACCTATCTGGAGTAGAATAATATAGTTTTGGCATCTAGAGTGGAAATATTAATAATATCTATACTGTTGATTCATCATTTCTTCTGAACACTAAGCACTAAGTAGTTCAAACCATGATGAATTTTGTTCTTGTGCACAATGCTTATTTAAACTCACAGCTCCCAAACTTCCATCCCACTGACAAGAACTCTTCATGCACCATTATATTCATTAAGTTAATTAGAGATCATCAAAAGTCCTTAAGCCAGGCTCATTTATAAAGACATCCAAAGCAAGTGTAGGTATAAAGTTACATGTATGTGTAAGCAAGTGTAGGCACAATGTGAATGTTTCATTAACAGTAACAAGCAGCAGATACAATAAAAGTCCAAGGAAAACAGGAATCAATATCACTGGTAACATAGCATGGCCTCTCATCAGCAGTTATGAGGAATACTTGCTTGATTACTAAACCAGTGGGATACTAGTGAAGTTGAGGGGAAAATGCCACTGCTGGGGTACTAGCCGACTCGCAGGGAGTTCCAGGTAGCAGGTATGACAAATGAGACTAACTGCTGCCCAAAATCATGTTTTACTGCTGGGATTGAGAGCTCATGACTAGCAACAAACCTGAGCCCAGAAAGAGAGGCCTATGTAACAAGTAGGCTGCCCAAGTAAGGAAAGGCAGTACCTTTCACACATCTCTCTACAAACGACAGCAAGTGCAGGCATCTCAGGTCTGCCAACGAGGTGCACTGTAGCTATCATTACATAGAAACATAGAAAAATAGAATTTGACGGCAGATAAGGACCGCTTGGCCCACCCAGTCTGCCCATTTCCCTACCTAATGGATAAGCTGCAGATCCTAGTTAACCAGCAGCCTACTTCTTCCTACCCCCAACCCCTAGAATTGCCTTATGACTGTCCCATGCATGCTTGAATTCCACCACTGTTTTTGACTCCACAACCTCCTCCGGAAGGCCGTTCCATGCATCCACAACCCTCTGTGAAAAAATACTTCCTTAAATTACCTCTGAGCTGCCCCCAGCTTCAAATTGTGCCCCCTTGTTCTTGCACACCTCTTTTTTTGAAAGATGCTACCCTCTTGGACTTTGTTGATTCCCTTGAGGTACTTGAAAGTTTCTATCATGTCCCCCCCTCTCCCTCCTTTCCTCGAGGCTATACATATTAAGCTCCTTAAGCCTCTCTTCATATGTCTTCCGGAGCAGACCCTGCACCATTTTAGTTGCCCTCTTCTGGACAATTTCCATCCTGTCTATGTCTTTGCGGAGATTGGGTCTCCAGAACTGCACGCAGTAATCCAGATGGGGTCTCACCAGCTGTCTGTACAAAGGGATAATAACTTCCTGTTTTCTACTGGTGATGCCTCTCCCTATGCATCCCAGTATCCCCCCAGCCCTCCTTGCTGCCCTCTCACATTGCTTGCCCACCTTTAGGTCATCTGATATGACTACCCCCAGGTCCCTTTCCATTTTGCTGTTGTTAGTATCTCACCCCCATTGTGTACTCTTCCCTGGGTTTTGTTTCCCAGGTGCATTACCTGCACTTCTTAGCACTGAATCTAAGCTGCCATACATTTGACCATTCCTCTAACCTTGCCAAGTCCTTCTCATCCCTCACCCACCTTGTGCATCAACTCTGTTGCAGATCTTTGTGTCATCTGCAAGAGACATACTTTTCCTTCCAGTCCTCTGCAATGTTGCTTATAAAGACATTGAAGAGGACGGTCTAATACTGAACACTCGGTATCCACTAAGTAACCCCCTTTCTTCAGAGTGGACTCCATTTACTATTACTCTCTGTGTCCTATTCTCCAGCCAGTTCTTTACCCAGGCTGTCATCTTGGGACCCACTCCCAGGCTGGCTAACTTGTATATTAATCTTTTGTGTGGGACTGTGTCAAATGCCTTGCTAAAGTCTAGGTAGGCCATGTCCACAGCCCCTCCCTGATCTACTACTTGGTCACCCAGTCAAAGAAATCTATCAGATTTGTCTGGCATGACCTTCCGCTGTGAATCCATGCTGCTTTGGGTCCTGTGCCCTCTGGCCTCTAGATACTCGACAATTCTTTCCTTCAGAAGTGATTCCATCATTTTCCCTACCACTGAGGTTAAACTAACAGGTCTGTAGTTTCCTGCTTCTGCCTTGTTCCCACTTTTGTGAAGGGGAATCACATCTAGTCCTCCTCCAGTCCTCGGGTACCACCCCATCCTCCCATGATTTGTTAAAGAGGGTAGTCAGCGGTGTCACTAGTTCTACCCTTAGTTCTTTTAGAATTCTGGAATGAATCCCATCCACCTTCAGTTTTAAGAGTTCTTTCAGAACCCTTTCTTCAGTAAATGGGCTGGTATCAACTTCTGTATCCAGAGTGTTTCTACTGTTTGTTTTAGGTACCTCCCCCTCTTCTTTTGTAAATACTGAGCAAAAATATTTGTTTAGTATCTCTGCCTTTTCACAGTCACCCTCTGCCCACCCTCCCCCCCTTTATTAAGCCTCACTATCCCTCCCTTGGTCTTCCTTCACTCCCTGATGTACCTATAGAGCGTTTTATCCCCCTTCTTAACTGAGTTGGCTATCTTTTCCTCGGTTTGGGCCTTTGCTGTTCTGATTGCCTTCCCAGCTTCCTTTTGCTTTAACTGATACAGTTCTCTGTCCTGCTCCTTCTGTGATTCCTTGTACTTCCTGAATGCTTTCTTTTTCTCTTGAACCTTCACTGCCACTTCCTTTGAGAACCATAGTGGTTTCTTACATCGTTTCGTTTTGTTTATTTGCTTCACACAAAGGCTTGTTACCTCTGTGATGGCAGTTTTTATTATTCCCCATTGTTCTTCCACCCCTCCTTCCTGCCCATTTGCTAGTGCATTCCTTAGGCACTCACCCATTTTAGCAAAGTCAGCCCTCCTAAAGTCCAGTACTTTTGCCTTTGTATGGCTTGACTCTATTGCTGTGTTTATTGTGAACCATACTGTTCGATGGTCGCTAGTTCCCAGATGGCTACCCACTTCTACATCTGTGATCCTCTCTTCATCTCCATTTGAGAGAACCAGGTCAAGGATTGCTCCCTCTCGAGTGGGCTCCAATACTACAACAGACAACAGTTTTAATCCAAGGGCGGGGAGAGAAACAGAGTAACCAGATCAGTGAGCACTCTCACCACTCATAACTCCTCACCACTCACAACTAAAAAAAGAATACAGTACTTACTGTAAGCACCAAAGTAGAAAAGAGTCCGGCACCCAACCAAAGATGTTCCAGCCCTACAGCTAACCGGCCAATGAGAAATCAATTTGATCTTGCTCCGGGTGCGGTTGTTTTATTCACTTGCGGCACAGTTCAAAGGCCGTCACAGATCTTTATGACTCCAGCTGCTATTCCAACTCCCCTACGGCTCACCGCCAGTCGAAGAGCCGGGCTATTTCGATGTTATTCACAATCCACCATGAACCAGTATAGGCAGTATAGCGCATGGTCTAAGGCTCTGAGCTGAAAATCTGGTGACATCCAGCAGACCAGACCTGGGTTTGAATCCACAGCTTCCACTTGCATACTGTGACCCTGGGCAAGTCACTTAACCTCTTGTGTTCCCAGGTCGTTTCCTGTAAAAAGCTTTCAGCTTAGTGTGCTATACCTGGTTAAACAACAACTAAATGAAAAAAAAAAATAATAAAACCCTTTTCAAGCTTGGATCTTCCTCTGCCTTCACTCTTCAGGCAGGGTTTCTTGTTGCTTCACAGTCAGTGTACAGGAATGCTGTTCCAAATCAGAGCACCAGATCCCAGGCGTCTCCCTCCACAGGTGCTTCTTTCTCTGGATTCACAGCCAGCAACCTCTCAGGTCAGAGAACAGGTCCCTCTTTCAGCCAGGGACCCCTAGCTTAGTTATTTTAATGCACAGTCATCTGGACAGAAGCCGCAAGGAAAAACTAAAAATAATAAAACTAAACTCCTGCGCTGACTCAATAAAACCCCTACCTGCAACTGAAGACACTACCCTAAAGCTCTATCAACTACGTTAAAAACAAACAAAAAATGTCAAGGATCACTCCCCAAAAGGATGACACCTCTGCAGTCCAGCATTCCCCTAGTGCAGCAATAGTGTCAGTATTGAGTATCAGCCTAAATTCCTGGTGTGGGAATAAAAGCTGCAACCTTCTGATCATCCAAACCCAAAAGTGAGCGTATAACCTACTGAGCCACAGAGAATGGCATTTTCTAATATTCTACAAGAATACCCTCACAGTGCTGTGTTGGACAAACTTTATCAAAAGACACGACCCTCTTCCCGCAACTCCATTTACGGTATTCTGTCAACAAAGGCTGAATCTAAGATGTAGGTGATATGATCAAGAGTGAGAAAGTCTGAACTCAAACCCTGAGACCTGGCGAATAATGAAAGCTCAAATACAAGTGGAGACATGGCAAGAAGCTAGCACTGTACTGCCCATAAGCAAACATTGTTTCGTTTTTAAACACACGCAACATAAGTTTAGCAAGATGGTTCCCTCTAAGAAATTAGATAAGCCATGAAGCACTCTATGTAGTTTGGACAATAGGCCAAGTTCACTGGCTCCACTCATTTTATTTTTACTTGAAATATATTTTACCAGGTAAACAGAGTACAAATGGGCTTGTTTCCATCTGCAACCTCAGGAGACAGGGAACATCACAGATACTACATACAAATAAAATGGGGTATACAATTCAAGAGTCAAACTGAACAATGGGTAATGGCAACATATATTTTTTATCCGATTTTTGGAAAAACACCTTTGAATAAATGTGTTTATTTATTTCGTTTTTGTTTACCAGGTGAGTACCATAGCCAAAACATGACTATTTTCAGGCACGACCCGGGAGGTTACAATGACACAGGAAACACAGTAGTTTCAGGGTGAGACATAGGAAACCAATTTACAGTACATGAGTGAAATAAAAACAAGATAGGACAAGAATTCAATAATGCAATGACCAATTACAAAGGTTCCATGTCAAGTTAAGATACAAAGAACAAAGCAGCTCTGACGGAAGCCTAGTCATACATACAAACATGCCAGCAGATACAGGCCAAATGGTCTATCAGGTCTGCTCAATTCTGCAGCACAGAGGTTAGATTCCTGCTGCTCCCCAACCCTTGCCCCTCTACCCCGACTAGTATATTGCCCTTAACCTTATCCCACCCTTTAAAGCTCTCCACTGTTTAGAGACACCACTTCTTCAGGAACACATTTCATCTCCCTACCCTCTCTGTGAAGTAATGCTTCCTCGCCTCACTCCTGACTCTACCCCAACTTCTTCAGGCTGTGTCCCCTAGTAATCTCTTCTCTCCTTAATCAAAACATGCCTCTGTACTAACCCTGTTGATGCCCTTTAAGTACTTGAAGGTTTCGATCACATCACCCATTTTCATAATCCATAATCGCAAAGGCAGGAAGAATACACAGATTATTACAGTTAATGGATAGATAATTACAATTAATCATTATTACAGTGATCAGAATTAGGAGACTGCAGTCAAACAGTGTTAGTCTAGAGTAGAAGTGGTCAGGAGATACAGCAAACAGAGGGAGGACAGACACCTGAGAAGAAAGACTGGAGGGGGAGACAAGGGAATGGTCAGCAGAGCATTTGCAGCAAGGAAGCCGATGAGCTCTCTTTTTCTCATAGAGCTGCTTAGTTCCTTAGGCGGGCCACTGCTGCCATCCGCCACCCTACCTGTCTCCGGGGCTGCTCAGGGTCTTGTTACACTGTGTGTGCCCAGCGGACCCCCAGGAGCGCCGGAGGCATCATCCTGTGCAGCCCCAACTTTTCCCTGTTTTTCCACCCCAATTATACAGGGCTCCAGACAGAAGGTGCAACAGGGCGCACAGCGCCCTCTTGTTCTGGTGACGGCCCCATCCTCCCACCCAATTGGCTCAGTGCCTCTGGCTTCCCTCTGCTGCACTGCCCCCTGGCCTCCACCGCAAGACAGTCAAGCTCCAAGGCAGCACAGATTCCCTCCACGGAGAGATCTGCCCGATAGCAGCTTATCTTGCTCTGCACCACCCATGGCAACCTTCGACAGCCTGCACTCACTCCCAAACACAGGTCACTGGCGTGCAGATAGGCACAGCGTTCAGCACCTCATCCCTCTATGCCACCGGGCCAGCTTTTTTTTTTTCTTTTTTTTCCCCTCTTTATCATTAGTAATTTTCCACCTCCTGTGTCGACCAGCCACTTTCCAACGCTCCCCGGCACCCATCAGGTCTACTTGGATAGCATGGAGGTGCCCAGCTGGCAGGTGCAGAGCCTGTGGAGGACTGCTGTCATCCTGCCGGTCAACACAGTTTATTAGATTGCGAGAGTCCATCAGGGACACGCAGTACAATGTGCAGCCAAGGTGCTACACTGGATGTCAAGTTTGTGTAGGACAACACAACACTGGCAGCCTGCCCACAGAGTGGTGTCCCATACTCAAAGATGGAAATAATCATGGAGTTAAGTATTTTCAGCCTGGTGACCACAGAGATGCTGTCTTTATTTTTAGAACAGAAAACCAATTTTGGGTCTGACTTTGCTACTTATTTTGTTTAAACTGGCCTCCAGCACTAAAGCAGGGGTCCAGTCAGATGTCTAGATATTTGAAGGATAGTACTACTAACAACTGGGAATCATCGTGAGTGGTCAGAATTAGAAGACCATGGCTCTTTTCTAATGGTGACCTCTAAGTGCACAGGTTGGTTATCTAGATCACTGATAAATATCACAAAAAGTAGGGAGGCCAGAACCAAGCCCTGGGGAACTCTGTCCGGTACAGCAATGAGAGAGACTGGACTTGGAACCTCTGATGGCAACAAACTGATAAATAGCTTTGAAAAAACTGCACAATGGAAGAGGCAAATTCGCAATCATCCAATGTTCTCACAAGAATGCTATGCTCCACAGTGCTGCAGTTTAGCAGAGTGAGAAAACCAGTCTGTTTTCCTCAGTGCCACTGCACATCTAAATGAAACATTTTGCTCAGACATGAGCTATAAAAGTGCTGAAGAGAACTGATGGATTTTTGTTACTCTGCTAAATTTTGGACCTATTAAGAAGGTACTAGAAAAGGATGGAGGGATTTTTTATGAGCTGGGTGTCAATTTGGGGGTGTGATCATATAGCAGAGGCACTTCAAGGGAGCAAGCACTGTATACAAAGAATATGGCCTGTCTCTACTGAAAAGTGAATATAGTCTTAGATTACAGACAGGAAGACAGACAAGCAGGCATATATTGCTTGCTTGTGAAAAGGTAAGACTGTACAGCACGCAAAAAAATAGCATGTTTTACACAGTACAATATATAGAATAATGTATGGCTTACTATGTACAACAAGACTGTTTCTACTGAGGGTTTCTGATGATCTCATAAACCTTGAGAGTGAAGTTTAAGAGGTCCAGGATCTCATCCAAAACTGAAAATGGAACCATATTCTTGTGGAAACACAGACAATGACAGCAGAAAAAGACCAATGGTCCATTCAGTATGCCAGCAGTTCCATATCAAACTCTGGAACTTCTTGCTTATCCACCCCCCTGTTCCCCTCCCTACTGCTACCACCCTCAGTAAAGAACAGTTACGTAAGAACTTACTGTAACAGTAGATCTTTGAAAGGAGCTCTTGAAGCAGGCTATAACCGTTAGAACTAATGCCACAGACCTTAGGACCCACCAGAAAAAAACTTAGCTAGCAGTACCCAGCAGGGGCCACCCCAGACATCGGCTCCACCCTGGTCATGCCATAAAAGGGACGGACCCTAGCTCCACCTCAGTTCACCCGCCAAGGACCAGCGAATGGACCCCAGCAAGCGAACCAAGCGAAGCTTGCCCCAGTCATGCCAATACCTCTCCAGGGGGAAGGAGGGCAGGAAAGCAGCACCTGCTGCAAGAGCTCCTCTCAAAGATCTACTGTTATGGTAAGTTCTTATGTAACTGTACTATCTTACTTCAAGGGGGAGCTCTTGCAGCAGGCTATAACCATTAGGACTGAATCCCAAGCAGTCCCACGCTAAGGAGGTGACTAGCCCCGGGAGGAAGATGACCGGAACTATAGTAACGGCATCGCCTAAAAAGGTCAGGAGACAGCACATCAGGACAACAGTCCCTGAAGGACCGCCAGGCCGAAACCGGCTCGGCGCCTGGAAGCAATGTCCAGGCTATAATGCCTGACGAAGGTGTGTACCGAACTCCAAGCAGCAGCTGCACAAATGTCTCAGACAGAGAAATTTTTTTAGGAGGTGAAGGAGGTTTGCCAGCCCGGTGGCACTGAGGGCTGAGGCACTAGTCACCTTACCTCATGCTACGCTGGTGACCAATGTTCGGGAACGAGCATGGGCTGCCGTGGGTCAGCGGGGAGGAGAAGGATCGAGCGTCTGCAGGACTGCTCTCCTTCTCAGGGGAGGGGGGACACCAGCAGTTCGGTGCATGACTGGCACCTGGCAGAGGCTAAGGGCTGGGCGCACTTTCGCCGCGCCAGAGGAGACAGATAAGGCAGATGCTCGGAGGAGCACGAAGGCATGCTCACTCCTTGGGAGTCATTGCATACCACACCTAAAGGGAAAAACACAGAAGGAAAAGGGTACTGGATGCTCCAGGATGATGGTTGGTTCCTAGGCGCTGCCCCTGTGATAGGCAGTAACCCTTCCAGCACCGAATCCGTAGTTAGGTGGGTTGAGGGATCCCCGCTGCCCCACCACGGGGGCAAGCCATAAGGCAGCTGGAAGGGTATGCTGTGAGCGGGGGATGGGGCTGGGGGAATCCGACTGGATGCATCACCAGCAGGGATCGGGCAGATAAAAGACATTAACTGAAAAAAAAAAAAAAAAAGAGGCGAAGAAGGTAGAAACTCCCCTGGTAGAATCACCTCTAACAGTTCCCGGTAGAGGTTTGTTTTACTCGTTGTACTAGAAGACTGTGCAGTGGACTAGCCACTGAGATATAGTCAGTTTAGACACCGGTTTGCCCAGGTGTCGACGCGCAAAGGCCACAAACAGTTGCTCCGATTTGCAGTGTGCCACTGTAAGCTTGAGGAAGTACCTCAGTGCCCTGTGTGCATCCAATGTGTATAAGAGAGCTTCTCCCCTGTTAGAAGGGGTTGAATAATAGACAGGAAGGTCAACCAACTGGTTGAAGGTTAATTCAGAAACCACTTTGGGTAGGAACTTAGGATCTGTTCTGAGGGAAACCCTTTCCCTATGAAAAATTAAATAAGGCTCCTTGCACATCAGGGCCTGAAGCTCGGAAACCCTTCGAAGTAACAGCAACTACAACAAAGATACTTTCCAGAAAAGATAACGCAGCTCACACTCTGCTATGGGTTCAAAGGGAGGGAGAGTAAGCTTCTCTAACACAAAAAGGAGATCCCAGGGGAGAACTGGATCCCTAATGGGAGGCCTAAAAAAGGCAGAATGCCCTGTAAAAAGGTGCAGGCCTCATCCAGCTGGGCTAGGGTTCTGTCGCCGAAGAGGACGTGATAAGCAGAAATGGCCCACATATGCACCTTAATGGAGGAGCAGCTCAAGCCTTGCTGATACAAGGAGAGGAGATACTGAAATGCTGAGTTCACTGGACAGGTAAGGGGGTCCAGGTGATGAGACAAAGCCCATAAGCAAAAACGCTTCCACTTCATAGCATAAGTGGAATGAGTAGAGGGCTTTCTCACTGAAAACGGGGACGTCTGCCACCTCCTGGGAGACCCCATACTTTGATTTAACTATGTCTGCAGAAGCCATGCATGAAGGGCAGGGACTTGAGATTTGGATGTACCAGCCTGCCCTGATCCTGGGACAGCAATTGCAAGCATACTGGCAGTGGAATCGGAGGCTCCAATGACAACCGCTGAAGTAGTTGGAATCAAATCAGCCATGGCCACAGCGGGCGATTAGGATTATCCAGCCCCCTCGGTCTGTACTTCAACAGAACTCTCTGACTGAGAGGAAGGAAAGGGAGGAAGGCGTTAAGGAACCTCCTTGCCAACAAAGGGACAAGCATCTGGCCAAAAACACAGCAATGGCGCATTCTTGCGAGCAAAATTGTCAGTTTGGCTGCGGAGACACAAAGAGGTCCAACTCTGGAGCGACCCAAGTGTTGAACAGTTGGTCCGCTACTGACTGAGTAGCTCCCACTGTGTGCCTTGGACCGAGACCGGCTTAGCTGTCCACCAAGGCATTTTGGTGCCTGAAACATGAATGGCGGACAGACAGATGTGATGTTCCAGCACCCAAAACTAGACTTTGGGGTGTGGCCAACCACAAATGAAGATGGCCGCTAATCACTTAGCTTCCATACCTTTGGGAAAATACAACAAAAATCAGGCATCGGGTAATTATTTTGCTACTGACCAACAGTGCATCACCCGTGTGAACCACTCTGGCACCTATCTGTCTTGGCTACCCTATTGCATACGGTGAAATAGCCCTCTACATGTCGGTTTCAGTGCCCAGCTCCAGCTATGGCCTGCAGTGTTCCACATCAGAGAACTCCATACTGAGCAAATGTTTGCCCAACTGATGTCCCCGATGGCACAAATTACCTCAGCAGTTAATGCAATGAACCAAACGCAGCACAATATCGAAGTCTGCATATTTCATACAGAGCAGAGGCTAGGGTTGCATGATGCTGCCATCCAGGATGTCTTGGCCACTCTGTGGAAACAAATGAAGCTGATACACTCTCTTCAAGACAAGGTCGATGACCTCGAAAATAGAAGCCGCTGAAACTATCTGAGATTTGCAGGCTTCCCTGAGGGGGTTGAGCAGGCGAACACTGTATCCTTTTCTCCAGAAAACCCTCCCAGCTCTTTTAGGTCTCCCTGAAGATTTCAGGTCTCAGATAAAGCGGGGCCATCGCCCGCTGGCTCCACCTCCTAAACCGGGTGAGTGGACCAGGCCATTACTGGCTAAATTTCTGGACTACAGGAAGAAGGAAGTCATCTCAAAAGCAGCCAGAAACTCCAACAACATTATGTGGCAGGGGCATAAGATCCAAATTTTCCAGTAATACTCTAGGGAGCTATCCAAGTGCCAGAAGGAATATGGCCCCGCCAGAAAGATTCTCCATAAGCCTAACTATTCATTCTCCCTGCTCTACCCTGCTACTTTGGAAGCACCAAGTTTGATCAACAGTAAACCTGTCGATCACCCACACAGCGACAGCATAATACCGACACAGGTATTGTGCTGCCCAAGCCCCCAGTGTTTTCTGTGGGGGGCTGTGCCCCCCCCGCACCCCCCGGGTTTTAAGATTCTCAACTCCAAGTCAGAGTTGGTCTGGGGAGGGGGCAGGACACTGGGGGACTGCAAAACATGGAAACGGACCATTACAGTGACTGTCGACGTAGTGGTAATTTTCTGTGTTTCGCCATCGCGGTGTCGGGCAAATGGGGGCCACCCACCATTTTGTGGGTCATGTACAATGGTGTTCCATTAACATTTGCCACACCTAAAAGCCTCATGGACTTTCTCAGAACACAACATCCAGCCAATTTTCGGGAACAAGATTTGCACATAGCCACTCCTACACTAGTAGCCTCTCCGGAGCCCAAACGCTCCCAGTCGGGTCCAAAAGACCCCCCAGCCAAACTGGAGGTCAGGCTCTTTGAGGCTGTATTACCTCCCAAGTCCAGAAAGTGGCATCCCTCGGTTCGTCATTCCAAATACCAGCACTCGACTGCTTATGCAAACTCTCCTAGTCCTCGACTGGAGATGAAGCTCCGTTCTCGACCTGGCTCGGATCTTATGGGCCTACTTCACCCCGAATCCATATGCACCGCTACAAATGGATACCCAGAAAATGATGGCAGAGACCAGCACAGACATCACCCACTCTGAGTAAGGCATCATGCCTACTACAGCCCCAGCGAATAGATCTTGGGCGGACACTGTTGCCTACCCATCTGGGGTGCCGGCTGCTCCGTCATCTCCTCTCACTGCTGGCTCTCTAAGGCAATCACCAGTGGATCAACCTTCAGACAAGGCCCAAACTGTAAACTTTTTGGACGGTCCTACCTGACTTTTCTATGGCTAAGTAGCTTGTTTCAATCTACTGTTGGCTTAAGGCGGACTAGGCCTGACTGATATGCTATCCCCCCGTTTGTCTCCACCCCCAGACCCTCATGCTGGGTGACCAGCTTTGGTGCATAGGCTGGAGGTCCACCCGATGTGTACACAGCTCGTACTTGGGTGTGAGCTTCTATGAGGGGCAGACTGCTCAATATATGTGTTGCTACCCTAGCTCCCTTTTTTTTCTTTCTCCAACGGCAATTAGAGCTGACGAATGCATGACTTGCTCATATACAACCTGTAGCTGTGCAGAGTTGTGGGTGCTCCAGATAGGTGGTTAACAGACCCCAAGTCCAGAACATCCCCACTGGCTTGGAGATTGTACTTCCCTCTTTGGATACTATGCTGTCTTCATCTCCACCCCTCAGAAAAGCCACTGGGGTCTTGTAGCTCGACAACTGACCCTGCACCATGGGGCTTTACTGGCCATAGTTTGGCCTGTTGCATATAATTATCAATCATATGTGTTTACTAGTTCTTACTGGTTGTTTGTTATACTGTTAATACACCATTTGTGCTATGTGCAAACTTTTTGTGTACAGGGAGTTCTCTTATGGGTAGAGTCTGAAGGGGGCAGCAGCACTACTGCCTCTTGGAGCGGGTCCCTCTCCTTTTCAGCCTTTTCCCAGGTACTCTGTCCGACTCCTAGTTTTGCCTTTTCTGGGATCTGGGATCATGGCTGACGTATGTTTTATCACCTGGAACGTGAGGGGGCTAAACACCCCGGTGAAGCATTTGCAGGTGCTCACTCATCTTAAAAGGCTGAAAACAGACATCACCCTGAACCAAGAAACTAAGCTCAAGCAGGATAACCATGATAAACTCAGGCGGATGGGGGTTGGCCAAGTGACTTCCTCCTCTGCCTCCACGCGCAAGCGAAGGGTAGCCATCCTGCTACATAAGTTCCTGCAATGGTCCCTGGTTAAAATTAAACGGGACTCTCATGGTCGATGGGTGGTGGCAGTATTTAACACTCCGGAGGGCCCACTAGTGGTTGCTAACACATATGGTCCTAATGAAAATCAGCCCAAATTTTCTCATGCCCTTGCGCATGCCGTCTCATCCATGGCATCTATCAAGGTACCATTGGTAGTAGGAGGTGATGTTATCCTCCCTTTAGACCCTCTCCTAGCTCAAATGCCCCAGACAAGCACCCAAAAGCTCAGCTGGCTCTCTAGCAGCTACTAAATGACCAGGGCCTGCAAGACGCCTGGAAGATTCTTCATCCCAGGGAAAAGGATTTTATCTTTTTCTCCCCTGCCAATAACTCTTATTCCTGTCTTGACTATTGGCTACTTTACCCTTCCCTGATGCCTGCGATGCTGGATTCTTTGATCCTCCCAAGAGTTCTTCTCAGATCATGCCCCAGTCCAACTTTTGATAACACATGGTCAAGGGGCCACCTCGCCAGGTAATTGGTAACTAGACCCATTACTGCTGCAGGATCCGGACTTCCCTCCCTGGCTCACCACTCAGGTCGAGTTCTTAAAGGACAATCCCCCCCCCCCCCGGCAGAGCCAGCATGCCATTGGGAAGCCCTAAAGGTCACCATAAGGGGTGCTATCATGGTCTATGCTGCCAGTCGCAGGAGACAAAGGGAACAGCAGCTGAGATCTCTCAAAAAGCAGCTGGCAGATTTGGAAGCCAAATTTAAGTGCCACCCCCCTGAGGCCATGCACTCACTCACCCCTTCACCTTGAAATAGCATGCATCCATCATAATATTAATGAGCTCCTTGCTAGGAAGGCTGAACTAGCCATTCTCTGTTTGAAGCATAAAGTACTGGATGGGGTGAGAAGGGGGTTGCTAGCCTACAGGCTGCATAAACAGAGGGCAGAGCGCTTTATATCAGGCCTCAGGCGGCCTGGGGGAGTACAGGTTAATCACAATCACATAAACTCCATTATGGTGGATTTCTATAAAGATTTTTATACCTCCTCGAGGGTATTGGAACCCACAGAAATCTGCCAGTTTCTTGACTCCCTCCCCATCCCTCGACTGTGCAAGTGCGTTGGAGAGCCCAATCATGATGCCAGAGGTTATAGCTGCCCTCCGAGCTCTGAATACAGGTAAGGCACCAGAAGGAGATGGTTTTCCCCTGGAACTCTGGTCTATTGTTGCCCTCCAAATTGCCCCATTGCTGACGGACCTTTTCAATATGGCACTAGCTACTGGCTCCTTTCCCTGCACTTTTGAGAAGCAGTTATCACAATCTTCTCCAAGAAAGGGAAGGACCCTCCTCCCATCTAGTTATCAGCTGATATCCCTCATCAATACAGATAGTAAAATCTTTGCTAAGATCCTGGCCACCCACCTTAGTTCTTTACTTCCCTCGCTCATTCACCCATCCCAGGTTGGTTCTGTACCAGACAGCAGAGCAGGTACAGCAGAGACCATATCCATTCCATGATCAACATCATGGCTTTTGCTGACCATTGTCCCAGCCCCGCTGCAGCTGTGGCAATTGACTTCGAGAAAGCATTCGATTCCCTTGAATAGGACTTTCTGCTCCAGGTCCTTGAGGTTATAGGATCTGGATCCCACTTCAGGTCCTGGGTTGCTGCCCTGTATAATCAGCCCCTGGTGTGGGTTCTACAACTCCACCCTGTCTGCTCCCTTCCCTCTCAGGCAGGGGTGCCTCTGTCCCCTCTCCTCTTTATCCTTTCAGTGGAACCCTGGCAATAGTCATCCACACATCTTCAGATATTGCTGGCTTCTCTATTGATGACAAGGTCTTTGCTACATTTCTACTGTATATGCAGACAATCTGTTAGTGCCCCTAGCTAATGCCACAGCTTCCATTCCCTCAACCTGCTAGCCGAGTTTGCCAAAATTTCAGGGCTAAAGATTAATCGTTCAAAGCGGAGGTGTTGCCACTAACGCCCACTGTACAGAACCGCTGGTTTCCTAGTTCGGGCTACAGTGGGCTGCCCACTCGTTAGTATACTTGGGTGTTCACCTAAATACGGATCTGACTAAAATTAGGAGGACAACATAAGACCCTGCTGGCGGATGACAAACAGAATTCAACCGATGGTGAACTCCACCTTACCCTAGCTGGGAAAATCTCAGCCATAAAGATGGTCACTGCTGCCAAGCTCTTGTACGCTCTTTCACATATCCCACTGGCGCTCCCAGCAACTTGGGTTACCCTCATAGATAAGCTAATCTATTGGTTTATATGGGAAAACTCCAGACCCAGGTACAGTACGTGTAAACTACATGTGCATTGGAGGGGGGGGTGGAGCCTGCTCTGGATAGAGGGGTACAAACTAGCATAACTTACGGTGCAAACCCTTGCTTGGTTCCTCCCACCTGGGGCGGAGGCCCTGCAGTGGGTTGGTATAAGGGCTGAGGTGGCCGGACGGCAGTCTCTATCGGCCCTGTTGTACACTCCTCTGCCAAAACACCTGTGAGACCACGCCACTATCTCCGCTTCTGTCTCCACATGGTTCCTGGTCCACAAGAAGTTGGAGGCCAATCCACGTCCCCAGTTGAAATGCCCATTTGGTATAATGGTGCTCTTCTGGTAGACAGGAAACTCCTTTTCTGGGCAGACTAGGCCAGCAAAGGTATTTTTAAATTGTCCCAGGTGCTGGACAAAGAGGGCTCTACTTTGTGCCCCTTTCGGGAGCTACACTCCGAATTCCACTTGGGGAAAAAGCTTGGCAATACCTGCAGCTACGCAGCCTGTTTCGGAACACATTAAAACTCTCCTAGGAGCTGTACAAGGGGTTATGCCCGCTTTTTAGATGGCTCTCTGCTAAAAGGGTATAGCTAGTCCTATTTATTCGGGCTTAGGAGTCACTTCCTCCGCTCCGAATCGGGCTAAAGCAAAGTGGGAAGAGGCCCTCCATCAACCCATCATGGATGCCCAATGGGAGGCCTGCTGGCAAAATGCCCATTACTGACTATTGGAGGCACAAAGTCAACTCATTCAAAACAAGACCCTTTCCCATTAGCACCGCACCCCCTTATGCTGCACCGTATGCATATATTTTAGATTATAATCAGTGTTGGAGGTGTGACATCCATATGGGGGACCTTATTCATATACTGTGGCACTGCTCGTGGCTCTACTGCTTTTGGTCTGCAGTGCAGGAGCTTGCCGAACAGGTATTGGGTTTTGCCGTGGGTCATGACCCTATGGTCTGGATTCTTGGGCTTTCTCCCGCTAATGCTAAACTCCACAGTAAGCGGATGAGATGACTCACTATCCTTAGTCTGTAAGCCAAACGGCTTATTCTCTGCCGTTGGAGAACCACAGAAGTCCCCTGCCTGCCTGAGCTGTACAACTCCTTTCAGCGATTGCCCAGTTGGACCGCTTGTCTCATGTGGTATCTAATAAAATGCGCCATTACTACTTGTGCTGGGCTCCATATCTGGCCTACCTCTCCCCTCGTGCAGGTATAGGTTGAAAGATAATACAATTGCTTCTTTGGTTATGGTCTAATTAGCTGAATGGTGCAGTATGCTCACCACCTGACACCCTCTGTCTCTGGACTCTGTATATTAATAAACTCCCTGTGCCCAGTCCTATGTATTGGGCAATATAACTCCAGTTGGATATGATGTTTTCTTTTGGTGTTTGTATATATGCTTTCCTTCCAGGATGAGATTTTGCTTCAGTATCCCCAGAGGATCCTTGGACTCTTGATCTCTGGATGTCAGATAGACTGGGGGATTTTGCTGATGCCTCATCCTACTGTTTTCTCCTGTGACTGCTCAGGGTGTTGCCACTCTGATGCATGCTTAATTTAAATATGGTTCATAATTCAGATGGGCACTGTCAATCATGTGCCACTCTCATGCTGGATGGTCTTGTTCTTTGTGTTTGTACGCCCGATTGTCTTGTACCCTTATTACATGCTATATGGCTGTACTACTATATATGACAAATACTAATAAAAAGTATTAACCAATACCAGACTCTCATCACCTCCCTGCACAGGGGGTAGGAGTGTGCTCCCCCTTGCTTGTTGATGCAGAACACAACAGCCGTGTTGTCTGTCTGAACGAGGAGAGAGCCTGGCACGAGGCCCTCCTGAAAGGCCCGTAGGGTATTAAGGACCACTCACATTTCCAGAACATTGATGGGGAGATTGCGCTCCTCTGAGGACCAAATGCCCAGAGTCTGGCAGTCCCTTAGGTAGATCCCCCAGCCTAGGTCGGAGGCATCTGTTGTAAATGTCTGACTTGGAGGCTCCTGTCGAAACAAGAACCCTTTTTCTAGATTATGGGGGTCCAACCACCAAAGAAGGGTCCTTCTGACTGGCTTGGAGATCCTGACCAGATGGTCGAGACCGTCATAGCTTTGGTCCCACTGCACCCTGAGCATCCACTGTGGGACCCTCATGTGGAGGCGGGCCAAGGGAGTTACAGGGATGGCCACCGCCATGTGCCCCAGAAGTCTGAGGAAGGTCCTGGCTTGGACCCGAAGGGTTACAAGGACTGTTCAGGCCACTTCTCGCAGGTGATCTCCCCTTTCCTGAGGGACGAAGGCCATGCTCTGGACTGTATCCAGGACCGCACCTATAAAGACGAGTCTTTGGCTGGGGACGGGGGATGATTTGGGCAGGTTCAGGGTGATCCCCAACTCTCAGAATAGAGTATAAGTGTCTGAGAGCTTGAATGAGGTGCACTCTTGACGAGGAAACCAAAAGCCAATCGTCCAGGTAAGGGAAGACATAATGCCCTTTGTGCCTTAGAGCCGCAGCTACCACTGCTAGGCACTTAGTGAAGACTCGGGGTGTGGAGGAGAGGCCAAATGGCAGAACCCGAAACTGGTAATGTCCCCCTTGGAAGTGGAACCTCAAGTACTTCCTGTGAGGGGGAAAGACCCCCGATATGCATGTACGCATCTTGCATGTCCAGGGAAGCCAGTCTCCTTGGTGCAGCAGAGGAATTAGATCTGGAAGGATCACCATCCTGAACCTTTGATATTCTTTATAATCATTTAGGGAGCTGAGGTCCAAGATGGGCTGAAGATCCCAGAGCTTTCTTTGGAACCAGGAAGAAATGGGAGCAATATCCTTTTCCCTACTGCTGCAGGGGGACTAGCTCTATTGCCCTTTTTTGTAAGATTAACTGGATTTCTCCTTCTTTGAGAGATATGTGAGAAGGAGGATACCTTGAGGACCGTGGAGGAGTTTCTGGGGGGGGGGGGATCGGAGTGAACTCCAGCATATGTCCCCTCCCTTATAATATCTAGGACCCAATGGTCTGAAGTGATTCCAGGTGGAGGGAGAAGTGACCCCCTACAGTCTCCCCTTATGCCTCCACTAGAGGAGGAGGGTCAGCAGGGAGTCAGTGGGAAGAGCTGGAGGTTGGCAGAGAGATTTGGGAGGACTTTGAGCCTCAAAAAGGAACACCTGCAGGCAGCTGGTTTCGGGCCTTCCTTTTAAAGCCGCCTCTCTGGGCAGATTGGTTGCCATGGGTGGACTGGCCTGAGGACTTACGGAAAGGTTGTTTTCGAAAACATTTCTGGTCCCCCTTTTACATCTGTCGGACGGACCAGATGGTTTTGCCAGACTCCTGGAGATGAGAGATAAGGCCCTTGGTCTCTGACCCAAACAGCACGGAACCATGGAATGGAAGGTCCCCGATTCCGGTCTGCAGATCGTGGGAGAATCTGGAGATTCTGAGCCAAGCATGGCGCCTTAGGTAGACACCGGACACCAATGCCCTAGATGCCAAGAACATGGGTGCCTACGTCAGAGCCCAATTTTTGAATGTCCAGGAGCTCAGTTTTTTGTGTGGAGTCTGGCAAGGCACTGGCTAGCCCCTGTCCCTTCTCGCAAAGGGCATTCTGGTACTGGATCATATGCATCAGGAAGTTCAGGGAACGTATGAAGCAGGTGGATGCAGAGTATACCTTTCTGCCCACCTGGTCCAAATAGCAAGACTCCTGAACAGAAGGCTGAGAGCTGAGGTGTTTGGGCTGCTGAGATTTGTCACGAGCAGCCGTTATAACCATAAAGTCAGCCTGAGGGTTTTCCACCAGATAGGGCTCATCCTTCGGCGCTCTATACAGCCTTCTCCGATTTTTTAGGAACTGCCGGGACAGTGACTGGATGCTTCCAAGTTATCCTGGTAAGGTATTGGAACATATCCACCAAAGGAGGCACCACCAAAGGTTTTGGCTCCTTTTGCCTCAGGTAACGTGCCAGCCTCCGGCGTTCCGGATCCAGGTCCTCCATCTCCCATTCTGCTGGAGGCCTGGATGTGCCTCATGACGCCCATGAAAGTTGGATCATCAGGAGGCGAATGGGGTAGTTCCTTATCCCAGGAGAACCCCCTACTCCTAAAAGGGATGAGGAGGAAGAGGCAGACCGGCTCCTGAACCATGAAGAGTCCAAACTGTGCCTGTGAGGACTACCCTTCCCAAAGCACTGGGTACTTCCAGACTGATGACGGTCCTGGGACAGACGGCTCATGGACCGACGACAGAGTGGAGACCGGCATCGGCTAGTAGAGCGAGTCCGCCTAGAGAAAGTTCTATGGCGGCCATGGGACTTGCTCTTGGGCCTGGACTGATGATGACAACTGGAGGACTGTGAATGGTGCCATCGGTGGTCCCTAGACCAAGATCGGGATCGAGCCACTGAGGACGAGCAGGACTTGGAAGGCTTATGCCGCTCAATGGGGGTTTGGGACGGTGACTCGACGGGGAGATCCCTGGTGTCCTGGATGTCTGGTCGGTCGGGAACCGATGTCAGGTCTGGCTTCGGGGTAGACTCATCCTTCTTGACTCGACTCCACCAGAAGGAGAAGAGCTTCTGCAACTCCTTCTTGTTGAAAACAGAGGCTGCCGTCCCCTTCAAGGGAATAGGTGAAGCCGGTAGGAGCTTTGGGGAAGAACCCAAAGAACAGCCCTCTGGAGTGGAAGACTTCAGGCCAGCAACTGCACCTTGACCGGCACTGGCTCACCTGTAGTCCCGTCAGCCTTAGACACAGTAGCCGGTGATGGTGTCTTGACCGGGGTCGGCTCCAATTTAAATGATTTGGAAGGACGGGACCCAGAAGAGGCCTTAACCTGAGAGTCCCGGTCCTTGCCTGATGGCCTACCCGACCCGGGTAAGGCCGTGACCGAGGCCTTTTTCCGTGGGGCTGAAGCATGCCCTAAGGTAGAGGCCTTAGTAGAAGCCACTGAGGTCGAAGAGATACGTAGCGATGTAGCCTTCACCTTGGCCACTTTGTCTGAAGGAGCCCCTGCCGGGACCAGCGTTGGTGTCTTGGAGGGGGTGTCGGGGCCTCTATCGTTCCTCGTGTCTGGAGTGCTTTGAGCGGTTGGACCCGCCCGAGCTGGAAGAGGAGGCTTTCCTATGGGGAGAGCGCGATCTGGACCGATGGTGGGACCGGCTACAGTCCTTCTCATGGGACTTGCAGGATTTGTCCTGGTGCTTGCCCTTTTCCCCAGGTGAGCTCTGCAGACATCCATCTTTTCTCCAAAGGTGGGCTTTTAAGGCCTTCAGGCACCAGATCAGAGTCCTGCTGGTGAAGCCCTTGCAGATCTTGCAGGAATGAAGGTCATGGTCTAGCCCCAGATAGAAGATGCAGGCTTCGGTGCCAACCTTCAATGAAATGTGGTGGCCACAGGCACACTTAGTCTTCTTGGGACCGGAGGAGGAGACAGACGACAGGGACAACATGCGACGAAAGAAGTACCAGAGAAAAACAGAAACCACTGCAAAAAAACAAGAAAGCGGAGAGAAAACAAAAAATTTTCACCAAATTTCGCTGGAACTGCTGAAGAACACACTAAGACTTTCCCAATGAGAGCGGGTCTGTGGCTGGAAAAGAACTAATGTGGAGCTAGGGACCGCCCCCTTTTATGGCATGACCGACACTGGGGCAGATCCGATGTTGGGAGTGGCCCCTGCTGGGTACTGCTAGCTAAGTTTTTTTCCAGTGGGTCCTAAGGCCTGCGGCATTAGTCCTAATGGTTACAGCCTGCTGCAAATAGCTCCCCCTCGAAGTAAGAACCAGTATACCCTTCACTCTGTCCCAGCCATGCTTGAAACAATTTCTGGTTTTGGCACTCACCACCTCAGCTGGCAGACTATTCCACGGTTTCACCATCCTTTCGGTAAAATAAAATGTTCTCACATCCCTCTTGAACCTCCTCCCATCAGTTTCAACTTGTGCCCATGTGTCTTTGAACTTTTACTAATGCTAAATAGCTCCTTGCAGTTCACCTTGTTTAATCCTTTCAGAACTTGAAAGTCTTAATTTATTTTTACTTATTTAAAAGTTTTACCAGGAAGGCATGCTGAGCAGACTACCACTCTATTCCAGATGCAGACTACCACTCGATTCCAGATGCAGACTACCACTCGATTCCAGATGCGTCCTGGGGGTGTGGGGGATTGGAGGATACATACAAAATTCAAAGTACAGACAATTCCCAAAATAAGTACAAAAGTTAACTACACATATATAGCTATGTACAATATAAATACAGAATGCAACACAGCAAGCAACCAGAACAATCTGGGTAATTCACGGCAGCAAAAATACTATGCAGTGCAAATGAATACAATCTCCAGAATCGGAGATAGTTATTGGGAATACCCATAGTAGGAGCCAGTTGGAGGGCTAGTATCTGAACTAGTGTGAGTTTGGTCTGCATGGGCAATTGGTTGAGAACTGTCCTTTGAGGAGTGAGTTAAATTGCCTAGAGGAGGGAGCATGCCGAATATCCGTAGGCAGAGAGTTCCATAGTTTGGGCATGCAGCCTGAAAGCCAACTGGTCAGGCAGAGGTCAACATGTTGGGGACTAGCAGGAGCCAGAGTCGAAATTCTGGAGTGAGTATGCTGGAGGTGTTTGGGCAGTTAGGGTATCAGCAAGGTAGGAGGGCAGTGAATGGGTCAGAATCTGGCCGTGAGGCTATTGCAGTGGGACTGTCGCCTTCCGTTGAGCGAGGGAGGTTAAGGGACCAGTAGAGGTTACAGTGGTGGGTGGGGGTGTACAGTCCATTTGAAACAACAGAAGGAGTGGAAGAGGGATCCAGTCTAGTCAGGGTGGACTTTGGTGCGGCACCGTAGACTACATCCCGTAATCAAAAATAGGGAGGATCATTTTCTGTACGATTGCTCTACGGGCTGGCAGAGGAATACTGCCATGGTTTCGGAATAGGCCCAGTCTAGGGTGCAATTTTTATGGGTAGCAGTGATGTGGGCAGAAAAAAATTGAGGTGCTGGTCCAGCCAGACCCCAAGATGTCTGAAAGAGGTGCAATTTTCTGTGGGAGTCCCTTCTAGGGTTTTAAAAGTAGGACTGGCGGGGAGACGGGAGAGCCTCTGCCTTGTACCGAAAGTCCAGGAGACTGTTTTTTTTTTTTGCATTTAAGAACAGTTGAGTTGATTGAAACCAGTGTTGGATAGCATTGAAATCTTGCTGGAGTCTGGGTGCCACTTCCAGTGGGGAGAAGCCTGAAGTTTACAGAACTGTATCATCTGCGTACATGTGAATGGATGTGTGTGGGCAGGCTGATGGCAGATCATTTGGGAAAATGGAAAACAGCATTGGGCCAAGGACCGAGCCTTGGGGGACACCAATGGTGGCGGGGAGGGAATCCTAAGTGGAGGTCCCAATTCTTACTGATTGGGACCTGTCCGCCAGGTACGATTTGAACCAGCTGATGGCTGCAGTGGACAGCCCTGCGTGGGAGAGTTTCATCAAGAGAAGGGTATGCAAGACAGTGTCGAAGGCCTTAGCTAAGTCGACAAAGATGGCAGATGTGATGTGGCCTTTATCCATGCCTGTAAGGATGGAATCAGTGAGTCTGAGGAAGGAAGTGATAGTGGAGTGGGATTTCCTAAAACCTGATTGGTAAGGGGTAAAGAAGGAGGAGGAATCCAGGAAGGAAGAGAGTTGCGAGAGGACAAGATGTTCCTGAATTTTAGCAACAATGGGGAGGTGGGAGATCAGGTGGTAATTTCCAGGGGAGGATGGGTCGCCACCTTTGGAGAGGGGGATGAATGTGGCATGCTTCCATTCATTCAGACAGGGTAGTAGAAATAGTGAAGGAGAGGTTGAAGAGGGAAGCTAGGGGACTGGCAATGGCTGGGGCTGATAGGCAGAGCATTTTGGCGTGCAACCCAGAGGGGCATTTACCCTTAGAGGGATTGAGGGCCTGCAGGTCGTGGAGCACTTCGTTCAGAGTAACATGTGAGAAAGAGAATGCCAGGTGGGGTGATTGTGTTGGAGGGGATGCGGATGTAGGAGGGTGTGGTGCAGGCGGTGGATTTTCATGGAGAGAGGTCGCGCTACTGGTGAAAAAGGAGTTAAATACAGAGGCCAGTGCGTGCGATTCTGATATTGTGGAGCCCCCTATGAGTAGGACAGGGGTGGGGGGGGAGAAGAGTGATTTGATCGACTTCCAAAACTTGGCCGGATGATTTAGATTTTTTTTTTGAAGGATGAGGAGAAGAAGAAGGCTTATGCCTGCTGGATAAGCCTGGTGTAGGTATTTCTAAATGTGAGATAGTGTTGGTGGTCAGCGAAGGTACCTGATGCTTTGAAGCCTTTCCACGCCTGGTCCCTAGCTTGGAGGTGGGCCATAAGGTCAGCTGTGATCCAGGGCAGATGTGCACCCCCTTACTCTGGCCTTTTTCAGTGGGGCATAGTAGTCCCAGATGGCAAGAAATCTGGACTTCAAGAAGCTTAGGGCGGAGTCAACAGAGTTGGCCTTGTGGATGAAGAACCAGTCAGAATTTGCTAAGTCGTTTAGGAGCCCTTCAAGGTCAAGGGGTTTATAAGACCTGATGAGGACAGTCTGTGGTGGAGGTGCTCTGGCTTTAAATATTTTTCTTACTACTTAAATCATGTGGTGATTACTCAGAGAGTCGGGTAGAAGGCCAGCGGCAATTCTCCTGTGTGGGTGCGAGGTGAGGGCCTAGTCCAGTAGGGAGTGGTTCTGAGTTTTGTGATTTAGGCATGTGGGCTCAGTGATATATATGATAATAATATCATCCCTCTCCTGTCTGATCTCCAGTTAGTACATGTTCAGTTCCTTAAGCCCATCACCATAAGATCTGATCTTTTGGCACTCACTCACCCCGGTCACCTTTAGTTGCACCATCTCTAGCCTGCCCTCATCTTTTCTGAGGTAAGGACTCTAGAACTGGGCACAGTACTCCAGGTGAGGCCTCACCAATGATCTATAAAGAGGTAGTAATACCTATTTTCTTCTATTATAAAACACTGTTTCCAATATATCCTAATATCCTATTTACTTTACTATAGGCCTTCTGACACTGACTATTGTTTCAGGGAATCACTAATGATGACTCCTGGATCCCTTTCCTCAGCCGTAGTGCCCAGCTTTATTCTCCCATCCAATACTCTGTTCTGGGATTCTGTTCCCTTGGTGCATCATCTTGCAATTTCGGGCATTGAATTTTAACTCCAAGACAGAAAAAGCAGATCCACTTACAATCATGCCAGCCTGGAAATATCATATGCAAATTAAAAAAAAGGCAATGAAACCAGGCACTAAACTTCCACCAGATAATTTTATTCACTTTACTAAACTAAAAGTAACAAAATTACAAGGTCCAGTACACTCCTTGGATACCAGACAAATGTTAAAAGATGTCCTGACCAGTTTCATACATGCACACTTCCTCAGGGCTGAGGAAGCCAAGGAGAGTAGTGGGCCTCAAAAGTTTGTTAATTTTCTTTACTGTACTAAAATAAAATCATCTGGTGGAAATTTAGTGCCTGGTTTAGCCTTTGTAGGTCACTCTGCATCTCTCCCCAGTTCTCTCTATCATCAACCCTCCCACAGAGGTTAATGTCTTCTGCAAAGATGCAGAACTTGCCCCAGATTTATTCTCCAATGTCGCGGATGAGCTTATTGAAGTGGACCAGACCCAGGACAGATCCCTGTGGCACCCCAGTTGTGGCCGCCTCTTTTCTGATTTAACACGTTTAATCATAATCCTTGGCTAGCTCACCTTTGTCTGTATACAGTTAGGAATACAATATTTTTAAAGCACATGGTTATGAAAATTTTGAAATGACTGCTGCCCCACACAAAATTTGCTGTTTTTTTCTTAATTTGTAACAACAAACCCACCAAGCAACTAGCCATCCAGCATGCACAAACACTTGCTGTCCCAAAGAATACTGTGCATGCTTGGTACAGGTTACTTTTTATTGTTACTTGTTTACAACATTCTAGTGCCATCCGATGACTCCTCGCTGCAACTGTTTCTGAGTGCTAATCAGCTCAATTAGATGGAAAAAAGTTACAGAAAGCAGTCATTATGTAGTGCCATGTGTTTTAAATAAGTTACTGAAAAATAAAGTAACTGTACAAAGCATACCTAGTATTCATTGGGTAATAAGAATCTGGGAGCGGGGTAAGTTTTAGTTTTAAAAATAATTGAGGAAAAATATAGGTTTTCTTATTAATACTACAAGATAAATTTTTACTGGGAGAATTTAGACTAGTAACATATGTATCCCCCGATAAAAAAAAAAATGTTGGTTCTTTAGGTTAAAACAAAATTCCAAAGATGTGGACATGCTTACTGTTACTTCAGCTCCACAGATGTTTTTTGAGATGCAAGCAACCCCATAGCAACGGGCATATTTAAACTCATTTATTAGAGATGGTGTACAGCAGGACTGGTGGATAATCTTAAATTGTATAAATTTTAGGTCAGGAGTCGAGGTTTCACTTTTCTCCTTAGATTTCTTTAATATCTCTTTATGGTTCTTTGACATTTGTATGGTATTGATACAGTTCTGGATTTGTAAAAGTTTAAGTAGTCTATAGTCTAGACCTTTCTCCTGTTAGTAAGGTTGTTAGGGTATTTTTATTTTCCTTCCTTAGTATTTCCCTACTTACATTCAGTGTTGGCTCTGGTCAGAGTAAGATGAGACATATACTGCAGTAAACACTGGCCCGTGCCAAAGCTATACCTAGCAGTGATGCATAACTGCCAATATAGTTCAGACTGAATCCTATCTATGTTACTAAACACAAAAGCTCAGTAATCTGCCTGTGCCCTAGTCTTTCTTAATTCCTTGAGCTATTATTGCTGCAATTAAGATATCTGAATATAATTAACTGTCCAGAGGATTTACATTTATTTTTTATTTCAATAATATGAATGATTTCAGTGTGTTACTCTCATACAAGTCTTTACATTTTTTTTTATATTACCCTTATCCCAAGTTGTTCATGAAATATTTCTGAATATACAGTATGAAATAATCCAAGTAGTTATCTCAGCCAAGCAACAAACACTCACAAAAAATGATTTACTCAAAAATTTGGTGCATAATTGAAGTACCACTCAGTCCAACATAAAAGATCATTTTTATTTACTTCTGCTGCTTATGCAGACTACACCTTCAAAGCACAGGAAGATTGACAATTACGAAGCAGAAGTGAGGATGTATGTAATGCAATTAGACTCCTTCATAAACAGATTATATAAAAAAAATCAGACCACCGCAAAGGTTTACAAGGTGTTCTAGTTTTTTTTTGTTCTTTTTTTTTTCTCTTCATCCTAATTGATGCCAGATGTCTTCTAGTTCATTTTGGTGGTAACATTTTCAGTTTCTATCATTTAAGAATTTTATGAAAGTTTTAAAATAATTATCTCTCAAGAAAACAAGATGGCCACCTCATTTTTGCACAGAATAAATATTGAAGACCCGAGGAGGGTAAGAATCCAGACAAAAATGCAAATAAAGCATCCAGAAAACCCAAATCAACAGTTCTGCTAATAATTTTCATAATCATAGTAGAAAATGTGCTTTTTGGAATAACTTTTTTTCATTGTACTGATGCTTTAAAGTCTGTCATTATAGCATAAGTGTATCACTGAGCCTTAAGAAAAATGAGCTGTACAAACAGATTTGCCTACTAGTAAATTGATATAGTATATCTGCACTATATCAATATGCTTGTCAACAGTGGAAGTGCATTCTTAAAACAACAATATATTAAAAATACATTAACATATCGCTATAGTACAAGTCCATTTCCAGTATACATCAACACATTCACAGTGCAGGGATATATCATGTCCAAGTTGATCGGACTATATAACCTTTCCATAAAAAAAAAAAAAGTTTATATCCCTAATAGATCCAGAGTTAGCCATTTTAAATAAATTAACCTCAGAAAGGGTTAATGCAGGGATTTGGACTTTTAAATTAAAGTGTGGAGTCTGGTTGACAGGAATACATCATACTGATACGCTTATATATATATATATATATATATATATATATAGGAAATTCAGTTTTACTATATTGACAACCCTATTTACTGTACTAAACACTTCGACATTTTTTTTTTTTATATAAACACAATGTAAATACTGCATAGTTCCTCTACATTATAGCAATATACTACTAATACGTGAACAAAAAACATATATAGTAAACATTCTATTACAGATACATAAAATAAAAAATGAATTTATGACATTTTTGAAAGATATCTATTGTACATATTTAGTTTTTATTTCATGAGGGGAACAAACTCATTAAGGTAGGTGTACTGCACCACTTTATTAGAGAGTACACTGGGACATCAGACAGGTTTTCAAAGCCCCAAATCCAGTCTTGTGTCCAGGCTATTTTCAAAGGGACTGTGCTGGCCCCATATCCCTGAGCACAGGCAAGCAAGTGAAACTGGCAAACAGTGTTACATCCAGCAGTAGACGCATGCATCTGGGGACCAAGTCTACTTGTCCATCATTTTGTGGACTAAGCAGACTTGGCAAATATTTAGGACTGGCAGTATAGCCTAGAGGTCAGAACAATAACCTGTGAATGAACTTATTTATAACCAGAGGACCCATGTGATCGAAACAATTACAGGCCCATTTCAATTCTGCCTATCCTCTCAAAAGTTTTTGAAAAACTGATCTATACTCAAAACACCATATCGAAACCTTTTCACTCCTTAATCCAGCTCAATCCGGCTTTCACCCCAATCACAGCACTGTCAACTGCCTAAGCTAAAGTAACCAATGACTGGGTCTCTGCTATGGATTCTAAAAAGATTACTGGAGCAGTCTTCTTAGACCTTAGCAAAGCGTTCGACACCATAGATCACAACCTTATAGTGTGCAGCCTTACTAAAATAGGTGCCACCCCTTCCACCACTCAGTGGTTTAACAGTTACCTAACAGGAAGGTCCCAGAAAGTCAAAGCAGGCAGCCTGCTCTCAGCCTCCTTGCTGATTGCCAGGGGGGTCCCGCAAGGCTCCATCCTGGGTCCTATCATTTTTTCCTTGTACCTCAACAATCTCTATTCTCATATAACCAATTCTAACCTGCATTTCTTTGCAGATGATACAGTACTATACTCTTCCGGCTCGTCATTCTCAGAAGTAAGGGACGTACTCCAAGCTGACTTTACCCAGCTTGAACATAATCTTATTATTAACACCAAACTCCTCCTCAATGCCAAGAAAACCAAGGCTATGATCTTGTCTCTTAATAACTTCTCTACTACTACCCCTGACCTACCCAAATACTTTACTGTCACCTCCCTATGTGAAACGTTGGAAGTCATCTCCAAATTTAAATACCTTGGCATTTGGCTAGATAAATAAGCTTTCCTTTAATGACCACCTTGACAACCTGGTCCGGAGGTTAAAAGCAAGGTTAGGTTTCTTCCTCCGAAATAGGTTTCTCTCCTCTCAAGACTAGAAGCAGGCTTGTCCAGGCTACTTTCTTCCCCTTACTCTATTATGGGGATATATTCTACACTTCTTCTGCAATCACTGACCTTAATAAATTGGACATCCTCCATCATCATGCCCTGCGACTCATTACAAACTCCCCGTAGCGGACCCACCACTGTGATCTGTATGCAGCTGTTGGTTGGACGTCACTTGCCATTAGACGTACGCTCCATGCTGGTATTTGAACTGTAAAGTTACTCCTGAACAAGCTCACGAGCTACCAAACATCCTTCATCCGCATCTCATGCAGTGCATACTCGCTTAGGAAATCAGACTTTATCTTCCTCAATGTGCCTTCAATTCAAACCTCCTTTGGCAAACGCGCCATATCAAGTACTCTTCCAACCACCTGGAATAAGCTTCAATCCTCACAAACTATCCAGCATTGTCTTCATCAACTTCTATAAAAGGTTAGCTGCATCCAAAATAAAAGATATTTGTAGCCATTTCTAATGACCCTTCTCCACCCACCCTCCCAACAAACAAAATCTGTTCCAGTCCTGATGGAATCCATATAGCTTTTGCACCAGACTTCCATCCCAATTTTTCCACCGTGGCCTAACGTTAAGATCCCTGGATCTATTCCCACTACTCTTCTTTGCCCAGAATATTGTTTTCTCTATATTCTACTCCCCCCACTCTCCCTCCATCCCTCTTATTACCCCTCCCTACTCCTATCTTCTGCTATCTCTCCCTTCCCCTCTTACTCGTTACCTATTCCTTTCTCTACTACATCCCCATTAGTCCTCTTGCTCTCTTCTTGTTCCCCTTTCTCCCTTGCTTCAACCCTTCCTCCTCATTTAAAACTACTCTCTGTCGACTTTACAATCTCCTCTTCCAATGCCTCCCACCAGGTTATGCTCCTTATACCTACCCTGTTATGTCTTAATCGAGCACTATGTATCCTATGTAATTAAACTGTACCTTCTTGCTGTTATGTCTATTTCTTACATGTAATGTGTACTTGACTGCATATTTGTTTCAGGACCTCCTTGTGAATGAGCTTGCTCAACTGAGTGTTTTTCCTGCAATGAACTTGAGCTTGGTACATCCAGCAGACCAGACCTGGGTTTGATTCTCACAACCTCCACTTGCATACTGTGCGACTCTGAGCGAGTCACTTAACTGCCTAGTGCTCCCATGTTGCCCTTAAAAACAGGCACTTGTGCCTAGTGGGCCTTACCAGGTTACCAAAAGACTAAAATAAATAAATAGTGGCAGATTTCATCTACCACTGGATGCATGCTGCCAGAAACCACAGCCAATTGTGGCAAATCAACTGCAGTATCGAAAATAGCATCCACTGCATCTAAGCAGGTTGACACAGTGACTGCTGCAGGACACGGCCATACTGTCTGTGTCAGCATGTTCAAAAATCCAACCCCATGCAAAGTTAAACAGTGTACATACAACACAAGCCCATCAGTAAACTCTTGAAATAATTACAGACATTCAAACATGATCAAAAAACAGAGACCTGATAAAATCTAAAAGCAGTTGCTGTTATTTGTTTAAATAAGATACCATAATTTCAAATGTATTTGGCAAGTGGTTTAAGGTATAAAGAAAATGCAATTCAAAGATCAGATAATCAAACCACAAACTTTAAGGTTTTGGACTGCATATACTGTTGCAGACAACCAGTTATTCCACTGGGATTCTTTTTAATATCCTCGTACTGTTCAGGTCTTTCTTCCTAAGCATCTGAACTATGTTTCTGATTTTTTTTTTTTTTAAATAGTCTAGCCTGTTACCATGAATACATCCATTAAAAGACAGCAGCACAGCCAATCTGCTGCAAAATCTCCAACTGAAGTGTAATAAAATGACAGCACTGTCATAAAGGCATAAGTCAGGAAGCAGAGAGACCAGGAGGAGTTATACAATTCATAAGTAGTGTTTTACTATCAATAACAGTAAAACAAATCAAAATGGTACAGGATAGCTCTGCATACAGGCAGTACAAAACAAGTCCTACATCTGAGAGTCTGTCAATTTACACTCTCTCTCTCTCTCTCAACAAAACACTGCCCTCTTTTTATAAGATGTCTTTTCCTGGCAGTTTACAATCTGTATCCTGTTCTTGTAAGTGCAATCTCCTGTCATTTACAAAATGTACCCAAGCTTTGTCAACTGGTTTCCCGAGGTCAGCCTGAAGAACACATCCAGCCTTTAAAAGGTGCAATAAAACAGAACATTCTGCCCCAGAGCTAGTCTTCTCTGACAATTCTGTAAACAAGCTTGTGGAGGTTAAAATAAATCTCAAGGCGAATCCCCTATATTACAGATTGTTAGTGAAGAGATCGAAATAGCTTTCTACAACAATATAAATTTTTATTTATTTAAACATTTGGTAATGGGGAAAGGTACACTGAGCCAAGGCTCGTTTCCAGGTGCGACCCAAGGAACAGGGAGCATAGGATAAACAGTATACAGGATGCAAATATAAAAAACAAAACTACAGGATACAATAATAGCATCATACAAGTGATATCAGCCGTGGGTATATACAATGCAGACATACAAAACAGTGCAAGTGCTATATGTTGTTATGGGAACATGTGGGGGCTGGTAGGTGGCACAGCTGAGATTTGACAAAGGTGTGTGAGAGAGAGAGTTATGTAGGAGAGGAGGCTGAAAATTCCAGAGAGAGGGGAGCCGATCGCTGTAGGCGGATTTCCCCATGTTTGAGAAGGGAGAAGGAGCGGGAATCCCTAGAATATAAGGAGTATGGTGAGGAGGGAGCAGAAGTGAGATGGACAGAGAGGTAGGAGGTGAGAAGGTTGAACCAGTATTTGGACATAAGGGAGATAGATTGGATGAAACACCGATGGGAAAGGGGAGGGAGCTCCAGGGAGGAGAGAAGAAAGCAGTGGCGAGTCCTAAAGGGAAAATTAGAGGCAAAGCGACAGAAGGTGTAAAAGAGGGAGTCAAGACTAGCAACAGAGGAGGTGGGTGCGGTGCAGTACACTGTGTCAGCAGAGTCAAAAATAGGCATTATCATTTTAGTTGGAAGTTCCTGATGAACAGGGAGAGGGAGAGTCCCTGTTGCAGTAAAGGATGCCGAGCTTAGGGCAAAGTTTTGAAGATATGTAATTGATATGGTTTGAGAAGTTTAGTAGAGTGTCCAACCAGATGCCTAGATAATTATAGGATGCAACTTTGTTAAGTGAAGTGCTGTCTAGAGAAGTGATCGGCAGGGTGGGAGAGTTTTGGCTAAACCTTGAGAGGTTCCGAAAGTCATACAGTTTTTGATGCATTTAATTTGAGTTTTTTAGCCTGGAACCAAGATTGAACCAAGTGGAAATCCTGTTGTAGGGTGCCTTGGATCGCAGTAGGGTCAGAGCTGGAGGTGAATAGGATGGTATCATCCGCATACATATGGATGAGGGATTTGGAGCAGACAGACAGGAGGTCATTTATGAAGATGGAGAAAAGGATGGGGCCAAGTATAGAGCCTTGGGAGTCACCCGCTAGGATAGGGAGGGGAAGGGGAAGAGGAGTTTGTGATCTTGACCGATTGGACATCTGTTTGTGAGGTACAAGTTAAACCACTGTATGGCAGGAGGGGCAAGCCCTGCATCCTCGAGTGAGTTTAGGAGCAGTGGATGGGATACTGAGTCAAAGGCCTTAGCCAGGTCAATGAAGAGTGCAGTAGTAAGGTGGCCTACTATGATTGGGTAACCAGGCAGTTGGACAGGGGCCATGCATTGGATGTCCTGTATCTGGACTTCAGCATCATGCAAATCAAAAACAGTGTTACATGAGGTTCAAGACTTGTTTGTTTAGGGTACAGTTTCACATAAATAAAGTGCATTTCATTAAGGTAGCAGGGTAGGGCTAGCCGTAGTAGGAAATAACATGTCAGCAATACAGCGAGTTTATGGCAGAAAGATGATGAGGGAAGGGTGATAGTAAGCAACCAGAGCGGTGTTATCAAAAGGACGTGACGTGGGTAGGGAAAAAGGAGGAGGGGTAAGGTGGTGAAAGAGGGAGGAAAGCCAAAAGTATGAAAATCAATATAAGAGAGGTTAGGGAGGGAGAGGGGTAGTCGAGAAAAGAGGTAAAATCAAGTGGCTCAGTTGGTCATTAGTTTACACAGTTGCAGGTTGAGACACTCTTTAGATGGGACCGAAGCCCTCTTTTGAAATGACTCAGTTTTGTGCCTCTGGTCAGCATGTCAGGCAGATCATTATACCATTTAGGGCCCCTAAAGGTAATGGATTTCTGGGCCAATGACGTGTGCTTGAAAGGGACTTGGAGTCCACCTTTTGATGCACTTCTAGTTTGCTTAGTTTGCACTGCCTTCTTGAACAGACTGTATAGGGAAGCTGGCATAAGGCCTAGTTGTGCTTTGTTTAAAAAAAAAAAAAAAAAAAAAAAAGTCAGGCAGGTTTGGTACCAGACTCTTAAGTGCAGCAGAAGCCAGCCAGTCTGTAGAGGACACAGGTGTGAGTCCAGCGGTCGGCCCAAAGTGCCAGAAGACAGGCCCTGTTAACAACGGTTTTTATCCTGCTAAGGGCAGTGTCTGACCCTGCAATGTATATTGGTAATCCATAGTCAATGGATGACAATACAGTGCTGCCTGTGGCTATTTTGAGGGCAGCAGGTGCCATCGAACGCTTGTTTCTATAGAGGATGCCCAGTTTCATGTTAGCGGTTTTGACAATATGATCAATGTGGTGAGAGAAATTGAGAGTGTCGTCTAGGTAGACACCCAGACGTTTAAAAGAGGAGACTTGTTCAAGTGTGTCTCCTTTTTGGTTCAGTATACGAAGTGGGCAGAAATTCCTTTTTTTCAGGGGAACAGAGAATAGCATGCTTTTTTTTTTTTTTTATGGTTTCGTATCAATTTGTATTGGCAGAACCATGTTTCGAGTTTGTGGAAGCTGTCGAGTAAGCCTTTCATGATGTCTGCATGGTCCCTACCAGGGACTGATAAAACCGCATCATCTGAATATAATAAGATACTTGCTGTGCAGGCATCAGGGAGGCAGTTAATGAACAGGCTGAAAAGGAGTGGTCCTAATATGCACCATTGTGGGACTCCCAGGGTCACTACCTTAAGGTCTGAGAGTGTCACCAATTCTAACTCCTTGAGTTCTTTGAGACAGGCAGCTGCGAAACCAGGTGACTGTGTCTGGAGCCAATCCCATTGTGAGCAGGGTGTGTAATAACAGCTGGTGGTTAACTGAGTCAAATGCTATCAGAAACATCATAGAGAAATAAAAATATACTGATGATGAATTGAATTAGGTTCAAAATATATTCTTGCTAAAAAAAAAAAAAAAAACACATGATGAAATTTTTTGCTGACTGACAAATACTGCTGCTTTAAATAAACTATCTGGCCGCCCACTGGCCCAGATCATATGGCCAGGCTGGAAGAAAAAATTACTCACCTTAGTAATTGCTTTTCTTCTCATGGAGTCTTGCTTTATTATAACAATAGCAGTCAGCCACTGCAGCTGAACTGCCCCGAGAGGAAGGAGTTAACCCAGAAGATCTGAGTTCTACAGCGAGGGCTGTCCAGCCTAAAGTTTCATCTGGCAGTTTCAAATGAAACTGTCAGATCTTTACGCTAACATCAAAGGACGGAAAGTCTGTGTGAAAAACTACACTAGCCCATGGCTACCTACTAGTAGTAGTAATAACAACAATATAAAGAACAAAGAAACACTCAGAGCCATAACAACAAAATTGATGGTATTATGGTTCGCTTTACCACCCTTGACAAGCACATATGAACCCCCCCTTCCCCCAAAGACTCAAGTCCAGGAAGGGGGCAATATGAATAACCTAAATGAAACAATCTAGATCCCTAACCCAAAGGAAAAGAGGGTAAGGGAAAAACTACAATGGCATGACACAGTGCTTGCACTTAATTCGCCACCCTACCCAAGTGGAAGTTCTGAGAGGGGCAGGAGGGTGGTTATAATAAGTAAGACTCCATGAGAAGAAAAGCAATTACTAAGGTGAGTAATTTTTCAAACACCATGAAGTCTTGTATATTATAACAATAGCAGATTACACAGCAGTACCTCCATGGAGGAGGGTCAGAACCCACTTAGGAAATAGGCTCTGAAGCAGCTGTGCCAAACCGAGCATCTCTCCTGGACTGGACATCCAGGAATAATGCTTTGTAAAGGTGTGAACTGTCTTCCAGGTAGCAGCTTGACAAATCTCCAGAATGGGATGTCTCTAGCAGCCGCTAGAGACGCAGCTGTACCCCTGGTGGAGTGGGCCCTCAATCCTGAGGGGGTACTCTACCCAGTTTCTGATAGAATTGGATACAAGAAACAATCCACCTTGCAATTGTTCTCTTAGTGGCAGGTTTCCTTGCCAACCTCGCCATAGGTAAGAAAGAGTTGGAGGGATTCGAACCTATGACCTCTGGTGCGCTCCAAATAGTAGCTTAAGGCTCTTGATATCCAAGCTGTGCAGTCTCCTCTCACCTGAGGAAGAATGCTCAGTGAAAAATACTGGGAGAGAGATAGATTGATTCAGGTGGAAATCAGAAACCACCTTAGGTAAAACTTTCTATTAGTCCTGAGGACTACCTTATCTCTGTGGAAAGAGATAAAATCTTCTTCCACTGACAGGGCCTGTAGCTCACTTGCGTCTGGCAGAGGTGATAGCTACTAGGAAAACGGTTTTCAAGTTAAATACTTGAGCTCTGCAGAAGACAGAGGCTCAAAGGGGTTGCATTAACTGAGCAATGAAATATTCAGGTCCCAGGCGGAGCTGGTTCCCAAAAAGGAGGGTTAGTATGAAAACCCTTTAAAAACTTGAGAACACCGGTGAGAAGAAAGGGAGGCAGGCTTCCTGCTGACACAAAAGCAGAGACAGCTGCCAGATGAACCTTCAGGGTAGCTGGTCTAAGGCCTAGGGAATTCAGATGGACCAAATAGTCCAGTAGAATGGGAAGATCAGCAGATTCTGGGATAATCTGCCTCTCAGAGCACCAGATGAAAACCTCTTCCACTTAGAATTATAAGTGGCTCTAGTGGAAGGCTTCTTGAAGCCTTTAAATATCCATGACACCTTGAGAAAGGTGGAAGTCAGCAAATTCTAGCTCCTCAAGAGCCAAGCCTTGAGGTGGAGGGATTTGAGGTCCGGATACCACACTCTCCCCTGTGCACAGGCCAGTAAGTCGTGGACTCTGGGCAGGCTCAGGGCAGGGTGGACTGCCAAGGACAGGAGCAGAGGGTACCAGGGCTGTCTGGCCCAATCTGGGGCAATCAGAATCACTCTGCAAGGTTGAGATCTGATTTTTACTAGTACCCTGAAAAGGAGAGGAAAGGGGGGAAAGGCATACAGGAACTTCCCTTTCCAGTCCAACAGAAAGGCGTCCAGAGGGACTGAGCCCAGAACTGGAGGCCTGCAACAGAAAAGAGGAAGTTGGTGGTTGTCTGGGGCTGCGAAAAGATCTATCTGAGGAGTGCCCCATCTGGCAAAGACAGGCCCCAGCACTTGTGATTCAGAGCCCATTCATGATGGCCTGAGAAATTCTGCTGCGGGCGTCCGAGGACATTGTCCTTCCCTGGGAGATGAACCGCCATCAGGAGGTGTTCAGAGAGTAGTCAGAGACCACAACTTCATTGCTTCGTGCACAAGGCTGAAGACCGAGTGCCCCTTGCTTGTTGATGTACCACATTGTGGTGGTATTGTCTGTCCTGACTTGAACCACTTTGTTCTGGACAGAATCTGAAAACACCAAGAGCTAAAAAGACAGCTCTGGAGTTCCAAAAGACTGATGTGGAGCAGAGACTCCTGAGGAGACCATACCCCTGAGTGGCAAGGTCGCCTAGGTGAGCCCCCACCCTAACAGGGAGGCATCCGTGGTGAGGTGAGGGAGTGAGAAATGGGAATGAAGGGAACCCCTGTCTTAAATTGCTCTGGACCTGCCACCAGTGGAGGGCTAGGATCAGAGTTTGAGTAACTGGGACCAACTTGGTAAGGGTCCTTCCTTTGAGACCAATAGGCCCTCAAATGGAACTGAATGTCCCTCATCTGGAATCTTGCTCCCTGCACGACAGCTGTGGAAGCAGCCATGTGCCCGAGGAGTTGCAGAAAATGCCTTGCTGGTCGAGAGACCGAGAGGGTAAAGGAGGATGCCAGGCGATGAGTCTGTCCACCCTTTCCGAGGGAAGAAAAGCCCTGGCTAACCTTGTGTTCAATTCTGCGCCTATGAAAGTTAGGGACCTGAACTGGTTCCAGAACTGACTTTGGTAAGTTTAGCAGGAATCCCAGGAAGTGAGAAGCTGGGTGACTTGCAGAGTGGGATTTCACCTGACCTGGAGACTGACCCAAAATGAGCCAGTGGGCAGGTGAGGAAACACAGCAACCCCTTGCCTTTCTAAGTGAGCCACTACTACAGCGAGACATTTTGTGAATACCCTTGCGAGAGGTAAGGTCAAGGCATTGCCCTGAACTGGTAGTGGCCTGAGGGCAGTTGAACCTGAGGTACTTTCGGTGAGAAGGCCTGATCAGAACATGAAAATAGGCATCCTTGAGGTCCAGGAAGCTAGCCAGTCCCTGGCCTTAGGGAAGGCAATATCATTGCCAGAGTCAACATTTTGAACTTTGGTTTCAACAGATGCTTGTTCAAGTATCTTAAATCTAGAATGGGCCGCCATTCTCCTGTCTTTTTTGGGGTAAGAAAGTATCTTGAATAAAGCCCCTTGCCCTGATGGCAAGGAGGAACCCTTTCCACTGCTTTGCAGTCCAGCAGAGCAGAAACCTCTGCTTCCAAAGCAAGGGCTTCTGAAGGATTTGCAGGTGGAAAATGCCTGGCTCTCATCTTTGAAAGTGTTTGAAGTTGAGAACCAGACCCTGGCCTATTACCTCCAGAACCCATCTGTCTGAGTTAGGGACAGCCAGTTCCGCTGAAATAGGCCAACCTGCCCCCCACTGGTACAGGAGAATCGCCCTGACACCCCATCAGGGTGCCTGCTTAGCAGCAGCCTTAGGCTGAGGGAGGGGACGGTCTACTTGTGCCACGCCTACCCTGCCTCTGAAGAAACCTCTCACAGACAGCAGAGGAGGCTTGAAATGGTAAAAGGGCCTGCCCTACCTCTGGGAGACGCCTTTGTGGCATGGCATGCTTCTCCTTAGCCTGGGCACTTTTGTAGGTAGTTCTGTATTCATCCATCTTTTTATATAGTTTTCTGTTTGCTCCCAAAAGAGAATTTCCCACTACAGGAAAATCCATAGCCTTTGACTGGGTATCTTGGGACAGATTAGTGCATCTGAGCCATGCCAACCTACGGGAAGCTACAGAAGTGGCCATGACCCTAGAAGAAACATCATTAACATCAACAGCAGTATGAAATTGAACTTAGAGGCTTCAATGCCATCAGCAGCCACCTGTTCCAACTCACTAGCCAGCTGGCCATGGGCCTGCTTGGCTAACTGCAATACTGTGTCCCACCTAGATTTCTGATATCTAGCTACATAAGCCATATAATTTGCCTGCCTGAGTCCCAAAGAAGCTGCCATATACTGTTTCTTCGCCATGGCATCAATCTTCCTGGAATTCTTATCAGGAGGATGTGAGGCCAGAGGAATATTAGCCTTGTCACAGGCTGCAGCTTGTACCACACCTACATGACTACACTGCTCAGTAAGGAAGTCTGTATCCGAGCCTGACAAAGTATACCTTCTGTCCATTTTTTTTTTATCTACAGGAGGGACAGAATGAGGATTTTTTAAAATCTTTGTTGTTTGCTTCCTAAATGACTTATGCAAAGGAATAGACAACCTCCTAGACTCTGGAATATCCATCATTTCCACATAATCAGGCTCCTCTTGCTCATCCACAGCCTCCTCTAAAGGAAGCTGGAGGGTTTCTGCAACCTTTTTGTAAAAAATAAAGAAAGAAGGGGACTCAGACAGAATAGGAGGAGATTCTAAAGGTCTGTCTGGAGAAATGTCCGGTTCAATGGGCACGTCCAGACCCCCCCAGCCACATATATATTGATCAAATTCCTCCTCCCCCTCCTGTGGTTCATAAAAATCCTCAACTTCAAAATCCTGAACCACTGGGACTGAACGAACTAACCTTTTACCAGCTGTTGGTGGTTCTACAAGATCCCTGAGACAGTTACTGGACAATCTGAATGGCTTTAGCTATCTCTGCAGCAGTTGGAGACACAATTTTGGACTCAGACCTACTGATTTCCTTGTCTTTTACTTGGGACTGGTTCCTCTGAACCAGCCTTCCTTTGCCGAGGAAGTCTCGCCTGGTCAGAGGCACTCCCTCTGGTCCAGTGGGTACTGGACCGGCTGGCCATCCGGGTCAGCGGACTATTTGCCTCTCGCTCCTGAGCCGCCCAATCTCTTCTCCAGGGTGGCTGCAGGGAATTTTTACACACCTGGCAGTCTGACAGGAGGTGGTCAGCCCTCAGACAATAAACACAGTGGTGTGTGGCCTTGGCAAAGGCGCCCCACAGACATCACAGTGTTGAAACCCAGTGGGCCCGGTTTTTCTTTTGCCTTCAGACATAATGCCAGCCTAACCAAAACTTGCCCTTTGATGGCAGTGCCAGGCAAGATCTTATCGGTTCCTAACCGTGTCACGGGTATTTGAAAAACCGTTATAATTCCGGTTTTAGAACCGATAAGAACTGGGAACCGCACTCTAAAACCCACTGTACACTTTTAAAATGCAAAAAACAACCGATCGGTTCAAAACCGAACCGATAATTAATTTTCCACACAGACTTAAATTTTAGTACTTACGGTTACCAGATAGAGCTTTAAAACCGAAATGCGGTAAAAATAATAACTTTTGCCGGTTCAAATGAACCGGAAAATACTCGCTTGAACCGAGAATGAACCGAGCTGAAGGAGCTGATCTCCGGAGCGACTGTTCAGTGAAGCGGAGTAAAGAATCTGACAGTTTCATTTGAAACTGCCAGATAGAGATTTGGGCACAGCGCCCTTGCGTTGTAGAACTCCAGATCTTCTGGAGTTAACTCCTTCCTCTCCGGGGCAGTTCAGCTGCAGTGGCTGACTGCTATTGTTATAATATAGCAAGACTTCATGGTGTTTGAATACAGTGCTTTAGAAGGCTACACTTACATAGCTACATAGACACAGTCCGCAGACAAGGGCCTATGGCCCACCGAGTCTGCCCATTTAAGCTTGTAAGTTCACTTTATGTTTTTCTAGAAGTCTGTTGCCCTTTAACCCCGACCTCCAGAATTCCCTTATGTCCATCTCATACAGTCTTAAATCCCGTGATTGTTTCAGGCCCCACCACTTCCTCTGGCAGGGTGTTCCACTTGTCCACCACCCTTTCTGTGAAGAAATTCTTCCTCACGTTTCCTCTGGTTCGCCCTCCCTCCAACTTCATCCCATGCCTTAGAGTCCTGGAACATCTTTTTCGCAGGAAAATAGTGTATTCCTGCACCCTGTTCCTCCCTGTAAGGTACCTGTATCATCATATTCTCTCATTCTCTCATTCCTCCAGGGAGTACATATTCAAGTCCTTTTGCCTGTCCTCATAGGACTTGTGATGCAATCCCTGTACTATCTTTGTTGCCCTCCTCTGAACCTTCTCTACCTTATGTCCTTACGTAGGTAAGGTCTCCAGAACTGTACATTGTACTCTAGGTGGGGCCTCACTAGTGTCTTGTATAGTGGAATTATGACCTCCCCTTTTTGCTGGTGATGCCCCTGTCTATGCATCCCAGCATCCTATTTGCTTTACCTGCTGCACTGTCGCACTGCTTCCCTACCTTGAGGTCAGAGATGATAACCCCAAGGCCCCTTTCCTGCTTGGTGCATGCTATATCCTCACCCCCCCCCCCAACTGATCTGTTGTTCCAGGCTTTTTGTGCCCCATATGCATTATCTTGCACTTCTCTGCACTGAATTTCAACTGCCAAACCCTTGACCATTCTTCAAGCTTCTGCAGGTCCCTCCTCATTCTGTCCACACCCTCTGGCGTGTCCACTCTGTTACAGAGCTTTGAGTCATCAGCAAACAGGGAAATTCTGCCTTCTAGGTCCTGCACAATGTCGCCGATGAAGATGTTGAATAGGACTGATCCCTGTGGTACCCCACTGCTCACTCTTCCCTCTGTGGAGTGACAGCCATTTACTACCACCCTCTGTGTCCTGCCACCCAGCCAATTACCCACCCACCGCACTACTGTCCTGCCCACTCCCATATTCCCCAGTTTGTTTCATAGCCTTCTATGTGGCACAGTGTCAAAGGCCTTGCTGAAGTCCAGACAGGCCACATCCACTGCCCTCCCCTGATCCATCTCCCTTGTCACCCAGTCGAAAAATTCAATGAGGCTGGTCTGGCATGACCTCCCCCCGGTGAAACCATGTTGCCTTGGGTACTGTAGTCCATTGGCAACCAGATGTTCCACAAATCTCTCCTTCAGTAGTGCTTCCATGATCTTCCCCACTACCGAGGTCAGGCTGACTGGTCTTCAGTTCCCCGCTTTTGTACAACAGGACTACATATGCTGTCCTCCAGTCTTTGGGTACCTCCCCTGTTTCCAGTAATCAGCTAAACAGGATTGCCAAGGGTACAGCTACCATCTCTCTTAGTTCCTTTAGGACCCCGGGGTGCACCCCATCTGGCCCCATTGCTTTATTGACTCTTATTCCTTCCAGTTCCTTTAGGACCCCTTTCCCATGTAAAGGGACTTGTGTCCATTTCTGTGCTATTCCCACCTGTTGTAGTCCCTTCAGGCCCATTACCCTCCTCTTCCTCACTAAAGACTGAGCAGAAATATCTGTTCGGTATGTCAGCTTTACTGTTGTCATCCTCCACGCAGCTCCCATCCTCCCCTTCAGTCTCACTATCCCTCCCTTTGCCCTTCTTTTTTCACTTATGTACTGTAAAAGGTTTTGTCCCCTCTACCCACCGATTTTGTGATGCACTCTTCTGTCTTTCTCTTACTGACCTCCCCCCGCCTCCCTTTGCTTCACCTGGTACTTCTCCCTATCCCCTTCTGCCTGTGTCTTTTTGTACTGCCTGAATGCAATATTTTTGGCTTTCACCTTCTCCGCTACCTCCTTGGAAAACCATAATGGCCTCTTCCTTTTCCCCTTGCTAACCTGCTTAATGCATAATTCTATTGCTCTTGTAATCCCCGTTTTAAATATTGCCCACTGTTCCTCAACCCCTGATTCCCTGCCCATTCCCAGTAATGCCTCTTTCAAGCATCTCCCCAATTTTCAAAAGTCCCCCCCCCCCCAATCCAGGATATGTGTTTTTGTGTGTTTTGGTACTGCTCCTTCTGTGATTTCAAACCACAGTGACAGGTGGTCACTGTTCCCCAGGTACTCCCCACCATTACCCCATCAGACTGTCCCAGTTTATTAGCACAAGATCCAGTATTGCCTTCTGCCGAGTCGATTCCATGACCAGTTGCTTGAGGAAGGCACTTTTTTTTTGTAGACTATTGGTTCACCCTGTGGTCCGGGCATCCTTCCAGGGTACCCACTTGGCAGGGTCTCTACTCCTGCCTGAAACCCCATATGTCAGTGAACTCATCCGACTGCCCAGGCAGGTCCAGACCCCGGATCACCCGGGGTTGGTCCCACCCTCCCTTGGCAGCGGTACCACGATGAAGGACCTACCTGGTGGCGGAGTGGCTGTGATTTCACTGCGCGCCAACAGTGTTGGATGACCTGCCCCTGGGGTCCCCAGGTCCCATCATCCCCATGGCTCTGCAGCGGGCTTTTCTGTGCTGCATGCATTGCTCGGGTGTGGACGTGCAATGGCGTCCTGCTCACGCTAGGCATGCTCCCGTGCCCGGATGAAAGACACCTGCCACCACCCAATCCCCTTTCACATCCCCACGCTGACTGCAACCACTATCCCTTCCCTCCAGAGGTCGCTAGTGCTGCACGCGGGAGAGCCCATCCACCCCAGGAGAGGAGATGAGAGCTGTCCTCTGGATGTTTGATCTTACTCCTCCGCTGCTGACCCCCGATGACCCAGGCTTGTTCCCGAACCCAGGTCGCCACTGTGGTGCGAGGTGTGGCGACCAGCGACTCAACCCTCAGTGCCACCAGGCCAGTGAGGAAGGCACTTTGAAGGGAGTCCAGGACAAATCTGCTCCTGGTTGCTGCTACTGCTGGGAGGCTCCAGTCCACGTCTGGAATACTGAAGTCTCCAACCAGCACTTCCCAGCTCAGGGAAGAAAACTGCAGTTCCCAGCACTGCAGCAAACCCTGTGGGGACCAGACAGCATGCACCCACTAGGGTATGGCTAAACCATTCAAAGCCAGCAGTAGTCCCTGGGAGCAGCATCCAGTGGATGACATGTGGTGGGTGGTTAGGGAAATAAAATGTTGGAAAACACTGGGCCATTCTGATGACATTCTCAAGCACTGCATAGTGGACTCCTGTGATCTTGATCCTACACCGCTAATGGCAGACAGGGCATCAGCCCAAGGACTAGTTGTACAACACCGGGAGGATAAAAAGGTAAAATAACTACTGTGAACCACATAGATATGTCATTCTATAGTAGTTGCCTTTCAACAGTAGATGTCACACTGCAGTAAATTTCTAAAATAAGCAATTTTTTTTCTTTTAATGTGGGATGCAGTTCTTCTATGTTATGTCACAGAGCACAGCTGCATTGTCCCACCTCATAGCCCAGGGAACCACTGCCTGCAATTAAATGTGCTGCTCAACTGTCTGAAAGTGGATATAATTCTTCATTTATGAGCATGAGACAACCAAAGGTTACCTGGATATTTTAATGTTCCACAACGAAAGCATACCCAATTTTTTTTTTTTGTTTACTGTATATCACTTCAAATGTAACAAAAAAGCAAATTAACATCCTACTGCAAAATAACTTATTACTTGCTCTGTTTATTGGTAATAACATGTCTTAAGATTTTTTCTCCACAGAAATGTAAGTGAATTTCCAATTAGCCTCCAGTTTTCACATATCCACGCTCTAGATCATTTTATTAGCGATCATCTAAAAAAAAAGAGTCCCGGAGTGAAAATAATTAATGCAAATTTTTTTTGTGTTAGAAAAATCCTCATTAAGTGGTTCATTATTTCCTATTGATTTACCCATAAAAGGGGTCTGAATGAGAGGGGGACCTAGTAGCATGTGGTGCTGTTAAGACAGTAGTTTCTCTGACCCCTGGTGCTTTGCTCACGCTTCACAGAACCATCTCAATGGAAATGATAAAGCATGACACTAACACCGGCACCAGGCCAAGAAATAACATTTAATTTCCAAGTTCAACATTTTAATTTTCAGTAAGTGAGAAATATTGACAATTGTCTGTGAAAAGGACTCAAAAGCTTCTGATTTCTGAAAAACGTCTCATAACCAGAAAGCATTTTTCTGTATTTTGATACAAGTGTTTTATGTCTATTGTGATCCCTTTCCCTAGGAAATATTTGCATAATTGTGTGAAAAAACTTCTGGTAAAGCTATGAGGTTATCACTTTCTAAAATGCTGTAAACATCAATAGATAAGTGCTGTGAATAAATGAGGGTTAAAATGGATGGCTACTGGCTCAAAGGCACACAATACCACAAAAGGGTGGCCGTTCTGAAGTAAGGGAACCCATTATTGCGACAATTTCTAGTTTCCAGAGCATCTTGTGACTGCTATACCTAACCTTTGCAGACAGCTAAATGCACTGGGACCTCCCTCTTTTATCATTCGCCCCTGTATAGCCCTACCCTGTTGCTGCGCTATTCCACATTCAGCACTTCCTTCCTTTATCCTTTTCCTGTCCCCATCCCTGCCCTCTTTTCACCCTACCTCATCCCCCTTCCTCTACCCTCCACTCCCTCCTCCTCCTCCGTCTGTTTCCTCACCTTGTTCTCTCCTTCTACCCCGTGGATCTTTTCCTACATAAGCTACATTGTGGCACCTCCTCCTGCTCTTATTTTGCTCCTTCCACTCCCCAATTTGCCCCCTATCTTTATCTCTTTGTAATCCCTTCCACCCCTCTTCAGACAAGGCCACTGGCTGCACTTGACAATATTTATCTTGCCATATTATTCTTTTGTTTATGTAATTACTTTCCCCATGTTGTACTACTTACTGAAACCATTGTAATTTGTTATTCTTGTGACTTGATGTGGAACTTCTGTAAAAGAGCCCTGGGCTCAGATGTCTTTCCAATTTGTTAAATAAATAAAATTATAATCTTTTTTCCCCCCCATTGTAGGTTGAAATTCAAGCAGATGTCTTCATATTTGCAGACTGTAAAAACACCAGAGAGCATACTGAGAGAACCAGGGCCCATTTCATGGATAATCTGGCTTGCACAGACACATGCTCTTCCACACGGAAACATTTATTTTCCTCAAGGTGGTCAGATCCTATGATTAGGACAGAATGATGATGTGAGCCAGGATGTTCTTGTTCAATTCCCTCCACTGCCACAGACACTCTGTGCAATCACTGACAAGTCACTTAAAGGGGTATGGTCAATCCATCTGGCCAGATATTATTTCTAGTTCAAAAAAGAGCATATTTTGTGATTGCTCACGTACTATACAATGTGATTACATAGCTGGTTATTTTTAAAAGGGGTACAGAAAACTGATCATGACTGGCTACCAGACATTTCAAGTCCCTTGAATAACTACTAGAAAACCCGAGCTCTTCCTCTCTGAAGGCATACATAAAATAGATATATAATATTCATGTTGTTGCCTGGATGTTCCAATAAAAACTGTAAAGAAGGCATTTTAATTTAGACAGGAACAGCAAATAAAAATACCTTACAAATTTTGAGCCATCAGGCATCTGTTCATTTGAAATGTTATTAGATGAAGTTTCTCCATAGTGAAATACCATTAGTATCTTCTGATGCTGTAGCCAATATTTTATCAAGTGTTGTTCCCCTCCATTTACATACAAAAGCTGGATACTCGCCCTCCCGAAGAAAGAGACTGGAAGCTAGTACAATGCTGAAAAGCTACCTGTTAGCGTGAAACACTAAGTGCAAAGGGTCTCACTAAATGTATCTTTTTACTTCTGTGTGCACCTAATAAAGCACCTTTTCAACACTGGACCAGATTCCTAGTCTCTTTCTGCAGGAGAAGAAATACCCAGGTGTTTGCTCGGAGGAGGACAAATTGGAGCAGAGAACTCACTACAGCGAGTATCAGCAGGTAATCACCCTGAAAAAGACAGCATTCCTCTCACGGGTGATTACTGCTGGGAGGAACTGGATGGATCAGCTCTTCAACACTGTTGAAAGACTAGTGACAGAGTAACAAACCAGGTCTCTGTACAGTCTTGTACAGCTTCCCCACCCAAACAATGCAAGGAGTTCGACCAGTTATTTTTGGACAAGGTGTCTGCCATCTGGGCTAGGATCTCCCCAAGCAGCCTGTCACTGGCTGACAGTGTCCATTCTCTGCAGGCTGTAGGCTCTCCATCTCTGTGGGATGAGTCTGAGCCAGTTTCTGTGGATGACATCTCCCAGGTGCTCTCTAGTTTGCAACCCACCTTCTGTTCATTGGATCGTGGGCTGACCACACTTCTTTTAGAGTGCTGGGATTCGCTCAGTCCAATTGTGGTCGAGATCATCAGGCATTCCCTTTAAGAGGGTGTCTTTCCATCTGCCCTCAAAAAAGCTGTGGTGAGGCCTCTCCTCAAGAAGGCTTCTTTGGACCCTGATGATCTCTCCAACTACAGACCAGTTTTGAAACTTCCTTTCTTTGGGAAGTTGATCAAGAAGGTGGTGGAGCTGCAAATGGTACAGCACCTGGAAACATACAATCTCTACAATCTGGTTTCCCGGCCTTGCCATAGTACGGAGACTGCCCATAGTCCAGATGCACATGATCTCCTTTTAACTAGGGATAGTGAATGTCGTTAGAGCCTCGCCTCATCCTTCTTGACCTATCAACAGCATTTAAAACTGTGGATCATGGGGTGCTTCTGGATCACCTTAGAATTAGTCAGACTGAGAAGGACAGGCAGGTGTATCAAATGAAGCAGAGTGAGGCAGGGAAAGCAGTCAGGTGTGCAAAAGTGCAAACAGAGGAGAAAAATGCCAAGGCAGTAAAGAAAGGGGATAAGATATTTTTAGATATGTAAGTGAAAGGAGGAAAACCAAGACAGGGATAGTAAGATTAAAGGGGGAAAAGGGGGGTGGAAGGGGATCAAGTAAAAGCAAACATCCCTAACAAATACTTTTGTTCAGTGTTTACAGTGGAAGACAAAGGTGAAGAACCACAGATTAGGGGCAGGGGCATAGAGGGAAATGAGGCAGGCACAAACCCATGTACAGTGGAGAGAGTCATGAAGAAACTAGCACATCTGAAAGTTGACAAGGCTATGGGGCCAGACTGGGGTACATCCCAGGATATTGAAAGAGTTCAGGGAGGTGCTAGCTGCACCACTGACTATCTTGTTCAATCACTCACTGGAGACGGAGGTGGTTCTGGAGGACTGGAGAAGGACTGATGTAGTCCCACTTTACAAAGGTGGCAGCAGGGAGGAGGCTGGCAATTACAGACCAGTCAGCCTGACTTTGGTGGTGGGGAAATTAATGGAGTCACTATTAAAGGAAAGAATGACGTGGAACCTTTGTAAAAGAGCCTCAGCTCAAAAGGTATTGTGCTAATCCTAGACATAAAGAAAGAAAGAAAGAAAGAAAGAAAGAAAGAAAGAAAGAAAGAAAGAAAGAAAGAAAGAAAGAAAGAAAGAAAGAAAGAAAGAAAGAATGAATTGTGGAGTATCTTGAAAACAGGGGCTTACAGGACGTGAGGCAACATGGATTCACAACTGGAGGTCATGTCAAACTAAAGTTGATAGATTTCTGACTGGGTGACTAGGGAAGTAGATCAGGGTGGAGTGGTGGATGCTGCCTACTCAGATTTCAGTAAGGCCTTTGACTCTGTTCAACATAGGAGACTAGTGAACAGGCAGGGTAGCCTGTGTGTGTCCAGGGGTGTTAAATTGGGTAAGAAATTGGTTGGGGGACAGGAGACAGAGGGTGGTGGTAAACAGAGCTCACTCCGAGGAAGAAAGCATGACCAGTGTAGTGCCGCATGGATTGGTACTGGGTCTGGTTCTCTTTAATGTCTTTATTAGTGACACTGAAGAGAAGCTAAAAAGGAAGGTATGTCTTTTTGCAGATGACACTAAGATCTGCAATAAGATAGACACTCCGGTGGGGGTGGGTAGAACGAATGAACAGTGACCCAAGGAAGCTTGAAGAGTGGTCAAAAGAGTGGCAACTGCAATTCAATGTGAAAAAGTGCAAAGTCATGCACTTAGGGCACAGAAACCCAAGGCTGGAATACAAGTTGGGGGTGGGGGGAACTGGTACAGACGTACAGTAATCCACTAAGCAGGAAAGAGACCTGGGGGTAATAGTCTCTGATGACCTAAAGCTGGCCAGGCAGTGTGAAGGGCTACTGGGATATTAGGGTGCACAGGGAGGGGTATCACGAGCAGAAAGAGGGAGGCAGTTATGCCACTGTGTAAGAAACTGGTGAGACCTCACCTTGAGTACAATGTTCAGTTCTGGAGACCACATCTTAGAAAGGATGCAGACCAAATTAACAAGGTCCAGAGAAGAGCGACTAAATGGTGCTGGGCCTGCATAAGGAGAGGTTAAAAGATCTCAATATGTATACCTTTGAGACTGGGGGAGATAATAGAGACGTTCAAATTTCTCATGGAGTATAAACAGGGTTCAAGTGGAAAGCATTTTTCAGAAAAAAATTTTCAAGAATAAGGGGACATGCTATGAAGTTGGAGGGGAGCAGATTCAGGGGAAATGTTAGAAGATACTTCTTCACAGAAAGGGCGGTGGATGCTTGGAACAATCTCTCAGCAGAGGTGGTAGAAGCAAAAACTGTAACATGATTCGAGAATGCATGGGTAGATACAAGGCATTTTATTAGTTTGTGATGATAGGGCAAAAGCCAGAGACCAAGTAGGGTCTACAGTATCACAACAGGTAGCGAAAATGGGCAGGCCAAGTGGGCCTTATCTGCCAACAATATCTATGTATTACACAATAGGGGTGAAGTGATATGCCATCACTTAAATGTCAGTATCTCCACCTCGTACTGATAATACAAATGTGATGTGCACACAGTAGAAAAAGGTACAAGATATATATATATATATATATATATACACACACACACACACACACACACACAGTACATGTTGTCACCAACCAATATCACCACTTTATACATATCACTAAGGTGAGGTTCCGAACTAAATTTTTTTTTTTTTTTTTCAGGGTTGATAAAAGTATCAAGGTATATCAAATTATTACCAAGCGCCAGTACTATTCTTTGTACAAACTGTGGCTACAAAGCAAACATACGGACTGAGCAGCAGCTACAAAGCAGCCCAAAAATCGAGAAAAAATAAATGTAACTTACTAACTACAGAATGGGCCGTAAAGACTCATACCTGTCACTCCCACTCCCGATGCCCCACACCTTCAGCATAAAAAAACAGAATAAACTGTACTTCTGCAAATATCACCACATGTACAGAAAGAAAAAATTACTCACCTTAGTAATGTTGTTTCTTCTAATGGAGTCTTGCTATATTGTGACATATGCAGTATAACCCCAGGTTAGAACTGCTCCGGAGGTGAAAGAGTTAACTTTCCATGCAGGGCATGGAATCTTGAGCGCGAGCTCGGTTGAACACTCTGTCTGTTGAAGCTCAAACTTAAACTGTCAGATCTTTACGAGCAAATCTCACTAAGGTTCTGTGTGAAGTCAGAACCTACACTAGCCACTGGCTACTAACTACAAAACATTTTTGATCTTGATCCCAAAACAAAGACTCAAGTCAGGGGATACAAAAAAGAAAAAATAAGAACAACACCTAAGCACCCTAAGAAAGGGTGAAAATAAAGTGGGCATCTATGAAGTGCCAACATTGCATTGCCCACCCACATCCCAAAAAAGAGGTTCTGAGAGGGGCAGGGTTGGGAGGTCATAATAGCAAGACTCATTAGAAGAAACAACATTACTAAGGTGAGTAATTTTTTCTTCAAACAATATGAAGTCTTGCTATATTATGACATATGCAGACTACACAGCAGTACCTCCATGGAGGAGGACAGAACCTACTTGGGAAATAGGCTCTGAAGCACAGCTGGCAAATCGAGCATCACTCCTAACCTGGATATCCAGGAGTAATGCTTAGTAAAAGCGTGAACTGTTTTCCAGGTAGCTGCTTGACATATCTCTAGGATAGGATGTCCCTGGCAGCAGCCAGAGATGCAGCTGTACCTCTGTAGAGTGAGCCCTCAGGCCTGAGGGAGGAACCTTACCCAGTTTTTCATAGCAGAATTGATACAAGAGACAATCCACCTGGCAATGGATCTTTAGTGGCAGGTTTCCTTTACCAACCTCACCATAAGTGAGGAACAATTGAGGATTGAACCTGTGACCCTTGGTACGCTCGACATAGTAACTAAGGGCTCTTTGACATCTAAACTGTGCAATCTCCTCTCACCAGAGGAGGAATGGTCAGTGAAGTATACAGGAAGAGACATGGATTGATTAAGGTGGAAGTCTGAAACCACCTTAGGCAAAAACTTCCTGTTAGTCCTGAGGACCACCTTATCTCTATGAAAGGAGATAAAATCAGACTCCACTGACAATGCTTGTAGCTCACTTATGCACCTGGCAGAGGCGATGGCTACCAGAAACACAGTTTTCCAAGTCAAGTACTTAAGCTCTGCTGAAGACAATGGCTCAAAAAGGGGGTTGCATAAGCTGAGCAATGCAAATATTAAGATCCCAAGCAGGGGCAGGGTCCCTGAACGGAGGGTTGGTGTGAAGCAACCCTTTAAAAACTTGGAGAACACAGGGTGAGCTGAAAAGAAGAGGGCTTACCTGCTGATAAGAAGACACACACAGCTGCCAAGTGCACTTTAGAGTAGCTGGTCTCAGGCCCAAGGAATTCAAATGCACCAACAATCCAGGATCAGGGGCACCCAGCAGATTCTGGGGAAATATGCTTACTAGCACACCATATGGAAAATCTTTTCCATTTTGAATTATAAGTAGCCCTGGTGGAAGGCTTCCTAGAGGCCTTCAATATATCCAATACACCTTGGGAAAGGTGTAGGTCAGCAAACTCTAACTCTTCAAGAGCCATGCCTTGAGATTGAGAGATTTGAGGTTCTGATACCAAACTCTCCCCTGGGCACAGGTTAACAGGTTGTGATTCCTGGGAAGACACAGGGGAAGGTGGACTGCTAAGGACATGAGGAGTGGGTACCAGGGCTGCCTGGCCCAATCTGGAGCAATCAGGATCATCTTGCAGGGTTGAGATCTGATTCTGACTAGCACCTTGAAAAGGAGGGGAAGGGGGGAAAAGCATAGAGAAACTTCCCTTCCCAACTGAGTAGGAAGGCATCCAGAGGGACTGAGCCCAACACTGGGGGCCTGCAGCAAAAAAGGGGAAGTTGGTGATTGTCTGGGGCTGCAAAGAGATCTATCTGCGGGGTGCCCCATCTGGCAAATACTACCTCCAGTACTAGGGGATCCAGTGCCCATTCGTGATGGCCCTGGGAAATCCTACTGAGAGCATCCGCTAGGACATTGTCCTTGCCTAGGAGGTGAACAGCCGTGAGGGAGGCGATCAGAGAATAAGCCAGAGACCACAACTTCATTGCTTCGCTGCACAAGGCCGTAGACCGAGTGCCCCCTTGTTGTTGATGTACCACATTGTAGTGGTATTGTCTGTTCTGATCTGAACAACCTTGTTCTGAACAGATGTGGAAAAAACCTGGAGTGCTAGAAAAACTGCTCTGAGTTCCAGCAAATTGATGTGGAGCAGAGATTCCTGAGGGGACCACAGCCCTTGGGTGGAAAGGGCGCCCATGTGAGCTCCCCACCCCAAGAGGGATGCATCTGTAGTAAGGGTCAAGGAGTGAGACTGGGGAGTGAAGGGAATCCCCTGTCTCAGATTACTCTGATCCTGCCACCACTGAAGGGCCTGGATCAGGGTTTGAGTCACTGGGATCAACTTGGTTAGAGGATCTGTCCTTTGATACCAAAAGGCTCAAATGGAACTGGATGTCCCTCATCTGAAATCTTGCTCCCTGTACTACTGCTGTAGAAGCAGCCATGTGCCCCAGGAGCTGTAGAAAATGCTTTGCTGGTCGAGAGACCTGCAGGGTGAAAGAAGAGGCCAGAGAGACCAAGGTCCTTGCTCTTTCCAGAGGGAGGAAGGCTCTGGCTTCTTTCGAGTTCAGTTCTGCACCTATGAAGGTGAGAAGCTCGACAGGCTCCAGGATTGAGAAGGAAACCTAGGGATGTCAACAGTTGCTGGGTTACCTGTAAGTGTCGTTTGATCTGTTCTGGAGACTGGCCTACAATGAGCCAGTCGTCCAGATAAGGAAAGATGGCAATCTTTTGCCTTCTTAAATGAGCAACTGCTACTGCCAGGCATTTTGTGAACACCCTCGGGGCCGAGGTGAGGCCAAGGGCATTGCTCTGAACTGGTAATGGCTTGAGGGCAGTTCGAATCTGAGGTACTTTCATGGGAGCTTTGATGAGAACATGGAAGTAGGCATCCTTGAGGTCCAGGGAGGCTAGCCAGTCCCCTGGCCTTAGAGAGGTAAAATACTTCAGAGTCACCATTTTGAACTTTGGTTTTAAAAGGTGCTTGTTTAGATACCTGAGATCCAGGATGGGCCGCCATTCTCCTGTCTTTTGGGGTAAGGAAGTACCTGAGTACAACCTTGCCCTGGTGTATGGGAGGCACCCTTTCCACAGCTCTGAGAGCCAGGAGGAAGAAACTTCTGCTTCCAGGGCAAGTGCTCTGATGGGTTTGCAGGTGAAAGACCTGGCTCTCATCTTCGGAAATTTTTTGAAGCTGAGAACCAGTCCCTGGCTTACTACTTCCAGGACCCACTTGTCTGATGTTAAAGACTTCCAGTCCTGGACAAAGTAAGCCAGCCTGCCCCCTACCGGTAGTGGAGAATCAGCCCTGGCCACCCCATCAGGGAGCCTGTTTTGCAGGGGCTTTGGGTTGAGGGGTAGAAGCAGGCTTACTAGAACCCCTTCTGCCCTTCCTCTAAAGAACCCCCTCTGGGCATAAGCAGAAGAGGAGGCCTGGCTTGGTAAAAGGCCTATGAAAAGGCCTGCCCCTGCCCCTGACATGCTGCCTTTGAGGAGTGGCTTGCCTTTCTTTGGCCTTGCACTCCTATAGGTGGTCCTATACTCATCCATTTTCTTCATATAATTCTCTGTCTGCTCCCCAAACAGAGAATTGCCCACAACAGGAAAATCCATAGCCTTAGACTGAGTATCCTGTGACAGTGCAGTACATCTGAGCCAGGCCATTCTGCGAAGAGACACAGATGTAGCCATGATTCTTGATGAAACATCATTAGAGTCTACTGCAGCATGAAATTGCACCTTGATGCCTCAATACCATCCGCAGCCACATGCTCCAGCTCCTGGTAAGCTGGTCAGGGGCCTGTTTTCTAGGGCCAGGACAGTATCCCATCTGGATTTCTGATACCTAGCTGTAAGCCATATAATTTGCCTGTCTGAGTCCCAAAGATGCTGCCATGTACTGTTTCTTTGCCATGGCATCCATTCTCCTGGAATCCTTTTCAGGAGGGTGAGAGGCTAGAGGAATATTAGCCTAGTCACAGGCTGCAGCCTGCACTACCCCCACATGGCTGCACTGCTGGGAGAGGAACTCTGTATCAGAGCCTGATAAAGCATACCTCTTGTCCATCCTTTTATCCACAGGGAGGATAGAATGAGGAGTTTTCAGAATTTTTACTGTCCATTTCCTAAAAGATTTATGCAAGGGAATAGACAGTCTCCTAGACTCTGGAATATCCATCATTTCCACAAAATCAGGCTCTTCTTGATCATCAGCAGCTTCCTCAACAGGGAGCTGCAGAGTCTCAGCAACTTTCTTGTAAAACAAAAAATGAGAAGGGGACTCAGATAGCCTGGGAGGGGACACCTTGAGGGTCTGTCTGGAGAGATGTCCGGTTCAATGGGCACATCCAGACTTTCAAAATCACACTCACTCTCCTCATACCCCTCCTCCCCTTCCTCCGGTTCATAAAAATCCTCCAAATCATAATCTTGAACCGGGGGAACCGTCCGAACCGAGCGCTTCCCTAATGTTGTCGGTTCGGACAGAACTGGGGAAAGAGACTGGACAATTTGAATAGCTTTGGCTATTTCCTCAGTGGTCGGAGAAAGAACTGTTGGCCCCAAACTAGCTGACTTTCTAGTCCTTTTAGTTGGAACTGGCTCCTCAGAGCTGGCTCTTCATCTGCCCGAGGAAGTATCGCCCTGGTCAGAGGGCAATTCCTCAGGTTCGGTTGGAACCGAACCAGGCTGGCCATCCGGGTCAGATGACTTTTTGGCCTCCCTTTTCCTGAGCCTACCAACTCTCTTTTCCACGGTGGCAGCAGGAAAATTCTTACAAATCTGGCAGTCTGCATTGAGGTGGTCAAACCCCAGACAATATACACGAGTGGTGTGTGGGTCAGTCTTAGCAAAGGCTTCCCCAGAGGCCACAGTGCTGAAACCAGTGGGTCTGGTTTTCTTTTGGGTTTCTCAGACATAGTGCCAGCCTAACCAAAACTTGCCCGATAATGGCAATCCACCAAGCAAGACTCTCTTATCGGTTCCCAACCGCGTCACGGGTCGTGGAAAAAAATCGTAATAAAATCCATTTTTTTAGAACCGATAAGAACCGGGAACCGCACTCTAAAGGACTAGAAAGTAATTTTAAACCCAATCTGATCGGTTCAGACCGAACTGAAAAGACGTTTACAAGTTCCACACAGAAGAAAATAAACAAAAGCCTATCTATCTATTACTTACAATACCACAGACAGAGCTTGAACAGACGATTGCGGTTAAATTTCGGTAAAATAAACCGAGAATTACACTTTTAAACCGACAAACGAACCGAGCAGCAGGAGGAATCTCCGGAGCGACTGTTCAGTGAGGCGGAGTAAAGAATCTGACAGTTTAAGTTTGAGCTTCAATAGACAGAGTGTTCAACCGAGCTCACGCTCAAGATTCCATGCCCTGCATGGAAAGTTAACTCTTTCACCTCCGGAGCAGTTCTAACCTGGGGTTATACTGCATATGTCATAATATAGCAAGACTTCATGTTGTTTGAAAACATTACCAACTCAAATTAATGAAATAAAAGCAATTAAAACCTGTATTACACGAAAAAAATAAACACAAGCGAAACGGACAAAATGCTGAAACCAGAAACACCAACAAAATAACTTCCACTCACACCACAGGACAACAATCCCCATCTAATCAGAAAGCAGCACACAAACCACAGGACCAATCAAATAACACAGTAAAAGACCAATGAAACAAACCACCAAACCCACATATCATACACCTAACCAAACATCAGAAAAACACTTCATTCACAAAACCGACCAATAGACATGTACTAGAAAACCCATTCACAAGAGCATGACGAACATTGCTAAAGGACATAAAAAACACAACTGAACACCACATACAACAGCTAAAACAAAGCAATAAACCATAAAACAAAGCCACTAAACTCACAAAAATTTAAAACCTCTATTGTATAAAATGGATACGTGCTGGAACGTTATGTGATAGTGGATATATCAACACTCGTAGCAAGTGAGCTCAGGGCTCAAATCACGAGTGGCACCACCATTCGTGATTGAACCCCGAGCTCACTTGCCACGAGTGTTGATAATATCCGCCATCACATATCCCCTTTATTATATAGGGCTCTGTGGTACCATGTTGCAGTAGACTGAATCCTACACAACTGGCAAGATGCTGCAGATGGCTCTTGGCTCCTTTACATCAAGTGGTGCTGCACTTTGATGTGTTGTGCCTCAGGAGGCAATTCTGGCTCCAATGTTCTTTACAGTGCACATGTTGCCATTAGGGGAGATCATTAGATACCACAGCTTGGTGTTTCATTGCCTTCCTGATGACACCCAGCTTTATGTGTCTTGTGCCCATGACGATGGGACAGCTATCTTGGAACTGAGAGACTGCCTTAAAGAAGTCCAGGGCTAGATGGTGGCCAGCTGACCTAGGCTCAATCCATCTAAGATGGAGGTGTTACTGGTGGAGCCTGGCCGATCTGGTTCTATGGCAGCTACTGGGGACATAGATGTTCCTTTGTTGGATGGTGTGACCCTTTATGCTGTAAACGGGGGTGAAAAATCTGGGGGTCATTGTGGATTCCAATACAGTTTTAGGTGTCAGCTGTCGTCCACACTGGTTATTATCTTCTTTGTAATATTGCCTGGATTAAACCCTATCTTGAGCCTGCTGACCTGGCAACACTAGTGCATTCCTTGGTCTCGTCTAGGCTGGAACACTGCAACACTCTCTACCTGGAGCTATCCGCGAGGCTCATACACCGCCTGCAGCTGGTTCAGAATGTGGCAGCTCGGCTAGTTGCTGGGAAATCTCGGTCTGAGCATATCACACTGGTTCCCCGTGCTCTTCACTGGCTTCCAGTCAGGTGGCGTATCAGTTTCAAGGTTTGCCTGCTGATGTACAAGGCCCTATATGGTCTGGGCTACCTGCAAGACCTGCTGATGCCTTACGTCCCTTGTCATACTCTCTGGTCCATGGGTGCAGACCTTCTCACCATTCCTAGGTCACTCTTAAAATCCTTGAGCAATAGGGCATTTGGTATGGCTGCTCAGATTCTTTGGAATGCCCTTCACTGAGATGTGGGAGGTGCTCCTTCTCTGTTTTTTTTTTTTTTTTTAAATCTTTGAAAATGCACTTTTTTTTAATCTATGTTATGGCCTGGATTCTTGATTGTTAACTGTGGTCAGTTTTATAAAATAATAAATTTATGTATTTGTACTGTAAGGTGCTCAGAGCCCTAGGTATTGGGCACCACATAAATAAAACTGACACTGACAGTTACTAGTACTCGGACTAGTTTATTTTCTATAGGCACTGCTAGATTCCGAGCAGATATTTCCTGTTTCCACCTCCATGTAACCAACTAGCATCTAATTCAATGTATACTGCTGCATAAAAAACTGTACTAAGACATGCTACGTCAACTGCAGTCCAAGGTTTCACTTAAAATAAAAAGAAGTCCCTGGTCCAAACAGTTCTAAAGTTATCCCTTTTCAAAGAAATGTTCTTTAGACAGGACAAACTTTGTAACCAATAAGGCTAGTAACAAAGTAGGGGCTTCTGTTCACCAGGGGAACACATCAACTGACTGCCCCTCAGACGCTCAACTCACACAAGCAGCATCCTTCAAGTTCAAGAACCAACTCCAACACCATCTCGCTTCCAGGAGCAGCTGTTCCTGTCATCAGATCACTACTTCTAGCAATCTATGTCTCAGGGACTACTGGAGATTGGTGCAGGCATGCTTTGATTGACACCAGAGCAGATATCCCAGTCATTAACACCAACATCCTAAACAAACAAGCGCTTTGTCAGTCACCTCATGTCTTTCCAGACGATTTAAATTACATCGTCACAGTTACCGGTGCTATGGTACCTATCATAGAAGTCATCCACCTCAAGCTGCACTATGGCTCATGTCAAGCTACTGCCAAGTTCTGCCTAGTGCCTGATCTACAACCATCAGTGATTCTTGACACAGATTTCTCAAATATTACAAAGCCATCCTGGACTTTGCTTCAAATAAACTGACTGGACCAACAGAGGCAACTCGCAGCTACAAACTCAGTTACTGTGCCTCCTAAGACAAAGATGGTTTTGACTGACAAAATTCAAGATGAACCACTTCCACAAGGTGTGGTTGTCATCACCATGGGATCACCAGCTCTGCATTCTTCAGGTCCTCTCCCAGGAAACACCTCTTCTGTTGTGCATAATGTCACAGTATTCCAGAGATGCTGCAACTTTACATATGAGCCAACCGTCTTCTCCAAGGGTGCCAATGTCGGAAAGTTTGCTTGCCTGTCTACTGGGGACCAGCTCCATCTTATGCAAGGACCTTAGCCTGGTTCCACCATAGACACCTGTCAGTGCTACCAACAAAACATCAGCTTTGCCAGTGTTATACCTGAGTAAGCAACTATCATCTCTCAAGCTTCCAGCATCTCCAAAAGAGAAACAACAGCTTTCGATTTTGTGGAGGACTACCCAGATATCTTTGCTGGTACAGACAACAAGCTTGGATGTTGCGATATCCTGCAACATACCATCAAGGTGCAGCCCAGTCAGACACCTACCCATTAGTAAGCCCACAAAATGGGACAAAAACAGAAACAAGTCCTAGATGACATTATCAAAAACATGCTTGAACAAGACATCACTGAAGAATCTGCAAGTCCTTGGGGTGCACCATGTCTGCTGATAGTAAACAATAAGACAAAGGGTATCATTCTGTGGCAGACTGCATGAAGCTCAATGCCTGTGTGGTGCTGGATGCCCCTCCTCTACCCACAACAGAGGATGCCTTGGGAGAACCTTGGTGTGGTCAGACCAACATATTTTACCACTCTGGATCTTCAAAGTGGGTTCTACCAAGTCTCCACTGACCCAGCTTCTCATCCATACACAGCTTGGCAAGGTCACTTATGACTTTTCCAATTCAACCGACTGCCAATGGGACTTCGAAACAGTCCAGCAACACTCCACTACATGAGTGGTCCTGGAAATCTTGCCTAGTCTACTGGGACAATGTTATCGTCTTTACTAAAATCTTTCTGGAACACCTCCAACAGCTCAAAAAAGGGGTTGAACGTCTCTGACAAGCTTCACCAGAGAAGTGCCGTCTCCTACAGCATCAAATTCATTACCTGGGACATACTGTTAGTTCTCAATTTACCTCTCCAGACCCAGATAAGCCTTCAGCAGTCAAAGACTATCCAGAACCCAACAACCTCAAAGCCCTCAACAGCTTCTGTGAGGCCTGTCTAGATATTACAGAAAGTTCATCAGTAACTATGCCAAGATTGCAACTCTACTGTATGCCTTCACCAAAAAGGAATGTTTAGCACTGTCCCGGTAGACTAGGCAAGATTTCCAAGACCACTCATGAAGTGGAGTGTTGCTGGACTGTTTCGAAGTCCCATTGGCAGTCGTCTGAATTGGAAAAGTCCTAAAATGAATATTCATGGATTTCAATGTGCAAAGAGGTCTTTAATACCTTAAAAGACAAAATAATCTCTGCTCCAGTATCGGCCTACACAAGGTTAAAGCAACCCTTCAAACTGTACGCAGACACTAGTTCTTGTACAGTAGGCAATGTGCTACGACAAATTCAAGATGGAACAGAATTAACTGTTGCCTACACCGGGCATTCTCTTTCCAGTGCTGAGCCTCAACTATGGCATCACAGAAAATGAATGCCTAGCTATGTTATTTCCACTAAAGAAATTTGACCGTTACCTTCACTACTTTTCATTCACAGCCATCATGGATCCTTCTACCCTTAGCTGATTGTCTGAAATGAAGGAACCAGTAAGAAAATCTGACTGATGGATTGCCATGCTCCAATTCTACAACTTCAAAATTCAATATAGACCAGGCTGAGTTCACGCCAATGCTAAAAGCACTAGCGGACAACAGTATCTCTCTGAATCAACCTCAACAGATGAGGAATCCTGCTTAGATGCTCTTCCTTTCCACGCCACAGGCGTGCTTTCTGTGGACACTCCTATATCTCCCTCAAGTTGCTTTGCTGCTCCCAAATGCTTCTTCAGAAAGTAGCAACAATCCTCAATTACTGCAGTCTGCCAAAGAGCTTCACACCTCCTCTGCATCTGCATTCTCCCTGGCACCTGTCCAAACTCAAAAAAGCAGATCCTCAGCTCTCAGACATAATCATTTACTTAAGAGTCCAGACACCTTACACAACAGAAACAACACTGTCAGGATGTCCTTTTCCTAGCCTTGCAGTACTTCCTCAATGACGGTGTGCTTTTTCACATTTGGGCCAAGGAAAGCAAAGGCCATCACACGGACAAAACTCATGTACAGTTAGTTGTGCCTGCCTCTCTAGTCAACTAAGTTCTTCTATCCACTCATGCCTCTCCATTTTCTGGAGGTCATATGGGAATCCACAGAACTCTCAATAAAACAAGGCTCCACTTCTGACCTAACATGAACAAAGACATTGTTCAATCGTCAAATCCTGCCAGCCCTGCTCCCAAAGAAAGCCTACTGTTAAATCGACAAAGGCACACCGCATTCCAGTGCCTGTAGCCACAGAATAATTTAAAAAGAGTCAGCACTGACATTCTTGGACCTTTACCAACATGATGCGACTCAGGCAACAAATATATTCTTGTTTTTGTGACCACTTCATGAAATACTTAGAGCTAATCCCACTAAAGGACATCAAAGCTACAACAGTAGCAAATATCTTCCTCAATAAAGTTATCTCCTGTCATGGTAGCCCCTCGTGCCTGCATTCAGACAGAAGTACTAACTACCTTTCTACCACTGTTAGAGATGTCTGCAAACTCCTCGACATTAAAAGGACTAACACAATGAGCTATCACCCGCAATGCAGTGGACAAAGTGAAAAAAAAAAAAAAGTCCATCATTCGCAACATGCTCTCCAAGTACGTGGATGAAACTCACAATACTTGGGACTGCTTTGTTCATTTTGTTCGGTCTGCCTACAACACTAGTCCACGTGCTGACAATGTAGCATGCACTCCATTCTTCTTGGTCCATGGACACCATTCAGGAACTCCATTGGATATTAATCTCTTACCGCTAAAGGTTCCAAAATCAGCTTCCTTCTGTATCATCCCTGTACTGGTACCACTTGAACTTGGCATGCTGCAGTAACCATACTGGGACAGAGAAAATCTGCCATGCAGAAAATAGTAGCAGCCAAGTCACATGAACCTTTGTTTCTGTGCGGGGGGCACTGTCTACTTGTATCAAATCAGTCTTAGTTCCAGGTGCCACAAAGAAACTGCTCTGCCCTTGGACTGGTCCTTGCTACACTGTGGAAAAGCTTTCTCCAGTTCATGTCCACCTGTGATGCAAGTCTGATGGAAAGCTTGCGCTAAACAAAGTCCACATCAATCGCCTAATGCATGGATACCTAAACAGCACCCTCTCAGATGATCCTAGTCCTCTCTACAATGAATCTGCCATTAAGCCTGCCACCTTTCAGAATCAGAACTCCCTCCAGATAACTTGCAACTAGTACTTTCCGATCCTCACACTCCTAACTTGCTCCAGACAGATTTTGTTGCACCTGACCTTCATTCAGATGAACTTCCCGGGACTTCTCAGACCTCTCTTGGGCATATCCCTGTGTACCAAATTAAGAAGATTCTCTGCAAGAAATCTGTGAAGGTATCCTGGACTAACAGACTCAAATGGTGTGATTTTGAATAGTTCACATAATTCTTGGGTTGCTTTACGGACCATACTCCGTCCTGTCAAGAACTAGTTCAAACAACTCATCATACCATTCCAACTGACTAGAAAAGTCACCTCAGCTCTTTAATTTTTTTTAAATTTAATAAACGTTATTGTTTTAAACATACAAAAGAACATGAAACACACAAACAATGAACAAGAGAAAATAGTACCATAAACTGAGACCATAAACCGTAACAATCCAACCAAGCCCCCCACCTCCCGAAAACATTACCCCCACCTAACCCACTTCCCAGTAATGCCTCCCCCAACAGAGTGAGTGGAGAACAGCACATTGAATCAAGTGAACCATGGGAAACAGAGGAAGAGAGCCAGGGAGACCAAGAGTGCAACAGAAGGGCGATCAAGATACTATTTAGTGTACAGCTTGCCTCACCTCTTTTCAAAGCGGGGCAGTGTGTAACGCAAGTTGGCGATCATATGCTCGATTCTTAAGTTGAATAAGAATTCAAGAAACCATTCCTGGCAAGAAGGGAGCGTCTGGTCCAACCAGCGTTTAAGAACCAATTTTTTAACTGCAAAGGATATCAGGGAGATATGAAAACGTCTCTTTTACCTGGATCTGCCCATAATCCACTAAAATACATATTTCTGGAGTAAGAAGCCCATCCAGGCCTAATAGGGGGTCAGCCTTAGCCACCTCAATAAGGGCCCAGATAGGGGCCACATTTGGGCAGGACCAGAAAATATGAAGAAGATAATCCTCATCCTGACAGCATTTTACACAGATAGGAGAGGTGGACCTACCCATTTTCACCAATTTAACCAGAGTGTAGTATAAACTGTGCAAAATATGGAACTGAGAGATTCTTAACCGGTCTTGTGTAGAGTAAATGTAAAGGTCCCTTCAGATGTTGTCCCAACTGAGGTTGGAGGAGGGCAAAAGGGAATCCCAGACTAAAGAGTGGCCAGAGCCCCTTGGGGAAAGCTTAGAAAGAATTCTGGAGTAGATTCTGGAGACACCATGTGATACAACTGCCATGTCCTTTAGGGAGTCAAGAAGGTCCGACTGATTAGTGGACTCTAAAGGGGCACCTAGCAACTGTAAGAGTAGCTGTGTCTATTGGAATACCTTGAAAATGTTGGAGGAGTCAAGCTGGAGTTTCTGCAGAATTCCAGGAGACGGGAGAATTGCGCCATGCTCACATAAATCTGCAATTGTGACATTCAGTAGGGAGGGCAACCAGGCGGAGGTGAGGACTTGCCCACCTATCCTGATGTTGTAGTTGTAAAAGGATTGCTTGGGAGAGGTCCTTAGAGGGTTGATAATGAAGACTAGCGCAAAACTGGGAGAACACTCAGAGAGACCCCGATAACCGAAGCCTTCCGGGAGGGTTGCAAAGATTTCAGGGAAGTGAAAAGGGGCAACAGGGCAGGTATTCCAGAGTCGTTGATTAACTTGGCTTCCAGCTGAAGCCAGATAGGGATGTAATCAGCACCACGATGCATGGGGTTATAGGAAAGCCATTTAAGCATTTATAAAAAAGTGACTTGCCCAATAACAAAATAATAAAATAAGAAATTAGAAGTCAGAGTCCACTGGCCGAACCGGACACCGGAAGCTTAGTGTAGGATCTTCTAGGAGATTTATTGAACCATATGAACTTGGTGATCTGAGTATGAATATGTTTAGAGATCAATGGCAACCATTTTACACATTATTTAAAAAAAAGCCTAAAAACGTCTGAATTCAAGTCCCTGTGTTATAAGTAGTGTTTCTTGAAAATTTCATGCTATTTGGTTTTGTGGTTTTCGTTAAATCAGCATTTAATAACCTGTTCTGCCCTAACTGAAAACAGTCAGGCTGTTTCTGTCCCTCTGATTGAGCCTGGGAGAGTGATGACATCATATGGGACTAGGCTACAGCTTCAGCAGGGTAAGTACCTGCTTGACTGGCAAGCTGTTAACTTCCCAATTAGAACAATCTGTGAGGTAATTGTTTGCTGTCCAGGGTTTTTACAAACTCAGTCTCTGGGGTTTGTTTAGATGAAGTAGCTAAAAATCCACATTTTGTCCTTCTAAAGAGTTGATCATTCGAGTTTCAGTGCTGAATTGAAGTGATATACATTTGAGAAATCAGCTTATCTGTATCACAGCTGCTGCCAGTTTTCTCATTAAAACTCTTTTTTCTAGATATACAACACCTGGTTGTTTATTTATTTACATACTAACATACTAAATGCCAGCAGAATAGGCCCAATGGTCTGTCATGTCTGCTCATAGCCAGCCACCTAGTGGGTGTTCGCTCCCACCTCACCCCAAGATGGTCATCTTTGACTTTAGTTTCCCTTTGTACCTGTCCCACCCCTTCTTGAAGCCCTCCACTATGCCCTCCTCCACCAGCCACCCAGGCAGTGCATTCCATGGCTCCATCACCCTCTCAGTGAAATAATGCTTTCTACGCTCCCCCTGTAATCCCCCCCCCAGCTTCCACTCATGCCCTAGTTGTTCTCCCCTTCTTCAGCCTAAACAGCTCCTTGGTTCTGCTCTCAGTTATTCCTTTTACATACTTGAAGACCCCTATCATATCTCCTCTGTCCCTCCTCTCCTCCAATGTGTACAGCCAAAGCTCTTTCAGTCTCTCCTCATAGGACCTCCCCTTCATACCCTGAATCATCCTGGTCGCTCTCCTCTAGACTCTCTCCAGCAGGGCTATATCCTTCTTCAGATGAGGTCTCCAGAACTGTACACAGTAGTTGAACTGCAGCCTGACCAAGGCATTATATAGAGGGAGGATCACCTCCCTCCTCCTGGACGTAATTCCCCAGGCTATGCAACCCAGTATTCTGTTTGCTTTGGCTGCGGTTCTTCTACAATTTTCAGAGTTATTCATTTTGACATCTACCACCACCCCTAGATCCCTCTCACCCAATATGGCTTGTAGTGTGACACCTCCCCCCCAGGTTGTAAACATGGCCCGGGTTTTTGACCCCCAAATAAAGTACCTTACATTTCCCGGCACTAAATTTCAATCCCCACCTCCCTTACCACCACTCCAGGGTATCCAGATCCCCCTTGACTATCACTCTCGCTTCTTCCTAGTCCATCAGTGCTCCCAGTTTGGAATTGTCTGCAAAGAGACTCAGCCTACCCCTAACCCCCCCCCTTGTATCCGAGCCATAGGCATTGAAAAGGAGTGGCCCCAATACTGGGGGACCCCACTGATTACCTTTCTAGCAAAGGAGACAATCCCACCGATCAATACCCTCTATATTCACCCCGGAAGCCAATTTTCAACCCACATGAGCTCCTGTCCTCCCACCCCCATCTCCTCCAGCTTTTTTATCATCCCATAATGGGGTACTGAATCAAACACCTTGCTAAAATCCAGGTATAGGATGTCCACCGGCCTAGGTCTGTCCAAGGCCCCCCGTAACCCAGTCATAAAACTCTACAAGGTTGGACTGACACAATCTCCCTAGAATGAAGCCGTACTGTATATCATCCTGGTACCCCAACCATTCCAGCTGCCTCCCAATCCTCTCCTTGATAAAGCCTTCCATTACTTTGCCTACCACAGACGTTAGGCTGACAGGCCTATAATTCCCCATCTCCTCTCTAGACCCCCCCCTTTAAGGATACGCACTATATAAGCCACCCTCCAGTCTTGGGGCATCCATCCTGTCTGCAAAGAGGTATTAAAGATTGCAGCCAGTGGAGCTGCCAGCTCCTCCACCAATTCCTTCACAACTTTCAGGTGTAGCCCATCCGGCCCCAGCGCCTTATCAGTTTTTAGCTTCCGAAGGGCCTCCCTCACCGAATCCACTGTGATTTCTCCCCCAAGTCCTCCCCTCAACCTCCCCATTTAATGGATATAAAATAAATCTAAAGTTTGTTAATTCATACAAGTAGGTTGATGTAGCCTCAATAAATAGGTACATGTAAGAACAACTTTTCTTCCTCACAGACTGACAAATAGGTGCTTTCCACACTCTGCTATTTCAGGCATATGTACAATATGAACTCACAAATTTCAGTTCTTTGATGGTTTCTGTGTGAAAATACATAATGTATAACTAGAAACAGTGTATAGCATCCTGATGCCCCTTGTCTCCTGCACCATAGTTGAGGCAGCTGCACTCTGATGCCTTGAACTCTGCCTCCACAAGCCCTCTGTCTCTTGCCCCACATTCACGGCCACTGCACCCTGCTACCCACAGTCTTCCTCTACACAGTTGGGGTTGCTGCACCCTGTTGCCCACGATCAGCCTGAACAGTCAGGGCTGTTGCACCGTGCTTCCCCATGCCAGAACAGTTAGGGTTGTTGCAACCTGCAATCCACTGTCCCCCAAACCCACAGTTGGAGACACTGCACCCTGTTGCCCTTTATTCCTGTCTCCACAGTTAGGGCTGCTGAGCTCTGCTGCACCCTAGGGTCCATTGTATCTTGCCTCTACAGTTGGGGCTGCTGCACTATGCTGCCCCATGCAGAGGTGGGGCTTTTGCTTCACCCTGCTATCCACATCCAATGTCCCAAATGAGCCCGGCTGCTGCACCATGAGTACCCCATCCCACAGCCAGGGTTGCTGTACCCTGATGCCCCGTGTCCTGCCCCACAGTCAAGACTTCTGCACCATGCTTTCCATAGTCCCCTAATACCACAGCCAGGGCTGTTGCACCCTGCTCTGGACTAGTCAGGCAGGGCTACTGTGGCCTGTTGTGCACAGAGCCCTTTGCCTCTACAGTTGCGGCTGGTGCACCATGTTGCCACTTACCACAAGGGTTAGGACATTTGCTGCCCCCTGTCCTCTGCCCCATAGTTATGTAAGTTCCACCCACGTGTGGCTGCTGCATCCTGTCCCACAGCTTGGGCTGCTGTACCCTAGTGCCACCCTTGTCTTCTGACCGAGTTGGAACATCTCCACCCTAATGTCTTCTGTCCTTCACCCCCATAATACAAGATGAAAGCATTTTCCTTCCCCCCCTTTTGGGCAGTGCAGCAAACAAATCTGACTGTGGTGGCAAGGGGCAGCATGGTCAAGCAACCATAACTGCAGAGTCATGAGGCTATGGAGGAATTGGGTTGTAGGATGCAAGAGGGTACATCAGCCCTGACTGTGTAGACAGGAACAGGGTGCAGCAACCCTGCCTATGGTGGCAGGAGACAGACTACAGCATGGTGAAGAAGCCTCAATTGCAGAGAAGAACATGGTGGGGTGGGTAGGGCAGCAGGGCACAGCAGCCCTGACAGTGGGATGGGATGTGCATGGTACAGCAGCCCTGACCATTTCGAAAAATGGATGTAGGTAGCAGGGTGCAGTAAAAGCCCCACCTCTGGTGGCATGGGCATCATGGTGCAGAAGCCCCAAATGTGGAAGCAGGGGGAATGGGATTCTAGAGTACAGAAGTGCACAGCAGCCCCAACTATGGTGACAGGAACAGGGGGAACAGGGTGCAGTGGCTCTGATTGAGGGCATGGGGGACAAAGGTCTGCAGTAGGGTGCAGTAACCTCAATTGTTCAGGTAGGGGGCAGCAGGGTGCTGAGGCTGTAATTGTTCAGGCAGGATATGGGGTAACAGGGTGCAACAGCCCGACTCTATTGGACAAGAGAGTGGGCAGCAGGGTGTAGCATCCTCGAATTTGGGCCAGGAGACAGGGTGCATGTGGAGCAGGTGACATGGGGCAGCAAAGTGCTGCTGCCTCAACTGTAGGTAGGAGATGGGGGCATCAGGATGCCATGTAGTGTTTCCAGTTATACATATGCATGATGTATTGTAACTCATAAACCGTCAAAGAACTGAAATTTGCAAGTTCATATAGTACATGTGACTGTAATAGAGTATGGCAGGCACCTGTCTGTCAATCTAAGAGGAACATAATGTTCTTACATGAACCTATTTATTGAGACTACATCAAAAAACCAAACTACCTGTAAGAACTAACAAACTTTTGACTTATTTCATATCCATTAAATAAACAACCCAGTGTTATAGCTAGAGTAAAACAGAGTTTAGATCAGAAAGAACTGGCAGCAGCTGTGATACAGATAAGATGATTTCTCACATGCATACCACTTCAGTTCAGCACTGAAACTCAAATGATCAGCTCTTTAGAAAAACAAAATGTGGATTTTCAGCTAATTCATCTGAACAAACACCAGAGGCTGAGTTTGTACAAACCCTGGACAGCAAACAATGACCTCACAGATTGTTCTAATTGGAAAGTTAACAGTTCGTCAGTCAAGCAGGTACTTACACTGCTGAAGCTGTAGCCTAGTCCCATACGATGTCCTCACTCTCACAGGCTGTCAGTCAGTCAGAGGGACAGAAACAGCCCGACTGTTTTCAGTTAGGGCAGAACAAGTTAACAAATGCTGCTTTAAAGCAAACTACAAAACCAAATAGCATGTAACTTTCAGAAAACACTACTTATAACACTGGGACCTGAATTCAAGCGCTTTTAAGCTTTTTATCTATATATATAAATATATATATATATATATATATATATATATATATATATATATATATATATATATATATATAGTGTAAAATAGTTGCCATTGATCTTTAAAAAGGAGAGGGTAACCAGAGAGTCAACATGTTTAGGGGATAAAATATCCTTGGAAGGATATTCATCTCGATAATACTGATTCTGCCCCAGAGGGGCAAGGGGAGAGACCTCCATTTAACAAGCTCTTGGATGATCGTGGATAAATCTTCCTGGTTCCTTTTTTCATGCTGGAAGCATCAAAGGATAAATAGATACCCATATATTTAAGGAACCGAGGGGGTCCATCTCATGCCAAGATGGGCTAAATCTGATTTTTTCTATATACGAGTTGAGTAGTAACATTTCAATCTTACCTAGGCTGAGCTTATAGTTCAAAAGAGTTCCAAATTGGTCAACAACTTTTAAAACCTCTGCGACAGAGTCTGTTGGATAAAAAAGATGGAGAAGAATATCATCCACATATACGGAAAGGGTTTGCAATGTATTACCGATAGGGATACCTAGTATTTTGGGATTCAGTTTGTGTCTGATTAAGGGTTCTAGATAAAGGGTGAAGAGAAGGAGAGAAAGGGGACAACCTTGACGAGTGTCAGAGAAAAGAGGAAAGCCGGAGGAAAGTACTCCTTTGCAAAAAATTCTGGCGGTAGGGGAGGAATAGATGACCTGGATCCAATGAAGAAAAGGATGGGGAAAGCCGAATTTCCAGAGAGTGGCAAGTAGAAAAGTCCAGTCTACACAATCAAATGCTTTCTCTGTGTCTAGGGAGACCAAGGCCATAGAGATGGGAGCCTCCCCAGCTGCAGAGAAAATGTGCACTAATTTGCGAAGATGATCAGATGACAAACTGGAAGGGACAAAACCAACCTGTTCAGGGCTGATTAAAGTGGACCAGTCCTTGGTAATTCTTGTGGTTAGTAGCTTAGTTAGGATCTTAAGGTCATAGTTTAATAATGAGATGGGGCAGTAGCTAGCCAGCTGATTGGGTGGTTTGTCAGGTTTTAATAATAGAATAAGCCGAGCTTCAGGAACTGATGGGTCTAGGGTATCAGAACCATGCATGTATTGAAAGAAATGGAAAAGCAACGGGGCCAATTCTTTAGCAAAACATTTGTAAAAGTTTGAAGGGAATCCATCTGGGCCAGGGGACTTATCGAGGGGGGGGGAGACTACTGATTGCCGAGATGACCTCTAAAACTGAGACGGGACTAGACAGGGTGGTCTTCTGGATTTCTGACAACTGAGGAAGCGAGATAGGACCCAGATATTTGTTGATGTCAATTATGTCTGGAGGAGTAGGTCTGGGGTTATAGAGGGATTTATACTAAGTTTCAAATTTGGATGCAAGCTCCCAAGGAGAGGTAATAAGCCTCCCATACCCAGAATTAATGGCAGGAATAAATCTGGAGGCCTCACACTTCTTGAGGCAAACAGCCAGGAGCCGACTGGCCTTCTCACCCTGGTCAACGTATTTTGAGTGAGTTTTGAGAGTTGCATATTCAGCTCTGTACTGGAGAAGAACTGCGTATTTATCCCAGAGACAGGCGAGGGAGTTCATAGTATCACGGAAGGGGGGGCAGATTATGGAGTCCTCAATTTCCTTTATACGAGAGAGAAGTTCCTTCACCTCCCGCTCTCGGGATCTCTTTCTTATGGAGGCAAGTCGAATAAGCTCACCCCTAATAACACACCTGAGGGCGAATCATTCATGGTTGCCCCTAGGAACTGAATCAAGGTTGGTGTCCACATAATTCTAGAAATTGTGTAGGCCTCTTTCAGTAATTGGGTATTCAATCTCCAAGAGGGGTCCCTCTGTATGTCTGGAGAAGGCAGGAATGTAAGCCAGGCCAAGGCATGGTCTGAAAGAACCAAAGGGGTTAAGCCTGCATCCACAACTCCTTGCATCTCAGTCTGACTGAGAAGAATGTAGTCAAGACGGGAGGAGGAGCGTTGGATCGAGGAATGGAAGATGTATTTATGGGTTTGGGGATAAAGGATCCTCCAGGGGTCACAAATCCCTAAAAAGATTACATCATGTCACTAATAGCTCTTTGGGATGGAGAAAGTGGGGGACAGGGTATGGGTAGAGCGTTCCAGATCTTGAGTGAGGGTGACATTCCAGTTACCTCCAAGGACTATGGTAGCAGGCAAAAGTGAGGCAAATTTATCTTCATGAAACAAAATCAGGATCAGCCCCATTGGGACCATATATACTGCCTAGAATAACTTCCATGCGATCGAGCCTGCCCTTCACCAAAATGTATCTTCCTTGAGGGTCTGAAATGATGTGTAAACAATGGAAGTTAACATGCCAGGCCAGCAGTATGGCTACCCCCCTGCACGAGGACTTGTAACCTGCAGAGTAAACCTGCCCTATGAATTGCTTGCAGAACCAGACAGCTTCTGCAGTCAATAAGTGGGTTTCCACCCCATGTCCTCAGCTGTCCCCCGCACCAGCAATATACATCGATTTCAAATAATCTCCCTGACGGAGCATCATGCAGTGCATGGGATGAAGGCAGGTGCCCATAACGCCTGTTGCCACCACCTGGCTGTGCACACGTGGGTCCTCTAGAACACTCCATGTCCTCATCAGTCTTCTGCACCAGTAGTATACATTGATTTCAAGCAGTTTCCATGACTGAGCATCCATGCAGCGCATGGGATGAACCCAGGTGCCTGTAATGCCTGTTTCCATCGCCTGGGTGGGCAGATGTGGGTCCCCAGATCCACCCCAAGTCCTCAGACTGGCCCCTCGCAGACTGAGTATGGCCCATTTGACCTGACTGAGCATCCATGCAGTGCACGGGATGAACCCAGGTGCCCGTAACATCTGTTGCCACCACCTGGGTGGGCAGACGTGGGTCCCTGAGTCCACCCCATGTCCTCAGACTCCCCCCCCCCGAGGGCAGATTGTGAGCTACTGAACAACACAGCAATTTTCAAATCACATTTCCATGTTACACAATGAAACAATTGTCAGTTCTTCTAAGCTTATGCAGCCATTTCAAATAGTCACATCAAATCATTCATTGCATTATTAAACACAAAAGGTCCTTGAGCTATAAGGCTCTGGTGCGTCCATTTTTTTGTACAACAGATAAATTTGCATACCACCCCTTGACGGGTACACAGGGCCATTTGAATATTGCCCCATTCCTGTCAGCAAGAACCATGAAATTAACATGATACCGGTCTTAGTCTTCTTCCTCTATGACACCTATTTGGATAGAAAAAACATTAAGTACAACATACAGTAGTCAGTGCAGTTTTTCAAGTGTAATGTCTATCCACTTACCTGGGTACCATCTGTCATGAAACTGCAGGGCAACCCATGTTCCCAAACTGAAATTTTGATGGTCCCTCATAAGGGTGTCAGCTTACTCCAGAGCTTCATCTTTCAGTTCATGCTGCTGTACCTCCTCCTCCTCCTCCTGTCTGAAAAGATAGTCATCTATGGGCAAATCTGATGATTCAAGGATCACTTCTTGTGTTGTGTTGTCCTCTTGTGTTCTGTGGTTCTCTTCCGCTGCATCTAGTTTCCTGTTGTCATCTGCCAGGATGTTATTTGCGTGTTCGATGTATTCGCTTTCATGTTCCAGATTGTCAGAATCTCCATGGGACACACTGACTTCACTCATGTTAGCAGTGGCAGTAATTGGTGTACCTTGTTCTTCACTGTTGAATGCCTAGCTGGTGTCTGTGTTATCCAGATCTGGCTCACGTACATCAAAAGCTATGTAATTCAAATTCAAAATGTTGAACTAATTGTTGCTTTCCAGTTGGCTGGAATCTATACGAGGCTCATCAGAAAGATCTGCAAGGATTACTTCAGATGGACTGTCATCATGGGCTGCGTTGTTGTCACTGCATGGATGCTGAAAATCAGGGCTTTCATAATAATGGATAAGGGCCCCTCCTTCGAAAATGTTTTCATATGTTGCTTCGTCAACCGATATATGCAGTTCAAAACCTCCATTCTCAACTTCAGGTTGGAAGTCAAGGACTTGCTTACTGGAGGCCTGGTGTCACAAGCACCAGAGGACACACAATACACAGCATGTTGGGAAGGGGGAAAGATACCTGAAGGGAAGGGGAGATGCTGAACACCTTACATGTGAGGGGTTGGTGCTGATACAGTCAAGAAACTGGATCAAGGGAATCAGCTTTGCTACTGTCACCCACCAGGGAAATGTAGGAATTTTAAAAACTGCTCAGATTGACCCCACCCCCACCCCCATCCCCAAACACCCACCATAACCCAGGGCAATATTTCTGCTCAAATTAGTTTTAGTATGCAGTGGCTGCATGGCAAGCAAAAAAAGCAGGAGATCATAGGGAGTGAGAATAGGGCCAAAACAGGATTAAATCAGTAAGACTCAGTTCAATTGACGACACAAAACTATTTCTTACAAATAGTAACATGAATGGGACAAGACAGAAACATGCAGATGACAGACAGAAACACACACTTAAAGGCAAATTCACAATTTCTACTGCAGATAAAATAACAAGCAAACAGATTTGGATTAAATGTAAAAGACTTGGGACATTTGACATCAGTCACAGAAAAGTTCAGACAACAGACAACACACAAACAAAAACAGCATCACATTTGTTTGAATTAACAAGCATAACGCGCCCGCCCCCAAAAAAAAAAAATTCAAAAGTAAAATTTTTCATTTGAAAACTTATCAAAGGCAAGGCCAGTCAATATTAACGTGGGAGCACCATCTGGAAGGGGCACTTAATTTACTGATGGCCACAACTTAAATTCACACACCAAACAAAAACAGGGTTCATTTAAAGAGATTCACCAAGATAAAAGGTTGCACCACATGGTGTGGGGCCTTACCTGAGGGGCACCCCGTCAGAACATATTTTTCGCAAACAATAATCACTAGACCTGCCCCCGCGCTCAGGCACATAATGATGTGTGCCCAGGAAGAGCATGGAGGCACACTCCATTATTCTCTATGGGGGCTAAGTTTTAAAACATTTTACGGTATCTTAGCAGTTGTTTTGTCATTAATCATGGGTACCGGGTGATTGACAAGGACTGGGTCTGTAGTCAGCTCCCAGCACCGGGAAGTGGAAGGGAATTGCTATTTACAAATTTACATTCCCTTCCACTCTTTACTATTGATTATTTTTTGGGAAAAATATATTCAGACGGGGTGCCGCTCAGGTAAGGCACCACACCATGTTGTGCACATGGTATTTTATTTAAATTGGTGAATCTCTTTAAACACAGACAATGACTAGGAAGCTGAATGAAATTCCCATTAATACTGAATTTCAGTCCTCATTGCCTGACCGTTACTTGGACACTAGCAATGTAATGGGAGGTGTGGTCAATAGAACTGTGCAAACGGGTCGGTGGGAAAAATCAAATAATTTTCTGACTCCACATTTAACCAGAGTGCAAATAATTGGATGTAGCAGTAAATAATATCAGAAAATGGGGACCACAGAACTAAACTGGATACCATAAAAAGAAGATTTGGCACTTACATACTGAAGGAGAAAGGGAGCATGTCCAGCCAGCGCAGCCATGTGGAGTGCATTGACTAGATACCATGAGGCAGGCATGTAAATTTTTACTTTGTGCACAAAAAATATCATTTAGAAATGCGTGAGCCCACAACTATTCGGTTAATTTGACTCTCGAATTTCAGCATTATTTTTAGCACTGCACTGCATCTCAAATGGGTCTTAAGACAGCACATCATGACTGTCACTGCCTGCAAGTACTGTTCATGGGGGTGGGGGGGCTCACAACAAGTCTTAAAATGCTTGCAGGAACAATTCATACTGAAGTTAAACGTGCGCAACATTTTCTAACCGCAGCAATCTTTTCATGCAATCGAGGTCTAAATTTCCAACAACTTTAATTGGACGGTTACTTTGACTTCCAAGTCTGATACCTGCCACTGCGGTCCACAGTATTGTGCAGATGCAGTCGTCAACTTAAACTGCATTTACAAGCTAACCCCACAAAAATCAACAATCAGACACAAAGACAGGGCTCAAAATGTTTTATTTATTTATTTTTTTTAAAACGAGGGACCATAAAAGCTCTTATTCCCACACAACAGCAGCATTCTCATTACGAATGGTACTAGGACCAACAAAAAGTATGGCTCACCAGGTAGCACACTCGACTCTGAGGCCGGGAGATCAGAAGGCTGTGGGTTCTATCCCCACACCGGGCACCTGGGTTAATATCCCAATACTGACACTGTAGTGCAGCATGAGAGGGGTGCTGCATTACTGAGGTGCCATCTTCTGGATGAGATGTTAAACCGAGGTCCCATCTGCCTGTTCTGGTGGTAGTTCAGGTGGATGTTAAAGATCCCATGGCACTTCTCAAAAAGAGTAGGGGAATGTTATTGAGAAATGGACTTCAATACAGAAAAAAACAAGAATAATCAAACAGGAATCAGGAATAAACATCACAAAAACAAGCAGAAAAGAAAAATAATCAATCAATCACTCAGTCCATGCAATACAGTTAATCCAAAACTTGTAGATTGTTCAAAGGAGACATGAGTAAAGGCATAGTTAATCAGGCTTTTAATGCTTTACCAACATTGGCAAGCAATTCTACATGTGAAACATGCTTCTGCTGCAGGATCCAAGGACACCTAGATTGCCAAATATAAAAATGCAAAATGCAAAAAATAACATAAAGGGTGTCACTATTATAGTTTACAAAGGTATTTGGAAAAGGACCAAACATAATAGTAGGATAGTCAATATTCCTAAACTCAGGCTCCTTCCAATAGTCAGCCAAATAATCTCCAAAATGGTTTTATATATGAACACTCTAAAAATAATTGACATTGGGTTTCCAACAATTGAACACAAGTCGATCGAGGACAATACCTTTCAGACAATTGCTTGTGTTTACTATTCTCCTTAACCCCTAATTTTCCATAATTACAGAGCCATAAACAATCCCAGGCATAAGATGGAATATGTTTATTCATAAGAAATTGTAGAATAACCACTTGCCTATCCTGTGGGCAATCGGGGAAAACAACCTCAGGAGTGCGTTCTGTTAATAGAATGTGCCTATACATCTTTTACATAAATGTAACCAGCGTTCCACAAAAGGTCTCCAAATAACAGACCCAGGTTTTAAAACCTTCCCTAAAATTATACATAAAAAATATACTAAAAAAAAGAAAGCAATAGGGCGGAACATAGAAACTCCTCCTTCTGCAATTGGAAGATACGTTAACTCCCATTTAAGAGGGTTCAGGAGACCCCAAAATGCCGAGAAAAAAAACAAAAAAAAAAAAAAGCAGCACACACACACACACTAAACAGCTGTGTCCAAACACGAGACAGTGTGGAAAGATATAACAATATATAAAATATAGGGGTGAGGATAGTTTTAATCAACATTACCCTTTTTTTCCTTAGAAAGTTGCTGTCCTTTCCAATCTCCCATTAACCGAGTTCCCCTAGTCAAAGCTATGTCCCAATTACAACTTGCCATATCACCAGGTCCAAATAGTACCCCTAAAATTTTAATAGGTTCTCCAGAAACAGGAATCCCTGCTATAACCCCATTAGCTGGCAAAGGAGTGGATCCAATAACAACCCCAATACTTTTATTATAGTCAATCCTAGAACCAGAAATGCTCAAAAAAAAAAAAAAAAAAAGGTGAATAGAGTCTCGCAGGGCAGAAACAGAAAAGTGAGTGGGTAAAGGCAATACCAAATCATCCACATAGGCCAGCACCTTTTGTTGTGGCAGGGAGGGAAACACATCAAGACCCCTCAGAGCATTATTAGATTGCAATAGTCTAATAAAAATATCAATTGTAAAGGCACAAAGAGTAGGACTCAGTGGGCATCCCTGTCGTACCCCTTTAGTAATAGCCAATTTCTTTCCAAACCATCCATTCATATTAGGGATAATAACAGCCCCTTTATACACTGCCGATAGCCAAGAAATAAACGTATCAGTGATCCCAAAGGCCTTCAACACCAAAAATAAAAATTTATGAGCGACCCAAACAAAGACCTTCTCTTGATCTAAACCAAAAGCGAACCCCTGTAACTGTCCGACGTCCCCCTAGAAAAAAACTCTCTTAGGTAAATAACGTTATCCTGCTGTTTTCTTCTCTGAACAGCACAGGTCTGTGCTGGATGAAGAAGCTGTGGAGTAACCGCAGAAAGCCTGGCCAATAGAATTTTACTAAGTATCTTAAGGTCAGAATTTAGGAGACTAAGGGGGCACCAATTCACAAGATCAGTTTTGTCACCTTTTTTTTTTTTTTTTTTTTAATAGATTAGAAGTAAGATGGCCTCAATCATAGAGGGAGCTTAATTACCAGAATGCAAGATATAATTCAGAAGAACCACCAAAACAGGGCCAAGAGTCTGTATGGAGGGTTTTATAAAAGCCTGCACTAAGACCACCCGTGTCAGGAGCAGACTGAGAGGCTAAGTCATGAACAGCAGTTGTTACTTCAGTTACATTAACATCAGCTTCCAGAGCATGCTTGTGTGCCGCAGATAAAGTAGGCAACTGTAAATCATGCAAAATCTGATTAATAACAACATCTTCCAAAATAGTGACAGGAGCCAGGCTTGCAGTCATATAAGCTTCCACAATATCCAAAAGCTGGGGCGGATCACTCACAATGTGTCCATATACATCAGTCAGGGTGGAAATAAATCTGGAGTCTATCCTTTTCTTACTTTCCCTAAAAGGGTCCAAAGATTGTTTGGACATATGTGTTCCGAACCTTAAATCCTGGTCTAAAGACCTACCCCAATTATACTGCAAAGCTATCATTTGTTTCTTAACAGTGGCAATAATCTTACTATAGTCATGTGTAGTGGTTTCAGTCAGACAGATAAGGTGTTGTAGCTGATGTCTCAACTTCAGATATTCCATATATTCTTTATTGGATTTAGCATGTGCCTGACATTGAAAAAAAAAAACTTTTCCAACTCAATTTGGAATCATGACTCCATCTTGGACTGGTGGGATAACAGTCTAAAACTGAAAACCTAGCGGTCCAGTCTCTCGACCACAACTGTTTAATAAGAAGATCCTCTAATAATGACTCTTCAATCTCCAGTTTTTTTTTCAAGAAACAGAAACCGTAAGGACAGTATGGTAAGAAAATTCTATAGGCCTAGTAGAAGCCTGCACAACCTGTAAAACTGCTGATAAAACAAAATCTATCCTTGTCCGAAGGACACCCCGAAAATAAGTATAACCCCCTGTAGGATACAATACCCTGTAGGCATCTAACATGTGCGCTGTAGAAACAATATTTTTTAAAGCAATAGAATCACAAAATAGCTTAGCAGTGTGAAGTCCTCTATCAGCTGTAGAGACGCCACAATTAAAGTCACCCAACCAAACTACCATCCGGGAGGTATGTAAAAAAAGGTTGCACTTCCTTAAAAAGAGCTATCTGTTGTGCTTTAGTTTGTGGAGCATAGACTGTGACAATCTGAAAGTGTTCTGATCAAAAAGAGACATCTAAAGACATGGCCCTCCCAGGGTGGATATCAACTAATCTAGAGACTGAAAAAGCAGAACTAGAAGAAAGAATACCTAACCCATCACAAGGGTCCTCCCCAACAGACCAAAATGAAGGTCCCAAAGGCCAGCAGTTAGAGGCATGCTGGAGGTCCCGATGTGACTTTAAAATGGACATCTTGTAGGCAAATAATATCCGATTTAAAAGTTTTAAGAAGCGAAAAAAAAAAAAAATACGCTTCCTCTCACCCTTAATCCCATTAACATTTAATGTGGAAATTGTTAAGGAGGACATAGTAGGGAGAAAAAATAAAACCATAAGGAACACCAATACTTAGTAACCTCAAGGGGGATTACTCACTCACTCACTCACTTGTCTGAGTTTAGTCCTTTTGGCTTTGGAATCCTCTGGCTGACTTTCAGTGTCCGTTGTGGAAATAATAGAGGAGGTATCAGTATCTTCCCCGGAGTCCCCACCAGTATCCTCCTCTAAAAGGGCAAACACATTCCCTACCTTCACAGGATCCCTCTGAGACATAGTTTTAGGGAGGGATTTGGACTCAGACATGGCTTTACCACATCTTTTCCTTTTTCTAGGTTGAACAACCTTAAGAGGAACTCGGGAGGTGGGGGCAATGTTCCTCTAGACCTTCTACAGGAATAACAACAGTAACATCGATGCTGGCAGGATTTAAACCCACCTCAGGGCGTATGGGAGGAGAGTCAACAACTGTGATCACAAGGGGGGTAACCATAGGTGAAGCTACAGGGGCTGGAGCATGGACAGTGTCTGTGGGTATAGGTGCAGTAGTGGCTACCTTTTTAGCTAAGGCATGCTGGGCTTGACTGATAAGTCCCTTGTGAGAGGGGCAATCATCTCGATTGTGAGAGGCCCAGGGACAGCGTCCGTAGGCAAGGCCAGTTTGCTCGCAAAGATTACATTTGAATAGCTTAAGGCAGGCCGAAGGCAAATGCCCATACTCTAAACAATGACTACATCTAGCAGTACTACATGCTGAACTAAGATGTCAACGAGACCCACATTTGAAGCAAGATCTAGGTTGGCCAATATAGAAAATAGATCCCCTATCCCTTCCCAAGAAAAACACACTAGGTAGGTGTGCAGGACCTGAATTAGTGGAAAAAAGCTTTACCTTTACCTTCACCTTCCAACCCCCCATCCCAAATTTGCTCACTGTCCATAGTGGGTGTAGGCCTCTCCAAAATCTCGCAGCGTTGTCTCAACCAAAAAAGAATGTCTTCTACATTAACCCCTTCATTCTTAAATAAAAACAGTGATGTTTTTAATTAAAGGCTTGGTGAGACGAATCACCTGAAAAGGAACCCATAAAGGGTCGTTTTTAAGTGAATTGTATTGGGCCCAAAATCTATCGAGGTTAGACACATTTTTAAAGCTGATGTTATAGTTACCATTCCCTAGAGAAATCAAGGCAAATATTTCTGAGGAGAAAAACTTCATAGAGTTTTTCAAGAGATTCCTTACCATAAATAATCTGTCAAGAGTATTTTCCAAGCCCCCCTTGTATACCAACCGGACTGCATTCCTCCTAAGAGCAGGCTCCCCAGTGGAGTGAAATAAGTCAGCCAGTCTAAACAAGGGGGCCAGAGAAGACTTTTCCTGGTGCTCGGCTAAGGCCTCTGAAGTAGGCCCCATCCTAACCTCTGCAGGCAAGGCAGTGGTAACAGGGACTTCAGGTGTGGTACCTCTACCAGAAGAACCAGAAACAGCAACAGTAGTCAATAAAATTGAAGAATTACCCCGGGGTGTGATGGAGCTCACCGAAGATCCGACGTTGGTGGCCAGAGAAGAAGTAGAAGAACATAGCCGCTGATACGATGGGTCAGTAGGGTCAGGAGTCCAATGACCTGAAGCCTCAGGGATCCATCCTGTTGCAGTTAGGGCTCTTTCAGGGGACCAAGAAGTGTCCTGGAGAGGGAGAGCAACCAGAGGAGGTTCAGGGGCTTAATCACCCCACTTTGTAGTCTTTCGTCGATCCAAAAATGAAAAAAAGTCTGTTCCGAAGGCACCGGTTGGACAGATGAACAAGCTGGTGCCTCTGGGACCTTCCTGTTCATTCCCAGTCTGTTTTTTTTTTGCTTTGCAAGGATCCAACACACCAGGAACCGAAAAAGCTACAGACAGCTTTGGGCAGGGTGGAAATGCCGTTTTCACTGCCAGCCGCACTAACTTCCGTGTCTACCAGAGGAAGAGGAGGGACCTCAGCAGTCAAACCAGTGTCCAACCAGAGTACATGTTCTATCCGGTCCTTAGCAATACCAACCCCAGGGGATTCAGTCAGCAGAGCTGTGAATTCTGCTTCAAGTTCCTCCCCTTTCTTGAACCATTCCTGCTTGCGAAGTAAAAGAGCCTGATGGCGACTCAGACCAGTCGAAATAGGACAATCACTGAATACTGCATCGGCCTTCAAGTCAGGTAGGTCCGTGGAAATGGACACAATTCCCATGTCATCAGCTGTTGGATCTTGCGAAAAATCCACAACAGCCAAAGCCAAATCAACGGCCTCCTGTGTCGAAAGGACAGGAGCAGAGGCCAGAGCTCCCGTCCCAGCAGCATCCACTCTCTACACACAGCCCGGCGAAGTGGCCATCTCAGCAAGATGGCCAGCAAATCTCCCAGTGGAGAGTAGGGGAATTTCCCCGGTGCCCTGGCCAAATTTCTCCTCATTCACTAAAAATACCACCAACAGCTTAATCTGGTTCAATGTCAGTTGGCATTCATCTGTATCCCTCTCCCCTGGGTCATGCCTGAAAATAGGCAAGATTTGTCTAGTGCACTTACCCAGTCAACAAAAACTAAATAAATAAATAAATATTTTAGCCAGTCATAAATACCGTGCAGCCATGGTCGCCTGTTTCAAATTCAACCACCAAACATCAGAGGGTATTTCAAATTAAAGGGAAATGTCTGTCTAGGATTAAATTAAGATCGTTACCAATGGAAATCTGCTTTACATAGGCTATTGACTGAACCTTTAACACTTTTAGGGCCAGAATTATATCCATTCAATTTACCCTCCCTTTATAGCTACAGGCATCCATTTACTAAATCACAGGCACAGGAAATGACATCACATTAGGGGAAACACATATAGTCACTACATATATTAAACCAGGAGAGGCACATTAAGCTGCAGCTTGAGTCCAGGTACGGCCTGAGAGCACAAGAAAGTTAAGTGACTTGCTCAGGATCATACAGTAATGCAAATGAGGACTGTGGGATTGAAAACCAGGTCTCCAGTCGTGCAGCTCAGAGCCTTAAACCACTGCACTATACTGCCTCTTTCAAGGAAAGAGGAAAAGAAGAGTTAGGCCTCTTGATGAGCTGTCACAACCAGCCACTTAATAGTTTAGTGACTGCACCTGGGAGCATCAGGGAAGTGAAAAGGTTTTATCTCAAAAAGAAGGGACTATTGGAGATTTCCTGATGGAAAGACAAGAGTGAAACAGTTGGAATCATGAAAAAAAAAAAAAATCTGCTGTGTTTTTTTCCTTTTACTTTGGTGAAAAGAAACCTATTTCTGGATGGTGTTCCAATAAAGATTTTTTTATGTTGCAACCTTCAGGAGTAGTAGTGCTGGAACATGGGGAAAAGTGAGTGTGTGAGTGTGTGTGTGTGTGTGTGTGTGTGTGTGTGGAGGGGGGCACTGTAGTAATAAGAGACCAAGACTGCTTCCCTTCTGACATTGTATGCATTTAGGGGCACTTTGAATGTTCATGGGCAAAAGTGGGTGGTGTCCACCCCCCACACGCACCTGTAGGTTCTGGCACCTATGTTCAGAAGGGTTCCATATTGACAGCCATCTATCCTATCACACACCAACACAAAGCAATTATTTTGTTACACCTCATTTACCCAGGATAGTCCAGCTGAGATGTGTCACCTCATTTCCAGTGGGATCCTGCTGCTATTCATTTCTGCTGGTAGGTGGACAGGAACATGGGGGGGGTGGTTATGTGACGTATTCAAGGTCACACAGTTAGTATTTGACTTTACTGAGGTTTGAAACTCATCTCCTGGGCCCTAAGCTTGTGCTCTAGCCACTAGGTCACACTCCTACAAATGACAGAACATGATGCCAACAAAATAAATTTAAACACAACTACTGTACTTCAGTGCTAACAAATACTGGAACTAAACAGGTACAGGAATAAAAGTTATTTACAGTGTTATCCCAGTAGCAGAATATTCTGCAAATCACACTGGCACTAAACATTTTACTAAACCAAAATGTCACAAAACATTGTGCAAAGCAATATAAACCCCAAAGGGACTCGGAAACTGCAGGCACTAGCAGTACACAACTTTTGTTTATAGCAACCCCTTCAAGATTAGAGACAAGTTCACATCCCCATGGACCGGGTAAAAGTATTTTTTGTTTAATTTTCTCTGCCCTTCAAGGAGGCAATATAGCACAGTGGTTTAAGGCTCTGAGCTGCAAACCTGAAGACTTGGGTTTGAATCAGACAGCCCCACTTGCATTACTGTATGACCCTGAGCAAGTCACTTAATTTTCTTGTGCTCTCAGGCCACACCTGGACTCAGTTTCAGCTCAGTGTGCCTCTCCTGGTTAAAATATTTGAGTATATGTATTTCCCCCTGATATGATGTCATTTCCTGTGCCTGTGATTTAGTAAATGGATGCCTGCAGCTATAAAAGGGAGGAGAAACTGAATGGGTATAGTTCTGGCCCTAAACGTGTTACGGGTTTGGTCAATAGCTTATGTAAAGCAGATTTCCATTGGTAACAATACCGATTAATTTAATCCTAGATGGACATTTCCCTTTAAATTCAATAAGCTTGCACCAGAACATTTTGAAAACAGCAGGGGTGGGGAGAACTACTTACAAAATTTAACATTTTAAGTACTATACTGAGCAGGCCTGGGACAAGGAACAAAAGCAAGGTCTCCGGTCACTAGCAGTATGTCTGCACCTGAGCAGTTCAAAACGATTACAAAATGAAACTTTACTTTTACAACACTTATTTTTTCTTTTCCAAACCTGAAATGCCACATTGTGATTTGTAACTACTTTAAATTAGTTAGTTTGAATACTTATTGTCGGGCGTTACCAGGACAAAACCCAGAACAAGTTTCAGACGCTCGATAACAGTTCTACAGAATCTTTGGCTAAAACCATATCCAAAGTGGAGTTGGACACAATTACTATTCTTGGCTCAGCAATTTTAAATCTGAGCAGTTCCAAATTCGAACATCGATGAAATCTGACAAAAACCTACTGAACGAGACAGTTGGGCTGTTGCAAATTCCGGTCTCGGTCACTGGCACATGTCCACCACAAAGTGCTATGCTCTGTTTAATTCAATGCTGGATCCAGACACCTTGTGTTTTTACTAATATTTGCTTCTTAAAAGGTGCAGCAGATAACACAGTACCTACTTTGCTGCAATTTAGCACAGTAATGCTAAAAGAAAGTTAAATATTTAACTTTTACTGCTCGAAGGCAGTAGTTTGTGCCACGTGATGCATTTCGAATGCCACAGTCATCCATGGATGGTGGACCAACCTGTTGGTCTGCCTTCACACTCCCTCACAGAATCTTTCCTGCTGCTGCCTTTTATTCAGTTGATTGTTCGTCACACAGCAATGAGGAACATGGAGAGAAATATGCACTAAGTGAAAGCCTGCATTTTTAAGGTAAAAGAAAAATGAACAGTACATTTTGGCAAACATTTCTACAAGAGTTGCAGATTTATTACAAGATACAAATACTGAGAACTTATAAATAAATATTTTAAAAGAATGTTTCAGTGCTTGGTACTCATGCAAACTTTACAGTGGCAACTCTAACATTTTTAATGCACTTTAGGCTTTGCAGTGTATTTGATAATCGCAGGTTACAAGTTTGACATGCACTGTAACCTGCAATATGATATTTTTCATTATTTTATAACTAAACAATGGCAAAAATAAAATGTTGCCAGATGGTGGAGCCTGCACATGTGTAATTTACTACAGTGTGTTGAACTAAAGCAAAACCATTTCTTGAACTAAAGACCTTTTAAAATTGCTTGGCAAAAATGTCTCATTAAACACAAGAAAAACAAATTTTTTTTTTAAAGTTTTTATTAATAAGAGAAAAAGCACTAAACGCATCTCTTTGATTTTATAATAAATATATATTCAATTAAATCACCACCAGAAAATGCATTCAGTCTTTACAAATACTTAATATAGACTTAAAAATTAAATGCTGAATTGTGGACATTACATGGCCTCCAAATAGCAGAGAATGACCTGTAATTTTGTATTTCTTTGAATCTTGGCTTCACTGCCAACGCCCTTCCAGGATAAACCTTGCTTCACTACTTTTGCACTGAAGTTCCAACTCAAGACCTTCAAAAGATACAGAAAATTTGTTTTGTTGCTGTATTGGTACTTGTGACAAAAGAGCCATAAAAATAAAAGATGATTTGATACCTTTTATCAGACCAACACAGATAGATGTTACAAAAAAAAAAAAAAAAAGCAGCACCTATGTTTGTCCAATAAAAGGTATCAAATCATCTCTTTTTTTCTGGATATTCAAAAGATACAGTAGTTTCTGTAAAACGTGCTAACTTTTTATTTTCTAAATTACAGCTTGGAGTCAATTAGGTTGACAGTGTATCCTGTTGCTACAATTTCTACATGCTGATATATAAAAATGAAAAACAGTTTTACCATTTTATTTTAAAACCCATTGACCATTGTTGGAAGATTGAAATATTTCTTCCGTAACAAAACAAACCATTTCTTCCAGTTACTCTCTGAAGATAGTGTGTCTTCTAGGTCTGGCGGTGCGAGAAGAGCGTTAACTTGGCAGCTGGGGGGGGGGGGGACAGGGAGAGTGAGATAATTTTTGCCTACAATTATTTTAAAATTGGAAAAGTGACTAGTATTAACGATTTTGTAAAGGAGGGAGGGTTATCATGGCAGCTGAGAGGGTAGGACACAGTTGATTTTGTCTTTTTTTTTTTTTTTTTTTATTATATGCCTATTTCCTTCCCTCCTACTTGATCCCCCAGCTGATAGTGAGCACCCTTCCTATGGACTATTTTGCCACAAACGACAAAGAAAGTACAGTTACACTGGTACTTACCGCAACAGTAGATCCTCGAGAGAATCTCTTACAGAAGGTCACACATCCGGCTGGATTTAGTGCCTGCCACTAGATGTTCCTAGATGTGTGTGACCTGCCGCAAGAGATATCCTTGAAGACGATCCACAGGTCAAATGAAAAGCAATCTTTTTTTTTTTTTTTAAACTTTATTGCCTATTTTAATAATAGCAGTAAGGTATTCCCAGGGGCTGGTTTATCAGTTGTCAATCAATCCCCATGTGAATGAGGCCTTCGGCTATACCTTGGGGATATTTGACTCACATAACTGTATCCAGGGAATCGTCTGACTGCAATCAAAATTAGGAGTTAGAGCACTGACCCAGTGCTGTGGTGGTAGCACTAACAGCCACCATGCCAGTGACCCATTATCAGAAGCAATCTTTGTCTGCTGGCATCTGATGGACTGCTTTCCTCTCCCAGGAGGAGCAGTGAGGGTGGTAACCTCTGCCAAATGACAGACGCCAGGTGGAGGCCTGGTGGCACTGTGAGTCTGGAGAGGCAAAAAGAAGGAAGGGGGCTGCAGGACATTCCCACACGTGCCTCTACATCTGCACACCAGCGAACGTGCCCTAGCAGGTGAGGGAAGAAAAAACCCAGAGGAAAATGGATGGTAAGGTGGGCTTGCATGATGCTCTGCGCACCAACACTCCCACCCGCTCCACTACTATAACCCTGAATGCTGAGCATTGGATATGTTATTGGGGGGGGGGCATGGCCCTCTTCCTGACCTCACCATGGGTGGCAATCCATGAGGGTACACAGTCTGAGCAAGTATGTCCTGGGGGAGCTGGTAGTCAGTGGGGGTGGCATGGACAGGTCCAAGGGAAGCCCAGCCTGCATCAGCAACAGAAGCAAAAAACAAATGGATTATTTACAAACAAAGAAAAAAACAACACTAGGGGTTGGAGTAGCTATGTTGTAAGTCTGACTGAATATTTCTGACCCTTGTCTGGTTTGCTATTAGGTGATGGACCTGTCATCACTGTATAAGAAATGACAGATGCTGCTGCTGCTAACCACACATTGCATGGTATTGCAATATTTGAAATCCTGAATCCAAACTGTTCACTTTACATGGCTCAGTTCACAAAAAACAAGAAAAAGAAAGTAAACAAAAACACCCTACAAAAGGTAGAGATTTTAATGGGCTAAGACTAATAATCACAATAAAGCAATCACCTCAGACACAGTCATTTTCTGGGATTAACAACCAGCTATTAAAACGTGGCCCTAGACTGCACCTCAGGCCATCCGACCCCCTAAACAGTCATTAATCTACAGGAAAGGACTGGCTCCTCACTAGTTATTAGCTAAGAAAACCAACCCCTGGTTGTACTGTGCCTTACTGTTTAAATACTTATTTTTCTTAGTAAAACTGAAAAATGTTCTATAGAGTAATTGTACTCGAACTTTTTGTATGTCCTCCTCCTACTACTTAGTGCTTCCATCCACCCTAAACGTTCAAATAGATATTACACCTATTGCACAACCCTGGGTAATACTAAGACCAGTTTTGGGCTACTACTGTCTGCCATAAAAACACTCACAAATCATGTTGTAACATGGCTCTGGATACAGAACTCAAATAGAGGTGACCGATTGGTGCAAAGGAGTCAGGTGATCCGCTCCCAGCAGTGATTAACCCACCAGTAATGCCCGCTGGGCTAGTACCAGCTGTGGCCACCGTGGCAGCAGAGTGTTCTAGCCCGCTCGGTCACCACCTATTCTCGCCACACGCAGCGCCGGTGAGGCAGCCGATGGTGGTTGGCATCGGGATCGCGCATGAGCAGAAATGCAAAGCAAACAGCAACTGTGAGCTGTCAGTTGGGTGAGTGCATGACAGTGTCTGTGCCGCCAGATGGCGGTCATTACCCAATGTACCCACTAGAAGACAAGTGGAAAGTCAGAAGCCGAAAATACTCATCCAGGAGTCAGAAGGAAGACAGCACGCGCCACAAAAGAAACACAGCAACTGAAGCAATCCCTTTCTTGTCTACGGCTGTGTGTGTATGTCTGGTACATCTGCTCAGTAATTCCGATAAACAGACGCACGACACACTGACACAGGACTATTTTCATACTGTATAATCTCAGTATATAATGGCTAACAAATGTCCCACAGTGCACCGCGGATATATGGCATCGAGATGTGAGCGCGAACCACTAAGCATTAGAACGGTTGGCCAAAATAATGGAATGATAGTCTAGGATCTCTCTTACATATAGTAGTAGTCTCCTGGTCGGTAGTGTAAAACACCACACACTATAAAAATGAATGTCTATCTCGAAGCGTAAGCGCGCACGTTCGGCAGTCATGTTGCTCTGCTGTTACTAGACAAGCCGTGCATCGTGTAGCATCCACAAATACTACTGTGATGTAACGGGTCCCTGCTTTGCACTGCAACAGTGGACGCACATTATTCCAGTCGCGCTTGCCATGTTACAAGCGCATTAATCACCTCCAGCATCGGGCTCTACTGTGATTAATACCCGCTGGGTGGTTAGTCCTCGGCTTTGCCCTCGTGCACCAGCCCCCAGCGGGCATTAATCCACCGGTAGAGCCCTCCTCGGTCGGTGATTAATGCTTACTTAAACTCCTGAATTCAAAGCAAGCATCTGGGGGGAGGATTTTATGACAGTGGTATTTAAGGAGGAGGAGGAAGAAGGCTCCTGGGGATAGATGTCCAAGAAACCAATCAGAGGTTTAAAAACAGACACTTGAGATTTTTTTCTGAACCTTGTCCCATTAGCTTACATGTCACACAATACTTTGTAAGTCTTAGCCACATGTAGACCCTAGAGTCTCACACAAATCTTGTTGCCAGACTCTACAGGCTCTGATCAATCTACACTGCTGATTAAATATGCAGTACACAAGACTGTGAGAAAATAATGGTTAAACCACAAACAAAACTGAAGGACATTACTGCAAACTCTGTCAATATCCTTAGCAGCAATAAATAGGTGGATCCAAACAGGCTGGAGTAAGCTTTGTCACTCAATTTGCTTGCCGGCTCAAGTGTGCCCTTTAAGAATATTATATTACAAAATAATAATCTATTTAAAATAGTATACAGGAAAACAAATGGTTATACTGTACATAGTATGGCAAAGTACTTCACAAGAAAGGGTCATGCTAACCATCTTCTGACATGCACTACTTAACCTGCTAAACATTTAAGTGTTTTTTGGGGGGCGGGTAAAGGTGCCTACAGTACAAAACACTGCATTATTTATATTAAATGCATGTATTCTACACATGTTTAATGTTGCTGTTCATTCCTCGACAACTGCTATGCATTTCATAACTTTTCAGCAATGCACCACATGAGAAGGGCTAATGCCTCCCCCACCCAGTTATTAAAGGAAGTTTCTGGCATATGGTATTGGGCTTCATGGCCCAATACCATTAACCAACATAAGCTCATTTTGCGAAATGAATTTTTTTTTTTTACTCACTGTGTGAAGTAAGTGAAGAGATCGTAGCTAGCTCCGTGAGTGGCCAGCCGATCCTCCAGCTTCTAGGTATGTGGCCCGCCCTGGTGTTTTGTTGACAGGGACTGGGGTAAGCCAATACAAGTCTATGGGTGTTTTTAAAAGCCGTTTTATTAAGATAAGCAATCAGAGAGGAAATTAAAGCCACCCTTCTACTAATAGGGACCCTATCAGTAGGGCGGTGGCTTTAATTTCCCTCAGATTGCTTACAGCTTCATAAACAGCTTTTAAAAATGCCCCACAGACTTGTATTGGGCTCACCCTCGCACGCCTCCCCTGCTTACATGTCACAAAAACACTGAGTGCATGGCGAAGCCAGCAACCTAGGGGAAGCTGGAAGGGATCACATGGCCCGGTAATATAGAGCCAGCTACGATCCCTTCACTTACCTTATGTAAAAATCATTTTTGCAAAATGGGTGATTCTAACATAAGTATTGGGCTATGAAGCCCAATCCCTTATGCCTTTTGGTCAGAAATTCACTTTACATCAAGCTAGTGTTCTTGATCCACCGTTACTAAAAGACAAATTGATATTTGCTTTGCTACAACTTGAAATGACCCAAGGGTGTCACAATGTCAATGTGTATGGAAACTGCCAAACAGTATAAAAAAGAAAACTGACATTTTGAGACCAGTTTTTCAGAGTTTAAATGCAATTTCATTCAGATGAAGAGCTACTGCAGTCTCAAAAAGGTCAGCTCTCTTTCTTCATTTACTTGACAGTCTACCCACAATTCAGCCCCTTGGGTCACCTCTGGGTCACTTCAAGTTGCGTCTAGTGCCAGACTGCCTATGCTGCCTACACTACTTTGTGGACTTTGTATCATATTTTCATATTTGGCTCACAAGCCTGCACCCAGGGCATTAAGTGATTGCAAAGAGTACAATACCAATATGCTACATCATACTGTTGATGACTACAGAATAAATTGGTCCCTTGAGCTACTGTAAGCTTAACATCTACTGGTCAGACACATCGTTACCTAGAAGATTTGCCTTTTCCACCTGTGCTACAACTTAGCCATTACAGACATTCTAATGAGATTTGACTGTTTTACAAAGAAATTACATGTCTACTGTGGTTCTTTTCATTGTAAATGTTATGTCTCTGTATATTTTTCTAATCACAATCGGCAGTTTGCTCCCCCTCCCTGAGTCAGCCCCATTTGACTCCGCTTCTGACGACAAATAAGGAGTGACGTTTTCTTTGAATGTCATTGGCAAATGTGAGAATGTACACTGAAGACTGAATGTGCATTCTGTCTTGTTTCTGTGTCATCTCTGCTGGCTGCTGCAGCAACATTTTACATTTAAGTTTTTTTTTTGTTTGTTTTTTAAAGAAAAGGAAAGCAGTATCTTACTATCTTGATAGCTGTCGCTCATGTAGGTACTGCTGCACCCGTAAACATCTGATCAGCTCCTTGTCTCCCAGCTGATCGTCCTCTGCAATTCAAACGGAGGCACTGTGCCCTACCCCATCCCTGCCATCTGTCAGTCTAAAATATGTCTGCAGGAAGGAAGTACTGAAAAAGCATTACTTCATGCATTCTGATATCTGTGTGTGTGTGTGTGTGTGTGTGTGTGTGTGTGTGTGTGTGTGTGTGTGTGTGTGTTTCTGAATGGGTTTTGGAAGAAGGAAATCAGTGGCTGCAGTGCTGGCAGCAAGTAGAAACCTATAGAATTTCAAGGTGTAGTTGTTGGAAAAACTTTAGCTTAAGCAGCCACAACTAGAGCTCACCACAACACCCCCCCCCCCCACTTGAGTCCCAGTTTTGGATTTATCCGATTAGTTTCTGAAGTGCCAAATTCCCCTGTCAAGTCTCTGTTTCTATAAAACATATATATTTATTATAAAAATACCCAGTGGTCTAGTAGTGGAAAGGAGACAGAGTTCTAAAGCTCATGAACCCACCAAGATCTGCTACTCTTGCTACAGTACTGCAGGCGGTGTCAATATAATGAAACTGCACCCCTACCTTGATCATCATATCATCTCGATCAATAGTGATTCTGATGGTTTTCTTCAAAGTCAAAACTAAACAGAAATTTGGGTACCTGTAAATTTTCTTTCTCCGACGGCTGGTTTCTGGGCTTCCTTACTCCTGGGCTGCTCCCTCCTGATGACAGTGATAGGCAGGATTCAAAAGCTGCAGCGGGGAGGGGGGGGGGCATAAGAAGCCCGCAACTTCCGGATACCCCCGTCGTTATCAATGCAGTCCATCTGAGGTAATACCATGAGAACTAGGAAAAACAAACAACATAAACAGTTATGGCATAAGGGCCGTGAGGCCCAGCAACTATATACATTCTGGGAGGGCATCTGGAGCCCGGAGACCAGCCGTTGGAGAAAGAAAATTTACAGGTACCCAAATTTCCGTTTCTCTCTCCTGGGCTGGTCTCCGGGCTTCCTTTCTCCTGGGATATCCAAAAGCAGTGCATCCCTAGATATCCCGGGTGGGAAGAATATTAAAGTGTATGGATCTACACTGACTGAAGCACTCGGACGCCGAAAGATGCTTCCGCCAAGGACATGACGTCCAGTTTGTAAAATTTAGTAAAGGTATGAATGGATGACCAAAGAGTGGCTGCTCTGCATAAGTCTGCTGGAGATGCTTCTCTGAAGTTTGCCCATGACGTGGCCATCGCTCTGGTGGAATGGGCTCTCACTGGTCCAGGCAGAGATACTCCTGCCTTGTCATACGCTGTGATGATTACTGACCTAATCTATCTGGCTATAGAGTCTTTTGACGCTTTTTTACCCATATTTCGGCCTGCGGTCAAAACAAACAAGCCTGATGTTTTGCGAAAAGTGTCCGTTCTCTTAATATAGATTCTGATTGCTCTCCTCAGATCTAAGGTGTGAAATTCTCTTTCTTTTTTCGGGTGAGGGCAGAAAGAAGGAAGTACGAGCTCCTGGTTGCAGTGGAAGAGAGACATGACCTTCGGTAAGAAGCCAGGATCTGTCCTGAGTACCACCGAATTCGGGTGAAAAACTGTATAGGGCTCTTTGGTTGACAACACCCCCAGTTCGCTGATTCTCCTGGCTGAAGTGATAGCCACCAGAAAAACCACCTTCATAGTAAAATGCATGACTGATGCATCCTTCAAGGGCTTGAATGGTGCTTTTGTTAGGGCCTTGAGGACCAGATTAAGTTTCCAAGGTGGAACAATTGGCTTAATTGGTGGGCGTTTGAGCGTTGCTGCCCTTAAAAACCTCCTGACGTGAGGGTGAGACCCCAGCGTATCCCCAGAGTCTGCGAACAAAAGTGCCCCCAGTGCCGAAACTTGCACTCGCAAGGTGGCTGGCTGCAAGCCCTTGTTGAATCCCTCATGCAGAAAATGCAAAATGACTGGGAGGGTTATTGGATGATCCTGAGTGCCCTTGAAGCGGAGCCAGAATAAGAATCTTCTCCATATCCTATAATACACCCTGGAGGATGAAGCGCGTCGGAAGCTGACCATCATTTCAATGACTGGAGCAGTGTAACCTAGCTCTTTGAACGTTTCCCACTCAATCTCCAAGCCGAGAGTGATAGATTGCTCAGACTGTGGTGCAGGACCGGAACCTGATGGAGAAGGTCTGAGAGGGCTGGAAAACGAAAGGTTGCGCCTTTGACAGCTGAATGAGTAGAGGGAACCGGGGAGGCGTGGCCACCTGGGACAAACTAGGATCATTTCCGCCTTGTCTCTGGCCACTTTGTGAAGAACCCTGGAGAGAAGTGGGATTGGAGGAAAAGTGTACAGGAGGCAGAGGCGACCCCAGTTTAGGGAGAAGGCGTCCTGTGCTATTGCCAGGTCGTCTCTGGCTAGGGAGCAGAACTGCTGAACCTTTGCATTGTGCCGGCATGCAAACAGATCCACTTGCGGACTGCCCCAGTTCTGGACAAGAAGCTGGAAGGCTGCTTCCTTCAGTTCCCATTCCCCCGGGAGAATGTCCTTGCGGCTTAGCCAGTCTGCTGTGATATTCACCTGACCTGGTATGTACACTGCCCTTATGCTTGCCAGGTGCTTCTCTGCCCATCAGAAAAGGAGAAGGGATTCCCGAAGCATTTTTGTGCTCGTGTGCCGCCCTGGTGGTTGATGTAAACCACTGCTGTTCGACTGTCTGTTAGAATCAGCACATCCCTGGTGTGCACTTGCTGATGGAAGTGCTTTAGGGCCATACGAACTGCTCTCATCTCTAGAACATTTATGCTGTACCTCGATTCCGTCAGGGACCACTTGCCTTGGGTTGATGTCTGTTGTAGGTGAGCCCCCCACCCTCTGAGGCGTGCGTCTGTTGTGATCCTTATCTGATGCTGATGGCCTAGGTCTTGACCTCTCATCATGTTTTTTCTCAGAGACCACCACGCGAGGGCGCTTTTTACCTGCTGTGACACTGGGATGAGGTGGAGCCGAGGGTGGCTGGACTGGGACCACAGCTTGAGCAGGTGAGTCTGAATGGGTCACATATGCACCAGAGCCCATGGAACGGAGTCTGCCAGGGACACTAGAGTCCCGATAAGCTGTAAGAAGGATTGAGCCAGTAGTTGATTTCCCCTTTGGAATTTGCTGATGAGTTTTAAACAGGTCCCTGAACTTTGAGTCAGGGGGAAATACCTTGTTGATCTGCGTCCTGAATTCCGCTCCCCGGTGGCTCAGGCTCTGACTCGGAACTAGGGAGCTCTTCTTCTGGTTGATTAGAAAACCGTGAGCCGTGAGGCACTGGACTACATCTGCCACTGCCTGTACTGCTTGGTCAAGCTGTGGAGCCTTGATGAGGATGTTGTCCAGATAAGGGAATAGCTGGATCCCCCGGTTCCGTAGGTGGGCTATTACTGCTACCAGAACCTTCGAGAAGGTTCTGGGGGCTGAGGACAGTCCGAACGGGAGAGTCTTGAATTGGAAGTGATGATTGCCCAGCTTGAACCTCAGGTACTGCCTGTGCCTGCTGTGAATCGGGATATGCAGATAGGCATCTTGTAGGTCTATGGATGCTAAGAAGTCTCCTTGCAGGACTTCCTTGGCAATCAAGGCCAATGTTTCCATCTTGAATGGTCTGCTGCGCACAAAGCGGTTTAGGAACTTGAGGTCTAGGACTGGTCTGTGACCCCCTGTGCGCTTGGGCACAATGAAAAACAGAGAGTAGACCCCCCGGTTGTGCTCTGTGGTGGGGACCTTTTCGATAGCCCTGGCTTGCATAAGATCCGTGATGACCTGCAGTGCGGCTTGCCTTTTGGACGAGTTGTTTCAAACAGGCGAGGGCACCACATGTGATAATGGGGGCTTGGACTCGAATTCAATTAAGTATCCCTGACGGACAATGTCTAACACCCATCTGTCCGACGTTGTTTGGACCCATTCCTCGAGAAATTCTGAAAGTCTGCCCCCTACCCGAGGATGAGCCCGCATTTTCTCATTGTGCTTTCTTGTTGCTGGAGCCTGAATCCCGGAGGTTCCCTCCTCCGCCTGATCCACCTCCCCTAAAAGATCGCTGGCGTCGGGAGAACCATGGCCTTTTTCCCGAAGAACGGGAACTCTGACCCTTGTTGAAACCTCTGTCACGAAAAATACGCCTTGTGCCAGAAGGCCAGGCTCTGCCCTGGCTCCTAGACTGTGGCATATGCACCTTCGCGGTTTCACCTGATTCCTTAACTGCCTCCTTCAGTGCCAACCCGAAGAGGAGGTTGCCTTCATATGGTACATTCACTAAGTGGCTTTTCAAGGACACATCCACATGCCATGCCCAGAGCCACAGGTTGCGACGAGATGAGGTTTGGTAAAACATGGTCCGTGCTGCTTCTTCTGACACATCCGCCGCATAGGCGGAGGCCAACCCCATTAACTGTAGTTGTTGTTGGATAATGGGAGAATTCTTGTCTGGATCTTCTGTGAACTGAAAAGCTAAATCCGAGGCCCAAGATAAGGCGGCTCTGGCGGAGAATAGGTTTGCCGCCGCAGCCTTCAGTGACGTTGCCGAGGCTTGAAAGGCTCTTTTGAGCAAGGAGTCCACCTTTCTGTCCACAGGGTCTCTTAGCGAAGCCCCCCTCGGCTGGGATGACAGTTTTCTTGGTCAGGTTGGAAATCAATGGGTCAATCCTGGGGCAGTCTAACCACTTCTCCGATTGATTAAAAAAAAAAAAAAAAAAAAACTTCAGCAGTTTAGATATCCATTTGAGAACCGGAAAAAAGCACACTCCGGGCCCTGCCATTCCTCCTTTAGCAAGTCCTCGATGGCGGGAGGGATGGGAAAAGCTGTGGCAGGCCTAGAGGCAGACGCAAGGCGGAAGGCTTGTTTTGGCTGCGTAGAGACCGTTTGGGGGGGCCGAGGTGAATCTCGGATATGACCTTCTTGATAAAGAAGTCTAGGTCATCAAGGTTGAAATTTCTGGACAGTGAGTCATCGGGATCAGACAAGGAATCTACTCTCTCTCCCTCTTCGGTGGAAGAGCTGTCGCCTGAGGAGCCCGGGGAGTACCCCCTGTGCCGTCTGCCCTCATGTCCACCTCTTGCTCTGCTTCTTGAACGAGACCTTTTTCTGCACCTGTGACTAGAATAATGGTGACTGTCCTCCTCTGGAGATCTGTCCTCTTCTCTAGACTTTTTCTTGGGGCAGGAGCGGTGAGAGGAAGGCCCCCCCCCCATCAGAGGAGGATGAGGAGGGTGTCCTTTTTCTCCTGGCTTTCTTGTGTTGTCTCACATCTGGTGACCCCGGAGGGTGCCACTCAAAAAAGGAGGGGTCCATAGCGAAGGCTCTGTTCAACCTGTCTATGAGCTCAGGGTCAAGGGATGGGGGGATCCCTGGATATAGTGCTCCACTCAGTGAGCCGGTCAGACCTTTCTGGAATGCTCGATTGTGTTCGGCCGGACCTCTCCTGTCCATTTGCCTGCAACGAACTGGTGTCCGCTGTCTCGACCCCACTTGCTGCCGCTGCCTTCTCACATGTGAGGCATAGTGAGCCAGCAAAAGTAATCAAGAGAGGGGACTTGCAGCGTAGGCATTTTTTTCCTCGACTTGATTTTTCTAAAGCCATCTTCTATGGCTTTGCCTTGTTGCGGGGTCAGAGTAGCAATCTATACACCCCTAGACAGCTGCTGGGAAGGTCCCCTTTGAGACACAAAATCAGGACCTCTAACCAGCGCGCATACACAGGGCAACCTTCAGATTAATTGGTTGGGGGGGGGGCAATGGCCTTTTTAATTGTAACCTTGCCTGTTTAAATACCTGTCAAATTGTAGCCTGGCCCCCTTAATCCTCTTCACACCAGCAAGCCCATCTTCACATTACTAACTGGCTGGATGTGGATTGCCCCTTTTAATTGTATTAATTGGCTGGATGGGGATTGCCCCTTTAATTGTAGCTATGAAGGGAATTGTTCTTCCTGGCTGCTGTAAGGATGCTCTGTACAGTCGCTGAGGCTGGGGGGCGCGATGAGCCTCCGATAAGAGCGGGCCACCCTGCGTGCAGAAGCGCTAGCCCTGAGACTCTTTTGGCGCTAAAAACTGAGCGCAAGGTAGTGGGAGCGGTCTGTCCAAGCTCCGACCGCGAGAACTGCTAAAAAAGCAGCCGTTAAGGTAGTGGAGCCGTTTCAGCGATCGCGATGTGGAGAATGTCAGTATCCCTGAAGCGATCGCACCTTTTGAGCTTTTTTTTTTTTTTTTTTAAATCTCTCTCCCCAGCAGTTATAGATCCACCGCGACTAGGGTGCGGGGAAAAACGGCTGTTGTGTCAGTCCTGGAGAGGTGAGACCCGCCTGTGTAGCGTGCAAGGCTAAGGCTGGATCTCACCGAGGCTAAGTCCCTGAGCAAATTACTGACTTACTGTGCCCATTGCCTCTCGATGTCTGCTGAACAAATGATCTTCAGCCCTGCCATGAGTGACAGGGCTCTGCTGCAGAGTACCTGCTTCACCAAAGGCAGGAAGTAGACTGAGGTATCCGGAAGTTGCGGGCTTCTTATGCCCCCCTTCCCCGCTGGAGCTTTTGAATCCTGCCTATCACTGTCATCAGGAGGTAGCAGCCCAGGAGTAAGGAAGCCTGGAGACCAGCCCAGGAGAGAGAAATTGTAAATTGGACAAGGACTTTGACACTTTAAGTCAAATCAATCAAGACAGGGGGTACAGTTTCCGGCAGGGAGGGGTGTGTTCGGAGAGCTGTGGTTGTGGGGTGCTGGCTGCAATAGCCACAGATCTCTGTGGGTCCCAGAGTGGGACAGTGATCTTTAGAACTCTGTCTGCCTTCTATCACTAAACCACCAGGTATTTTTATATAAAATAAATAAAACAGAGCTGTGACCCGGGAATCTGGCACTTGGAAGCTAATCAGATAAATCTGAAACAGGACACAGGGAGGGGGAGGTTGTGGTGAGCTCCGGCTGCAGTAAGTAAGTAACATTTTTATTCATGTAAATTAATGAAGGAAAATAGGAACATGGTCACATCCCAGTTGAGCAATAAGGATCATTTACAACGGGTACCATAGGCATTAACATTTCTGTGTTACAGATACTTATTATATATACACATATATATATATACACACACACACACACATACATATATATATATATATATATATATATATATATATACACATATACACACATACACACACACACACATACATACACACACACACATACATATACACACACACACACATATACACATATATATATATATATATATATATATATATATATATATATATATATATATTCACAACAAAAACAGATAAAGTGTGATACTTCCAGTCACATATGCAACTCACAGCATATGTGTTATACTCATTGTTAGATACATTCTCAGTAAATACATTAAAACACTGGGACTGCTCTACCATATGAAATAAAAAGAAAGAATTACCCTATTCCAAAGTCAGGGCAACAGCTCTGAGGTTTAAGGCCGTCTTGGATTAAGCAGTTCTTTATGTTGCTAAAGTGTATTGAGCTTGTACTACTACTAAATTGGACTGGTAAGGAATTCCAGGCAACCGGCCCTCTATGGCTAAATGGTGCCCTACTTATACAGGTCCTTCTTATGTTGTTACAAAATTCAATCCCTCCTGAGGTGGTGGCATTGGAGTTTTTGCAAACAAATACATCCTGAAGTTCTATAGGCTTTTACTTGCTGCCAGCTCTGCAGTCACCAACTCCCCTCTAAAACCCATTCAGAATCCCAAACATACACACGCCACAGATATCAGAATGAATTATGTACTGCTTTCATCAGTACTTCCTTCCTGCAGACATCTTTCAGACATACTGAAATCTGAAAGCAACTACTGGCAATTGGGGGGGGGGAGCAGGGTACAACACATCCATTTGAATTGCTGAGAACGATCAGCTGGGAGGCAAGGGGCTGATCTGATGTTTACAGGGGCATTGGTACCTAAACACAAGAAAAACTTAAAATGTAAAATGTCATTGCAGCAGCGAACAGAGGCGATAACAGAAACAAGACAGCATGCACATCCAATCTTTAATGTACATCCTTGCAACTTCCAGCGACGTTCAATGAAAACATCACTCCTTGTTCATTGTCAAAAGCTGAGAAACGCAGCTGACCTGGAAACAGAAGTCAAACTGCTGACTGCAATTACAGATACAGAAACAGAGACTGAAAATAACATTTACAATGGAAAGGACCACAGTAGATGTACAGATTCTTATAAAACCGTCACATTAGAATATCTGTAGAATAAATGAAAAAAGGAGACATTTATTAATATGTTTGCCACTGATCTTAAAGCACCAGAAAAGAAAAAAGTGTTTGTAATTGACCCAGTACATTATAAGACACTGGCTGCACAGCCAGCTCTGCACCATGCAACAGTGATCCTTAAAATGTAGCGCATTTGCAAGGAGATGCTCAGGTGTACAGTGGTGCTTGCCAGGATGCCACACACAATACTGCAGAATTCTGTAGAGCTGCTATGGCAATTTTAACGGTACAGGGCTCTTGGTAGGATTTTTTGATTGGGGGTCCAGGATTGGCTATAAAAAGAAAAAAAAAAAAGGGGGTCTACAACCGAAAAGTGGGAGTCCTTGGAAAATGTCCAGGGGTCTCCATTCAAATACATGGGAGCCGTGCCCCTGCCCCAGCACTGCTTTTACTGTAGTATTCTGCAGAAAGCTCCATTAGTTTCTGTTGGGGCATTTTAAATCTACATTGTTTTATGTTTCAGAGAGTATATTCAAACAAATTATGTCCACTGCTCAACTAACAAGAGCTTTGTTAGTTGAATAGTGGCTGTAATTTGTTATAACTCCCACTCTGTAACATAAAAAAAAAAAAATTCCTAAAGTGACTCCTGGGGCTTGGTGGCTGAGTGTCTTGGGTACTTTCGCGAAAAAAGTCTGAGCGTCTAGACGCGCAAAATGTGCGTAAAGGATTCAGGCACCACGTCCCAGAGAGCCCTGATGGTAATTACTTCTGTCATGCAGGAATCCGTGACACTTTGTTGCATGTATATGAAAGGAAATGTTTGTGATCTGTGATGTGGGGGGAAAAGCAAATGATGTCATCTCAGTCCATAGAGAAAGGAGATACCCGTGTTTTGTACCCGTATGCGCCTTTAAACAATTTCACTTACAGGCAAGATTATTGCCAGCATGTACTGTAAGGATGTTTCATCTAGTAAGAGGGACCCTTCCCCAAACAAGTAAAAGTGAGCCACACTGACATTTGAGAGCCCCATACTCCACTGTGATCAGTAAATACTGACATGCTAAAATGCCAGCAGAATAGGCCTAATGGTCTTTCAAGCCTGCTCGATTTTCGGCATCCACACTGGAGGACTGATTCTGGTGTCCCCCCTTCCCCTTGGGTTATACTGTTCCCCATCCCAGATGTTCCACCTGTATTGGGCCTATCAGATTTACCCTCCCACTGTACCTGTACCTGTTCAATCAAAAGCTGTTTTAAGTAGTAAAATATGTTCTAATACCATTTTTTTCTAAAGAAATTCGTTTAATTCAAAAATTAAACAGTATGTTACTATTCGGTCCAGCAGCTCATTAATTTATAAAATCGAGTAGATGGATGTGCTAAAAAACTATATTGTACCACAGTTAGAGGGTTTCACTGGCTTATGATTTCCAAGCATCTTATTTCTGTTCATACTGTAGTGTTGACCTTTTTATGCAACAGTGGCTGAAAACATGCTAAGGATTAGTTTCATGATTTGTTTTATTTTTGAATTTTGAGATTTTAAAACCTTGTTGCCAGTCTCCTTTTGTAGTGAGAGAGCTATTAGGGATTGAGAGGTTTGGCTTTGAACTGGGATTTAGACTGAGACCGAGATTTATATTTTAACTATTGTAGTTATTATAATTTTGTGCATGTGGGAATTTGCATTGGTTATTTTGGTAGTTTAATTTTATGTTGTTTTTTGGTTTTAGGGTTATTAATTTAGTCACCGGAATGTGTTGGAGACCTGCCACCATGATCGTGTGCTATTCATCCTCCGCCCTTCACTTTCTTCGTCCCTTTGCCTCTCCCCCCCCCCCCCATTGCACTTGTCAACTTACCAGCACTGTAGAGCACTGGGTATTGTGCGTTGGGGGGTTAGGGGGTGTGAATGGCGGAGGTTGAATGAGTGTGGCCATCACATCAGGGTTGTGAGGTCCAGAAGATGCCCTGGGGCAAAATGGAATTCAGACCGTGGTCCATCTTGTCTGGTTTCCATACCCAAGGGCACTACCAATTTTGGTGGGCATGTGGCCCGGGCAGCCCTGGAAGTTCATCCAACTCGAGTGCTGTTATGCAATGCCAGATCCATTAAAAATAAGACTGCAATTATTGCTGATCTTGTAAATTAGGTGGATCTGGCTTGCATCACCAAGACCTGGCTGGGTGAGAACTCTGGTCCTATATTAGAGGCCGCAATTCCAGCCAGTTACTCTGTGATTCACTGCTCAAGACTGGATCACAGTGGGGGGGGGGGCACGGTCTGTTTTAAGACCAAATTAGGCCGCATGAGTGTACCAGTTGAGGAGACAGTCATTTGAGTGTACTGTGGTAGCAGGCGTAGGTTGTAGGATTGTCCTCATCTACCATCCACCTGGGGATGGGAAACAGTTCCTTCAGGAAGTAGCAGATTTTATCATCAACATGGTGTTTGAGTCTCCCCAGGCTGATGGTCCTGGGTGACTTTAATGCCTGGGTCGACAAACCCTCACAATGTGGACAACACTTCCTCCAGTTAATGTCATCTCTGGGCCTTATGCTACCCATAAACATGGTCATTCTCTTGACAGTCTTCCTTCTAGGGATTGAAGCCTCAGATCTGGGGGTGGAACCAGTCAGATGGTCCGATCATTACACCGTGGGGTTCAATTTTGGTGCCCCCCTCGTAGGCCGACCCCTGTGGAGATTGTCAAGTATCACCCTTTAAGAGACGTTAGCTCTGAAGGTCTAATGGCGGTACTTGACCCATCGATTATTCCGGTGGCAAACAGTGACCCAGAGGATCTTGTGGTGGCCTATAATATGGCCATCTCGATGGCCCTGGATGTCATTGCTCCTGTCCGAGTTAGTCCTCTCTCCCTTCGCCCTTGGCCCCCATGGTTTGATAGGACTTTGAGGTAGATGCGGCGATTAGGACGAAGGTTAGAGTGCTGCTGGCGGAGAGCTGCCCTTGATGCCAACCACCTTAGATTAATGGATCATTATCAAACCTATCAATCCACAAATCACCCATAAGAAGGCAGAGTTTCTGTCCGGGGAGATTGCGGCCACTCAGAATTGACCAGCTCAGCTCTTCTGGACTGTGGACAGACTGTGCAACCCAGCCTGTCTGCAAGTCCGGAAAGTGTTTTTGCAAATAGAGTGCGATGAACTTGATTCTTTGCGACTAAGGTGGCTGACATCAGGGCAGCTATCCGGCCAGCACACTTTATGGGTGTTGCTTCTGATCAGTGCTTGGTCACTGGCCTTCAGCTTTCCTGGAGCACCTTCGACCGCCCGGAGTTCATGGATGTCATTAGGATTGTCCAGAGTATGCGCCCCACATGCTGTAGTCCGGACCCAGGACCAACTTCCCTTATTTTGGTTTGTATTAATTCCATCAGTCTGATCCTTGCACAGATAGTTTGGTGCTCCTTGGAAACAGGTGAGTTTCCCAGCTCCCTGAAGGAGGTGGTCGTAACACCTCTCCTGAAGAAAGCTTCCTTGGACCCAGACTGCCATGCAAACTACAGACCTATCTCTAACCTTCCCTTTTTAGGGAAGGTGGCCAAAAAGGTGGTAGCTGCTCAGTTGGAGAACCATTTAACCATCCATGACATCTATGAACCTCTCCAGTCCGGTTTTCAAAAGAGGCATAGTACCGAGAGAGCGCTGGTTCGGGTGCTCAATGATCTCCTGATGGCGAGAGATCGTAAAAAACATTCTATCTTGGTTCTTCTGGATCTCTCCTCAGCATTCGACACTGGACCATGGGGTTCTCCTCAATAGTCTGAAGTTCATCTGTGGCCTGTTGGGTACAGTCCTCAGGTGGTTTTCATCTTACCTCATTGGAAGAACTCAGAGGGTGGTGTCTGGTCTTTATTCCTCGGACCCAATCCCTCTGTTATGTGGGGTTCCTCTGGGATCGGTGTTCTCCCCCATGTTGTTCGCAGTGTACATGCTGCCCCTTGGAGACACTGTAAGGAGGTATGGGCTGAGGTTTCATTGCTATGCTGATGATACCCGCTATATCTTTCTTTTGCACCCAACCAGGATGGAGCTCTCTCAGTCTTTAATAACTGCCTCATAGAAATCTAAGAGTAAATGGAATCGAACTGGTTGAAGTTGAACTCGGGAAAGACTGAGGTGTTTGTGGACTCAGGTCGCCAGATTGGGTGGGGGGAGGGTCGGGGTAGGTTCACCCTCTGGGCTTCTTCTTGGGGGTCTATCTCTCCCAGACTCTGAACAGGTGTGAAACCTGGGGGTAATTTTTGACGAAGGGCTGGTTCTGCATGTGCAGGTGTCAGCTGTCGTCAAAACTTCCTTTCACCACCTTAGGAATATCTCCAGGATTAAGCACTTTGTTCCATCTGGTGACCTTCTTACGTTGGTCAATGCCTTTGTGTCCTTGCACTTGGATTATTGCAATTCCCTTTACTTAGGGCCTTCTGGGTTGGAAATCTGCCGTTTGCTGCTAGTGCAGAACGTGGCAGCACGGCATGTGACAGGATCCTCTCAGTCCTGTCATATTTGTCCAGTGCTACGCAGTCTGCACTGGCTGCCGGTTCAATGGCGTATCACCTTTAAAGTCGGTCTTCTGATTTATAAAGCCCTACATGGACAGGGCCCTGACTATCTGAAAGAGCTTCTGGTTCCCTACCACTCCAGGTGATCACTTTGCTCAGCTGGTGAGGGGTTGCTAGAGATTTCTAGAGTATGTCTAAAATCATCTGGGGCCCAGGCTTTTATGCATGCGACCCCTTCTCTTTGGAATTCTCTAACCCCCGCCAGTTACGAGAGTGTGCGACTATGGAGGGATTTAAAAAAGGTCTAAAAATTTATCTTTAGTATCATGCTTTTGGTGACTCTTTTTATCTGTTCTATTTTAAATGTTTATTGTTGTTTTTAAATTAAGTATGTTGATTTGTTATGTTTTACAACTACGAGGCGCCTTGGTTTTGGAAAGGCGCCATAAAAATAAAGTTTTATTATTGTGTATGCTGCCAAGGAAAAGGCAAGCACATCTATTAGCCGAATCTGGCCTCCCCACATGGGCACGTTTGTAACTTAATTTTGTACTAATCAGCTCTATAGAAAGGAATAGAAGCAAACAACACTAAAGGCTCCATGATAACAGCAGAAAGTTTTCTGGCATCTGCACACTGCTGCCCCAAATACTGAAGAGCATTCACTACCAACCTCATACTACACTGAGATTTTTAGTTTTCTACCACATCTTGTATTTCAAGGAGGAATAAACAATAAATTCCACTTCAAGACATGGGCAACTTCCCCTTGGAACAACAGGCATGGGCAATGAGGAAAACCCAAATTTAAAATCAAACATGCATGTATCAGGATTTATGTTTTTTTTTTTGTTTTGTTTTTTTAAACTTTATTCTGCCCAACTCCACCCTCTGTCAGCCATGTTACCTTCCATCTCCTACTTTGGTGGTCTCCATCTAGACCAACACCACATTTCCTGGAAGAACACAGGAACCCCCCCAATTGGCAGTACATGGGACAAAGGCTCTACCATTTCTTGCCCCTAGCAACATGGGATGAGTTTGATAGGGAGCTACGAATGTCAGACCAGGACCCTCTGATATGGATGCCTTCAGGAGATGTCATGCTTGGCTGCCAGTAAATGTTTCTCTTGTATGAGGAGCCCATCCTCTCCCTCATACCCATGTGCAGTACCAGCCTGGTGAGGAGGGGGAGAGAGGAAAATTTAAGCAGTCGCTTAGCTAGTAGGTTCCCTACTAGTTAAGAGACTGCTTTAATTTTCCTCAAAGATTGTTTAAAATGACTAGAAACCGGCTTTAAAAATAGCCCCCCTAGACTTGCATGGGGCTCGCCCCCATGCTCTCCCTGGTCACACGTCACAAATTCTGACAGCGTGGGGACAGAGTTGAGGAGGATCGGGGCACCAGGACGCTGGAAAGGATTGGCTGGCCGAGGCTTCGGCGCCATTTACGATCCCTTCCACGGCAAAAAGAACGAACTTTTAAATTAACATTTTTGCTCCCGTCAGCTCAAGGTGCTATAAAGTATTGGGCTATGAAGCCCAATACCTTCTAGCACTAGGTCGGAACATCACTTTAATAACTCTGGCATTCTTGGACGAAATAGGCAAAATTTGACATGCGTGGTCATTCTGCCAGTGTCTCAAAATGTGAAAAGTTTCGTAACAGCATCTTTTTTCCAGACTCTTTTGCTCTTATCTACAGCCCAGATGAAATTAAATAGTTTTCTGAAATGTTCAGGGATGATTGTGTCTGAGCTAAGGGTGTGCCTTTGGATAGTTTGGTGAAAACATCTCACCATTTTTAAATTTTAACAGTTTTTGTGATAGCGGCTAGACAGGCAGATAAATGAAAACCGTTTAAGCTGTTATCACTGAAGGATTTACTGTTTGTGCTCAGAGAAATAATGTTCCTGATGTCAGCGATCTTTGTTTTTTTCTCAGTTTTAAAAATGCTTTGCCACACAACTACTGCTTGACAATGAATGAATGAATGAATGAATGAATGAACGAACCGAGACCTGTATTTAAGTCTCCATTATATGCTTTGTTCATTTTTTGTCTTATGTTTAAAGTGGTGCCCTAACTGCCCTACTAGAATTTACTAACCATCTTCACTTTGCCCTGCAGAGGGGAGCTTGCTGGCTCCATATTCATGGACCTCACCAAAGCATTTGACATTGCCAACCATACTCTGTTCTACCACAAATTAACTAATCTTGACCTCTCAGTGCAAGCCACTGGCTAGTTAAAAAAAAAAAAAAAAAAACTACCTCAGAGATGGAACCCAAGCAGTTAACTGCTGAACATCCCTCTCTGATTTCGGCCTATGATGGTGGGGGTTCCCCAAGGATCTATCCTTGGTCCCCTTCTGTTCACTCTATTTGTCAATGAAGTTCCGAAAGCTTGCCACTCCAATAAACTCCTCCTATACGCTGATGATGCAGTCATCACTGCAACACACAGCAGCCCAGATCCAGCACAGCCTCCAAAGTGACTTCACCGTGATCTGTGACCGATTCTCTAACAACATCCTCATCCTAAATTCAAAGAAAACTAAAGTAGTTCCTTTCTACTCCTGATGTGAAACCCCCACCTCCCACCCTTGTCATTACCTCCATCTCACGTGTTCCAACTGAGTAAGCTGCCACCCACAAATACCTGGGGATCATACCTGACACTGGCTTAACCACTCAGATCATGTCAATGCGCTAATAAAAAACAGCCAACTCTAGACTCGACCTGCTCTATAGGCAAAAAAATGCCTTCCTCCCCGAAATTAAGCAACAACTCATCAGGTACTACATCCTCAGTCTCATAGACAATGGTCTTGTGATCTATGGTGCTGCCTGTAGTAGAGTACTCATAGGGTCAGAGGATTAATGAATACAGCCTGCCGCTTTACACTCAACCAAAAATGGGACTCCAATAAATTACCTTCGATTTACGTTGGCATTATATTGCCTTTGTTACCAGTAAAAAAGCCTTGCTTGGATTGCTGTCCCCAGGGGTACTCTCCTTTAGCTGTGCCCCCACCACCCCAAGTACCCAACTAGAGGCTTATACCATAACTCAATAGTGCTTCCACATAGGAAAACTCCTCTGGGTCAGGCCTGTTTCTCCTTCAGTTTCCCAAAACACTAGAACTCCCTTACCCCATCACTCAAAACCTCTGGCTCCCTAAACTACTTTAAGTCACAGCTTCTTGCCTCCCATCACCTCTCATAACCCTTGTGGTTGCTATTGCTGACCTGTTCTACTTCTTCTCTTAGTCTCCTTTGACCACTAGGATATCCTTCCACACCCTTTCCTGGGCTCTGCTGCCATATGCCTGTACCCTTAACAGCTACATTGTATTTTACACTGCTGCTTTTTAAACCACACTTAGTTTTAAGTTCACCTGAATGTAACCAAGTTTTTTTCTCTATTGTAATGCACTACTGAAATGTTTTCACTGTACCTATGTCAATCTGAAATGTAAAATGTGTAATATACCTTGTACCCATGCTAAACTGTTGTGTTTTACCCTAGACCCTTTGAAAATAGGCACTGCCTAAAGGATCGTGACTTGTGTAATAAATAAAGTGCAGTGCAAATGTGTGTTTTTGAGGAGAATCATTCTGCCCACTCGATAATGTAAGTATAGTTCGAATGATAAATAACCATTCGCACATTTTAACAGTTCGAACTTTACTGTTCACATTTGTTCACGTGCTAAAATGCAGACCCCCCATCCATGCCCCCATTATGTTATTCGATTCCTGGTATCTAGTGGCCCCCCACTATTTGTTTCCTGGTGTCTTAGTAGCTCCCCACCCCATCCCCATCTGGCAATGCTGAAATAAAGAACATAGTCCTCAATGTTTTACTACTTCAAAACCTGCAAAAAATAAAAAAAAAAAAAAAAGTCCCTCACCGATCTGACCCCCCACAACCACCTCCTCAGTACCCACTGCCCCACACACACACACACCCCAGTACACTCCACACAGCCTCACTCACCTAAACAGGTCCCAGGTTCGAGATACGCTCACCGATCGAAGACGCTTCTTTCTGCTGGAACCACAGACTACAATATGAGAAACTAACATAAATGTGATTCAGTGTATTTCAATGGGGGGGGGGTTAACTTTTATCCATAACTAAAGCCATGTTTTCACTTTTTTTTGTGACTATTTTTGCTCCCTACCTTCAGGGCATCTCTCAGGGTCCCATTCACAGCTCCTCGGCTCCACCGGCCGCCTTTACCGTTCTCCATTGCTGCTTCAGGATCAGGATTCCAGGCTCTCCTGGCCCCTTGGAGAGGCCCCAGAATCCCCAGGAGGTGGTGTACAGAGGAACGGTTGGCACTGGATGTGTGGCCTCATCCCAACTCCAAGCTCACTCCAACCTGGTCGCCAGCGTGGCGAGATGTAGCATCCAGTACCTCAACCCTCAGCGACACCAAGCCGGCATTTTATTCACATTTTTACACCAAATTTTCAACTTTTCCTTTTGGGGACCCCACCTCATGAACAATATGACTGTCATTTACGCAACTCCCGCCCGAAAGGCGATTTCGTGGTTGTTTGGCGAATTCACCTTTTTGGCAGGATTTGAAAAGTTGTCCTGCCCTTGTTCATGAGGTGGGGCCATAAGAAGGCTATGTTGAAAATCTGCGGTCAAATGTGTAACAAATGGCAAAGTTATGTCCATTTGTTACAATTTTGCTTCGCATGCTTGTAACTTTAGAAATGTTACATATTTTGACACCAAATTTTCAACCCAGCCATCTTATTACCTCACCTCATGAATGTCACAGCTGTCATTTTTCAAATCCTGGTCAAAATTTGTTTTCGCACCTGTTGGGCAGAATTGCGTTGCAGTGGTGCGTAATCACGTTTTGGTGACGATTTGCACATTTTCGGCACCAGGTAAATGAGGTGGGGTAATAAAAAGGTTATGCAGACAATCTGGTCACTGTGGTGCTACGAATAGGCCCTGCACTGCCACAACAACATACATATACACATCTATGGAGGGATGTGAGCACAGGGCCCAGAGGCAAATAAGAATACGATTACTCTTAGGATATGATCAGACTATCATAAAATGTAAGGAAATTCATTGCAGAACACTGCATTAATGCATCAGTTAGGGTTCAAGATAAAGCGAAAAAAGGAAAAAAATAGAGAAATAGGACGTTGGAGTTCACCCACCTGCACCTTGGAGACAGCAGAATCAGGTGTGCTGTGGGGTTGTCAAACCTAATGCCCCCCCCCCCCCATTTTCACTTGGTGTACATATCTATGCTTATTTATTTAGTGATGGAATGGGGTGAGCATTAGGTTTCATAACCCCATGGCACACCTGGTTTTCTGCCTCCAAGGTGGGGGTGGGGTATTAGGGTTGAAAACCCTAATGTCAAGCCTGCCCTTCAGCGCAGTAGCTGGATTTCTGCTTGCGACACCGGCAACCTGGGTTCAAGAACAGCCCTGGGGTGCTGGAGGGCCGGCCGAGGAGAGAAGGCTCGAGCATCCGGCGACTGCTCACCTTCTCTCGGAGGAGAGGGGGGCTGACCCGGTGCATGCAGACTCCTGGCGGGGGTACAGCAATGCACTGGGTCACACTAGCTAAGAGAGGCATGGTGAACGTCGGCGTACACCTGGATGTTAATGGCACGCCACGCCCCTGGGAGAAAAATGGGAAATAGAGCTCTGTGGTCAACCGGATGATGGTCGCCAGCACCCACTGCAACAAGACCCTGGGCAGCCCAAAGACCACTTCAGCAGCACCCAGGCCAACAAGGAGTGTGCTGGCCTCCCCCACCGGTGCCTTCCCCCTTGGAGAAGGGGGACCCATCCGGCAAAGGGTTACGCCGGGTTACCTGGAGGGCTGCAATGTGGGGTGGTGATGGCTATATCAGGACTGGGTGGCAAGAGAGAAGCATAGGCAGCCCGAAGGAGGCGGCTAGGAGCTGGGAGGGAGCAAAAAAAAAAAAAAACACCCTGCCGTTGTATTTCCTTTTTTTTTTTTTTTTTTTTTTATCTTGAACCCTAACTGATGCATTAATGCAGTTTTTTGCAATGAATAATCAATTAAAAAAAAAAAAAAAAAAATCAATAAAGCACCTTAATTTGCTGCTCCAGCAGCATGCAAGTCTCCAGGTGCAACCATGATTCCAGATTCCCCACTGTCCTCCAATCAGATTCTTACTATTTTCCTAAAATTAGAAATGCTACAGATTACCAGCATAATCATTATACTGCGATACTAAAATGTGATACTGTGACATTCCTAGACACAAACATGTACCAATTTATAGGGATACCATGCCCACTCTACTACCCAAAGTGCTAACTATGGCTGCTCCTTGGCAGGAAGATGGCAGCCACGTTAGACTGACCATCGGAGCAGCAGAGTGCTTGGAGAGTTTTTTCTCCTTATAAATTCTCACTGCTGTCTGTGCTTTATTTGTGTTTAGTAGTAGTATTAAAAAAAAATTTTAGTGAGTTATAGCTCGCTTTGCACATTTTTTGTCTTCTGCATCAATTTACCAGTCTCAGACCATCCTGAGTTGTCAGCAGAGGATAGCAGCCAGTTGTGGTTCACCTGACAGCACAGCAAGGGTGCATTGGCACGATTCCAATTAGCCTACTTTAAATTCCTACCTGACTGGAGGTTCCCCGGTGGAGGATTTTGTTTTCTGCGTGTATCTGTTGAGTGGTGCTTTGGTTGGTCACCAGTCTGCGTCAGCATGGGGAGTGGACAGTTTCCCGCTATAGTGGTGTCAGCATGCCAGGATATGATTTTTCCCATGGACTGTTATCGAGATTGTGTGAACTAGTGGTCCAGATGCCTACATCACCATTGGTATGATTCTAGGCAGACGTGTATTTGGTGGGTGGGGGGAAGGATGGTCAGAAACGGAGGTGTGCCTAAGTATGTCACTGGAGTGGTGAAGCAGGCAGTTTCAGCCCTGTTGGAGAATCTAGGTTGGTGGGATTGTCTCAGCCTAGAGTAAGGATGCAGAAGAGTTGTGGCCTGGATTCGGTTAGCGCCTGGGGACAGAAATGAAAATCATGACACATAAAGTGTGCTGATGCTGCGATTTGTGCTTCTGGTTAGTAACTTTGCTTCCTCATGCTGAATAGAGTCCAGCTGCTGGCCCTTCCGGGTAATTCTCCCCCTGGTGAGGATGCCCCCACTTGAGACCCTTCATGAAGTTGGAGCAACGAGTCCCCCAATGCAGGGTTGCCCCGATGGTGTGAGCTCTGTACTACTCCCGGTTCTATAGGAACAAAATTAGCTTCTGCATTCTATCTTCTTCTGGAGTTAAGAAGGGAGTTCAGTCTTTGGCTCCATGAAGTTTTGTGGTGGAACTGTCTCTGTTGAACAGGGATGCTTCCACCTGGCAACAGCCTTGAATCTGTTGACTCAGACTAACCCTTGGCTGGTCCCCTGATGGAGTAGGTTTGACTGGCCATATGCTTGAATCTGCTGGCCCAGACTGACCTTTGACTTGGACCCTTGATGTAGTAGGTTTGGCTGCCAGGGACACATGAGAACCAGAGCCCAGAACGGAGACAGCCAGGGAGACAGTCATCCCTGTAAGCTGCATGAGGGTGTGGTCTCAAAGGCATTGGGCCGCTTGGTCTTTGCTGAAAAGAACCCAGAGATCCCGGAACTTAGAATCCATAGGGAAACTCTAATTTGGGATGTTCAGAAGATTACTCCTCAATGATTCAGATTCTTTGATGGCAGAAGAGAGCTCTTGATGATCAGGAATCCTACAGGGGAGAGGCATTGGGTGACCTCCGTCACTGCCAGAATTGTTTGCTCGCACATGGGACATTGACCAGAGTGACGCCCAGATAGGATATGCAAAACTGCACCTGCAAATCTGCGAAGACCAACTAATCTCCCCGATGGAATTCCCATGAAGATGGATACAAAGGTTCTCATCTAGAATGTCCTGTGGTGGACGAATTCGATGAGACATTTTAGGACCCATATGGGCCTGAAAACTCCAGAGCGATTTGGGACTATGAAGAATAGACAGTAAATGTCCAAGCACCTTTCAGCGCTGGGCACTCTCCGCTTGCTCAATCCTGTATGTGGTTTGTGAGTGCTTGGAGAATCGACATATTCTGTGCAGATAAGGGTGATGGTACCACATGAAGTGGGAGGACCCTGCTTCAAACTCTAGGAGGTAATCCTTGTGCACTATGTCTGGCACCCCCTTGATCGCAGAGGTGCAAACCCTTTCCACCAGAAAACTGGAAAGCTTGCCCCCTTCTCAAGGATGGGTCCAGGGCCTTTATTGCGACCTTTCTAGCATCTCAGATGCTGCTGCTTCCTCCACTGAATCCACGCTGGATGCAAGAGATGACCCAGGATCGTCTGCCTAAGGCAGATTTAATTTGTCCTCCGAGTAGTTATGGGCGCGAACATTCTGTCTGGATCCCGACGACCAGGGTCTGTACCTGCCCCTGGATTGTGGTACTTAAGTTTTCGTCGTTTCCATGGATTCTTTTACTACCTCCTTTAGAGCCGATCCGAACAGGAGAGCTCCCTCATAGGGGGCATTCAAAAAGTGCGTCTTGGTGACCTGTCTGCCTGCCATACCTGCAGCCTTAGGTATGTTGAGGCGAGGTGAGTTAAAGCATGACCATTGCTGCGCATCTGCCAGCCTCCTTTGAGACTTCAGCTGAGAATGCAGAGATTAGTCCCATGAGCTGCAGTTGCTGCGGGGTGGGCTTGTTTATATCTGGCTCGTCAGCACGCTGGAATGCCAGGTCTGTGGCCCATGGCAGTGCGGCTCATGCTAAGAAAAGGTTGGCTGTAGCTGCTTTGAGGGAGGTTGCGGAGGACTAAAGCGCCTTTTTTGAGGGATGCATCCACCTTCGTATCCCCTGGATCCCACAGAGAAGCCCCACCCCTGATGGGACATATATATTCTCTCTTCCCTATCTCCTTTCCCTCTTCTGCTTGGCAGCCGATGCAAGTCTGAGTGCTGGTTTGGGGGGTTTTAAGAACTGATAAGGGAGACCCCAAGTGAAACTCCTCAATCACCCAATAATGAAGAAATCTAGGTTATTCAATGCTAAGTTTCTAGATGGGGAGCCATCTGAGACAGAGTCGTCGCCCGGTAGCACCCCTTCCTCTGGGGTACTAACTGACCTCTGACAGATTTGGGGGCCTGTCCCACTGGACATTTTCCACTGTGGACATCCTTGAATCTGCTCCTAGTTCGTGACCTCTTCCTCTCCTATGGTGCCGAGAGGAGGGATGTTCCTCTGGTCCGAAGATGGGGAGGAGGCACTGGGATGGGCTTCCTGTGGACACTACAATCTATGTAGGAAATCAAGGCATGATGGGTTGAGGGCGAAGGCCCCGTTAGGCTTGCCTATTACAACAGAGGCTACGTCTGATGGCAAAACAACGCTGCCCCTTGAAGGAGGAGAAGGGCTGATCCGTCTCCGCTGCCTGGGATTGGTGCTCCTGTGAGAGCATGGTAGATGTCTCCGGGCCTCCTCTGACCTTGTAGCTGCGTCTCTTAGACATAGCGAGCAGGAGAAGGTGTCTTAAGGGGGAATCTATGTCTGTGACACTTTCTGCCCCATGAGGATTTGTACCATGCTCCCGAAAGGCCCTTGCAGCCCCTTGGCACAGGATTGTAGCATGAGACTCTAATGCTACAGTCCTGCTAGTACTGCTGCCTGGAGCCAGGACCTTTTGGACCAAATGCACTTTAAGAGTCGTTGATGAGCCAAAATTAGCAAGAGCTCATTGACGCGTTGTGAGGATCGCCCTTCCCCCCCTCCCTCAGTCGCCCTTGGCGGGACTTGCTGGGGGCAGCAGCCAACAATGAGCTGGATCTTTAGAGGAGAGCGATCGCTCCAACTGACCTCCCCCATCGTTCGACGAGTCTGTGGACCAGAGGACTCATCAATAGACCGCAGTGTCGACTCCTTGTGCACCAATGGCCATCGACGAGAGAATGAACCGCGGCTCTTCCAGGGCCGAAATAAAGTCCTGCTGCTGCAGAGCGTGATCGTTCCGAGAAAGCACAGCTCTCCCAGAAGCTATCCCAATGCTCACAGACGAGTATGAAGGCCAGGGGGGCTTGTTGGTGGTGAGCAGCATCGACGGCCAGTGCAGTAGAGGCCGTCTTTGAGGAGGATGGAGCGTGGCTCTTCCAAAGCCGAAATAAACTTTTGCGGCTGGTAGGTCTGCTGTTCCTGCACCCTGCCAGTCTAAGGAAGTGGACTACTGGTGGATTGTTCATCGATGAGCCTGAATACCAGGGGGCTCGTCGGCGGCGAGCAGCGTTGATGGCCTGTGCAGCAGTGGCCATCAACGATGAGGATGAAACGTGGCTCTTCCGGAGCTGAAATAAACTTTTACAGCTAGAGGGCCCCCTATTCCTGGATCCTGCCAGTCTAAGGAAGCCAATTACTGGCGAAGGGAGAGAGGGGCAGCGTAAGACAGGCTCCTGCTGCACAGTGTGATCTGCTCAAGGCACAGGGAAGGGCTGTGCAGAGCTGTGAGGGGAGAGAGAGAGAGAGAGAGGGGAGCCAGTCTGTACAGCATGCATGGCTGAGACTGGAATCTCTGTGCTAGGACTGTGATTTCCTTGAGAGGAGCCTGCCTCCTGGAGTCCTGTCGTGCCTCATGTGCCTCCCTCCTCATGAGAAGATGACTATTGGTGGAAAGCCTGATGCGTGGTCCCTCAAGCACAGGAAGGAGGAGGAGGAGGAGAGATAGGAAGCCAGTCTGCTCAGCATGCACGGCTGAGACTGTGGTCCCTATAAAATCAAAGAGGCAATGCTGGTCAAGTTTCCCCCACTGAAAAATCCTCTTCTCTAAGAAAAAGTAAACTGCACTTACAGTTTGATGGCTTCAATTCTGTCACCTCAGTGACAAAGCCCTTGCAGAGAACCTGCCTCTTCACAGGCAGGAAGTAAACAGAGGGCTACAGGATGCAGAGGGGAGGATCTGGTTCCCCTGCAGAGATCTTTTTCCTGCCCGTCACGTGGTACCAGGAAGGACCTCCTGCTAGTTATGAGCCCGGAGTCCAGCTTAGGAGAGAGATTGATTGTTATCAAGTTAATGTGGTGTGTATCAGGGTTCTAGGTGCCTTGGGGGTACGTGATCAGTTTTAGGGAGTAGTATTAATGCTAAGTTGGGGTTGTGGAAAATTTGTGCGACTGTTTTTAGTTTTTTGTTTTTTTTTCCTTCTCTCGGTTATGTGTCAGCATGGGATTTGGTTTGGGCCCTCTATTTACCTATGCCCTGGATCAGCTTTGAAGGCTCTGGTCCCAACAGTAGTGGTGCATCACTGTAAGGAACTGAAGCTTACAAGACGCTATGAGGCAAAAGTTGGAGCTTTCTTGGAGACAGTCGGGATCATTAAGGACAGACTAACCCATTAAAGTACCAGGAAGCAATCATGCTGGGAAGGCAGGAGTTTCTGACATGGAAGATTGTTTCGGGGAGGAACAGACCAGCCCAGCTCTTCCACACTGTGGACAGATTATTACATCCAGTCTGTCTGCAGTATGGGGTAGGGTTGTCAGTTCAAAAGGTGTGAAAAGTTTTGTCAGTTCTTCCTTGACAGGGTGGTAGTAGTAGTACTAGTAGCAGCAGCAGCAGCAGCAGTCCATTAGTTTATGACATCTTTCCCCAGAGGCCCAGGGGACAATTACAATAAACAGCAATACATAAAACTCAACTACTTTAAAACCATTGGAATAAATATCAGATGAACAACTCTGTAACTTATGCAACATAATAAACAATAAAATAGTTTAACAATTTAGGATTCCGGGTATCCTCTATGGTCTGGGATCACACCAAGTGGGCTGTCATGGCCAGCTTCTAACCAGCGTTCATTGAGTGAAGGCACTCTTGTAGTCCAGAAAAACTTAAGTCAATGCCAGCTGGTGAAATTCGCTGGTTGATCTTTGAGCTGTGTCTCACCTCATGTTCTCTAGATCCAGGACTGACAAGGCTGCCAATGGGTTGCCTGCAGTCTCTGGGTCCAATTATAGTCAGGATTATCAGGTGTTCCCTTAGGAAAAGGTCTTTCCCACAGCACTGAAGAGCAGTAGTGAAGCCCTTCCTCAAGAAGCAATCTCTGCACCCTGATGTTTTGGCCAAATACAGACTGGACTTGAGCCTTCACTTTTTGGGGAAGATTATCAAGAAGGTGGTAGCAACAAATTTTTGATCTATGAGCTGTTCCAGTCTATCTTCAGGAGGCATCATACCATGGAGACAGCACTTGTCTGAGTGCAAATTCCATATTGGTTCTACTCAATTTCTTGTCAACATTTAACACCTAAGAGCACGGAGTTTAAACTACTCTCTGAGGTGCATGGAAGGGCCTCCTGGCACTGGCTTGAGGTGGTTTAAGTCCTTTCTTTCTAGGCAGGATGCAGCAAATAGCTTTGGGAAATTGTTCCTTCTGCCCTGTTGCCCTTGATTGTGGGGTGCCTCAGGTTTCAGTCTTGTTATCCATATTGTTTACAGTGTATACGCTGCCACTGGGAGAGACTATTCGACAATATGACCGGAGTTTCACTGCTATGTTACTCAGCTTTAGTGGTAATTTGCCCCTGGTATAGCTGAGACGGTTGATGTGCTGAACAGCCTGTCTGAGATCAATGATAGGATGGCCTCCAGTTGGTTAACACTGAACCCAGACAGGACAGCAGTCTTAGTGGTGGACTCCAGTCCACAAAAACTGGCAGGGTGAGAGGTGAAGTGGCCGGGCTACAGCTGGGTGTCACCTATCTCCTGACCAGAGACAGGGATAAAGAATCTGGGCATCATCATGAATAGTAGGTTCACTATGGGACATCAGGTGTCGACTGCAGTCTGTGGTGACTTTCATTTTAGGATTATCGCTCATCAAACCCTATCTAGGATCTGTGGACTCTAGTGCATGTCTTTATTACATCAAGGCTGGTAAGGCTCTCAACTGACTTAACACGCCAACCAGGTTGACTGCCAGGGCTTCTCATTCTTAACATATCTCCCCGGTTTTGTGGATGCTGCACTGGTTGCTGGTGAGGTGGCATGTCTGTTAGAACATAATTTTGTTAATATACAAAGCACTGGGTGATCTGGGCCCTGGTTACTTTAGAGAACTCCTCTGTCCATATGCTCCTGGCTGCCCTCTCTGTCACTTGAAGGTGGCTGGGCCTCTTGAATGTCCCCAAATCAGGGTTGATATTCTCTGGGGAAAGGGAATTTGTGGTGGCTGTACCACTGCTCTGGATGTCTTTGCCCTATTCTTTAAGAGAGGCCCCCTCTGTAAAATGTTTCAAGTGAAAGCTTAATTTATTAATAATTTAGCCAGGCTTATTCTAGGAGTCATTTATTTCTTCTGCTACAGTATAATTTGAAAACGTTTTTATGTCTGCGATTGTCATGAGCTGGCTCTACTTCATGAGGATAGATAGAAGACACACGCACATATTTTGCTGCTATATTTGTTTTTAAGGCACCCTGATCATGTGGAATAGGGAGCAAAATAAAATAAACTTACGACTACTATCCAGCAATTACTTTGGTACTGTAATCCAAAATCTGCCCACATTTAAAAAGCAACTCTCTATTATAATAAAAAGTTTTAAAACACCCAATTTACACCAGTTATGTTTTAACTTTATTATTTCCTAGTTATTTCCTATGCTGTCCCCTGCTGTTGATCTACTAATATAGTAGATAATGCAGCAATTGTTTCACTGAGTCTTTCAAAATGTATCTTTTCCAAAGAAAAATCTGCTCAAAGACTAGAGGCCACAACACGAAAATAGAGTAGGGGGGAGGGGGAAGAGACTCAGAGGAAATGTGAGAAAGTACTTTTACACAGAGAGGGTGGTGGACAGATCGAACAGTCTGCCAGCTAAAGTGGTGGGGGCAGAAACTATTACAGGCTTCAAGAAGGCATGGGACAGGCATGTAGGAAGCCTGAAATTGATAGGAGAGTGACCATAAGGCTAATTTTGGGATTCAATGGGTCATGATAGCTACAGAACAGGGCAGATGCAGTGGGCCTGAGTGCCCTTATCCGCCATCAACTTCTATGTTTCTATGTATCTGACTCTCCCCTGTTAACTACACAACTGCTGCTTGTGACATCACAGTCTGTGTGCTGTCTTGGTAAGCACTATGATGTCTGAGTAGGTAGCACACTCGCCTCCGAGGCCGGGAGATCAGAGGGCTGTGGGTTCAGTACCCACATCTGGCACTTGGGTTAATATCCCAATACTGACACTGTAGTGCAGCAGATGGGGGGGGGGGGACTGCACTTCTGAGGTGCCGTCTGTCAGATTAGACGTTAAACTGAGGTCCCATCTGCCTGGATTGGTGGTAGTTCAGGTGGATGCTAAAGATCCCATGGCACTTATCGAAAAAAAAAAAATAAAGAGTAGGGGAATTTCCCTGTTGTCCTGGCCAAATTTTTTCAATTTCAGTTGCTTACCATCTGTATCCTCCCCTCCCCCCGGTCACCGCTGAAAAAGGGACTTCTAGGCCCAGTGGGCTTACCCGGTCAACAAAATTAAATAATGATATTAATTATTATTATTATTATTAATAATAATAATGAAACCAAGGCACTGTGAGGTTAATGGGGGAAATGCAAATGTTTTCTTTACAGATGCTTAATTTAGACAGACTACCAAGATGTGCAATAAATCTTGAAAAGGAACACTGAAAATGAAAAAATGTATTCTCTTGTAAATTGTAACAGCTGAAACATCTTATTTATGAAAGCACATGCTAAAATGCAGAGCTGCTCTTTAAAGGCCTATACTGTTGATGTCCACTGTCGCCAATGGTAGGCTGTTCCACAGGTTCACCATCCTCTAGGGAGAAGTGCCATAACACCCCTGAATTTACCACCCCTGTGCTTCAGGGCATGTCCCCATCCCCTGCTGAAGGATACTAGTGCCAACATTTCTGCTAGAGCTCCATAATAAGTGAAAAAGGATGAGTAAGACAGACTATATAGTTTGCTTTCTCTGTAAGAAAGGGAATAAATTAAGCAATAATACCTAACAGGGTGTGCATCACTGAGGAATAACGCCATGCCTTGAGCGGGTTAAAGCACATTATCATGCTGCCAAGTGGGGAGATTGAGAAACTGTGGAGTCATTGCTTCACTGTACTTTTTTTTTATTGCAGACTAAGTTGGGAGGACGAGCAGTTTCATGTAGTTATTTACACACCCAAAATGTATAATGCCACAGAAACCACGAGAGCAAAACTTGAGCGGTTTAACCAGGCAACATGCACCGAGAGTGTGTAAAAATAAAATGAATTACCATATTCCCCCTCTTAAATAACAACTGGTTTTAAAAGTGGACAGAAGAGAAGTTGTACACTGCTGCTTTTCGACCCAGTCAGTAAAGCCAGAAGTGCAATGTGGTACAGGAGAAATGAAAAGTGATTATTCATTGAAAGGTTCCAGCTTTTTTGATGCTCGGTTACATCCACCCATGTAAAATAGATCGCTACAACTCAGTTTTCTGGTTGTAAAAAAAGCAAAACAAAAACAAAACACACTTACCCAGTAATAAAACTGTAATAATTACTAGTAAGCACCTATTCTAACTTGGTTTTAGTAACTGTCAAATTTTGTAATACACAGGTCTCACTGTAATACATGGATATTAGGTCATACTTGTATATTACAGCCAGCATCAGAAACAACTGAATTATCAGTTGCTCCTCAAGCATTTACACTTTTCACTTTTACTGTGGGGCACCTTCAAATAAAAGTAATGGTACAGTAAAAGTACTGGGACACTATAACAAAGGAGAACAGAACATGTAATTACATAAAATACAAGGGACATATTTTTACCCCTCAGCACATCCTCAGTAGATGAGGCCTATATCTATTTCAGAAGTTTCACCAGGAAAGACATACTGAACCGACAAAAGCTTGTTTCCAGATGTCTCCGGGGGGGAGGACATGACAACATGCAAGGCAACAATTACATAGTCAAACAGGTATCGTACACAAGCATCATATAAAAAGCAGAATATAAAATTTATACAAAATAAGGCCAAAGCATATACTCAGCAGATACCAAGAAGCACTTATTCATGATACAAGTAAGTAAGCACGTAAACTTTTATTTCTATCCTGCCGACCAGTCCTGGGGGCCCTAGGTGCCATTAAAGTCAAGGAATGGTATGGACAGTACAACAGTTTTCTTATAATTACTAAAAAGCCAACTAACATAAAATCAAAGTGCACTTATACAGGAAGAAATGTAGGGAGTGCTAATTCAGTGAGAGTCAAAGGAATATAGATTAGAGGGGGAAGGGTAGTAGTAGAGTGAAGGTGTAAGCTAGGGCAGGAGGCACGGAACTGAAGAAGGAGTTTAGTAGATGGTAGAATGTAGGGAGTAGAGGAGTAGAGTAAGGTATGGTATCGGGTGCAATTGCAGGAGTGCAGGGTGAAGTTGTGGGATAGAGAGTGATATGAATTATTAGAACTTTATTTTCATGGTTTATGTGGCATCACACACGTCACGTGAAGTGTCGTGATTTTTTGCACACATCTCACAACTACAGTACTATATTGATACACTTACTGGCACACTTACTTGTGCACTGACAGAGTGAATGTGGCAGTCGACTGATGAGGTGAGCAGAGTGTTTAATCTGGTCACCATCAGTGACCAAGGTTGGAGGAACTCAGAGGATGCCACCAGATTGTTAAATAGGGTCGGACAGAGGAAGAAGGTGCCATCTTACACCAGGGAATTCCTACACGAGGATGGGGAGAGGGAAAGGCAGCCATTAGAAACCAGAGAATTTCTAAATGGGAACAGTGAAAGGAAGGCGGTGTCAATGGACACCAAAGAATCAGTAAATGTGGATGAAGAAAGAGTGGTTGCTAAAGGACACTAGGACATTTCTACACTGGGATGTGGAGAGGAAGGGGGTGTTACCGGACATCAAGGAATTTCTAAATGGGGATGGGGAGAGGGAGGATTGCACTACCGGACACCAGGGATTCTTAAATGGTGATGGGAGAACCCTCTTCACATGTGGAACTGGATAACTTTGTTTTACAGCAATAATAAATCCAGCACTTCACCACTCTCCATCAGCACACTCACCTCTATAAAAAAAAATCAAACCAGTATCAGAATGAGGACCATAAATCTTTCTTCCATCATGGAAAAAGCGTAAAGTTTCAGAGCAAAACGTCAGGTCTGTAACTGTATGGGGTCCATCAGCACACTCTGTTTTTGCACACTGTTAGCTCACCTTAAACACAACTTTTGCAGCGTTTTACCATTCAATGATTTGCAGACTTCTTCCTGACACTGGTTTGAAGAACAAAAGTGAGTTTGTCAATTGAAGTGGGGTGAGAATTGGATTCATTATTAATGTCCATTTCCTGGTTGTACCTTGCAACCTGAGCCCCATGCGGCCATTTGCTTGTATGTTTTCTAGCTCTGTTGTAGCCGGCAGACCACATCTCCATTCACTGTGCAAAATAATGAGCCGTGATATTAGCATGTACATTGACAGGTAAGGGAAAGGGGAAATTGTTTAGCCAGGAAAGGCAAACTAAGCCAAAGCTCATTTCCAGGTGCAACCTGGGATCACAAGGAGTAACCGACTTGGCCAGGGATTCAAACCCAGGTCTCCAGGTTTGCAGCTCAGTGCCCTAAGCCGCAGCACTATACTGCTTCCAAAATCATTTGAAGAATATGGGCATTGATCCTCCCATCTCTTGCATGCTAAGCGAGCGTTGTACCATTTGACCCAAGGAGTTGTTAGGGCCTTATATGTTAACTAGCATTATTAGCATTCTTTCCACAATATGCATATTGCAATTCAGTGTTTCTGTGCTGTGCCTCACAAAGTGCCTAGCTTGCTCAGTGCAGAGCAGTGCTTAACATGTGGTCACTCCTGTGATTTGCGCTCACACAAGGGGTTTGGATGTGCTTTGTGCAGCACTCATGTGGAGTAGACTGGAAAATGGTAATTGCTGCCCAGGAATTTAGCACAAGTTTTCCAATAAGACACCTTTTGTGCTACATGCAAAATAGTGCACATACAAAATATTTTAAGTGTGGTTAGAATATGAGGCCCCAACTCTATAATGCTGTTACAGTATCTTTTTTGTTTGTTAAAGATTTTGTCACCATTTCGTAGGTTTTGCAGCATATTTGTGTGAGCTTAGCCATAGAGACTATATAAAAAGCTTTCATTGGGATTCTCTTCATAGTGCATTTGTTATGACATCACAGTGCTTATTGTGACAGACTGATGTCAAAAAAAGGAAACCGATTGTGAGGTCAGCTGTGGAGAGCTGGATCTTTTTGAAACAGTGGAACATGTTGTTAATGACATAATAACTAGTCAGCAATTTCTCTCAATGTACTGACCAGGTTGATATTTTCAATAACAACCGGCTGGTTGTTATGACATTCATGAGCCATGCAAGTCAAACTATGCTGCTGCCTCATTGGCCAACATTCTGTATGTGGGTGGGGCCAAACAGTCTCACAAACTGCTGGAGAAAAACTGCTGGCCTGTTATTATAAAAATAAAAGATGGGAGGGAGCTTTATATGAGATCGATGCACACCCTCGCTAGGGATGCTTTGATAAACCCCGAGGGCGGCATCCCACAACTCAGGAGTGCATTAAATTCTCATATCAACCCCTTCCCCATCCATTATTCTCTATTTTATAACATGGAAATTAGGATGAAACCATAAAACATAGAACACATAAAATTTTAAACGAAACTGCTATAACAGTAAAGGTTTAAAATATTTTTGGTAGATACCGGATCTTTATTACGGCATGCTACAAATGTAAAATAATTTTGGAGGAAAGTTCTCTTTCTGTAAAAAATTCAAGTTACATTCGGCTTTAAATCAGTTGTTACTTATTTGGTAACTGGGTAGGTGCACTAGAGAAGAGCCTGCACTTTTCTGGCACCATCCAATACTTACAGCAACTGCAAGAACAGTTACAGGCAAGTTTGCATTCACAGGAAGAACAAATTAGATATCCATCTGGCAGCAATAAGTCTGCAGATATAAATAGCAATACAATTTAGATGGACTAGTTTATAAGTTCATGGTGTGAAGTATAGGACTAGGTCCTTACAAACAGTTTTGCATAACAAAGGGGACTAAGTTACAGATTCAGGCAAGATCCTAAACAGGCGCCAATTAAAAAACACTTACTATACAGATGTAACCCAGCTACAAATGGGGGTTCCCGAAAAGTCTTCCTTGAGCTTGCCTAAATGCTCACTGCCAGGCTGGTGTTCCGCGGTTTAGCAGTTTAAACGTTATTGCATGAGAGTGCCTGTATAGCCTCCATGTACTGTTTCTTTAAGGGCTGCCTAGACTGCAGTAATAATTGATCTGGGAGGGGGGCTGAGCGTTTCCATGCGCGAGTCCCACCCGGGTTGCCAGATAATCGCTCCATTTCTGCCATCGCTAATTGCGCAGAGGGAGCTCTGTCAGAAGATGTAACAGTTTGTTGAAAATCTATTAGAGTGATAATGTAGTTTATCTAACCTGCCTTCTTTGCAACAAGGACTGTTTTGTTCATCTCCACCATCTTGTTCCTGGACTGCCGAATTGGACCAATCAGTACTTTGGGACTCTAAAATGGAGCCTGCCTACAGGGGCTGTGTGGGGTCAGAACTTGTAGGAGTTATAGTTTTGGGCTTCTGGTGCCTAAACAGCCCTAAAAGGGGAGCCCTTGTTGTGACTGACAGGAGGATCAGCCAACTGAACCTTTTGGATCTTGGGGAAAATTCCCAAGCTGCTTGCTGTTTGAGTCAGATATAAGTTGGGAAATGAGGAAGCAACAGCTCGAGACAGTCGAGCCACCGTCTGTGTAGTTTTGCGCAGGAGAACTGTGGAAAGGCCGGAGTTTTGGCCTGTATGCCTGCCTGCTACCCGAGGGGAGAAGAGAATGATTTCAGACTGAATCAAAGTTTGTGAGAATGAAGCAAGCCACTGAATTGAGACCAGGCTGAACCTGAAGACCACCAAAGATTTGCTGAATGCGACTGGCCTACCAGGATTTCCAGCTACCCTTAAACTCCCGGTGTGTGCAGAGACTTTGCGATTGTGACCGGAGACTGGTCTGCTGGTACAGTGGAAATTTCCTGCATGTAAATGTGCTGTGTGCTGAAAGTGGGTCGTGACTTTAGGGGGGCAGACTTTGGGAAAATGGGGAGATACTTGAAAGAGGCATTAAGGGGAATGGGACAGGAATCAGGGGTTGAGGAACAGTGGGCAGTATTTAAAATGGGGCTTACAAGAACAACAGAATTATGCATTAAGCAGGTTAGCAAGAGGAAAAGGAAGAGGAGACCATTATGGTTTTCCAAAGAGGTAGCAAAGAAAGTGAAAGCCAAAAAGATTGCATTCAGGCAATACAAAAGACACAGGCAGAAGGGATAGGGAGAAGTACCAGGAGAAGCAAGGGAGGCAGGGAGGTCAGTAAGGAAGCCAAAGCTCAGACAGAAGAACACATTGCAAATCAGTGGGTAGAGGGGACAAAACCTTTACAGGTACATAAGTGAAAAAGAAAGACAAAGGGAGGGATAGTGAGACTGAAGGGGAGGATGGGGGCTGCGTGGAGGATGACAATAGTAAAGCTGACATATTGAACAGGTATTTCTGCTCAGTCTTTACTGAGGAAGAGGAGGGTAATGGGTCTGAAGGAGTACAAGGGTGAGAATGGTGCAGAAATGGACACAAGTCCCTTACATGAGAAAGGGTCCTGAAGGAACTGGAAGTAATAAGAGTTGATAAAATAATGGGGCCAGATGGGGTGCACCCAGGGTCCTTAAAGAACTAAGAGGTGGTGGCTGAACTCTGGCTATCCTGTTTAGCTGATCACTGGAAACAGGGAGGTACCCAAAGACTGGAGGACAGCAGATGTAGTCCCCTGGTACAAAGAGGAAGCAGGAACTACAGACCAGTCAGCCTCACCTCGGTAGTGGGGAAGATCATGGAAGCACTACTGAAGGAGAGATTGGTGAAACATCTGGTTGTCAATGGACTACAGGACCCAAGGCAGCATGGTTTCACCAGGGGGAGGTCATGTCCGACCAACCTCGTTGAATTTTTTGACTGGGTGACTAGGGAGGTGGATCAGGGAAGGGCAGTGGACATGGCCTATCTGGACTTCAGCAAGGCCTTTGACACTGTGCCACATAGAAGACTACTACACAAACTGGGGAATATGGGTGTGGGCAGGACAATAGTGTGGTGGGTAGGTAACTGGCTGGGTGGCAGGACACAGAGGGTGGTGGTAAATGGCTGTCACTCCACAGAGGGAAGAGTGACCAGTGGGGTACCACAGGGATCAGTGGTGGGACCAGTCCTATTCAACATCTTCATCAGTGACATTGCGCAGGACCTAGAAGGCAGAATTTCACTGTTCGCTGATGACACAAAGCTCTGTAACAGAGTAGACACACCAGAAGGTGTAGACAGAATGAGAAGGGACCTGCAGAAACAAGAATGGTCAGGGGTTTGGCAGTTGAAATTCAATGCAAAGAAGTGCAAGATAATGCATATGGGGCACAAAAACCCTGGCACAATATATCAGTTGGGGGGTGAGGATATAGCATGCACCAAACAGGAAAGGGATCTTGGAGTTATCTCTGATGACCTCAAGGTAGGGAAACAGTGTGACAAGGCAGCAGGTAAAGCAAATAGGATGCTGGGATGTATAGGCAGGGGCATCACCAGCAGGAAAAGGGAGGTCATAATTCCGCTATACAAGACACTAGTGAGGCCCCACCTGGAGTACAGTGTACAGTTCTGGAGACCATACCTCCGTAAGGACATAGACAGGGTAGAGAAGGTTCAGAGGAGGGCAACAAAGATGGTGCATGGATTGTATCACAAGTCCTATGAAGACAGGTTGAAGGAACTGAACATGTACTCCTGGAGGAGAGGAGGAGAGGGATATGATAGAGACATACAAGTATCTCACAGGGAGGAACAGGTGCAGGAATACACTATTTTTAAGCGAAAAAGATGTACCAGAACTAGAGGGCATGGGATGAAGTTGGAGGGAGGACGATTCATAGGAAACATGAGGAAGAATTTCTTCACAGAACGGGTGGTGGACAAGAGGAACACCCTGCCAGAGGAAGTGATGGGGGCTGAAACAAACAATCACGGGATTTAAGAATGCATGGGATAGACATAAAGGAATTCTGGAGGTCGGGGTAAGGGGCAACAGACTTCTAGGAAAACATAAACTGAACTTACAAGCTCAAATGGGCAGACTGGGTGGGCCATAGGCCCTTATCTGCCGACACTGTCTATGTATCTATGTATTTATGACTTGGTTCCCCACTGTACGTTTGAACTGTGTTTACTTGCTGGAGGCTGCCTCCAGCTCAAACAGACTGAATCAGTGTTCACCTCCATTCGGCCTGGGCCTTGCCACATTGGCCCAGCCAGACTACCCACTGCACAGAGAAAGCCATCGACGAGAGACCTGCCCGAGGATCACCCCCCCCCCAGCTCCACGCTTGAACAGGAACGATGCCTCGGTGAATCGTGTGGGCCCTGCTTCTCCTGGAACTCCAGATCAACCACCTGCAGTCTCGATTTTTGTCCAGCCTGTGTCCAGTCTTAGGTATCGTGAGTAATCATCAGGGTAGCTCCCTGCAACAACAGCTTAATCTAAGTGTGTCATCAGATTGTCGTCTTGTTTCTTTTCTTTCGCGAACTGAGCCCTCCGGCTCCGGATTACAAATAGTGTGTGTTGTGCATGTGGTTTTCTTCTATCACAGGGCCCCAACCAGCTGCAATGCCGGCCTACCCTGGGCAACGATCCTGGCTAGCCCACCTCTTTTCCACCTGGGTACCCAGAGCATGTGACTGTTTAGGGACTCTGAAGTGCATGCATAACTGTCTGACTGAATTAGTCTTTAAGCCAATCAACCTGATCATGCCCCTCCCTTGTTTAAGTCCCTTAAATAAAATCAGAACCAACTCTTTTTGCATTTAACCTGACTGTGGTTCCAGTTTGTGCCAAGAGTACCGTACTGCTGTTATTTGCTTTGCATAACCTTGTTTTTTTTTTCCCCTCTACTTTCTATTTCTATGCCTCTACTGTCTCCTAACCTCCACTCCTTCAGGCCACCAAGGTGCTCTGCTTCCCGACCCTGCCGACTACCCCGGAGTCTGCTCCTAGAGTGCCACACACTCGAATCCTCAGGGTCCCTTGACGGTCCGGATTACCCCCCAGGTGGGGTGAGGAGGGAACCCTCCTAACCCTCCTCTATCCCTGAGTGATCGCGCTGCGTACAGCGGAGTCTGCACCTTATCAGTCAGCGGGCGGCGAAGCAGGCATCGGCGGTCGTCACCTAGGAGGCTTCGGAGATGTTTTTGCTCCTTTCCTCTCTAGAGAGCCCGACGTGCAATGACGTCAATGCAACAAAGTGCAGAAGTCTGCCAGCTCTCTCCCCCCCCCATGTCAGTGCCTGCACCTGCCGAACGCCCAGCCTCCGCTGGGTGTCACTGCAGTGCGGCGCATATCCCTAACCCACCCCGAAGGAAGGAGAGCTGTCGTGGGATGCTCAATCCTTCCTTCCCCCTGCCAGCCCCCAGCGACCTAAGTCCATTCTTGAACCCGGGTCGCCGGCGTGGCACGAGGTGTGGCATCCAGCACCTCAACCCTCAGCGCCACTGGGCCAGCCATAACCTTGTTTTACAGGGGGCCCCCAGGGTTGAGCTAGAGGAACCTGCCCTGGTGGTAAGTGCAAACAGTGTGGGTAATTTCCTGGTGTATAAGGGGTATTGCAAAAGTGGTTATTGTGTGTTGTTCCATCCACTAGAAGGGAAAGAGGGGGGTTACAGTGCCCCAGAGGGCTGTGCCCAGGTTAGCTCGAACACTAAAAACCCTGACCTTCGGGTGGAGGCACCCATTTCAGAACTCAGGCCCCTTAACCTGCTAGTAGCCAAGCAGGCAGGGGTAGTAGCCCTTGGAATAGCGCCACCTAGGGGTTACACAAATACTGTAAGTGAAGTTTGGAGTAGGTACAGTACAAGGTGGAAGAGGTCTGTTTTATATTAAACTAGCAATGGTTAACAGATTGAGACTTGAATGTCTATTTTCTTATTCCTAGCAAAAACATTCACCGTTCGCATTACACATATTTCCTCTACAATGTAAATTTCTGGACCTTTCACTGTTTTTGTTATTGAAGATATTGTGGATGAAAACTGGATCATGGCCATTCAGACTGTGTATGACCCCGTTTTTTTTTGTTTTTTTTATTTGTTTTTTAAAGTCTTGAAGTTGGAATCCTCTGCTTGTGACATCAGAATCAGAATTTTTTTATTTCTGAACTATGAAATAAATAAATAAATAATTTACTTGACAACATGCTGTGATGTCATAACACAGAATTATGACTTGGATTTGTTTTGTTTGGGAAAATACCTTTAGACAACAAGGGCCTATTTTCAAAGGTAACTCAGCCATGCACATAAACATACAGTGGCCCAGATATTCAAAAGGGGTTGCGCCATGCGCACCCCAATGCGCCCCAGCGCGATATTCAAACAGGCAAGTTGCGTTGCGCAAATCCTGATGCGCTGGAGGGCATCGTTAATGTATGCAGAGTATCTGAAGGGGGCGTGCCCATGCATATGCGGCACATCCCGATATTCAGCCTGGGATGTGCGGCGCATCTGCTGGCACAGCCCCCAGATGCGCTGCATACCTGGGCACAGAGTTTATTTCTTTATTTATTAGAATTTCGGATAAATACCTTTGAGCCAATGGCTCTTTTTACAAAGGTTCTACATCAGTACACAAATAATAGAAGTACAGTTTGTGTGAGATTAGCAGGCAACCAGTTTGAATACAAAATTCAGTACAGGGTACACATGGTCTAAAGCTACAGGTGATATAAATAACAAAATAACATAAATCAGGCATACATTTAAGAATGATGAGTCACAACAAAATAATATTTACATGAATTAAAGCCGCCAGAAGGGCATTGTCAAAGGGAAAGGTAGAGTGGAAAAAACTGAGTTGCTGCCAATTGTGCCAGGTAGCATAGGAAAGTGGAAGAGAGAGTGGGTGTAGAGGGATAAACTGGGAGGGAGGTAAAAGGAGAGGTGGGTGGGAGGCAAGGATCAGGGAACAAGTGCAACATTGGGTGGGGTGAACAGATTAGAAAAGGGAGAGAGAAAGGGAGCTGAAGGAGGGTAAGAGAGGAAGGTGGTGGACCTGGGCTAGGGAGAGAGGCAGCGGTAGATATGGGGGGGGGTGGTGGCAGGCAGAGGTGGTAATAGTAGAGAGGTGCGCAGAACAGAAGTGACTACCTGGGAGGTTAGGAGAAACAGTCACAGGTGGCTCTGGACACAAGCGTTTGACATAGCTTGTGGTTGAACGAGCAGAGGGTGCCTAAGTTGGTGAGTTCGCTGCCCAAGGAGTTAAACATCTTAGGGGCTCTACCTGCAAAAGACCGCAGGCCTTGGGCGGTGCAACAGCGGGGAACAGCCAGAGAATAGTTGTCAGAGCTTCTTGTGTAATGGGGGTGGTTGGCTGGGCTTAAGACAGACTGAACCCCAGGGGGCATGAGTCCCATCAATGACTTTTTTGCTAGTAAGCAGGTTTGGAAAATAATCGTTCCCTGAAGTTGTAGCCAGTTTGACTTTCCTAGAGGTCGCAGGTATGCGCCTGTGGGCAGCACCAGTAAGCAGTCTGCAGGCCCTATTCAGCACTGTAAGAATTCACCATAGTGCTGTAGCTGTGGCTGCTCCATAGATAACAAGCCCATAATCAATGATGGAGACAATAGAGCTGTGTATTGCTAGCTTAAGGGCATCAGGTGTCAGGCAACGTCTATGTTTATAGACAAGGCCTATACGGATATTTACAGATTTTGCAACTAAATCAATATGGCTGGAGAAGGACACAGTAGGGTCCAGGGTCACACCCTAGCTGTTTCTTATTGCCAACTGTTGGTGTTTATGTTTGTTATGTGTGCCATGGAACAGCATAGTCTTTGTTTTCTTGTAATTTAACACTAGTTTCTGTGAGACGAACCGGGCCTCAACTTGGAGAAACAAGTGCAGGAAAGTTTCAAGCAAGAGGAAGGGGGTCAGAATTCTTAGAGAAAAATCACTGTGTCATCAGCATACAGAATAATGTTTACATCACAGGCAGAAGGGAGATTGAGTTGAGCCAGGAAAACCCTGGAACAAATGCTGGCAACCCACAGGCAGGTGGCTGTAGTGCAAGGCGCAACACACCAGCTGCCAGCTGTGGGTGGCCACACACCCAGCAGGAACACCGGCCACAGGCACCAAAACACACCTTGGTAGGCTAGTGTACCCCCCTCCCTCCCTCCTGTATGCCCGATCGCGGGCTTTTGATCTAAAATACAACTACTCTGGTGGTCCAGTGGACCCCCCCGGATGCCTGATTGTTGAGCTGACATGGGAAGTAATGACCTGGTGATCTAGCAGTTTCCTCCCACCCACCGAGGACCCCCGCCACCCAGCTCCCTCGCATACCGCCAGCCAACCGCCGGCAGCGCATAGCACATCTGTATGCCTGCTGGTTCATGGTGGGGACCCATATTTCAGATTACATTGTATTATTACAGGACAAATATGTGAATGAATGCACGTCTCATTCACATAATTGTGCCTGTGTAGTACAGTATGGTCTGAAAGCCCATTGGTCCACGTGTACGCTGTCATTCAGCAGGTGGCTGGGCGGTATGCGGTGGATGCTGCCACCCGCTGATGATGGGGGAGCTGGGTGGCGGGGATCTTCTGTGGGTGGGTGGGTGGGGAAAGGGGAACTACTATACCACCAGGTCATTCACTTTACATGTCAGAAGCCTCGCGCCGGGCATACCGGGGGGAAGGGGAATCCACTGGACCACCAGGATAGTTGTTGGTATAACAAAAGCCTGCGATCAGGCATACAGGAGGGAGGGGATCTGCTAGCCTGCCAGAGTGTCACTGCATGGTGACATCGGCAGCACAGTGCACCAGGCATGTGAGGCGCACAATGCAACCACACTTGCGCTGGAGCATTCCCAGTCCCCCCCATCTGGGGGATGTACTGGCGCATTCTTCTTGTGCTATGCGCATTCTCAGCCATATTCAATGGTGATGCGCCATGGCACATCTCCTTTGAATATCACCCTGTCCTGACCCCGGTGCAGCTCAGTTATGCTGTGCCCCCACTTCGCGCCATTGCCCAGCGCAGTCTGAATATCTGGGCCAATCTGTAATTTAAATTATACTTAGTCATTACATATAATAAAATATCACTCATCAGCATCATTTAAAATGTAGGAAAAGTAGGAACAATAGAAAGAACCTGATTTACTGCAAGTGTCTTTAGTAATAAATGTTCTGAAATTCAACATTTTGGGGAATGTTAGGAGATCAGAATCCTGCTGATACCAACTGTGTTTTGCAGAAAACTGAAAAATCACTTTAAGAATATCCTTCCTTCTATTGTTTCCTATCCATGATGGTAGAGACCATGCCTAGGTCCTTTTAACAGTCCTGTAAGCCTTCTCCCATCCAAGAAACCAGTGTTTTCCCCCACATTCAGTGTAATTCTGCTCCCTATTCCAGTATTCTGTATTCCACCAAGATCTGCCCCCGAATCAGGGACCCACATGAAGGGGCTCTCCCCAGGCAAGACCCTTTATTTTTCCCTGTTGGACACCAGAACAAAAGGTAACCCTAACCAAGACCAAAGTCAATGGGCACAGCTGAATGGCAGCAGGGAGGACTTCTTTTCCTGGTGCAATCATGTGGATTTCCTCCCTGAGCTTTTCTACCACCCTCTAAAAAGGACATTTCTGAAGACATGCTGTCAGGCAATGGACTACACTTACCCACCATCATCTAAGAGCACTAAGACATCAACCCTGAGCTGGACATCATAACATCCCTATGTCATGACATTAAACATCCAGTTCACATTTGCAGCCTGATACCTACTGAGCCCACAAACCTACCCATGTCTCCCTCATTCTTCACCACCACTGGGCTGCAATGCATCAGCAGCTGCCTTTCTCCCTTCCGAAGCAGAAACAACTAAGTTAAAGGCTTTACCTGCCTCTACCAATGGATGTGTGGTGACCAGAGCTGAGGAGAATACTGGGTTATTGGTGTAAATAGACACGCTAACCAGTGGACCATAAGGTGGTCATTACTAGACTTTGTGAATAACTGCCAAGACACTAAGTGACCACAGTGCAGAAAAATTAAGAAAATGAAAACGCGAAAAGGCATTTCTACTAGTGTGTATTTTGTCAAATGCAAGATTAAGATTTTAAAAACAGCAGAAATATGAATGCAAATTTATTCATGTGGGACTCAAAAAGTCAGGGGTAGAATACAGGTTGGGTATGATAGATACTGACAGAGTAAGAAAAGAACCTGGGATGAAGATATCCAATAACCTCAAAAATCACCAGAACAAAGTAATAAGGCAAAAGGGCAGGCAAACAGGATTCTGGGATACACGGGTAGAGGGTTCAGCAGCAGAAAAAAGGAGATCATATAACTCCTGTACAGTACCCTGGTGAGACTGCAAATGAAGTACCTGGGTTTGAACCCCACAGCCGCCTAGGTGCATACTGTGTGCTCCTGAGCAAGTCACTTAACTTCCTTGTGCTCACAGGTCACTTCTGGAAACAAGCTTCGGCTTAGTGAGCTACTCCAGGTTAAACAATGTTCCCTTCCCCTACTGTGTACAATTCTGGAACACTAACCTAAAAAAAACTTCACCATGCTGGAACCAGTGCAGAGTCGAGCAACACAATTATTCATGGGCAACAGGGAGGACATCAATAAAGATAACAGGGCCTCAACATGTACTCACTGGAGGCCAGAATGGAGTGGGGAACATGACTGAAATAAGTAAAACACATGCAGGCAATAGTAAAGTGAACTCTGAAGCACTGTTCACAATCAATTGCAGTACAAATACCAAGGGGAACAGTAAGAAACTGCTGGGAGGGAAATTCAGAAAGGATGTTTGATATTACTTCACAAAGAATGAGGTGGAGGAGTGGAACAAGCTATCCAAAACACCAGTCAGTGCAAAACCAGTGAAGAGTTTTAAGAGGAGATGGGACAGGCACAAATGGTTGATCAAGGTATCATGGAGAGCAGGGGGAATGTCAGCCATGATCCCGGGGGTGGATATCCAACCTCATGAGGCAGACAGGCTAGACCACAAGGCTTTCATCTACTGGCACTTCTCTATATTGCTGTTTTTCCATGAATGAAGAGCCTGCAAGGAAAACAGGACAGAAATGCACTGAAGAGGAGACCAGAGAGAAATACTGGTTACAGCTAACCTCACGTTGTTTCATATTGTCCTTTTGCCTTTGGTTAGGTAAACATATGTCTAAACGGCTGTCACTCCACAGAGGGAAGAGTGACCAGTGGGGCAGCACAGGGATCAGTGCTGGGACCGGTCCTATTCAACATCTTCATCAGTGACATTGCGCAGGACCTAGAAGGCAGAATTTCACTGTTCGTTGATGACACAAAGCTCTGTAACAGAGTAGACACACCAGAGGGTGTAGACAGAATGAGAAGGGACCTGCAGAAACTTGAAGAATGGTCAGGGATTTGGCAGTTGAAATTCAATGCAAAGAAGTGCAAGATAATGCATATGGGCACAAAAACCCTGGCACAATATATCAGTTGGGGGTGAGGATATAGCATGCACCAAGCAGGAAAGGGATCTTGGGGTTATCATCTCTGATGACCTCAAGGTAGGGAAACAGTGTGATAAGGCAGCAGGTAAAGCAAATAGGATCTTAGGATGCATAGGCAGGGGCATCACCAGCAGGAAAAGGGAGGTCATAATTCCACTATACAAGACACTAGTGAGGCCCCACCTGGAGTACAGTGCACAGTTCTGGAGACCTTACCTACGTAAGGACATAGACAGGGTAGAGAAGGTTCAGAGGAGGGCAACAAAGATGGTGCATGGATTGCATCACAAGTCCTATGAGGACAGGTTGAAGGAACTGAACATGTACTCCCTGGAGGAGAGGAGGGAGAGAGGAGATATGATAGAGACATACAAGTATCTTCCAGGGAGGAACAGGGTGCAGGAATACACTATTTTTAAGAGAAAAAGGTGTTCCAGGACTAGAGGGCATGGGATGAAGTTGGAGGGAGGACGATTCAGAGGAAACGTGAGGAAGAATTTCTTCACAGAACGGGTGGTGGACAAGTGGAACACCCTGCCAGAGGAAGTGGCGGGGGCTGAAACAATCACGGGATTTAAGAATGCATGGGATAGACATAAAGGAATTCTGGAGGTCAGGGGTAAGGGGCAACAGACTTCTAGGAAAACATAAACTGAACTTACAAGCTCAAATGGGCAGACTGGGAGGGCCATAGGCCCTTATCTGCCGACACTGTCTATGTATCTATGTATGTAACAACATAATGCATAATGTAAAAGAAAACAAATATGAACAGAAAGTATTCAACCATGATGCTCCTAATTTCTTAGACAGGATGTGCAGGGTTTTTATACAAAATGTAGCCAACCACTGGTTGGTGTGTCCATTGGCTACTATGACATCTCAGTACGATGCCTTCTTGGCAGGTATACACTTTAATACCCTGGCCAAATGTTGTGATTAGAACACACCGTGTGGCATTTTCGTCATTATCTTTGCCAAGCCTGGTAAAGATGTCAGCCATAAATGCTCCTTGCTATACTAACCTGCATGAGTTGCCCATGGAAAATCAATCATGATAACATAAAGGCTACACAGCACTATTCATTACATTTCTGACATAAACCGCTGGGTTTGCAAGGATGGTCTTACTAATGGAGTTCCTGTCCTTCAAGGGCCTTTCAAAAGCCTCTCTCATTTTATTTTTTTTTTTTGTTGGAGTAACTAAAACTACACAGATACAAACCCACTAAATGACTATTACCATGAAATAAAAAACATTTTAAAGAGACAAACAACATTTTTCATCGTCTTCCAAGAGTCACTATTCCAAAATTATTAACTGTTGTTTCAGATGCATACCAACATGCTAACTTTATCAATTAAAATGATACTATTCCGATTCAATCAGATCAAAGGTCATTAACAAAGTAGTATGTATGGGGCATGATTATCTACTTTATACTCAAGTCTTGGTTGACTTCTGTTTTTAACTTTGCCAGCTCAGAGTCTGGTTTACAACCCACCACACAAACATTATTCCTCATAACTAAGATATATACAACTGACATCAGTTTGACTCTAGAATAAAGGACAAAGCAAAAAAAAAAATAGCTCAAATGTATAACACAGCACTGCATTATGGATTTAAGAGCAACTATTACCTACCCTATAAAGTGCAACAAATGCAAACTGAAGTCTTTTAAATAAAAGTGAAGCCGCAGCTCATACCAACAAATATGATCAACCTTTTGTAAATCCCACCCTCTACATTTTATTAAGCTATAGAACTCTCAAACTTGTGTAACACCCAGGTTCTAGGACCCTGGTATTTAGTGGGTTTACTAGGTAGAAATGCTGGACAGTCCAGATTTAACCTGCTGAGACACATGTGGTAGCGCCAGTCAATCACCTTAACAGAGGCTGATTTTGTGTAACATGGGCTAGCCTACAAAACATGGGCGCCACTTGCAAAGTCACTTTTTTTCCTCTTTTGTACAACAGTTGGCAACAGATATTCCACACACTCACCATTAAAGGCATTCTCCTAGCTTGGTCTTGGAAGGAAGGGACACACAAAAAACATGTGTTTTTTACTGGGAACTGGGGTGGGCCTTGGCCCTTGGGCAAGGGTCGAAGTTAAGTTTTGCAGTCATGAGTCAGCAGGGCTAGTGACTGGGAAAATCCACTAGCCCCACAAAATTCCCACTAGCCCAACTGGTGTACTTTCTGAAATGTTATCTCCAGTACATGCTAGCAGGGTTAAAGAAAAATCTTAATAGCCCGATACAATATCTACCAGCATTTTGGCTAGTAGGCCAGTGCCAGTTTCGACCCCTGCTTGGGGCACCAAGAATTCACTCAGTCCACTCAAAAACGAATGTCCACAAGCAGAACACATAGCCAAGTAAGTAGGTTTTATTCCAACTGGTTGGACTGACAAAAACAACATTTGTCCACTGGAGCTGCAGGTGCAGAAACGAGTACAACAAAGTCTACAGGTCACAGTAGTGCTTTACTACAGTTCCTTTGTTTGAGTCCCACCCCTGCTTTGGAGGGTACAAAACAACATTCCCGTCCACCTCTCTTCTGGACTATGGACGCCTTGGGCTTGCACATCTCAGGGATTAAGAACTCCAGGCTCCCCCATTACCACTGTCCCCAAAATTCCAAAGTCTCCCACAAGACAATGTATGCCCTCTGAATGGTGCTAAACAGTTTCACATAAACTCCATCCCAATCCAGGAAAATAATCTCCTCACAATCTAGTTAGAAGCGAGTTAGTTCCAACTCTGGATAGAGGGAGCATGTATTTTCCAAACAACAGATTCATGACCTTGAAGGCACCATTTGAGCACTGTAAACATTCCAACAAGCACATCTTGTTCCAAAAGGCAGGAATTCCTTAGTGTGTTAGGGTAAAATCCTTGCCATTCCTGGGCAGCATTTGAAATTTCACAGTCTCTCACAGGTGGGGAGGGATGTTCCCAGAAATTACTCACAGTTGCAGAAACCATTTCTTACAGGATTCTTTGTCTCATCAAGAGCACAGCATTACAGAAGGCTGCTGCCATGACTCAACGCAGTCTCTCTTTCAGCCGACATAGTAGCCGACAGGGTCAGGGGAAAGGAGTCACCCCCACGGCACCTCTCAGTCAGCACCTCACTCGACTCTGCCCCGAGGCATCAAACTACTGACCAACAACACTACATGCCAACATTCCAAAGTGGCTTATGCTGTTGCGAGAGAGACTCCCACTTGGAACCTCTGCTGAGGTGATTAACAGAAGCTGCCAAGGGAGTAACAGCAGGTTAATCTGGGGCTGCCCAGCATTCCTACCTAGCAACCCCACTAAATATCAGGGCCCTGGTAACCGTAGGGGAACCCGGGTATTACACTTCTGCCCACCTTTTTTTTTTCTCCCCACAAAACAAACAAATGCATTTATGTTAAACACCTCTAAGGAGCATTTGCTCAGTGAATTCAATCAGCGCCAGTAGCTTAATTGGCAACAACCCACCTCTGAGGCCAGAAGATCAAAATCACTTGTTCTAGCCCCACACCAGGTACTGGGATGTAATACCCGTAACTGACACCATAGTACAGTACAAGAGGGTGCTGCACTGTTCAGGTGTTTTCCTTCAGATGTTAACCTTAAGTCTATCTCTGGTCACTGTCCACGTGGAAGTTAATGATCCCATGGCAATTATCAAAGAAGGGATGGGAAGTTTCCTGGTGTCATGTGTAACAGCTCCACCTGGAAACAAGCTATCACAACTTAGTGTGCACTTCCTGGTCAAAAATTACAAATAAATAACATTCTATAACAATCAATAATGCAGCATTAGTACAGTAGGTCATTGTGGTTTTCTTGGATGTACCAGTTCACATCTGCTTCCCATTATATTAAAAAACACCCATGTACATGGGATTAAATCTCACTGTACTAAAAGGTTTAATCATAGGATTTTTTCTGTACCACACAGCTGGTTTAGTTTCGTGCTTGTTTCTCTTGACACTGCACTGTTTTTTGATCCATCTGTTAGGCACGAACTGATCCAGAATACACTGTCACTGCAGCAGCTTCCCTGACTGGTTTCTCATTCAGATCAGTTCCATGCCAGTGAAGGCGCTACAACTCTCATTTGTACACATTTATGAGCGTAGCAATACCATAATGCCGCAGCATCACTAAAGCAGGCCCTGTCATGGCAGGCAGCTGCAAGCTCTAAAAACAAAAACAAAATTACTCTACGTGAACACCAAGACAAAATAAAATAAAGCACCTCTGGGGGTGGTTAAAATATACAAACACACACACCAGTGAACTGAAATATTAGTCTCTATGTAAAACGCACCCTGGACATGAATACTGCATTTGATGACCAAATTCTATTTGAACTTTAGGAACTTAATTTTAAATATTATCATAACATTTGCAAGCTCAGCTTGATAATTGTTAGGGAAATGTTTAAAAATGTGGTCTCGCAAACTAAATGTTACACAGTGTACAGCAAAGTAAGAAATTAAGAATTTAGCAAGATGATAGTTAACAGGCTAAATCAGTTGTTGTATACAAGCTGCTAAGCAAGCACGGCTACTGCAGAAATTACACAGGATCGCTCTTATGTTATCCGACCCATTACAAAACTGGTTAAAGATTTAAAGAAATCCATCTCTAATGACAGAAAAAAAGGTCACTTCCTTACCCCACCCCTTCCCTAATAATCCATCTCTTCCCTGCATCTAAGCTATCCATAAAAATTGAAATGATCTGCCTAATCCATCTCTCTTCCTGGCATTCTATTTTTTTTTTTTTTTATATCTGCGCAGAACCAAAAGAAGGTAAAAATTCCTAAAACTAGTGCATCCTTTATCTTTTATTACTGCATTAAAGATTTAAGAAAAAAAAAAACACACACACACACACACACAACAGTAAATAAAAATATGGACTGTTTCACTGCCACTGCTGATAACCACCTTAAAGTAAACCTGTATTGTAATTATGAGCCACTTAGAACTCTTATTTCAAAGTGAGGCACCTCTAATGTGTGTTATCTGATGGGCTCCTGGGGCACTGTTTCAAGTCTCACCTTTTATAGGCCTAATGTGACATAGAAAGAGGTGTACATTTTTAATATGCGGTTCCCTTTTTCTTTGCATGGCATCTTTGCTTCAACCTTTGACACTGAAGTGTACAGAAGGCACCTTCTGCTGCAACCTTTCATTTTTCGCCATGGTGGCTACTCATCTGCTGGACCCAATACTAGTGAATCAGTTACTGGCCTCGCCACCACCGCCGCCCCCCAAATGCCCCAATACTCGAATCTCTTCTATCTTTGACATTTTAATGTAACTTAGAAGTGGGGGTCGGCACATATGTCACCTTAATGGTTTAAAGTCATTTCTATAATCATGGAGTCCTTAAGCTGGATACCTAGCTACTCCCTTTAAAAAACAAAACACTTTGATTATAAGTAAAGAAACCAACTAGTCTCAACAATAGCGGTTAATTATGGACAAGATACGTTCCGCCTTCCCAGAGACCAGAAATCCCCCAGCAGGTTGCACCGTGACCGCAGCCGGATCGCTGCTGGGAATTAAATCGCCTCTGCGCTCCCAGGACAGCTCAATCTTCCTGATCTTAGCAATGCATTACCAATCCAATAACACCACCTATTTATTTAGCACACGTCAGTTACCAAATGATGCGAACCCATGCAATTCTTAAAAAAGCAAAACATGCACAGAGAAAGCTGCATTTCTGGAGATCGCTTTCATACATTTTAAGCATTAGAATTGTTCACTTACCAGGTTGAGCACCGTCTCGACGATGTCTCGGTTGCTGACTTCTCCAACCTGGATTAGTCCGATCAGTACGGCGAATTTCATCCTAATATTCCGGATCGGAACCGACGGGTTAATCATCCCGGTGGGCAGCACCATGGAACCCGAACCGGACACCACCATCTCTCCCATCGCCCCTGCGGAGGCAGCTCCTCCGGGACCCACCGCTACCTGCTGCTCCCGTTCCGGTACCGGCACCGACACCGACTTCTCGCTAGCCATATCGACCAGCCAAACCGCAAGCCGGTCGCTGCTGCTACCTGCTTCAGTCAGCAGCCGAACCGAGCATCAACCAGACGGGAGCACATAAACTGCAGTGAAAGACGAAGAGAAAGAGAAGATTCTGGAATAAAAATTCCAGTTAATTCTGTATATCTGCCTTTTACAATCTTGAGAACTGAAACCTACGGTTCTGCGTTTTGTTTTTCGGAGCCAGGCGCCGAGAGAAAGATATACTCTTATTATGAAAAAGCAGACTGCGAGGTACGTCGCCAAGTGGCAGTGCGGCTGCCGTTGTTGTGAAGCCAGTACCGTTCACTCCGCCATGTTGACGCCCCCTGCCTGCGGTAGTGGACATGGCGCATGCGCAGAGGGCATGAGGAGGGGGTAGCGGTCCCGTTATGAGGACCGACAGGTGAACAGGTGCACCAATGCAAGCAGCTGGAAGGGGTGGGGTAGTAATTCTCCCTGGGGTGTGATGATGTGGCCCAACTATTTCCTGTGATTTTACACTGTACAGTTCAGCGATAATACACTGAAGTGTAGCTCTCAGTATAGCTGCGTCTTTTTAAAATTAATTATATGCAAATGTTCTAATGAGCACTCGACACACTGTATTGAAAGGTTTAGCACCCCCTGCTTTTCAGACATATATATAAGCACAGGGCGGGGATGAACACAAAGAACACTGAAGTGGTCTGGCCAGCTTTCGAAGTTGATTTTAATGATTTTACATACACTAAGGGTTCCCATTACAAAGTACTGCGCCCTTTGATGTTTGTCTGTTGGCAGAAAAGAAACAGAATGGGCAGGAGAGAAAATAAAAAGGCTATGTATTACACGTAAAATACCATTGTCTGCTCAGTAGGGCGGCCCCCCAACCCCGCCCATTCCCTCCATGTGGTCGTGGCTTAAGCCAAGCACCAACATCTAGACTGACTCCTATGTTATTGTGTGCAACTGGTAGAAAGGAAATCTGACAAACATTCTCATAATTTAGTGTCAAAGATGCATTTTTACAATTATTAAAATTGGCATCGTGCCTTTTGAGGCAGGTGACAGTAAGGTCCAACATTAGCCGCTGCCCTCAACTAGTGGAATGCAACACGGCCAAATACCGCCATGAGAACGTTCGGGGCCCAGACCCCTCGATCCCACCCCGCCACCCGAAAGGTCGCGTCGGAGTCAGTCAGCAGCAGCCTTGGTTTCTCGTAGTCCAGTTTTACTACTCGTGTAAAAACTGTTATGCGGCATTCACTATGTTTACATGCACTCAGTAATCTGATTCGAATTGGATTACTGAGAAATCTGATTACCGAATCAGATTATGCAGATCCATGCAAACAGGAGAATTCTTATTCTAATCAGATTACCTGAATTTGTAGAAATCTGATTCACATACTGTGCCTGTTATTTATTTATTTATTTATTTATTCGAATCTGGTAACTGGCTCATGTAAAACAAATACTGTAGCATTTCAGACTGTTGGCATGTTTGCATGCCCCAGGTGTTATGAAATATCGCCCAGACTGTCTCAGTGCACAAATCAAATTGCGACTGGAAGGGCATAATGGATGAAACACAAAAATACATTTTTTTTCAAATACAGTAGTATTGTTTTAATTAATAAATATTAACTTTCAAAATTTTAATAGGCAAAGCCCGCAAGAATAATTAAAGTCTGGCTGGGGTGGAGGGGGAAGTACTGTAATGATAGGTTTGTTAGGTGATTACATGTACAAGATGGAAGTGTATGAAAATGTTCTAGAATTTTGGATAAAATTGCCTAAAAGAGAAAGAAAAACATATATTTTTTTTAGAGGAAAATACTTTTTGTTATTTTGAAGGTAGCAGTATATATTAGGATAAACATTTTTTTTTTGCCATTTATATTGACCCTTGCCTCCTGTCTTGTATGATACCCTTCTTCCCAAATTCTGAGTCTGCTTTAGCCCTTTGTTTTACATTTGGAATAAAGAAGTGTCCTTTTTTTTTCTTATACTTTCTTTTTATCCCACCTTACTACCCACTTGCCCCCACTCCTTCAGACTTGACCATTCCCGGTGACCCTCCCACGGAGTCTGCCCCTAGAGTGTTAGGTATACTCCTGGGTCCCTCTTATCTACCCTCTGGAGTGCCTGCACATTGCAGTCTGCCCATGGTAGGTGATTCGGGAGATTAAGTTAGTCATCATCTTGGCGGAAAGCGGGGTGTTTTCCTGTTTACTCCCTTTGGTCCCACTACCCTGAAGACATTGGCACGCAGGACTGACATCCAGGCAGACGGTGTGCTGGTGCACATCATTGCCAAGTGCCCACAACGTCCTCCCCTCCCCGGTTCTTAAGAACCGCCTATGCCTCAATGCCCGAGCTTCCACAGGCACCGGTGCGTTGGGTGCTCAAAGCACCCCAGAAACCCGTCCCTGGAGGAGGAGAGCATCTGTTGGGACACTCGATCCTTCTCTGCCCCTCCGACCCCCTCTGACCCGAGTTCGTTCCCGAACCCAGGTTGCCGGCATGGTGCGAGGTGTGGCGTCCAGTGCCTCATCCCTCAGTGCCACCAGGCCAGCCCAGAAGTGTCCTTTTTAATATGGCTCACACCAAGTTTACAGCAGTATTTTCAGAAGTTTACTGTATGTCCACATATTGTTCTTTAAGGTCATGGAGCAGTGCCTGCTCTGAATTATGCTAGTTCATTTTAGTCACAAGAAAACAGTCCTTAGGGAACAGGATGGGGGATATACTGCATGGGACAGTATTCAGAAAGACAATTAGATGGCGGCCCTAGATTACAAGGAGAGTTAGGAGAGACCGATGGTAAATATAAACACCATAGCCCAACAGTAGACCAGCAAGGGCTGGGTTATGTGGAATGACTAAAGTAATCACACCTGTGCCCACTGCCTGTGTTCATGTCATAGTGCCTAGCAACTGGTTCTGTGACATGCACAGAAGTTCATAGGTATCAAACTTCATGTGTGAACATGCATAAACTTTTTTTGCAAATAATACTATATGGTGACCCTCATTTGCATTAAACTTATGCACATGGAGAACTCCTCCCACATCAACTAAGACAGACTTTAGTGGATAGCTGAAAGGTGTGGACCACAACAGGGTGGCTGCTGGCCCTCTGTTTCTTATTCCCACACTTTGTGACTGAAAATCACACACAACTAGTGTTTATCTGTTTAAATTCCTATTTTGTGTTATGCATTACTTTAAAAAAAAATCAAAATGTTCAGTACTGTACAATAATATGAGAAGTGTAATTTAAAAAAAATAAATGTAGTTGTTAAGCCATGACAAGGTGTGCATTAAAGGATTTTTATGCATGCCCCAGGGCATGAGGCATGAAGCTGAATTCCAAGTGTCCTTATGCCCGTGAAAAGTGCATTCAGATACTTTAATGCACAACCTGAAGTAGCTTATTGCGATTTTAAAGTGGCTCACTGCTGTTTTGTATTATATACTGTATGAAGCAAAACATTTTTATTTATTTATTTTTTTGTTACATAATCCATTTGTTTAAATTGGCTTTGCTCGGGGACATAATAGGTAAAACTTCTGCAAACCTCCACTCCTGCAAGTATGACAAAACCAGTGTACACCCACCACCAACATCACAGAACTTGCCTTACTATTAAGATCACTCCTCTGTTGCCAGCAACTGTGGACTAGATGTTGGGGTCACACTTGGGGGGGGTGAAAGTTATTAAAATTTGCGTAGCACCAGGTTATGTATTTGAGAAAGAACTGGTGTCTCAGGGAGTCACAAGTTTTCAGTTGCTTAGGTGACATGGTTGTGCAACAGAAAGGTATTCAGAGCAGCCTGGGTTCAAATTCCAGATAGGGCACTTCATTCGTTCTCACTAATTTATGTATATGCATATCACACCCTTGTGAAAAAAACTGCCAAAGTCCCCTAATGCATAAGGAAGCAGGACCTTGTGACCTCCACCAGTGTCTGATTCTTCTGGCTTCTAGCCTGTGGAATCCCCATTCTGTGTCTGGAAGGTTGTGGCTTGGGGCCATTGTGGGGCATGGGTGGATACTGTCCTAGTAAGTGATGTACTAGTTTAGAGCAGATGCTGGCGTAGGGGGCAGCTGTTGGAGATATATGGGTAAGAGGTAGTTGCAGGGCATATACTAAGGTCTGCGGTAGTTGTAGGGCACAATGCTCAGTAAGTTTACTGTATGAGTGTTACTAGACTGTGGTAGTTTTTAGCAGATATTAGATTATATTTATTTATTTATTTATTTCAAACTAGGAGAACACCTTTGAGCCAAAGGCTCTTTTATAAAGTGGGAGGGGAAATTGTTTAACCAGGAAAAGCACACTAAGCCAGAGCTTGTTTCCAGGTGCAACCTGAACAAAGGTTCCGCGTCAAGTCACTACAATACATACAATGAAAAACAGAGAACATAAATAAGTGCATTAATACAAAAATAGATCATTCAAAATGCAAGGGGTCAACTGCTAAAAAATAAAGATTAACACAGAGTTGAGCATACCAAGATCATGAAGTTCATGGCAACAATATGGTACATCCTATATGGTTATTGCAGGCTATACATGAAAACGTTACAGAGGTATCTCAATATGAGTAGTGCAGAAAACAATTGGAAGAGTAAATTAGCCCAGATAACCATAGAGGTGAACAGATGATAGCAGAGCGGGTAAAATGGAGGGTTCTGGGTGTGCCAGAGGCATTTCCAGGCACTGGTAGCAGGCACTGGGAGCTGTGCTGCTGTTGTCCCTTGTGGTGTTCCTGCTGTTCCCTCCCCATGCTGTGTACCAGAGTGTCCACATCCCTCCTCACATGTCTGTGGGGGCACCATGGGGTCTGGCAGCACACCACTGGCTGATGTCTCGCTGTATTACTGCCCGCGATGTATTTGCAATGCGATGTGTACGCCCGCGATGTCCTGACCACGATATTGTGTCCCGCTTTATTTTACAGGCAATGTTAACACCTGGAACCAAAATGGGGAGAGCAGAATATAGACAGGGTGGAGAGAAGGGTGAGGATGGAATGAGATGGAGAGAGGGAGGGAACAGGAGGAAGAGAGAATATAACAAAGGGCCATAGGCCCAAATAGACCAAGGGGGGGAAACAGAGGGTGGTACCAAACAGGGGTCACAGCAGAAAGAGGTGAACAGGTACTAGTATGGTGAGGGAAACAGATGCCCCAAGAGGTATATTAGCAGCGTAAAGCTAGGCCTAAGTCCAAGTCCTTTGAAAGGGTGGGAGAGAGGGGTTAGGCGGGGATTGGAAGCGGGGGGGGGAGTAAAGGTGTATTCAGGTATAACATGTGAGGTCAACACCAGAGTTTAGAGTCTACCCAGGAGAGGAGGGGCAATGGTCCTTAGTACAGCAGTTTGGAGACTAGAGCAGCCTATACCTGCACAACGTAGACAGTGAAATCACAGCCCCAAGTTCAACCATCCATTTCCTCAATTTGTGTTTGAATGGTCCAATATTCGGCTCAGCCAAAAAGTTACCACAGATGGTGTTCAACCAGAGTTGGACACGATATGAAAAGGATCTTTGCCCCTGAGTTGTATGACAAAAAGGGACTTTGAAGATCTGTTTATCAGATCCTCTGGTACAATGAGGGTTTGACGTTAGGCAGAGAAGGTTTTGGAGCCTTGGCGGGGTAAAGCCCAAAGAGGTATTTTTCACAAGTAGGCAGGTCTGGTACTTCCAGCTGTCCACTAGGTTGAGCCAACCCACTTGTTTCTACAGTTCACAGGTGTGCAATAGACAGTGGGCACCAGTAACAAACCTGCATGCCCTGTTTAATGCTATTGTGACCCTTTTGAGGGTTGTGTCAGCTATGGACCCATATATAATCAACCCATAGTCATTATAGGAATAATCACACTTCCCACTACTGTCTGCAGTGTCCTTTTAGGCAGACAGTGTTTATGTCTATATACTAGGACAATTTTTACATTAATGGCTTTAGCAACCTGTTCCACATGTTTAGCACATGAAAGGGTGCTGTCGAGGGTGACCCCAAGGTACTTAAAAGTATAGACCTGCTCCAGCAGGGTGTTTAGGTTATTTAGACTCGACAGCTGATATGTTCTGTGCTTTCTATGCAGGTTGGTAAAGGTCATCACTTTGGTCTTTTTATAGTTCATGAGCAGTTTTTGCTTCATGAACCACTCTTCGACCCTGATAAAGTTTAACTGCAGTCATTCGATCAGGGTGAATGGGTCTGTGTTGCTGGTGAAAATCACTGCATAATCCATGTACAGTAATACTCTGGGCAAGCTATCGATTAAGAAATATGCTGAAAAAGTAGCGGTCCCAAGATAGGACCTTGTGGGATACCAGTTTGTACTTTCCGAAATTCTGAGTACACAATTGATTTTTACCTGCTGCCCATGGTTCGTAAGATAACTACTGAACCAGTCCACTGCACTACTTGAGAGACCAGTTTTGGACCTTTGTTCCAGAAGACATGCATGATTGACCATGTCAAAGGCTTTGGTCAGGTCAATAAAGGCTGCCCCTACTACCTGACCCTGATCAATAGCCTTGTGGATAAAGCTAGTAAATTCAGTGAGAGTGGTGGTGATGCTGTGTGCTTTACAAAACCCGTGTTGTTGGGGGCACTGAATCTGCTATTTTTCCAGGTATTCTAGAAGTTGATCTAAAATTATATGCTCCAATGCCTTGGAAAGAGGGGGAAGAATGGAGATGGGACGGTAATTTATGTGCAAGGTTCTGTCCCCCCTTTATGTACAGGGGTTCTTTGTGGGAATTGGGCAAACTGTTGGGAGAGGTTCAGGTTATGAGTGAGTGGGGCTAGGATATCTTCTAGAGTGAGATGCGATGAGTTTAAGGTCAAGTGAGTCACCACTAGTCCTGATTTTCCCTAGGGACTTCCAGAGGTACGTTTTGTCTTCCTTCCTTCCTAGACACGGCTTTAAAGTAAAGGGGGGGGGGACACGTGGATGCTGGTTTTCCAGTGTATTGTAATCACAAGGTCTGTTTTCCTCAGTGAAGTAGTCAGATGGGAGCACACTGCTTAGGTCCGTGAATGCCATGTTAAAGATTTCCGAAATCACTTTTGGGTCTTGGGTGATTGTGCCATTTATATCAATCATTGATGGTAAGGCTTTATCACTTTTCCCCATAAGTTCCTTAATATTGCCCCAGAATTTTCTCCCACCGCCCCGAGAGTTTGACAGCTGTTCTTTGAAATGATTACTTTTTGCCAAGTGGATGGCATGCTTACAGGCATTCCTGGCTCGTTTATATAGCTGTAGGTCAGCCTGCTTACCAGAGGCCTTTGCCTTATACCAGAGTTTGTCCCTGTCAGCCAATAGTTTGAGGAGGGGAGGAGTTCTCCATGGATTACAGACTCCCTTAATCTTTTGTTTCTTAACGGGTGCGTGTATATCACAGGCCCCATTAAACAACTCAATAAAGTGGTCCAGGGCTTGGTCCACATTGTCAGAAGCATACATGGGGACCTATCTTGTTGCCTAAGGCACAATTTTAACAGTTCAAGATGGCCTTTTTTAATAACCTGCTGGTTATAGTTTTGGCAGGGAGCTTAGCGACTTTGTTAGTCCAGTGAAAAATGATGGGGGAATGATCACTGAGTGAATCTGGGAGGACAATAGTTTTCCGGATTCTCTCTGGATGGTTAGTAAGCAACCAATCCAACAGAATACTTGTGCCGGTTTGATAGTTAATTCCAGTAGGTGAGTCAGCCAACTGCATAACTCCGATGGAGGAGATGGCATCTTTAAAAGGTCCTGCATCTGGAGACAGCCAGTTAGTATAATTTTGGTGTAGTTTCGGTGACTGCTGTTGTAGTGTATGATCCCTTTACACCAACGTTCTGATCCTTAGGTGGGACATAGACCGATACCACCGTAAGGGTTTTGCAGTGCAGAATATTGGATAGCTGCATGAGTGTTACTGAAGGGGGGTAACTGTGGGGCAGATATTGTGGTGTGGAGTAGTTACTGGGAAGAATATTGGGTTACCATAAGTGTGGTACTTGACTGAGGGTAGTTGTGGGGTAGATATAGCAATGTGGGGTAGTTGCAGGATAGAATATTGAGAAGCTGTGAGAGCGTTACTACAATGGGGTAGTTTTGGGACAGATATTGTGGTGTGGGGTAGTTGCAGGGCAGAATATTGGTTTACTGTGAGGGTATCACTAGAGGTAGGGTAGTTGTGGGACACAAACTGGGTAGTGGGGTATTTGTAGGCCAGAATAGTCTTTTTGTTCTCTCTGAGGTGCTCCCAGATTGCTCTAGCCCTGTGTTAACTTACCCTTCACAACAGATTTTTTTTTTTGCTCACTTTTCTCCAGCCATGTTCTCCCCCATCTTTATCCTTTCCTTCCCCCAGCTGGTTTCCCCGCCTACCCTTCTACCCTCCTTGATGTCCCCCCACAGGACCGCATTCATTGAATAATTGCTAAATAATCTGCCTATTAACCGTGATCCATTCCTGCAAGGAGTTGGCTCCAAGGCTACATTACATTTCTGTACTATGTTCCTCAGATATGCCACTTGTAATTAAATGCATATTCCACAGGTATGATATATTTAATTGTATGTTATGTCACAAATGCGACTGTATGATTATTTATATTTTTTAACTGTATGTCTTGTTACAAATGTAATTGAATGTTTAATATCTCGGATATGTTAAAAGTTAAACTGTATGTCTAATTCTTCATCCAGTTGTACCCCGGCGCACTGGGAGATGAGCAACTTGTTGTTCAGTGTACCTTCCTGATGAAACATTTCAATAAATAAAATATTGAGTAGCTCCAAGAGTGTTACTAGAGTGGGAGTAGTTGTAGGGGCAGATATGGAATGTGGGATAGTTGCAGGACAGACTATTGGACTGCCTTGAGAGTGCTACTACAGTGGGGTAGTTACTGGGTAGATATTGTGTCTTGGGTTGATTGTAGGGCAGAATATTGTTTAACTGTGAGTGTATTAGTAGAGTGGGGTAGTTGTGGAACAAATATTGTGGAGTGGGGTAGTTGTGAAGCACAATGTTGGGTAGCTGCAATACTAGAGTGGGGTAGCTGTGGGGCAAATATTGGGGTGTGGTGTAGTTGCAGGGCAGAATATTAGCTTGCATGGAGTAGCTTGGGAGCAAATGCTGTAATGTAGGGTAGTCAAAGGGCACGATATTGGGTAGCTGTGAGAGTGTCATTACAGGGAAGCAGTTGAGGGACTGTTATTGGAGAGTGGGTAGTTGCAGTGTAGAATATTGGGTAGCTGCAAGCATGTTACTAGAATGGGATAGCTTGGGGCAGATATTGTGGTGTAAGATAGTCACAGGGCATAACATTAGGTAGCTGTGACACAGACAATGTTAGTAGAGTGGGTAGTTGTGGGGGTAAATATTGTGGTGTGGGGAAGTTGAAGAGCAGAATATCATGTTGCTATAGCACTGTTGCTAGAGTGAGGGTAGTTGTGTGGCAGATACTGGGGTGGTGTAGCTGCAGGGAAGAATGTTCGGCAGCTTCACGAGTTTTGCTAGAGGGGGGTAGCTATGGGGCAGATATTGGGGTAGGTAGTTACAGAGCAGAATATTGGGTAGTTATGAGAGGGATACTAGAGTGGGGGTAGTTGTGAGCCAGATATTCGGTGTAGGTGGTTGTAGGGCAGAATATTTGGTAGTCAATATCAGAGGGATACTGGAGTGAGGGTAGCTGTGAGCCAGATACTGTGGTGGGATAACTGCAGGCCAGAATATTGAGTAGCTAGCTATGAGGTATTACTGAAGTGGGGGTATCTATGAGATACAGCTGACTTTGAGGTAAATGAGGGCAAATAATCTTAATTTTTTGTGGACAAGATTTATTTTGTTAAAATACTAACTGCATACTACAGACAAGATAGTAATGTTACAAATGGATCCCATGTAAAATAAACCAGATTCCTCTCAGACATGTAAACAGGCACACCAGATCAGATTATTAAGAGAGCCTGCACATAAACAGCACCACAGAAAACTCAAATCAGATTTTCAGGGAATCTTATTTCTTTAGAAATCTGATTACTAGCTGACATGTAAACATGGTCAGTGTGAAGGTAGAACCCCATGGCTCAATGGCTAATAATAACAGTGTGCCTGCCTGATGAGGCAAGGAAAACTAAAGCTCCTCACAGTACTTGTGCTGTCCTTGCCATTAGAGTGCCGCATTTTAACCACAAATTTGGATCGACAGGACCAGATCTTCCAGCTTCCGGGAGTCTCCAAATGCTTGCTTGAAGAATTAATTGCCCTGCCTCAAACCAGTTTTGTGACTGCAGTTGCTATAAGTTTAGCTTGCTGACTGTGCTTCTGAATACTCACAGGTAGTGCACAGACTGCAGTTAGGGGAAATGGTCAAATTAAATACTAGTATTGGTGGTGCACTTACCATGCATTTTAGTAAAGCCCCTATTGTTAAGTGCTGATTAACTGAGCGATAAATAGTGGGGGGAAAGGCTGCAGACTTGTATATGGTGAGAATGTGCTGATAACTATTCTGCAGTTTTGCATAAATTTATGATATTCTGGTGTGGCAGCATCGTTTTTAAGATATTACTAGTATATTTATTTAAGCTTGATTTTAATTTATTATGCTCCTGTTCTTTCTTGAGGTATGTACCAACTTGCTTCTTTCAAAGCAGGTGTAGTACTGCAAGTTCTGAACAGGAAAAGACAAGTAGTTTTAGGTATGCTTAAATCTTACATTGGTAATGTGTTATGCTATACATCTTGCAATACTTTTAACTGATGCACCATTACATATGTGCACTAGAATATTAATAGAGGATGATATTTATTTATTTAAAAATTTGTGACAGGAAAGGCCCACTAAGCCAAGGTGCATTTCCAGGTGTAACTCGGGGAAGGGAGTAGGTGATGCAGATACATAGTGCTGACACAGTACACAGGCACAATGAAATACATAGCACTGACACAATAGCACATTTTTAAGCAGGAGTAACTGCAATAAGAATAAGCAGCAAAATCATGCATTTCAGCTATACCTACACTGGGGTAGGAGGCAAATATATGGGGAGCAGTCAGGTAGGGGGAAAACATGAGCCGGGGGAGGGAAGGAATTTCAGTTGGTACCTGAGGGGAGCAGAGGAGGTAGTGAAACTGAAGGAGAATGGGAGAAGGTTCCAGAGTGAAGGGAGATGATAGGAAAGGGCTGATTGCCCAGCACAGGAGCAGGGATCAGGAATGAGGAAAGTGTAAGTATCTCTGGAGTGGAGGGAGCAGAAGGCAGAGGGGATAGAAGAGAGGAGGAAGGAGAGGTAAGAAGGAAGGAACCCCAAGCCAGTATTTGGATATGAGTGAGGCATGGTGGTTCATACGAACTACAAAATTGGCAGCAGATACAGGCCTTATGGTCTGTCTAGTCTGCTTGAGTTTGCAGCACTTCAGTCCTTTAGACTGCAGCTCCCCCACCTTGCCTTCCCCCCACTGTTTTTGCCCATTTTTCCTTCACACCTACCCTCTCAGTTTGAACCCTCCCTTTGATCCTGTCCCACCCCATCGTGAAGCTGCCCACTGTCTACAGCAGGGTTCTCAAATGGTGAGGCCAGCCTCCCTGGGAGGCCCCAACCTGTTCCAGGGGAGGCTCAAGCAAGTCTGAAAAAGCACTGTATTTAAGTTTTGGGTTTTATATATTTTGTGTGACGAGATGAAGCAAACTGAAAGAGGATAATAAGAGTAGGTGAATTTTATGTATTTATTTACTAATAGGTGACAAGGGAAGGTGAATGAGCCAAGGCTCATTTCAGGTGTACCCAGGGAAGGGTAGGGAGTGAATACATTTCAAAAGGTAACTGCAAAATGATCAAGAAATATACAGTGAGCAATAGTGCAAATAAATATGAACAATAAATTAATGAGTGGTGGTAATTGATCAATTTGTAAACTGATGGCAGAACAGCCCAAATGCAAGGGTTGAGCATAGAAATGCTAAGAGCAATAGCAGGAAGGCGCAAAGGAACCCCCGAGAAGTTGCTTAGGAGCAGGGAAGGAAGGGGAGAGGCAAAGTACGTAGGAAGGTTATTTCATATAGAAGAAACAGAGAAAGTAGTCTGACCCATGAAGGTACTGCAACAAGAGGTAACAATGGTTCAAGAATGAAACTAGCAGAGCAAGCAGGTTGGCCTGTGTGGGGGAAGGGAGTACAATAAGCTGAATAATACTATTTGTTTATTTTATTTATTTGTTATTCAGATAACACCTTTGAGCACAAGAGCACTTTTTCAAAAGTTCCAAGTCAGTATAAGACAAAGAACTGAATGTGAGCCAAGTACTCAAAGGGGTTTCAATTTATTCATGGTGTACTGTGCAAAGTACAGTGTTATTTTTCTTTGGGAAGGCCCGAGATTGTTTCAATTTTTGGGGGAGGCTCAAAATCTTTTCCATGGATTTGGGGAGGCTCACTGTGCCAAAGTCTGAGAACTATGATACCACCTCCTCTGGCAGTGCATTCCACCCTGTAACCACCTTTCAGTGAAATAGTGCCTCCTTATTCCCCTCCTGAATCTGCCGCCTTCCAATTTCAGACTGTGTCCCATGGTTTCCCTTCCACCTTTTGATTTGAAAATACTTCCAATGCTTACTCTGTTCATACCCTTCAGGTACTTGAAGGTCTCAATCATATCCCCTCGCTCCCTTCTATCCTCCAGGGAATATATATTGAGCTGTCTCAGTCTCTCCTTATAAGGTTTATCTCCCAATCCCAGGATCATTTTTGCTGCCCTGCATTGTACCCCTTCCAGTAGCTTGATGTCCTTTTTCAAGTAGGGGCACCAGTACTGCACACAGTACTCCAAGTGTGGCCTCACCAGGGACCTGTACAAGGGCAAGATGACTTCCCTTCTCCTAGAAGTAATTCCCCTTGTGAAGCACCTCAGCATTCTGTTTGCCTTTGCCGCTGCCTTCCTGCACTGGACTGAGTGGTTCATTCCCCTGTTACCAGTGCCCCCAGATCCTCAGTTGACATGGATACTGCACTCCCCCCAACTAGTAACTGTTTCCGGGGTTCCTGGCTTCCAAGTGCATTACTTTGCACTTCTTGGCTTTGAACCCAAGCTGCCATGTGCTAGACCATTCCTCCAGTCTTGCCAAATCCTCCTGGAATATTTTACCACCTTCCCCCCATTCACCTCTGCACAGATCTTGGTGTTGTCAGTGAAGAGACTGATCTCACTCTTTATCCCATCTGTAATGTCGACAATGAAAATGTTAAACAGCACTGGTCTCAGCAGTGAGCCCTGTGGGACCCTACTTGTTACCACCCTGGGCTCCGATACTTCACCCCCTACTACTACCTTCAGCTGTCTATCCTGTAACCAGCTCCTGACTCATCTAACCAGTTTCCTCAGTGCTCCCAGGTTGCTCAATTTGCTGGTCAGCCAAAGGCATTGTTGAAGTCCAGATAAAGGACTTCCACCGCATGACTCTTGTTCAGTGCCTACATCACCCAATCAAAAAAGTCAACCAGGTTAGTCTGGAATGATCTGCAGAGACAAACCCATGCTGTCTGCCATCCTGGAGATCATTATCCTCCAGAAAGTTTACCAGCATTTCCTTGAGGATAGTGTCCATTAACTTTCTCACAATTGCAGTTAGGCTCACTGGTCTATAGTTCCCTGGTTCATCCTTGGGCCCACTCTTATAGAGGGGCACCACATGCGCCATCCTCCAATCCCTGGGCATGCACCCAGTTTAAGAGAGGTGTTGAGCAGGTCCAACAATGGCCCTGCCAGGATTTCTGCCAACTCTCTCAGGACTCTAGGATGAACTCTGTCCGGCCCAGGTGCCTTATCTACCCTCAGGAACTTAAGGCCCTCCAACACCCTTCTCTCTGTAATTTCCCCATCAGTGATCTCCTCCCCCCCACTCCCACCCTGCTCTTCCCTTTAGGTACAGGCTCGTCCCTCTCCTTGGTGAATACTAAACAGAAGTACTCGTTGAGTACGTCTGCCTGCTCTGTCCCCTTTTCCACCCAACCACTACCATTCTTGATCCTAACAGTCTGATCCTTACTCTTTCTCTTCTCCCATATATACCTGATGAAATCCTTTTCACCTTCTCCAATCTCCTGTGCTAGCCTCAGTTCTCACAACGCCTTGGCTGCCCTTACTGTTCTACTCACTTCCCTGGATTTCCTCATGTATTCCTCTCCATCCTTTTCTCTTACCAGTGTTTTTGGCGCCAAGGGTGCACATACAGTGACTGGTGCAACCCTCCTTACACCTCCTCAGTCGACCGCCATATGTCCAGGCAGGGAGCATGCTTATTTGTAGGACAGGGTGACATGACCTGTCCTATGAATAAGAATCATGCTCTATACCTTGACATTTGGCGGATGGCCAATGAGGTGTGAGGAGGGCTGTGCCGGTTGCCGTTTGGGCACCTGTGGCACTGAGGATCCTGGTGAGGTGAGGGGGTATTCCGTGCCACAGTCGGGTCCTGTAGATGCTAGGGATTATGGAATTGCAATGGGCATTACTGTGGATCAGTGCCAGGGAGACCACTAGCACCAGAGAGGATTGTAATGTTTAGAGCCATCCTGGTGATCAGCGTGGAGGACCACTAGCACCAGGGAGGGTTATAATGTTTACAACTGGCAGGCGATTACAGGGGGAGGACTACTAGCACCAGGGATGGTTTATGCTTACAATGGACTGACAATCAGAGTGGGGAGACCACTAGCACCAGGGAGGGTTTTATGCTTTCAACTGGCCGGCTATCGGAGAAAGGGTGGGCCACTAGCACCATGGAGGGTTTTATGCTTACAACTGACTGGTGATTGGAGGATGGGGGGATCATTAGCACCAGAGGTATCTACACATATCTGGGATCAGGCAACTGGTGGGGGCAGCGTGCACTAACCTGCCTTGCTACCCATGCAAATGAGCCCATAATAGGCATCCAAATGGACCCTTAGTGCCATGCATGCCCAAAGGGCTCATTTGCATGGGTCCCTTTGAATATTGTGGATAGCACTCCAGAGCTTCCAGTCTGGCGACACACGTCAGGATCCATGTTGGGGAGCATTACTACTTGACTTAGTTTCCTGCCCAATGCTGCAGCCAGTACTGAAATCATTGGACTAGGGCATAAGACTGCAAAGAAACACTGACTTTTGATGTTTCTTCCTTTAGCAGCTGTGTAGTGAAATCCTGATCTTTTTTGCTTGCCAGTTCACTCAGTTACACACCTCTGTGAGCAGTTTAGTGCAGAGCAGCATTTGTGTAACCTACACTTGCCTGTCAGTGATTTGTTCCTTTTTTTGTCTACTTTTCCATTTGCAGATTATACTATAAAGTCACTAAAGGGCAACAACACGTGTACGTGTATGTTACAATCCTCTTCCCACTGCTCTCCCCTAACTCTTCTAGTCCTGGGTCATTCATACCTAAAGCAAATTATCAATGTCCTAACATTCAGTGGTGTGATCTGAATCTGTAAGCCTGTACAAAGCCTCTATTATCCAACCCGGAATGGTTTCCATCTACCTCCTACTCACACCCTTCCTGGTTCTTACCCTTATCCCAGTCTCCCCCTCTATACCTATTGCCACTTCTCTCTCCCCTTCCCTTCCAGATACCTCCTTCATTCTGTCAATCACCCCCACAGCTCCCCTTGTAAACAGACCCCACTTTCCCTATTACCCTTTAGCCTCTCTGTTTTCCCTTCCTAGTCACTTTGCCTTTCTTCGTTCCCTTATCTCCCTCTCTCTCCACCCCTCCCTCCTTCTTCCCCCCTTTACGTATTTCCTACTCCAATTACAAAAATCCTAAACTTCACTATTTCATCCTTGCCCTTCTCCTTCTTTCATCAGGGAACATCCACCCCAATCCTGGCCCTATTTCTTCTACTCTGGCTCCTTACTCAAATAACATGACTCCAAACCCCACTTCTAATACAACCCTCCCTAATGGGTTGAAGCTCCTCCACCTGAAAATCTGCAGCCTGCTACCTAAAATCGACCTCCTAGAAACTCTTATGATTTCACTCACCATGACATCCTAATTATTACCGAGACATGGCTCAAAAAAAGCACCCCTGACAGTGCCATTGCTATCCCTGAGTAATCCATCTCCAGACAAGATCGATCGGGTCGCGGAGGGGGAGTGGCCATGTATATCATGTCCTCACTGCAGTATAGTACCACCCTATCTACCTCCATCCCAGCTACCTATGAAGCCCTTGTCAATCGCATTACCCTTCCTTTCTCAATCCCAATCTTTGTGGCTAGCATCTATTGCTGCCCAAGCATTCACCCCTCGGTCACGACTGAACTCTTAGCCAATATCACTCACCTCTCACAATCTGGTGAACTTTTCATAATGGGTGATGTGAATCTGAATTGGTTGTCCCCCAAGTTAAACAAGCTACGCAATGATGTCAGTGCTCTAAACCTCACTCAACTTATACTTGAGCCTACACACCCTAATCCCAAAACACAAAACCACACCCTGCTTAACTGGGCACTCACAACCCACCTGCACTGCGTCATTAAATCTGGTCTCCTCCCCAATGCCCTTAGTGACCATAACCCCATTTTCATTGTATGTATGGTTCATTTCCCCAAACCTCCCCCTAAAATCATACAGCTCCAGTCCTTTAAACCTTAGTCCTTACCCCAATCAGCTCTGCACTCGCTTCCACTGACTGGGCCCCCCTCTCCACTGCCATTTCTGTCAACCAAGATCTTGACTATTTTAAAGATAAATTCATTACCACCTGGAATGCCTTTGCTCTTTTCAGAAGAACCAGAGTCCATGGGCTTCACCTCCCCTGGATCACCCCCGAACTACTGGCCTGCTTCAGGGAGTGTGAACGGGCCTGGAGAAAACACAAATCTACCACACATCCAAATGACTATGCCAAGTACAGAACGCTATGCAATTCATGTACTAAAGCTACTAGACTGGCTAAGTCTGATTATTTCAACTCCTCGTGCCTGACTAACATTAACTCTCCATCTAAATTCTGGAAGATAGTTCATGCTCTATTCTCTCCCCCCTCTCACCCTTCCCCTCCAGTTCTCAAAATAAATAATTCCCTAGTTTACGACCCTGCACCATGGCCAATAAATTTAATGCCTACTACACCTCGTGTGCCACGTCTCTTCTTAATTCCCTCTCCCCATTGCCACCTACTAACCTCAGCCCTTTGCCTCAGCCAGTGCCTACCCCTCCCCCATTTTCCTTTTCTACAACTCCTCTGATGAAGCTCTTAATGCTCTCCTATCCCTCAACCCCTCTAAAGGCACCTCACCAGATGGGCTCGATCCTATACTTCTCTACCTTTCTGCTCCTGCAATTGCTTATCCTATCACCCTAATCCTTAACCTGTCCTTTATTTCTTCCCGAGTACCCTCATCCAGAAACCATGCTATAGTCCTTCCTCTCCCCAAGGGTGGTGACACATCCACTCCTGGCAACTATCGCCCCATTTCCCTCCTTCCTACCCTTGCCAAACTTCAAGAACATTTAGTTCTCTCTCAACTATCACCCTTCCTGTCTGATTCCTCCTTTTTCACCCCCTTCCAATCTGGTTTTTGGAAGAACCACTCAACAACCATCTCCCTCCTCAGGCTTACTGACTCCATCCTTTCAGGGATGGATGATGGCCTGATCACCTTGGCCATTTTTGTCAACCTAGCCAAAGCTTTCGACACTGTTTCCCATCCCCTGCTTCTTGATTCACTTTCCTCAGCTGGCCTTGCTCCATCAGCCACCAACTGGTTTTATTCCTACCTCATTGGCAGGACCCAATCAGTGAGAATCCTTGATTCCATCTCCCCCCCACTCCCCATCAACACTGGTGTCCCTCAGGGCTCAGTGCTTGGTCCCCTAATCTTCTCCATTTTCCTTAATGATTTTCCCACAGCCTGCTCATCCTCTTCTATCCACATGTATGCTGACGATACTGTTTTGTACAGTTCCGGCAAAAACCCTGCTGCTGTGAAAACCAGATTACAGCATGACTTCAACCAAGTTCAGCTCTGGTTTGCTTCTCACCAGCTTTTTCTAAACACCAAGAAGACAGTCTCAGTGACCTTTGGCACCAGGCAGAGACTTTCTTGGCTCCCGGCCCTACCCACCTTCCACACCCTTGATAGGACTATCTTGGAGGACACCTCCTCATTTAGACATCTGGTGGTTTGGCTGGACCAGCACCTCAACTTCTCTGTGCATATCAATGCTATCCTGGAGAAACTGCGCCCCAAGCTTGGTGCTCTGTACAGGAATCATAGTTGCATCCCACTGACTGCGAAGCACAAAATTGTCAAGAAGATGATACTCTCCATCTTTGACTACTGTGACGTAGTCTATGGTGCTGCTCCCAAATCTTCCCTGACCAAGTTGAACACTCTCTTTAACTCCTTCTGCCACCTTGCTATTGACTCCTCTTCCCACTCCCACTACTGTGAACTCTATCACTGTCTAACCTTCCTTCCACTATCTCACAGATGCATCTCTCACTGTGCCAAACTAACCTCCAAATTCTGGTTTGGGGGGCTCCCCTCTATCTCTTATCCTCTCTCTCCTGCGCCTCCACTCTCTCCAGATCAAATGACACCTGCACTTGGCAGGTCCTGCCTCCCACCCTCATCGATCAGACTGGTTTCACCCATCGTTTCCCTAAAATCTGGAATTCCCTCCCCCCTGAAATATGACACTCCTCCTCCAACTACTTCCTTACCTCTGCCCTACACAGTTACCTTTCCTTCAGCTGTTCCTGCTTTAATCCACCTTAATACCTATCCCCAGTTTCCGCCTTCCTACCATGAACCCCCCCCAGCAGGGTTCTCAATATCCTGAAGGGGGAAATCAGGAAATGGCTACCCCTTCTCCTCATATTCAGCTGCCCTTCTGGGTCACCAGTGTGCACAACCTAACCCCATCCTTTTTACTCCAACAGCACTTGCGTACTACCTTGAGCCTGCCCCTGGTACACTCATGCACTATAAATGGTTCTATTACATTACTACTGTTTTGTACATGTGTATGCTCTTTTGTATAATTTTGGACATGTATTGTAATTTACCTAATGTTCCACTACTGTTTATTGTACAATAACTTGTGTTCTAACTGTTGCACAATCTTACAATGTTGTATTGTTTGTACTACCCACATACTATTGTAACTGATCATGCTTCACAACCCTATATAACCCCTCCCCCCAGGTCGCACCATGAGATGAGCAACTTGTTGTTCAGTGTGCCATCCTGGTGAAACATTTCAATAAATAAATAAATAAATAAAACTTAGTGCTGCATTGACATGGCCCTGTATTCAGTTGAATAGCACCGGTGGATTATTCAATAGAATATAGTATCCTCAGGCACCCAGGCAATCGCATGGTGCAGCACAAAGTTTTTGTGCTCTCTTTGTGCTATTTTGAATATCAGGCCCCAGGTTCTTCTGTACCTATAAAATAGAGTACTCACACTGTCATATTTGAACCTGTCACAATGTGGCACCCGAACAGGGACACACTGGAAGTTAAATTGGATAGTTCATAGTGGAATTTGGTAAGATCATACCTTTTAATGAAAGGGTCTAGGAATTCCAGAAAGAAATGAGTAATGTCCTGAGTGGGTGGATAAAAACTGGTGATAGGCTCCACAGAGTCCACTAGTCCTCCCAGTAGACCCACAACCCCTCCCCCATCAGATCTCTCAAATCAAGGCATTGGAAAACCAAAGGCCACTAGCATCACTACTGCTGTTGTCTGGGGAGAAGTGCTCAGGGTCACTAAACAGGACCTATAATAGACCTTATGGTTCTTGCACCATCAGAGAGCTAGATTTACTCCAGGGTCCTTCCATCGAGCCCCCTGATGAATTCTAAGGACCCTGAAATGGTTCATGTAAACCTGTAACAGTATTACAGTAGAACTGCTGAAACTATGTGTAGTAATTTAAGGCTGAATGATAGGGCTTTGAAAGCTATAAATGGTATGACCACTCTGCCTGAGTTGTGGGAAATGGTAAATGACGGAATAAGCAGTGTAATTAAGTGTTACCTACTATGTGCTGTATGGGGATTGGAAAATATTACTAGGCAAGAATTGAATAATTCCTGGAAAAGACAAAAAAAACAGGTGAAGAATTTTAATCCTGTCTTGAGAGATTTTCAGTGTGTACAGGACTCACACAGCCCATCTTTATAACAAAAAGATCCTTTCACAAATTCAGTGCAGTAAACTTCCTATCTGACCTGAGCATGATCAGATGGCAAGATCTCTACCTAGCCAAAGATGTCAACAAGGCAGCTTACATCCTTAATGACAAACTCACTACAATAATAAATAAGCATGCCCCTTTCATCAAAGTAAGAGTACGGAACAATTCCAACCCCTGGTTCACCTCGGATCTCAAGGCAGCCCTTATAGCTCGAGATAAACTCTGGGCTAAAGCTAGACATTCCAAAGAATCTTCGGATTGGCAGGCCTTTAGAACAGCCAGGAATAACTGTGTGAAAAAAATTCGCTCTGCTAAAGCTAACTATTATATTTCTACTCTCGAACAAGCTAAAGGTAACCCTCATAAAATATGGAAGACTATAAAAGCTATAGAAGGACGGCCCATGGCCCCCTCTGTCCCAACAAAGATAGTTGCAAGTGGCAAGATTGTGGAAAACAAGTCCCTAATCCTGGAGGAACTTAACTCCCACTTTGCCACAGTTGGATTAGCTTTTGACTCGTCACCTTATGCTGGTGCTGCGGTGAGCCAGCATACCCCTCCCCCTACATCTAGTCCTGCACCCAGCCCCTTCCAACTGCGCGAGATAACTTATAAAGAAGTAGAAGATTCTCTTCTTAACTTAGACACCAAAAAAAGCGCAGGGGACAATGGCTTGGAACCCTTTTTCCTAAGGTCAGGCTACGCCCATCTCACTGCCCCAATTCTCCACATCTTCAATCTTTCCATTACATCTGCTACTGTGCCGTCCTGGAAATCAGCACATATTCTCCTTCTATTTAAATCTGGTGACCCATGCGATGTAAACAACTATAGGCCTATCTCCATATTGTCTATCCTTTCTAAAGTTCTCGAAAAACTGATCCATATTCAGTTAAAATCTCATTTGGAAACCTTCTCTCTCATTAACCCAGCTCAATCTGGCTTCCGGGCTAATCATAGCACAATCACTGCACTAGCAAAAGTAGCCAATGATTGGATCTCTGCTATAGATGCTAAGAAGGTAACTGGTGCAGTCTTTTGGACCTCAGCAAAGTTTTTGATACTGTTGATCGTAAATATTAGTCAATTGCCTTGCAAAGTTGGGTGCCACATACCACCACCCAGTGGTTCTCTAGCTACCTAACTGGAAGATTCCAAAAGTAAAGGCGGAAGGCTTTTTCTGCTGCCTTGCAAGTTGCAAGAGGAGTCCCCAAGGATCCATCTTAGGCCCTATCTTGTTTTCTTTGTACATTAATGACTTAGATGCTAACATATCTACGTCCAATCTGCACTTTTTGCAGATGATACTGTGTTGTATACTTCTGGCTCATCGTTATCTGAAGTCAAGGAGTGCTTCAGCGGACTTACACAACTTGAGCATAATCTAATAAAGGCAAAGCTTCTGCTCAATGCTAAGAAGACTAAAGCGATGATATTCTCGCAAGTGCTGGCACAGGCCCCCAATACCCTTGCCCAAGACTTCATTGTCACCACGCTTAAACGAGCCTCTGGAAGTTGTAACCAAATTTAAATATCTGGGTATCTGGATTGACAATAAATTATCTTTCAATGACCACGTCGAAGATGTCTCTAGAAGGTTAAAAGCAAGGTTAGGTTTCTTCTACAGAAATAGGCCCTTCTCCCCTTGAAACTCGAAACAAGCTTGTACAGGCCACTTTTCTCCCCTACTCGACTATGGCGATGTAATCTATTCCTCCACCACTCTTGCAAATCTAAGTAAACTGGACATCCTTTATCACGTCGCATTCGGTTCGTACCAACTCCCTTACGGTTCGCACCACTGTACTTATATGCAGCTGTTGGTTGGACATCCCTTACTACTAGGCAGCCTGCTCCATGCTGGGCTATGGACTCTTAAACTGCTCCTTCAGAAATTGCCAAGCTATCTCTCTTCCCTTATTAGTATCTCACATAGTGCATACTTGTTAAGAAAATCTGACTTTATTATGCTTGACATACCAAGGCCAGCGGACTTCCTTTGGTAAGCGATGCTATGCATATGCCCTTCCCTCCATTTGGAACCACTTACAAACCATACTGAAACTAACTAGCACAGTTTCAATAAACTTCTACAAATCGCTAAGTTCAGCCAAAATAAAAGACACCTGTAACTGTCATTAAGTCTCTTCCTTCCCCATGTGTGCCATATTTATCCATTGGTAAGGTATAATTGATTTGTCATATTAACTGCTTTCCCTTCCCCTTCTACTCCTGGCTTTATCTATGCTTACGCTCCACTGCTACTCTATCAAATCACTCCTCCCCCATATCAGTTGTAGTCTTTTGTTTGTTCTAGCTGCCAAAATATATGTATTGGACACACCAGTCATCATGTTTCATTTATCAGTATGCAACCTGTAAGTCACTTCCCTGTCTCATATCAATGTTTACCACCTGCGGTCACCCTATGTGGTACCTTTGTATGTATATCCAGCCTGTATCATGTAACGTGCATTTCATGTATATACTGTTATTACCTATCTGTGTTTGTACTTTAAGTGTTTATGTCACAGGACCTCCTTGTGAATGAGCTTGCTCAATGGAGTTTTCCTGCAATAAACTTGAACTTGAACACAGACAGACACTTAAGCAATTGGAGAACACAAGCGATAAAACTAGGGTAAGTATGAGGGGAGAAGTTATTAGTCCTGAGAAGGGTCCTATCATAAGGGGAGAAGATTGCATGAGACTTCTGGAAGTTATCAATGATAAAAATTAAAGGAGAAATACATCTAGAGTTAACAGGGACTCTTCAGAGTTCCATAGAGATCCATGTAATACCCCATATGGGGATGAACTGTCAAATGTCCTTCTGACCCTCTCATTTCTTCTAAGTGAGGTTAATCTTTTTTATAGGTATCTAATGGATCAAGCCCCCCTTCCAGTCTCAGACTGCAGTCCATGGGTACCCCTACCTACTCAAGGATGTGAGTGAAGAGGTGACAACCCTTTAACCCTTCTCAAGTGGATGGTCAGCCATCCTATTACCAACAGAGAACGACAAGTTACTATCCCTTGGGATTCAAGGGGATGGGATTAATCCCACTCCAGCTGACCCCAAAGGATTTAGAAAGCATAGCTAAAAATGTCAAAAGGGTGAATAAAAGGGAGGACAGGCAGACTCCAATGTGTGGAGAAGGCAGTGCAGGTGAGAGATGTAAGACCAATCATATTGGAATGAGAAGACTAAAATAAAATGTATCCAGTTTTGTATGGAACCAGAGGTATGGGATGAAACAGTAGAGACGAGGGGACAGGGAGTTCCGCAGAGGAGATAGGAGATCTAGTAGCCATCACTCTTAGTACATATCACATGGGGGCTGCACTAAAGCATATATGATGAAACAACAAAATGACAACTCCCTTAGGCAATCTGAGGATAGGCTCAAGTCAGCCTACCATGGGATTGGCAAGCAAAATATGAATCATAGAGAATTTATTATGTGCTTTGTCAATGGCTATAAACCATACATCCAGAGAAACCTAGTTCTTGTAAACATATGGGAAATGCCTCTTTCCCAGACCTGGTTAAGGCTGCTCTGTCAATGGCTGAGGCAGGGAAATTCAATGAAAACATCCCCAAGACAAGTAAAGAGATGTCACTACCAAAAATGGATCTTCAGGTGCATTGGAAGGAACCCAAACCCTATGGTGTTCCTATCAGTAACTTGTCCCCAAATGTAACCACTCCTTTAGGTTGTGTCCATACATATTCAAATCAAGGGAATCTGATAAAGTAAAATTATAACCTGTGTAACAGAGCAAATATTAGGCCATCTGTGAAGTTTCTCCCCCAGACCCAACCAATACCAACTGCATAACCAACCAGTGTAGAATACAGGCTGCCGTGATGTTAGACCCAGAGAGTTAGTTAACATTGCAGGTTCAGAATACAATGCTCCTGTAGATACAGGGTCTAACCATACTTTAGTCAATTTACAGGTAATATCAGGAAAGACATACTATTTGGAAGGGCCTCAAATTATAGGTATATATATGGAAATGCGTTCCCCTCACAGAAGGTCATCACGACTGTAACATCGAGGTTTGATTCCCATAACATGAGTGTTTTAGGGATAGCTATGATTGAGGAAGTGGTCCTGGGAATGGATTGGATAATGTTGGTTCAGTACATATATGCAGTGAACTGCTCAGTTCCCCCCCATTGGTTTGGGACCAGATCCTCATGCAGTGTAACCACCCACAACTTGACAAAATAAAGCTCAGGAATATATTGTGAAAGTACATGTCCCTATATGTGCAGACAAAAAAAACCAAAAACAAAACAAAAACAAGCATAACTGTTTAGACATACCCTAGGGGAAATCTGAGGAGAGGACATAAACTGCAAAGACAGTACCCAATCCCAATTATGGTAAGGGGTTAATTAAAACCACAATTTGCTGAGCTCTTGGATTTACATATCATTAAAAGAGTGAGGGCTAAGACAAACTCTCCTTTGCTACCAGTAAAAAAGTCAGATGGTATGACACAACTAGTGGTTGACTATAGAACATTAAATAGGCAGACTGAACCCTACACAGTACAAAACACTCACATGCAAGCCACTTTGGACACACTGGAGCTAAAGAAGTATGATACCACCTTAGATCTAGCTAATGGGTTTTGGCCAGTCCCCTTTCAGGAGGAGGACCAAGACAAAACAGCTTTTTCCTTTAAGGACAGCAGTATTCATGGACCAGGTTCCCTCAAGGCTTCATGAATTCTCCAGGGATATTCTCAGAGGCATTTGTAAAAACCTTGAATGTTATTGAGGGGGTGGAGTTTTAGGTAGATAATATCTACTTTTCACATGATTTAGAATCAGAACATTTAGCAGGCCTTGAACTGGTCCTTGCGAAGTTGCAATCTGCTGGATTTAAAGTAAACCTTAAAAAAAAGTCAGACAGGGAGATTAGAGGTAGAGTTCTTAGGTACTACAATATCCCCACAGGGAATAGGATTATAGCAACAGTTCAAAGGCAAAATTACAACCTCAAAGTCCCCCAAAGACCATTAAACAACTCCAAAAGTATACTAGGGCTGTTGAACTTTGCAAGATGTCAAGTCCCAGACTATAGCAAGCCCCTTTATGAGAAGACCAAAGGGAACGCTAAACTTACATGGACCACTGAGGACCAATCCCATCTAGATTTATTAAAATAGGTGGTACAAGCTAGTGTAATTACATCAGTTAGAGATATTACCAACCCCCTTTTCATTCAAATCACAGTAGGCGATGAATCCTATGTGACACTCAAGCAGGGACAAAATTCTGACAGGGAGGTACTTTGGTTCTTGGGAAGACATTCATCTGAACCGAAAATAATTTTATGGTTGAGGAAAAGATTCTGGTGACTATTACTCTGGCACTTACAGTTTTCAGACCCAATTACCAATCAGAAAGGATTACAATACTAGTTCTGGTCCCTATCCCCATTATACTCCAAAGGAAAACAGATACTTTTAGGAAAGCCATGCACTAAACGTGGTATCCATGGGAAATCCTGTTAAGTGCATCCTTGTTACACTTTGAATACAACTCACAAGAAAATCACTTACCTGCACTAACTGAGTAGGAGGTCCTTGCCACAGATATACTTTGGCATACGAAAATGCTGAAGTCTGACACAGGAGCCTGAAAATTATATTCTGACAGTTGATATCCCGACAATTGGGAATTGTTCACAGTGGAGTTTTTTTTCTATGTTTCGGGGGAGTTTCACCCCCCCCCCCACATCCTCTTATTTTTTGATTGCCAACTCCTCGTGGGCAATTCCCAGATATAATTTTCTGGCTCCTGGGTGTCGGACTTCAGCATTTAGGGAATGCTGTAATACTCCCCTTGCCACTGCTGAGGCAAACCTCCACCCATAATGACTCCTTGTTTATTGCAATGGATCCTACCAAAAGTGTCAAGGTAATGGCTGGGCAGGAATTGGTATAGCGACAGAGAGATTGCCAGAATGACAAAGTAGCCTTGGATAACCAGATTTTTCTCCTGGTTGCATCATCTTTGGCACAAGAAGTGGAGGTTTGTGCCAAGAAAAAGTAACTGCTATGTTTGGTAGTCAATCTGAGGTTCTAATCCTTACTGACTCAAATTATTTCCAGAAAGCCTTCACCCACTATTTAGTAGATTGGGTTAACAATAGCTTTACAGATTGCAGACATAAATCCATAGACCACTGAAAGGGTTTGGAAAATATTGCTGCTTTAAAAACAACTACTTTCCCTGCCACCCTGTTTGCATTGAGGGTTGAGGTGCTGGACACCACACCTTGCATCATGCTGGCGACCCGGGTTCGGATGTGAGCCCGGGTTGTCAGGGGTCAGTAGGGGAGGATAGGATTGAGCATCCAGAGGACTACTCTCCTATCCTGGGGAGGGACGTGGGTCTGTGCCACTCTGCAGCAGCCTCTGGGGATGCCTGAAGGCACTACTAGAGTTGGTGTAACGGAGGGAGGAGTGCAGTGGACATCAGCACATCAGTGCTAGACATCATTGCATGTCTGCACTCCCGGGGGAATAATTGGAGGAAAAATATGGCAGCACTGTCCACAGCAGCTTGATGGCCACACTTCCTGAGCCCAGAGGGGCTCGGCACAGAAACCAGGGATGTATTAGTTCCTGGCCTGGTGTGGGGACTGGGGGGGGGTCCCTTTCACGGGTACAGCTGCATATGCTAGCTAGCCCGGGCAGATGTGTCTTGGTGGTTGCAGGAGATAAGGCAGATCAGTAGCTGCACAGGAGAGAAAATAGAAATATGATAACAAAAATAATAAAAAAAAAAAAATATTTTCCACCTTAGGTTAGTCCACCTTAGGGAACATAAACTGGAGGGTGGTATAAATGTTGAGGCAGATGCTGAGGCAGATAAATTATCAAAGGAGGCTTGCTTTAAAGAGCTGGCAACCTCTGTGGCCTGCCATGTAGACCTGACCTGCTGCCAGGCCAAGCTTCTTGTGTTCAAGGACAATGGCATGATGCAGCCTAGGCCCCTGCTGAAGACTGCTACCACAAGGATGGCCAGCTCTGCAACCTTTGAAGTCATCTACAATAGTTGGTGCTGGGGTCATTGCCTCCACCCTGTTCAGAACTTTATTTGTAGGGGACAGTTCCTCTGATCTGAGATAGTTGGTTATGGAAGGATGCAAGCAAGATATCTCCTATTAACATGGGGGGGGCAATCAAAAAAGCACATCTAGACACAGGGGACCTATATGGTTCAGTGGACATGTGAACCAATGTACATAATTGCATTGCTTGTATATGCAACAATCCAAGTAGAATACAGAGGGGAGATGCCCCATTACATCTTCCTGCCTCTGGAATTTGAGACATAGCATATATGGACTTTATAGGACCATTACTGAAAGTCACGGGAGGATTTAAGCATGCACTAATTGTGGTAGACCAATTTTCTGGATATCCTTTCATTTTCCCCTCTAAAGATTATACGACCACCACCATCACTAACCATTGTTTAAAGACACTCATCCTAGACAACTGAATACCTGCATTATTGAAACAGACAGAGGTGGTCATTTTACAAGTGACTTACTCAAAGCTGTTTGGAAAGCCATAGGGAGAAAATTGTTACATGTCCCACCCAGAAAGCTCAGAGAAGCTGGATGGACTAAGCCAAGCCATTAAAATGGCCATCAGGAAAGCATTGCAGTCCAAAGGAACAAAATGAACAGATTAAATAACTTGGGTTTTGATGGGGATACAAAATCAGGTACATACAGTAGCCAGTTTCACACCATTTGAACTATTTTACAGCCAAATGATTAACACACCACTGTCACTAGCTTCTGCTTCTTTTTCAGCTCCCTAAACCATTAACTTCCTTCTTAAAGACATAGAAGCTGCATGTGAGATTGGGCTTTGTAACTACCAATAACATCATCAGGACACACACTCCCTTAAATGGATTACAAAAGTAGGAAATATGGTGGCATGGAAGACCTTCTTTAGGAAGAAAAATATAATTTCAACCAACATACTGCCCACTGACACCTATCCAGAAGATTTTGGCCCACATATTCGAAAGAGATGCGTGACGCATCCCTAGATTTGCCCACGCATCTCTGGACTTGCGATGGCCATTGGGGGCATGGCAATATTCAGAAGCCCCCAATGTGCCACACAAATCAAACTGTGCCATGGCACAGAATATTGCAATGTAGGCATGCAAATTGGGGGTCCCTATTGCATATTCCCTGCATCGCAATATTCAAACTTCCCCTGGTGAAGACACGGCCAGATGCGTCGGTGCAAAATTAGGAATCCAAAACCCTGTCCTAACTTTGTGCCAGGCAGGGTGATGCCTCACACACAATCCAGGGCCAGTCACATGACCCCCCCCACAGCTCCAATCACTTTGTGCCATAAACAGTAAATCATATCCTCTTTTCCATAGTGTAGTGTCCCCCCTTCCCACCTGATCACTGAGTGGCAGTACAAAGCATCATAACCCCATTTCCATAGTGTAGTGTCCCCCTTCCCGCCCTGATCACAGACTGTCATAAAAATATAAACATATCCCCATTGCCATAGTGTAGGGTCCCCTCTCCATGTCTCTGATCCCCAGTGAAAGAAAATACCCATGCCCCGAACGCATCCTTTCCATAGTGTAGGGTCCCCCCCATCCCAAATATGGAGTGTCAGTACAGTACAGTACATAATATCCCCATTCCACAGTGTAGTGGGCCCCCCTCCCCAGCCCTGATCCCTGGTAGAATGAAACACCCCCAAGTTCTCCATATCCATAGTGTAGGGCCTCCCCTCCCATCCCCAAGTACTATACATGATACACATTACAAGGAGTCCCTGATTTCCATAGTGTAGTGTTTCCCCACCCCGGTAGGCAGTAACCCCCCTCCCTGCACTCTCCCAACCTGACATGTGCTAGCGACTGGCACAGCTCTCCACACCCTGCCACAGCTAGCCACTGACTGATCAGTACCCGAGCTCATACAGTACATAATACATACTCCATTTCCAAGACCATTTTTATAATCCCTGTTACAACGGTCATGTACAGCCTGATCACCATGACACATGAATTCTACCTGTCAACATTATATCCTCTAGCACTGCTGAATGACTGTAATGTTACATTCTGAGTCTGAATCAGGATTCTTAAACTGTTGGTGGAAGAACTATTTTATTAAAAAGCTCCCTCTCAATGAGGAAAACATTAAAAAAGTACACTTTTAACACTTTTCTTTTGGAATAATTTATATAATAGCAATAAAGCACTCCCAGGAGTTAGATTAACAGCCAGTTAATCACCCCCTAAGGGCACTGTGGCAGTTGGCTGCACCTTGTGCCACATTACACCTCCAGGGGGTGATTAACAGAACATTAACATAACCCCTGGTCATACCTTATTGCTTAATTAATGTAAGGCTGTCAGAATGCTAACAGCCAATCAGATTGCAACATTTCTGAGACCCTTTTTATGTTTGCTTGCACGCGCAGTGCACAAGAAACATTTATTGAGATAGTACAGCATTGCAGAGGTGTGGCAGCGTTGTGGCCAATGCAGCGGACACTTTAATGGGCGTGTCCCTTGGCCACTAGTTAATGCTGAAGCTGCCAATGACAGCAGTTTCAGAGTGAGCGCTGCACTTGAAAGAAATCTGCCGCTGCAATCAGGGGCAGTTTTGTCATTGCAGCAGCAGTCCCCCGCACACAGCAGGACAACAGATTTAAATGTTAGCTCCCTCCCACTACTGCTGCCAGCCCCGCACCCTCCGTTCCCTGTCGCACCGGCATATTGCAGTGGCAGCTCCCTCCTCCCTCCCAACCAGGGACACAGCTGGGCAACAAATTTAAATGTTAGCTCCCTCCCATTACTGCTGCCCACCTGCACCCTCTGTTCTCCATCCCCTGCTGACATTGGTGTGCTCAATCCCCGTGTCAGCATGTATCCCCCCTTCCCCCATTAATGTGGCACACTGGGAGCCCACCACAATGTGCCAAAAAATACTTCTTTAATGTTTCCAACACTGAGATGCCCACTCCCGGTGTTGGATACGCTGCCCCCCCCATGCCCCTATGTTCTCAGCTGACCTCAGGTGCCCAATCCCCGGGCTGGCATTGATCCCCCCCTTTCAGTACTCTGGCACACTGGAAGCCCACTCCAGTGTGCTGAAATCTGTTTTGTTACTGTTTCACCTGTAAGAAAGACAACAGTCCCACAATGTCTTTTTTTTTTTTAAAACCTGTAAAAAAGAAAATGGTCCCTCATCATTTCCACCAGCACACCTCCCCCAACCTGCACCCTCCCTCTGCTCACCCCACCTCCCCGCAGCCCCCTCATCCATACTTACCTCCAGAGGTTGGGAGCAGCAATCTTCTGTGGACCGGGAACACGTCTGAACTCTTCAAAGACCAACCGGGAACAGAAGAAATGAAAGTAAGCCCTATAATGGCAGTCAAGGGAGTTTTCAACTTAGGTTGATATCTCAGCCCATTTTTAGAGTTTTGGTCCCAAATTTTCAACATGGGGTTCCTGGGACCCCACCTCATGAACACTGGCACTGTTGTATCATTTCTCAGTCCTGAAAGGCGATATCGTGGTCGCTGCATGGAATCACCATTTGGGATCAATTAACAAAATGACACTGCCACTGTTCATGAGGTGGGGTCCCAAAAAGCCCTTGTTGCAAATTTGGTGAAAAAAATCCAAAAAATGACTGTGTTATGAGCGCCCGTTGCGCAGTTTCTTCACACGCTCATAACTTCATCAATTTTTAGTATTTTCACTCCAGATATCCAACATTGCCATTTTTTCACACCCCCTTATGAGCAGTACAGCTGTCATTTTTTTGCATCCTTCCTGAAATGTGTTTTTGTGCGAAATCAACTTTTGGGACAAATTAATGAAATCACAGTGCCACTCTTCATGAGGGGAGGTAGTAAAAAGGTCATGTTGAAAATTTGCTGAAAACATTCCAAAAAATGACTGCGTTATGAGTGTGCATTGCACAGTTTTTATGCACACTCATAACTTCGCCACTTTTTGATATTTTCCCTCCAGATTTTCAACATTGCCATTTTTTTCACACCTTCTCATGAACAGTACAGCTGTAATATTTCACATCCTGCCTAAAAATGTGTTTTCGCACCTGTGGTGCCAAATGGCACACTCGCTGTGCAAAATCACCTTTTGGGATTGAGTAATGAAATGACACTGCCACTGTTCATGAGATGGGGTCCCAAAAAGCCCATGTTGAAATTTTTGAGCAAAAATACCAACAAGTGCCCGGGACGTTAGGGTTTCCAACCGTGATGCCCACCCTGTACAGACTGACAGGCATTGGGGGGGTGACTTGGGGTTGTCGGCTGTAATGCTCATGCCATTCCACCCCACCCTGCAGCCACTGACAGGCACTGAGGTGTGCCTTGGGGTCTTCGACCCTAACGTTCACACCATTTTCCAATACTGCACCCATCTCAGCTTATTTCCTTATGTAATGGGGTGAGCATAAGGGCCGGAGACCTCAGGGCACACTGCAACACCTGTTGGTGTCTGCAGGGTGGGGTGAGGTTGAGCCGTGTTATGACTGACCAAAGCACACCCAATGCCTGTCAGTCTCTACTGCAGGGGGTGGGGTTGGATTACTTCAGTTCTTCACTGCCATTCCTATTATGCATCTCCAACTCCTGCACTACCAATGGCAGTACCGGCAAGCAAACATTTGGCATTGACAAATGCTTGTTATAATTGTCTCTTAGTGTGCTTCTGTTCCTCCCTTTCCCTCCCCACCCCGCCCCAATGCAGCTGGAAATAATTTGTTACCTTCTCAGTAGGTCTTTCCTGGTGAAATGTTTGAGATATATAAATAAGCAAATAAATATTAAATAAATAAATAGAATATACGTTCACATTGTAAAAATATTTATATACACTTAGACTGAGACTGCTTTTCTTCACCATTATGCATTTCAATTTGCAATGTTCCAGAATTAGCATTTAATACTGGATACTTGGTAAAGCAAAATGCTAGATATTTTTGGGTTTACAGTTTATAGGATGACAAGATAGATTGGTTACAATGATGATTTCTTTCCTACATACATTGTAATAAGATGTTCACATACTGTGAATTGCATTATATGGGAAGTATTGCATTGACTCTCTGTACTGAGTAACATAAATACAGACACTTCATATGTGCATTAAATAATGGAAACACTTACAAAACAAACATAACACACCTAATAAATTCTTAAAGAAATCCATGTTCTCGAATCCAGTAGTCTAAATTTCTTTTGGAACATATTAAGGATCATACTAAGGATAGGAGAGGAGCAAAAGTCTAATTAGCCCATCGAGCTCCTAAAATTACATATAATAGGTTAAAGATTTGTTTGTACTTTCATAAGCAAGAGTTTTAACAGGAATAATTGATTGTGTAACTCTTCTTTGTAGTTTTTCAATTCTATTTATGTCTTTCTGCTTAAAAGGGCTTCATAGTTGAGAGACATAATCAAAATATGGTCTAACATAGGCCCGGTATAGTGATAATAGAATGTATGGATCTCTGGAAGTTATATTATGCCTAATTGCCCACCAAATTCTATTAGCTTTACTAATAATATTTGAAATATGAAGGTCAAAATTTAAATCGGAGTCAATAATGATACCAAGATCTCTTTCATTGTTCTTACTAGCTAACACTTCATTGTACAAATAGTGCTGGTTTTTGGGATTGTTTTTACCGAAATGTACAACACTACATTTTGAAGTATTAAACTTCAGATTCCATTTAATGGACCAGGCCTCTAAAATATTGAAATCCTTTTGGATAGCCTCAGAGTCTACAAACGTATTGCAAATATTAGAAATTTTCCAATCATCCACATATTTTTAAATGTTGCTTTGAATGTTCTGTGATAAATCAGAAATGAATATTTGAAACATAGCAGGTGCCAAAACCAATCCTTGAGGGACACCACTTTTAACTGCTTGCCAGTTTGACTTATGGCCATCAACAATAACTCTCTGTTTTGTATCCTTTAACCAGTTTGCTATCCAATGTATAAATAGGGGATTGATGTTGTGAGTTTGCAGTTTTTGAATTAGTGCCCAATGAGATGCAGAGTCAAAGGCTTTTTTGAAATCCAACAGAACCACATCACATGGATTTTTGTTATCAAGGCTGTCACTAATGAAGTCATCAAAGCTCACTAAATTGGTTGCCCATGAGTGGCCCTTAACAAAGCCATGTTGGCTAGAATCAGTTACTGCTAGGGACAACGCAAGTTCATTCTTAATTACTCTTTCTAAAATTTTACAAGAAATAGGGGTAAGACTGATAGGATGATAATTGTCAGGGGAGCTTTTTTCTCCTTTTTTAAACAATAAGATTACATTTTCTCTCTTCCAATTGGAAGTCACGAGACCGGAGTTTAAACCTTTTTCAAATATTGTCTTAAGGGGCAAACACAGGTGATCTTTTGTTAATAAAATGATGTCTCCTGATATGTCATCTGGACCAGGAGAGGAGCCTTTCGTAATTTCTTTGAGTTTGTTCTTAATGGTGTCTAAGGGGATATCCATTCTACTATGTATGGGACCTAGGTCAATATCTCTGTTAACTTTACTGAATGCATTGCAGAAATGTGAATTGAACACATCAGGCATCTCCATGGGCTGAGATACAACTAGTTCATTTATAATTAAAGGTCCTACCGTACATTCTTGTTTTTTAATAAAGTTTATGTAGCTAAACAGTATTTTGCTATTTTGTTTTTGAGCTTGCATAACAATGTATTTTTTGTATCCAGTTTTGCTTTTCTGACTTCTTTTTTGCATTTCTTTTGAATTTTTTAAATGCTAACATAGTTTTTGCACACGTGTTAGCAGTATATTTCTTAAACATTTTATTAATCTTTTTAATAATTTTCTTTGAACTACTAGATAACCATTTAGGGTGTAGACAAGATCTTATTTTCTTTATTTTTGGAATGAATTTATTGGCTTCTATCTAAACTAACATTTTTAAATGAAATCCACATATATTCTATATGATCGTAGTTTACAGTAGTAGCCACAGACACTGCCAGCTATTGCCCCAAATTTCTGTGATATTTCCAGAAATATCTCCTGCTTCCTGCTTTTCCACAGTAGTGGCAGCAGAGAGAAACTCTTCAGAAATTTCACGAAATATTTGGAAATAGCTGGCAATGTCTGTGGCTACTACTGTAAATGGTCGACCCAGTTAACACTGACCAAATGATTGTTTAAAGCAGTTATATCTGCTTTATACAGTGAAAATACTTCTGTCAATTTTGCTGACTAAAAAAAAAATGCAACACAAAGATTGAATATAACCACATAGTGGTCACTATTTCCTAAAGGTGCTGAGACCTTGCAGTTAGTAATACTTAGAGATTCATTACCAAGGACAACATCCAGGATGTTTAACCCCCGAGTTGGAGAAGTTACATATTGTAATAAATTCATCTCTTCATAGGCATGTAAGAAGTCTCTTGAATCTTGAGATGTGGCCGATTTATTTGCCCAGTTAATGTCGCTCAGATTTAAATCCCCCATAAATATGATATTACCTGTATCTGCCGCTGATGCCATTTCTGTAAGGATCTCACTTAAAATTGACCCCTGAGAGTCAGGTGCCCTATAACAGAGCCCTAATATAAAGTTTTTGTTATTATGATTTTTTTACATTCAGCCAAAGTGACTGAACAGTACTTAACTCTTTTTTGATTTTGTTTGAGATGTTACTCACAGTTAGAGATGATTTAATAAATATTGCAATACCCCCACCTTTCCAATTTAATCTACTTAGGTAAAACAGGGTAAAGCCAGGAATAAACTTATCCCAAGCAGTGTTTTGTGGCCACCAGGTCTCGATAATACCAATTATATCTGGATTGTCATTTTTTACTCTTAATACAAGTTCATTGAATTTATTTCCTAAACTACGAGCATTTATAAGCTGGATTTTTCGTTAATCTCTTAGAATCTGCTAATAAGCATGATAAACAGGAAAAGGAAGTGAATTGGTTAGATTTCCCCCGATCTAACAGTTTAAATTGATGGTTGGAACAAACTTTTGAAAATATTGGCAAAGTTTGTTTACCCGTATTTGTTCAAATGCAGGCCATCCCTGGCAAACAGATTGTAGTTTTTATAAAAAGTGCTCCAATGGCTAATAAAACTAAACTTTTCTAAAGTTCACCAGTTTTGTAGTCTTGCATTGATACACTTGATGGTATTATTCTTTTCCTGACTTGCAAGGGGAATTGGTAAAATACCAGGAATAAATACATTGCAGTTCTTAGATTTAATACGTTTTCCCAACTCAATGATATCACAGCAAATGTCTTTTTCATGGGAAAAAACCTACATTATCAGTACCAACATGGATAATAACATTAGATGGTTGGGTTACTAATAGGTCAATTCTAGATGTAATGTCCTCAATTTTAGCTCCAGGAAAGCAATGGACAGAAATCTGATTATTGTCAATGTTGCATAGTTGTGAGTCTATATATTTTATAATCGAATTTCCAATAATAATAGTGGGAAATGCAATAGCAGGAGCACAATTTGTCTGGGTAGAGTCAGTCTGATTAGTCAATAAAGGTTCAAATCTATTTCTAGAACAGAAAGACTGGTTAGGAGCACTATCCGGGGAGGCGGGGACATTCAAGTGTTGTAGAAGGCATATACTCAGCTCTTCTACACTTTTTAAATTTCTGTTTCGGGAGAGATTCCCAACCATCATCCATTTCTAAATCAGAGGATAGCTCTCTATGTCTTTTATTAGCATGAAGGGAAACATTAGATGGAGAGGCCTGAGATATAGAAGATAGATGAGTTCCTTTATCTAATATGGGACAGTCATGGCCTGCCAACTCCGGGTTTGTTTGCGGGGCTGATATTTCACTGTCTGCCAGGGATTGTTGCACTGAAATAGTTTGAAAGTTACAATCCTGCAATATGATGCCATTTGATGTCACATTTTTCATATTAGAAGAAATAGGAATGTTTCTAACCATATTATCTATGAAGTTTTCTAACTCCCTAATTTCTTTGGCTGCTTGCAGTTCTTTGGTAAGTATAGTGATCTCTGGTTTTAGCGCTATTAATTCTGTGCAAAAGGAACAGTTTACTGCCATAGGCAAGCTGGAGACAGAAGGTACATAAAGTAGCACATGGTTACAAGAATAGCAAATCAGTAAAACATTCCCTGTATTGAGGGACAGTGTAAATGTTTCAGCTACACTAGCCATTTTACAAATGAAAGTAAGGAGATGTTTTACCAACAAACCGTGGTTACCTGTTAAGCAATAAAGGGTAAACTGCCCTGCTGAACCTGCTGACTACGTTGGACACTCTGGACATGCGCACAGAGGTGGGCGTGTCTCTCTGCACATGGAGTCACCCACTCACCCATGCACGCTTGTTCCACATCATTATGTGAATGTTTTCTAGCCGGGACATGGATGTCACAAACAGTCACGTGACCGATACTGGGTGTCATGACTTCAAACGATTGAATGTCTAAAATTAAATATGTGCTAAATCTCTCTCTCAGCAGGAGTCCGAATAGCTGTCTAAAGTTGGGAAACAGCTACCCCCACACAAAACAGATGTATATTAAAGGTCTCAGCCAGTATTGTAGTCCTTACAAGGACTACACTTCCCAGGAGCAACATGGCTAAGTTGCAGCTAGCAATACAGTTTTCAACACTTAAAAAATAGGCACGCATCAGTTAAAGAATCAAAGCATGAACTGGAGCCTGTCTCACAGCTTTTGGCTGTCCCACAGGTCGGTCCTGCTTGTAATCCTCCACAGTTTGGTTTAGCAAATGGTATTTCTGCTCACTATGTGAACGTTTTGTAGCCAGGACCCGGAAGTCATGAACAATCTTTCATAAAAATATCAGTCCCTTTTTCTTCTAACACAAGAATAAAAAGAGAACTCTTTTTCTATATTTAATGTTTATTAACACAACAGAGCACATCAGAAAATAAACACAAACCAGCATACAAAATATAGATCTTGCAACACGGAATTGTAACAGGGAGTGTTGTTATGTACCATTCATGTGAAGAAGAATAAAAAAAGAAAAGAAAAAAGAGTAAATGGGAAAGGTATCCATAGTCTTAAAAAATGGTATATGACGTAGGGCACCAGCAGGGCAGGGTTCTCCGGCACACAGCAAGCTACAATCACAACCAAAAGAAAACAATGGGCTCAAGAGAGGCCTGTGGGGACTGTCTCTTGTCAAAAAGGGACAAGTGGGCCAGAACAAGTTGTTATGGGGTCCATTGCTTGTCAGTAGATGCATAATAGAAGACCCAGGGCCTCCAGTGTGATTCAACTTGCTCCTGGCATTTCTGTTGGATGGCTGTAAATGTTTCCATGTCATATATTTCCAGCATACTAGAATGACAAGACCCCAGTGAAGAGAACTCCTTTTGATAGTTAGGATGGGATCCTTGTTGAGCCAACAGAACTTGACCCTGGGTGATCCAATACTTTACAATTTTAACTGTGAACATGAATTAAACATAATACTTAAATTAGATTAATTAGGGATAAATGACAACCAAGGAAGGGGCTGGAGTAGAACAGTGAGACAGTCTAGGGAGGTCAAATCATGGAAAGCCATGTGTGCAAATGCCAGGAGCCTTAGCAACAAGATGGAAGATCTGGAGGCTGTCATGGTGCAGTCAGACCTGGACATTGTGGCCATCACTGAAACCTGGTGTAATGATAACCACAACTGGGAGATGGCCATACCTGGCTACAACATATTCAGAAGAGACAGAGCAGGCAGGAAGGGAGGAGGAGTGGCACTCTATGTAAAAATGACATAAGAACACAGAGATCCAGGAGGAACAAAATGGGGAGAGATACTGTGGGTTAAGCTGAAAAGGAAAATGGGGACAGCCATCCGCACAGGTGTGGTCTATGAGACCACCAGCCCAGGAGGAAGAAACAGATAGGAGCTGATGCTAGCCATCCAAAGGATGGCAGACAAAGGAAATGTAGTACTGGTTGGAGATTTCAATATTCCAGGCGTGGACTGGAGCATCCCAGCAGTAGCATCTACTAGACAGATTTATCCTGGACTCTCCCAGGGTGCCTTCTCAAGCAACTGGTCATGGAACCTACTCGGTAGAAGGCAATACTGGACCTTGTGCTCACAAACAGGGACAGTGTGATGGGGTAACAGTGGGGAGCACCTGGGAAACAGTGACCACCAGTCATTGTGGTTTGAAATCACAGAAAGAGCAGAACCAAAACCACACAAAAATACGTATCCTGGATTTTAGGGGGGCAGACTTTGGGAAAATGGGGAGATACTTGAAAGAGGCATTAAGGGGAATGGGACAGGAATCAGGGGTTGAGGAACAGTGGGCAGTATTTAAAATGGGGATTACAAGAACAACAGAATTATGTATTAAGCAGGTTAGCAAGAGGAAAAGGAAGAGGAGACCATTATGGTTTTCCAAAGAGGTAGCAAAGAAAGTGAAAGCCAAAAAAATTGCATTCAGGCAATACAAAAAGACACAGGCAGAAGGGGATAGGGAGAAGTACCAGGAGAAGCAAAGGGAGGCAGGGAGGTCAGTAAGGGAAGCCAAAGCTCAGACAGAAGAACACATTGCAAAATCAGTGGGTAGAGGGGACAAAACCTTTTACAGGTACATAAGTGAAAAAAGAAAGACAAAGGGAGGGATAGTGAGACTGAAGGGGGAGGATGGGGGCCGCGTGGAGGATGACAACAGTAAAGCTGACATATTGAACAGGTATTTCTGCTCAGTCTTTACTGAGGAAGAGGAGGGTAATGGGTCTGAAGGGAGTACAAGGGTGAGAATGGTGCAGAAATGGACACAAGTCCCTTTACACGAGAAAGGGTCCTGAAGGAACTGGAAGTAATAAGAGTTGATAAAGCAATGGGGCCAGATGGGGTGCACCCCAGGGTCCTTAAAGAACTAAGAGAGGTGGTGGCTGAACCTCTGGCTATCCTGTTTAGTCGATCACTGGAAACAGGGAGGTACCCAAAGACTGGAGGATAGCAGATGTAGTCCCCTTATACAAAAGTGGGAACAAAGAGGAAGCGGGGAACTACAGACCAGTCAGCCTCACCTCGGTAGTGGGGAAGATCATGGAAGCACTACTGAAGGAGAGATTGGTGGAACATCTGGTTGCCAATGGACTACAGGACCCAAGGCAGCATGGTTTCACCAGGGGAGGTCATGTCAGACCAACCTCGTTGAATTTTTTGACTGGGTGACTAGGGAGGTGGATCAGGGAGGGCAGTGGACATGGCCTATCTGGACTTCAGCAAGGCCTTTGACACTGTGCCACATAAAGTCTATTACACAAACTGGGAATATGGGTGTGGGCAGGACAGTAGTGTGGTGGGTAGGTAACTGGCTGGGTGGCAGGACACAGAGGGTGGTGGTACATGGCTGTCACTCCACAGAGGGAAGAATGACCAGTGGGGTTCCACAGGGATCAGTGCTGGGACCGGTCCTATTCAACATCTTCATCAGTGACATGGTGCAGGACCTAGAAGGCAGAATTTCACTGTTAGCTGATGACACAAAGCTCTGTAACAGAGGAGACACACCAGAGGGTGTAGACAGAATGAGAAGCAACCTGCAGAAACTTGAAGAATGGTCAGGGTTTGGCAGTTGAAATTCAATGCAAAGAAGTGCAAGATAATGCATATGGGGCACAAAACCCTGGCACAATATATCAGTTGGGGGTGAGGATATACATGCACCAAGCAGGAAAGGGATCTTGGGGTTATCATCTCTGATGACCTCAAGGTAGGAAACAGTGTGACAAGGCAGCAGGTAAAGCAAATAGGATGCTGGGATGTATAGACGGGGCATCACCAGCAGGAAAAGGGAGGTCATAATTTCACTATACAAGACACTAGTGAGGCCCCACCTGGAGTACAGTGTACAGTTCTGGAGACCATACCTACGTAAGGACATAGACAGGGTAGAGAAGGTTCAGAGAGGGCAACAAAGATGGTGCATGGATTGCATCACAAGTCCTATGAAGACAGGTTGAAGGAACTGAACATGTACTCCCTGGAGGAGAGGAGGGAGAGGGATATGATAGAGACATACAAGTATCTCACAGGGAGGAACAGGGTGCAGGAAAACACTATTTTAAGTGAAAAAGATGTTCCAGGACTAGAGGGCATGGGATGAAGTTGGAGGGGAGGACGATTCAGAGGAAACATGAGAAAAGAATTTCTTCACAGACAGGTGGTGGACAAGTGGAACACCCTGCCGGAGAGGAAGTGGTGGGGGCTGAAACAATCACAGGATTTAAGAATGCATGGGATAGACATAAAGGAATTCTGGAGGTCAGGGGTAAGGTGCAACAGACTTCTAGGAAAACAAACTGAACTTACAAGCTCAAATGGGCAGACTGGGTGGGCCATAGGCCCTTATCTGCTGACACTGTCTATGTATCTATGTATCTATGTATGTACTTTAAAGAAAAACTAAATCATTTAATCATAACTTTAATTTAATACTTTATTCTCTAACAGTATTATTATTTAATGGCCATTCTCACAGCACCCCAATATCCTCCAAAAAAGGTTCACAGGGGTAGTACCTGTCTCCAATCTGAACATGGAGGTGCACTCCATAGAGAAGATTGAAAGGAGCTGCCATCCCCATAAATAAATCTGCTGTTCCCAATAAGCATCAGCTGTCTTTGTTAGCAAGTGAAGAACTGGGTATGCAGTACATCTTCTCTTGCACCTTTTGTTGATCAGTCTTCATCAACAAACGCCTGCATCACCCCACTGATAGGGATTGCAGCGAACATGCAAAACAAGTTTTCCCTTATATTGTAAAGTAAGGTGGATTGTAGACATTTTTTTCTTTGTTCAGGGTAGTAGATAAAGAATAAAGTATAGGTAAGGGCATGTAATGGGTTTTACACACACCCAAAGTGTGTCATGAACCATAAAAACTGAGAGTGAAGCTCGAGGGGATTATTAAGTCACCACACATGAGGGTGTGTGTGAAAAAAAAAAAAAACCCTACCCATATTTTACTTTTAATAATTGCTGATTTTATTGACCTGTCATTTGTTTTCAGCACTGGCCTAGTGTGCCTAGTGCCAAGTGCCTAATTCCTCTTTCCCAGCTTTGCTGCCTGTCATGGGGCTGTGAAAAACATTTTAAATTCTTGCCACAGTCTCTTTGAAGTGCAGTCCCAACTTTGCTGTCTGCCCTGGAGTCAGAGACCAAATAATGCTGCAGCGTGTTTGATACTCAGTGGTGGTTTCGGCAGTTGCAGGAGGTGTTTTTACATGGAGTATGCTTCTGCTGCTCTCTTTTGATTGATAGCTCTCAGTTGTCTCACACTCACCAGTATAACCAGCTGGTTATAATGGTGGATTACACCATGGCTATCAGGGTGTAATTATGCCTAGTTAAAAATGATAACTTTTGTATACCTACCCATAACAGGGCTAGAGCAAGGGTACACCTTTCAACCAGATAGTAGTAAAGAAAGGAAGTGGTGAAAGTAGAGAGTGAACTTTTTAACTGAATGAAGTTGGATCAGTTCTTCATGGAGAATAACATACTGTAGCTGAGTGCAGCATTTAAATCACTTTGGAAGGGAGGATCATATAGAACATATCTCACAGCAGAAGCAGTACTCCTGAGAGAAATAGGAGATAACATGACCTTAGGGTCCCAGATGTTTCTGCCACTGGTGGTTTTCCTCTTCAAATTCCCCAAAAAAATGTGCTGGCAGCTCTTTCCATTAAATGCAAATTACAGCTTTCTCATATATTATTGAATGCTGAACCTGCCTAGATGGCAGAAGATGAACGTGATGGATGCCGAGTGTTTTTTTCATCTAGAAGTTCATATTGTCCCATGATTTTGAAAACTGATGGAATTACCACCTACATCCTCCCAAAATACACCCCATTCTTATTGACTATTATTTTTTTTAGCCATTAATAGTTTATAGTTTATTAGTGCATCTACAACCCAAGCCATCCGATGATTATTACAAATAAAATAAAAAATCTAAAATAAAACAATCTGCGGACACTGTACAAATTAATGCAAAGAGTGTATGGGGCTGGGTTGACTCAAAAAACTACTGATCAAAACCTCACTTTGGGGAATATATAGAGGTGTGTGTATGTGTATATAATATATATATATATATATATATATATATGTATATATATGTTTGTGTACTCCTCACTCTTCTCTCCCATTCTGTCTGCCTCATACTCCCTCCACTTCAGGGATCCTTGCACCTTCTCCTTTCCCCACCTTCACTCTGCTGGGCAGTCAGCCTTCTCTAATTGCCTTCCCTCCCTCTGAAGCCTGTTCCCCTCCTCTGTCCAGCTCTAACGCTCACCTGTCTCCCTTAGGCACCAGTTAAAACTCCTCCCCACCACCATCTGCTCCTGTCAGCCCTCTTCCTGACCCTCCCTTGTCAAAGCCCCTACCATCCCTGTTGCTGGGCCGCCTCCTGGGTTCTACCTCAGGCCTGTACTAGGCTCCCTCCTATTCTGCTTTTGCACTGCTATCATACCACCTGCTGTGGTCTCTCTATTTGCACCTCACAGTCACTCATTGTACATTTCTACTTTTATTTGCATTTGTACTTTGTTAATCGTACTCTGATTGCACTTCACTTGTACTGAGCATCGATGTTGTGTATGTATTATTGTATTTTCCGTTCTTTTCCACTGTGTTGAACCTGGAAATGAGCCATGGCTTAGTGTGCCTCTCCTGGTTACCAATTTCCAAATTAATCAATCAGTCAATAATTTATTTATTTATTTAGTTTTTGTTAACCGGGTTAGGTGCGCTAGCCAAAGTTGACTATTTTCAGGCACGACCCGGGAGAATACATACATAAAATGAGATGAGAAGATGAGATTATACAATGCAATACAAAGTATATAGTACAGGTACATAGTATATAGTACAGGTAGGTTAGAATACAGATCAAGTCAGACAGTTCTCGAGATAATACATATAGCTATGCAGAGATGACAAAAGTGACATTAGTACATGCAAATAACTGAAACTGGGCTAAGTGGCAGCTATAAAGACATTTTATAGCAAAGCTTGTTTAGAAGTGCAGCAGTGTCTTGGGCGAAATAGGGTGGTTAGCTGTGAGGCATTAAGTGGGATCAAAGCATGTGCAGGGGTCCCGAGATAGGTGGCGATATAGTTCTTTTTTGAAGATTGGGTGGGAGTTAGCCTGCCTCAGGACAGGAGGGAGGGAGTTCCAGGTGGTTGGGGCAGTGCAGTGAAATGCTCCAGAGCTTTTTGAAGTAAGACACCTGGGTACGGTGAATAGAAATTTGTTTGCCGAGCGTAGTCCGTGGGCAGGTGTCTGTGGTACAAGTAGAGCTGCAAGGGAGGAGAGGGTTTGGTTAAGGATTACAGAGTGTGTGAGGGTCTCTAGGGAGTATAGTCGGTAGGCAGTTGGGGAGAGCCAGCCTAGGTCGCTATAAAGTGTGCAGTGGTGCTTGAGGCGATGGGAAGAGGAGGCATACCAACATATGTTGTTATACACGACATCCCATTTATGGAGAGCAGTCTTATGGGCATTAGTAAAAGTGGAGACACCATATGTCAGCGCTGGAAGCAGAATACCCTTGGCAATTGCCAATTTGGCAGATGGTGTTAGCAGGTGACAAGTCCTATAGGCGATTCCAAGTTTGACATTTGTTGCTTTACAGGTTGACTGGATGTGCAGACTGAATTCAAGGGATTTATCAAGGAGGACTCCCAGGTATTTGAAGGATGTGACACAGTCGATGAGAGACCCCCCCAGAGTCATGGACTAGGAGGGGTTCCTTACAGGCCCTGAGTTTGGGGGCAGTGCCAAATAGCATGGCTTGGGTCTTTTAGACAGTAGTAGGTGGATGTAATCATTTGGATACATTTCCATCTACTATATTGCTCTAAAATCTCAGACCTTATGATCTGGCTGTAGACCTAACAATGTCAGTTCTTGACTCCAAATTCCAAAATAGCAATGCCAATCCTAGCACACAAGTAATTAGCAGGGACCCAGTACTGACTGTAGAGTAAAGCACTTTAGTTTTTTTTCTGTTGACAGACCTTTGGACCTGGGGGAAGGGGCACATGCTGCTACCTTTGTAACCCAGAATCCAAGGTTGAACTCCCAGCAAGGTTTGTATGTGTGTCTGCTCCAGAAGAGGGGGCAGACATAAAAATGTTTAGATGAAAAAAGTTTTTAGATACATAACTTGTGCATAATAAGATCACATGTAAGCATACAATTCTTAACCTTTTTGAACCTGGGATCTTTCTGAGTTTCATGGGTTGTATCACTTGCAGAGATAGCTAACATCCAAAGCTGAGACTTTGAAATTTGGGTTACAGTTTTCATTTTCAACATCCATGGGCAGTCTAGTTTATTTATTTTATTCTTTGATTAATAGATAACAAACTCATAGGACAAACCCACATTCATGACATTCCTGGCCTGAAGTTTTTTATTGATTAGCACACTGATATGCAATTAGAATGACGGGTCTTGTCTTTAATGTAGCTGCTGAAAATAAAGGTACCCCATCTTTGGTCTTGGGAGTTTGAGGAGGGGATTGTGGTCTGTAATTATGATGTATTTTCTACATAATCAGTATCATGAAATTTTATGGCTGCAAATATTAGACCAAGAGCCTTCTTTTCAGCATACATAGAAACATAGACTTTGATGGCAGATAAGGACCGCTTGGCCCACTTAGTCTGCCCATTTCGCTACCTAGAGGATAAGCTGCAGATCCTATTTAACCAACAGCCTATTTGTTCCTACCCCCAACAAAAATTGCCTTATGTCTGTCCCATGCATTCTTGAATTCTCCCACAGTTTTAGACCCCACAACCTCCTCAGGAAGGCTGTTCCATGCATCCGCCACCCTCTCTGTGAAAAAATACTTCCTCACATTGCCCCTGAGCCGTCCCCCTTCTATCTTCAAATTGTGTCCCCTTGTTCTTGCACATCTCTTTTTCTGAAAGATATGCATACCATCATTCTTAGTCAGAGTATGGGGCACGTATGCTATACGTTACCATCTGGCATTTTATAATACATTACAGCACCCGCACTAAGTGGTGAGTCAGCAGTCACAGACCAAAATTACGTCAATGCAGCATCAAAATACTCTACCAAACGATGGTTATTGTATAGCAGTTGCAAAATAGGCTAGACATTAGCTAGCAAAAGTTTATTTTTATGTGAGAAAAAGGACAATTAGCCCAATGCCTGTTTTCACTGCAGTTAAGTTACTCAATATTATACAATACAAAAACATAAACATTCCATTAATTACCTTTCAGAAAAATTGTGTGCAGTTTTAAATTCATCTTTCTGGCCAATTGAAAGCACTTGAATTCCCAGCAAGCCTAAATTTAGGGGAGACTTTAATGAAAGAGTTAACACCATCATAAAAAAGTGTTCTGATTTTAGAAAACTTAAGACCCCAATACAGAATAGATCTCAGAATATGATGTTGCATTTCAAAAGAAGGAGATGCAAAAATCATTTTCTTGGGTCTTTGGGTGTTTACTTTCATAAATTTGAAAAGCCAGAAGGGCCAGTTTATTTCATAATTTTTTTTCTCAGATTGGGTCAATTTAAACCAATTAACATAGAACAGGTATGGGTATTGAAGGGACCTACTAGAACAAAATGTGCTATTCTGTTTAATATTTTGTCCAATATCATCAAGAAATCTTTAGGCCCAAAGTTAGAACATTAAAAGTACTCATGGATTGGGCTCCAAGGTGGAACCTTACTGATAAGGACCACGATCAGAGGACCCGATGCCTGCCCCTATCCTCCTCTCTCTGTCTCTCTCTCTCTCTCTCTCTCTCTCTCTCTCCCTTCCTCCCTGCACCCATTTGAGTCCTGCACAATTTCCAAATCTGGATTAAATGTAGAGCAACCTATGGTCATACATCATGCATTCAGTAGTTAAAAAACATTTTCTTTTGCTGCATTGTTAAAATGTCATGGTTAAAGACTGTGAAAAATGGAATATTACTGCTTTATAAGTAGAACTACAGTACACTGTGGCTTTCTGGTTGAATATGCATATACTGAAGCAGAGAAATAATTTAAAATCATTAAAGTCAGAGTAAGAGAACATTGCCAAGCTGTACAATAAGGTAATGACACTTATAACATGGGGTACTAAAATGCAGTCACTTGATTAGTAGATCAGCATCAGGTGACTGTTGATTAATCCCTGATATATACACAGCTAGTTGTGAAGGGGCAGTAAGGAAAAATACTTGGGCAGACCTGCACTTGTTTTGTGTGGGCAAAATCATTTCCAAATGGCAGCCATTGAAATTGGGCTATACTGTGTAAATCCCATAGTGTTGTTTCCTCTCCCATCCCCTTCTGCAGCATTTGTTGCTACCATGCCCCTTGGTATGTGTTCTTCTCCCCCTTCTCCTGATGGCATCTGTTGGGTCATGCTGTGTTGAGAATGTGCAGTCTGTGGGATAGAGTAGACAGGCAACCCCGGAGGGGGAGAGAATGAGTGCCTGACTGACATACAGACAGCGGGGGGGGGGAGACTGAGTGTTCCTCTTCCCCATGCCATTCCTTCTGTGGCTGTCTGAGACCTACCTGTGCTCCGTTAGCTGTCCCCCCCCATCACCTGGGCAACCCTTCCTCTTAACACTGTCCCCATGAGCACTTCATGGCAGGAGCAGGTCAGGACATGCTGGAGAGGGCCAAGTCTATGAAGTATGACCGACAGCTGTGACCCACTGTCACTCCTTATTGAAACACTGTGGCCATGTGTTGTCCTCTTTGTCGTCAGGTGTCCATCTCCATTTGTACATTGGCAGCAAGAGAGAGCAAGACCAGGGCATTTGCCAGCTCACCGCCTGGCTGCTGTTTCGCTCAAATGGTTGTTCACCACTGCCACTGACCCCTGCAGCTACAGACAGCAATGGTGAGAGACAGACAGTATCCTGTGTGTGGGTCCCTTCAGTCTGTCCCTGTTGCTGATCACCACACCAAGCCCTCCTCCACACCAGTCATTCCAGTACACAGTGGTCAGCTGCAGCCAGGACTGGAGAGACACGGAGGAGAGAGAGAGAGAGAGAGAGAGAGAGTGGCACAGCAGTGAGAGAAACACACTGGGAGCAGGTGGTAGCTGGTGAGAGATGGGGAAATGTTAGTGTGCACTCTGGCAACAGAGATAGACTGGGAGGGACATAATCTAAACCAAAGGTGCTGCAATCAGTGTCTCTGTGTGTGTCTCTCACTCTCTCTGTGTCTGGCTCTGGTGAAGCAACATACAGTTCACATGGTCAGGTGTTGCTTATGTAGAGAGAGAGAGCAGGACGAACTCTGTTCCCCATCGACATGCACTGCTTGTCTTCCTCCGCCATGTGCCTTATCAGTAATGCTGGGTGTTTTTTTTTTTTTTTTTTTGACATATAGCACAGAATTGCCTCCTGTCCACAGTGAGACCTGGGAGAGGTCAAGTCAGTGAGACAGTGTGAATCATTCAAACTTGCTGTACTGCCGGCCCCCTCACCTTGCTTAATTCAGACTTGCTGCACTGTCGGCCCCCCCATGACCCATGTGCTATCTTGTGCATCTACACACAGCACCTTCACCCCAGTGCTGCAGCAGTCTCAGGGAGGTGTTGCATGATTGGGAGAGAGAGACAACAGGGAAAGATGCAGCAGTTGTTCGAGACTCTTACATCTTGGCAGGATACATGCACGTTTCTTGCATTTGCAATGTAATAAAACACTTTCTGTGAATTCTTTTTCTTTGGTGTAAGACCCCATGTTGTAAGCGCTATAACCCATGACAGGGTATGAGGTTATCACAATGCACACGGGGTGTTGATGTATCCCCAATAATCCTAAACCCTGGCATGGGTTATTGCTTACATATGCCACAACTAAACATATATTAACCGATCGGGGCAGTGGCCAGCATTTGTTTCAGTTTTAGAGCTATTGATAAAGTGATTCCAAATCCATTGGGGTGGGGGCGCTTTGATACTCTCCTTCTTATATGCAAAGCTTTTTGGATCTATAGCTTGGGGAGCAGTATCTATCCCGGTCTGAATAAGGGTTTTGATTTGGCACCTTCCTTGAAACATTAATCCCTTTTGCTGTATAGCAGTTAAGAGAATACAGGACCCATAATTCTGAAACCTCTCTATACATTTAAAGCCCCTAGTTACTTTGGCTTTGTAGTGATGCATATTTATTTATGATAACATTTTCGGTTTTACAGGGGACAACATATTTAGATTTGATACCCTTTGTGCATGAAATTATTATTGTTAAATGTTTCCTCTCTTCCCATCTCTTCTTCCCCTTCCCAATTTTTCTCCTCCTGTTTCTCTTTCCTTTCTCTGTCTGATATACATTGCCCCCAAATATGTTGGTTACAAGGGGTTGTTAGAATATGAGCTGCATATGGAAAATACAATCCAAATTGGTTATGTAAATTATTTTAAGCTCAGTGTTTAGTGACAATGAACTGGTGACTGTTTCATAGTTTATTGGTGCAGCTTTTAGTAATCTCTGTAAATCATTATTTATCATGTTTTTAAAGAGTTCACATGTTTTTAGTTGTACTTTGTTAATTATTCATGATGGTGCACAGTGTGTAATGATGATGTCATAATACACATATAAAGGGGCTTCCTATTTTATTTGTGCATGCCTTTGTCAAAGGAATTAAGTTTCTGAAGCATGTCAGGCAAGCATTTTATAGGCTTATATGTTGCACTGAAATAAAGTGCTAAACACTACTTTCAGAGCAGTGTCATTTTTATAATGAAAAGGGCGAGTGCCTGATTTTTACTGTGTGGGCATTCATATATTAAGTCTTTTTGTTCCTGGAAACAGTGTGATTGTGGGTGCTGATATTTTTAATGAAGTGTGTTTGAAAAAATAAATCTTTAGGCCCATGTTTATAAATGGCACAACCATAATCCATTACAGGTCGTAGAAACTGGTATACAGTTTTGAGTCTCACCTATTTAACTAAACATGTCAATATGTAATTTAGAAGTAAGAGAACCATCAAAAATTATACCCACATATTTACAGTATATATGCGGGTTTCAACCCATGGGCTACAATAATCCTTTGTCCACTAAGAAATGTTCTATTTAATGCCTTCAAGCATGATGTGATGACATTCCAAGACTCTTTGTGGCTTGACTGATCATTGCTTGCATCATTTTTACATTCATTATTGAACTACAATAAAAAATATCATTGAGGTAATATTTTCCTGCAGATTAAACTGCAAGTTTCTCATCTCAGTATTTGCTGCCACCAATGTGGTGTCATAAGCATACAGTTGAATTTTTATTTTTCTACTTGTTTTTCTGAAACTTTCAATTACATAAGAATGTTTCCATACAGTTGTAAAGTACATAACAATGTTAATGTGTACTTGACAGTATGTTTGAGTGCACAGGTTTTATAATTTACTTAAGGATTTTTTTAGCACTTTTATGACTTTCTAGTCAGTCCATGAAAGACATTTTTCTTAGTGGGGCAAGAGATTAAAGCTTGTACGCTGTTGGGGTCATAATTGTTTGTTCTATAAGTAAGCATAGCTGACAAGAGGAAGCAAGATCCTGATTTTACAGTTAAGGAGTTGCTGTCCTGGGCCAGCAAATAAAAAAAATATGGATCAAACCTCTTTGATTAGACTGCCTTAGTACTCTCTAAAAGTAAGTAAAAATGGAATTAGGTTATAATGGTACATGAAAGGAAGATCAGTGTACCTAGAACCACTCAACACGTGAAGCAAACATTTTTTTTCATTTAATGTTGCCCTTTTTCCACTTGTGACCAGTAATACAAACATCATACAGCCACAAATACATGAATAACAATGAACATTATACATAACAAGTACAAACAGATCTTTCCAATAACATATTCACCATATCGTTTTGAAGTTGTGAATTATTTTGCAAGATATGATATCATGAAGAAGTTTATTATAAGAAATTACAGCCCTACATCTTAAGGCCCTCTGCCCAAGTGAAGTTGCAGAAAGGGAGTCTCAAAAACAAATTTTTCCTGTGTCCTGGTACAAAAGCCATTTCAAGAATTTTGAAACATTTCCATAATGGATTCTGGCAACAAACCAAGAGAAATCTTAAACTCTAAAAGAAAGGCAGCCCATTTCACGATAGAGGACATGTTATTTTAGGCAACCCTATAACAAACCTACAAGTACTGCTATAAACAGAATTTGTCTTACATGCAAACAAAAACTGCATGTTTGCATAGAAGGATGACATATACCACAACACTTAGTGCTGTATAATTTATTTCAAACTGCCAGCAAAAAACAGTGAGTGATGTAGCGTTGTTTATTTGTAGGTACTTTGAAATAATTTCTACAGCTAAGCTTTGTGCTGTGTGGCATCTTTCTTAACAAGTGTGTGTTTTTTGTTTGCATACTAGTCATCTGTACAACAGCACTGAGGTTACCAGTCACGGCTCTTCCAGTCCTTCTCATAGAATTTAATCTTGTTAGCACTTTTTCAATTTAAAAAAAAAAATAAAACAAAATTCCATAATCTAATTTAGATAACAGAAGACTACTGGCCAACAATTTTTTGGGATTCAGGTATGAAGAACGGATTAATATGGTATAAGATCCCAAACATTTTATAAAGGACCTTAATGAGTTGTGAAGTATAAGCATTTGATGACATGCTTCAGAGAGATGAAGATTTATTCATGATCTTAGGGTTAGTGTTGATAAAGGTATTAAGAGAAAAGCAACAAAACCAAAAAAATAACCAGGAGAATCAAATGAAATCTGGGACCAAAGAACCACAATCTGGTGCTGAGTGAAACAAACAGCTTAAAAAAAGCAAGTTTGAAGCACTCAGGTTTTAGACTTAGTCACAGGATTTGGGAACACACTGAACAATTTATAATATGAAAAAGAAGTCTGCACTGAAATATGGAAGTAGATGATGGCAAAAATTCACTGACAGCACAACTGAGAGATTCAGCTTTAGATAACCGTCATTCGCAGTTGGTCATACTGTGTTATTCATCCATCTTGTAACATCACCAACTTGAAACTTAGTCCTGTATTCCAGGACTTTATAAATAATGTGTATAACAATTTAATAGTACTTAGACCTGATGGCATAGGTCAGGGAGGTGCATACAACACCCCATGTGCTAATGACACTGATATTAATATCAAAAATCCAAGAAAAGCTCATATACAATCAACTGGTGTCCTACATTGAAACCTACTCATTACTTACTCCTGCCCAATATGGATTCAAAAAGCATCATGGCACAGATACAGCTCTTATCCACTTCACCTCAGATGTTCTCTGGGCCACTGACTGTGGAAAAGCCACTGGAATTATTTTTCTAGATTTGACAAAGGCTTTTGACCTGGAAAACCATGATCTTCTCATCCTGAAACTAAAGAACATGGAACTTGATCAGCTCTGCTACCTGGATGGGAAGCTATCTTACAAACTATTTTCAAGCTATTAAATGGGGTGGCAACCTCTTGTCCTTAAGAATGATACAAGATGGAGTTCCCCAAGGCTCCATATTGGGACCTCTACTGTTCTCTCTTTTTATAAATGATTTGCCCTCAAACTGCGGTGATGCCCATGCATTGTTATACATGATGATGCTGTCCTCTACAGATCTGATGCTAATGTAAAATCAATCGAGGAAGGTCTAAACTTAGACTTTGCCATACTGGAAAAATGGCTAGTAGACAACCAACTTGTCCTAAACACTAAGAAAACTAAAGCACTACTCCTTGAGTTTAGAAATCTTGGCACTGATAGTCTAGTCTTCTCTGTATCATTCCCTCTGGGGGAGCAAAACTTGAGACAGTGAGCAACTTTAAATATCTAGGCATCCAAAATGATCAGGAACTGTCCCTAAGACCTTGAATTGAACACACAACGTGGTTGTTTGCCACAGAAATTGGCCTACTCCACTGGCTTAGGTCCTGTCTCACAAGTGAGGACTGTCACTCTATAGCTAGCACCCGTCTCCTTCCCATGTTACTATATGGAGCTCCTATTCTAGCCTTATTAAAAGAAACTAAACTAAGCAAAGCTAGATAAATGTACCATAAAAAGGCAGATTTTCAACTGGAGTAGACAGTAGGGAGCACCACTGCACTATGCTCTCATCATTAAAGTGGCCTTCCATGGAATATAGGCTGAACTACTCTATCCTTGGCCTTACCTTCAAAATACTACAGGGATCTCTACCCAACCTCCCTGTTCTAGTGAAGATAAAAACACTCACCAGAAATCTTCACTCCTCTGAGCAGTCCCTTTTGGAGGTTCCCAAAACCAGGTCCCTATCCAGCCAATATTCTTTCTCCAACAAGTCCTCCTGGCTGTGAAATAGCATCCCAGTTCCATTATAAGAATGTGCCTCTCTAAGGTCTTTAAAAAACCTCCTTATTTATTTATTGAAATGTTTCACCAGGAAGGCACACTGAGTGATAAGTCGCTTATCTCCCGGTGTGACCTGGGGGCAAGGGGTACAATAAGAATGAGACAATTAAACATTCAAGTTACAAGCTCAACATTAACATACAGTTGTAAGGCAGGTGTCACAAACAGTGTTACAACAGTGTTGCACATAATAGGTAGAAAGAGTGGACAATAATAAGTGCCAGGTTAATAAGTATACAAGTGCTTATGTGAAAAAAAAGGGTGAGGGGGTGAGGTGGAGGGAGAGGGAAGAGTCATGTTCCTGGAGACCCCATTAGGATGTGAGGAACCCTGCAAAGGGACTGGGGGGACTGAAGAGAATGTGATAAGGTAGTGTCCCAGAGAGACCCCTTCAGGATGTGGGGAACCCTGAAAGGGGGCTGTGGGGCTAGATAGAAAGGGGCAAAAGGCTGTAGGGATTTAAAGAGGGAGGAGAGAGAGAGAGAGAGAAGGAAGAGGTGTGACTTAATGCTATGACAGGGAATATGACATAACCCAGGAGAGGACCCTTCAGGATGTGGGGTACCCTGCAAAGGGGTTGGGGAAGGTTAATAGATAGGGATTAAGAGAGTGATAGGGGAGGGAGGGAGTGAGAATTGAACCCTTGAGGGGAAGAGAATTCACACCTTTGGAAGGGATGGGGCCTAGTCAATAGTCCATCAGGATGCATTGGACCCTGCTAGTAGTCATGGAAAGACAAGATAGTGGCTAGATAGAAAAGGGAAGATATGCTTAGGCTCAGATGGACCACTTCAGGATGCTGAGAACCCTGCAAGGGGGACTGTGAAGACTAGGGAGAAAGGAAGATGGGGAGGGGAAGGAGAGGAGACAAGCCTAGGCTCAGTAAGACCCCTTCAGGATCCTGAGAACCCTGCAATAATACTGCAAAGGCTAGTGAGAAAAGGTAGAATGGGGAGGGGAAGGAGAGGACACATGCTTAGGTGCAGTAGAGCCCCTTCAGGATGCTGAGAACACTGCATGGGGACTGCAAAGGCTAGGGGGATAGGTAGATGTGGAGTGGAAAATAGAGGAAACAAGCCTAGATGCAGTAGGATCCCTTGAAGATGCTGAGAACCCTGCAAGAGGACTGTAGGTCTAGGGAGAAAGGAAGAATGCTGGGGGAAAGGAGTAGATGAGAGATACAAGCCCCATGGGGTGTAGGAGAGGGACCCATGGAGAGCACTCAGGGCCCCTTACATTCTGTGAGAGATCAAGGGAGGCTAGCAAGGGGGAGCAATTTGAGGGAAGGGGAGGAGAGCTAGAAATTTTGGGGGTTGGGGTGCACAGGGTAAAATTAAGGTGCCGATAGAGGGGTAGGGTTTGTCCAGGGCTTAGAGGAGGGCATTAGGGAGGGACATGGCGGGAGCAGCTAGGTGCAAGGTAATTATTGAGGGCAGAGCTGATGGAGCAGGCAGAGGATCAGTGCCAGATTTGAGGGGAGAGGAAATTTCAAATTTATGGGAGGCGGCGAGAGTAACCGGATTGACCAATTTGGGTGGATCTTCCGGGAATACCAGGGTGTGGGAGTCAGTTGATCTAAGGGAATGGGAAGATGGGGGTGTTATAAAAGAGGAGGTGAGGTAGGATGGAAGCTCACTCAACCAGTGCTTGGAGGTGAATTTAGCACAGTAGGAGAGTTGCCTATTTGTAAGAGAGAGGAAGGATAGGGTACAATAAAGATCGCAATGGTGGGTGCGAGAGGTGACACCCAGGACAAAGTGGCAGAAGGAATTTATGTATTTATTGAAATGTTTCATCAGGAAAGCACACTGAGCAACAAGTCTCTCATCTCCCGGTGTGACCTGAGGGGAAGGGTACAATAGAAATGAGACATTAAACATTCAAGTTACAAGATTTTTTTTTAACTTTATTTCTCCCCTGCCCCTTACCTCTGAACTCTCTCTGGTGACCTCCTGTTCCACAGTCTCTACCTCCCAACGTGGCTCAGTGGGCTTGGGCTCCTCTCCAGTACCGGGCATTCCCCAAGTCTACCCTCCGGGGAAGGGTTGCCCCCATCCAGGGCGCTCTTTCTTTTAGTATTGAGACACCGGCTGGAGAGGACAGGGGGAAGCCTGAGAGCCGAGCCCATGTGTGGGAGTGTGGTCCGTGGAAGGAGGCACCTTCACTTATCGGAGATGAGGGGTTATTTCCTACTTTATGCCCTCCCCCTTCCTCTCTGACGGGCCCCGATGTGCAATGACACCAGGGAATGTCTTGCCGTGACTCCGCAACCCTCTTCTTGAGCTCTGAAGCATTGTGGTACTTCCGGTCTCCACCAGAGGTTGCCGCGGTGCCGGGCATCATCCCTGGACCCCCAAGGAAGGAGAGCAGTCCTCTGGATGCTTAATCCTTCCTCTCCCTACCCAGCGATCCAGAATGGGTTCGAACCCAGGTCGCTAGCGTGGTGTGAGGTGTGGCGTCCAGCGACTCAACCCTCAGCACCACCGGGCCGGCTCAAGTTACAAGGTGAACATTAACATACAGTTGTAAGGCAGGTGTTACAAATAGAGTTACAACAGTGTTGAGCATAATATGTAGAAGGAGTAGACAATAATAAGTGCTGGGTTAATAAGTAAACAAGTGCTTACATGAAAAAAGTGGGAAAGGGAAGGGAGGGGTGAGGTGGGGAGGGGAAGAATCGTGTCCCTTGAGACCCCCTCAGGATGCGAGGACCCCTGCAAGGGGATGGGGGGACCATAGAGAAGGGGGTAAGGCAGTGTTCTAAAGGAACCCCTTTAGGATGGTGGGGGAAGGGGTAGATGAGAGATACAAGCCCCTTGGGGGGGGAGAAGGATCCATGGAGAACATTCGAGGTCCTTTACATTCTGTGAGAGATCAAGGGAGGCCAGCAAGGGGGAGCAATTTGGGGAGGGGAGGAGGGCTAGAGATTTTGGGTGTGGGTGTGCACAGGGTAAAATGAAGGTGACAGTAGAGGGGGTAGGGTTGAAGAGGAACTGAAGAGAGTGTTCAGTCTGGCCAGGGAGGACTTATGGACAGTAACATAGACTACGTCACAGTAGTCAAAAATGGGCAGTATCATCTTCTAAACAAGTTCACACCTAGCCGTAGGAGGGATGCAACTACAGTTTTTGAACAGGGCACCAAGCTTGGGTGCAGCTTTTTCTGGATGGCGTCAATATATCCAGAGAAGTTTAGGCATTGGTCCAACTAAACACCTAAGTACCTGAAGGAGGATGTGTCCTCAGGTAAAGTCCCATCAAGGGTGTGGAAAGTGGGTAGGGAAGGAAGTCTAGAGAGTCTCTGCCTTGTGCCAAAGGTCATGGAGACAGTCTTCTTGGCATTGAGGAAAAGTTGATGGTTAGCAAACCAGAGCTGAACCTTGTCAAAGTCTTGCTGTAAGCTGGTTGTAACCTCAGCAGGACAAGAGCCAGATGCATACATAACTGCATCATTGGCATAAATATGTATAGTGGAGGAGGGAGTGCAAACAGAGGGAAAGCCATTTAAGAAGATGGAGAATAAGAGAAGCCCTAATACAGAGCCCTGGGGGATGCCAATGCTGATTGGGAGGGGACGGGAACTGGCGTCCACGATCTTAACTGATTGGGTTTGGCCAATAAGGTAGGCCTTGAACCAGTCTGTAGCGTCAGGAGATAGACCAGCTGCCGGGAGTGAGTTGAGGAGAAGGGAGTGAGAGATGGTATCAAAGGCCTTGGCCAGGTCAACAAAAATGGCAGAGGTGATTTGGCCATTGTCCATCCCGGTTAGGATGGAGACAGTGAGCTCTAGGAGAGAGGTGATGGTTGAGTGTTTTTTCCTGAAACCAGACTGGAAAGGGGTGAAAAAGGAGGTGTCAGATAGAAAAGAGGTGAGCTGGGAGAGGACAATGTGTTCTTGCAGCTTGGCAAGGGTAGGGAAGAGAGAAATGGGGTGATAGTTGCCAGGGGATGAGGGGTCACCCCCTTTGGGTAGAGTGAGGACCACTGCATGTTTCCATGAAGAGGGGACCAAGGCCATAGAGAATGAGATATTTAGGATTATTGAGAGGGGGTAGGCAATGGCCGAAGCAGAGAGGGAGAGGAGTTTTGGGTCAAGGCCATCAGGGGAGGCACTTTTAGTGGGGTTGATAGTGAGGAGGGCAATTAGGGAATTGTTTGGGGTTACAGTAGTGAAAGAGAAGGGGAAGTGGGAGTGTGGTGGAGGGAGCACACCGGTAGAGGGTGGGGAAGGGTGTGGGGAAGAGGGGAGGGCTTTCAGTAGCTCAGTGGTGCAGGAGGTATAGTAAGAGTTAAATTCTGCAGCTATGGCTGGTGGGTTAGACACTAGTGAGCTATTTACTTTAAGTACTGGAGGGTGGATGAAATGAGGGGGTAAATAGGGCATGGACCACCTTCCAGAACTTTGAAGGGGAATTTATATTGGTGATGAAGGCAGATTTGAAATATTCGGACTTTGCTAACCTTGTAGCCCTGGTGGAAGTGTTTTAGAGCATGAGGGAGTTCGCAAGGTCACTAGGATGCTGGGTTGCTTTATGGAACTTCCAGGCTCGATCTCTAGCCCTGAGGCAGGCCAGAAGTTCGGGGGTTATCCAAGGTAAGTGGTTACCTCTGACTCTGATTTGTTTGAGTGGGAAAAAGGCATTCCAGTTTACAAGAAAGATTTCTTTGAAGTAGGCAAGGGCCTTATCAACTGAGGGGAAAGAGGTTAGAGGGGACCAGACAGAAGTGGCAAGGTTACTCAGGAAAGTTCAAGGTCAAGAGATTTGTAAGAGCATAGTTGTATGTTTTTTGTGGTGATTTAGTTCTGTGGACTTTCCTAACTATGGATATTGGGTTGTGGTCACTGAGAGTGTTGGGGAGGATGCCAGAGGTGATGACACAGTGGGGGTGGGAGGTAAGGGCCCAGTCGAATAGGGAGTGTTGCCATGTTTTGTGGTTTGGGCGGGTGGGTTCTGAGATCAGTTGGGGGAGGTTTAAGGCTCATTTTTAGTTTGGTAGTTTTAGGTGACAACCAATTTATATTGAAATCGCCTAGGATGAATAATTCCCCAGAGCGAGCAAGGGAAGTGATGGAGGTTAGGAGGCCTAGCGTGACTGAAGGATGGACATTTGGGTGGCATTATATGCCAGCTACGAAGATAGGGAGAGTGAAGGGAAGGGTCACATGGATAGCTAGGACATCATGGGTCTCAGGATTGGAGGATGAGTAGATGATAGAATATTAGATGGAGGCTAGGACATAAATGGCCACATAGTGGTAGAGTGAGACCATATTTCAAATGGGGGGAGGGAGTGATAACATGGATGTGGGTAGGGGATTGGAGATAACTGATGGGGGTGGGAGACTTATTAGGAATAGATGAGTAGTGAGCAAGTGGAGATGGTAAAGAGAGGGATATGAGCAGAACAAGGGGGAGAAAGTAGAGTAGAGGATGCATTGTTCATAAAGGCAGAGAAATTAGTGAGCAATTGACTTAGGAACAGGAAGAATTTTTAAGCAGGGAGTGTAGGGGGGGACTGGTCAGATGGAGGGCGTAGCTTTGGTGTAAGAAATGATCAGAAGGGGAACCCAGCTAGTTATAATCAATGTAGTACCCTCTAGAGGCGGAACAATATAACATGCTAAGGGGATAGTTGGTACTTAATTATTCACATGTAATTTGGTTATTCACATGTAGTTTGGTCACCTGATGCTCCAGGGCTGAAAATAAAAATGTCAGAAAGGGAGGGCGGGTGGGGAGCCAGCGCAGCCCAACAGTCGGAACCTACACTCTATTAGTTTCACTCAAGAGTTGAAACACATGATAGTTTGAGCGCCAAAGTGGCTGTGCTTAACAGTCAATAATAGAACAATGAATTCACAATAACTGTAGTAATGAAATTGCGAGAGCACAGAGGTGGCCCCACTAGTATATACACTCTGAAAACTAAACGGCAATTAATGCTCTAATAGTTTAAAACAGTTATGAATAACCTTTTTCACTAATATTAAGATTTGCCAGAATTAAGCAGTAGAACTTTGAATGAGAGAAGTCCGTAGTGTAGAGCCAAGGCAATTCAAAAGAAATTGGCCAATAGGAGTGCACAATCAGGGAGACCAACCAATTAAGTTGCAGAGGCAAGAGAGCGCTGTTTTCCAGTTAGTCAAATAGTCACCGTGTCTGTCATTGTTGCTGGCTAGAAAGGGTGACACGGGCTGGGGCTTTGGAGGTGCATGTTGCCCTACTAAAAGGTCCTGGAGGGCTGTGGTTGCTTGCAGACTTTTGTGTTCTCCGGTTTTAGAGGTGCCGGTTGAGCTGCAGGTGAAGGCACAGTTAGGAAGGAGCCTGGAGGGCTTGGACAGCAGCAGAGTGCCTGCTCAGGGAATCCTCCAAGGAGAAAGCAGTAAATGAACAAAAAAAAAGATAGTCAGATCCAGTGCAAATTATGAATTGCAGAGGTCCAGAGTTACAGAAAGTGATAAATTCCTTCGATGTGATGAACTTTGGTCTGGGCATATGCAGGATGTGAAAACCTTTGTCTGTATGTTTCCTATGTCAGTAGTTTTAAATCATTGTTAAAAACTTATTTATTTGCATAGGCCTTCCCAGACTAAATTATTTTTAAATAAGTATATTGCTCTCTGTTTTTATATGTTATTAAAATCTGTGCAGTGCCTTGATACTGAAAGGCGCTATATAAATAAAGAATGATTGATTGATTGATTTGTTTTCAAAGTGGTTGTAGAGTAGCCTTTAGAGATACTGTAAGTACATTTAAAGTTGATTTAATGTGAAAATGCTGATACCTGGTGGTAAACTATACCCAGAGGAAATGATGAACTGCTGAGGTCCAGAGTCACAGAATGTGTTAAAATTCCTGAGAGGTGATACACTGTGGCCTGGGCATATGCAGGATGTGAAATCCTTTATGTCTGTATGTTTTCTTTGTTCTTCAAAGTGGTTGTTGAATAGTCCAAGTACAATCCCTTTAGGAGCAGATCAGATGAAAGTATTGATTCTATTGCAGGACTCATCATCACCACCATGTTTGTCAGACTTAGTTGACAGACCTATTTTTCCTTGGGATGGCTTCCAAAGAGATGATTTAAGATGAAAATGCTGATACCTGGTGATGATGTTTTGCAGAAATTCAGTCCAGGAGACTTTTACAGATGTTGGCCCAGATATTGAAAAGGGATGCGCCATGTGCAACAGAGATGCATCAGCGCAAGTACAAAAATGCACCATTGTGCGATATTCAGCAGGAGGCAGCTGCTCCATGCAAGTTGCAATGTGCAAGGGCACAATAGTAATGAATGCATGCACAACCGTACGGGGAGGAACCATGAATAAATGGCGCAGTGCGATATTCAACAGCATGTGCCATGCGCAATAGGGGAGCTAGCGGAAGTTGCGCGATAGTGGAAATGATCAAAAATAAAAAGGAACAAGAGAGAGGCACAAGAATGCTACAGGGAAGCCTGAGGTGGGAGCAAGGTGACAGAAACAAGGTAGAGGGTAGCAGTGAGCAGGACTGGGTAGAAGCAGGACAGAGTACACCTGGAAACAACTAGGAACAGGAAAGGAGTGGGGAGCCTCTGCTACTGTGCAGGAGTGATAGGGAAGTGCCACAGTGGACTGAGGGCAAGGGCAGTAGGTAGAACAGCCAAAGGCCGGAGGTGTACCCGGTGCAGGGGGAGCATCACAAACGGACAGCGGGGGGAACGGGATAACAGCTGCCGGGGGTGGGAACACCAGCCAGGGACATGGCCAGTGCCACCTTCCAGATGGAGGCAGAAATGAGGGGTGTGAGAAGGCAGGCATCAGGGGGGCACGGCCGTGGAAGGGCCCGTTGGCATTACACCCCCAACAGGCAATACCGAGCCTGCACCACCTTGAACACTACTCTGGACTTGAGATTGTGGGCGCGTACCACCTGAACGGGCAATCCTGAGCGGCTCTGTGAGCTGTGCAGTGATGAGATGCAGGCACCCACACGACGGAGCCATGCTCTGTCAGTGGAGACAAAGGTGACAGCTGTCATGTGCCTGCTTGCCACGGGCACCTTCCAGAGACCAACAGGGGACACAATAGGCATAACCCAGTCGGCTGCATCACGCCTACTCACACAGTTCCTCAGCGCACTGCTGCCACATGCTGTGGAGTACATCCATTTCCCCAGCACACAGGCGGAGCGCACAGCACACGTACAAGAGTTCCACAGGGTAGTACTTATGCCTGGCGTGCTCAGGGCCATTGACTGCACCCATGTGGCCATCCGCACGTCACCTGGCCCGGACGGTGTGTCCTACATTAACCGGAAGGGGTATACCAGCATCAACTGCCAGGTGGTGTGCAATGCCAGGGGGCGCATGACCAACGTCTGTGCCACTCACCCTGGGGGAGCACATGATGCCTTCATCTGGCACCAGTCCACACTATGCCACAGGTTTGAGAGTGGGGACATCCCCACTGGCCACCTAGTGGGTGAGTATGGACATCACGCAGGACGACATGAGCAGATGTGGGGGGTGCATAGTCAGAGGTGCCATGGGTACCGGCCTTGACGGCCCATGGCAGAGTGACAAACCACCATACTAATGTCCACCCTCTACACACAGGTGACAGTGGCTACCCACTCCGTCCCTGGCTGCTCACACCATACTGGTGCCCCGCTACCCCATCACAGCTACAGTACAATGAGGCACACGCCACAACACGGAATGTCATCCAGCGGGTGTTCGGGATGCTGAAGGCATGTTTCCGGTGCCTGGACATGTCTGGCGGTGCCCTACAGTACAGCCCCTCAAAGGCCTGTGGGCTATTCCTGGCCTGCTGCATCCTGCACAACATGGCCAATGACTGTGGGATAGCTGTAGAGGTTGAAGAGGGGGACAGTGGTGGGGACGATGAGGATGCCAGTCCAGACAGTGATGGGCAACCACCCCCTGGGCAAAGGGACTCCCGCCTGATCTGGATGTCACAGCTGCACTGGGACAACATCACAGAGGAGCACTTTGGCCAACATAGGTAGGTCACGGGACCATGTGCAACCACCAATGGCAAGGGCACAACCCACAGACAGGCTTGGCTGAACCCCAGGGGTGGATGGCGGCAAGGGAATGGGTCTGAGCGTGGAACCGCATACGCCGTCAGGGATGGGCAGGGCCAAACACGACATGCGCTCACACACAGACACACACACACACACACACACACACACACACACACACACCACAAGACATGCACAAGGGGTAGAAGGCACACCAACCCTCAATGCAACCCCTACCCACACACAGGTCTACACACGACCACGCCAGTGGCCGTCACTATGCATGTCTCAGACACTGGGCACCATTGCACACTGGCGGACAGTGCAAAGCAGGCATCATCATGCACACGCCACAGTGGCCAGCAGCCAGGAGGGTGTGCACAGGGACCGTGAATGTGCAGGGCCAGGTATCCCACCAGTGCATCGCACGATGCACAACACACTGCACACAAGGCAGCGGCAGACAGTGGACATGGTGGGAGACAGGTCAATCACGCGGCACAGTGCCACGGCCACCACAGATGCGTGGGTGGCCCCGGCGAGACCTGCCAGCCATGCCAGGCTGACCATTGGCCTCATGGGGTGGCACTGATGGTCCCCCAGGGGTGATGCTGCAGGAATGCGACCATGTTCGTGCAGGGGTCTGCAGCTCACCGAACATGCCCACGCCAGGCGTGCTCGGTATGCCCACAGCCGAACCTGGTGTCGACATGGAAGGTGTCACACGATGCCAGAAATGGGGGGTGGATGTGACACTGCACGGTGTCTGCGGTGCATGGGCAATGAACTGGGTGCCCAATGTGGCAATGACAGCTGTGAATGCACGTGTCTGCCTGTCAATGGCAGCGGTCACATCCTCCCGCTGCCGGGCCATCTCTGCCAGAAGCAGACCGTGGTCTCTGCTGCACCGCTCCTCTGCCTGGCTCAGAACTGCACTGAGTGCATCCACCGCCGTCACAAGCCGCAACTACTGATCCACTGAAGCCTGGAGTAGGCAGCTGTGCTCATCAAAGAGGTCATTCACCGGTTTGGCATGCTGTCCCTCATGGTGTTCCTGGCTGTGCTGGGCAGCACCCCTTGATGATGGGTGCTGCACACCAGAGCCATGCCGGGGCATGTCCACACGTGGTGCACTGACGCCATCCCCCGACACTGTCTCTCCATCGCCATTGGCCGACTGCTGGCACTGCACCTCCGGCCTCCGATCGTCAGGGCTCACCGGTGCCACCGCAGTGGCCTCAACAGCCCCACCAGCCTGGACGCACACCAGTGATGCCCCACTGGGGCATACAGGCACAGGCTGGGACTGTGATGTCACGCAGGCCTCCACAGCGGCACCACCAATGGCTATGCCTGTGCCATTTCCTGCTGTGGGACCATCCTGCATCCCACATGTATCACTGTTTGGGATGTGTGATCCATCATCATCGGTGCCGGATCCGGCACCAGTCTGTCCCAGCATGCTGGAGTCCATGGCCGCTATCACACTGGGACACAGGCAGGGCCTCTTCCGCACCAGCACCACCATCTTCAGTCTGGACAGACAGGCAGGTATGAGGTGGTCCTGACCCTTGGACACCTGTGGAGGTGGATGGGTGCTCGTCCGTGTCCAGGGCATCATCCTTGGTGGACACACCCACCACCGCTGGCCCATGTAGACACTCAGGAGCTGTGAGGGCACACAGTAGCATTAATGTCTCCCCCTACCCTGTGGCATTCCCCCACCTCCCACATAGTGACAGCACAGGACCTACCATGCAGTGATGGGCTGCCACCCATCTGCAAGCCACCACCTGGAACACCCTCTATGGCACAACGCCGCGTGCTGCTGGCCACCCACTCCCCCTGTGGTGTCAGGCGTGGCATATCCGGCTGTCCACCACCGGTTACAGCACGTGCTGCCCTGTTGGCAGCCATCTTGTCCTTAATCCTCCTCTTGTCCATGCCGACCTTCTTTTTACACTCCTGCATGGACCGCTGGTGGCTGCCATGCTGGTTCACGGCACATGCAACCTCACCCCATGCCACAGCACAGGCCTGTGATGTCCCCGCTGTCCACTGAGCAGCAGTTCCCTGTCGAGGTAGGCCTTGAACAGAGCATCTGATTCCGCCCAGGTGAAGTTGGGCCTCCTCCTTCTCCCATGTCCCTGTTCCTCCTCTTCCTCGCGTTCAGTCATTATAGAGCCTGTGGGAATGACAGGTGTTACCTTTGAATATGGGGTCCCATGCATCTCTCACACACCACAGTCCACACTTCCAAACAGCATGCAACCCACCACAATAGACTGCAATACCAAACTATGTCCTCTGCAGCCCCATGTCGCATTTATATAGTGCAAGGCATGCAAATGAGGCGAGGTGCAACTTTAAGTGGATGCTAATGCAGTGGCTGTGCCATGGAATTGCTGATGAGCTGATTTGCATATGCTGGCTGAATATCGCACTGTTGCACCTTGCGCAATTGTGTTGAGCATGCTCAGGCAATGGCACAGCTCTGTGACGTGCACAGTAGGCACCGCACGGTGCATGCCCAGGGTGGTGACGCAGACGACCTGCTGCGCTGATGATGTGCTGAGTGCAGGAAGCAGTGCAGGGCATGGCCACCACTGTGCCAGTGGCACTAGTGCACTGTTCTTGTGTGTGGTGCTCGTGCCCTGAAATGTCGTAGGTGCCATGGTGCCACAGCGTGGTAGGCCACTGCAGGGCATCACACACAGGTACTCTACCACGCTACATGTAGGGAGTCCCAATAGCACTGTGGCGGTCTGTGCGTGACAGACCCTTGACCCCGCGGTTGACCTTTGCCCCCTAGGCACCATGCATCTGCATGGGTGCACCCCTATCGTGCTGTTCGGTGACAGTGTGATGGGGAATGGCAGCGCTGTACCGCACAGCATCTGCACGTGGGGGAAGTGCGCTACAGAGCACCATTTTGTGATCTGGCCTGCATGGATGATGGCACGCAGGAGAGCACCACAGTGGAATGCACTAGAGCTGGCCAACCTTGTGGCTATTGTTGAGCCCCATGCTGGGGGCCCTGTTTGGAGAAGACCCATTGGATAGGCCAAGAAGCACTGTGTGGGAGGAGGTGGCAGAGGCCATGGAGGAGGCCACAGGGATTGCCTGTAGCACAGAGCAGTGTTGCCACTGCTATGGGGACCTGTGGAGGAGGGACCCAGATAGGCTGGGGTGACTACGGGCACGTGCCAGGTGAGGCACCGTGCCATGGCCAGGTAGGTGCTCCATCCATACACTGGTAGTGTCCGTCCATCCATGTATCGTGGTGTGCATGTGTCCACCACTCAGGGGGGTGGGGGCTGTCCAGTGTGGGCGGTGGTGGGTGGAGATGGTGGTGGTGGGGTTGCAGCATGGCTGGGCTGTGTGGGATCACACACACTGGTGGGGGGGGCTTTGCTACTGGTTTGTACTGATGTTCCTCTCTCCGTGTTTGCACCCTAGGCCCTGAGGAGCGACGTCGTGCTAGGGAGGCAAAAGCTCAGTGCGAGAGAGATGCTGCACAGCAACAGGGACGTGGCAGAGGGGCCTTGGGACAGCAGCTCCTGGCTGTTGTGGATGCAGGTGATTGCCTTTCTTTCAATAATATCTGTGCATGCTGTGTTGAAGGGTTGGCAGCAAGGCATGGCCACCAGCCCTTGGCACCACCGCCATGCACGCCACACGGTACACTCAGCACTGTCCTGTGGTACTGCATGTGTGGGTGGGCGTCACTGGTGGTCTGTGCGTGCACTGGGTACATGGCTGTACCACTGCCTTCGCACCGCATAGCCATGTCACTGTACGGCCATGGTGGTGCTGTATGGGACATGGACGGTGGGTGTGTGCAGTGGTCCACATGGCTGTGGGCGCCTGGGTAGGCAGGTCTTGTGGACGCGGTCACTGTGGGTGGTCACACACCATCACAGGGGCATGGCCCATGGCTGTATGCCATGCACAATGGGTGGGTTGCAGGGGGATATACAGTCACACGTATTGACTCTGCTCCCTTGTCCTAGGTGGACATTGCTGGATGGTGATTGAACGTGGCATGCAGGAGCTGCTGCAGCTGGTGAAAGCATCCCTGGAAATTCTTGAGAGGATGGAGCAGGACGGGGTCCAGAGATGCAGTACTCGGAGCCGCTACAGGAGTGGAGAGTGGGGCAGGCAATAGGCTCTCCATGCCCCCTGAATGACCTAACCCCGCTGGACCCACCCTCACACCCCTTCTTCCATCTCCCATTTGTTCACCCCTGCCCCATGCCCGCCCCCACCTGGTTTGTGGCCCTTTCCCCCCACCCTTGTATGTAACTGTATATATGTTTTATTGTTTCTAATGTTCAATACACGCATTTTGTTATGACATCTGTGGTGATCTCTGTTTGCAGCGGGCTACAGGTGCTTGGCTGCAGTGGTGTGCTTGGCGTCAGGGGTGGTGTAGGCATGGATGTGTGTGTGTGTCCAGCAGGGACCCGCCTATGGTGTGGGCAAGGGACTCGGTCACTGTCTGTGGTATGTGTGTTGTTCTTTGTGCACTGGACACCTGTGTGCAGTGGTCCACGGTGCATGCACTGTGTCCATGGTGCCCCTGTCAGACTGTCCATGGCCTGTGCAGCTGGCACCCTTCCATGTCTGTGCAATGCACTGCTCTGATACCATTCCTAGCTAGGTCATTTGTCCCTAGGTGGACAATGACATCCAGCTTCCTCCCTCGTGCAACTGCTCCCACGATCCTGAGGATTCGCTTCCTGTCCCTCCAAGCCGTGGTGCCAGGCAGGCACCTTACCTCCCTCTCCCCTTTCTTCTCCATTGCTACCCCCTCATGATTGAGTCACCCACCAGGAGTTGTTTCCTTCCCCTGTGGGGTCCCATGCCATCCTCCTGTGGGTCTCCTTTGTAAAAGTTCCCAGCATTCTCCTTGGTCTCCACTGCAGGTGCCTCCATAGAGGAACCACTATCCACCAGAAGAGTGAATGAATTGTGGAGAGGTACAGCTGGAGGGATGCAACTCTGTTCCACCACCCTCTCCCTCCCTGATCCCACCCTTGTCCAGCCTCTCCTCTTTCTTGGCAACCTCTGAGGTAGTGGCATTGGCCCTGGTAGTACCTGGGTGGGGGAGGAGGTTTCACAAATCCTAGTCAGGTCAGCCAGGAGACGGGCAACCTCTTCCCTCAGACCAGAGAGGTGCCTGCAAATAGGGCAGCATCGCAGCCTCCAGAATGTCTCCCGGAACACTGCTGCCCCACAGCCATTGCACTGTACCACTCCTATCATGTCTTATTTTGTGTCCCCTTTCCTGTTTCTCTGTACGCTTACTCTCTCCTCTCCTTACAACTCTCACCCTTCCTGTTCTGGGACAGCAACTTCCTATATTCTTCAGTAGCCTCCTTCTTCTTTGCTCAGTGTCAGACCACCACCAGCTGGGGGGAGAGTGAGCTACTTTTTTCCTTTAGGGTTGACAAAACCAATGTTTCTCTATGATCCTTCCCTTCCTACTGCCAAACAGGAAGTTCCTGTTGACAGTCAAATCCAGTGACTATTAAAGTAGAACTGGCTTAGGGTGGGATGGAGGGCAATTAGTTAGAAAAAAGGCTAGCAACAGGAAGTTGTAATTTGAGTCACCTGCTTTTATAGTGTCTAAGCCACCCCCTCAATTAAGCTCTCTCTCCTCCTACTGGTTTAGCAAAGTAAGTTGATACAGTACCCTTCACAGCACAGAACACACACTGACTTTCTTTCTTTTCTTTCTTTTTTTAACCCTAAATAAGACCCCTTCTACTTCTAATAAAGTTTCTGTCTTGCTTAATCTCAACAGACACTAACTCCTGCTAAGATATGTGTTAAATTAATAAGAAAATGTAGCTTCTTTTAGTTAGCTGCTTTCTGTTCTACAAGCAAGGCTATCAACAGCACATTTTATCAATTGTACAGTTATTGAAATCTAATTTCCAATCCCACTGTAAAAACATTTCTCTCATTTCCTTGAATTTGGCTTTTCTAAAATTGGGAATTTTTGTTAGCCCTGATCGATATTTGAAGGATTCCATTAATTCAAAGTAAACTGTTAGATAGAAACATAGAAACATAGAAGTTGACGGCAGATAAGGACCGCAAGGCCCATCCAGTCTGCCCATTTCTTTTTCTACCTTATAAATGTGCCATCGGCCTTTGCTCTGTCAGTGGTCTATCTATTCATACTCATTTGTATTGCTTCCTTATGCCTATCCCATGCCTGTTTGAAGCCCTGCACTGTATTCATAGCCAACACTTCTTGAGGTCGGCCATTCCATGCATCCACCACCCTTTCTGTGAAAAGAATTTCCTCATTCCCCTTAAATGCCCCCTCTAATCTCATGCTGTGTCCTCTTGTCCTGCTATTTTTCTTATATTTAAACATGTTAGACTCTTTCACCTTGTTAATGCCCTTAAGGTGTTTGAATGCCTCGATCATATCACCTCTCTCCTCCTTTGCTCAAGGGTATACATATTGAGCTCTGTTAATCTGTCCTCATATGTCTTCTGATGCAGTCCCTGCACCATTTTGGTTGCCCTTCTCTGGACTGCCTCAATTTGGTTAATGTCCTTGTGAAGGTGTGGCCTCGATACTGCATGCAGTACTCCAGATGGGGCCTAACCAGTGTCTTGTAAAGAGGGATTATTACCTCCTCTTACGACTTGTGATACCCTTACTAATACACCTTAACACCCCCCTAGCCTTACCTACTGCTTTAGAGGTCTGCTTGGATGATTTCAGGTCATCAGTGATGATGATGCCCAAGTTTCTTTCTTCCTTTGTGACTGCTAGCAACTCCCCTCCCAGCCTATAGGTGGCTTCAGGGTTTCTCTTCCCTATGTGCATGATTTTGCACTTCTTTGCATTAAATCCCAGTTGCCACTCTTCTGACCATTTTGCTAGTTTATCCAGATCTCTTCTCATTCTGCCCACCCCATCTGGATCATCTACTCTGTTGCAGATCTTGGTGTCATCTGCAAACAGACAAGCCTTCCCTCTAGTCCATCTGCAAGGTCACTAATGAAGATGTTGAAGAGGACTGGCCCAGGACTGATCCTGAGGTACCCCACTTGTGACTTGCATCTCTTCTGACTGTATACCATTTACCACCACTCTCTGTTTTCTGCCCGTCAACCAGTTTGCCACCCAGTTGACCAACTTGACCACCCGAGCCTACTCAGCTTATTTATCAATCTTCTATGTGAACAGTGTCAAAAGCTTTGCTGAAGTCAAAGTAGGCGACATCAACTGCTCCCCTTGGTCCACCACTCTGGTTACCCAGTCAAAGAAATCTATGAGATTAGTTTGACAGGACCTTCCTTTGTAAACCCATGCTGTCTTGGATCCTGTGCCCCTATGGATTCCAGGTGTTGCACTATCCTTTCCTTAAGGAGTGCCTCCATAATCTTGCCCACTACTGAGGTAAGACTGACTGGTCTGTAGTTCCCTGCCTCCTCTCTGCTACCACTCTTGTGGAGATGTTCGCTATCTGCTTATGGTACGTCCACACATGTGTTTGTGACAAAATCGCCCATGTTGGTTATGACCATATCCAAGATATTCTCCCCTCTTGTGCTATCCTTTACATTTTGTTCCAGTCCCATCTGGTTAAATTTTCCTAGGTAATATCTTTTTTGTTTTTGTTGTTTGTTTTTCCCAGTCTATGCCAGGTAGATTGAAATCTCCCGCCAAAATAATATTATCTGCTGGATCGATGTGGTCTAAATAACTTAGAATTTCTTTGTCATCCTCACTGCTTGTGGAAGGAGGATGATCTAAGACCCCCAACATGATTTTTGGGGCATTGGGAGGAATTATTTTAATCCATAAGTGTTCTATACTTGGGTTTCCGTCATGAACTTCCATGCTTTTTAGGGACTCGTGGATATATATCGCCCTGCCCCCTCCTTTCCTGTGTCTCCTAGGTTTGTTAAACAGGTTGTACCCTTTGATGTTTTTATCCCATGTATCCTCCTCTTCCCACCAGGTTTCTGTGAGAAGTTCTATTTGGATGTTTTTACTCTCCATTAAAAGCTTAAATTCTAGAATTTTTTATCAAGGCTTCTGACATTTGCTAAAAGACATGAAACTGGGTTTTGCTGTTTATTTTGTTCTTTTTTTATGTTTGTTTGTTGACTCATGATTTATTTTATGTGGGCTAGTCCCTTCCCCATTTGTGCCCAGTTTAAATGATTTGCAATGATTTTTTTTGGAAGTTTTGGCTAGTATTCTTGAACCCTTTTTATTGAGATGTATACCATCTTTTTTTGCACAATGAGCTATTTTTAAAAATGCTACTGGTTTCTATAAATCTAATCCCTTCAGTTATACATAACTGTCTCAACCAAGAATTAAGTATTACAATGTCCCTATGTTTGTAGTAGTGTCTTTCAAAAGTAGGCAGGATACCTGATATGATTATATCCTTGTTTTTTGTTTTTAGTTCTTGTATTAGATCTGATAGTTTTCAAAAATCTTCTTGGGGTCCTTATTATGTACATCATTAACTCCTACTTGTAGCACTACCAGTGGTCTGTCTAATTCCCCTAGACAGTCTTTTAGCAACCTGGCGAGTTCCTGTATTTTGATTCTGGGGAACATGCTCACCATAATGTTCATTTTATCTTCCTTACACAATAGGGCATCTATACCCCTAATGGTAGAGTCCCCTAGTACTATAGTCTCCTTGATATATTCTTTGCTCTGTCCATGATTTTGTTCTGACTTCAGAGCTCCATTTGGAGTGGGTTTGTGTAGTTCTTTGATGTTTTTATCCATCTTTTTGATAAAATTGTTTACCTTGTTCTCCTTTGTGGTTGCTCCTGTATTATAACCACTACCTGGTTCATAATTCTTTTTGTTTAGGGGTTGAGAGTTGCAGAGGCTTTCTACAATTTCTTGCTCTTTTACTTTATCAAGCACACTGAATTTATTATAGGTTTGGATAGGAGCACTATTATAAATTTGTTTTCCTCTATGCTTCCTTATATTTCTCTTTACTATGGCCCATTCCTCTATGTGGTCATCCACCTGCTTATTTACATTGATGTCCTCCGAAATTGTTTCACTAGCCATTGAGTCTATATATTTCTCAAGTGTTCCTATGTCCTGTCTAGTTTCCAATCTAGCTTAGTTTGTTCACCTCCTTTGTAAGATCCATTATTTGGAGACATTTCATACAAATATATCACTTAACCTGTTCCCCTAAGGCATACATCAAGCATTTCTTGCATTTATTAAGTTGTGAGTCCATTTTGTTGTAATGCTGCTGTATTGCCCAATGACCTTACATATGGTTTTGTTGCCTCCTGGTCCCTGCATCCTCAGCTCTCCACGTGTGGCTTCACGTGGTGCCCCGCTCACTTGGGGGCTTGGTATTTAGAGCCTTGGGACCGGAAGCCATACTGAGTCACTTCCAGTTCTCTGCTTTCTCCCCGCTCAGGAAATCTTAAAACAAAAGGTTGTAAAACAAGTTTAACCACATTATATGGTGGATACAAGTAAAATTAGAGTGCTGTTCAGCCCTGGTTCACAATTATCTGTCCCACTGCTCCAGGTTCTCCTCTGGTTTTGCAGCCCCTCAGTATCCCACAATCCAGTGGCACAACTGAGTACTTGAGGTTGCTAGGCAATGGCCTGCAACTTTGCCACCTCTTCCCATAGGTATGCCCAACCAAAATTAACAAATAGTAATTGTTTGTATTCAAGAGACTGTGTGTTGTGCCTCCTAATATTTGGCATAAGACAGTGCTTGACCTGGTAAATTAGACCAAATTTAATTTTTACTTATTTACAAACATTGAAGATGTGGAGTGGGAGACTAATGTACAGGTCAAATGTAACTCCAGGGTATTTAAAGGATAGTGCCACCTTAGGAGAAGTCTCATCACTACACCTAATGGATGGGGAGATGAATCCTTAGTTTGACAGGGTACCTGAAAATCATGATTTTTTTTATTCATTACAAGCTTATTTCTGACCAGCCAAGCTTCTAGTTTATGAATCAGTTGTAAGTTGGAAGTTGATGTGGCTAGTGTTCTTGAAGCTGTGAAGAAACACTAAGTCATAGGCATAGAGTGTTGTACTGGTGATGACTACAGGGAGGTTGTTATTGAATAAGGAGGAGAAGATGCTGGCCCGCCAGTGCAACAGTTGGATTTCCACTTGAAACACTGACAAACCACATTCAGGAATGGACTTAAGAGTTGGAGGGTCGGCCGGGGGGGGGGGTATGCCACCCTAACAGTGACATTTCTACAGCAACATGCATCGATCTCGACAACAGTGCCATGGCACCGTAGAAGTGCTGCTGGATGGGGACAACCACGTCTCCCAACCTGCACCCCCTCCCTAAACTAACTCTGACCTGGAGTTAGAATCCTTTAGTTCAGGGGTGTGGGGGCAAAGTCCCCCATGTGGGAGTTTCGGGGGGCAAAGACCCCAATGTGAAAAATAGAATCAAACTGTGTGGCTCCATGCTGACTGCAACTTGCTGTTGACATGGAGCCCATCGCTGTAATGTCGGTTGTGATCTTTTTGTCATGCTGGCATGGCAGAGCCAACCAGAGGAGAAGGATCAAGCATCCTAGGGACTGCTCTCCTTCTGGGGGAGGGAGGAAGAGTGTCTGGTGCGTCATGGACCCCTAGCGGAGGCAGGGGGTACCACAGCAACGGCACTAGTTCATTCGGGGTGAGGCAGATGCTGGATGTCATTTCACATCCTTGCACCCTAGGGTCAAAACACTTGGAAAAGCTGGCCCCCAGCATGACGACCCGCCCTGCTGCACTGTCTTCCGCATCTGATGTTCCCACTCCTGTGGCCCCAACCCAGGGGGGAAGCCAGGGCTTTGCCCACAGTGTCCATAGGGAGGCACCCCCTGACAGCCCCACCCAGGGGGGCAAGCCTGGGCATGGGGGCAGCGGGCCGGAGGGTCTGAGTTAAGGGGGAGCCAGAACAAAAAAAAAGAATAAGGAGAAGAGGACAGATCAAAGAATTGAGCCTTGGAGAACCCCAAGCTTCATAGGGCAGGTTTTGAGATGAATCCATTAAACCTGACTACCTGTCAATGATTAGACACATAGTACCTGAACCAGGAGACAGCATGCATGGACTGGCTCAGGGTCTACAATTTGGAACACACAAGATTCTGGCCAACCAGGTCAAAGACCTTGGACAGGTCAATGAATATGCCCCCAGTAAGCAGTCCTTGGTCCATGGCAGTTTTGATCCCAGTGACCACATTTGTGAGTACCTTGGTGGTGCTAGGGGCCTTTTGGAAATCATGCTGCTCAGGCACTAGAATATTATGGGAATAGATGTGGTCAGTCAGCTGGCCAGTCACAACATGCTTGGGTACTTTGCTAAGGGCAGGGAGTATCATAATAGGGTGATAGTTCATGAGACATTTTATGTCCCTAGCCTTTGGGAGAGGGACAGCTCTGGCACACTTCCAACAGTCTGGAACAATGCCAAACACAAGCGACAAATTAAAAATGTGCTTGGTCAGAGGGGCTATAATGGGGGTACTGAGTTTCGGAAGTTTAGGTTCAAGACCATCACACCCAGTACTTATATATGGAGAAAGGCTAGTTAGCAGCATCTGTGTGTCATTGGTCGACACAAGTTTCACATAAAAAGGGGAACAGTTTTGTGGGGCTATAGTAGACAGAAAAATCCACCTCACTGGAAGATGGGAACAAGGAGGTGTAAGCTGTAAGGTAACTTGCCAGTTAAAGGCATCAGCAATGGTCTTTGCATTATTACAGTTTATATCACCTATCAGTATGTCAGCAGCATGCTGCTTAGATGTGCCTTCCAATAGACTCTTAATAATTTTCAAGAACAACCTGGGGTCCTTAGCTGTGGTTAATAGGGCTTTCCACAAAAAGCAATTTTTGAAGTGTGGATTTCTTGTTTGCAGATATTTCATAGTTGTTTATATTCAAGTAGGTCAGACAGGATTTGAGATGTCTTGTACCAGTGCCATCGTTTGTCTCACTGCTTAAAGAGTTTAAGGAGATCACTATGTAGCCATTTTTTGGCTGCACCCTTTACCCTCCATCTTATAAAAGGAGCATGAGCCTCCTGATGGTAGACAAAGGCCTGGATGAAGGCAGCAAGGGCAGTGGTGGTGGCAGGGGAGGAGTAAATGCAGGACCAGTCAATGTTAACAATGTCCACAAGAAAGGGCCCTGAGTCCAACTATGAGTAATCACTTAGACATATGACTTTGGGAGGTATTTTAGAATGGTTAAATTTCCACATGCAGTACAGTGATCTGGGATAGTGACAGGGAGCACATGAACTTTCAAAATTCAACCTGGCCTGGTTGTTAAGGTCCAGTCAGTAAGGATATGTGACCACCCCTCATGGACAGCCTGGTTGGATCAGTGATGATCTGAGTGAGAGACCCAGTTCATTAAGCTGACAATTAAAGTGGTCTTCCTCTCTATTCTATAGTTTGATTGGTTCAAATATTAATTATACTGATAAACACGTTTACTATCAGCCTCTGTGTTTTCTCATTGTATAATTATATTATCGTAGTCACCATTTATAACCCAAGGCTTTGAACCTGAAATCAGATACTAAGATAATTATGAAGCATAGGTGGTGGTGGCCCATAAACTGCTCCAGAAAACACTAATAATACTGTAATACATTTGAACCTTTAATAAATGCCTGCCCAGTCTGTGCCTACATTCTTAAGGAGTTTTATTAATAATTATTTCTAGGGGTAAGGAGTGACATATGTGACTATTCTCTTTGTGAAGTAATATTTCCTATTCTGTGTAGCAAATGACTACCAGACAAGCTGAAGTGGCTGTCCCCTGGTTGCTGTTGAAATCTATTTAAATTCACTATGTTCAACTCACATAATAGAAGAGGATAATATGAGTCATGAATAATACTGAACATTAATAGTAAGTCCCCTCTCAGTCTTCCAGTAGTTAGAAACATTAGTTTTAAGGTTTTTAGCCAGACTTCACCAGTGTATTCTTGAGTGACTGAAACACTGGAACTGCATTCACACTGACTGGGAGGTGGGCGCAAACCAAAACAACGTGGTATCACTAGAAACACACAGGTCACATTAAGATACTAATACTGAAAGTGTAGCCAGCAAACTGGAGCGAGTTATGGTGAAAATACCCAAAATATAATAACTTCAAATACTGTATACATGCCATAGTGATTTAATGTCCCGAAAGCTGCAGCACACAAAAAAGGAGAGATTGGTGGAGCATAACCCTAGTGCTTTGTGTCCTAACATGCGATGCTTCGTGCAGTTACTGGTGTTTTTATTTTGTATTTTCACCTTAACTCACTCCACTTTGCTGGCTACACTTTAGGTAATATCACCTAAGTGCAACCTGTGTGTTTCTCATTCTTGAGTGAACTTATCATATGTGTTGCCCTTCACTGAATTTTTTTAAGATCTTTAATTTGTCTGACTCAATAGGGACACCAGTATGGTGTAGCATAGTCAAGATAAGATCTTACGTAGCCCCTATATAGGGGGACAATTATATCTTTATTTTTGGATGTGATATTACATTTAATCACCCAGAACTTGTTTACCCCTTGCAATAACCTTGTTGCATTGCTTTCACTGAACATTATCTGGTGTTGTAATTTTTTATCTGGTGTTATCATTACCTAAATCCCTCTCACTGGCACTTTCATCTAGTATTTGTGCCCCTAATATATAGGTATGTTTGGGGTTAGTATATTCTAAGTGCATAACCTTGCACTTCTCTATATTAACTCTAATCTTTCATTTCCTGGTCCAATCATAGAATTATTAAGGTCAGATTGAATTAGTTGTGTTTGGTCTACAGTTAAACAAGGTCCACTGAATTTCAAGTCAACGGCATATGTACATGCCCAAATGATTGTATTTTTTTGTGCGGTCTGCAATAAAAATATGAAAAATGAGTGGTTACCAGGACAGATACCTGGGGGACACCATTAGTAATCTTTACAGTACCTGATCTTTCTCCTTTAATCTTAACGGTATTCTATTATGTAATCAGCTAAGTATGAATTAGTTAATTCAGATGTTACATTTGCTTTAGACATTTTTCTTAATAATCACCCAGTGAGAGACCAGATTGAAAGCTTTGCAAAAATCCAGAAAGGTGATGTCACATGAGGTCTTGTTGTCCAATGAGGTACTAATGTTCTCATTAAAGCAAAGTAAGTTTGTAGTGCATGAATGTCCTGATTTAAACCCGTATTGCCCCAATGTCAGATTAAATTTTATCTTTAATTACACTTTTCGGACTTGTACCTGGTATTGAGGTCAGACATATGGGTCTATAGTTACTGATAGTGATGTGTGAAGTTGGAAAACTTCATTCCATGAATCAAATTCATGAATTTACCTCATTTCATGAAGTTAATGCACCCTGTGAAGTCCAAATTTGCAGTAAACTGATAATTTTGCAAAATGGGAAGTTGATAACTTAGCCGGCGAAGTTTGGTACAGAGGCAAAGTTTGCAGTGTACTATGAGATTGGAGGTCGCATGTTGCTCAAACAAGCTATATGCCACAAGGAGTCTGTCTTCAATGAAGTCTTCTGAAGACAGAGTGTGTGCTTGTCTGAGAAAAAAACTTTTAAAATACGTCTCAAAACCAAGCTTTTTGAATCCAAATTGCTCACAAATTGTTCTAGAGGGCCTTGTGCTGCTATATTTGTGTTTTTTGTTAATTTTTTTCACTGATTCTTTACTTTAAAGTAGTGGTTTCTGTTTTGTTAGCCTGTGAAGCAGTGGTGTGGGGGAGGGTAAGTGTACTGTAAAGCAAAGCAGCCCCGAATGATTTGGAGCTTTTTTGTCTAAGCAGGAGATTTATGTTATATTTTGTTTTTCTCACTCTTTTTTATTCATCATTTTTGATCTGTAGTGAGTAATTTCTCATTTTTATTTCTGTGGTTTAGTTTGGTGTGTTTAAGTACAGAATTTTTTCACTGTCTTTCTGTAGCAGTTTTAGTTATTTTTAGGTATATTTTTCTTAAAGTGACAGTGTTCTGTCACTTTTTGTTATACTTAATATTAAATTACTGCTGTTACCCCTGTTGTTTTAATCCCTGTCCTGTTTAAAAAAAAGAAAAATAACTTTGTTGGTTGTTTTTAGAAGTTGGGGCAAAGGGAGAAACATGTTACAAGTACAATACAATATACAGAAATACAAGTCAAAGGTCAGCAAATTAAGTACAAGGGAGTTGGTACACTTTGAGAAAATAGCAAAAGTCATGGACAATCAAGGTAAATCACTGTAGCAGCTAAGGGTAAAGTAAATAATCAAAAAAGAATGCAGCGGTGACATATTAAACTGTGGTGGAAACAGGTGTACAAGGAGCGGCAGTAGGGGTGAAAATGCAACCAATAAACCACTGCAAGTATGGGAACATTTCTGCAACAGGTCAGAGTGCATAGTAATACTAGTTCATGAGAAGTTTGAACTTCAACAGAGGCTGCTGCTGCTACCACAGGGTGTGCTTGCCACCCTAACATTTTTTTTTTCAATATTCTCTTTTTACACCCCTTTCTCACTACGGTGCTTCCTCACCTTCAGGAGTCTCCTACGGCCTTACACGTCCCTGCTCATCTGCCAGCTTCAGGTGCAGTCATCCCCCCATGCTGCCTTGGTTTGACCCCCAGGCAGGTACGAGGCAGGGCTCCCCTCTCCGCCCCGAGCATCTGTGTTTCATTGGGGATCCGTCGCCTGCGCTGACAGGGGCCCTGGGATCGGGGCCTGAAGCTCCATCTACAGGGAGCACTGAGGGGTATTTTTCTGCTGTTTCGCCCAGCCCATAGGATGTCTGCATGCAAGGTGAGCCTAGGAGCAATGCACATCGGAATGTGCTGACACTCCAGCTCCCGGCAGACATCCTCCCTCCCTGCTACATGCTGTCTTCACTGTACCTCCAACCATGGTCACCCAGGTGGTGGTATCACAGTGGGACCCGCATCCCACCCCACCCAGAGGAGGAGAGCAGCCTCTCGGTGCTCGATCCTCCTCCCCCCAGCCATCTCAGCAGCTGCCTGAGTCTGTTCCTGAACCTGGGTCACTGGCATCGTGAGCAGTAACCCTACCGCTGCACCGGCGGGCTAGCTCTTGCCACCCTAACATGATACTTCTCTTATGCCCTCCATGAACCACTGCTGGCACAGATAGACCACCACTTCCACTACCCCCACTCGCCACTTCCCTCTAGCCCCCAGTAGCCATGTGGATTATCAGCTTGCCCTAGGAGACATGCTTGTTGCATAGGTTGCAAGTGACCACACTATCCCTAACCCTAACCTTAATGTCCCATGGGATAACACTGCAACTTTAACAAGCCATAACTACACCAGTCTTTGGAGTTAAGAGACACTGTATACATCCAAACAAGGGTCTCGGTGTGTACTACAATAGCAACACATAAAACTTCTGAAAAAATTCATGGGGTGTGCACAACACCCCACAATTACATCCACACTATACCATGGTGCCAAATCCACAAATTAAGTCCAATAACCATCAATAATGCACCAAGTATGAACCTCCTCCTGGACTACAACCATTCCAAGTTTCAGACAAATTTTGCAAAATGTGACTGAGTTATGCTTAACCCTCAAAGGAGTAGATGGCTGAAGTCACTTAGACCAAACTTCGCCTTTAAGTACCCCAAGGAGAAGTTACAGGCAAAGTTGCAAGACAGAATTACCAATGGTATGTTTCCTATTAAATAGAAAAACTTCACAAAATGATCATCTGAGGCAAATCTGGTGAATTCATCTTAACTTTGCCTGTGAATTAAAACTTTGCAACATCTCTAGTTACTGATGGTTTGCTTGCTACCTTTCTTATGAAAGGGAATGCTTTCTGCTGAGCACCAGCCTAATGGGATACTTCCAGTGCTAACTGAGCACTGAAAGATTTCTCTAGTAGGCTTCACAATATGCTGTTATACATCTTATTTAATTTTTTTTATTTATTGAAATCTCAGAATTACAACCTTTGAGTCAATGACTGATTTACAAAGGCTTCACATCAATATCACAACAAAAAACAGGAGGTGTACAAGAAAACACAAGATTCAACAATGCAGATATACAATAGAATAAGGGAGTACAACTCCCTTAATACAGCATAACAGGTATAAAAAAGATGCAGGTAGACATTCATAAACATCAAAGTCTAAACTGGGCCCTCCATGCAGGGAGTCGCCACCAAGTAGTACAAGGTTAAGTAAATCTAAACTAGAGGGAATTGGAGCATGATTACTGAAAGGAAATGAAAAAATGGAAAGGAGGAGGAAGGAGGAAGGGAAGAGGCCAATTTGGCAGTAGACCCAAGGTCATGGTGGAGAGTGGGATTAAAGGTAGGGCGGCCAAATAATTGAGAGGGAGGGGTAGGGAGGAGCAATCCAAGGCCCTTGTCAAAGGTTAGGGAAGGGTGCAAACAAAGGGGGATGGAGAGGATGAGCGATACTTGGGAAATTTAAGCATACTACCCAATATGTTGTCAGGCCCAAGAGAAGAGTGTGTTTTTAGTTTATTAATCTTTTTGATTATGCCATCTTCCATGATTTCTATGTTCTTATCTAACCTTGTCTGCATCAATTGGGGTGTCTTAGTTTTTGATGCATATATTATTTCAAAATAGTTATTGAAGCATTTAGCCATTTCTCGTGGATCACTGATGTTATTTCAATTATGAAAACTTGGTCCAGTGCCACATTCTGATATTTTTAGGGAATTAATAGAGTTATAAACTATTTTGATATTATTTTTGCCTGCATTTTGTGCATGTTTCATTCATTTTTTTGCATTCCTGATTCCAGTTTTGTAGTATTGTTCTTTGGTGAGATATGTTGATCAGTTTGCTTCAGTCTTGTGTTTTAGGCAGTGTTTATATCCCTCATTATTTTTATTTATTTATTTTTTATTTTAGGCATTAACCACTTAGCTTTAATGCCCTTGTTATTGTATTTATTAATTTTCAGTGTAAATTTATTGCTGATGTCTTGCACGATGTGCTTTAATATTTATCATTTCTCTTCTACTGATTTATTTAGAAGTAAGGTACACCATTTAATACAGCTGAGCTAATTGCTAATACCAATGATATCTGCCCTGGAGTATTGAAATATTTCTGTGACCCCACTTGCGAATGTGTGTCCAGTTAAAATACAAAACTGAATGGTACTGTGACCACAGTTATCAATACGAATGATACTGCCACTCTATAGGTCCCTTGTGAGGTGTCACCTGGAGTACTTTGTCCAGTTTTGAAGTCCACACCTTAGGAAGGACAAAAATAGACTGTATACCATGCAGAGAAGGGCGACAAAAATGGCACAGGACATGCAGGGGCTTTCGTATGAGGGGCACTTAGAAGCTTTGAATATGTACTCACTGGAAACTAGGAGGGAGAGGGGGGACATGATAGAAACTTTCAAGTTCATGAAAGGAATAAATAAAGTGCCCTGCTCTGAACTATTCAGCAAGGCTTCCAGCTCAACTACTAGAGGGCACAAATAGAAACTGCAGGGAGGATGTTTTAAAAGGTAACTCAGGAAACATTATTTCTAGGAAAAGGTCATTGAGCCTAGGAATAGGCTGCCTGCAGAGGTGTTGGGAGCCAAGATGGTGGCAGCTTTCAGACAGGGCTGGGATAAAGAGAATGCCTGAATAAAATTTTTTGGGAATTGGAATGGGTAGGGGTCAGAAGGGGGCTAGGTCTTGGGAAGTGCAGAGACCATATAGTGAAGATAAAGTGGGGAGGGGAGTGGGTGGAAAAGGGAGAGGAAAAGCTGAAGTACTAAGTGAATACTTTTGCTCCATTTTACAAAGGAAAAGGATGGTCCACTACCACCATGGTCTGGGAGGGTGGGGGTGGGGAGGAGATGATGGATGGAATGTTCAGGGGGAGTAGAGTACTATATTGTCTGAAGGCATTAAGGGTGGACAAGGCACCAGGTCCTGATGGAATCCACTCCGGGGTGCTGAGGGAGATGGTGGAGTTGTTGGCTGAGCCACTGGTGGACCTGTTCAGCACCTCCCTGGACATGGGATGGGTGCCTCAGGACTGGAGGGTGGCCCATGTGGTGCCCATACACAAGAGTGGCCCTAGAGATGAGCCAGGAAATTATCAGCCTGTCAGTCTCACTTCCATAGTGGGTAAACTTATGGAGATGATACTGAAGGAGAGGCTGGTGTCATTCCTCGAAGGTAATGACCTCCAGGATGGGCATCAGCATGGGTTCATCTTGGGGAGGTCTTGTCAGACCAATCTAATAGAATATTACAACTGGGCAACAAGAGAGCTGGATATGGGTGATGCTGTAGATTTCCTGTACTTGGACTTCAGTGAGGCCTTTGATTCAGTGCCTCATGGGAGGCTGGGAGGGAAGCTGACTGCTGCAGTGATGGGAATGAAACAGACAAACTGAATAAGGAACTGGCTGCAGGGGAGGCTGCAATGGGAGGTAGTGAGGGGGGTAGCTCTTGACACCTATACTGGTGATGAGCGTGTGCTGCAGGGCTCAGTGCTGGGCCCGGTGCTATTTGGGCTCTTTATCTCAGATATTGCACATGGAGTTGAGAGCAGGGTTAGTCTGTTTGCAGATGATACCAAAATGGGGGCAGTGGTGGATGAAGAGGATGGATAGAAACAACTACAAGGGGACCTAACCAAACTGTAGGTATGGTTGGAAAAGTGGCAGCTGGGATTCAAAGTGAAAAAGTGCAAGGTTATGCACTTCGGGGCAAAGAACCCAAGGAGGCATGACTGGTTGGGAGGGGTGAGGCTGGGGATCACTGAGGAAGAGAAGGACCTAGGGGTGTTGGTAACAGGGAGCATGAACAACTCTGCCCAATGCAGGAAAGCAGCAGCTAAGGCAAACAGGATGCTGGGCTGTATTGCAAGGGGTTTCTCATCCAGCTTCATACTCGGGCAGACATTGAGAGACTGGGTGGTCTGTTTCTGCTGGCAGATTCATATGTTCATATGTTTGTATGTATCTGAGAAGGTCTCAGTTAACTTTGGGCAGACTAGATGAACTCTTGGTCTCCTTGTGCCATCAATTTTTCTATGTTTCTATAAGCACATCGGTCTGTATGTTTTCAATGGTTACATTGCCTGTAGCCAATACAATAGCCAATATTACTGTATATCCCCTCTTGTTGAGGTTTTGACGTATTGTGTTAATCCCAGCTGATCTGTAAGGTCAACAAGAAGTTTACCCAGATTGATGTTTGCATTCTTGGTCTCCCAATTGATGTCACCCAGATTTATGTCTACCTAGTATGATAGTATCCCCCTTCTCACAAGCTTTTTCAAATTCAGACACAGTATAAGATTAATAGTGACCTCGAGGGTCATGTCTGGAGGTCTATAACAGATACCAATGTTATGTTTTTTGATATTTTTGCTTGATCCACTGATCCATATAGTTTCTGAGTCAACATCATTATGTTTGATTGTATTAGTGATGGCTATACACATGGTTCCCTTGTTTTATATAGAGTGCAACCCACTATACCCCCTTCTGTTGTGCTTATCTTTTTGAAAAGTTGATGGCCCTGTATGTATTTCCCCCAGTCAAGCTCTTGGGACCAGCAGGTTTCAGTGGCGACCTCCAAGTTCAGCTGCTTGTTATAAATAATTGCCTTTAATTCATCCATTTTATTATTTAAATGTCTAGCATTAAGAAGGGTGCATTTCCATGCATTTCTGGTGATACTTGGCTTAATGCTTTCCTTTTTCGCTTCCCCCTTACTACATAGTTTAAAGAGAAATTTTTTAGTGTGCTCTCTTGCTAATATCCTTGCCTCAATCTTGTTCAGATGCAGTCCATCCTTAGAGAAGAGGTAGCTCTTTTGATAAAATTCAGTCCATGTGTCTATAAACATTAAGTCGGTCTTTGCACACCAGTTTGGTAGTCTGATGTTTATGAAGTTAATTGTTTGTTTTTCAGCACGGCAGGCTTTTGGTACCAGGAGAATAGAAACACAGAAGCAAAGAATTTTCCAGCAGGTAAGGACCACTTGGCTCACCTAGTATGCCCATTTTCCTGTTCTCCAGCCCATTCACCCACTCCCACTTCCCTTTCTCTAAGATTCACTTATGCTTATCCAATGCATTTCTGAACACCACTGTTGTTTTTGGCCCCACCACCTCTGCTGGAAGACTGTTCCAGGAATCTCCCACTCTTTCTGTGAAGAAGTACTTCCTCATATCACTCCTAAATCTACCCCCTCCAGGTTCTTATTGTGCCCCTTGTCCTTAAGTACCTTTTTTTTAAATACTTCACTTGTGAGGTATTTAAAGGTCTCTATTATATCCCGGCCCCTCTCCCTCTCAGGATATACATATTTAGGTCCTTAGGTCTCTCCTCATAGGAGTTCTGATACAGACCCTGCACCATTTTAGTTGCCCTCCTCTGGACTGCCTCCATGCTGTCTATGTCCTTCTGGAGATGTGGTCTCCAAAATTGGACATGGTACTCTAGGTGGGGTCTTATTAGTGATCTATATAGAGGCAATACTACCTTCCTCTTTCTGCTGGTGATACCTCTCCATATGTACCCCAGTATCCCACTAGCCTTGTCACACTGCCTTGCCACCTTTAGGTCATTCGTTATGATCACCCCAGATCTCTTTTCTGCTTGGTGGTCATCAATACCACTCCTCCCATTTTGTACTCTGCCTCTGGGTTTCAGCAAGACAAGGCTACCCTACATCCCTTTGAATGGAGCTCTTTACCAATCTCAACTAATTCATAACATTTGCCCTTCTTGTGACTATGACCAATATCATTAGTGCCTATGTAGAGTTGTAAGCTTGTCAAATCTCAAACGATTAAAATTTATTTTAGCACCTTTGAAACATGTCACTACTGTATTCTCCTTATCATTTTTACAGAGGTGTGTGTGTGTCAGTAAACCTGACAATTGAATCTTCAATTACCAGTTTAGTGCCAACTGATTTTACAGTTGTATTACTAGGGGGAGAAATGACAGTGGTAGCAGACTCGGGATATTTACTCAGGACAGCACATTTATTGGTTAAGCTAAGAGGTTCAGAGTTCAGCGAGATGGCCCTTCTCCTTTTTCCCCTTGTTAACCAGGTACCAGTAATTACTGGGAGGTTTCTGGTTATCCATCCCTCTCTTGGGATTTCTCTCCTCATTAGAAACACTGATGTCTGCCTCAGCATCCTCTCTACATTGTTTCCTTCTCTCTGGAATAGACTGAGATAAGACTTTGTTTTTGGCTTAACAAATGTCTCTATCTTATTCATTTCTTTTTTTTTATCTCTCCTGCACCTTGTTCTGCCACTCCATTGGGCCATTGCCAAGGACTCTGCCTCTGAGGTTCCGTCGCCCATCCCTGACCCCAAATTGCAGCCACCACAGGGTAACCCGACATAACCCTTTCATTGGGTGGGTCCTCCCCTTCTGGGGAGAAGGGGCCTGAAGGCCAACGGGGTTGGTCCTGGGTGCTACTGAGGTTGGGTCGGGATCTACAGAGTACATGTGGAGGCACTGGTCTGGGCGTCCATCATCCGGCGGGTGAAGGCTCCAATTTCTGGTGTTTTTCCACCAACTTCCCCACTTGCGCTGCATCTGTAGTGCTCATGGTCTCATCAGGGGCTGCTACAGAATGAGGTATCTCCCTAACCCACCCCAGGAGAGGAGAGCAGTCCTCCGGATGCTCGATCCTCTCCTCCCCTGCTGACCCCCCGGCGCCTGAGTCCATTCCCGAACCCAGTTCGCTGGTATGGCTTGAGGTAAGACACCCGCGCCTCAACCCTCTGCACCACTGGGCTGGCATCTTATTCATTTCTAATGCTTTCATTAGGTCTAGTTTTGTTTTATTAAGCGTATCACTAAGCACATTTTATGGCTACAGTCATCACATATGTGTATATAGTGTTATGGCACCTCAGTGTTTAAGCCTGATGCATACATTTTATATACATGGCACAGAACAGAACCCTCCCTGCAGCAATGTCACAATACTTGCTACCCAGACAACAGCAAGACCACTGGAGGTAAGGTCTTTAAGAAAGTCCGAAACCAAAGAGCATGTCATTTCTGGTTTCATGAACCTCACAAATGGGGATATACCAGTTTTAAATGCCACCAGTTTACAGGGATATACCCTAAAATAAAGCATTCTAGTGTTAAAATAATAAAAGGGAGTCACACAACTCACACAGAGACAGTCTAAAACAAAGCCTATACAGGATAAGGCACTAGTCTTCCTGGTCCCCAGAGTGCTTCACTGTTCTGCTATGATCCAGTGAAGGACGGGAGGGCACTATCACAAGCACAGCTCCACTAGTTTCCTTTGTAATGCACACTTAGAGAAGTTAAAATGCTGATTAATGTTGCAAAGATGCAGTATACTGAGGAGCAATGTCACAATACTTGCTACCCAGGCATGATGTTGATGGTTAGGTTGATATCTCTATTTTCTGAACAAATGCAATAAACTTCGTGTTTCGTAAATAGGCTGTTCTTCACCTTTACTCTCTGTTTATCAAGTAACATTTCTATTTGACCTTTGAAATATAAACAAGTTCTAAAATGTATTTTTAACACAGCACAGACTGTCGTGCTTCTCTGTCTCCTTTGATGGAAGAGGGATGCCTGGATATCGTAGCAGTCACAGAGACATGGTACACAGAGAACCATGACTGGGATGTTAACATACCAGGGTACACAACCTACAGGAGAGACAGGGAGGGCAGAAGAGGGGGAGTAGCTCTCTGTGTAAGGGAAGGGATAAAAGCAACTGAACAAAAGAGTAAACAGGGAGGAGAGGAGGCACTGTGGGTCACCTTAGAGATTGGAAATGGCACCACAATCTGCACAGGGGTTGTATACAGGCCACTTTGTCAGGGGGAGGGAATGGACAAGGATATGATAGAAGGTATACTTAGGATGGCAGAGAAAGGGGAGATACTGTTGATGGGGGACCTTAATATGTCAGATGTTAACTGGAGCACCTTTGCTGCAGCCACATCCAAAAGTAGGGCCTTTCTTGATGCCCTTCAGGTGGCATGCTTCAGACAGCTAGTTTTGGAACCTACTCATGAGGAAGCAATCTTAGACCTCGTACTCTCAAATGGGGACAGTGAGAGGATGTCAGATCTAGAAGTGGGTAGCCATTTGGGAACAAGTGACCACCAAACAGTGTGGTTCACGATAAACTCAGCTACAGAGTCAAGCCATACAAAAGTGAGGGTTCTGGACTTCAGGAGGGCTGACTTTGGCAAGATGGGAGAGTGCCTTAGAAAAGCACTAGCAAACAGGCTGGAAGGAGGGGTGGAGCAACAATGGGGAAATATCAAAACTGCCATCACAGAGGCAACAAGCCTTTGTGTGAAGCAAATAAACAAATCAAAATGAAAGAAAAAGCCACTATGGTTCTCAAAAGAAGTGGCGGTGAAGGTTAGGAGAAAAAGATAGCATTTAGGAAGTATAAGGAAACACAGAAGGAGCAGGACAGAGAACTGTACCAGTTAAGGCAGAAGGAAGCAGGGAGGGTAGTCAGAAGAGCAAAGGCACAAACTGAGGAAAAGATAGCCAACTCGGTTAAGAAGGGGGATAAAACCTTTTATAGGTATATCAGGGAACGTAGAAAGACAAAGGGGATAGTGAGGCTGAATAGAATGGATGGTGGGTGGGCAGAGAGTGACAGTGAAAAAGCAGGGATACTGAATGAATACTTCTGTTCAGTATTCACAAAAGAGGAAGTGGGGGAGGTGCCTAATCCAATTAACAGAAGCACTCTGGATATTGGGGTCGATCCCAGTCCTTTCACAGAAGAAAGGGTTCTGAAAGAACTCCTAAAACTGAAGATGGACAGAGCAATGGGGCCAGATAGAATTCACCCCAGAATTCTAAAAGAATTAAGCAGAGAACTAGTGACACCACTGACTACCCTTTATAACAAACCATGGGAGGATGGTGTGGTACCTGAGAACTGGAAGAAGGCTGATGTGATTCCCTTCACAAAAGTGGGAGCAAGACAGAGGCAGGAAACTACAGACCTGTCAGTTTGACCTCTGTGGTAGGGAAAGTGATGGAATCACTTGAAGGAAAGAATTGTTGAGTACCTAGAGGCCAGTGGGGCACAGGACCCAAGGCAGCATGGGTTCACAGCGGAAGGTCATGTCAGACGAATCTAATTGATTTCTTTGACTGGGTGACCAAAGTAGTAGACCAGGGAGGGGCTGTGGACATGGCCTACCTAGACTTTTAGCAAGGCATTTGACACAGTCCCACAAAAGATTAGTAGTCAAATTAACCAGCCTTGGAGTGGGTCCCAGGGTGGTAGCCTGGGTAAAACATTGGCTGAACAACAGGACACAGAAGGTAATTGTAAATGGAGTCCACTCTGAAGAAAGAGGGTTACTAGTGGGTACCGCATGGTTCAGTATTGGGTCCAGTCCTTTTAATGTCTTAATAAGTGACATTGCAGAGGGACTGAAGGAAAAGTATGCCTCTTTGCAGATGACACAAAGATCTGCAACAGGGTTGATACACAAGGAGGCATGGAAAGGATGAGAAGGGACTTGGCAAGGTTGGAGGAATGTTCAGAAGTATGACAGCTTGGATTCAATGCAAAGAAGTGCAAAGTAATGCACCTGGGAAACAAAAACCCAGGGGACGATTACACAATGGGGGGGAGGTAGTAACAACAACAAAAATGGAAAGGTACTTGGGCGTAATCATATCAGATGACCTTAAGGTTGGCAAGCAATGTGAGAAGGTGGTAGGGAGGGCTGGGGAGATACTGGGATGTATAGGGAGAGGCATCACCAGCAGAAAACAGGAAGTTGTTATCCCCCTGTACAGACAGTTGCTGAGACCCCATCTGGAGTACTGCGTCCAGTTCTGGGACCCCATCTCCACAAGGACATAGACAGGATGGAGGCAGTTCAGAGGAGGGCAACTAAAATGGTGCAGGGTCTGCAAGAGAAGCCATACGAGAAGAGGCTAAAGGACCGTAATATGTATACCCTTGATGAAAGGAGGGAGAGGGGGGACATGATAGAAACATTTAAGTACCTCAGTGGAATCAACAAAGTCCAAGAGGGTAGCATCTTCCAGAAAAAGAGATGTGCAAGAACAAGGGGACACAATTTGAAGATAGAGGGGGGGCGACTCAAGGGCAATATGAGGAAGTATTTTTTCACAAAGAGGGTGGTGGATACATGGAACAGCCTTCCTGAGGAGGTTGTGAGGTCTAAAACTGTGGGAGAATTCAAGAATGCATGGGACAAACATAAGGCAATTTTTGTGGGGGGTAGGAAGAAATATGCTGTTGGTTAAATAGGATCTGCAGCTTATCCTCTAGGTAGGGAAATGGGCAGACTAGGTGGGCCAAGCAGTCCTTATCTGCCGTCAAAGTCTATGTTTCTATGTTTCCTATCTCTAATAGGCAAGACAATAGAAGAGAAGGGAGCAGGCAGAGGGGATGATGAACAGTCTGGCCAGTTTAGACCCATTACTTTCACCAACATGACCACCAGCTCAGTTTGGTTGTGGAAGAGGATTAAGAAAATGAAAACAAAAAAACTCTGGCTGGAAAATAGGTAGAGCACAAAAGGACCAAGGAGAGGAAGGCTGAGAGAAGAGATGTGGAGGGGAAGAGATGTTGGGAGAGGGGAAGAGGTTCAAGGAGAATCACCAAACCCTGTAGGCCATCAACTCAGGGTCCTATTTACCCAACACCATGCCACTTCTCTAATGCTTTAGTCCTTCAACTGACAATGGCTGAAGGCAAAATTAACAAACTAGTTGAGAATGCCAAAAATGTAGAAAAAAAGACCAGGAAAAGATCATCTCTGGACAGAGGGAGCTCTGCAATATGGTACAGCAGGGAAAAGAATGCCCCCCCCCAGTCTCTCACCGGGGCATGCGTGTGTGTGGCTTTGTAAACAGTTCCCATTAGCTGTGGGATGGGCTGCCTTTGCATTCAGGCAAAGAAGGAAGTGCCAGGACCAAAGATCCTAATCAGGTGCAGAAGTACCAGAGGGGGCAGGTATGGGCTACTAAAGAACAGTTGTTCCGGAGAGGAATCACCCTCTTTGGACCAGCTCAGCACAGCATTTTTTGGAACCAGCTCAGCATCATGTGTTTTTTCTCCTGCAGTCTTTAGCAGCATTGTAGGCCTTGTAAGACTTATGTATTTCCACTCCTCTCTTCTGCAAGCTGCCTGGCTTTTGCCTCTCCCCCTGCACCTCTCCTTTTCACCCACTTTTCCCCTTTACCTGGTCCATTTTTCTTGCCTGCCTGTGGTTCCTGGCCCTGCTGGTTTATCATTTTGTATTTCCCCTTTCCTTTTCATGTGTCTTCCTTTTGTCCTTTTGGTGCAGCACCCCCCCCCCCATGGCTGCATGCTGCCAGTCTATTTTCAGGCCTCACTCCCCTCACTGCATCCCTCTTGGCTCTTTGCCTCTGCCCTTTCCCCCATCCGGCCTTTTCTTTGCCCCCATCCTCCATTTTTATCTGCTAGTTTCCTTTTTTGCAAGCTGGATGCCTTGCTGTCAGCCTGGGCACCGCTTCATGCTATTTCCCAGCATCCTTTAGCTGTATGCCACCAACCTGTTTTCAGATCTCTCCCTGCTTTGCAGCTCTCATGGTTTGGCATCCCCATGCCCTTCCTCTGTCCATTTCTTTCTCTGCATCCCTGCTCCATTTTAGAAGTTGGCTGCTTTTTATCAAATTGTACTCCTTGCTTTCAGCCTTGGCATCTCTTCAGGCTTTCTTCCCCAGTATCCTTCTTTGTTCCCTCTGTATATATGTAACCCACCTACAAATGGGGGTTCCCGAAAAGTCTTTCTTGAGCTTGCCTAAATGCTCACTGCCAGGCTGGTGTCCTGCATTTTAGCAGTTTAAATGTATTGCCAGAGAGTGCCTGTATAGCCTCTGTGTACTGTCTCTTTAAGAGCTGCCTGGGTTGCAGTCATAATTAATCTGGGAGGGGGCTGAGTGTTTCTATGCTCGAGTCCCACCCGGGCTGCCAAATAATTGCTCCGTTCTGCCATCGCTATTAGTGCAGAGGGAGGTCTGTTAGAAGATATACTTGTTTGCTGATCATTTATTAGACTAGTATTAATATTGCAGTTTGTCTCACCTGCCTTTTTTGCAGCATGGACATTTCTGTTTATCTCCGCCATATTGGTCCTGGACTGCTGAAATGGGCCAATCAGTACCTTTGGGGACTCTAAAATGGAGCCTGTCCCCAGGGGTTTTGTAGGAACAAAATTCTGTAGAAATTGTAGTTTTGTTTTTTTTTGCGCCTAAATGAACCTGGAGGGGGAGCCCTTGTTGTGACTGACGGAGAAATCAACCAACCAAACCTTTTGGATCCTGGGGAAAGTCCCAGGCTGCTTGCAGCTACTTTCGGTTTGAGTTGGGAAGTGAAAGAAGTAACAGCTCGAGACAGTCGAGCAGTAATCCTGCATAGATGTGCGCGGGAGAACTGTGAAAGGGCTGAGTTTTGGTCTGCCTGTTTGCCTGCTGTCCCTGAGAGGGAAATTGAAGTTTATTCAGACTGAATCCATATTGTGAGGACGATTTAAGCCATAGAACTGTGACCAGCCTTTAACCTGAAGAAGACCGAAGATTTGCTGAATCCAGTCGGCCTGTCAGGATTTCCAGCCACCTTTGAACTCCCGGTTTGTACAGAGACTCTGTAATTGCGACTGGATAGCAATCTGCTTGGTACAGTAGATTTCTTACATGTAAATGTGCTGTGTGCTGTTAGTGGGTCGTGATTTGGTTCCCCACTGGGTGCTGAACTGTGTCCTGCTTGCTGGAGGCTGCATCCAGCTCCAACAGACTAAATCCGTTTGCAACTCCATTTGGCCTGGGCCTTGCCATACTGGCCCAGCCAGACTACCCACTACACAGAAAAAGCCATCGACAAGAGACCTGCCTGGGGGTCCGCTCCCTGCTCAATGCCTTGAACAGGAATGATGCCTCAGTGATTCGTGTGGGCCCTGCTTCTCCTGGCACTCCAGCTCAACAACCTGCAGTCTCGATTTCATCCTGCCTGTGTCCTGTATTGGGTATCATGCGTTAACAACAGGGTAGCTCCCTGCAACAACAGCTAAATCTAAAGTGTTGTCATCTGATTGCTTTGTTGTCTTTTCCTTCATGAACTGAGCCCTCCAGCTCTGGATTACAAATAGCGTGTGTTGTTCATATTGCTTTCTTCCATCACAGGGCCTCAACCAGCTGCGACGCCGGCCTACGCTGGGCAACGGTCCTGGCTAGCCCAAATTTTTTCTACCTGGGTACCCAGAGTTTGTGACTGTGTAGGGACTCTGAAGTGCATGCATAACTGTCTGATTGATTTAGCCTTTAAGCCAATCAACCAGATTGCACCCCTTCCTTGTTCAAGTCCCCTGAATAAATCAGATCTAGCTCTTTTTGCATTTAACCTGACTGGTTCCAGTTTGTGCCAAGAGTTCTGTACTGTTGCTATTTGCTGTACATAACCTTGTTTTACAGGGGGTCCCCAGGGTTGAGCTAGAGGAACCAGCCCTGGTGGTAAGTACAAACATTGTGGGTAATTGCATGGTGAATAAGGGTCATTGTGAAAGTGATTACCATATATTGTTCAGGTCACTAGAAGGGAAAGAGGGGGGTTACAGTGTCCCGGTGGGCCGTGCCTAGGTTAGCTTGACCACTAACAACTCTAACCTCTGAGTGGAGACACCCGTTTCAGTACCCAGGCCCCTTAACCTGCTACTAGCCAAGCAGGCAGGGGTAGTACCCCTTGGGATAGCGCCACCTAGGGGTAACATCTTGGAGGCTCACCACTGGGATTTTATGCCTTCTAGTGGCTGACTTTATGAATTATTGTCAAACGTAAATGGCTACCCCAGCAGAAGTGGCTGTGCACCAGGTGGTGGGGTGGTGTATGGGGCAAGAGATTGACCCCATAACGCTTTGCCAATACTGGATATACCTATGGGCATTAATAAGGACACTGTTGAAGGGGAACTTTCTAAAGCTGAATGTTTGAAAAAAGCTGTAGTGGTAGGTTGACAGGCTGATTTAACTGCCCAAACTCTCATGGCCTTGGTGGTGTGTAGCGACCCCCTGGACAGTTCAAAGATGCCCCAGACTATCACTCCAGAAGGGTTCCCAGCCACCTGGAGGGTGATAACCAAAGATAGCAAGGATCCCTTTGAGGTTGAACCCCCACCGTTATCTGAGTCTTTTGAGGAGAAATTTGCCAAGTTGTTACTGGAGGAGGGCAAAACTGTGGAGGAGTTAAACAAATTATTCCTGCCACCTGGGAGTGTCACCTTCCCACTGCCCACACCCACCCCAGCACCTGTTCTTTCACCAACTTCTGTACCTGCCTCTGAGCTAGCAAGTAGTCATGCTCTTACCACAAGCTCAAGGTATTCTCTGGCATCTGTCCTACTCCTAATGAGGAAGTCGACCTGGAGACCTGGATAGACTCTGCTACTCTTGCGGCACAAGACTGGCAATGCTCAGAGGCAAAAAAAAGGGCCCACCTGGGGGAAAGCCTCCAGGGACCTGCCCTACATACTTTTCGCTCCCTGAGGTCCTCTAACCCTGACGCCAAAGCCCAAGAGTACATAGTCGCCCTTGAGGGCACCACTAGTGTTGAGGCCTTGAAATGGAAACTTAAAGATGTTAGACAACAGCTGGGGGAATTGTTGTTTGCCTACATGGATTAATTAGAGGGAATCCTACAAACCTTTTTTCGGAAAGGATGCTGGGCCTCTAGTGAAGTGGACCAGGTAAGACTGGATCATATACTCTGCTCTGCCCGGCACTCCAGCTGGGTGTTGCTCAAATTGCAACTGCATCAAAGGAAATTTGGTCCCTTACCCTTCCATGTGTTGATGAAGGAGGTATGGGAAGTTGAGGAGGAGGAAGGCTTTTTGGAGCCCTGTGCAGTCGTAGCTGCTGCAAACCCTGCTCCAGGCGCGGGGTCAGTCGCTGATGGCCTGGAATCACTGAAATCACATGATGGAATCCAAGAACTAAATGTCAGTCCCAGGGGGCCCAGTCAGAGAGGGACTGCTAAGGGTGCTCCACCATGGGATGAACTGCTGAGGGAGTTCAGAGAAACAAAAAACAGTCTCTTTATGAAGGCCTCTCCTGTGAGTACAGGCGCTGATCCTTATCCGACTGCATCTGCTATGGGGGTTGGGGTGCACATCCAGGCATCTCCTGCTGACAGCAGCTCAAAAATGGATGTCTTGACTATGGAAGTGAGAGAATTGATGAGATGTCTTCAAATGCTCGCCACACCGCAGACGGATGTGGATCCAAGGTTTTCTGTCAATAGTACCCCTGCCTCAGCTCCCAATGTGATGTCTCGTGCACACCAGACCACAGAAAGCATATTTTGCAAATAATTGTGGGAAGGATGGGCACATGAAGAGAGAATTCCAGTCCCCAAAAGACCTAGATAAAGTTGTATACAGACTTCAAGGGGAGCTTCAGAAAGCGAGACCATGGCCAAGGAGTGCTGGAAATGACTGCAGTGAAGGACTGAGAAATCCTAACTCAAATTTCTTTGTGGCTAAATCATCTGTCCAGGCCTCTGCCACTGCCTCTCCAGACTGGTCCAGAATAGTAGGCCCTTCGATGGAGACTTCTGTGACTGTCAATGGTATCCTTGCTCAGGCTGTGCTCTTTAGCAGGTCGCAAGTGACCATTGTATTCCAGAACTGGTATGATAAACACTCATCTGATGTGCCATTACAATCTTTGGAAGGTTTGCATGTGTGGGGCCTGAGTGACAAGTCTTATCCCTACTTAGGTATGTCCGGCTTTGGTTGTCTTTCCCTGTGACTGTAACTGGTGTAGATGAACAAGTAGAGACCCTAGCCCTGTGTGCCCTCCTACGGGATTGTATGATGGGATTCTCTTGCTCATTTGAACCAACGCCTACATGTTTGGAAGACTAGCGCAGTTGTGTCAAGAGAAACAAAGGAAATGGACTGGGCAGACACTGAGAATCCCAGCCCTGATAAAGAGAGCCTATGATCTAAAAAACAGACTACCAAAGTAGACGTAGATTTGACGGTGGGGATGGTGTGGAAGAAAAATCCTGATTCTCTGGTACTGCCTCCCAATGCTCAGTACACCATTCATGGAGAGGTTTGCATTAGAAAAGATGTAAAGAACAAAATATTATTGTTGGATGCACCAGGCAATGCAAAGTTGCCAGAAGGATTATTGGTTAAGCCCAGCATTTTGCCGGCCCATGCACATGCCTATGCATGACGAGTGATGGTCCAGATTCAGAATGTGTCAGATCGGGAGATCCTGGTGAACAGAGGGTGCACCCTAGCTACAGTACACTGTGCAGACACTGCAGTATTACCCAGTAACAAGTACTCCAGCAAGAAGAAGAGAGTGACCCTGGACTTATTTGACTTTGGTGATTCCCCATTGCCAGCTGAATGGAAGGCTAGAATTAGAAAGAAACTCACCCAGAGAGACCAAGTGTTTTCATTAAAAGAATGGGACGTGGGGTGTATCCAGGGTGCAGAGCATCACATACACCTGCATGATGACCGGCCATTTCGAGAGAGATACGCCTCACTCCAGCGGACATAGATGATGTTAGGAGACACCTGTAGGAAATGCTCGCTGCTGGCATGATACAAGAATCAAGTGGCTCATATGCCTCTCCCATTGTGGTTGTGCATAAGAAGAATGGGTCCATGAGGATGTGTGTTGATTATTGAACCCTGAACCGGCGGACCATCCCAGATCAGTACACTATGCCCCATATACAAGATGCCCTGGCTTGTTTGAATGGGAGCAAATGGTTCTCGGTATTGGATTTTCACAGCGGATATTACCAGATTCCGATGGCCTCAGAGGACTGTGAGAAAATAGCCTTCATCTGTCCTTTGGGGTTCTACGAATTCCTGAGAATGCCACAGGGAATTTTGGGTGCTCCGGCCACCTTTCAGCGACTGATGGAACCTGTGGTGGGAGATATGAACTTGCTGGAATGTCTAGTGTACCTAGATGATGTCATTGTGTTCAGACGCACATTAGAGGAGCATGAGACCCGACTGTTTAAAGTGCTGGACCGATTGGAAGACTTCAGCTTCAAGCTGTCCATCGACAAGTGCCAGTTTTTTCAAACCTCCGTGAAGTATGTGGGGCACATAGTATCTGCAGAAGGGATAGAGACTGATCCCAGTAAGGCTGAGTCACTGATTACTTGGCCCCAGCCCCATAACTTGAAAGAACTACAATGTTTCTGGGTTCTGTGGCTACTACTGCAGGTTCATAAAAGACTATTCAAAGGTGATTCACCCACTCCTGAATCTTACACAGGGTTACCCCCATACCAACCTTAAAAACAAGAAAGGGGCTGTCAAAGAACCAGAGAAAGTGTACTTCCGCACAGGTGAACCTTTTGGGCCCTACTGGACACCTGATTGTGAAGCAGCCTTCCACAAAGTCATATACCAGCTCACCCATGCCCCCATTCTTGCCTATGCTGACCCTACCAAGCCCTTTGTGCTGCATACGGATGCTAGTCTGCAGGGCCTAGGAGCTGTGCTGTATCAAGACCATGAGGATGGTTTGAGACTGGTAACTTTCACCAGCAGGAGTTTGACCCCGTCGAAGTGAAACTATCCTGTGCATAAGCTGGAGTTCCTTGCCCTAAAATGGGCCATCATTGATCAGTTTCATGTGTACCTCTATGGGGCAAAGATATTGGTGAAGACTGAAAATAACCTGTTGACCTATGTACAGACTTCAGCTAAGTTAGACGCCACTGGGCACCGGTGGCTCTCTGCCTTATCAACCTATGATTATGCTGTCAAATACAGACCGGGACTGAAACATATTGATGCTGATGCCCTGTCATGAAGGCCCGCTTCCAAGAGTGATTGGGTCAGGCTGTCTGAACCTGACATCTGAGCATTGTGCCAAAAGTTTGACAGAGATGAACAGATGTCTGCAGACACAGTGGACTGTCTAGTAGATTGCTTGGTCCCTCCTGATATCTGCATTCTGGCTGCCTATTGCCATTTCTCTGCTCTAGATATTAGTGCACTACCTCAACCTGACAATGACAATATTCAGTGGGCTGAATCCCAAGAGCCTATGATTCAACCCGCACTCGATGCCCGGCATGCAGGGAAAAATGTGTCTAAGTTGCGTTCCCCTGACTTGCAAACTGCCCTATTGTTTAAAGAAGGCTCCAGGTTGAAGTTACTCAATCAGTTGTTATACAGAGAGACAGTGGATCATAGTGGTCAAGTAGACAAACAACAATTGGTCCTTCCCACGGCCTTTAAACACTTGGTACTGAGGTCCCTCCACAATCACATAGGGCACCTCAGTATTAATAGGACTCTCAGCCTGGTACAATCTCAGTTCTACTGGCCCAAGATGGGGGCCAATGTTGAGCACCATGTAAAGACCAGTAGTCTTTGCCTCCAAAGAAAAGCCCTGTCTCAGAGGGCTGCCCCCCTTGTCAATATCACTACCAGCACCCCCATGGAACTGGTCTGCATAGATTTTTTTGTTTTAGAACCTGATCAATGGAATATTGGTAATGTGTTAGCGGTTACGAATCATTTCACATGGTATGCACAAGCTTTTCCAACTAAAGATCAAAAAGCCTCTACTGTGGTCAAGGTGCTAGTGGAAAATTTCTTCGTCCACTATGGTGCCCCTCAGTGGATCCACTCTGACCAAGGCAGAGACTTTGAAAGTAGGCTAATCAAAGAAATGCGGTCTCTGTGGAGGATGCAGAAATCAAGAACCACCTCTTATCACCCACAGGGGGAACCCCAACAAGAACATTTTAATCACACCCTTCTAGACATGCTGGGCACCCTCCATCCAAAAGACAAGCATAAGTGGAGCCAGCAGATTAGCACCTTGGTACACACATACAATTGCACCAAAAATGATGCTACTGGGTTCTCCCCCTACTGCCTCATGTTTGGAAGGGAGGCCCGACTGCAAGTTGATGTCTGCTTTGGGGTCTCTCCAGATGGGGTCTCAGCCGAAAACTACCTGCAGTATGTACAGACACTGAAAGCTCAATTGAACCATGCATATCAACTGGCCCAGACAATGGCCGCCAAGAAAAATCTTGCCAACAAAGAGAGGCACGATAAGAAAGTAAAGGCTCAAGAGCTATGGCCTGGAGACCACGTGTCGTTACGCAATTTGGGACTATATGGCAAGCACAAAATTGTTGATAGGCAGCACCATCTTCCTCATGTAGTAGTTGGAAAGTTGGATGATCTACCAGTGTACAAGGTATGTCCAGAGAATAACTCCAAAGCTGTCAAGACCATGCACCATAACCACTTGCTGCCTATCGGCCAAGCTATTATTGAAGCTGAGCCAGCAGACATTGACTCCCCTGGGCTGGTGACTCATACTGCTGCAAAAATGAGGCAGCATCAACCTACCCCAGTAGTTACAGATTTGACAGTTAATCTTTTTATTGTAATAATTGTGATTATACATACAAATACATTACATTCTCCAATATACACTTACATAAATTCTTAATAGGAGAAGGAAAAAAACATGATGTCTGAAGTATTATACAATGATATTAAAGGGGAAAACAAATATTGAGAAAACAATATGTAGCAGTACAATCTGTATGATAGAGAGAAAATATGGCAATTTATGCTTCAAGGGGTAAAAGGAGTAGATACAAACAAGAAATATGAGCAGTCGTGATTGTACTTCTATTATGCTGTAATTTAATGCAAGTATGTGTAAGACTGTATAAAGGAAAAACAAAAAAAAAGAAAAATATCTAAGAAAGTGAACAAGAATGAAGAGGGAAAGGGAAGAAGAAAAGGAGATAAAAAGATAGAAAGCGAGGAGATGAAAAAGGAACGAAAAAGCTAGAAGCAAGATTCCAATGTGAACATATAACAACCCATGGATTAAGCGATGATATGTGTAGATGTGTTTAAATATTTTAAATAGTCCTGCCAGCATTTATTATATAAATTAAGTTGGTCAGAGGCTAAGTGTGACATACAATCAAGGATAGCGTATTGAGATAGTTGTTTGATAATATCTTTGAGCATGGGAATGATGTTGGCTCTCCAGTGCATTAGTATAAGGTGTTTAACTTGAAGGAATAGTAGGGATAACCACCTATTCTGAGAATGGGATATTTTGTATGCATGAGCATTGAAAATACCAAGTATGCAATGTTTTGGACCTATTGCAAAGGATAGACCAATCACTTTCATTGCAAAGAAATGAATATGACGCTAAAGATTGTGTATGGGAGGACAATGCCATAAAATATGTAGCAAATTGCCATTGGGGGAGTTACAGTGCCAACATTTATTGTTGTTGATTAAGCCGATTTGATTGCAAAATCTCAGGAGTTCTGTACCATAGATGCAGAATTTTGATTTGTATGAGTGAACTGTGATTATCCTTGAAAGATTTATGGCAGGATAGCCAGCAGTTATGCCATTATGAATTGGTTGTGTTATAATTTAAAAGGGTACTCCATTTAGTTTTTGCAATGATAGATTGATCTGGAATTGCATTTCTGATACGTTTGTAAATGATACTATTTAATTTAGAGTTTGTTTTGAACCATTTATAAATAAAAGTATCATATATAGATTGATGAGGAATAGTAGGAAGATAAAGGTTCCATGCAAGGCCAGCCAGTGGCGCTGAGGGTTGAGGCGCTGGACACCACACACCTCACACCACGCCGACCGGGTTCGAGAGCGGACTCAGGCCCGGGGTTGGCAGGGGAAGGAGGATTGAGCATCACCACGGATGCTCTCCTCCTTGGGGAGGGATACCTGGGTGCTAACACACCCAACATCCAAGAGAGCCAGTGGAGCACCACTGGGCAATAGCTGCCTCCCATTGGGGAGAGCCGGGAGGGAAGGATGCCACAGGCACTTGGCAGGTGTGTGTACACACTTTCCACCTGAGATAGGCATACTCAGTGGGAGGGAGAGGGAGGGACAAGAAAAGCGGAAAAAAAAAAACCTTGGCGCTCCTGGGTGACGGCCGCTCCAGCCTTCCAGTCTGCATCACGGGCAGACCCCGCTGTGCAGGTGCTCTGTGGAGGAAGAAGCAGGTAGGAGCTACCAAGAGGCACTCTATGGGCAGACTCTGTGAGGGATGGGAGAGACACTGAGCGACCTGATTGAGAGGAATGGTGAGGGTGAACAGGAGGGAAAAAAGTAATTAAAAAAAAAAAAAAAAGGTTCCATGCCGTGCATAACTGTAAATAGTTCCAGAAATCATGCTGGGGAAGATTCCATTGTTTGCGCAGGTCAGAAAAGGATTTTAATTTGAGAGTCTGAGGTATAAGTATATCCTCCAAGAAAAAAATGCCCCTGTTTTTCCAATTACAACAAAAAATTGGGTGATTATCAAGAGTGATGTTGTGGTTCCCCCAAACGGGGGCATATATGAAAGGGGTTGGGTTGGATTTAAGGTGTTTATGAATTCTTTTCCAGTAGTATATGGATGATGCTATAGTAGGATGAGATTTTAAATTGGGGGGAGAGGGTTATAAATGAAGGAAGTGGTGACATTGCCCTGACACAGAGATGTTTCCACATTGACCCACAACAGTGATTTATTGCTGGGTTTATTAAACTGTTTTACAGTTTGGGCAGTGCAGAAGGCCCAAAAATGTGCTTGGAACCAGGGGAACACGAAGCCCCCTTTAGACCAGTGGGAACGCAGTTTGTTATGACTAAATCTGGGAATTTTGCCTTCCCATAAAAAATTGCCAATTATATCATCAATTCTGACCAAAAAAAAGTAGGGAGGGTTAAAGAGATATTTGAAAATAGGTACAGTATTTTGGGAGCTATTGACAGCTTGATAATGGAGAATTTCCCATTAAAAGAGAGGTTAAGCAGTTTCTATCTGTTGAGAGTGTTTTTAATATTTGCTAATGACAGAGAGAGATTGACGTCCCATATCTTGTCTAATTTAGAGGTGATCTGTATTCTAAGGTAAGAGATACCTCGAGGGGCCCAATGTAAACCTAATATTGTATTCATAGAAGGGTTACAAAAATTGTTCAATGGCATTGTTTCTGATTTGTTTAGATTCAGAGCGAGCCCAGAAAGTGAAGTAAAGTTGCTAAGTAACTTAATTAAGGGTGGTCCCGAAATTTCAAGATTTTTGAGTAGAATGAGGAGGTCATCAGCGTAGGATAGTGAAGTATAGCAGGAATTACCAATAGGGATACCTTGGATCATGGAGGATTGACAAAGAGCAGCTGATAGGAGTTCCGTAGCTAGAATAAAAAGAGTGGGGGATAAGAGGCACCCTTGCCTGGTACCTCTTGCCAGATGAAAGGATGAGGACAGAGTAGAATTAGTAAGAACCCGGGCAGAGGGGAGGGTGTATAGTAATTGAATCCATGTACAAAATGTATTAGTGACACCAAAGTGGGATAGAACACGATACAAATAAGTCCAGTTGAGAGAATCGAATGCCTTTTCAAAGTCGATGGCTATAGCTGCGGCAGGTGATTTAAGAGATTTAGCTTTGTAGATTAAATTAAATAATGAGCGGAGATGATCAGAACCAGTTCTATTTTTGATAAATCCAGCTTGAGAGGTGTGGACAAGTTTCGAAATTATTGATTCTAAACGAGTATTTAATATTTTGGCAAAAATGTTCATGTCCATATTAAGTAATGATATTGGTCTGTAACTGGATGGGAGAGAAGGGTCTTTATCTTTCTTTGGTAGGATGGTTATAATGGCTTCTGTCATAGAATAGGGAAGTTTACCTTATGAAGATGCCTCTTTGAAGAATTTAAACAGTAAGGGGCATACAATGTCAGCTAGGGGTTTATAAAAGTTTACAGAAAAAACATCGCTCCCAGGTGCTTTACCAGATTTAAGGGAATTTAACGTTGCTTGTATCTCTTTTAAGGAAAAAGTTTCATCTAGCAAAGCCATATCTTGTTGGGAGAGGTGTGGTAACTGTAAATTGTCCAGAAATTGTTGTACATATTCAGGTTGTGGGGGAGTGGGGTGAGAGTATAATTGTCAGTAGAAGGATTGCATAATATGGTTATTTGAGGGATTTTCTGTGTGGATTTTGCCTGAAAGATCTTTTAAACCAGCAATATGTCTCTCCATCTGTTGCTTCTTGAGTTGATAAGCAAGCAGCTTCCTGCATTTATTCCCTTGTTCTCAATAATGGTGTTTCAGTCTAAGGAGGGCGAGTTCAGCTTTCCTGGATATTAATTTATTGATTTTAATTCTAAGCTGAAGAATTTCAATGTGAAGTTGTGAGTTATTATCTGGAATTTTTTGTTTTATAATATTGGGTTTCTTTTTCTTCAAGAGATGTCTCTAAATCGACAAATTGCTGTTCCCTTAGTTTTTTCTTGTGTGCTGCATAGCTTATAATTTTCCCTCTAACTGTTGCTTTAAGTGCTTCCCAGATGGTACCTTGAGATACATCAGGAGTGTTGTTAAAGGAAAGAAATTCTTGGATTTGGGATCTAATCCAGGGTAAGAAATTGGGGTATTTCAATAAGAGTGGGTCTAGATGCCAGGAGGGGGATTTAGATGGGGGTGGGCCCCAAATAAGATGTAATTTTTTTAAGAGAATGGTCTGATATATTAATCGGGAGGATAGTTATGTCGATAATTTTTTCAGTGATGAATGGGGAAGAAAACCAGTAGTCAATTCTGCTATAAGTTTTATGAAGCGATGAGTAAAAAGTATAGTCGAGCTGTCTAGGATGGTGTAGTCTCCAAATGTCGGTAAGACTGAAGTCTTTCATTAGCATTGAGAGTGTAGAAATACTTCTGGGGTGGGAATCACACGAAGAGTTACTTCTGTCTAAATGTACTTCCAAAGCTCGGCTGAAATCCTCACCTACAAACATAGGAGAATTGTTAAAGTTACTGTTCATAATTTGTTGGGCCATATTATGAAAGAATTCAGGTGAATCAGAGTTAGGGTCATACATGTTGACTAACAAAAGGGGGCCTGCAGGGGTATTTAAATGGGCTATAATCCATGTGCCATCTGAATTGGAGATGGATTTGATAAGGGTCCAGTTAAGGGATTTATGTAATAGAATAGCAACCCTCGTTTTTTAGAAGTAGAGGAGGACGCATATACTTGACTGACCCAATCCCTTCTGAGTCTGTCGGCATTAAAAGTTTTGTTTCTTGTAAGAAAGCAATATGAATTTTATGCTTTTTGAGGTAAGAAAGTATTTGCTTTCGTTTACGAGGTGAGTTGAGTCCCTTAACATTCCATGAATGTAGAATTAGATCACTCATGTTAATGGGGAGATGAGTATGAAAACACAAATAGGAAGTAAGGGACTCATATTGAAAGGGCTAGAGGATGTTACAGACTCAGAAGGGAGAGGGCTAGCACAGTCAAATGCGTGCAGGATATCTAGTTTGTGGAAATACTTAAATCCTGGGTGAATGTTTCCATTTGGGTTTCACAAGGAAGAAAGTTAGTAAAAAGAATATAGAAGACATATATATAGCTACTAAACAAAACCTATGCATGTTATACTAACACACTATGAAGTCTTTAGGTAATATAGCAAGATATGAGTCGGTGAAATCGCCAAGGATCTCTTGCTATACTACAGAGCATGTAAATAGTAAGTAAATCTTGGGAGAAAATGATCTTAAACCCAAGATACCAACTGTAAATAATTATTTATATCAAGTTATAACTGTGGCTAGAACTAAAATGAACATAATAATTCCCTGGAGGGAACCATGAACATCTTACCATATATGAAAAGGGGATTACAGAAAGTATATGCAATCCCAGACATAATAATACATCTTGAACCTAAGTTAGACTGGAAAAAAGAACTGAGCTGAAACACTATTACGTCAATGCAAACAGTAAGCCATAATGGTTGGCTAAGTCCTAAAATTATAAGAGCAGCTGTACTTGTGCCATCTACTATCTCACATAATCATAATGCTTAGACACAGAAATGTTTATGTAGGAGGAGTGTTCAGGTAAAATGGAGCGAGTAGGGTCCAAATAGTATAAGGATTTATGGGGTGTTGAGGCATTACAAGATCCAAATTGTATGGAGGGGCCGGTATATGATGAAAGTCTTGTGTTGAACAGGAATACGTAGTCATTCTGGCAGTATGACATTTATAAGAGTTGAGTTTGTTCAGGCTTCGAGGTACTGCATATATTATTGATAAATACTAGTTATTTAATAGTAGCGCAGACCATAAAACCGCCCCTAGGGAAGGAGTTACTTTAACATAGTGAGATTTCAAGACCTGGAGAGGGTCGAGCAAGCTCAGCTATAAGATTTCAACACAGGCTTAAAAAGCCATATCATAAAGGCTTCGAGTCAGACTGTGCTATCTATTATTGATTGCTGCACATTGAGTAAAATAATAAAGATGAGACACCTCGAAAATAGCCCACAATGCCTAATTGTAGGGTAAAACTTAAGACTAAGTGATAGATAAATAAAACAGTACAAGAAGTTGGTATACCATGGTTAAAAAAATGGGATTTAAAAGTTAGATAAAGGTGGGTTGGAGTGGGAAAGAGACAGAGTTGTTAAATGTTAGTCTGGGATGTAGTAGTGGACAAAGGGAATAACTAGTTGAGGACCTCATTAATATAACCCCAAGATACTGTAAATTTATAATGTCTGTATATGGTAACAAATGTGTGGGGTGATGTTGGATCACAAATTAGTTAAGCAGGCAACCTCCCTTAATGGTTATGTGAGAAGGACATACTGATAAAAAAAGATGGTAGACAACTCTAACTGAATATAGAAAATCATTGAGCACATATGAATTAGTCTAACATTATATAAGAACTGTCTCTTTAAAAGAAGAACATACCCAACATTAGGGATACTCAAAAACTGACATTATGAGTAATATATGCAGAAATAACTGGATATATAATGCAGCAGACATTACATTGAGATAGAAAACTCCAAGACTGTCACAATGAGTTACAGACTTAAGGTTTTCCCCGCAGCAGGCCCAGAATGATAATGACTGTCAGTCCACCTCTGATGAAAGTGACTATGGTAATGCCTATTATCCCTCCTATGAACTGAGTCAGTTGTTTCATGGAAATCCTATGCAGAATCATGTGGGATGAAGCTGGGCCTTCTGGACTGCCTAACCCCCCAGCTTCATCCTTGGAGCCAATGCTTCCTGAAAGTGAAGTGTAAAGTATCACATCTGAGGTTGCGGACTCTCTGTGTTTTGTGGAACTATGTGGATTACCTGAAGAAGGGGCTGATAGTCTGAGTCTCCCTGGAGACACACCAGAACCTGAAGAACAATGTGAGAGTGTTGCCAGCCCCCCTTCAGTGCCGCAAAGCCTAATTGTGCCAGAACGTTCTCTAAATGAGCCAAGTGTTGTGGAAACAGAGCCTACAGAGCAGGGAGCTGACAGTGCTCTCAGTTTGGACATTCCCATCCATGCAGAGGCACCCCTCACAAATGATGAAAACTCCAAAGTTAGTGCTGAAAGTACAGAGATTGTGGCTGTCCTCCCCAGAAAGACTGGCTGAGCTGTTAAGCCAGTGTTGCACTTCATGTATGATTCTCCCGGGAGGCCAGTGGATTTGCCTCTCAATGTAGTTCATAAAGGTGTTTATATTTCTCAGAGCTCACTACCCAAACTGAGCTTAATGGCCTATTCCAGGTTAGTTGTTCTTCCTTCAGAACATGGTGTCCCTGTCCCATCAAGTCCCAAGTTAGCTGATAGGGAAGGGCCCCCTCTTATACAGTTTGATGTACAAGAAGTTATTACATGAATTAGTATAGTGATGTTCAAAGTATATTAATCATAGTGAAATCCGTATAACCTGTATGAACCATGCATAAGTATTGTCAGTACGGATATAGTATTGTGAAGTATGTTGAAATGTATAATAATGTGACAAGTTTATGTTAACTGATGTATCAGATAGTATTTGCATAGCATTCTAATGTCATATATGTCTCGTTTATATTGCATTTTCTATAGTGTGATGGTACAGACTTGATGCAGACACCAAGTTTTCTCCAGGCCGGGAAGTGTATAACCCCCCTACAAATGAGGGTTCTCGAAAAGTCTTCCTTGAGCTTGCCTAAATGCTCACTGCCAGGCTGGTGTCCTGCGTTTTAGCAGTTTAAATGTATTGACAGAGAGTGCCTGTATAGCCTCTGTGTACTGTCTCTTTAAGAGCTGCCTGGGTTGCAGTCATAATTAATCTGGGAGGGAGCTCAGTGTTTCTATGCTTGAGTCCTGCCCAAGCTGCCACATGATCGCTCCGTTCTGCCATTGCTATTAGCGCAGAAGGAGTTCTGTTAGAAGATGTCTTGTTTGCTGATCATTTATTAGAATAGTAATAATATTGCAGTTTGTCTCACCTGCCTTTTCTGCAACATCGACATTTCTGTTTATCTTCACCATCTTGGTCCTGGACTGCTGAAATGGGCCAATCAGTACCTTTGGGGGCTCTAAAATGGAGCCCATCCCCAGGGGCTTTGTGGGAGCAAAATTCTGTAGGAATTGCAGTTTTTTTTTTCACCTAAATGAACCTTGAGGGGAGGGAGCCCTTGTTGTGACTGACAGAGAAATCAGCCAACCAAACCTTTTGGATTCTGGGGAAAGTCCCAGGCTACTTGCAGCTACTTTCAGTTTGAGTTGGGAAGTGAAAAAAGTAACAGCTCGAGATAGTCGAGCAGTAATGCTGCATAGATGTGGGCAGAAGAACTGTGAAAGGGCTGAGTTTTGGTCTGCCTGTTTGCCTGCTGTCCCTGAGAGGGAAATTGAAGTTTATTTGGACTGAATCTGAATTGTGAGGACGATTTAAGCCATAGAACTGTGACCAGGCTTTAACCTGAAGAAGACCAAAGATTTGCTGAATGCGATCGGCCTGTCAGGATTTTCAGCCACCTTTGAACTCCTGGTTTGTGCAAAGACTCCGTAATTGTGACTGGATAGCAATCTGCCTGGTACACTAGAATTTCTTACATGTAAATGTGCTGTGTGCTGTTAGTGGGTTATGATTTGGTTCCCCACTGTGTGCTGAACTGTGTTCTGCTTGCTGGAGGCTGCATCCAGTTCCAACAGACTAAATCTGTTTGCATCTCCGTTTGGCCTGGGCCTTGCCACACTGGCCCAGCCAGACTACCCACTACACAGAGAAAGCCATCGATGAGAGACCTGCCTGGAGATCAGCCCCCTGCTCAACGCCTTGAACAGGAAAGACTCCTTGGTGATTCGTGTGGGCCCTGCTTCTCCTGGCACTCCAGCTCAACAACCTGCAGTCTTTATTTCTTCCTGCCTGTGTCCTGTCTTGGGTATTGTGAGTAAACATCAGGGTAGCTCCCTGAAACAACAGCTAAATCTAAAGTTTTGTCGTCTGATTGCTTTGTTGTCTTTTCCTTCATGAACTGAGCCCTCCGGCTCCAGATTACAAATAGTGTGTGTTGTGCATGTTGCTTTCTTCCATCACAGGGCCCCAACCAGCTGTGACGCTGGCCTACCCAGGCAACGGTCCTGGCTAGCCCACCTTTTTCCTACCTGGGTACCCAGAGTTTGTGACTGTGTAGGGACTCTGAAGTGCATGCATAACTGTCTGATTGATTTAGCCTTTAAGCCAATCAACCTGATTATGCCCCTCCCTTGTTCAAATTCCCTGAATAAATCAGATCTAACTCTTTTTGCATTTAACCTGACTGTGGTTCCAGTTTGTGCCAAGAGTACTGTACTGTTGCTATTTGCTGTGCATAACCTTGTTTTACAGGCGGTCCCTAGGGTCGCGCTAGAAGAACCAGCCCTAGTGGTAAGTGCAAACAGTGTGGGTAATTGCATGGTGAAAAAGGGTCATGGCGAAAGTGATTATTGTATATTGTTCAGGCCACTAGAAGGGAAAGAGGGGGGTTACAGTGTCCAGGAGGGCTGTGCTCAGGTTAGCTTGACCACTAACAACCCTGACAACTGGGTGGAGGCACCCGTTTCGGTACCCAGGCCCCTTAACCTGCTACTAGCCAAGCAGACAGCGGTAGTAGTCCTTGGGATAGTGCCACCTATGAGTTACATATATACGGAAAAAAAAATGTTTAGGTCCCCCTCCTTCTGCTTGCCAGCTGTGTGGCTCAGGAGCCACCTGCTTGTGTTCTCTTTTTTCATTCCCCAGTTTCTCTGGCTGCCACCCTCTTTCTTGGTGCCATTTTTCCAATCTTTCCTTCTCCTCCATGTCAGTTTCCTCTCCCTTTCCTGCTCTGCTTGGCTGCATATGATTGCTGCTCTTTCCCTGACACCACCTACTGTTTTTACTTTCTGAATGGTGTTCCTGTCCCTACCACCCCATCCCAGGTCCTGGTTGTTCCGAGCCAGATAACCTTTCTCCCTGGCATCTCCTCCCCCACTTCTCCAGGAATAAAAAAAAAAGTGAGGAAACAGTATTTAGTTCTGCAGTTTGTGCCTTTATTTTATGCTTTTTGACCCTTCTGGTTAACTAGGCACAGTTTGGAGGGATTGGAGGCTTAATTTTGTACAAGGGTAGTATCGGGGCCATTCTACTGCTGAGATCTGCAACATTTGGCAAGTGGTTTTATTTGTAGTGCCTGTTCCAGTTGAGCTACTTCTTGTATCAATCTTTCCACTGGTTGCCCCACCCCATCTGTGCTAGGGTTGTTGATTCATTTTCAGCAGGCCTTTAGGCTTTTGATGGTATGTTTTTTATTAGTGGAGTCAGTGGGGCATGGTAGCATTCCTCTTTTCTTTGTATTATATCCCAAGAGTGTGACAGGGTTTCTTGGCAAAGTGTTTCTTCCATGATCTTGTGCAATGGAACAAGTTTTTATTATTCCTGGGTAGGAATGCCATTCCTCCTGCTACTTACTCCTGATCCGCCCAGAGCAGGCTGGACATTCCCCCTGATGGCGGCAACCTTTTGCTCTCCTCCTGGAGTTTGTGGTACAGGATATCAGAGGTAGGAAAAGGGGGAAAAGCAGGCCAGCTAAGTGGAAGGCCTCACAGGGGAAGTGTGCATCACAGGGGAAGTGTGGGAGAGAGAGAGAGATGCAGTGGTGTGCATGCAGACTCACTCGCTCTGGTATGTGTGTTAATGTGTGTGAGCGATGGTTGGGATTTGGCTGTGGATCTCTTGTTTGCTCTCCTTTTGGCCTGGTGCTGGGCCTCAGTGTGGGTCAACCCCACCAATGTGCCTCTGTCTCCCAGTCCACCTTATGGCACTGCCCCGGTGTCCCTCCTCCTGCCTGCTGTGTGCACCTCCTGGCTGGCATTTTGCCATGTCTCCCTGCTCCCCCATATTAAAAAATTAAGTTCAAATAAATACCACATTTTTTTAAATATATTTTTAAGCATACTGAATTTCTTTTTGTTTAGAATGTCACAAATTTAGGGGTCCCCCCAGCACCTGTGCCTCATGTTGTGCTTTGCTCTATCCTCCCTGAGCGTCCATTCACAGGTGCGCTTGGCCCAGCTTATGCTGACTGGCCATTGCCCACTGCCCCACTGTTTACTTGCTTCCTCCTCCATTCCTTGCTGTTCCTACCCCCCCAAAAAAGATATATACATTAATAAATAAATATTATTCAAGTTGTGTTCTGTTACTCTCATAAAAAATTACCTGCTCCCTGTCTTTTGCTATTCTTTGCAACATTCAGGAGTTTCAGCCAACCCAACTGATATCACCTCTTCTTGTTATGGCTAAGCGTTTACACACATTGCCTGATTTGGGGGAGGGGGGCTGCAGCTTTTTTTTTTTTTTTGAATTCCTCATGTTGTTTGGTACGAACCACAGGGGAGGTGGCCGAAGCGGGTGGGGCTTTCAGGCAGTGCATGGGGTATTTTCTCTTTTCAGGCCATCAGGTCCCACGCAGGAGGTGGGGGGTAACTTTGGAGGTGGGAGGGTAGCACATAGGTTGGCGGGGTTTTGGCTTCAGGGCTGGTTTTCAACTGTGCTGGCGGTAGCCAGGGGAGGTGGGCAGGAGCTGGAATGGGGGGTGAGTATGGTATAATGAATTGAGAATGCTAGGGAATTGTGCACTTTATCTTGGCATAGTAATACTGTGGTAGATTGTTACTATTGTACTTTAAACTGAGCAGGTACTAACAAAATGTTTGTATTTTCTTTTTATTTGATTAGTAGTCTCGCCCTTGTCTGGCTTCTTCTCTGTCTCAAATCTTAGTTCTAGAAAAGGATGTTTCCAAACAAGTTTTCCAGTGGCACAGTGGCTGGCCTTCCCCTGTGTCACCAGCATTTCCAACCAGGTGACAGAACCAGGGTTTTATTAATGCCATGCAGTATCTGAAGGAACTTGAGGTCCCAATTGGATGCCAGCCATGTCTAAGCTGGAACCTAGTCCTCAAGTTGTCACCAGGCGTGGCTGGCAAGGCTGCTTCAGTGGCATTGAAGACAGTATGCTGCCAGTTGGCAACATAGCTGCAGAGCATGCCGGACACTCCCCCTGATGGCGGCAACCTTTTGCTCTCCTCCTGGAGTTTGTGGTACAGGATATCAGAGGTAAGAAAAGGGGGAAAAGCAGGCTAGCTAAGTTGAAGGCACAAACACTGGTGGAGAAGAGACAGTCGCAGATGGAGATCAACCTTGACAAAGGTGGCAGTGGGACAGCAGAAGTGCAGATCCAGAGACATCCTGAAAACAGTGACAGCAAACCAGATTACCACTTTTTTACCAATCAGGAGCAAACCTTTGATAGTGAGTATGATGAGGAGAATGCTGAAGTATTTTCACACTCTCAGGAGGTTGTGGAGGCATTTGTTGACCATAGTGAACCTTTTTCTATGGAGGGTGGAAACACCTCAAATTGGGGGTCAGCAGCAGGAGGTCACCTTCATTAGGTAATAAAACATGGAGTATGGCAGGGTGTGCTGGAAGGGGCAGCCAGGGATGTGGTCAGGGCAGGAGGAGGTCCATAAGGGATGCAGGTAGATACTCATCCCTGTGCAGTTGAGGAAATGGGACAACCCAGGGCAGAGGCCCTCCAACCACCAGGCATCCTAAATACACTGGTGTATCTGAACTAAGCACACGAAACTCAACCTATGATTCACCCTGGGAGGCGCCATGAGTTTGCCAGGAGGTCCTGGACCCCTTTAAACTCATCAGCATGAAAACCCTCAGTGCTGGTACATTCTGGAATCCCTGGGAACCAGCTGGTTCCTCAATCTACCCCACCGGTGACTCCCTAGATGCCACAGTGGTCCACCTTCCCATAGGTCCCTATGTGGAACAATTGGCCACAGATGTGGCTGAACATATTTGGTGGTATGGGCAGTCTGGCTCAAAATGTTGACCTGGGGCCTGTGGTGCATACCATCCCAAGCGTTTCTGCAGGTGGAAGCTGCACCAGCATCTTATGGCCTACCTTCTCACAGGCAACAACAGCAGGGGAGGATTCACAGCAGAGCACACAGATTGCTCAAGGAGCTGTGGTCCAAGTTTGGCCTGGTGTAGTGCCCACATCAAACTCACAGAAGGTCTCTTGCAATGAAACAGGGGAATGAGTGGGACAATGGTGGGACAGTCTGGGCCATCACTGAATACAGACACAACAGGGACAACCACAGCTCTGTTCTAGTTAATCTTGCACATGGCAGACATGGTATCTGACTAGCCCAGCTTGGAAAATGGTAACTCAGCTAGATCTGAAAAGGGTGGGGGTGAATGGACATACCTTGGGGTGGATGATCCATAGAGGGATCACCTATCCAACACAATGTGGGAGATGATTTGGAAGGTAGAATTTATAGATATGTTTTCAATGTTACATCAGGAACTGCCAGAGGAGGAAGAGGAGGAGGATGACAATAAAGGGAAAAAGGACAAGCCACGGAGGCCAAAAGTCCCATTTACATTTGAAAATTGGCCAGTGGCTTTTGACATATATATGTTAGTATACAGTATGAAGTATCCTGAAAAGCTGTGTCCTTGCTTAAGTATCAGGACACCGTTAAATTTACCCATCTATTCTTCGATGGTTACGCATAGTCAAAATATGATGAGCAATTCTTTTTGAAGATGGTGCAGCAACCTATCTAACCTAGGGAGTAGGAAAAGACAAAAACACAGGGCAGACCAGATGGACCTAGTGGTCTCCTTCTGCCATCACCTTCTATGTTTCTATGTTTCTATCCTTAAATGGGAGAGCCTGCACATGGATCAATGGGCTTGTTATCCGACCTGGGGGAGGCCATTGTAGTCACCTACACAGATAGCATGCATGTTATTGGCAGGCAGCATTCAGGGGATGGTAGAAAAGACCACAGAAGAGGAAGCAAAGGCACTTGCTATGACTATAACAAGGACCAGTGTTTTATTGCCTTTTGCAAATTCAGACATGTATGTAAACACTGTGGAACTGACCAGAAGGTCACCAGCTGCAAGGGCACCGGCTCCAGGTACCAGTGACCAGAATCAATTGGCAGAGACAAAAACAAGCAGGGAACTGGTAAATCTGGCTAACTAGCAAGTTCAGCTTGAAAATCTCAACCCCTGGCTTTCTTGGTACCCTGACCATAAGGTGGCACAGTTTTTAACAGAAGATTTTAGCAAAGGCTTTAAGTGCACATGCAAAGGGCATCAAGTGGCCACTATGGCTTGTAATCTCAAACTAGCCATGGCTCTTCCAGAGATACTCGAGAAAAAAATAAGAAAGGAAGTTGAGGCCAGCTGGGTGGCAGTCCCATCTGAGCATCCACTGCTTCCAAACATTTGAATATCTCCTCTTGGGATAGTCCCTAAGAAGTCCCCTGGTGAGTATCGATTGACACACCACCTATCCTACCCAAAAGGTTCATCATCAATGACTTTATAGCACTGGAAAACTCCGTCAGGTATGCATCCTTCAAGACAGCCATGGAGCTGGTACGCAGTCTAGGTCCCAGCACGCTAATGGTAAAAAGTGACACCAAGTCCATATTTTGTCTCCTTCCAGTGAGACCAAGAGACTATGACCTACTGGGTTTCATGTCACAAGGATGATGGTACATTGACAAAGCCATGCCCATGGATGCTCTATCAGTTGTGCCACCTTTGAGACCTTTGCATCTTTTTTGGAGTGGTCCACCAAGTCGTACACGGGAAAACAGGCATGTTACGCATTACCTGGATGATTTATTTTATTCACAGAACCTGGGCATACTGGTAAGTGTCAAGACACCTTGTGGGTTTTTTTTGCTGTCATTAAATATTTTGGTGTACCTTTAGCTACAGAAAAAAATTAAGGTCCCACCACAAGGCTGTCTTACCTGGGGAGAGGGCTAGACTCCACACAAATGGTCTTCTGACTGCTGGCTGATAGGGTGATAATCTTAAGATGGTTATTGGGGAAATGGTAGAAGCAAAGAAGGTTACCCTACTTCAGTTACAGTCTCTAGTGGGGTACTTGAACTTTGCATGTCGGGTAATCAACCGGGTAATACTATTCCTGAGGAGACCGGCAGCTGCGACTGCTGTCCCCATGAGGCCATATCATCACAGCAGAGTGACACAAGGCATGAGATTAGATTTAAAAGTGTAAGAATTGTTTTTGTGAGATTTCAATGGAGTTGCTATCTGGCAAGACAGAAAAAAGGAACACAGGTAGCTGAAACTGGTTACAGATGTTTCAGGTGGTCTGGGATTTGGAGCCTGTTTCTATCACCCTTGGTTGGCTGAGCAGTGGCCTCAAGAATGGGTTGATCAGGGCCTCACAAAGAATATCAAACTCCTGGAGCTATTTCTGATTATGGTATCACTGAGAATGTGGGGGAATGGACTGGCAAATCAGCATGTACTATTTAACATTGACAACAGAGCGGTTGCAGACATAATCAGTTCTCAGACATCCAGGTCTCAGGATGTCTTGAGGGTACTGTGTGCTATTTTCTGATGTTGCCTCCAACACAACATCATGTTTGGAGCTTGCCATCTTCCAGGATAGGAACATTTTATTTCTGATACCTTGTCTCAATTGCAGTTCAAGCAGTTTAGGCAGTTGGAGCCAGATGTGGACCCATCATCCACGCAGATACAAGAGTTGGTATTGCAGCTGAGAATGCAAGAAAACTGCAAATAGTACAGTTCTCTGTTACCCCCTCAACATGGAAAAAATATGTAGGTAGTTTCTCAGCTTTCCTCAACTTCTGTGGACATGAGGCAAGTGTGGTCCTGCATGAAGCACAAAAACAAATCCAAGATTATGTACTTTCAGTGATACTCTTAGGTTGGATGCCAGCAGCAGTATACACACACAACTGGCAGGAATTGCCTTTTTGTGCAAAGTACATAGCTTTCCAGACCCCACTAACACTTTTACAACCAAAAAGATTTTGGAAGGGTGGGCCAGGTCTCGAGGCAAAACACAAGACTGCAGAAAGCCCATAGAGCTCTAGAATCTGTCTGATTTGTTAAAGGCATTGTGTCTAACTTGCAGCTTAAGATATGAATTTCAGTTGTTCAGAGCTCTATTCTCATGTGTTTTTGGGGCCTTTTAAGTCTCTGAGTTGATGCTTGAGTTGACTGTGGCTGGTGGGAATGACGACCTCCAGCTTATCACAGTATAGGGTATGCTTCCTGCTTCGTAAGTCCAAAACAAATCAATGCGGACCCCCAGTCTTCATAACCTTGCATAAGGCTAAACCTGGTATTATACAATGGCATGAAATCATCCTACAATTTGATTGGCCTGTCTGGGACTGGACCCGTGATGTTATCTCAGTACAACATCACGGCTCTAGTCCCAGCACAGAAACGACCACATAAAATGTTAAAATTTAAAACGAAAGAAATCACTCCACGGCTGCGATTACTTCACTGTCTGACTCCCGCTCAGCACCAGACCTTACTTGCTTCGCTCCCAGCACCACCAACAATTTCATACACATCTTTGTCTTCTGCTCTCCACGCTATCTCTAAAAAACGAAATACCTGTATCAAAAAACAAAACTGCGCCTTCTAAGTCCCGTAACTCCCGGAAGTACGGACAACTTATCGCCGCAGCATACGGGATTTCTGCTCCTTCACGCGCGCACACTCGTACTGCCAAACAAAAATTAAAAAGACTTTTGAAAGAAACCCAATAGATTTAAAAAGAAGGCCATACCTTTACTTTGACTTTTTCTTCACAACAGCCGGTGGCAGCCGGTACGACTGTCCTTCTCACCTAACATCAGTGCCTCAGTCAACACAGCCCCTAGCAACCGCCTTGCCATCTGCCTCTCCATTTAAAATTAAAAACAAAATATACAACCAGAAAAAAATAAACATAAAGCATATTATAACCAATACTCTGTGACCCCATGTCTCCTAACAAAAACAGCACTGTAGCAAGGGTAACCTTAGAGGCAAATACAATGTAGAGCATACACCTAGCACCATCTAGTGGCCAAACTGTGGACTTTTTCAAAACATATACCTCCACACATGAAAAATACAAAAAACCCACAAAAACATTTTTTTCTGTTTTATTATTTTGAAAACAAACGAGCTATTGTATATTAGCAATAATGCAGACTCCAGGGTGAAGTTGTGCTGGGATAACGTCACTTCTGGGGTGATTCTGCCTCATGCCTGCAAGGCTTTCCAATCACCCCAGGCGTGATATCCCAGCACAAAACACACCCCTGTCATGCATTATTGCTTAATTGTATGCCCACAGTTGCTGCTTCACAGCTGTTTGGCTGACAGACCACAAGGGGAAGATCACCTGTTTATTCTTTGGGATGGCAAGTTGGTCACAAGATGAACATTTACTGTAGTCCTCAGAAAATTCCTATGGATAGCAGGCAGGGAGACAAAGGCATCTACCACACACTCAGGATTGGTGCCTCTACATAGGCAGCCAGGCTAGGACTGCCAGAAGGACAGATAAAAGCAGTGGGCAGATGGGCATCTAATGCCTATAAGGAGTACATCAGACTGCAGGCAGGGTGTTTGGGTATGTGCAGGTGACAGGCTGGAAGGCCTGGACCACTGCAGATGGTGAACATGTCACAGTTTATCCTATACAGTCCATTCACATTGTTTGTCTTCCAGGTGCACATGCATTGACTCCTAAAATATAGATTGACGGCCATTCTTATGTTCAGGAAGCTCACAGCAGGATGGAGGTTTGACTGTATGGAACAGAGCTGGAAGTATTGAAGCAGCAGGTTGTTTAGGATTGGGTGGGGAAAAAGGGGCATGCAGTGGCACCGGCTATAGGGCACAGTTTATCGACTGGGACTCCAAAAGCAGCCCCTTACCAGTTTGGTGGTGCATTTTGGGGAAAACAACTTGGTTGCCCTAGTTGCCCCTAGATTGATTGATGAAATTAAGAGGGACCTGGCCCATCTTAGGAAGCTACTCCCAGATACGGCCTTGGTGTGGTCCCGCATCATTCCTAGACTGCAGTGGCAAGGAGCTTGTAGTGTTCCGGCCATACAGGCATGCAGGGAAATGAACAGGGATATATCCTGGTTCACTCTCTGGTTTGTTGCGGAGGTCAGAAACTTCCAAATTACAAAAGCAGGCAGGGCTATGTACAGCAAGGATGGAGTACATTTGTCAGGGATAGGAAATGACATCTTTAACTCAGAAGTGCAGGATGCATGTGAGCTCATTTTAAGAGGATAGGAGGAAAGCCCCTGGGGCATTGGTGGATAAAACGTGCTGAGCACATTTATGTGGCAGTAGATTTATGTCAGATCCATGTAAAAAGAAGTTTTCTGGGCAAGAATTTGAACACGCTTGACTTGGATGACAGCCAGGCCAGAGGTACGACCCTGGGTAAGTATTCTTTACCAAAAAGGGGACAGTCACATAATTGGGGCTTGCATCGGAACGCAGGGCAGGCAGAACCTGTAGGTGGGGAGTAAGATCCTGGGTGGGCCTGCTCCATGGCAAAGGTCCTGGAGTTCCCAGAATCTGGTGGGAAAAGGGGGAACTATCCAGTGGAGAGACACAGCCCCGGGCAGGTCTGTCCGAACTATGGGTTCTGTTTAAAAACAGTACACACACACACACACACACACACACACACACACACACACACACACATATATATATTTATACCATGAGGGTGAGAGCTTTTTCAGTAGAATATCCTGTGTTATTTGCACTGCAATGAGGATAAATCCTGATGACATCAGCAGAGTGAGGATAAATGCCATTTATTCACATTCTGCTGATGTCACCAGAGTGAGGATATCTTCACTGCAGCTTGCATTCTAAATGAAACTGCTTCAGAAAACAGTTTCTCTTTCTCACTGAGGCTGCAGCTTATCAGTTAGCTTTGCAAAACACACTCACCTCTGTCCCATTGTGTTTCTAACACTCCTAACTTATTACTGTACTGATCTCAGCTTCAAAACAACCTGAATTCAAAATGAAACTCCTTCACAAAGCAGTTTCTCTTTCTCAGTGCTACCTGCAACAGCTTCTCTTTCTCACTAAAACCTACAACTTACTCAATTAGCTCTGCAAAACACACTTACCCGTGTCCCATTGAGTATCTGACTCCCAGTCCATTGAGAAAACACACACACACACCCACACACTCACACCACACACAGAATGAGCAAAAAACACACAGAAACAGAAAACAAGTTCCTAAAGCTCTCACCCCCATGGTATAAATCACACACATAATGTGCAGATTGTGAGATATGGAAAATATTCTCAGTCCTGCAGAGTGAGCTGTGCATTTGCATTGCAGCCTTTGGCACTTGTAAGAATACAGAGCTTACTCTGCAGGAGTGAGAATATTTTCCATATCCCACTTCTGCCCATCATTTACCCCATACACACACACACACACACACACATATTATAGGGGTGCAGTAGCATCCCTATAGTTAGGGTTGCGCAGGAGTTTCTATGTTAAACCTCAAATTGTGCATGTTAATAACTTTGCAAATGTTCAATGGATTTGCTCGAAGGTTTGCATGCGCAGTCTCCTGAGGTAGGTCTCTAGATGTGCCAAGTTTTGTTCTGGTCAGACTTGCAGATTCTGAGATCTGGATAGTGAAAAAAACAGAACATTTGCCACTTTTCGCAGTTTTTTCTCATTGCGCTGTGCACAGACGGTGTTGAATTTTGGTCTGCATTTTTTTATGGTAGAAAGAACTCGGGTCACAGACTTGCCCAGCATTTATGTGGTGCAAAAATATGAATCCATTCCAAAGTTACTGCATTTTTACGGCCCCATTATTTTCAATGGGATTTTCATTTTTCAGGATAGATTCCTGGAACAAAAAAAGAATTTGGCCTGAAGAACAAGGATCCTTTGTCTTGAGGGGCCAATTCTTGTTGGCCAGAAAAAAAAATCCTTTTTTGTGAGCCGCCATCTTGTTTTTTGATTTTGTCCCGTAAAAAAACGTCATAACTCTGCCCAGGGATGCCTGTTTAAGACATCTAAGTATGCTTCTTGTTCATTGGAAGTTGATGAGCAGTTCTTTGTGGTTTCCAACCTTTGTATGCCCCTAGTTTTTTTTTTATCAATATTAATCCTTTTTTGCCACTCGCTAACTTTCTTTTCGCTATTCCTTTTTTGTCATGGTGAAAGGAAATTGGCTGGCGAAAAAGGATTTCCAGTTTTGCAGGGCCATCTGGTCAGCAAAAGAGAAATGTGGTGGGCAAAAGGGGAAATCCTTTTTTGCCAGCCAATTTCCTTTTTCACCATGATGGATAAGGATGGCAAAAAAGGAATGTGAGTGTTGAAAAAGGATTTTGTCACGGCCATCTGGTCATAAAAAACTGTTTGAGGGACATCTAGTCCCAAAAATCATAGCCACCTGGTCAGGGAAAAGGATTGTTTTTTGTCAGAAGGAATCCTTTACTGCCACCAGAGGAAAGGATTGGTGCAAAAGGATTTTATCTGGTGAAAGAGGATTCCGTGTGGTAAAAAACAATCTTTTTTTGTATGTGTTTGCCTTTTTCTATAGCCTTTTTTTTAAATGTTTTATAATGTGACTCCCCCCAATGGGAAAAGTCCCTGGTGTCTAGTGGCACCTCTACCCTGTATTATTTATATACATATTTATTTATTTATGTATGTATGTATTATGCTTTTATTCTGACCTGCTTGTTTTTTTTTTTTTGGGGGGTCTCAAGGCTCTCAATTTGTTTTCCCTTGTGTCTAGTGGTACCCCCCCACTCTCCAATGCCCCGGAAATTATTGGTGGCAGTGATTTCCCCCCACACACTCCCTTTATTTATTTATTTATTTTTGGTTTGCTGAAAAGAAAAAAAGTCCCTCGATGTCTTTTGCAATTTTAAACCTGCAAAAAAAGGTCCATCGACAATCATGCACGTACCATCTCACCTGACCTCCCACTGTGCACCCACCTCCCCACACCCCCCGTGATGTCCCCACAGACCCTCACTCACCTCAGGAGGTCCCAGGTTTGAGACCCACTTCACCGAACAAAGACATGTCTTGCTTCTGGGACTGGTGACTGCAGGATGAACTAAGGTAAATGCACGTCCATGTATTTCAATGGGGGTTTCAACTTTTATCCATAATTCACCTATTTTCATGATTTTGGCCCCAAATTTTCATCATGGGCTTTTGGGGACCCCACCTCATGAACAATATGACTGTTGTTAGGCAACTCCTGCCAGAAAGGTGATTTTGCAGTCAGTTGGCAAAATCACTTTTCAATAGAAATTGAAATTGACGGCAGATAAGGACTGCTAGACCCATCTAGTCTGCCTATTTTCCCTGCTTATTGTAAAAGCTGCAGACCCTACTTGATCTCTGGCTTTACCTCCAAGGTCCTATTGCTAGGGTTCCCCTATACCTGTTCCATGCATGCTTGAATCCTCCGCTGTGTTTGCCCCCACCATCTCCATTGGGAGTCTATTCCATGCATCGACCACAGTTTCTGTGAAAAAATACTTCCTCATGCTACCCCTTAGTCTACCCCCTTCCAACCTCAAGTCATGCCCTGTTGTTCATGGACATCTTTTCTGAAAGATGCTGCTTTCTGGTACCCTATTTATGCATTTTAAATATTTGAAGGTTTCTATCATTTTTCCCCTGTCTCTTCTCTCCTCCAGGATATACATATTGAGGTCTCCCAGTCTCTCCTCATATGAATTTTGGTGCAGGCCCTGCACCATCTTTGTTGCCCTTCTTTAAACTGCCTCCACCCTGTCTATGTCCTTACGGAGCTGCGGTCCCCAGAACTGGACACCGTATTCTAAATGAGGCCTCACTAATGATCTGTACAGTGGCAGTGGGATTTGTGTAATGACAGTCATATTGTTCATGAGGTGGGGTCATAAGAAGGCTATGTTGAAAATTTGGGATCAGAATTCCAAAAAATGGCTGTGTTATGACCATTCGTTGCAATCTCACTACGCGTGCTCGTAACTTTGGAAATTTTCAATATTTTCACCCTGTATTTTCAACATAGTCTTCTTATTACCCCACATCATGTATGTCACAGCTGTCATTTTCAAATCCTGGCCAAAATGTGTTTTCGCCGTTGTGGCACAGAATGGCATTGCAGTTACATAGAATTAAGTTTTGGTGGGGATTTGAAATTTTCGATACTGGGTAATTGTGGTGAGGTTATAAGAAGGCTATGCTGAAAATTTGGGGTCAAAATTAAAAAAAATGGCACAGTTATGACTATTTGTTGCAATTTCACTACATGTGCTTGTAACTTTGTGAATTTAAAATATTTTGAGCCAAAATTTTCAACAGGCTTCTTATTAACCACCTCATGTATGTCACAGCTGTCATTTTTCAAATCCTGTCCAGAATGTGTTTTTTGCACCTGCACTGCGGAATGGCGTTGTGCTTGCACAGGGTTACATTTTGGCGGGGAATGAAAAATGTTCTGGACCGGGTACATAAGGTGAGGTAATAACATGGCTATGGCATACATGTGATATCTCCCTCTTTACGCAGGAGACTCCTGCTTTTTTTGACTGAACTCCCTCCCTCCCTCCTGGGAAGCAAAATCTCCTGCTTAAGTAAAATTCTGTCCAAAATATCCATGATTTTTGGGCAGATTAAGACACATAAAAATTAAATTAGTGATGAACAATGTATCTGATAACTTTATATAACTAGTTGGTTATTCTTTTTAGTGCTTATTCATGACAAAATGAAATACATTCAATTTTTTTAATGACTTTTTTCTTATTTCTTTGATGCCATTTAAGGACAAACTCACAATGTTATGGCATCTCCCTACTGGCAGGCCAATCTCCCTCCTAATTTGACACAAATCTCCCTCTTAAGCAAGCTGGCAGGTCAATCTCCCTCCTAATTTGACCCAAATCTCCCTCTTAAGCAAGTTGGACATATCACATGTATGCTATGGTGACAATTTGGTGACTGTTGTCCTATAACTGGAAGTGCAGGAGGTGGAGGTCCCTGTGCTTCCACAGCTAGATACATATATTCATCTATGGAGGGATGGGTGCGCAGGGTCCAAAGGACCCTGCGTGCCCACAGTAAAATAAGGATACTATTATACTATCTCAGACAGTAAGAAATAAATTGTAAAAAATGTTGTTAATGCATCAGTTAGGGTTAAAGTGACAAAAGTAGGGAAATGTGATGTTAAGGTTTCCAACCCTAGCACCCCGTTCTCCACCCTGCACAGATCCCCACGGGGGGGCTGTCTTGGGGCCATGAACCCTAATGCTCACCCCATTCTCCTATGCTGTAGCCATGTCACCTAATTTTGTAATGGAATGGGGTGAACGTTAGGGTTCATGGCTCCAAGACAACCCCCTCTCCTCCCGCCTGTGATTCTGTGCAGGGTGGGGAATGGGGTGTTAGGGTTGGAAACCCTAACACCACATTTCCCTACTTTTGACACTTTAATCCTAATTGATGCATTAAGAATGTTTATGTATATGTATATGTGTGACATAGAAGACTATTACACAAACTGGGGAATATGGGTGTGGGCAGGACAGTAGTGTGGTGGGTAGGTAACTGGCTGAGTGGCAGGACACAGAGGGTGGTGGTAAATGGCTGTCACGCCACAGAGGGAAGAGTGACCAGTGGGGTACCACAGGGATCAGTGCTTGGACCGGTCCTATTCAACATCTTCATCAGTGACATGGCGCAGGACCTAGAAGGCAGAATTTCACTGTTCGCTGATGACACAAAGCTCTGTAACAGAGTAGACACACCAGAGGTGTAGACAGAATGAGAAGTGACCTGCAGAAACTTGAAGAATGGTCAGGGGTAATTCCGCTATACAAGACACTAGTGAGGCCCCACCTGGGTACAGTGTACAGTTCTGGAGACCATACCTACGTAAGGACATAGACAGGGTAGAGAAGGTTCAGAGGAGGGCAACAAAGATGGTGCATGGATTGCATCACAAGTCCTATGAAGACAGGTTGAAGGAACTGAACATGTATTCCCTGGAGGAGAGGATGACTGTCTATGTATCTATGTATCTATGTGTGTATGTATATATATATATATATATATATATGTATATATGTATATGTGTGTATGTACTATATATATTCATTAAAAAAAACTTCATTAATGCATCAGTTAGGGTTGATAGCACAGCGACAAAAGTATGGAAATATGATGTTAGGGTTACCACCCCTACCATCCTGCCCCCCACCCTCCACACACCAACTGACGCTGGGGTGTGCCATGGGGTTGTCAGGCCCAACTCTCACCCCATTCCATGTCTAAACAAGCTGACATGATACAGTATAGGAGAATGGGGTGAGAGTTGGGTCTGAAGACCCTGTGGCACATCCCAATGTCTGCTGGTGTGTGGAGGGTGGGGGTGGGGTTGTAACCCTAACATCATATTTCCATATTTTTTTTGCTGTGCTATCAACCCTAACTGATGCATTAATGAAGTTTTTTGCAATGAATTTCCCTTCTTTTTGAGAAAGTGTAATGTAACTGGTAACTGGCATGTGTTTGTGGGAGCGTGGACCCAATGGGCCCTGCGCTCCCTTCACGTTGTCCATTTTTTTCATAATGGTATATGGATGTAGGAGCACAGGCCCTCTGCTCCCACTTACACATAAGTACAGAGCCATACAGCAGACCCATACTACTGAAAAGGAACCCTCGTAACACTTATTTGGCAATATCTCAGTAACCATAGCAACTATGGAAAAAATTCCGCTGCAGTTGTAATCGTGACTTCAAAGCCTCCATGCATGCTTAGTCCACCTAAGCTGGGGGTAGCAAAAAAATCCTTATCTTGAATCATTTTCATGATACGGGCCCCGAAAGGCATCGCAATGTTATCCTATGAGAAATTTCTCAACTTCGGAATGCTGTAACCATGGGCTCATTGAATGTTTTGTGACCACACCACCAAAAGGCACATCGGTGGGACCAGGACTTGCTAACCTGCAAATTTCAGCCCAAAAGCACAGTCTACCTTGGCACAATGAAGTGACAAAGAAAACAACACATGGGAAACATTTTCGAGCATTGTTTTTGTGAAAACAAAAATGCTTTTGCGATACCCCTATACCTTATAATGAATTCTTTTTGTGCACAAAAAAATGTTGTTGAGGCACCTTTTATTTTGTGCATGGCTATTGTCGCGCACACAATAAATGTTTTCGCGAAAACAAAACGGCAAGATGGTGGAACATTTTTGAAAAACATATTTCCAGGCTACCTGCACAAAAACTGATGCCAGGGTCATGTTCCTCAGGGCCTGATTAGGTAAACACAAGTATTGGTGTTTACCAAGGGTCAGTATTTTTTGATTTACAACATTTTTTGTCTCTTGCTAACTGAAAACAAGATGGCAACATGAAAACAAAAATCCAGAGGACGGAAACAAAAATGTTGTCGCGAAAGTTTTTGTAGTGCACGTATAAATGTTCCCATAGGCTAAAATGGGACATGAAAAACTTGCATAACTTTTGAATGGATTAATATTTTTTCACCAAATCTTCAAAAGGCACCAGTTTAACACAGGCCACACATACACATGCACATTTGAATCCAAACAGACACATTATTCAGTCTTTTAAGCCTGACCAAAAAATGCACAAAAGTTGAGGATTTTTCACATTTTTGACACTCTACAGTTCTGCAAACATACATCCGACCGAAATTAAACTTTCCAGATCCAGAGATCTATGGTTGGACGCTGTGCATGCAAATTTCAGGCAACTTGGATCAACAGTTGCAAAGTTATTAAACTGCAAACCTTGGAGTTTAACATAGAAGTGGCCCACCAACCCTAGCTATACCTGCACTACCATGCAGGTATAATATATATATATAAATATAAATTGAATGTGTTGTATATAGATCTCTACAAGGATATTATTGCTTGTAAATATGTTTGGTGAATTGTGAGATTTAGTAAAGCGGGGGGTGCTTTGCACATGGTTCCCATTAGCTGTGGGATGGGCTGCCTTTGCCTTCAGGGAAAGAAGACATTATGTTGACTAATGAACTCAGTCAGGTGCGGATGTACTTGAAGGGGCTACTACAAAAGAACTGTTCCATACAGGAATCGCCCTCTTTGGACCAGCTTAGCACAGCGCTTTTCCTGCCCACCTTTTCTTGCAAGTCATTTGCTTCTGTACTTGCTTTGCTGCTAGACACAGCTGTGAATGACAGAGTGATTTGAGGGTGGTAAATTCATATCAGACCCACCTTAAAAGAAGTTTTCTGTGCACAGATTTGAGCAAGCTTGGATTGGATAACAGCTGGGCAAGGAGATGTGAACCTGGGCAGGTGCACTATATGGAAAAGGGGGTGATCACATAATTGGGACAAGCAGTGGAACACAGGGCAGACAGGACCTGTAGGTGGGGAGTGCAGCCCTGGGTAAGCATGCTCCTCAACAAGAATCCTGGAGTTCCCAGAATCTGGCAGGAAAGGGGGTTGAACTGTCCAATGGAGAGACATGACCCCGGTCGGGTCTCTCCGAGCTATGGTCCAGCATTCTCCCCGGTATGCAGGGCATGGAGGGCTAAAGGTCAAGCCAAATGGCACATAAATTTGCTGCTTCAGGGATCTTTGTTTAAAAATGGTACATGTATATGTAACCCCCAGGTGGCGCTATCCTAAGAGCTACTGCCTGCTTGGCTACTGACAGGTTGAGGGGCCTAGGTTCTATGATGGGTGCCTCCACCCAGAGGTCAGGGTTGGTAGCGGCTAAACTAGTTCAGGCACAGCCCTCTGGGACACTGTGACCCCCCCCCTTTGTTCCCACTAGTGGCCCACACAGTTCACAGGAGTTACCTTCCCAATACCCCACATATGAACATGGTTGACACATATAGATATCACTTGCCCTTGAGACGGATTCTGCAGCACATCTCTGAGGACCACCTGTAAAACAAAGGTTAAGCAACATATACAAACACAGATTGCAATGCTGGTTCTAAATGTATTGACACCCCAGACAGTATAAAGTTCAACAATAACAAATCTGGTTTATTCAGGGGACTAGAACACGGGAAGGGGAAATCAGGTTGATTGGCAATATTCAAATCACAGTAATGGACAAGCAAATAGGGTCCAAAAGTCACATTTTGGGTACCCAGGATGGTGGGGGGCTAGCCAGCTCCGTTGCCCGGGGTTGGCCGGCTGGTGCAGCTGGCTGGGGCCCTGTAGGAAGAAAAATATATGCACAAACAAATTGTAATCCAGATCTGGATGGCTCAGTCAACAAACAGAAGCACACAAAACAATCAGTTGGCACACTTTGATTAAATGAAGGTGAGGGGAGGTACCCCTATTTGTACTCACAAACCCCAAACCGAGAGCTGAATTGAGGAGGTGGCTCTGGATGGCCAGGATGAGCAGGGCATGGAGATGAGACCCCTGTGACAGGGCCTAACTAATTTGGAAAGTAGGCGGATGCAGTCCGATTAGCTTTGAGTCCAGCTTCCAGCTTCAGCTCACAACTCACAGAACAAGGGAAAAAGGTATGGCGATCCCCTACAAACACTAGGCACATTTATATGTAAAGGAAATTACTATACCAGGCAGCTGCTTCTCGATCCCAGTCGCAAATACTGCAAAACCCGAGAACACACGCAGCAACAGAGTCCCCGACAGGCCGATCGCACTTCTGCAAATCTTTGGTCTTCTACGGGCAAGCCTGGTTCTGCACACGTCCTCCTTCTCTTTCCACGACACGGATTCAGTCCGATTGGGCACCCGCTAACGGCTACAGGCCAACTTCAGGACTTTACACGCGCTTCCTGCGTGAACTGCACGCCACAGCAGAACAGAGCTCCTACTCCTTTCACAGTCAACTCGCATCTGGCCCTCCAGGAACAGTTATGGGCATTTCCCTTAGGCTCCACACAGGTTCGGTTGGTGGATTCAACTGTCAATCACTGCAGGGCTCCCTCTGTTGGTGCAAAAAGGCACCAAGGTCCAAACTACAGCTCCCAGAAGCACCTGCCATACATTACCCCTTTAAGCAGGCTCCAGGTGAGAGTCCAAGTTCTGGTTGACTCAGGCAGTCTCCATTTTAGGGCGCCCCTTACCCAATTGTCCCAGATTAGCAGTTCAGGTCCAAAATGGAGGAGCAATACACACAGAGTCCCAGCTGCAATAAAGGCAGGTTAGACGAACTGCAATTTTACAAATGCTCTAAATGATTTCAGGAAAACAGTTACATCCTTCAGATGGGCTCCCTCTGCGCTCTTAGCGACTGCAGAAATGGAATGATCAGATGGCAGCTCAGGGCAGGATCCAAGCATTAACTACATAGTTCCCCCATTCAGACTAATTTAACCTGTGAGCAGGCAGCTCTTAAAGAGACAGTACCAGAGGCTCTAAAAGCACTCACAGATAAATGGCTTAAACGACGAACACCATTCAGGCGGGGAGCACTTAGCCAGCTCCTAGGAGACTTTTGGGAACCCCCATTTGCAAGGGGGTTACACCCTTCCTGTTCCTGAAAAAACTTGGCGTTTGCATCAAGTAGGTACCCTTAAATCACTCTAAGGCAGAACAGTTTAAACTTCCATCCCTTTTAAACAACAATCAGCATATTAAACATTTGTTATATACATGTATACTGTATTACACAGTCTACTACATGTTACACAACATCACACATACAAACATTTTTAAATCAGGTCATTACTTCCTGCACATGGAACCTGGATAGAGGGGACCCTTCCCTGTTAGCTACCTCGGGGCTGGATGGGGCAGGGGCACCATACCTAGAGGGCAAGACAAGTAATCTGGAGTTAGCACCTATGCTCAGTTTGGGCAATGAGCTCTGGGACACGTACACTCCCTTGTGGACCACATTGAGAGGCAGATCTACAGGCCTCCCAGGGGAATCATAGCTTAAGTGCACCACAGGTTTCACAGCTCGACCAGTCCTTCTATGGGGGAACTGCCAATCTCTGCGCTTTTACTCTCACTTTCTGCAGTGTCTGTACTGGCCATGGGAATTGCCTTCGGGGTAGAGAGGCTAGAACTTGGGGCACTTTCAGTTCTAGGAGTTGCAGTCTCTGCAGTCACAGTACTTGGCTCACATGGGGAGTTTTCTGACACTGGCAGTGAACCATCAGGACACTCAAAATACTCTTCTTGTTCTGGTATGTCACCAGTCTGTCCCAGTTCATCATTTTCTTCCTCCGAAAGCTCATACAGTTCCACCATGCACAGTGATTCCATGTCATCCTACTTAATACTCTGCACTTCACTTTCTGAGAGCATTGGCTCCAGGAACAAAGCAGGGGGCTTAAACAGTCCCGAAGGCCCAGCTCCATCTCCATAGTTGACTAGAGGGTTGCCTTGAAACAATTGGCTCAGTTCATAAGAAGGGTAGTACCCAAAGTTGCACTCACTTTCCTCTGACATGGACTAACAGTCAGGTTCAGCTGGGACTTGTTGTGGAGAACACTTCAACTCAGAATCTGTAGGTGCAGACTTTCTTTGCTTTTGCTTAGCAGCAGCTCGGGTCACTGGTCCAGAGGGAGCACTTTCTGGGGGCTCAGACTCAATCAAGATTTGTCCAATGGGCAGTAAATGATTTCTATGCATTGTTTTAACATCTTTTGAATTATTCTCAGGCCTTACTTTGTATACAGGCAGATCATCTAGTTTGCCTACTACAATGTGAGGGAGATGGTGCCACCTGTCGGCAATCTTGTGTTTGCCATTCAGTCCCAGATTTCTTAGCAATACCTGATCTCCCTCCTCGGGTTCTTGTGCTTTCACCTTTTTATCATATCTTTCTTTGTAGGCCAGATTTCTTTTGGCAGCCATGGTTTGTGCCAGTTGGTACGTATGATTTAGCTGTGCCTTTAACTTTTGCACATACTGTAAATAGTTGTCAGCTCTAACCCCATTCGGAGAAACTCCAAAACATACATCTACCAGTAGTCGGGCTTCTCTTCCAAACATCAGGCGGCAAGGGGAGAACCCAGTGGCATCACTTTTGGTGCAGTTGTAGGCATGTACCAAGGTGCTGATTTGTTGGCTCCATCTAGGCTTGTCCTTGGGGTGGAGGGTGCCCAGCATATCTAAAATAGTGCGGTTGAAACGTTCAGGCTGTGGGTCGCCCTGGGGATGGTATGGGGTGGTTCTGGACTTTCGCACTCCCCACAGAGAAAGCATCTCTTTGATTAAACGACTCTCAAAGTCCCTCCCTTGATCAGAATGGATTCTTTATGGAGCCCCATAGTGAACAAAAAAGTTTTCTACAAGTACTTTTGCCACAGTGGATGCCTTCTGGTCCTTGGTGAGGAAAGCTTGGGCATATCTCGTGAAATGGTCAGTGACTACCTGCACATTTCTAATATTTCTTTGATCTGGCTCCAAACTCAGAAAGTCAATACAGACCAGTTCCATGGGGGCACTGGTGGTGATGTTAACTAGGGGGGAAGCCCTCTGGGGCAAAGCTTTCCTCTGTAAGCAATGACTACAAGTTCGAATGTGTTGTTCAACATCAGCCCCCATCTTAGGTCAATAGAATCTGGATCTCACCAAGTCAAGTGTTCTGTCTATGCCAAGGTGCCCCATGTGGTTGTGTAGGGACCTCAGCACCAAGTCTTGAAAAGCAGTGGGCAAAACTAGCTGCTGTTTATCTATTTGTCCCTCTTTGTCTACTCTTTCTCTGTATAGCAGTTGATTAATCAGCTTCAACTTAGGACCTTCCTTGTACAACAATGCAGTTCTCAAATCAGTGGAACGTAACTTGGATACATCTTTCCCTGTGTAGAGGGCTTCTAAAGCTGGTTTAATCATAGGATCTCGGGACTGAGCCCACTGAAGACTGTTATCGTCTAGCTGAGGTAAAGCACCAATGTCTAATGCAGAGAAGTGGCAATAAGCAGCATGTATGCAATTCTCAGAGGGCCCCAAACAATCCACCAGACAGTCCACTGTGTCTGTGGCCACTTGTTCCTCTCTGTCAAACTTCTGACAGAGTGCTCGAATATCAGGTTCTGCCAGTCTGACCCAGTCATTTCGGGAAACAGCCTCCTGGAGAGAGCATCAGCAACTATGTGGTTCAGGCCTGCTCTGTATTCCACAGCATAGTCATTTGTAGATAATGCAGAAAGCCACCTATGGCCAATAGCATCCAACTTAGCTGAAGTCTGCACATAGGTCAAAGGATTGTTATCAGTTTTTACCAGTATCTTAGCCCCTTACAAGTACTTGTGGAATTGATCAACAATGGCCCACTTCAAAGTTAGGAACTCTAACTTATGTACAGGATAGTTCTTTTCTGAAGGGGTCAGGCTTCTGCTGGCAAAGGCCACTGGTCTCAGGCCATTCTTGTGGTCCTGGTACAACACAGCCCCCAAACCTTGCAAGCTAGCATCAGTGTGTAGGACTTAGTGTTTTGCTGGATCTGCATAGGCCAGGACAGGAGTGTGGGTAAATTGATATACAATCTCATGAAAAGCAGCTTCACAATCAGGTGTCCATTGTGCCTCAAAAACTCCATTAGGACAGAAAAACACTCTCTCAGTCTCAGGGGAATTTGACCTCTTGTATTTTTTGTGGGTAGGAGGGTAACCTTGAGTAAGATTAATTAAAGGACGGATCACTCTTGAATAGTCCTTGATGATACGGTGACAGTAGCCACAGAATCCCAGGAATCTTTGCAGTTCTTTTAGATTGTGGGGCTGTGGCCAGGTGGTCAAGGCCTCAACTTTACTTGGGTTGGTCTCTATTCCCTCTGTGGAGACTATATGTCCCACATACTTTACAGAGGTTTGGAAGAACTGACATTTATTGATGGACAGTTTCAGGCCAAAGTCTTCCAGTCGGTCCAACACCTTGAACAACCTATTCTCATGTTCCTCCAGTGAGCTGCCAAACACAATAACATCATCCAAGTATACCAGGCACTCTATTAAGTTCATGTCCCCTACTACAAGCTCCAACAGTCGTTGAAAAGTGTCTGGGGCCCCTGAAATCCCTAGAGGCATCCTCATGAACTCATAAAAACCAAGCGGGCAGATGAAGGTTGTCTTCTCACGGTCTTCTGGGGCCATCAGGATCTGGTAGTACCCACTGAGAAGATCCAGCACAGAGAACCACTTGCTATCATTCAGGCAGTATAGAGCATCCTGAATGCGGGGCATTGTATACTGATCAGGGATCGTCAGCCCGTTTCAAAATATGATAATCCACGGACATTCTTACTGTCCCATTCTTTTTTCTCACTACCACAATAGGGGAAGCATATGGACTTCTGGATTCTTGGATTACACCAGCAGCAAGCATCTCTTGCAGATGCTGTCTCACATCATCTATGTCAACAGGGGCCAGGCGTCGAGACCTCTCACGAAATGGCCTTTCATCATGCAGCCGGATATGGTGCTCAGCTCCTTGCACACATCCTATGTCCCATTCCTTTAAAGAAAACACCTGGTCTGTCTGAGCAAGCTTCTCACTGATCCTCACTTTCCATTCAGCTGGCAACGGGGAGTCACCAAAATCAAACAAGTCGGGCGTCACTCCATCATTCTTCCCCAAACTCTTGTTACTGGGTAGCACTGCAGTGTCTGCACAATGTACATTAGCTAGGGTGCAACCTCTGTTCACTCGAATCTCTCTATCAGACACATTATGAACTTGAACCATTACCCTTCTGGCAGAAGCATGGGCTCTGGCAGGCAAAATACTTGGCTTGACCAGCAGTCCTTCTGGCAATTTTCCATCGCCTGGTGCATCCAGCATTAGTATCTTATTCTTGACATCCTTTCTGATACAGACCTCTCCCTGTAAGGTACACTGGGAATTTGGTGCCAGGATCAGAGACTCAGGATCCTTTTTCCAGACAATTCCAACCAGTTCCTCTGTTCCATTTTTCCAGCATCTCTCTGGGCATTGTAGGCCTTCTTGATCAAGGCCAGAATTCTTAAAGTTCTACCAGCCCGGGACCCCTGTTTTTCATAACACAACTGCAGTAACCGCCCAAACATATGTGCGTTATTCCCAATTAGTAGAGGAACCCCATCATACTGTCCAGTGGGGGACACACTAGGGCCAAGGTCTCCACTTGTTCTGCCACTCCAGCCACAGAGGTGGGAAAGGACACCCAAATTCAGATATAGCTGGAGTAGGGGTAGGCCTTCTCACTTAAACTCCAGACATGCAGTCCCTCCAGTGGTTTCAGGAGCACATCAGACAAATGCTTCTGATACCAATCCTGGAACATAATTGTCACTTGGGAGCCACTGTCTAACACAGCTCTTGTAGGCAATCCATTCACTTTTACAGTGGTCTCCATGGAGGGACCCACCACTTCAGACCATTTTGGTGGCACTGACCTGGATGTCGATTGGGCATTGGCCCTGGTGGCATAACTTTTCTGAGTAGCTCCTCCTGGTGGCCGGGCATAGGTTCTGCGATGCCAGGCCACTAATCTGTTGATAACTTTTCTCAGGTTCTCTGGCAAGTGACAAGATGACTGAAAATGTCCATCCTCCCCACAACGGTAACAGAACTTAATGTCTCTAGTGTCCTGGAAGGGTGGGGGGGTCCCTTTTCTGTTTAGGCACCTCTTAAGCCCTGTGGGGCTCCTCTTGGACTGGGGGCCTACATCCTTTGGCTCCTGAATCTCCACCATGGTTTGGGGTGAGGGCCACCCTTTGCAGCTCCGCCACCATCTCTCTCAATTCTCGCAGCTCTGCGAGCAGGTTGCCCTCAATCCGAGTCTCCGGGGAAACAACATTTACTCCCACTCCACTCTTGGGCTCAGGGGGAGCCTGATACAGATCTGGTTCTCTGAATACCTCAGTTAGTTCCTTAGTCAAGTCTCTCAACTGTTGAGCCTCATCTAACTCACTCTTTTCGGGGGTCTGGTAAGTGTTCACGGCCCCAGCCCAGGGCTCCCAGCCCTCCTCATCAGTTTCAATCTCATGGATTTCCTTCATCAAATGACAGTACTCTGGAGGGCTTGCCCTTTTGCAGCTTGAGCTTCAATATCATTACACTTGAGAATCTAGCTAACTTCAATATCTGGTCTAATCTGACCTGGTTTAACTCTTTTGGCAGGCACTCCCCCTTTTCGATGGGCCCTCTGCAAAGCCCTCTCTATCCTAGTGATGAAGGCAGACAATTTCTCATTTTTCCACTGTTTGGCTGACTTGAATTTCCACAATAAATCATCCCCTGATTCTGTGCTGCCAAACACCCCCTTCAAGGCAGAGAGATATTCTGCTGCAGTGGCCTCCAGACTAGTAGCATGTAGGAACCGAATGGCTTCCAGGGCAGGGCCTCTCAAGCTCTCCATCAAGCGCTTCCACTTTCCCCCTCTAAACATTGCCATTCTTGTACTAAAGGGGTGGCATAGTCCATCCAGGTCTCCAAATTATCTTCCCCGAAGGCACTGGGACAGTACTGGAGAAAAGTCTAAGCCTCCTATAGGAGTCCAACAGTATCGGGGGAATTATGATGGGGGAGGCAGCTACTGGGGAGCTCTTGGGGGACACAGGGGATGTAGTCAGGGAGTGCATGGGCATGTGGTTCTCGGATAGATCTAACACTCTTACCAACTCTTGGGCAGTTTTTCGTTCTGAAGCTAACTGCTTAAACAACTTCTCTCTAAAACCATCAGTACTAGGGAACCCACCCGGAGTGGCCAGACCACTATGTAGGTGAATAACCCTCCATCCCTTCTGGGCACCTTCAGGGAAAATCATAGGGGGTATCTTTTCAGGGTCTATTGGGGTACTGCAGGAGAGCAGCACTTGCAGCGTTTGTTCAAATAAGTCGTCAAATTTTCCCCTTACTTCAACTTTGCCCACACACTTGACATGTTCTACAGTGGCCACAATGTCAGCATTGTTAGTCCCCAAAGGGGCATCCAGCAACAGAAAAGCCTTTTGGGGATCCATCTCCTCAGCCTCGCTCCACCCCATCAATTTGTGCACCATTAGCTTATGGGGGGCAGTTTTCAATTTGGGTGTAGTAAGCCCCTCCATTTTCTCCCCTAAGCTAAACATAATGGGGTAATTCTCCCACGTGGCCACTAGAGGATGCTAATCCCAGTGGTGCCTCCAAGATGTAACCCCCAGGTGGCACTATCCTAAGGGCTACTACCTCTGCCTGCTTGGCTACTGATAGGTTGAGGGGCCTAGGTTCTACGATGGGTGCCTCCACCCAGAGGTCAGGGTTGGTAGTAGCTAAACTAGCTCGGGCACAGCTCTCTGGGACACTGTGACCCCCCCTTTGTTCCCACTAGTGGCCCACACAGTTCACAGGAGTTACCTTCCCAATACCCCACATATGAACACGGTTCACATATAGATACCACTTACCCTCAAGACGGATTCTGCAGCACATCTCTGAGGATCCCCTGTAAAACAAAGGTTAAGCAACATATACAAACACAGATTGCAATGCTGGTTCTATATGTACTGACACCTCAGACAGTATAAAGTTTAACAATAACACATCTGGTTTATTCAGGGGACTAGAACATGGGAGGGGGAAATCAGGTTGATTGGCAATTCTCAAATCACAGTAATGGACAAGCAAATAGGGTCCAAAAGTCACATTTTGGGTACCCAGGATGGTGGGGGGCTAGCCAGGTCCATTGCCCGGGGTTGGCCAGCTGGTGCAGCTGGCTGGGGCCCTGTAGGAAGAAAAATATATGCACAAACAAATTGTAATCTGGAGCCGGATGGCTCAGTCCACAAACAGAAGCACACGAAACAATCAGTTGACACACTGATTAAATGAAGGTGAGGGGAGATACCCTTGTTTGTACTCACAAACCCCAAACCGAGAGCTGAATTGAGGAGGTGGCTCTGAATGGCCAGGATGAGCAAGGCATGGAGATGAGACCCCTGTGACAGGGCCTAACTAATTTGGAAAGCAGGCGGATGCAGTCCGATTAGCTTTGAGTCCAGCTTCCAGCTTCAGCTCACAGCTCACAGAACAAGGGAAAAGGTATCGCGATCCCCTACAAACACTAGGCACATTTATATGTAAAGGAAATTACTATACCAGGCAGCTGCTTCTCGATCCCAGTCACAAATACTGCAAAACCTGAGAACACACGCAGCAACAGAGTCCCCGACAGGCCGATCGCACTTCTGCAAATCTTTGGTCTTCTACGGGCAAGCCTGGTTCTACACACTTCCTCCTTCTCTTTCCACGACTCGGATTCAGTCCAATTAGGCACTTGCTAATGGCTACAGGCCGACTTCAGGACCTTACACTTGCTTCCCACATGAACTGCACGCTGCAGCAGAACAAAACTCCTATTTGTTTCACAGCCAGCTCGCATCTGGCCCTTCAGAAACAGTTCAGGGCATTTACCTTAGGCCCCACACAGGTTCGGTTGGTGGATTCAACTGACAATCACTGCAGGGCTCCTTCTGTTGGTGCAAAAAGTTGCCAAGGTCCAAACTACAGCTCCCAGAAGCACCTGCCATACATTCCCCCTTTAAGCAGGCTCCAGGTGATAGTCCAAGTTCTGGTTGACTCAGGCAGTCTCCATTTTAGGGCTCCCCTTATCCAATTGGCCCAGATAAGCAGTTCAGGTCCAAAATGGAGGAGCAACACACACAGAGTCCCAGCTGCAATCAAGGCAGGTTAGACAAACTGCAATTTTACAAATGCTCTAAATGATTTCAGGAAAACAGTTACATCCTTCAGATGGGCTCCCTCTGTGCTCTTAGCGACTGCAGAAATGGAGCGATCAGACGGCAGCTCAGGGCGGGATCCAAGCATTAACTACACAGTCCCCCAATTCAAACTAATTTAACTTGTGAGCAGGCAGCTCTTAAAGAGACAGTACCAGAGGCTCTAAAAGCACTCACAGATAAATGGCTTAAACGCTGAACACCATTCAGGCGGGGAGCACTTAGCCAGCTCCTAGGAGACTTTTGGGAACCCCCATTTGCAGGGGGGTTACATATACATACTGTATATGTTGTGTATAGATATCTACAAGGATATTATTGCTTGTAAATATGTTGGGTGATTTTTGAGTTTAAGTAAAGCTGCAGCCTTTTTGTACCCAAAATAAGTGGTGTGGTGTGTTATTATTATTGTAATGGGGATTTGCTTGGGCAGTGACGTAAACCTGATGCTGTCTCCCAGCAGGCATACTATTAAAGATGACAGCATGTCGACAAAGCACAATCAGTGCATCCTCATTTCACAATGTGTTAAAAAGTTTTGCTAAAATGTGTGCCCACCTTTTTTCTAGTGTGATATCTCTGATTGGACGGTTGTATTAGTATCAGTCTACGCTTTGTTCAGCTTTACATATCTGAGTTGTGATTTCTTTGCAACATACAGTAAATTTCTATATATTTTTTTTAAATCTTGTACAGGGTTTTTGTTATTTAACCTTGGTGAAGGCATGAATTGCATTAGGCCTGCATTTGAACTACACTGTAGTTAAATTAATATGTCTGATCTGTGTGCACTTTGTGCACTTTCCTGTGTGTATGACAGGCATCAATCATCAGATGTTATGACAAGCAGGAGGACAGGCAGAATCAGACAAATACTTTTATCATGCAGCTCAGTCATGGTCTCTGAACTTAAGTGGCACTCGATAATTGGAACAAACATCAAACCCTAGGCATTCTTTCATACAAATGTGGTCTACTCTGGACTTAGTCTGCAAATAAAACAGTCCTGTTTTGGGTCCCAAGAGGTGGCAAAGAAAAAAATGGAGGTTATTAAACAAATGACTAGTAATTGAATTGAAGTTCATAAACGAGAACTGCTATTAATGATACCACCCCACTAAAAAAGGCTACCCCAATTAGTCTTTTCACAACATCACTCACATATCCACATCTTAACTTGCTTTAGTGCTCTGTAGATATAAATGATGCCATGCTACATGTTGCCATCTCAAGTTACAACAGAGTTCTACCACTCATTTGCATTAGTGATTCTTTTTTTTTTTTGTGTAATCTATTTTTCCTGCCCCCTCCCCCATGCTCGCTGGTCCTCCACTCCTTCAGGCTCTGACAAGTTCCCCCCCAGCCCCTTCTGTCCTTACCCATTCTTCCTCACATCCTCAGATGCAGCTGACCCCGGGATATCCGGTGTATCCCTTTCACTTGAGGCGGGTCCCCCTCCTCCGAGGGGGAAGGCACTGGGGGGAGAGGGGTGACCCCGGTACATACTTTCTAGGGCCTGGGGATGCTGCTGAGGAACAGGAGGCCCTGGGAAGGCACTGGAGGCCCTCAAGGAACAGAGAGCCATCATCTGGTGGCCAGCGAGCAATTTTTCCTGGTTTCCTTGAGGTGCGTGAAGTCCAGACGTCAAGGCAAGAGCCAACGTCTGTCACGCACCACCCCAAATGACCCCGACGTGTTGCTCCACCACTGGCCTCCACCAGTGGTCGCTCCAACACCGGGTCGCAGCCCCCTTCCCTCCCTCCCTGAAGACAGCGAGCAGTCATGGGACGCTCAAGCTGCCTCCCCCTGGCTGGCCCTCCAGCGACTCGATCTCACTCCTGAACCCAGGTCGCTGGTGTCGCAAGCGGAAATCCAACTGCTGCACCAACGGGCCGGCATTACTGATTCTAATGCTAATCTTGCTGCTTTTGCTGTGCTCGGGCAATGTGGAGGTAAACCCTTGTCCTCCAGAACCCCTCACCTCCCCCTCAGACGTTGCATCTGCACCAGGCCTAAAAATGATGCTAGTCAATATCCAAAGCCTGATAAAGAAATTTGATCAACTTCAAGCCTGACCCAGACCTTATTATCATTACAGAGTCATGGCTCAAAAGCACCATCCCAGATCAGCAAATATCCCTACTAGGTTATAAACTTTCCAGGGCTGGTAGAGCATCTAGAGCAGGTGGTGTGGTCATTTACTCTAAAGAAATATACAACATTACAGACATCTGATGCATGTCCAAGCCTAAAGAATTTGAATCTGTGTCCCTGAAACTCCATCTACCTTCCTCAGAAATCCTTACCATTGTCACCCTGCTGGTGGCTCAGATATACTCACAACTTTAAAATCTGTCATCACCTCTAACAATAATGAAATTATTATTCTCAGGGATCTAAACATGGACTAGCTCACCTACAAATCCAATTACCTTAAAGGTCTTTGTGATTATCTTGGCCTTTCCCAGGTCATCACTGAACCTAGCAGGATTAACAATGTTAACAATGTGAACAACTCTCTCCTCGATGTTATAATAACTAACAATCCCCATAAAATCCTGTAATCTGCCATCTTCCACAATGACATGCATGATCACGGGATTGTAGTCTGCACCAGGGCCCTCTCTAGGGGCACCTGTTTGCCCAAGCTCATTATGAAACAGTATTTTTGCAAGTTCAACCCTACTAGTTACCTGACTGACCTAAGAAACCCAAATAGGCAAAGCTTATATCTAGCCAGTATGGCAGATGAAGCAGTCACTATCCTGAACAACAAACATACCTAACTAGCCAACAAGCATGCCCCCTTCATCAAAACCAGAGCTTGCAAATTCTCCCACCACTGGTTTACACCTGACCTCAAAGCCGTGCCCTCCAACCGTGATAAACTCTGGTCCCATGCAAGTGTACTAAATGCCCATCTGACTGGCAGGTCTTCAGAGCTGCAAGAAACGCTTGTGTTAAACACATTACGTGCTGCCAAGTCAAATTTTTACATCACTACCTTCGAACAGGCCAAGGGAACTCTGCCAAAATCTGGAGGACTCTAAAATCTGTTGAAGGTCATCTGGCCGCTCCATCCATTCCTTCCAAGAGCCACACCAAGGGTAGTACCTTCGAAGACCGTAGTCTAATCCTCAAAGAACTCAACTCGCACTTCGCCACCACCAGACTGACTTTTGACATGTCACCTTATGCTGGTCTAGTCAATCTAACCCTAGCCAGCCATCCTCCACAAGGTCTTCCTTCACTGCATCCCTTCCAACTACTGCCTATCTCCTACAAGGAAGTAGAAGACCTCCTCATCAAATTAGACACCAGAAAGAGTAGTGGCGAGGATGAGTTAGAACCCTATTTTCTTAAACTAGGCCATCACTACCTTACAGCCCCTATACTTCACATATTTAATCTTTCCATCGAAACTGCCTCAGTACCTTACTGTTGGAAATCTGCACACATTCTTCCTTTATTCAAATCTGGTGACCCATGTGACCTTAATAATTATAGGCCTATCTCTATTTTGCCCGCTCTATCCAAAATCTTAGAAAAGTTAATCTACAAACAACTAAAACATCATATTGAAAGTTGCTCCCTCCTCAACCCTGTACAATCTGGCTTCAGGCCAAACCATAGTACCATCTCGGCCCTCTCTAAAGTTACCAATGATTGGATTGCAGTGCACAACTCCAAAATGGTCACAGGTGCTGTTTTTCTACACCTCAGCAAGGCGTTTGACACCGTTGACCACAGCCTAGTCATCCTTGGCCTACTCAGCCTGGGAGCCACTGCGTCTATAGCACAATGGATCACAAGCTACCTTTCAGGTAAATTATAGAAAATCAAGGCTGATGGCCTTTTCTCAGCTTCCCTCCCCATCACTAGGGGCATCCCACAAGGGTCCATCCTAGGACCCATTCTCTTCTCCATTCATATTAACAATCTTGACTCCAATATCAACAAATCCAAGCTGCATTTCTTCACAGATGACACGGTACTGTACACATCCAAGCCAATGCTGTCCGAAGTCCGAGATGACCTTCAAGCAGATTTTTCTCAGCTTGAAATGAACCTCATTAACTCAAAGCTCCTACTCAATGCAAAAAAAAAAAAAGGCAATGTTCTTCAATCCCAACAACATCCCCACCTCCACCCCATCCCTGTTTATTGCACCCATTACTACAACCTTAAGGGAGCCCCTTGAGGTGGTCTCTAAATTCAAATATTTAGGCATCTGGCTTGATAACAGACTCTTAACATTCACATTGACACTCTCACCAACAAACTTAAGGTTAGGCTTCTTTTTCCATAACAGGTTCCTCTTCCCGCCCGATATTAGACTAAGGCTCGTGCAGCCCACTTTTCTACTCCTACTTGATTATGGTGACAATCTATAATCCGCTTCGGTCACCAGTCTCCACAAACTGGATGTCCTTTATCATCATGCCCTATGATTTATCACCAACGCTCCTTTCAGAACCCATCATTGTGATTTATGTGCAGCTGTTGGGTGGATGTCTCCCTCCGCAAGACGCCTTGTACACTCTGGAATTTAGATGCTCGAAATTCTGCTGAACAAAGTCCTGGACTATATATCTTCCCTTATCCAGATCTCCCATTGTCCATACTCCCTCAGGAAATCTGACTTTATCTACTTAGATGCTCCAAGGACTCGTATCTCCTTTGGCAAGTGTGCCATCTCCTTTACCCTTCCTGCAGCCTGGAACAGCCTCCAATCAGTCCTTAAGCCAACTAGCCTCATATCTATCAACATCTTCAAAGCCTTTGCTGCAAGCAAAGTGAAAGCCCTATGTAACTGTCCCAGGTCCAAGCCTTGGCTTTCACAACCCCTCCCTAGCTCTTAGCCTTGGCTCCCACATTCCCTCCTCTTGGTCCTTCCTGCTCCTCACCCATCTTGTACCCTCCTTTTCTCTCTCACCCTCTCCCTTCTGTCTAGATCCACAACCACCCCCCGTGTTCAATAGTGCTGCAGTTCCCATAGTGAGTCTGATCCAACTGACAACTGCCTGCCCATTTGCAGAAGTCTTGCCTTGTAAAATCCATCCCTATCATGTTTAAGATATGAATTTAGTTAGGCCTGATTATCTTGGCATGCCTACTACATACCAGAGGCACACTTTGCAAAATATCTCTCTAAACTTGTATATAATTGCATATTGTGTAAATTTTTGTATATAGTTGTATCATATGTTATTATTTGTACCAGGACTATTTGTATCTTCATGTTGTCTCTCTGTATACTGTATGTTCCTGATATATGTTCCTCAGGATCTCCTTGTGAAAGAGCTTGCTCAACACAGTTATTCCTGCAATAAACTTGAACTTGAACTTGATTCTGTGGTTGGTCAGGGGAGCAGAGAAAAAAAGGCAGAACCATTCAGATTAACCTGTGATAGAGTTACAGTATGTGGCATGAAAATGTTTACATCCACAGAGCACTGAAGAAGGATATAATGTAGACATGCTAGGTAGGGGAAAATGTTCTGATTTTGTGAACCGACTATCGATAGAGATGTGCACAGTTGGGAAACTTCACTTCATGAAACAGTTCACGATAAATTTTCTGAGTTTATGTAGCATGACCTGGCAGTTTGCATTGTGTTTTGCCAGGCATAGACTTTTTTTTGTTCTTTGGTAACTGGTTAAGACCCACTAGGCACAGGTGCCCGTTTTCAGGGGCGACCCAGGAGCACTGAGGAGGTTAAGAGACTTGTTCAGAGTCACACAGTATGCAAGAGGCGGTTGTGGGAATCAAAGCCAGGTCTGTCTGCTGGGTGGACAAGCTCATTCACAGCTTGTTACTCTAACCTCTAGGCTACACTGCCAGCTTAACAAAGTGGTAATGTAATTTGCTGGTAAAGTGTCACTTTATGTAATGCTTCACTTGGCAAAAGCAGCAGCATTTAACTTTTCAACATCTCTACTAACTGGGAATTTAACATTTGCTCCATTAGCACCAAATGATGCCTGCCTGAGTACAGCACTTTGCTCCTAGAGCACTGAATAGCATCTTTTAATAGTTGTTCACACCACTGGACATCATTTATTTTATTTTATTTACATTTTGGTGACTGGGTAGGCCCACTGAGACCGAAACAGTCCCTTTTTCAGGTGCAACCCAGAATTAATTACATACATCTGTAAACATAACAAAATACATACATGTCATTTCACAATTAACAGTCAATACAGACATACTGGCCCAGTCAAGGATACAGTGGCAGGTTAATTACAATCAACATCAACAGAAGACGTACTGTACACAAGACGCTCACAGTCAGATTGATGTCCCAATTAAGTTAGATCAGCAGCAGGGAGTTGGTGCAGAGGCTAAGTTCCAACAGGTGGGCTTTAAGACCCTTCTTGAAGCCCCCAAGGGAGGTATATTCCTGGAGACTGCTAGGTAGACCATTCCAGATGGGAGGGATGAAGGCAGCATAGGGCTGGAGCCCTAGGAAAGTCCTTACACTAGGGATTTGGAGAAGCTGGTGGCCAGAGGATCTTCGTGTTCTGCCATTCCTTTTGGGAGATAATGTGTTAATTAGGCTAGGAGGGGCACCATTTTGCTGGAGCCTAAAAGCAAGGCACAGTGAGGGATATGATAATCTGCCCTCAAGAGAAGGCCACCTTAGAGATAATAATACCTTGCAATGATGCTTCCATGGTGGCACACCTGCAGTGAAGCACCCTATCCTGTGATACAGTGTTTTTAGCCTTTGCATTTCAGAGCTTTTTACAGAATATAGTAAAGAGGCCCCATATAACAAGGTTGGAAGAAGTGTACCAGTGGAAACCTTGAGTATGTATTCATGAGTGAGGAAAGGACTCAGGCAACATAATAGACCTAACCTTTGGTTGAATTTCTTGGTCAGATGGTCGATGTGGCCCTGAAAGGAGCAGTCTTGGTCTAAGTATACACCTAGATGTTTGATACAATCGATCACTTCAACTTTGAGCCATTGGAAAGAGCTGGGGACAATATATGTGAACAGGTTGGGCCTAGTCTTTTAGGGCCAAATAACATGGCTTTGAACTATTTTGAACTAATTTATTAGTAAGAAACCAATTCTCAAGTAGACCAGGGTCTTGACCAAGAAGGTTGTTTAGTTGTACAGTGTCTTGGGAGGACCTATAAAGCACGGCATCGTCTGCATATAAGGTCACCTTTGGCCCTCCACAATGCTGAGGCAAATCATTAATAAACAGGGAAAATGGGAGTGGTCCCAGTATTGAACCCTGGGAGACACCATCCCTGATAGGGCGTTTGTCGGACTTAGCTCCATGCCATCTGACAGTTTGTGATCTGCCATCAAAGTAGTCCATGAACCATTGAGTAGACAGACGATCAAGGCCAAGAGATGTTAGTTTAGTCATAAGCTGCTGACGATTCACCAAGTAAAATGCCTTGGTGAGGTCTATAAAGACTGCACCAGTTGGAAAGCCATCATCTAGAGCTGTAAATATATCCCCAGTAAGGCTAATCAGGGCCGTGTTGGTATCATGATTTTTTCTAAAACCATGTTATCATTCAGTTAGTAAATTGTTCCGTTCAACATATTCCTGGACCTGCTGGTATACAATCCTCTCTAACACTTTACTTAGAGTGCAGATGATGGATATTGGTCTGTAATTCTCAACAAGCTCAATATCCCTACCTTTAGGGATAGGAGTGACCAAGGCAACTTTCCATGCAGTGGGGACTTTGCCTTCAAGTAGTGATCTGTTTAGGAGCCAAGTGATTGGAGAGGCAATGATGTGGGCTGTGATTCTGAGGAGTCTGGGTTCCAGCTTGTCAAACCCAGCAGAGTCAGAGGATTTGAATTTTCTTAGTAATTTCAGGACCTCAGATTTAGTTGCAAGTTTGAAGTGAAAATTACGGTAAGGGGTTTGCTGTTGTAAATGATCCTGGGGGGCAGGGTGGGATGCAGAAGGATTATTTTTAAATGTGTCCAGTTCAGTGAGGAATGTGTTTAGTGCATTAGCAGCATCTTGTGGGTTGGTATAGCGGACACCATTTGCTACTATGTCACTTTTCTCATGGGTGGTGTTCCCCTTTAGGAGAGAGTTAATTTGGGACCAACATTTTTTAGGGTCCGAATGGTTTTTAGTTTGTAGGTTCTGGAGGTAGTGTCTTTTAACTGATTTTGGTTCCTTTTTATACTTGTTTCTCAATTTTTTATATTTCACCCAATCCTTAGTTAGATTTGTAGATTTTAATTTTTCCCAGGCTTTGTCTCTCACCCTCATTTGTTTTTTTAAGGTCTCTGGACAGCCACATTGAGAGTTTTCCCTTGACTCTGATTTGTTTTGGGGAGTGGCATGCTTATTGGCAGCCAAGAGGAAGTTATTGATGAAGAAATAAAGGGCAGAGTCCAGATTGGGGGCTAGCTTGATTTGAGTCCAATCCACCACTGCTAGGGTTTCGAGAAAGGAGCAGGTGTCGAAATTGGAATAATCTCAAGCCCAAAACATTCTGGGTGGAGGGTTGTGATGGTAATTTTTCCAGATGCTGAATATAGGGGCATGGTCACTTATGGAGTCCGCAAATGTCCCAGCCAGTTTGAAACTACTGGGGTTGGAAGGGAGAATCCAATACAATGTGGTGTGGTTTCCAAACTTAATGTTCAACCTAGTGGGTCCTTGGATAAATTGGGTCAAGTTGGCCTCTAGCAAGCTGGATTTTATGTCATTAATGGTGAGCTGACCCCAGCAATGGTCTTCCTTGTTCTCTGTTTCCTTTCTCAGCCAATTACTTTGGTCCATGTGTCTGCCAATAGCAGACAATCTCAGCTACCAGGCTGGCATAACAAATGTGGGTTACCATAGAAAACAGTGATGAAATAATAATTTTTACCACAAAACTAAATCCTGCTGCCAGTTCGTCCCAGCAACACCAAATCATGAAGTGAAATGTACACTTGTTGGCAAATCATCAGTGGTCAGTATTCTTGGTCAGTATACTTTTAATTCAATCTGTATAGGTTAAACAGCATGTTTCAGTTCAACTTAGTGAGTAAATAAACCTTTATTCATGGGGCTGACTTGCCTGACTACAATCCCCCACCCCCAGCCACCATGACATCCATTCAGAAGCAGCATGCCTAGGATTTCCAACAGGACTGAAGCACAAGATGCGCGCTCTACCTCAAATAAACACAAATTGATAAGCCTGTGCTAATTATAAAACAGAAAAAATGCATTGCTGAGCCAAAGCCCTGAAGGTTTGGGGCTGGAAGTGAAATAAAAATAATACTCTAATAATGACCCCACCCCTGCATTCCAAGTACTGCTTTACTAGCTCTGTAAGCAGATGCACTTTTATTACCAGGAAAAAATATATAAAAATGTTTAACCTATTTATTTTCTGTTAACTAATGGTGTCGTTGTACATATTTATTGCCTGCTGTGTACATTTATGGTGTGTGTATGTGTAGGCACTTACTGTAGACAGGTGACCTGGAATTATGAACCCCCCCAACCGCACAGTATATTACTACAAATTAAAATATAGAGTTAAGATTTGCATATTTAATTTCTAGACATCAGGGGTCAGATATTCAAAACTTTACCTGGTGAACAAAGTGATTGCACACTGTTTGCCTGGGGTTTGTGCCTGTGTGCAATATCCAAAAGGGGCTGTTGCACATGCTAATGGGTTTAGTACATGCAAAAAAAGATAATGTATGCATTGCAAAAAAAGGAGGGGCGGGGACATGAATACCCATGCAATGTAATATTCAGCACAGTAGTGCTGCACAAAAGGGAAAGTGCAGGCCACTTTGTTCAGCGCTATAACCATGTGCAAAACCCTGACTTAATCTGGGAAACTGTAGTGTACACCAGAGCTACTGCAGTCAACAACTAAGTTGGCAGTTTGGGGAGCACACCTGGCCCCTGGTGTCTAGTGTCACGTCCGTCCACTGACCACCGTCCCCAGTAATTTAAGAAATATCCCTGGTGTCCAGTGGTCCCCTGTCCTCTGATCCTCATCCCCGTTAGCAGAAAATAGTGCCCTGGTGCTCAGTGGCCCCCCCACCCTTCGACCCATGGCCGATACAAAATAGATTATGCCTTGGTGGTCATTGAACCCCTGGTCTCTGATTCCAAGCCTCAGCAACTCTTCAAGATTCCCTGGTGCCCAGTGGTCCCCTCAGTCTCTGATCCTCAGCCCCTGTGAAAATAACATACTCCCTGGCATCTAGTGGTTCCCCCATTCTCCAATCCCCATCCCCACATAAGAATGAACAGTCTCTGGTGCCCAGTGGTCCCCTCCATCCACCAGTCCCTGGACCTGTTAGAAATAATGAAGTCCCTGGTGTCCAGTGGTCTTCCTGTCCTCTGATCACCATCACCATCCCCATATATGAAAAGGTAATCCCTGGAGCTAGTGGTACCCCACCCCCTGATCGCTGCTCCCATATATGACACTGTAGTCCCTGGCACTAGTGATACCCTCCACCCTCTGATCACAATTTTCATGGCAAGAAAGAACTCCCTGGAGTCTAGTGGCCCCCACACTGTTGGCACCATGCAAACTACCCTGCCACTGCTTTCCTGAGGAGGCTGGTACCATATCACCAATATGGCAACCAGTGCAGTCCTCCTCTCACCTTCTTGGCTGGCCACCATAGAGACAGACAGGGAGTGCACATCCTCTGTACTGTACAGACCATGTGTCTTCTGTACAAGGTGCATGGGGCCTGTGTACTGTACAAGGAACATATGCTCCTTGTACAGCACACAGGTCGCACACTCCCTGTGAAGTGCACAGGATATGCTCTCCCTGTACAGTAAACAGGTCATGCTCCCTGTACAATACAGTACAGAGGACATGGGCCCTGTACAGTACAGAGGACACCAGCTCCATGTGTGTCCATGTGGTGGCTGGCCAAGGAGATGAGAAGAAGGCTATGCTGGTCGCCATATTGGAGCCATGGTACTGGTGTTAATGGGTGGGGGTTACAGGGTAGTTTGCATGGTGCTGGCAGAGTGGGTTGGCTGCTAGATGCCAGTGAGTTCATTCTTGCCACAGGAATGCTGACTGGAGGGGGTGCCAGTAGCACCAGGGATGACCTTTTCATATACAGAGGATGCGATTGATGGGTGGGGGTGCCACTAGCACCAGGGATTACCTTTTCATATATGGGGATGGTGATTGGAGGGTGGGTAGTGCCACTAGAACCCAGGGAACATTGAATTTTGAATGGGGCTGGTGTCTGTTGGACAGAGGGACCACAGAATACCAAGGACATCAATGTTTTCAACGGGGCCAGAGATGGGTGGATGGGAGGACCACAGGATACTAGGGACTTCCCTGTTTCTAATAGGGCAGGTGATCAATGGAGGAGCTGACCATAGCACACCAGGGTCTTCCTTGTTTTTAATGGGGCCAGGGATCAGTGAACAGGGGGGACAACTGGACACCGGGGATTTCTTGATTTTAAAGGACTGGGCAATCGGGGGAGGGGGAAAGCAGAGCCAGTCGCAGGAGCACAAACCTGCTGCTGCTTCCCATGCAAATGTGCCTATAATGGGCATGCAAATATCCCCTTAGTGCCTTACAGGCCCGATGGGCTCATCAGTACGACACTATCTGAATATCGTGCTGGGAGCTACCAGTCCTATCAGGTCTGGTGGCACAATTCCCTGCACTGCCAGGTTCCATGTTGGGGCAGCACTACTCAGCCTAGCACTGCACCGGCATGCCCTATATTTGGTTGGATAGCACCGGTATGCTATCTGACTGAATATAACATCCTCAGGGTCGTGGGTACTAGGTAAGCACTGCCCAAAACTTTGCACTCCACTTTGCCCATTTTTGAATATTGGATTCCAGATGATCAAGTAATAAAACACAACACACAGCTGTTTTTAAATGTTTTTTTCACCTTCATTCTTTAATGATACCCTGTGATTACATCCTGGCCTTCATATTGGTAGTGAAACATGTATATTATATTCTTTTCATAAAAAATTACCTGTTTCTAATCAAAAGAATTAACAGGTTGGTACTTAGTAACATATTTCTTTTTGATGGATTGGAACAACAGAGCATATGCCAGCATGCTTTGAGTTGTGGAATTTCAGTGAAATGTGATTTTGTTTGTTAATGTTTGGTAATTCTGGCAAAACACAGAAACAAATATTTTAGTGTGGCTTACTTCATTGTTTTAAATGTCTATTTTTGTGGTATAGAAGGCTGAGGTGCTATGCAGCTTACCTCTCCCATGCTGGTGACCCGGGTTTGGAATGAGCACAGATTGCCAGGTGTTGACTGGGGGGGAGGGCTGAGAGAGGATCGAGCAACCTCCTGGCAGCTCTCCTATCCTGGATTGGGGTAGTAAGCCATCCCGACTCTTGGCTACCAACAGTTGGATGTCCAGTGGTAGAGCCAATGTTCGGGTGTCTGGCATCTGGCGATATGCCAGACAGGTGGAACAGGGCTGGTGGTTCTGGAGCACACATGCACCAACTCGTGCATGCACCATTCATGTTTACTGTAGCCCTGGGGAGGGTGAAAAACAGGAGGAAAATGGATGGGGGACCGGGCTTCATGAAGCCCTGCCAAAGTTTGTTTTTTTTGGTCAATAAATTTTATTGAAAGAATAATAATATCATAAACATAAATCAGATTATAGATAACATGTTTTTCAGATAAAATATTAAAATCAGCTCAGTATTGTACATCAACAATATTGCAACAGTAAAACAGGAACATATTAACAATTTACTATTAATTATACAATGGCAAAAAAAGAATGCTGGACTCTGATTGGTCTATCTGGGACTGGACCCAGGATGTTATCCCAGCATAACATCCCAGGTCTAGTCCCAGCGCAATCACGACTGCATTAAAAGTAAAAGAAAATAAAAAACAGTCCACAGCCGTTCCTTGTTTCTCGCTACCTATTGGATGTGAAAGCCACGGTTCGTTTGGCATCACGCACTACTTCCAGAGCTGTCACAAGTTCCTCAAACAAAGTTGCTTTGTACTATTTTAAAAAAAAAGGAAACAAACAAAAAAATTCTCAAATGGAAGCTGTCTTCCCTATTGGCATCAGAGCACTTCCCAGCTCCTTGCTTGCTGCCCGCCTCACCAAAATCACCATATGCTACACTTCCTGCTTCCTCCGTTACCAGGGCCTTTAACTTTGTTCCTTGTTTAATTTAAAATAAATAAATAAAGAGTAAAGCAACATGTGATCTCACTCAAAAACTAGCTGAGCAAGTGAGTGAGCTATGGCGCCTTTCAACAGCATGTGCCCATTGCAGTAATGCACACTCACTACTCAGCTCGTCCTCTTTCTCTGGTTCTTTTTTTTTATGTAGAGAACAGCAGCAGCAGAAAAATAGTAAACAAAAAATGTTACAACATGACAGCACTGACGCGGGGGGGGTGGGGACAACTATTAGACAGCCACAACAGACAAAGAGACAGAATAACACCTCCACCTGCTCGACAAAGACTATAAGGCACTACTTTTCAAATCAGTATCCTTCCACAATAAAATAAACCACAAAAAAAATTAGAACACAGTTTTTTAACTATTTCTCTAAACTAAATGTAAATGAGCCATTATATAACAGGAATAATGCCCTCCAGGGTGGGTGTTACACTGGGATATGTTACCCATGGACCAGCAACCCTGATTGTACCCCACCTCGTGGATAGCAACACGTATGTAGGCATATGTACTAATCTTAGGGCACAGACACTTATCGTATAAGCATAAATGTCAGGATCTGAGTTCTACTGTACTTATTCTCACAATATATTGTACCACTGGGAGATGTTTTCCATTATATCTTTATTGTATAATTATTAGTTAGGGAACAGTGCCATCTTTAGTACTTGTGCACAACTGTAACAGTAAGTGACCTTGGAAGCATCACAGACCTTATTTTTCACTTTATCTTCTGCTAGCTAAGTAACGTCTTATGTTAGTTATGATGGCTACTGACACCACCTGTTTTTAGTCAATTACTTGCTTTTTATGCATCTTCTTTTATTGTTGTCATGGTTATTATTGGGGTTTAGATAATGGGTAAACTCAAACAGACATCCTGATTGGCTGAAACAGCCTGCCACCCAGGCCGTTATTTCCTAACAACGGCCCACTTCAAAACAAGTGCCCATTCGATCTTTCACCACCCTAAACTTGCCAGCCGCCATTATACTGTCCACATTTACATTGGCACACCAGCCCCAGCCCTGCCACTCTGCTGCACGAAAATTCCATTTATACCTTCATACGACCTTTTCAGCTGCCTCTGTTCCTCCTTACCACCACAAAAATAACTATTTTTAAACACTTACGATACATCCTAACTTGACCTCCTGATGTTCTGTGTTCTTTTTTCATTCACCGAACATACTCGCGCTTCCTGTAAATCCTGTGCGCAATGTTAAATCCAGCTACACATTCACGCTACAGTTCTAAGCCATCCTATATTAAAACAGAACTGCATTTCTCCTGTTCTCACACACCATTTTTCAATCCCTGTCTCTGTGTGTGTGTGTGTGTGTGTGTGTAAAACCGAGGAAGCAAGAGGGCAACCTAATGAGAAACACCATAAATAAAATACACAGAGGCGACCTCTAGTGATGATTCTAGCACTTCACACTTGGGACTATTTTACAACAAACATTATTTCTTCTTGCTTTTTTCTTATTTTTTTATATCTTCATTTTTTCTTATATATTATTTTTCCAAAATTACTATCTCTAACCTATTATCTAAGTGTAATAATACCCTCCAGGGTGGGTGTTATGGGATATAATGGACCTTCCAGGGACTATAAGGCCCTCCACCTGCAGCATTGGGCCTCATTACACCCCTGGGCGGTCCGTTATATCCCAATAACACCCACCCTGTTGGGTATTATTACTTACATAAGACCCCTTGCACCACGTATTTTCTCTCAGAGAGACTTGACTGCGCCTATAGGTAAGGAAACTGGATACTTTCCCAGTGATTACACTGTTGGTTGTAAGCCTGTATTATTCTTATCTACCAGTAATAAATTACATTTATTATCTGGACACCACTTGTCTTTTGTCTCTTCCTTTTGTGCAGTTCCAACAAGAATCTGAAAAAGGACATTTTATTACCCAGTTACATTTGACAACCGTGTGCAGGTTGGAATGGGCAAAGTGAAGATTCCATTCAATTAATTTTGAATGTCGAGTACTGTAGTGCATTTCTTGCCTACTTGGACCTACTCGTACTTACAGTGGTTGTTATTGTGGCCGACACACTCTGTCCTGATCTCGGGCATGGCACATCCACACCGGACCCTGATACACTCCCTTTGTGAGTGGCAGCATACTGCCTTGGCACCACCGTTTGCCCACGGGGGACCAGAAAGCCACTGAGTGACGGTGCCAAGGATTTTATCCAGTTTTCTGGCTGCTTCTTTGTTTGTCTATCCCTTCTTTGTCATGCCTGAACTTTGCACTGAACTGAGACTGGACCTCTCAAGCTACCTTACCTCCCATGGAGGATAGACAGATTTCACACTGGACGCAAAATCTGCAGAAAACCCATTGCTGCTAATTTCAGAGCACTATCTAGAGTCCAAACAAACAGCCAAGAAATACAACTTAAAGGTCTCTTGGTTGCGGCTCTACATACCACTGTTGAGAGTCTCACAGCGAAGTGTGCCTCCCTTGAACTGCAAAATGCGTCTGCAAAAAAAGAGATGGGCTTGCAGGCATCAGAGTTACAGAAAAGGGAACAGAAACTAGTGGAGGAGACCCAGTCACTCCGAGATGCCAATAACAGACTGTTGCATTGTACTGCTTAAGACTCTAAGCATAAAATTTGCATATTGAGAAAAGATTGTGAGAGGTTGAAATGTGATAGGAAACAGTTAACTTATTTGAATGATATTCTGAGTGATACGAATGATGGTTTGAGAGAAGAAAATGCAGAGTTGAAAGAAGAGAATGAGAGAGTGAATTGTGAGTTAGACAAAGAGCTTAGGGAAAACATTAAATTGGGCACTGCATACAGAGTATTGCAGCATGAGGTTGAGAAGGGTATTGAGCAGGGCACTGCACGAGTTTGTCACAAGAAGTGTAGAACAAAGATGGCAAAATTGCGCCATCAGCGAGAGGTTCTCGCTGGCCATGTTAAGGCTATGAATGGGTTCCAGTACACACCCACTGACATTGCATCACCCGGCGATGATGACTCTGACTTTGATGATGAGGCATGCAACGTCACACCAAAGTCCAACCCCCATAGGGATGTCATTTTCGCCAGCAATCCCCAAGATGGTGCCTACCTCTGCACACCTACATTGCCACATCTACACAAACATGGTGGAAGCAACGTATTACACCAAGATGGTGACCCCCATGACATGGGTGGACAGTCTGTATTCTGTGGTGTGCTTTCACTTGCCCCCTCTCCAGAGAGGACAATACAGAGGTGCACAGCCTAATTCAAGAGGCCATTACCAACATTATGGCACTGGATGACCACCGGAGAGACATCCAGGATCAAATTGACAGAATGTTTGAGGACACTGTCACCTAGGACCATGAGTTCAAAGCAGTCGCTGATGCAGCAGCAGAAGCTGTCTTTCACAGTGCTATGGAATGTAATATGTGGAACACGATTCCTCGTACTTCCAATCCCCTGCAAGTCACTCAATCTGTCCAGCAAATTTCCCAAAGCATTGGACAGATGGGCCCGACTGACAATCTCAGTTGCCATTTGGAGAAGGTGCACTCCCTCTCTGAGAAGCTTTCTTTCTGACCCGAGTACCAGGTTCAAGTCTTGCGACAGACAATCGAACCTACCCTCTGGGCCAAATGCCTGGATGCCATCCACAACTGTGAGACACTTGCACACAATGACATCACTGTGACACTCCTCGCTGCAAACACCCCAGGTGTTGTTGGGGCCCACTTGGCCTACAAGGTTAAGCAGAATGTGAAAGAAAGCCCCGTGGCTTACCATCAATGGTTGTGGCTTGCCTACGAGGCCTGCAAAGGCCTGGCTGGCAAAGTCGCACACCGAGACCAGATTGAGTACAAGGATTTGTACATCCAGAAAATGACTCTGGCCCTTTGGGAAAAGGTTGAACTCAACGTTTACCCAGAGATAGACACCTTTGCAGAAATCCTTACCAAGATGGAGCATGCCTTCCAGGTATACCTCCGTATCCTTGCTTCCGGTAAGAATAATAAAGCAGCTGCCATCCAAACCCTGGCAGCCCAGGTAGCTGCAACCCAAGTTGCTGCAGTACAGTCTACTTTGGATACACCTACCTACTATACTGTGGAAGGTAATAACCAGAAGTCTGATGCCCCTTCTGACGACAAGCAGTCGCACAAGTGGGGGAACCAGAACTGGAAGAACAATAGAAACAAGGACAGGAGCAATTGGAAAAATTCAAATGCCCAACCTAATAGCAGGTACAGTAACAGCCCCAGCTATCACAGCCTCAAAGATGAGAATGAGACCCTCTGCAAATTGCTGAAGGAGGACCATGCTGAAAAAGAGGCTAAGTCTATGTGCACTGTAGCAGCCCTTGCCCCAGCTGTGGGACAGCCATGTGGCCAGGGAAATCCATTCCTGCCCTTGGCTACTGAACAACTGAGCAGCTGAGGAAAGAATCCTTTTGTGGCATTGGTTACTGGCTGGGCCGATGCAATTATCAAAGTGGAATCGACTGAGCAGGCCGCTGCCATGCCCGTGATGTCATGGGCATATCTGTATCCCTTGCAAGACATACAGGAGGCCTAGAAAGATCCTGCGGGCCTTAGATTTCAGGAACAGGAGGATGAAGACGACTCTGAATGTATGGATTGACAATTACAGGCCCCAGATTGGACTGTGAGTGACTTGCTTGTTGACACAAATGGACGGTCTTGTGTACAGGCCATGATCGGGGGCCACCAAATGAACATGCTTCTGGATACAGGAGCAGCCATGTCTGTGCTCCATGGTGAGAACCCAGCCACATCTCACTGGTCTACCAGTTGGAACACCAGTGCACAGGGTGTAGATGGTACTCAGCTACACACCTACTGATCTGTGTCTTTGCCTGTGGTGGTAGACCACCTCAGGACTGATTTTGCCTTCAATCTTATGGTATTATGTCATCACCCCAGCATACTGGGAATTGACTTTCTTGCACTACATGGCTGTGCAGTGGACCTAGCCAACAGGCTACTTCTCCAGATCAAAGGACAATGTCATGCTGTCACCATTTCAGATTCGCATGTGGTGGCAGCCACATCTCATAATAACAAAGAGGATGACGTCATGGCTGTGTTCAAAAGTCATGACCTGTTTTCTGAACTTTCACCTTTGCTGCAAAAACACCTCGATGTGTTTGCTACCAATAAACACGATTGTGGTAGGATGCACAACACCATTGAGACCTCAGGACCTAACTCTGTGAGGCAGAAGCAGTATCCATTCCCTGCTGAAGCCTTGCCATCACTTCGGGAGACCATCCAATCACTACTACAGCAAGGAGTGATTAGGACTTGTGTCTCTACTGTCAATTCACCTATTTGGCCTGTGAAAAAGCCAAATGGAGCTTGGAGACTCACAACTGATTACAGGAAACTTAATCAGGTTACCCCCAGTTGTGCCCCAACAGTAACATCAGCACCTGATGTACTCAAGCTGCTGACACCTGACAAAAAGTGGTTCTCAGCCCTTGACATCTCTAATGGGTTCTGGTCACTCCCATTAGCACAGGTTAGTCAATACAAATTTGCCTTCACCTTTGATGGGTGCCAGTACACCTGGACCTGTCTTCCCCAGGGCTTCCATAACAGCCCTTCCCTCTTCCATCTCCACATGATGGATGCCCTGCATGGGTTCTACACACCTCAGTGCCTCCTGCAGTATGTGGATGACTTGCTTCTAGCAACCACCACAAAGGAAGATCGTTTGGCCCTTCCAGATGAACTTCTATCTTTCCTCCAGAGAGCAGGCCTCAAGTGCAACCCCTCTAAGGTACAATTGTGTGTAAAAGAGGTAATCTTCCTTGGCCTGCATATTACAGACAAGGCAGAAGCCCAGCTGTCAAAAAGATCCAGGGCTTGCAAGATCTGCCACTTCCTACTAGTGTGGCAACACTCAGACACTTTTTAGAAATGGTAAACTATTCCAGGGACTTCATTCCTGATTTTGCCTTGAAGGCTGCTCCTTTGTATGAACTTCTGAAAAAAGATATCCCATGGACATGGGGCCCCACTCACACTGATGCTGTTACACAGCTTAGGCAGACCTTAGCCTCAGCCTCAGCACTGATCAATCCCAACCCAAACCTTCCATTCCATTTGGAAACTGCCACCTCTGATATGGCCATGTCTGCAGTGCTGGCACCAAAGTATAATGGGTACCACAGGCCCATTGCCTATGCATCTCAGATGCTATCCTCAGTAGAGAGGAAATACAGTCTCTGTGGAAGGACACTCTTGGCAACCTACTGAGCTGTCAAACATTATCTCTACATCATCGGGTATGCTCCTGTTATCTTGCATACCTGCTACACCCCAACTAACTTTTAGCTTTCAGACAAAGTAAAAGATGGTTCAGTCTCCAACACCAGAGTCACCCACTGGTCTTTGCTTTTACGGGACAGGGACATCAAAGTACTGCCTGCAAAAATGCCCTCAATCTTGGCTCATGGCCTACTCTACACAGGTAAGCCTCATTACTGTGCTCTCCAACCCCCTGACTTACTTGAATCAGGACCATTCTTACCAGCTATACCAGATGTTCTGGAAGATACCAACATGTATCGTATCTTTACAGACTGTTCCACCTCCTATGTACATGGAGAGCAGGTGGCAGGATTTGGAGTGCTTAGGTGCATTTCTAGGAAATGCACTGTTATCTCCTCACAGTACGCCGAATTGGCAGCTGTGGCCTGTGCTTTGGAGGTCATGCCCCATGATGACAGGGATGCCATCATCTTTGCAGACTCCAGTTGGGTCTGCTCATCCCTAACTGAGTTTCTACCATTCTGGGAGAAAAATAACTTTACTTCATCTGATGGCACGTCTATCAAATACAGGGATTTGTTTGTAGATATACACACCCTGACACAGCAGTTTACTTATAAACTGTACACCCACAAGGTAAAGACTCACTGTAAATCTGACCCTTACCATGAATTCAATGATCAAGCGGACTCGCTTGACAAAGCAGGTGCTCAAGCGGGGATACATGGACAATGACTAACCCAATAGCTGTAGCAGCTATAGTGGCTGCTAATACTAGGCAGAAACCAGTACCAGAACCTCCACTGGACCTTTCTGCTGCACAGAAATCTGACCCAGAACTAAAAGATGTGTTCAAATTCCTAGATAAAGGAATTGAATAGCCACTACCTGTTGGTAGTCCATACAAAAGACACTCTGACAACATACACTTGTCTAGTGACCAGAAGCTCATCTGGTATCGAAAAGAGGATACGGGTGACAACTTGTGGGTTGCACCACAATCTCTGTGAACCAAATTCATCCATATGGTTCATGATACTCCCACTGGTGGACACCAGGGGACAGAAAACACCCTCCAGAGACTCAAAACAGTCGTCTGGTGGCCTGGCATGGCCAAAGATGTAGAACACTATGTGGACAACTGCATAGCGTGTGCCCAGAACAACCCAATTTTGGTGAAAAGAAACACCAAATTGTTGCACCCAAAGGCAAACTGGACCATGGAATGTGATACAAATTGATTTAATTAGCTCCCTTACCAATTCCAGCAAAAACAACAAGTATGCACTTGTCACAGATCTGTTCTCTAAGTCGGTAGAAGCATTTCCCACTAAGAGTAATATGGCAAAGGCAACTGCCAAGATCCTGGTGGATCAGTTGTTCTCCAGGTGGGGCCTGCCTTTAAAGGTAGACTCAGACCAGGGGACTAGTTTTATAGCTGAGCTGATGAAGCAGACACTCCAATTGTTTGGAGTAGTTCAGAAATTCCACATCTCTTACCATCCTCAATCCTCAGGCCAGGTAGAAAGAGCCAACAGAGAATCAAACAGATGTTATTTAAATTCATCAATGACAATCCCAAAGAATGAGATTCCCTTTTGCCACTACTTTTAATGGCAATTAGGGGATCCTAGGTGATAGGTTTAAATGCTTCATTGGCAAGCTTTTAAACTAGCCAAGGGGGGAGGCACTGGAAAGGAGCAGGAAAATCCTAGCCCCCCCCCAAACAATCATGGTAGTAAGTGTGGCAAACACCAACATGGAGGTGTCGATAGGGAGAAGGACAGGGGTAAATGGAGGAAGTGACAAAGGCAAGAAGGACAGGGATGGGGCAAAAGGGGGTAAGACCATCAGGAAATGGAGGGTAATGAGTACCAATGCCCATAGTCTGGGCAACAAGCTCCCTGAGCTGGTGGCCTTAATGGAAGAGGGATGCCTGGATATTGTAGCAGTCACAGAAACATGGTACACAGAGAACCATGACTGGGATGTTAACATACCAGGCTACATAACTTGCAGGAGAGACAGGCAGGGGAGAAGAGGGGGAGGAGTAGCTCTCTATGTAAAGGAAGGGATAAAAGCAACTGAACAAAAGAGTAAACAGGGAGGAGAGGAGGCACTGTGGGTCACCTTGAGAGTGGAAAAGGCACCACAATCCGCACAGGGGTTGGTACAGACCCCATGTCAGGGGAAGAAATGGACAAGGATATGATGGAAGGCATTCTTAGAATGGCAGAGAAAGGGAGATACTGTTGATTGGAGACCTGAATATGCCAGATGTTAACTGAGCACATTTTCTGCAGCCACATCCAAGAGCAGGGCCATTCTTGATGACCTACAGGTGGCAGGCATTAGACAGCTAGTTTCGAAACCACTCGTGAGGGAGCAATCTTAGACCTCATACTTTCAAACGGGGCAGTGAGAGGATCTCAGATCTAGAAGTGGGTTGCCATCTGGGGACAAGTGACCATCAAACAGTGTGGTCTCATTAAACTCAGCTACAGAGTCAAGCCATACAAAAGTGAGGGTAGTGGACTTTAGGAGGGCTGACTTTGGCAAGATGGGAGAGTGCCTCAGAAAAGCACTAGCAAACAGGCTAGAAGGAGGTGTGGAGCAACAATGGGGAATCATCAAACTGCCATCACAGAGGCAACAAGCCTTTGTGTGAAGCAAATAAACAAATCAAAATGAAAGAAAAAGCCACTATGGTTCTCAAGAGAGGTGGCTGTGAAAGTCAGGAAGAAAAAGATAGCATTCCGGAAGTATAAGGAAACACAGAAGGAGCAGAACAGAGAGCTGTACCAGTTAAGGCAGAAAGAAGCGGAGGGAAGTCAGAATAGCAAAGGCCCAAACTGAGGAAAGATAGCCAACTCAGTTAAGAAGGGGGATAAAACCTTTTATAGGTACATCAGTGAGCGTAGAAAGACAAAGGGAGGGATAGTGAGGCTGAATAGAATGAACGGTGGGTGGGCAGAGGGGGACAGTGAAAAAGCAGGAATACTGAACGAATATTTCTGCTCAGTATTCACAAAAGAGGAGGGGGAAGTGCCTAATCCAATTAACAGAAGCACTCTTGATAGGGGGGTCGATCCCAGTCCTTTCACAGAAGAAAGGGTTCTGCAAGAACTCCTAAAACTGAAGGTGGACAAAGCAATGGGTCCTGAAGGAATTCACCCCAGAATTCTAAAAGAATTAAGGAAGGAACTAGTGAAACCACTGGCTACTCTTTTTAATAAATCATGGGAGGATGGTGTGGTACCCGAGGACTGGAGGAAGGCGGATGTGATTCCCCTTCACAAAAGTGGGACCAAGACAGAGGCAGGAAACTACAGACCTGTCAGTCTGACCTCTGTGGTAGGAAAGTGATGGAGTCACTTCTGAAGGAAAGAATAATTGAGTACCTAGAGGTCAGTGGAGCACAGGATCCAAGGCAGCATGGGTTCACAGCGGGAAGGTCATGTCAGAGAATCTAATAGATTTCTTTGACTGGGTGACCAAAGTAGTAGACCAGGGAGGGCTGTGGACATGGCTTACCTAGACTTTAGCAAGGCATTTGACACAGTCCCACACAAAGATTATTAGTCAAATTAACCAGCCTGGGAGTGGGTCCCAGGGTGGTAGCCTGGTAAACATTGGCTGGACAACAGGACACAGAAGGTAATTGTAAATGGAGTCCACTCTGAAGAAAAGGCAGTTACCAGTGGGGTGCCGCAGGGTTCAGTATTGGGTCCAGTCCTTTTAATGTCTTCATCAGTGACATTGCAGAGGGACTGGAAGGAAAGTATGCCTTTGCAGATGACACAAAGATCTGCAACAGGGTTGATACACAAGGAGGCGTGGAAAGGATGAAAAGGACTTGGCAAGGTTGGAGGAATGGTCAGACGATGGCAGCTAGGATTCAATGCAAAAAGTGCAAATAATGCACCTGGGAAACAAGAACCCAGGGAAGAATACACAATGGGTGGGAGGTAGTAACAACAACAAAACAGGAAAGGGACCTGGGGTAATCATATCAGATGACCTTAAGGTTAGCAAGCAATGTGAGAAGGCAGTAGGGAGGGCGGGGTATACTGGGATGTATAGGGAGAGGCATCAGCAGCAGAAAACAGGAAGTTGTTATCCCTCTGTACAGACAGTTGGTGAGACTCCATCTAGAATACTGTGTCCAGTTCTGGAGACCCCATCTCCGAAGGACATAGACAGGATAGAGGCAGTCCAGAGGAGGGCAACTAAAATGGGCAGGGTCTGCAAGAGAAGCCGTATGAGGAGAGACTAAAGGAGCTTAATATGTATACCCTTGAGGAAAGAAGGAGAGGGGACATGATAGAAACTTTAGTACCTCAAGGGAATCAACAAAGTCCAAGAGGGTAGCATCTTTCAGAAAAGAGACTTGCAAGAACAAGGGGACACAATTTAAAGATAGAAGGAGGGCGGTTCAGGGGCAATGTGAGGAAGTATTATTTCACAGAGAGGGTAGTGGATGCATGGAACAGCCTTCCTGAGGAAGTTGTGGAGTCTAAAACTGTGGGAGAATTCAAGAATGCATGGGACAGACATAAGGCAATTCTTGTGGGGGGCAGGAAGATATAGGCTGTTGGTTAACTAGGATCTGCGGCCTATCCTGTAGGTAGGGAAATGGGCAGACTAGATGGGCCTAGCGGTCCTTATCTGCCATCAAAGTCTATGTTTCTACGTTTCTATGTTACTTCTGCAGCCACTATTCAGTGCACACCTTATGAGGTTATGACTGGTAGAGCCATGAGATTACCTGAGCACCTGTTGACTGATGTCCACACCCCTAATGCAGATCGAGTATCTGTAGACAAGTATGTTGAAAAGTTTCATGATGACTTCATGAAGACACACCTGTTTACTGCCAATCAAATGGGTAAAGCTCAACAACAAGCTAAAGCTCATTTTGATAAGCATGTCAAAGAAGTCGACTGGCAAGTTGAAGACCAAGTTATGCTTCTCCAATACAGACAACCCACTCATTCATTTGTCAGTAAATGGGAAGGCCCATACCCCATTGCCAACAAACTCAGTCCTGCTGTCTACTAGGTACGAGTTCAACTGCAAAAGAAGACCATCAACAAGTGATTCCATGCTAATCAGCTCAAGTTGTACAAAGGTAATTAAACTTACTTTTCCTATCCCACTTAGGGTGGAATAGTACCCCACACTTAACAAACCTTTTCTGTTTTCTTACAGATACACTGGCAAGATGACTATCTTGTACCTCCTCATCTTGGTGGGACTACTATGACTTCCCCTGACAGAATCCCAGAATAAACCCCTGTCAACACACAGACAACGCGTCCAACATTTGCTTAGCAAACTTGAACATACAGCCCCAATGGGAGTTCATATTAATGTAACCAACAAAATGATTACTGTTAAAGAGGGCTCAGACACCTATCTCAATGCCATGGTAGTAGCTCCAGACAGATCCACACTTTCCATACAATGGGAGACTGACATTAATGGTTACACACTCCCTGTAGCTCGCCTATTCAAAGGTACTCTCCATGGAAGACCTAACATTGACGTATCTAGAAATGGTACTCTTTCTATTCAACAGACTTCCCCCAGACACTGATCGTTATAACCATACTGCTCTCATAGATCCTGTAAGGTGTGACCACCTCACCTCTGAGGAGGAATGTGCCTTCTGTCTTCATAACTATATAGCTACTGAAGCTCTTTTTCTTTCTGTACTCCCACCCACTGAAGAAGAAATGACCGACTGCCCTTCCCTGGAGGAAGGTCCTCCTAGTGGCCTGACTGCCGCTTCCCTTCCAGAAGCCTTGATTAATAATGTACAATTTATGCATGTATCCGTTATTTTCAGTCTTACACATTGGAATATAGCTGAGATTGGTCTCTGTCACACAACCAATACTTCAAAATTTTACAGTATGATGCTTACAGATATTGTATCTACATATCAAACATGTACTAATGATCCTGTCAGTGGCCCCCATACCACTGATCATGTAGGGGTCTTTCGACCCGCACCTAATGCTAAAGCTAGATCATGCACTAGGCATGATACTTCAGATGTTACCGGTGCAGTGGGCACTGTTTCTGGCCTTTTTGGCTCAGGCATGTCTATTTGGAATAGAGCAGACATAACTGCAATTAAAGCACAAACTCTTAATTTTTCAGCAAGCTGTTAAGAATGATATCCTACCCCCACTGTTACATGGTGTGGATGGTTTAAGTAAGGAAGAACGTTTCACCGTATATAGCATGCAGGAAATTACCAAAGGGTTCAATGATACTAAAGATAAGATTAATAAACTGATTTTTCAAAATAATAAGGAGGAAGACAAGCAATATATTGCCCATGAACTTCTGTGCTCTGCTTATGGCTCTTATGTAATTTCCACTGTTAACAATCTCTTCAGGAACTTGGAAACAGGATGCATCCCAGATCTCATCCATGACAAATGAATAGGTAAATGATATTGCCCTCTTTGCAGATCTAATGGTTACATTGTTATTTGTTTAGTAAACAATGTTAACATTTCTATGTCCACAGCCAGAAACCTTGGTTATGTCTTCAGATATCCAAACCAAGCCCCTTGCTACTTTACTAAGACTTGTTCTAGCCATGACAACATGTTTGTCACGTTCACTGTGTCACTACCCCACTTTGATCCTGTAACATCTGTTTTTTTTTTCTTTTTATCCTCTTTCTGTTGTATCCTCCTCGTGGGCGGATCCTCACGATCCCCGACAGCTGACATAGTACCCCAGGTCTGGTCTAGCACCACTGAGCTGGCCTATTAATTGCTCACCATGCTCTGTATGCGGGATCCTCTCTAGTACCGGGGGCACCGGGCGCGGCCATCAGCCACCGAGATTGTGCTCTATCATTTTCCCCCTGGTTTTCTGCCCCAGAGAGCTGGACATGCAATGGCATCCTGGCACATACATGCTAACACCCACTGCGTTCTCCCCCCATTCTGCTGCTCACTGCTGTAGTGCTACTGGCCTCCACCAGTTGGCACTACAGTGCGCTATAGTGCCCCAACCCTCCTCAGAGGAAGGAGAACAGTTGTGGGACACTCGATCCTTCCTCTCCCCTGCCATGCACTGGCAGCCTGAGTCCATTCCTGAACCTGGGTCACCAGTGTGGCCAAGGTGTGGCATCCAGTGCCTCAATGCTCAACGCCACCGGGCCGGCCAGTAACATCTGTTTTTGATAAACTGGCTGCGATTAATTCCATCAGACATCTTGATTATTTATTTTTTTTATTTTAGTTATTTAACCAGGTGAGACACACTAAGCTGAAAGCTTTTTTACAGGTGGCAACCTGGGAGCACAGGGAAGTTAAGTGACTTGCTCAGGGTCACACAGTATGCAAGTGGAAGCTGTGGAATTCAAACCCAGGTCTGGTCTGCTGGATGTCACCAGATTTGCAGCTTAGAGACTTAGACCACTGCACTACATTGCCTCCCTGATCAGGACATCTATCGTGAAAGAATGGAATTGCCCTCATTACTTGTTTACCATTCTGTGCTCCAAGCCTGGGTGGCACCCCAAATGAACTGTTGTGCCAGGAAAGGATATTACTATATGTGCTGCTGTGATGTCTTCGATATTGTGAAACCAGTGTATGGATATTCCCCTGAACTCCTTGACTGGGCCTTTACCTTGGGTGATGAATTGCCTTTGAACCTTACTGATGTTGACAAGGATGACAAATCCAAATCTGCATGCGCTGCATCTTCTGTGCCTGATGCCGAAACAGTTTAAATCTCAAAGCTACCTGGAAGAGGTACATCGCTTCACTTCACGGCTCATCAACCAGTCTTTTTCCTGTCCAATACGTCTACAGTGAAGGAGGGTACCAACTGTGTGAGTTACCTATAATTCCAATGGGCGGTATTGTGTAGTGACAAATAACAAAACCTTTGCTTATGGTCAAAAATTTAGTGTTATTGAAACACCAAACTTCTGTTTTATTCCACAGCAGAAAACAGTCATATGTCACACTGTCATAACTCCTGTTCCTCTCCCTGAACCGGATGCTATTGATACTGATCCGTAATATTTGCTTGCCTTGTCTCAATATGTGCCTGTATTTAACATGCACATTGACCCTTTGACACTTTCTTTGAAATCCCTTTTAGCTAGAAAGGATTCACATTTGATTTATATCAGTAATAATATTTTTCAAGCTGGCGATGCCCTTAATGCTCTTATTCATAATGGTGATTTAAGCACTGCTCTATCCAATACCTGGTTGGAACTCACTTTTAAAGCTTTTGTTATTATGCAAGCATTTTTGATTGTCTTTCTGATACTAACCCTTTGCTGTCTGCGACATACTCTATGACAACACCGAGAACAACTTGAATTCCTTTACAAGGCTCGTGCCTTGGGCTTGTAAACAATTTTTTTTTATCTCCATCCCACTACTTGCCTAGGATGGTTGCCCCTTTTGAGGCAACAAGGGGGAAATGTTATCTATGGACCAGCACCCCTGATTGTACCCCTCACCTCACGGACAGCAACACATAAGTATATGTACCAATCTTATGGCACAGACACTTATTGTATAAGCATAAGTGTCAGGATCTGAGTTCTACAGTACTTTTGCAATGCATATTATGCTTCATTATATTCTCACAATATATTGTACCACTGGGAGATGTTTTCCATTATATCTTTATTGTGTAATTATTAATTAGGCAACAATGGGTATACTGTGATGATAGCGACCGCATATGGGAGACTGTCATAATGGCGACCCATATGATAGTGTTATAATCGTGGGCAACTATAGGGGGGATGGTGAACGTTGCCACTATGAGGTTAGGGTGGGTGACAGGCTGTGCAGGGATGGGGAACAGGGATTTGACCCTGTGGTGAGCCTGCTTCTGCTGAGCCAACCATGTGGTGTGGTGGGTAGGGTGGTTGGCTCCGACGGAGCAGGTCCTGGGTTTGGGAATGGGGGCGGGTGTTCCTTTTGCGCTTCCTGCAGCTGCGGGACTTAATTTTGAACTGGGATGTGCCCCCCTCCCCAACATGCACCCCCCCTGGAGTTGAGAATCTTTATTTAGGGGGGTGCGGGAGGGGCATGCACAATTCCCAGTAGCCTTTTTCTGCATATTGCCGAAAATGTTTTCGGCAATAATGCAGGGCACGATAATAGCGATCGCCTTTGTGCAGTCACTGTTATCACATAGAACCCAACAGTGCCATCTTTAGTGCTTGTGCACAACTGTACAGTAACTGCAAGTGACCTTGGAAGCATCACAGACCTTATTGTTCACTTTATCTTCTGCTAGCTAAGCAACTTCTTATGTTAGTTAGGATGGCTACTGACACCACCTGTTTTTAGCCAATTACTTACTTTTTATGTATCTTCTTTTATTGTTGTCATGGTTATTATGAGGGTATAAGACCCCCTTGCACCACGTATTTTCTCTCAGATAGACTTGACTGCGCCTATGGGTAAGGAAACTGGATATTCTCCCAGTGATTACACTGTTGGTTATAAGCCTGTATTATTCTTATTTACCAGTAATAAATTACATTTATTATCTGGACACCACTTGTCTGTCATCGCTTCCTTTTGTGCAGTTCCAACTAGAATCTGAGGAAGGTAATTTTATTACCCAGTTACAGATAACATCCCATATCAGGTGTTGGACACCCTTGGCCTACGGGCTCAGGTCCAACCACCCAAGGTGGGATGTTATCCCAGCATAACACCCACCCTGTCAGGCATTATTCCTTTAATATCACCTCATCAATGATCAGCTCTGCCCAAGGTGCTGTGGCCCACCCTACCACTATGGCAGAAAGAATGAGATATGGAGAAAGGTAGAAGGCTGGTTGACGGCAGTGGCACCCAGGCATATGGCTTAACAAGTCACCCGGTCCTGCCCAGAAGCATAAAGACCTTTATAAAAAATAAAAAAAAAAGTTTCTTCTGAACAAATTTACTTCTGGTGGTTTGTATGTTGGGCTTATTGTTTTGGAATGATTTTGGTTTGTTTGGCATGTGGTGTGTCAAGCCCATTCCCGGCAGCACATTGACAGTAAAATACAAGTCTGCTGCAGTGGAAACAGGTACAGTGTTCTAAATTTGAGGCAAAGGAGTGAATGAGTTAAGATGCCTGTGGGATTAGTGAATGGGGGAATTTGGCTGGGGAAATTCCCCAACTCTTTTTAAGAAGTGCTGGTTTACTGTCTCAGTCAAAAGATGGGAGATGAGAGGATGGACTTGCTTGCTACCATCTTTTTTTTCACAGTTAAAGTTTTAATTGAAATTTTCAGTTTATAACACAATAAAATCCAATACGGATGCACAGGTGAAGGTTACTGGTTACATACGCAACCATAGTACATATCAACACAGTATAACCATTCAGAAGGGGGGGGGGGACTCACCTGCAGTCATGTTACCCTTTTCTGTGACTGCTTTAGGAATGGCAAGGAATCTGTGTCCCAAGTCAATGTGTGGGCAACTTCGCTCCATGCCCAGGTGTTGTAACAAGGCAACCTTCACCCTAATAAGGAACAAGAAACACAAAGAACCAGATTCTATCTACACACACTACTATAACTATTTACATTCAGGGTCGTAGGTATCTCTGCTTACACAACATGCTGGTCAGGTTATCCTTCCTCTATTTATTCATGCAGTTGGGGTGGGATTGAAGGTTTCCATTCCTACCACTTGTTGCTCACCCTACCTAGGTTTGGGGGTTGCATAGTGGAGGAATGGTGTCCAACACTTATTATAGGCCTCTTCTGTGTTGGTTACCAAGTGGACTAGTCTGTCTTTGGATGCAATTTGAAACAGAGAGGATATGAGTTCTTGAACTGAGGGGATGTCAGTGGTTCGCCATTTACACAGGGTGAGTTGTCTGGCCTGCATGGCCAGCAGAGCCAGCCATCTATGTTCAGGTATTGTTAGGTGAGGTGCTTCAAATTTTACTCCTAAGATGAGGAACAAGACAGAGTCAGGGATTTGCTTATTAAGTATCCTGGTTCCCAGCTCTCTGACATATGTCCATACCCCTTTCATCATAGGGCAGGCCCAGAGAATGTGCAGCAGGTTGCCTCCTTTCCCCTGGCACCTCCAGCACCTGTCTGAATTTACCACACCCAGTTTATGTAACACCACGGGTGTTCAGTATCAAGAATGTAGGATTTTATTTTGAATCAGTTGACTTTTTGCATCTTTAAAGTTTCTATGTGCCCCCATACAGCACTCTTTCCACTGTTGTTCACTTATCCCCATTTGGAGGGCCTTCTCCCATTTACTGTACCTCTTGCTACTTCAGATTGTCTGGGCAGCTTGTCCCTGATAATGGCATATATTTTGCTGGCCCTGTTTCTGGGGTTAGAGAGCCATATGGGAAGGAGTGTGGTGATAGTTCTCTGTAGCTTAGCCTTGCTGTAGGCCTTGATGGCACTGTGAAGCTGTAAGTATTTCCAAAAATCTGTGGTTGGGAGTCCCCATCTATCCTGAAGGTTAGCAAAAGAGTCTATGGCAGTGGTAGCAGGGGCCAACATATCCTCCACCCTCCACAGGCCTTTCCCTTCTAGTCTTCCCATATAACTGGATGCCTGTCTGTACAGATGCTTTCATTCCCCTAGATTGGGGCAAGCTTATATGGTGCAAGGTTTGTCTCAAACTTACTCTGCACGTTGGCCCAGCACTTTAGGGAGAGCCCTATGGTGGGGTGATCTTTTAAATGGGTCAGGAGGGGGTTATATGTAAGTAACAGGAGACTGGCCTTCATACAGACTTCTGCCTCAATACCCACCCATAGGGGGGATTCCCTCTTTGGATGTAAACCAGTGACATGTCTGCGTCATCTGAAATGCCCACTTATACCCCTCAAACCAGGGGAGACCACATCCCCCTCTTCTCCAATATGACCACAGCTTATTCCTACTATATCTAGGGGGCTTCCCCTTCTAGGGAAAGTTAGCCACCACTTTGTCAATTTTCTGGCTCCGGGTAGGGGGTAGGGCCATGGGGATGTGCGTCAGCACATAGAAGAACTTAGGGGCTATGACTATCTTTACAGCCACTATCTTCCCTGCCAGGGTGAGGTGGAGCTTCCTCCATCTATTCATGTCTTGCCCCACTTTCTTCATCAGCGGCTGAAGGTTGTAGTCCCATAGATTGGGAAGTGCTGCTGAGAACCTGACACCTAGGTATGTAATTCCTTCCCCTGCCCATTTTAGTCCCGTGGCACCCAGGTCCTTGTGGTTATGTAAGGCATTGAGGGGAGAACCGCAGTTTTGGTCTGGTTATACAGAAGACCTGACAGTCCATGAAAATCACTTGGAGTATCTCTAGCAGGGGTGGAAGGACATTGGAGAGGTCTTGGACAGTCACCAACAGGTTATCCACATACATAAGGGTTTTGTAGCTCTCCTGGCCCACTAGTATACCCGGGATGTCTTCTTGCTGCTTGATTGGAGCTGCCAAGGACTCCACTGCCAACATGAACAGGAGGGGGGAGAGGGGGCACCCCTGCCTAGTACCTCTCCCCAGTTGGAAGGGGGTACAGGGTGGAGTTGGTGAGTAACCGGGTTGTCGGGGATGTGTACAATGACTCTGTCAGGGCTCTGAAGTGGGGACCCATCCCTAGGTGTTCCAAGACCGCATGGAGGTAATCCCACTCCAGCAAGTCAAAGGCCTTTTCAAAGTCAATTGTCATTGCAGCTGCTGAAGTGGGAAGGTCACTGGCCACGTGCGCCAAATTCACCAGTGTCCTAATGTGGTCTGCACTATTCCATCCTGGGATGAACCCTACTTGTGATGGATGAATTTATTGGGGCAAGATAGGGTTTAGCCTGTGAGCTGTTGCTTTGGTGAAGATTTTACTGTCCACGTTTATTAATGAAATGGGGTGTAGCTACCCGGGGAGGTGGGGTCTTTCCCCTTTCTTGGCAGGACTGTGATCATAGCTTCTCGCATTTTGGGAGGGAAAATGCCCTGTGATTCTGCCTCCTTGTAGACCTGTTGCAGGATGGGGAGACAGTGTTTGCCAATGCTTGCCAGTACTCTGCCGTGAACCCATACCCCCGGGGGCCTTCCCTGGTTTCAGTGATAACAGTGCTGTTTTGGCTTTCTCTGTGGAGAGTTGGGTGTCTAGTATTTCTGCCTCTTGGGTGGAGATGGATGGGAAGTGCACTGACTTTAGGAAGCTCGTGATTCCTTTTAGGTTTGCCTCCCTCGAGGATGTGTATAATGTTTAAAAGGTTTCCATAACCTTGTTCAGCTCTTTGTTGTTTGTGTGTGTTTTTTAGTCTGGATCCTTAAGCCCGGCTATGTGACTTTCCATTTGTTGCCTCCTCAACCTGTATGCTAATACCATCTCTCCCTTCTCCCTTCCTTCCCAGTATTTCTGCTTCAGCCTAAGTATGGAGACCATAGCCTTCCGGGATAGGAGGGAATTAATTTCAAGTCTAAGGCCCAGAATTTTCCTTCCCACGGGACAGTGGGGGTGTTTGGTCATACACTTTGTTTGTGTTCATCCTCAGCCTTTTTCAAACACCCCTCCAGCTCCCCCATTTCTTTTCTCACTGTCTTCTCCGAGCTAGTGCATACCCTATGATATTGCTCCTCATGGTGGCTTTAAAAGCCTCCCATGTGTTCCCCACTGTGATGTCCTTAATGGGGTTTGTCTGAAAGAAAGTCTTAGCCTTGTCTTGGGCTCACTTACCAAAGTCCCGGTCTCTCATTAAAATTGAGTCCAGCCTCCAGGAGGTAGATGTTGAGGGCCCCATAGCATAGTGAGCATAACTGGGGCATGATCAGATACTATAATGGGGAGAATTTTGGAGGTTATGGCAACTTGCGTGATCTGTGGGGAAGTGAGTCAGAGGTCAGTTCATCTATGTGTCCTATGCACCGGAGAGAAGTATGAGTAGTCTCTAGCCCTTGGTTGCAATATCCTTCAGAAGTCAGCAAGCCCCTGGTCTCTCATCAGCTCGTGCAGTGCTGTGCGGCCCTTCCATGTGTGTCCCCCGCCCCAAGTTCTTATCAATCAGTGGGCCTGGGACAAGGTTGAAATCCCCTTTTAGGATGGTGGGGTTGCCATCACTTGTCAGATTCAATAGATTTTGGGCTACCTGGTGAAAAAAGTCTGGGTCATCCTCATTGGGAGCATAGCGGTTCCCCATAAGGATGGGACCAGTTGGGGTCTGAAATTTTTCATAGCTCCATCTACCCAGTGGGTCGGCTTTAGATGAGATAAGAGGCCAGTGTAGCTGTTTATGGAGTAGTATTACCACCCCCCTGTTCCTGGTGGAGGCCGAGGCATGGAGCACCTGACCTACCCATTCCCTTTTTAGGAGCTTGTGGTCTTTCTTACTTAGCTTAGTCTCCTGTAGCAGGGCCACCTGCGTTCTGTGTTTTTTCCAAAGGAACATCGCCTTTTTCCTCTTTACAGGCATATTTAGCCCTATCACATTCCATGTGATGCATGTGTAGTTAGCCATATTTGCATTTCAGATAGTTCATCATGGTGAAAATTATACAGTAAATGTTTAAAGAGGAAAAGGGATGTCCCCCAGTAGAAGTTTCAGCATCTGACCGTGTCCTTGCTCTATGGTCCCTATGAGGGGTACCTTTGTAATCAGACTGTCCTGTGTGTCGAATCTCATCCCCTGTTTCTTTGTGGGAAGAGGCAGGCATTGTGGGGGTACCTGCATCCATGTCCAGTCTGCCCTTGGCTACAGCATTGCTCCCCTTGTAAGGTGCATCCTTACTCCTCATGGGTCAATCCCTTTGCCCTCTAAAACCTTGGCATTCAAGCATGCACTGTTTGTTAGAGTAGAAACATAATCTACTGTTACAATCCTTATCTATCTTTACAATCGTATTCATACACCCTGAAAAACTATTTACATTGTGCACACACGTGCTCAGATGAGGGCACCTGGTGTCCATGGTCGGCTGCCTCTGAGTGCAACCGAAGATCCACCTGGTGTCTCGTGGGGCAGTGGTGATCTGAATTGTATGGGCTGGTATGCCACCCTCCCACATACTACCCAACTTCCAGGGGCTGGTCTGGCTGCTGAGATACCACAGGTTTAACTACGTGATAGGCACATGGCATTGGTTAGGAACCGGCTGCTTCCTCGTCCTACCCTCCAGTCAGGCCTTTTGCTACCAGTCTTTCATGCTTGGGCTTGTCTTTAAGAGGAGAAGGTGTTTTAGAGCTGTGGGTGGCTATTGGCATTGTCCATGGGTTGATATGCTAACCATCCATTCTCCACACTTAAGGTCTCCTTTCAGTTGTGGCTGCTACTTTAAGTCTTTGGTGTATCAGTGGGGGGAATGCTGCAAGGTATTGTCAGTCCCTGGCACCCTACAGGCATCTGAGCAGGCCTCATGGTGTGTGGTCTCCATAGTCACTTCAGGCCCAGTAGGTTAGAGTGGCCTCTGCCTTTCCTATATGCCTGTTCCCCCCGTTCCCCCATAGACATTGTACCTCCTGACCTTCCCCCACTAACCTTCTTCCCCGATAACCGCCTTTTAAAACGATCCATTAGCTGTACTATTTAAAACCAACATTTCTATAACCAAAACCTTTTAAACTTATGTAACCTGCAAACATGTTTTTTTTGGGAGAGGGGGGACCCTGTTAACAGTCAATAAATATGGGCCCCTTCCCAAACAACTGTCCCTTTCACAAGGTCCTGTTCATCACCAGAGAAGTGTCGCTGAGGTGCTTGTCTTGCCAGGTGGGAAGTTGGGGTAGCATGATGCAGTTTAGCCTTGGCCTCATTACCTCCAGCATGGCAAATTAGCTAGAATTTCTGTTTACAGGCCGCATTAGCTTGGCCCGGTATCCAACTCCAGCCACCTTACCCAACCCCGCCCCACCCCCCATAATCAAGGCTTTAGAGAAAAAGGTACTTATCTAGACCTCCAGGTCCTCGAAGCTTGCAGTGTCTCTGTATTGGTGATTTTGGCTTGGGAGAAAGTCCTGTACCTCTGGTGTTCCCTCTGGTTGTTCAGTGACTACACTGTGTGTTTTAGGCTCTTGCTTCTGCCTATGTTCTTCCTTCTCGTGCTGTTTGACTGCTTGGATTGGTGGGTGGGCTGGATCCTCAGCAGTGCCTCGGGTGTAGATGGAAAGTCTTGTGATAGGCCTTGTTCCCCTGGTGAGATAAGCCACAGTGCTGCAAACTTGTTCTCGGTCATATAGTGGATCAGTACAGTGGATTCTTCTCTTTGGAGCACCTGAATTGTTAGTTGTTCCCTCTGATCTCTCCTGGCCTCCGGATGCTCTTGCCATTGATGGAGGTTCTTGGCTGTCCTCTTTCACTCTCGGCTTGTTGGGCCTCCTCTGCCTCCATGTCCTCCAGGATCTCCGCTGAATTCCCTGCTGCCTGTGCATATGAGGTGGGGTTCATCCACCTTGCTGATCATTGCCCCGGGCTCCAAATTTCCCTTGGCCAGTTTTTGTCCAAGAATTCTTCCAGGGCTGCAGGTGTCTCAAAGAGCAGGAGAGTTCCATTATGGACCACACGCATCATGGCCAGGTACCTTAACAAATATTGCAGTCCAGAGCCTTGCATCCTACTGTATGTCTTGCATCTGTGTACTCACACTTTCTATTAGAGAGTTCTTTTGAGAAATCTTGGTATATGGAGACTGGGTGCCCATTCCAACTGAGGAGACCCATCTCCCGTGATTTTGTGAGGATCAGCTGCCTTGTGTTATAATTGAGCAGCTTGATCAGCAGCATCCTGGGCCTCTCTCCTTTCCACGGTACTGGTGCTAGTCTTCTGTGGGCCCTCTCAATGTCTAGGCTGATTTCATTTTGCAGATTGAGGATTCCTGGGAGCACCTGCTGGAGGAACAATGCTGCATCCTGTTTTTCTGCTCCCTCTGGGAACCCTAGCAGGTGGGGATTGTTACTCCTGCTACTGTTCTCTAGGCCATTGACTTTCTGCAGCAGGAACTGGATGGTGCTGCGGTGATCCCTGGTGACAGCTTGCATTTCTCCTATGGCTGATTCATGCACCTTCTCTTGCCCTTCTATAAACTGTAGCCTGTTTTCCAGGTATTTTATGGCCATGGTTGTTTGTTGGGATCCTAGCGTTACCACCTCCATCTGCTGGATTAGGGTTTGAAACATGTTCCCTACATCTTTAGGAGCAAGCAGTGGCCCTCGTGGTGCCACCATACTCTGCCTCAATCTTGTCACACGGCCCATTTCCTGAGATCAGGAGCGATTCGAGTCAGGAAGGCATGTGCTAGTAGCCTAACCTTATCTCTACAACAGTTAATGTTCAGGGTTTGTATTTTCCACCTTAGTCTTGGATACAGCTGGATACTCCTGTGGTAGATCTACACAGCCTCCAAATCAAGCTGCCATCTTGTCTCCCATTAAGCCACACCTCTGCTACCATCATTTTAAAGAAAAATAACTGTAGACAGCATAGGGAAAAAACGGCAGCATAGAGTCACATTGGGCAAGTTATGGGAGAAGGGTGCCAAAGGCATCAGATATACTTGGACATGGCACAGGGTGTGGAAGTGGGTGCCACTGGACATCAGGGATACTTTAAATGGGGCAGAGTGTATGAGGGGATGCCACTGGATGCCAGGGAAACTTGAACATATCTGGAGAGCATTGAAGTGGTTGTACAGATGAGGCAACATTACTGACAACACTTGTGTGCACTAGATACTTTACCGGACAATATGCATGAAGATTTAAAAAGTCTGTTTATTAAATTAGAGAGAAATAGTTAAAATGAGAAACTAGCCTACTACATGGTACAATATTGCCAACACATAGGAATGCCTGGAGAAGGAGCCTGTACTGAGTGGTCTCTCATTAAAGAAACAACCATCTTTCTGCTTGACTAACTTTAGCCACAAAGGCAAATGGGAAGGTACCCTCCAGGAGTGCTCTGTGAAATTAGCACAAATGTCAGTTGAGGACAAAGTCAACTATACTAAAATCTTGATGAGATGTAACAGCTCCAGACAAAGGTCAATAAATACAAAGAACTTCCTGAATGTAGGAGCGAGAAAAAGAATTCAACACCAAAGTGAAAAAAACATGAGATTGAAATCATTACCTGCAAGAGCTCATAATTTGATAGAGATGAGGACTACCTGAGTGGAAAGGTTTTAGACTGCAGCATTCTCAACACAGGGACCATAAGCAGTCACAGTCACGTTCAAAGATATACAGGCAATAAGCAAACAAAAAAGGTAAACCAGTAAATATAAGAGACTCTGGTTCAGAAGGTAGCAGTGATAAAATCTAGTACTTTCAGCAAGTCCCCCTACTTTTGCTAATCGCTCCATTTGTTTTTAAGTGAAAAAAAACCCCTCAGTACAACAGAAGATGGTATATCAACCAAAGAAAATGCATTAAAAAGAAAACAAAGAAGAAGTGGGGGAGGAAAAGAGCAGAAATGGCGGCATGAAGAAATTGACAAAGGAGAATGCGGTAGCTCAAAAGAATGTATTTATTTATTTGACCAGGTAAGGTGGGTTAGATGGGGGTGGGGTGGGGACAGATTAACCATTTATGGAGAAATGTAACTTGGCTTTATTAGTGGCAGGAACAAGTCTGGGATTATGGTAGGATAGTGACCAAGTAAGGAGAGGTAGATGGGCGGGATTAATCACTTATGGAGAAATGTAACTTGGCTTCATTAGTGGCAATGACAAGTCAGGGATTATGATAGGACAGTCTGGTGGACAATCACACTAGGCTGTCTCAGTGTTGAATTTCTTTTTTTTCTTTTCATTTCTTAAGCATAATGGGATTTTCTGTATGTTGAAGTCTTAACTTTTGCCATTGTTTGTTGTTATAGATTTAGATTTTTTTGTTTGAAATAACATTTTTATTAAGATTTTTCTTTTTCAATACACAATCAGTTTTACATACAATCTAGTCATAACATACATCAATTGATCGGTACTAAAAATTCAACCTTATCTATAACAACAAACCAAAAAGTATAAAGTATAATAAAATCCATATTAACAAATAACACACATTAGAGTGTAAAATAATTGTGGTACATTGATACATTCATCTCCAGAAGTTAATTGATTTACAGTTGTTTATTGAGTTGATGCATTTCTCCCAGTCCACCCCTTAGGAGGCGAAGTGGGATATGAGGGTTGGGGGGAAGGGAGAGAGAAGAAAGATATCGAGGGGCCCAATGTATTAATAAGGAAGAGAAAGAGAACCCTAGGACCTTCCAACCTTTGCTTTGTGTTCCTAAGCAGTCTTGCTTGGCCGGTGTTTCCAAAATATCTCTGTTTTCCTTCTCTGCCTGGTAATGAAAGAATGGCAACCATCTCCCCTGGAATCTACTTTTTTGTAGTTTCAATTTGGCTGTTAATTTTTCCATTTCTAGTATATGGAGACATATTTTTTACCAGGACTCCACCCCTTGGGGTGTGTTCAGGAGCCAGTGTTGAGTAATAACCTTCAAAGCCACCGCTATCAGTATGTAATATAAGTATAGTTGGGCTTTAGTAAGTCTTGGAGGAGGGGGCAATCCAAACAACCAGTACTATGCCTCAAGAGGTATAGATATCTCTAATATCTGATTCACAATGGTATTTATAGCCTTCCAAAATTATCTCAGCAGAGGAGAATCCCCAAAAATATGGATATGCATGCCTTTATGCATTCCATATCTCCAACATCTATCTGATCTATGAGTACCATAGTGTTTGGTTAGTGCTGGGGTGTGGAAAAAACGTATTACCACCCTCCATCAAAACTCCCGCCATGAATTCACTGCTGTAGTCAAACGTATTCCTTCCCAAATCTTTGCCCATTGAGCATCTTCTAAACTGAGACCTGCTTCAGCAAACCAGGAGGCTTTTATATGCTCCATTTGTTCTGGTTCTGCTGACACTGTAAAATTTATCAGTTTAGATATCACCCCCCTTAATGTTGGAGTTTTTGATAAAGTTGTCAATAGTTCCTGTAATGGATTAGGTGTAATTGTCAGTTGAGCCCCTTATTCCCCTCCATCAAATAATGTCTGAGTTGAAAATATCGAAATAAATCTCTTGGTGATAATTTGAATTCTGTTGTGAGCTGTTGAAAAGATTTCAAGTCACCTACTCCATATAGTTGGCTTATTAATGTAAGTCCCACTTTCCCTCAGTTATAAAATCCCTTATCCAATTTATATGGCATAAAGTCTAAGCATGCTGTTAAGGGTGTGTGTGTTGTCACTTTCATGCACAGTTTAAAAGTGGAGCAAACCTCTCTCCAAGTTGAAAACAAGGTTGCTGCCCAAGGGTTATTAGTTGTAATTTTTTAAACCCTTCATAATCCATTAGTATCACATCTTCTATTGTCTTAATATTATAAGAGATTATTTCAATCTCCACCCATAGAGGGCTCTCTTCCTCTGCCATAAAAGGTATCAATGCCTGGAGCTAAGAGGCCCAGAAATATTTTTAAAGTCGGGTAGGCCTAAGCCACCTTTGCATTTCAGTAATATTAAAATCGTCCATCTGATTCTGGGGATTCTTCCCCAGATAAACTTAGTTAATGTTCTTTTGAGTAAATCCAGAAATGACCTGGTAGCTTCAGAGGGAGGGACAAGAAAAGGAAAAGAAAGCGAGGGAGTATGTTCATTCGGACACATTCAGTTCTACCTGATAGGGATAATGGTAACTATTTCAATCTATTGCAGTCAGCTTGAATGGTCTGAAGAAGTTTCTCATAGTTAGTCTCATATACTTTGGTTAGATCTCTAGTGATCCAGATTCCCAAGTATCTTCGCCCTGATTTGGCCCATTTAAAACTTCCTATTTTTGGGAGTGGGAGTGAAGCGTCCAACTCCACTGAGAGTACTTCTGTCTTGTTTTCATTGATTTTGAACCCTGAAACTGTCCCACATTTCTCCAACATTTCTTTTATTTTTGGGATGTTAGTCACCGGATCCGCCACATACAGGAGGGTGTCATCCACATACAGGGAGATCCTCACCTCCTGCTGCCCCACCCCTATTCCATGATATTCAGTAGATTGCCTTATCAGGGCTGCGAGAGGTTCTATATTGAGGGCAAAGATTAGAGGAGACAATGGGCATCCCTGCCTGGTTCCCCGTTGTATATGAAATATGGAGGTGAGAACCCAATTAATCTTTACCTGAGCCCAGGGATCTCTATATAAACTACCAATCCATTTCTGGACATTCTCTCCAAATCCAAATTTCTGCCACAATTTTACCAAATACCCCAGTCAAGGCAGTCAAATGCCTTCTCTGCATCCAGTGAAATAATAGCATGTAGTGTTTTTAAAGGGAAGTCCTTGGCAACTGTTAATGTGTTCAACAGAAGCCTAATATTATCCCTAATATGTCTCCTGGGAATAAGTCCCATTTGATCAGTATGCACTAATGTAGTGATCATTTTTTGAAGTCTCAAACTTATAATCTTTGTAAGTATCTTGATATCCTGTTGAGAATGGACACTGGGTGAAAATTAGAGCATGATGTTGATTCCCTTCCTGGCTTTAACAATACTGTGATCAGGGCACCATTCCATGTATCTAGAGTAGCATTATTGTAGACCTTTGCCAGTAAAAGCACCACATCACTTGCAAAACCCTTGCAGAATTCTATATTGTATCCATCTGGGCCCGGTGCTTTCCCTGTTTTAAAGGATTTAATTGCATTTAGTATTTCTGATTCTGAGGAAAGTGCATCCATCCTCTCTCTCTATGTTTGGGACTGTTTTGGGAGGTGAATTTTATTTATGAAATTCTGTATTGCCTGTTCATGATCTGGGCCCCTTTCCCTGCTGTATGAATGTTTATAAAAATGCACAAATTCATTAGCAATTTGGGAAGGTTGGGTAACTCTGGTGTGGGGATTTTGTGATGTGCATATGTTGGGGACATATCTCTCCGCCTGTTGCTTTCTCAGACGTAGAGCTAGTAATCTCCCTGTTTGGCATTGCCCTCATAGTACTTCTGTCTAGTATATCATAGGGAGTTTTCCATTTTCCTTTGCATCATTGCATTATATTTATCTCTAGCTTTTTTAAGATCTTCTAATACTTTTGAGTCCCAAGAGCGTTTATGTTGGTCTTCCAGCATCTTAATATGGTTTAAGATCTCTGCTACTTTCCTTTGATGCTGTCTGTATTTGTGTGTAGTGTATGACAGTGTATGACAGTGTATGACCCCTTACCACTGCATTTAAATAATAATAGCCTTAATAATAGCTTTATTTATATAACGTGTAATTAAAAAAATATCAAAGCGCTTTTACAGATAACAACCAATGTGAGATTTAAAACCAATTAAAACTTCCAGATCCATGAAATTTTAAAATCAGAGTACACCAGAGAGAATAAATAAGTCTTAAGAGCAGATTTAAAGGCACCCCCTTATCCGGGGAGGTAGAGCATTCAACAGTATGTGAGCCGCAAAAGCAAATGCGCGGGCTCTGGAGTTCTCCAGGCGGATTCTGAGAATCTCTATCAATCCCTCCATAATGGAGCAGTTGGAGGGGGCAGTAGAGACAAAGGAGCTCTTGCAGGTAACTCGGTCCTTAACCATGTAGGGCCTTGTAGTTTAGTAAATCAACCTTAAAGATCAAATGCCAGTGTTTTACAGATTTACAATAAACACAAGAATTAAAGTCCCTGTGTCATGATTAGTGTTTCTGAAAATATCATGCTGTTTGGTTTTGTGGTTTTCTTTAAATCAGCATCTGTTAATGTGCTCTGCAGTAACTGAAAATGATGAAGAAAGTGAAGATTTTTCTGTCCCTATCAATGAGTAATGACATCATTCCTGCCCAGCCTGTTGCTGCAGCAATGAAGTCCTTAATTGCCTGTAGTAGCTGTTGCACTTCCCAGTCAGAGCAATCTGTAGGGCTGATTGTCTTTACTCCAAGTGTGTTACTAACCCATCTGGTTTGTGTTTAGGTAGTCTGTATCATTCTGTTCTCATAAAGAGTTGGTCATTTGTGTTTCAGTGGGTAACTGAAGTGGTATAAACGAATGTTTGTGAGAAATCTCCTGTCTGTATCACAGCTGAGTTCTTTCACATCAAATATCGGCTTTGTTTTTGGCTCTATAAACACAGAGTTGTTTAATGGATATAAAATAAATCTAAAGTTTGTTAAGTCGTAGAAGTAGTGTGTCTTTACTTCACTTTCTGGGATCGCTCTGAATCTAAACAAATCAGAAACAATGCCACTGAACAATTTTTGTAACCCTTCTATGAATACAATACTAGGTTTTCGTTGGGCCCCTCAAGGTATCTCTTACCTTGGAATACAGATCACCTCTAAATTAGACAAGATATGGGACACCAGTCCTTCTCCATTATTAGCAAATATTAAAAACACTCTCAACAGATGGAAACTGCTTAACCTCTCTTTTAATGGGAAAATCTCAGCTATCAAAATGTCAATAGCTATCAAAATACTGTATCTATTTTCTAATATCTCTTTAACTCTCCGTACTTTTTTTTTGTCAGAATTGATGATATAATTGGCAATTTTTTATGGGAAGGCAAAATTCCCAGATTTAGTCGTGACAAACTGCGTTCCCACTAGTCCAAAGGGGGCTTCAGGCTCCCCTGACTCCAAGCATATTTTCAGGCCTTCCACACTGCCCAAACTGTCAAATGGTTTAATAAACCTAGTAAAAATCACCATTGTGGGTCAATATGGAAACATCTCTATGTCCGGGCAATGTCACCACTTCCTTCATTTATAACCCTCTTCCCCCAATTTAAAATCTTACCCTACTATAGCATCATCCATATACTACTGAAAAATAATTCATAAACACCTTAAACCCAACCCAACCCCTCTCAAATGTGCCCCCGTTTGGGGGAACTGCAACATCACTCTTGATAATCACCCAATTTTTTGTTGTAATTAGAAAAACAGGGGCATTTTTTTCTTGTAGGATATACTTATACCTCAGACCCTAAAAATTAAAATCCTTTTCTGACCTGCACAAATGAATCTTCCCCAGGATGATTTCTGGAAATATTTACAGTTACGCACGGCATGGAACCTTTATCTTCCTACTACTCCTCATCAATCTATATATGATACTTTTATTTCTAATGGATCAAAACAAACTCTAAATTAAATAGCATCATTTACAAACATATCAGAAATACAATTCCAGATCAATCTATCATTGCAAAAAATAAATGGGAAACCCTTTTAAATTATAACATAACCAATTCATAATGGCATAACTGCTGGCTATCCTGCCATAAATCTTTCAAGGATAATCGCAGTTCACTAATACAAACCAAAATTCTACATCTATGGTACAGGACTCCTAAGATTTTGCAAAAAATGGGCTTAATGAATAACAATAAATGTTGGTGCTGTAACTCCACCAATGGCAATTTGCTATATATTTTATGGCATTGTCCTCCCATACACAGTCTTTGGCGTCATATTCATTTCTTTGCAATGAAAGTGATTGGTCTATCCTTTGCATTAGATCCAAAACATTGCATACTTAAGCAATAAGGCATGACAAGGTGTGTGTTATCATGTAATAATGTCACTCCTGGGGTGGGTTGAAGCACGAGGCGATGCCGAGTGCGTCCACCACCCCAGGAGTGACGTTATTACACAATAACACACACCTTGGAGTGCCTTATTGCAATTATACAATGGCTTGATGTTACACAAAATAAAAAAAAATATTTAAGAAAGGTTTTAGTAGATTTTTAGTGTGACAATAGATCTTTGTTTCTGAAAAAAAGAAGTGAGGACAACCATCACTTGCACACAGTGATGTTATCGTTCAATAACATCACTGTCCCAGGCACACATTGACCAATCAGGACACTAGAAATGTTGTTGCCATTGTATAATTGGTATTTTCAATGCTTATTCATACAAAATATCCCATTCTCAGAATAGGAGGTTATACCTACTATTCCTTCAAGTTAAACGCCTTATACTAATGCATTGGAGATCCAACATCATTCCCACCCTCCTGGATATTCTCAAACAACTATCACAATATGCCATCCTTGATCCTATGTCACACTTAGCCTCTGACTGACTTAATTTATATAATAAATGCTGGCAGGACTATTTTAAATATTTAAACACATCTACACATATCATCACTTAATCCACGGGTTGTTATATGTTCACATTGGAATCTCGCTTCTAGCTCTCTTCGTTTCTTTTTCATCGCCTCTCTTTCTATCTTTTTATCTCTTTTTCTTCTTCCCTTTCCCTCTTCATTCTTGTTTACTTTCTTAGATATTTTTCTCTTTTTTATGTTCTTCCTTTATACAGTCTTACACATACTTGTATTAAATTACAGCATAATAGAAGTACAATTATGACTGCTCATATTTCTTGTTTGTATCTACTCCTTTTACCCCTTGAACTGTAAATTGTCATATCTTCTCTCTATCATACAGATTGTACTGCTACATATTGTTTTCCCCTTTAATATCATTGTATAATACTTCAACCTGTTTTTTCCTTCTCCCATTAAGAATTTATGTGAGTGTATATTGGAGAATGTAGTGTATTTGTATGTATAATCACAATAATTACAATAAAAAGATTAACTGCAAAAGAAATATAAGGGAGAGCCACCTGACATATCAGATAGGGACATAAATTGTTAAAAAACTCAATTAAATTCCATGCTTTGAGCTTTATGCTCTGGTACATAACTCAGGAGATACATATTATTATATTAGCTTCAAAACACTGGCTTCTTTCAAAAGGGTTCTAGCAAAGTGCCACTCCCTAAAAGATACTGCAATGTGTTCCCTCTTCATGGTGATTCCTCTGATGAAACCTGTAATCAAGGAGGTGAACATCCTGTTTAAAAACAAACGGGTCAATGTGTCTGATATTTTATACTAGCTACAACAAAGGTGTGACATCCTTGGAAAAACCAGTCCCAATCACAGAATCATTAAAAATATGGACCAGAGGATGGAAATTTAAAGTTAAGTTAAAATGGACCAGTACAGGGCTTCAACATCTGCTGAATTGCTTCTTCCTAGGGAGAGGTAAAGGGTTGTGCTTCGGCCTGGTCAGCTTAAATGTTGCTGAGCTCACCTAAGCAGTACATGCAGCAAATTATACCACACCTTATGCCTGGACAATGGTCACATCTGCCTTCACTGTCCGAATTGTTCGATGCAGTCTGTGCAATGAGCAGTGACATACCTATAGACAGTGTCCGTGGGCGGCACATATTTGAGAAGATGGCTTGATCAAGATCATATAGTTATACAGAAACAAAAAAGTGACTAAAAGTGATTCAACCTCAGTAAACTAACAACACAGTACCATAGCACATAGACTAGAAAAACTGTTACCCCCCATTTGCAGAAACAGCAACAGAACAAAATATGTCCCTTGAACCACCTTTACAGGCTAAGTTACACCTCTTGAAGTAGAACAAATAGGAGAAACAGCACAGGTGGTTCCACCTTAGAACCAGGATAGTGTTTCTCAAGGAGAGAAAGAGAATTTTCCATCAACACAGGCCTCAGACCTACCGCCTCAAAATATTTTAGCTGAGCAGAAAAAAATGCCACTCCACCCTCTGGTTGATGATGATATGACAATGGTGGCTACACAGAGAAGAGCTTAGTGGTAACAGTCTAAAACAAAAGTCTCGCAAAAAGATGTGCTAAATTTGTAAAATAATTTTGAACCCCTTCAAGACAACAGGAATTGGGAAGACATGGATGGGGAGGATGGTGATTCAGAAACATCGTCAGTTGCCTCTTCCCAGAAACAACCCCTATCATACACAAAGGGATTGCATTCAGAATCACGGACTTCAAAAAAACAAGAAAGGGGAGGTCTGGGTGTGAAAAGTTGGACAACATAAAAAGAAAGAGACGCTGATTTGGAACTCTCTTAACAAATTACTTCATGCCTACCAGTATGTCATAGTCACTTAAAGGGACACTGTCAACCCCCCCTTAGGCCTGAAATTTTCCCAAGTTTAGAAAAACACATGTCACAATTGCTCACATTCTGTAGAGATTGCTGATGTAGCTGCTTGTTTGATTCTGATTTTTTTTTTTTACTTTTAAAAAGTGCAAAACAGATTGTACACCATACTAGTGTTAGCACATAAAAACATGTTTGTTTACGTTCCTTGATCAGCTCCCACTGCATCTTTCCTGGACTTGGGAAAACCCCCAACACAGTCTGGACACTCAAAATGCGATGGGAGGAGAGGAGACCATCATCTCCAGAATGACTGCACTGTTTGGGGGGTATTCATCATGTTCGGAAAGTATGCAATAAGGGTAGATTAAGGATTTAAAACAAAACAAGGTTGGGTATAATTACACTATTTGCATGCATTCTGGGTCTACTAAAAAAAGAAACAGATAAAACAACCAACAGCATCAGTGAATTTTAGAGGAGGTACAGTAAGCAATCGTAAACTATAGGGTTTTTAACAAGAAATAATATGATGAAAAAAAGAGTTGACAGTGTCCATTTAAAGCAGCAAGGTAGCAACACTTAATGGTATCAACAATGCAAAATGGCATGTAATAGCTTTTTCATTTTTACAAGGCTCTAAATAGGACATCATTTTCATTCAGGATGTTTGGCTAAAAACGTAACAAAATATTAATCAGGCTCAAAACACCTGGCCATGGGGTCCCTCGTTCTAGTCCATGGGGGACATGTTTTGCTCAGGCATCAGCATATTATTTTGTCATCTCCCTATAACTGTAAAACAGCTGTTAGACATTCAATATATCCAGGCACAGCTCTATTTTGGATGCTGTTATAAATTCCTTTCAGTATTGGCTGATATGCATTTATGCACCCCAGACAAAAAATATTAGAACTGAAATTTTGAAATTGATAAACCTTTATTTATCCACGGCTAAGTGGACAATCTTTTGAGGGGATTTTAAATGTAGCGCAACAACAGCAGATAGGTGCGCAAGAACCACAGAAATAAACTACTAAATACCACTTGGTTACAGGATGTTTATTGCAGCTTATACATATTATTGTGACATACTTTAGAGAAACTTTCTTATCACAAATTAACTATTTATCGAAAAAGAGTTGATGTTTTTCAAAGTAGTGGTTAGTGTTGTAGAAACATCCAATTATTTTCTATTAGAATGTAAATTGGACGTAGCATGACAACTCCCCGAAACCAAATACCGCACGGTCGGAAACAGCTAGGTGAAAACCATGAAAGTCAAAACCGTGCATGGAGAATACCAGTACAGCTGGAGAAGAAAAAAAAATGTAAGCTACAACATTTCACTGGAGTGGTGGTCCATGACAGCATTGTGCTGCAATAATAAATTGCACTTAAAAATTCTCGGCAGCATTCTCCATGCGCTGTTATGACTTGCGTAGTTTTCACCATGCTGTGTTTTGTTTTGCGGAGTTGTTGTAGAACCTAAACTGGACATCTCTAAAACTAAAGAAATAGTTAAGGGCAATTAGAGGCTAAATAGTTCAGTTTTGACATATATGCATATACTGTATATATAAGCAGCTTGGTATGATTTCTAATTAACGGGAAGATCAGTTTTATGTTGATTTGACGCCATCATTGAATGGTGAGAAGATTCTGAAAAATAATTTAGAGAATGTTTTCAGTCACGGTCAGACATGAGTAAGCAATCCCAGTATCATAAGCATTTCAATCTTAGAACCTAATAGCTTAAACTAATTACTAATCCTAACAAAAACGAATGGGATTTAATTTATTTTGTTTTTGTTGACAGGGAAAGGAGGGCTAGGTAGTTTTACCTGCTTTCAGCCTTGTGCTGTGGGGGGGGGGGATACAGATGTGAACTGACATACTGAATGAGGGTAAGCTGTTGCTGGTATTTTTTTCCCAGTGAATTGGGGAAATTTTGTAAGAACATTGGGAAACTCCCCTACACTTTCTGAGACGAGCAATGGGATCATTACAACCACCTGAACAACCACCATAATAAGCAGGTGGGGCTTCGGTTTAACATCTCACGTGAAAGACAGCTCTCAGGAGGGTAACCTGTGACAATGGCAACCACAATTGGGCACTTTCAAAAAGGGTGACTCAATCACAGCGCCTGTCGACAGGGCTACCGAGCAGAGAGGTTGACCAGATTGGGGGGGGTCCACGAATATAGTGACAGGATGTCGCTATATGTACACATGCGCGGGGAGGGGAGCGAGCATGCTGAGTGATGGGCAGAAGGGGAGGAAGGGTCTGTGAGGCGTAGTGTGGCAGTGGGCTGCTAAGCTGGCCCCGTGGCATGGTGGGTGGGTGGCAGGCTAGGGTTGCGAGGGTGCAGGGTCTGGGCGCATGTACATTTTGTTGCACCGTGACCTGAACATGAAATTTTTTTTCCGGTTTTGCACCCCCCCACCATGCACCCCCCCCAGAGTTGAGAATCCTTTAGTAGGGGGTTGCAGGTGGCACAGCCCCCATATATAAAAAAAAAAGTCCCTGGCACCCTTTTGTTGTGCGCTGGGAGTGTACATCGCTGAAATTGATTTTCGGCGATGTACACTCACCCTAACGGTGATCTCCTTTTCAAAATCACCATTATCACACGGAACCCTCAGGAGTGTACTACCCCCCCTCATTCTGTACTGTTGTCAGTTTTTTTAGGATTCACTGAGGTTCCTGGTGTGGAGCTTTAACCCCGCAACTTTCTGATCTTCTGACCCCAGTGCCACCTGCTGAGTCATTGACACTGATGATTTTGGATAACAAATTAAGGAAATGTAAACCAGAATAAATCCTGTTAGTAAAGCAGAGACAGTTTATTACAGGCAGAGTTAAGACTCAGAATCCCCCTCAAAAATACCAAGGCAGTCCATTGACATATTTTATGGTTGCCAGGACAAGGTCTGATGTAGGGTATTTTGGGGTTTAAAATCTAAAACAAGGCAATTATTCACTGATGCACAGGGTATGCAGGAGATAGTAGGGAAATATCTGCAGGAAACCTTTGGCACACAGATTCCTATAACCATGTCTTTATAGAAACAGAAACATAGAAGTTGTCGGCAGATAAGGACCTCTTGGTCCACCTAGTCTGCCCTATATTCCCTACCTACTGTGCTACTGCAGACCCTACCCAATTTCTAGTCTTCTCCCCCTCCCCCCTTGCCTTACTTCTAATGTTCCCTTGTGTCTATCTCATGCATGCTTGAATCCTGTTACCATTTTAGCACCCACCATTTCTGCTGGGAGGCTATTCCAGGTGTCCAAAATGCTCTCCTTGAAGTAGTATTTCCTCAGGATTGATCAGGTGTGTGGTCTGATCATTGCATGGTGAAGTTCTCATTTGGGGCTCCCCTGAGAGTCCCCCCCATTGAGATGGTCAGCTATCACCCTTTAAGGGGACTGAACCCGAAGGGACTACTGGCGGTAGTTGATTTATCTAGTGTAGGTGCTGCATGTGCAATGGGTACAGATGAAGTGGTCACCGCATATAATAGGGAAGTTTCTGGGGCTCTTCATACCATCTCACTGATCCATGTATGACCCAGATCCTCTCACGGGAGGTCTCCATGGTTTGATGGTGACCTCAAGGTGATGAAGATCAGGGGTCGGAAGTTGGAACATTGTTGGCAGAGGTCCCGGTCAGATACTGACAAAATGACCCTGTGTGCTCACTATGTTGAGTACCAGGGAGCAATCAACCGTAAGAAGGCAGAGTTCCAATCCAGGGAGATTGCTGCAGGGAAGGACTGACCATCTCAGCTTTTTTGAACTGTTGACAGACTTCTTCATCTGGCCTGTTTGCAGCCAAAAAAAGCCTTTTCAATCACTTTATGTGATGAGTTTGCTCAGTTCTTTGCTGACAGAGTATCCTCTATCTGGCAGGGGATCCTGTCATTGAGTCATGTTGTGACTCGCAGTGATTGACCTGGGGGTCACAGAGGTGCTCCACCTGTCTGGGATGAGTTTAAACTGGTAGAGGTGGCTGAAATCATTGAGGTTACTTCAAAACTGAAGCACACATATTGTGAGCTGGCCCTGGCTCCAGCATGTTTTTTAATTAGATGTGTTGGTTCTGCTGGCCCGGAGTTCGCCATGATTGTCCAGTGCTCATTGTCAGAGGGGGTTTTCCCAGATTCCTTGAAGGAAGCTCTGGTGAGGCCCCTTCTGAAGAAGTCCTCTCTTAGCCCAGATATCTTGGCGAATTACCATCCTATCTTTAACCTTCCCTTTCTGGCTAAGGTTGTTGAGAAGATTGTGGTGCAACAGTATGAGGTGCACCTTGTGGCTTTTGACATCTATAAGCCACTCCAGTCGGGTTTCAGAGCCAGGTATAGCACCAAAATGGCATTAGTTAGGTGCACAATGACCTCCTTGGGGCTAGGGATAGAGGAGACAGGTCAGTTCTTGTTCTCCTCGATCTTTCTTCAGCTTTTGACACTGTGGATCACATTGTGCTCCTTGATTACCTCAGAGAGTACTGCAGACTCACTGGCACTGGCATCAGCTGGTTTGAGTCCTATCTCACTGGCAGAAAGCAATGGGTAGTGGTGGGGAACTTCTCCTTCCCCCCCGAGGCTCCTGCCTTGTGGAGTACCTCAGGGGTCGCTCTTGTTGCCGCTGTTATTTGCAGTGTATTTGCTGCCCCTGGGAGAGCTTATTAGGTGATACAATGTGGGTTTTAACTGCTATGCAGATGACACCCAACTGTATCTGTCCTTTGCCGCTGGAACATCGGATGCTGAGCAGGTGTTTAACATCTGCCTAGCTGAGATCAATGACTAGATGTCCTCCAGCTGGTTGTGACTGAACCCTGATAAGAAGGAGGTGCTGGTGGTGGAGTCAGGTCAAAGGCATGATGGGGTGCTTCTGGCAGGGCCTCTGGTCCTTTCCTGGGACCTACGCCACTGATTGTCTCCTCTAGGGTGTGAGATCTTGGCATGATCCTGGATGACAGGTTGACACCTGAAGCTCAGGTGTCATCTGTAGTCCAAAGTGTTTTGAGGAATATCACCAGGATCAAACCCCTAGTTCTGCTTGATGACCTGCCCACACTAGTTCATGCCTTTATGATGTCCAGGCTTGATTACTGTAATGCTCTTTACTTCAGGGTCTCTGTAGGTACCCTCCGCCAGCTGCAGCTGGTGCAGAATGCTGCTTTCAGGTTACTGACTAGCCTTTCTAGGTCCAGTCATGTTACCCCAGTTTCATGGACTCTGCACTGGCTGCTGGTCGGGTGGAAGGTTATCTTCAAGATAAGTTTACTCACTTATAAGGCCCTACATGGACTAGGTCCTGGCTATCTGGCTGACCTTCTGACACCGGTTGTCTCGGTCTGATCAATCCGCTTCTCTACCAGGGGCCTCCTTGAGGTTCCCAGGACCCAACTTACAATTGCCAGCGACTTGGCTTTTAGCATCACCAGCCCAGTCTTGTGGAATGCTCTTCCTCCTTACATTAGGGAGGCCCCATCGGTCCAGTGTTTTAAGAGTGGTTTCAAGGCCCATCTGTTCTCTTTGGCTTTCCCGGATGTTGTAGTTTGACCAACTTTTAACGGTATCTGCTGTTTTACTAATTAGGTTGATGTTTATTATTCTCTGTTTTTACTGTATTTGATGTTATTTTACCTGCCTTTGCGTGTGTTAGGCACCCAGAGCCTCTGGGATTGGGTACCCTACAAATAAACTTTGCCTTGCCTTGCCTCACATCTCCTCTTAGCCTCCCCTTGTTCTGGAGCATCCTTTTCTATGGAAAATGCTACCTTCCTGTACCTTATTAATACCTGTGAGGTATTTGAATGTTTCTATCATATCCCTCCTTTTCCTCCTTTCCTCTAGAGAGTACATAGAAACATAGACTTTGACGGCAGATAAGGACTGCTTGGCCCACCCAGTCTGCTTATTTCCCTACCTATTGGATAAGCTGCAGATCCTAGTTAACCAACATCCTACTTCTTCCTATATATTTAGTTCCTTGAATCTTTCTCCATAGGGCTTCCAATGCAGGCTCTGCACCATTTTGGTAGCCCTTCTTTGCACCGCCTCCACCCTATCTATGTTTTTCAAGAGGTGGGGCCTCCAGAACTGGACACAGTAGTCTAGGTGGGGTCTTACCAGTGGTCTAAACAGAGGTAATACTACCTCCCTCTTTCTGCTGGTGATGCCCCTCCCTATGCACCCGAGCATCTTGTTGGCCTTCCCGACTGTTTTATCACAATACTTGGCTACCTTCAAGTTATCAGAAATGATTACCTCTAGGTCCCTTTCATGTTTTGTGGTTGCTAATACCGCGGGTTTCTGTGCCCCAACTACATGACTTTACCCTTTTTGCATTGAAACCCAGCTGCCATTCCCTTTGACCATTCTTCCTGCTTTTTCAGCTCTTCCATCATTATCCCCCCCCCATTGTGTCCACTGTGTTGTAGCTTTTTATGTCATCCATGAATAGGCATGCTTTTCCCTTCAGCCCTTCTGTAACATTGCTGATAAAGACACTGAAGAGTACTGGGCCTAGTACTGACCCCTGTGGCACCCCGCTGGTAACCTTACCTTCTCCAGAGTGGGCCCCATTTACCACCACCCTCTGACTTCTATTGCTTAGCCAACTTCTAACACATTTTACTACTTTTGGAACCACTCGTAGGTTGCCCAGCTTGCTTTTGAAGGCCTTACTGAAATACAGGTAGTCCACATCTACCGCTCCTCTCTGATCCAGTTCCCTGGTCACCCAGGCAAAGAAATCGATCAGGTTTGTCTGGCAAGGCCTCCCCTCTGTAAAAACCATGTTGCCTCAGATTCTGTACTCCACTGATTACAAGGTATTCCTCAATCGTTTCCTCCAGTAGCGATTCCTTTGCTTTACCTACTACCGAATTCAGGCTGATGGGTCTGTAATTTCCTGCCTCCTCTCTATTTACACTTTTTTGTTGTGGGACCACATCTTCCCTCCTCCAGTCCCCCGGAACCTCCCTTGTTTCTAGTGATAGGTTGAACAGAGCTGTCAGAGGTGCAGCCAGCATCTCCTTGAGATCCCTCAGTATCCTAGGGTGCACTGTGACAGGTCCCATTGCCTTGTCTACTTTTAACTGTGCCAGTTCCTTGAGGACTCTCTCCTCTATAAAAAGACTAGTGTCCACCTCCTTTTCTTTAATGCCCTTGTCCCTTATCATTGGCCCGTCACCCACCCCTTCCTCCATAAATACTGAACAAAAGTCATTATTCAATATGTCTGCTTTTTCTGGTCCTCCTCCTCCTTACAAACCCCTCCTTCCCTTTTCAGCCTTATAAGATTTTCTGGCAAATACAGAGTTTCCCTCTCTATCCCCAGGAAGGTGATGGCTGTTAATAACCCATATCACAGAAGCAGCGGTAAAAGGAATAATACGGACAATCAAAAATGGTACAACTTCAGGTACAGATTGTCTGCCAGTAGGATTTTATTAAACCTTCATTTAGGATTTAGGACCAGATTTCAATATTGGAGAAAATAATATTACATTGGACATGAGGAAAATATTAAATAACATGGTTCAGGCAATTTTGGTCTTTTTGTACAAAAAAAGAGACACAACGGACTTGTGTAATTGGAGGCCTGTAAGTCTATTAAATGTAAATCAGAACATTTTGACAAAAATCCTGTGTCAGAGGCTTGTACTGGTTGTGGGGTAGCTTGTGTTGCAAATCCAATCCTGTTGTTTTCCATGTAAAAAGTATTTGTGATAATTTAATACTTTTACAAGATGTTGTGGAAAGAAGCCAGCAGGATGCCTTGCAGAGTTTAATTTTAATCCATAATCAGGAATAGGTATTCAACCATGTGTCACACAAATACCTCTTCTTGATTCTAAGACAGTATTGGTCACTGTGGTTTGAAATCACAGAAGGAACAGAACCAAACCGCACAAAAACAAATATCCTGGATTTTAGGAGGGCAGACTTTGGGAAAAATTGGGACATGCTTGAAAGAGGCACTAATGGGAAAGGGGAGGGAATCAGAGGTGGAGGAACAGTGGGCAATATTTAAAACAGGGATTACATGAGCAACAGAATTATGCATTAAGCACATTAGCAAGGGGAAAAGGAAGAGGAGGCCATTATGGTTTTCCAAGGAGGTAGCGGAGAAAGTGAAAGCCAAAAAGATTGCATTCAGGCAATACAAAAAGATGCAGGCAGAAGGGGATAGGGAGGCTGACCCGGTGGCGCTGATGGTTGAGGCGCTGGACGCCACACCTCGCACCACGCTGGCGACCTGAGTTCGGGAATGAGCCCGTGCCGCTGGGAGTAGGCGGGGAGAAGGAGATCGAGCGTCCATAGGACTGCTCTGTACTCCTGGGGAGGGTTGGGGAGATGCGATCACTCCTGGAGTGGCCTCTGGTGGTGATCGGAGGCACCCAGTGGGGCAACATAGTGAACGCATGGGGCGGAGTTGCGGCATAGCGTTGCCTTGTCAGCCACACTCTGAGGGGAAAGAACTTACACACAAAAGAGAAAAACCCCACTCCTGGGGATAGATGAAGGCACCTCGGCCTCCTAAGCCCACACTCCCAATTTCCGGACTGCCTCCTCTCATGCCAGGGCTTCTCATGTGCCAGCACTTTGCCCTTGGAGATAGAGCACCCTGGGTGGTTAGGGCGACCCTACCTCTGGAGGGTATAGACCCAGAGGTGGTGCTAGGCTGTATGAGAAGAGAGGGGAGTAGTAGTCACGGAGGGAGGGAGGTAGCGGCTGGGAGTCCCCGAGGATGCTGGAAGGAGTTCCACAGGATAGTGGTGATAACTAAAGTCAAAAAAAAGAAGAAGGGGATAGGGAGAAGTATCAGGAGAAGCAGAGGGAGGCAGGGAGGTCAGTAAGGGAAGCCAAAGCTCAGACAGAAGAGCGCGTCACAAAATCAGTGGGCAGAGGGGACAAAACCTTTTATGGGTATATAAGTGAAAAAAGAAGGGCAAAGGGAGGGATAGTGAGATTGAAGGCTGGGGGACATGGGCCACATGGAGGATGACAAAAGTAAAGCTGACATACTGAACAGATATTTCTGCTCAGTCTTTACTGAAGAAGAGGAGGGTAATGGGCCTGAAGGAAGTACAAGGGGTGGGAATAGCACAGAAATGGACACAAGTCCCTTTACACGGGAAAGGGGGTCCTAAAGAAACTGGAAGGAATAAGAGTTGATTAAGCAATGAGGTCAGATGGGGAGCACCCCAGGGTCCTAAAGGAACTAAGAGATGTGGTGGCTAAACCTCTGGCAATCCTGCTTAGCCAATCACTGGAAAGAGGGGAGGTACCCAAAGACTGGAGGACAGCAGTTGTAGTCCCCTTATACAAAAGCTGGAACAAAGAGGAAGCGGGAAACTACAAATCAGTCAGCCTGACCTCAGTAGTGGGGAAGATCATGGAAGCACTACTAAAGGGAAGATTGGTGGAACATCTGATTGCCAATGGACTACAGGACGAAAGGCAGTATGGTTTCACTGGGGGGAGGTCATGCCAGACCAGCCTCATTGAATTTTTCAACTGGGTGACAAGGGAGGTGGATCAGGGGAGGGCAGTGGACGTGGCCTATCTGGACTTCAGCAAGGCCTTTGACACTGTGCCACATAGAAGACTATTAAACAAACTGGGGAATATGGGAGTGGGCAGGGCAGTAGTGTGGTGAGCAGGTAATTGGCTGTGCAGCAGGACACAGAGGGTGGTGGTAAATGGCTGTCACTCCACAGAGGGAAGAGTGACCAGTGGGGTACCATAGGGATCAGTGCTGGGACCAGTCCTATTCAACATCTTCATCAGTGACATTGCGCAGGACCTAGAAGGCAGAATTTCCCTGTTCACTGACAACACGAATCTCTGTAACAGAGTGGACATGCCAGAGGGTGTAGGCAGAATGAGGAGGGACCTGAAGAAGCTTGAAGAATGGTCAAGGGTTTGGCAGTTGAAATTCAACACAAAGAAGTGCAAGATAATGCATATGGGGCACAAAAACCCTGGAACAACATATCAGTTGGGGGTGAGGATATAGCATGCACCAAGCAGGAAAGGGACCTTGGGGGTTATCATCTCTGATGACCTCAAGGTAGGGAAACAGTGCAACAAAGCAGCAGGTAATGCAAATAGGATGCTGGGATGCATAGGCAGGGGCATCAACAGCAGGAAAAGGGAGGTCATAATTCCATTAAACAAGACACTAGTGAGGCTCCATCTGGAGTACAGTGTACAGTTCTGGATACCTTACCTATGTAAGGACATAGACAGGGTAGAGAAAGTTCAGAGGAGGGCAACAGTGATGGTACAGGGATTGCATCACAAGTTCTATGAGGACAGGCTGAAGGACTTGAATATGCACTCCCTGGAGGAGAGGAGGGAGTGAGGGGATATGATAGAGACATACAAGTGCCTTATAGGGAGGACCAGGGTGCAGGAATACACAATTTTCCAGCGAAAAAGATGCTCCAGGACTAGAGGGCATGGGATGCAGTTGAAGGGAGGGCAATTCAGAAGGAATGTGAGGAAGACTTTCATCACAGAAAGGGTGGTGGACAAGTGGAACACCCTGCCAGAGGAAGTGGTGGGGGCTGAAACAATCACTGGATTTAAGAATGCATGGGATAGACATAAGGGAATTCTGGAGGTCAGGGGTAAGGGGCAACAGATTTCTAGAAAAATGTAAAGGGAGCTTACAAGCTCAAATGGGCAGATTGGGTGGGCCATAGGCCCTTATCTGCTGACAGTGTCTATGTATCTATGTATTGGTTGCCAGAGCAATTTATAGAGTGGATATTACTGTTATACAGTTCAGCTACACTTCCATTAGTGAATGGGGGGAATTTGGGTAAATCACCTCTGTTAAAAAGGGGTTAGACAAGGCTATCCACTTAGCCTATTACCTTATGTTTTAGGTTTAGACACACTTTTAAAGAAAAATCTGGGTTCACAGGATACTGAAGACCTACAGAAGCATGAGGACTCCATTTCATTGAAACTACAAGCTGATGCAGTGGACATCTGCCACTTTATAAAGAATGTAGAGTTTGGAGAGACAGCTTGCAATATCAAATAAGTTTCCAATGACACAAGGCTCAAAAGAAATTTGTTGTAAGAGTATAGACTTAAATAGTAACCCTGTTTATCAACATAGGAGTTGACGGGAGAATCACTACTTGGATTAGAAATTGGTTAACCACGAGAAAGCAGACTGTCATGGTGACGAGGATGTCATTCAGCATATGGTGAAGAGACAAGTGGGGTCCTCCAGGGCTATGTCCTGGAACTGGCTTTGTTTGTCCTGAACATCAGTGATCTTCACAAAGGAATTAATAGCTGGTTGGTTAAGTTTGCTGATGACATAAAGTTAGGAGGGCCTGTTACCCCACCAGAAAATATCGAAAGCTTAAATAGAGATTTACAAAAAATAGAGATATGGTCAGCAGAGAATGGTATGCCATTAAATGTGGCTAAATGCACAGTCATGCACATGGGGAAGGGTAATATGAAGCATGCCTATCATTTAAACTCAAATGCACTAAAAAAAGAGGAAAAGGAAAAAAGATTTCGATATTGTGGTAGATAACAACTTAGACTTTAGGGCTCATCGCACATCCTTGATACAGAAATCAAACTATATGATAAGAAATATTAAGAGAAGTTTCCTGAATGAACTGGCAAACTGCTTGATGCCATTGTATAGGTCATACATCAGGCCCCACCTCGATTATGGTTCTTCGTTATGGGCCTACACTTGAGGGGTGAGGTGGATCAGTTGAAGAGAGTGCAGTGCAGAGTTACTAAGATGATTGGAGCCCTACGGGGCACAGCTATGAAGATAGGCTGCAGCATTTAGGACTTTATAGCCTTGAACAGAGAATAATTAGGGGTAACTTATTAACCATGTATACAATTATGCAGGCTGATGAATTCATGGAAGAACTGGGTGTCAAATTCAGATTAAACCAGACTACCTATGGGCACACAAACTCCAGATTAAACTAGACACAGTAAAAAAAAAGGAAGATATAATTTCTTCCTTCTGTATAGGCAGATTATGGAACTGCCTACCAATTGATGTGGTAGCCAGTAGAACTTTAGAGATATTAACAAAAGAATTGACACAGTATTATTGAATGAATGGACTAGTTGGACCCGCTGATGTGGGTGAATGGTATTAATGGGCATATTGCCTTCTTCTGTTCATCTTCCAGTATAATAGTTTATAAAGGATGTAGGGTCTGGAGAGAGAGCGAGAGTGGTTACAATATTAAACACGTTTCCGATGACATCAGGCTCAAAAAAAAAAAATTATTATAAAAGTATTAGCTTAAATTATAGTTTCTAATAAAAAGCTGAACGCAGCTAGATTTACACCAGTTATGTTTTAACTTTATTGTTTTCTATTTTTTTTTTGCAACCTTTTAAAAATATTCCCTGTTGTTGGTCTACTAAATATTGCAGGTAATATAGTAGTTAGTTCACTGTGTCCTTGAAAATGTATCTGACTCTCCCCTGCTCACCTCATAAGTGTTGTTTATGACTCACACACAGTCTGTTGTCATGGTAAGCACTACAATATCATAAACATCAGCACTGTGAGGTTAACTGGGGAGAGGACATTTTTTTATACAGTTATTTTGGACAGACTACCAAGATGTGTTGGGAAGCTTGGAAAGGAACATTGAAAACTAAATGTTTTCTCTAGTAAACTGTACTAGCCAAAATGTAGTTTCGGCGAATGTATGTGATAAAGCACAGAGTTGATCTTTAAGGCTTGGGAAGTTAGTGGAGAACAGGCTGCAAGGGACTGCTGGAGTTAGCATGTATTCCCTCAGGAGCCTTTATGGTATTAATTTTAGGAATCAGTTTTGATGCAGTAGATATGGATCTTTTAAACTGAAAATAGAAATTAGAGGTAGATAAATCAAGAATTAATCAATGGAAGCATTGGCAATTATTGAAAGAAAGAGGGTCTATTTAATATAAACTTCACTGATACCAGGTAAGCCATGTATATCCCCATAGGAATTGGAAACACGGCCACCAAGTATATTTTTAGGCCTTTTGGGAAGTAGGCTTAACCCAGTAAAAAGAAATACCACCTACTGTACATGGCAAATGTAAGGGGGTGGGGTTAAATATGGTTCACCTAATTGCTTTTTTTTTAGCATATTTCTGAGTAGTAATGTGGGACTGGTGTTACAAAGTGCTCCAAAACTGTATAGTACTGCTTGGGTAAAAGAACATTTTTTACTTTATTTAAGTGTTTGAGAAAAAGGACGACTTTGGGGACCTAAACCACAGAGCAGAAAAACAGTATCTGATTTTCTCCACCAAACCTACTGAAAGTAAAGAAATGGGATGTTAAGCTACTTTTGATTAGGTACTTAATAGTTAAAGACAACAGCGGTACCTTGAAATTCTAGAAAAACAATTTCAAGCAGATTTTGCCTTTTCAGACTGTCTGATGCTTAAGCCCAACTAGTAGGCTGACAACAGAAAGTCTGCCAGAGTCTGCCAAAATCATGCATTTGGGGTAAAGGAACCCAGGGGAGGCATACATGATGGGGGAGATATAGTGATGGCAAAAAAAACAGGAGAGGGAACTGGGGGTAATCATATCAGATGACCTAAAGGTGGCAAGGCAATGTGCCAACGCTGTGGGAAAAGCCAGTGGGGTACTGTGGTACATAGTGAGTGGTATCAGCAGCAGAAGAAAAGAGGTGGTGATGCCTCTATGTAAATCATTTGTGAGACCTCATCTGGAGTATTGCATCCAGTTCTGGAGGCCACATCTGTGTAAAGACATAGACAGGGTGGACGCAGTTCGGAGAAGGGCAACAAAAATGGTGCAGGGCCTGCACCAAAAGTCATATGAAGAGAGATTGCAGGACCTCAGTTTGTACGCACTGGAGGAGGGGGAAGGATATGATAGAGATCTTCAAATATCTCAAGGGCATAAATAAGGTACAGAAAGGTAGCATCTTTCAGAACAAAAGATGTTCTAGAACAAGGGGTCATGACATGAGATTGGATGGTAAGGTTAGGAAGTATTTCTTCACAGAAAGGGTGGTGGATGCATGGAGTAGCCTTCCAGTGGAGGTGGTGGTGCAAATTCAGTAGGGGAATTCAAAAATGTGTGGAATTTGCATAGGGGTACCCTAGCGACAAGTAGGAGAACAAAGCCAGAGATCAAGTAGGTCTTTGGTTTTTGAAGCAGGTAGGGAAAATGAGCAGACTAAGTGGGCCTGGCAGTCCTTACCTGCCATCAGATTCTTTGTGTATGTATTACAGCAGATGTTAATTTGTCTGTGTCCCCTCCCATTTGGGGTAAACACAAATGAGAGCACCTGTTCAGTAAAGTAAAAAAAAAGAAAATACATAAGTCACAGCTGAAAGGCAGAATTTGAGAAGCGAAGCTTGAACTGATTGCTCTCACTTGTGCTTCCCATGTTGATCCAGCTCTAAGCACTGACTGCCAAAACTGCGTGCATGGATTTTTTGTATTTTCCCCCTCCCCCATAACCTGTGGTCAGGCTGATGAGGTCCCTCTCTGTGGGTGGGGGACAAACCCTGGCACCACCCACAGAGGAGGAACCACAGGGGCTGCCTGCAGAGTGGTGGCCATCTGGAAGGGGTAGAGCGAGAGGGGTTAAAAAGAGCTGAAGACAGCAGCTCCTACTTTCTTCTGCCTGGAAGGACACAGTGAGAAGAACCTGATATCCAACTTTCTTCCAGCATTGCTCCTTGAGGTAAGGCATAGGCTCCCAGATAGTATGGCACTGGTCTGAGTCAGAGACCTCATTGTTGGGAGAATAGTGCCAGAGGGGGACATTAGAGTCAGACTTAAGTACAGGTCAGCAGGCACTAAGCAGGTCCAGCTCACCAAGCCAGTTTAAGTGGAGCTGGTAGCATAGCTTGGATGCTAGATCAGAAGACTGTGCAGAGGATTTGGATGGCCAACTTGCCTGGGTTTGATTCCTACAACCTCCACTTGAATGCTGCCAGACTCTGAGCAAGGCATCTTGTTTTGGAAACCTGGTGGGAAAAGAGGGATCCGGCAAGTGATTTTGTATTAAAACTTAAATTGGACATGATAACCACAAAGGTTGTTATTTTGGATTGGAAAAGTAATTTGCTGAGTTGCTGTCTATCAGTGTGCCATTGTATCTTGGCACTGCAACAGTGTGGGATGTGGCACCACTGTAGGGTCAGGGCTCTCTCTACTGGATGCTGCCTCAAGTGGATTTTCGATGAGGTAGCAAAGGGCATTTTAATTAAACAAAAAATGAAAAATAAATAGAATAGTTAAATAGATAAATTACAAGGTCAGTACCTGTGTGGGCTCTGGGCCTAATCGCCTCCTCCATACCTCATGCGACATGGGGGATTGGGGTTGCAGGTCCGAGCGACTTACTGAGAGTGAGTGATGGTGAATCAAGTGGTCCACTGTGTTACAAGGTGGCTTCTGTGTCCTACCTGTGGTGGCAGGGTTTCAGGGACAGGGGACTGCAGGCCCACATGCACTTTCACCCCCCCCCATGTAGCAATCTTACATCTCTGCATTTGATTCCTGTGTGAACTGCAATCTTGGGATGCAGTGATAGCTGCACTGGTTGTTGTTAGGTTTAAATGAGTTTAGTCTTCGTGTGTGCAATGGGGGGGGGGATGCAGTCACGGGCATTGATCTCGGAGGCTGAGTCAGGCCACGTGGTGGTTGCCACTGGGCCCCCCCACACTCTACCAAACCATACTGACCATGGATATTCAGAGGAAACAGCTACAGGGAATTGTTTGCTGCTAGTCTGTGCCTTCATCAGAGTTGGTGGTTATTGGAGAGGGAATGCTATCTGAGACTTAGGCGTGCTCGATGGTAAATATGGAGGGCAGCAGTTAAGGGTCCTAGCACCCCAATTAGTAAACAGGATTTACCATGGCAGGGGGTGACTCAGCAGCAACCTAATTTTGCCTGCCCCATAGTTGCTTTAGCGAGGCAAGGGGAGAGCGGCTGGCAGTTGGGAGCAGGTGGAGGGGTGTTACTGGGTATGTGCTAATGATGCGGTTCTTCAATGACTGCTTCCCCTTAATGAAGGGCTTTGGGAGTGAGACACTGACTGCGCAGGTCTGGTCCAGGCCACAGAAATTCTGGAAGGGAAAGGGAACAGTGTTTAACCAGGAGTAGCACACTAAGCTGAAGCCTGTTTCCAGATGCGACCTGGGAGCACAAGGAAGTTAAGTGACTTGCTCAGGATCACACAGTATGCACCTAGGTAGCTGTGGGATTCAAACCCAGGTCTCTAGATCTGCAGGTTAGAGACTTAACCCATTGCACTATACTGCCTCACTATGGAGGAACAGGAAAAACATTGTCAGGAAATTAAAGGCCAGCACAGCAGGTGACAAAATTCCACTCCTAGGTAGAGCAGCCAGTTGACCCCTCCCCCCCACACGCTGGCATTTAGCTTTTCTGTTAACTGCTTTAGATAGGTAGTGAAGCTGAGAGATCATGATTTCATCACTCATTAAAATACCCATATTTTTCAAATACAGGTAAACACAGTTCTTTAATTTGAGACAATTGATTAGGACAAATTATAATTTTGTTTTTGCATAGAAACTGTTATATCTTGGCCAGTAAATTACGTTTGTTTTTTTAATTTTGCTGTTTTTGGGCCTGGCCCCCATGATCCTGCATTCAGTGGTCAGCTCCACCACCCTGCCTGCTGACTCCCTATGCCCAGGCTTGCCCTCCTGGGTGGGCCACCAGGGGGGCTCCCCCCCACAGTCACTATAGGCAAGTCCCGGCTTACCCCCCCCCCGGGACGGGGCCACGGGAGCGGGACCCCACCAACGGATGTTGGAGGCAGTGGAGACTGCAGCAGAGTGGGGGCATCATTCCTGGGGGCCGGCTTTTTTCGAAGGCTAGATCCCTGGGGGTGGGGACATGCAATGACATCTGGCAGCCGCCCCGTACACCTAGTGAGTGGTGACAAATGTAGCGGTACCCCCAGCCTCCGCTAGGGGTCCATAAAGTGCTGGACACTCTTTCCCTCATCCCCCCGGAGAAGGAGAGCAGTCTCTAGGATGCTCGATCCTTCTCCCACCAGCTGGCCCTCTGACTCCCGGGTCTGCTCCCGAACCTGGGTCATCGGTGTCACAAGCAGAAATCCAACTGCTACACTGGTGGGCCAGACAGTAAATTACATTTTTAAGCAAGTTACCTAGATGATGGTTCTGAAAGAATAGTTGTGAAAGTGGGCACGTGGTGTGAGGGGGAAAAGTCTTACACTGATGATACAGGGGTAGGACCGCTTTGCTGAGGATGACACCAGATAGGATCCTGCACAAGTAGGGTCTAGGGAGTGTTAAAAAAATATACATTAAAAAAAGAGAATTAGCTGGGTGCAGGGGAGAGCATTATTAGCAAGCTGGGCAGCTGTAGCAAGGCCCTCTCCCATGTGCCAGGGTTGGAAGTCAAATCTTTACCAATATGCTCTTTTGGGGGGGGCAGTAGTTTTGTCATTACAGCTTGAACAATGCCTAGCAAGAAAAAGACCACACCACGAGAACAGCAGCAATAGTGGCCCTGGATGTACAGCTATGAGCGATGTATAAGAAGAATGAGTGTAAATGGCTCGAAGCTTGCTTGGGGAGGACCAGCTCTCCTAGCAGGACCAACGTGTCGGTGTAACAGGGAGCTCCTGTTATTTAACCTGTAAATCATAAAACAATGTGCCAGTTCCTCCCTTTTCTCTCACCCTTTTCTGTCTTCTTGTTTTCTTTCTTCTTTTCTTTCCTTTTTTTCACGTCAGGGTGGCCAACCTGACAATCTCATTGCTTTTCTGTCCCCTGTTTTCTTATAAACTCCCCCTGCTTGCACATTAAGTGCTAAAAGCACTTCTCCTTGATCTCCCGAATTACAGATAATTATTAGCGCAAGTAGCACTGTACTGTAAAACTCCTGAGCGGGAGCAAATGGGAATAAGCGCATATCATGCTTTAGGTTTAGAAAAACCACTGGTGCCCCTGATTACTAAATGGTCCCGCAGCTGAGTGCGATCGAGTGCCAGACCCACAGCTGCATGTTGCAGCTCCTATTTCCAGAAAGCAGCTCTGGTGTCTGGAAATGTTCCCAGTCACAGTATGTGACCCAGGAGCATGTGTTAAATAATTAAATGAAATATGAAAATGAGTTTCTGCAGCCCCAGAGATGTTGTGACTGGGGCTGCCTGTAGAAATAAAGCTTATTTGGGAAAAAGGGCCAAATAAAAAGCCCCTACATGTTAAAGCATGGTAAAATATGGAAACTCCCCATTATGTAATGTCACAGCAAATGGGAATTCCCCCCAAAAGTGTGATGTAATCCCTAGGGTTGAAATAGGGCTCACCACTAGGGAAATGTGAAATAGTCTAGTGCTGACAGTGAGCAGGGAAGGACCTACTTGTAGAGTGTGCTGTTTTCACACCAGAATTGAGAAGTGTAAGAGGGGATTACTCTTAAGCTATCTTACCTGAAGTCAAGCTGCAGCCTCTGTTGACAGAAGCAGAGGGCTGAATTATTGTGTTGAATTAATCAACTGTTATTTTTATTTATCAAAAATAAATTGATAAACGCACTTGTCCATTTTTTATGCACTTTACCTTTGGTTGCTGTGTCTTTGTATCCTGCTCCATCACAGTCGGCAAAGAACAAATGGACAGCAAAGTAGCAGGCATTGCCCCCACTGAAGTGCCCAAGAAACCTTAGGATGGTAAGAGCAATACAGGGTTTCCCAGCTATTGGAAGAAGAGTTTAGGAATATGGGGATTAGAGCATTCAGTAGGGTTCCTCATGGGTTGCATTCACCAGCTGAGCCCAGGGAGGTATCCAATGAAGCAGAGGTGATCAGGAAAGGCACATTGAGCCGAGGTTCATTTCCAGGTGCAGCCCAGGGGAAGGGAACAGGGACACAAAATATATAGCATAGACACAGTTCACAGTTACAATAAAGTGCAATCAGAGAACACGAATTACAACAGGAGTAAGTGCAAAACAAGCAGTCAAGTAGGAGCAACAATATAAGACATTTCAACCACACTTACACCGGGTTAGGAGGCAAATGCAAGGCAAAATGCAAGGGGCGCAGCCAGATAGAGAGAAAAAAGGAGCAGGGGGAAGGAAAGAGTTTCAGCTAATACCTGAGGGAGCCAAGTGAGGCGGTGAAGCAGAGGAAAGAGGGGAATTAGTTCCGAAGTGCTGGAAATGATAGGAGAAGGCTACTTGCCCAGAAGGGGAGCAGGGATGAGGAATGGTGAACATGCAAAGATCCTTGGAGTGGAGGGAGCAGGAGGCAGAGGGGATGAGGGAGAGGAGTGATGATAGGTAAGAGGGAAGGGACCTAAACCAGTATTTGGTAATAAATAAGGCACGTGGTTCTGGAGATGGGAGAGTAGATGGAGAATGATTAAGGAGGAATAAAGTGGACAATGATGAGTATGAGAAGGAGAGTTTATAGTAAAGCAGCAGAAAGAGTTGCAGAAGGTATCTAGTCTAGCCAGGGAGGTGGAAGGAGTAGCACCATCGACCACGTCTGCATAGTCAAAGACTGGGAGCACCATTTTGGTGACAAGCTCATGGCAGACTTGTAGAGACAGACAATCTTTTTTCTGGTACAAGGCACCAAGTTTAGGGAAGAGCTGGGCATGGATGGCAATGTGAGCAGAGAAGTCAAGTTTGCTGTCTAGCCACACATTGAGGTACTTGAAGGACTGAACCACTTCTAGAAGGGTGCCATCCAAGGTAGAGAAGATAGATAGAGCTGGGAGTCTGGCCAATTTCTGGCTGGTGCCAAAGGTCATGGAAACATTTTTTTGTGTTGATCCGAAGCTGGTTTGATTGGAACCAGCACAGAACATGGCGAAAGCCTTGCCGGAGCAGACCTTTCATGGCTGTAGTTGAGGGACCAGAGCTATAGATGACTGTGCCATCTGCATACATGTGGATATGAAAGTTGGCACAAGCCAAAGGGAGGTCATTAAGGAAGATGGAAAACAGGATTGGCCCGTAGATAGAGCCCTGTGGGACACCTGCCTGGATGGGAAGTGGAAGTGACAGGGCGCTACCAACCAGTCCTGACTGCAGATGGCCCAATAGGTAAGAACAGTACCAGTTGACAGCAGGAGCTGAGAGACCAGTAGACTTTGCTTATCCAGGAGGGGTGGGTGGTACTCTAGGCCAAGACCTTGGCCAAATCAATAAAAATGACAACTGTGTTGTGCCCCGATCCATCCCTGAGAAGATACAATCATTTATAAGAAACATGCAGAAGATGGTGGAGTGGTGCTTTCGGAAGCTAGACTGCAACAGGGACAGAAAATCGGTGGAGGATATGAAATCAGATAGTCTAGTGTGGACATGCTTCTCTTGCAGCTTAGCAAGGGAAGGGGGGAGGGAGATTGACCATAGTTACCAGGGGAGGAAGTGTCTCCCCCCCACCCGTGGAGTAGAAAAACTTTGACAAACTTCCAGGACTGATGGACAACACTGAGGGAGAAGGAGAGGTTGAGTAGGTGAGTCAGAGGAGATGCTATGGCAGGAGTGGCGATATGGTGTACTTTAGAATTCATCCCACTAAGGCTGGATTTGCACAGGCTGAGGGAGTAAAGAGCAGTCAGGGTTTCCTGGGTAGTAATGGGGGGAAGAGAAAACCCTGGGAGTGGAGTGGGAATATGAGGTGGAGTGATGGAGGCTGGAAGGTGTGTAGAGGAGAGAACACAAGTGGTGAAGAGCTCATTAACATGAGCAACAACAGAGGAGGGGTCAGACACAGGTAAACTATTTACCAGAAGGACCAGAGGGACGGACTTGGTGGGAGGGTCAAAGCAGGAGTGAACTGCTTTCCAGAACCCTGAAGGAGTGTTAAGGTTGTTCTGAAGATTGACCTTGAAATATTGTGATTTTGCAGCCTGGACAGTCTTTGTACAGGAGTTCCCGATAGTCCTGTATAAGAGGATGTTAGGAAGGGGGTGAGATCATTTTAAACTTGTCCAGGTGAGATCACAAGACCTGCACTGGTCAGCGACTCAGGGGTAATTCAGGGGTGATGGTGAGTTTTGACCCTGGATTTTCTGATCAGGGCATGCTTGTCCCAGACAGAGGAGAATCTGGAGTGAAACAGGGAGAGGGCAATGTTGATATCAGTGGCAGAGAATATGGCTGTACAATCTGCAGTAGCAAGATCACTCAAGAGAGCAAAGGTGTTGAGTGACTGAAGGGACCTGGTCCAAATGTATTTAGGGGAGCAAGGAGGACACTGGATCTTCACAGAATGTCATGCAGTGATCACGGAACACATCTGGTAAGACTCCTGCTGCAACAATATGGTGGGAGTTGGAGGAGAGAACCCAGACTAGGAGGGAATGATTGTGTGAATGGTGGTTGAGCTGGGTGGGTTCAGTGATAATCTGCAAGAGATTAATGGATTCGACCTTGTGGGTGATCGGCCTGGATGCCGGGGAGAGCCAATTGACATTGAAATCCTCTAGCAGAATGAGTTCACCAGCGGAGGAATGAAAGGTGATGAAAGAGAATCAACCAGGGGGGAGGAGGAGTATATTCTTGGTGAGGCATAGAAAACCCCAATGAAAATTGTCACAGAGGAGGGGAGTGGTAGCCTGAAGAGGCGTTCATGGGAGGAAGATGCAACCTGTCTGAAAGCCATGGCACAAGAGAGGTTCTGATGGGCATAGATGGCAACACCACCCCCATTTTTTCCTCTGTCCTGCTTGAGGAGATGATAGTCAGGAAGGGACAGGTTAAAGTCTGGGATCCTGAAAGAGAGACAGGACTCAGAGAGACAGAGGATGTCGGGGAGAATGTTGTGAAATCCAGACAAACAGAAGATCAAGTTTTGGAACAAGGCTGTGAGCATTGAGGTGAAATATGCTTAGACTTTTAGCAGCTGGGGAGGCAGAGAAGGAGGGAGGGAGGGTCCGGGTTTGGACTCCATGTCACCAGACAAGAGAAGGAGTAGGAACATTAGCAGGAGGATAAAGTGGGATTTCTGCCCCTTAGAATGGGGGTGGGGGATGGGGAAAGGAGAGGAGTGTGCGGGGGGGCTCCAGGTTAATGGAGGGGAAGAGAGAAACCAGGATGGATAGCAAGGGAGGAGGATAAAGGGGAAGAAAGACAGATGGATAGGTGGAGGGGAAGGTGGAATAGGGGAGGAGGAGGAGGGGTAGGAGCAGGGGAAGAAGGGGGGTGGGATAAATTAAAGGAGGGTAAAGTACATTGTGATCAAGAGGTGAGATGCATTATCCATCAGTTGTACAGTATGGTAGCTGATAGTATAAATGAATGTTTGGTCAAAACACAAAATTGCGGTCAGACAATGACAGGACTAGGCTATAACTAGAATTTGGGATAACAACTGGTAGGTGGGCTGTGACACAGATGTACACAACACGTTACTGGTTAAGCTAAACAAGTGCAAATAACTTGGAGAAGCACTGATGAATGTACTTAGCACTTAGCACAGACAACTATAAGATCAAAAAATGAAAAACTTGATGAACAGATAATGCAGAAAGTGAATGTGCCCAGACAGGGTATTTCTGTGAGTCTGCAAAAATGGCAAAAATTGAACTAAAGGCAGCAAGCAATGGTAAGGAGGACTGGCTAACTGACTAGCAAATAAACAAACAATAAGAATAGGCAGGTTGTCACTGAAGGTTAATGCAGTAAGCAATAAGACTAGGCAGGTTGACACTTCAGCCTCCCCTTTTTTTTCCCTAAAGTCAATTTGGTTTTTGTACTGATTTATTTTTCATTTTCACCATATGTCTCCATTTCTGTCTCCTTCTCACACATTTGTCACCTTTCAGCCTTCTTACAAGGCCCTGTTAATCAGTCTCTACCTGGGAACTTCCCCAGCTCTTTCTCTCCCATTACGTTTTATCTTTCCCATCATCACCTTTGTTTCACAGATTCTCTTAATCTTACCATTTATCACTTCTTCTCCCTTAGCCTCCCCCTTCTTCTTTCTCCACATATATATCTCTCTCATTTTACCTCTCCTCTACACTAACTTGTTTTTTTTCTCTTTTAGATATTTCCTGAAGAAGACCTAAGGTCGAAATGTAGATTTTTAACTCTATTTTCTATTTTCAGCGTGCATTTAATATAACCATTTTGTTTTGCTACTAGACTAGAAGCTGCATTAACTAAGAGTTGGAAGACTTTTTCCCCTACCCAGGGGCCATCAGGTCTGACACCGTTACCTCAAAGGATGTCAAATAGGAGGAGCAGCTGGACTATGGTCGGCTTGAGGAGGGAGGGGGTGGTGAGATCAGGAAGGCTGGGGGTGTGTGGTCACAGGCACATTCCTCAAACACAACTGGTACCACTGTAGAATTTCTGCGCCAGTCTGGTGGTGCAGGACAGCCAAGAGGAAGCACCCGTGGTAGTGGCTGGGGAGGAAATGGGAGCCCTCTTAAGTGAAGGTCCCAAGGAGGGTGAAAGGGGGACCCCAGAGAAGGAGAAAGCAAATTCTGGTAGGGGAGTCTATTATCAGGTGGATAGAGTTGGGAATAGGAAAGGGGGCAAAGAGGGAGGTCAGGTGCCTGCTAGGCACCACGGCCACGAGGGATGGGGAGCGAATACTAAGGATTGCTAGGTCAGTAGGAAAGGAAGGGGAGCTGGATGTCTTTGTCCACTTGGGGATAAATGACCTGGCTAGGAATGGGGCAACAACAGTGCAGGAGGAGTTTAGAGAGCTGGGAAAAAGGCTTTAAACAAGTAGCATGCTCTGTAGCTTTTGCAGAGGTACTACCCGTCTACGACAGGGGGAAGGAGAGAGAGCTCTGCATCAAGGCTCTTAACTCATGTTTGAAGGCCTGGTGCAGAGAGAAAGGGTATGGCTACATTGGGAACTGGCAGTCCACCAGGAAGGAGGACATCTTATACAAAGGTGATGGCCTGCATTCATCTAGAAGGGGAACCACAGTTCTCAGTGGAAGGTTTAAACTTTTTTTGATGAACGTTTAAACTTGCCAGGGGTGAGGTGGAAGAAAAAGGGGAAGCAGAAACTGCCCCCCAAAGGCTGAGATGGAGTGTATAGAGATTCCAGGGGAAGATAGTTCCACAGTGGATAAAGTAAACAAAATAAGTAGGGGGTTAGAAAAAGAGGAAGGGGGTACTAAGCAGGTAGTTGAAAAAAGGGAGAAAGGGGGCATAAAAGGAAAAAGTGGGAGGTGACAAGCAAGGTGCAAATAAAATCTGGAAGGCCATGTGTGTTAATGCTCGGAGTCTGGAAAATATGATCTCAGACCTAGAGGCCATCATGGCGGGGGATGACCTGGAAATCTTTGCCATTACTGAGTCATGGTGCACTGAAAACCATGGGACATGGTCATGCCAGGGTACACATTATTCAGAAGGGATAGGGTAAGAAGGAAAGGAGGGGGAGTGTTGCTTTATGTGAAGGACAGTATAAAAGCAATGGAAATACAGGGAACTCAAGGAGGGGCAGAGATGTTGTGGGTTACCCTTGAGTAAGGAAAATGAGCCAATATTCAGACAGGTATGACCTACAGATCTCTTGTACAAAGGGAAGACTTAGATAAGGCAATGTTAGAAGAAATGAGCAAAATAGCAGAAAAGGGGGAGGTGTTACAGGTAGGGGACTTCAGTCTGCCAGATATAGATTGGAGCCTCCCTGCTGCAGTGCCAGCCAGAAGCAGAGACATCCTGGACTCCCTGCAGGGGGCATTCCTCAGGCAGTTAGTCAGTCAGTGAACTCAATCATGATGAGGCAGTACTAGACCTGGTGCTTACTAACAGGGACAGTGTTGCAGACGGCAGGGTGGGGAGCCATCTGGGGACCAGTGATCATCGTACAGTGTAGTTCAACCTTAGAACAACTGCAGAATCCAACAACACAAAGGCGAGGTCCTGGACTTCAGAAAGACTTATTTTACTAAGATGTGTGAATACCTCATGAACAAACTCACAGGGAATGATGACCTGGGGGAGTGGAAAAAAAGTGGGCCAGACTAAAAGAGGGCATAGTGAAAGCAACAAACCTCTGTATTAAGCAAGTAAGCAAAAGTAAAAGTAAGAGCAGACCACTATGGGTCTCAAAAGAGGTAGCAGAAAGGGTAAAGGCTAAAAGAGTAGCATTCAGAAGGTACAAGAAGACCCAGAGAGAATAAGATTTATATTATTTAAAATTTGGTAACTGGGAAAGGCACACTGAACCGAAGCTCATTTCCAGGTGCGGCCCGGGGGAAAGGGAGATAATACAGACAATTGGTATACAAGGGGTAGACAATGATATGGAAGTGTATCAGGGAAAACAGAGACAAGCAAGCAAAGTGTTAAGGAGAGCAAAAGTGCAAACTGAGAAAAAAAAGCTGAGGGAGTATCAAAAGGGGACAAGACATTTTTTAGGTATGTTAGCGAAAAAGGAAGACAAAGGGAGGGATTGTGCAATTAAAGGGGGAGGGAGGACTTATGGAGGAGGATCAAGAAAAGGCAAACATCTTGAACAAATACTTCTGCTCAGTTTTTACAGCAGAAGGGGAATGGGAGGGACCATAAAAAGGCACCAGAAACTTTGAGGGGAAGGAAATAGGCAGTAATCCATTTTCGGTGGGGAGAGTCTGGAAAGCACCTGACAATCTGAAAGTAAACAAAGCTATGGGGCCAGACAGGATACATCCAAGGGTGCTGAGGGAACTTAGGGAGGTACTAGCTACACCTCTGACAGACCTTTTTAACAGATCACTGAAGACTGGTGTGGTCCCAGAGGACTGGAGAAGGGCGGATGTAGTCCACCTTCAAAAAAGTGGTAGCAAGAAAGAGGCAAGCAATTATAGGCCTGTTAGCCTGACATTGGTGGTGGGTAAGTTAATGGGAACACTATTAAAGGAAAGGATTGTGGAATATCTTTTACACAACGGATTGCAGGACCCTAAGCAGCATGGTTTCACAGAGGGAAGGTCATGCCAAACTAATCCGATAAACTTCCTTGATTGAGTGACCAAGGAGTTAGATCAGGGAGGAGCGGTGGATGTGGCTTACCTGGATTTCAGCAAGGCTTTCAAAATCATTCCACACAGGAGACTAGTAAGGAAGTTGGGTAACTTGGGGGTAGATAATGAGTTGGTAACCTGGATAAGAAACTGGTTAGCAGAAAAGACATAGAGGGTAGTGGTAAATGGAGTGTGCTCCAAGGAAGAAAGGGTGACCAGTGGAGTACCTCAGGGATCAGTGTTGGGAACGGTGCTGTTCAATATCTTTATAAGTGACACAGTGGGAGAACTGGAAGGGAAGGTCTGCCTCTTTTCAGATGACACTAAGATCAGTAACAGTGTGGACATACCTGGGGTGGATGGATAGAATGTGCAGGGATCTAAAGAGACTGGGACAGTGGTCAAGGGTGTGGTAGCTGGGTTTCAATGCAAGAAAGTGCAAACTATTGCATCTAGGCCATAATAACCCAGGAGCAGAGTACAAGACGGGTGGAGTGATATTGACAAAGACCTAACAGGAAAGAGACCTAGGGGTAATTATATCGGATGACCTACAGGTGGCCAGTCAGTGTTATAAGGCAGTATGAAAGGCTAGTGGGATGCTGGGCTGCATAGATACAGGTATTTTTATTTTATTTATTTATTTATTTATTCATTCTAGGATTACAAGTACCTTTGATCAAAGGGCAGCTCATTTACAATAGTTTCACATCAGCAGGGAGGGATAACAAGCAGATAAAGGGTAAACAGACAAGTTACAAAAAACATTTAAACAACTGTTATCATCTTTGAAAACACAGATACATAAAAATACTTTATCAGCAACTGTTATTATCATTAATATACATCACTAGTTAACAGCAATGTAGTAAAGAGAAGTAGAGAAGAAATTATGGGAGGAACAGAGGGGAGTTTATTGTCCAAGGAAGAGAGGAAGCAGTCGAAGGCATTGTCAGGGTTGCAGCTTAGGATAGGAAAGGGAACAAAAGGAGGGGGGGAGAAGAAGGGAGATAGGCAGAGGAAGGTGTAGGGGCTAAACAGGAGGGGGTTGAAAGATGGGAGTAGCACAGAAGGGGAGATACAGGAAATATGGGACCTGGAAGTTAGGTGAAGCAACCACAGGAGTTTTCAGTTAGGAGGTGATGCTGGAGCTTGTGTATAAACTCTCCGAGTTTAGTAAGGTTAGCCAGTTCCCTGTGGAGTCCATTGAACCAGGAAGGTGCCCTGATACAAAAGGAGCATTGGAATTGAGTAATCCACCACCTCGGGACTAGTAAGAGTTCAGTAGATGAGATGTGCATGTGTTGGATCTTGAGAGATTTGAGAAGTAGGCATCCCACTCCTGGTGGCATGAGCCCAAGGAGTATCTTTTTGGTAAGAAAGCAAGTTTGGTATTTAATTCTCCCATTTAAGTTGAACCATCCAGCCTGACCATAGAGTTCACAACTGGGAATGAGGTGGGAGGCATCTATTTGGAGTCTACAGGCCTTGTTCGGGGCAACAGTGAGCCTTTTGAGTGCAGTAGTGGAAGCTGTTCCATATATGACTAGGCCGTAGTCGATAATAGATATCGCCAAGCTGTGAACAGCCAGTTTGAGAGCTTCAGGGGTTAGATACTTTCTGTGTCGATAGAGAAGCCCAGTCCTAGTGTTGATGGCTCTGGCAACATTCTTGATGTGGGGTGCATAGGTGAGGTGACTGTCAAGGGTAACCCCAAGGTACTTGAAGTGCTATATTTGTTTGAGGGGGGGCTCCTTGGATATTTCTGATAGTATCCTTGTAATGCTTTTGTTGTAGACCCTGCACCATTTTGGTAGCCTTCCTCTGGATCACCTTCAGTCCAGCGTCTCCAGCAGGAAGAGAGTGGTAGTTCTGCCCCTATATAACTCATTGGTAAGGCTACACCTTGAGTACCGTGTACATTTCTGGAGACCAGGGGCTCAATTTTCAAAGCCCTGAGAATACTGCAAGCCCCTGGTGCACTGATCATTAGGCACATGGGGCTTGCAGCATTCTTCTGAGTGCCAAATGCCACAAGTTAGACTAGCATTTCCCTGGTCTAACTTGTGCCATTTGGAGGACCCTTTTTACAGGGCTTGCACCAAATCTTTGGTGCATGCTTCCATAAATCAAGTTAACTGTAACAACTGCACCCAATATACTAAAATTGAGTGTAATTGTGTCAAAGGAGTTTGGCACAGGTGCACAAAAAAAGGGTGTGGTGCCGGGCTTGATGAAAGCCCTGCATCACCCTTTGAAAATCAAGTACCACATCTCAGAAAGGACATAGAGTGGAGGCAATCCAGAGGAGGGCTACTAAAATGGTGCAGTGTCTGCAACAAAAGCCCTACAAGGAAAGGCTAAAGGAGCTAAATATATACACCCGGGGGGGGGGTTATGTTAGAAACCTTTAAATATCTTAGGGGGTTAATAAGGTGCAGAAGAGTATCTTTTGGAAAAAAGGGTGCTCCATAACAAGAGGACATGATATGAAGCTGGAGGGGGAGTAAATTCAGGAGGGATGTAAGGAAGTTCTTTTTCACAGAAAGGGTTGTGGATACCTGGAATAGCCTTCTAGAGGAGGTAGTGGGGGAGAAAACAGTAATTGGGTTGAAGAATGCCTGGAAGCGGCTCAAGGGAATTGTGGGGTATAGTAGAGTGGAGAAGTGACTGTGACGTGGATTCAGCAGGGTCTGGGGGAAAAAAACTCAACAGATTTTATTTAGTAATTCAGTGTCAGTTAATATTAAATAAGTCCTGAAACAACATTTTTTGTTAGTTTCTAGATGTAAAATAATGAAATCTATTCAGTGTAACCCCACTACGAAGGGCTTACCTATTTGCCGGGGAGGCTGTCCCAGACCCCATTTCCCCCGCTGATTCCCTGGATACTCAGTTGCTCTTTAAGTCTCCGTCCGGCTCCTGGAGTGGTTTGCTGTTGAAATTGGGGCCGGAGGAGTCAAACCACAGAGCTGCCATGCTCTGTTTGATTTTTTTAGGAAGGCTGGCAGTCTGCAGATGCGTACTTGCACACTGGGGTTTTGGCCATTTTCCGTGGCCGAACTGAACACCCCTCCAGTGTCCTGGTCCCTTTCTTTAGCTGATTGGGGACTGGAGACCTGGAGACAGCACAGGAGGACAGGCCATACAGTTTAAAATAGTGCCTGGGAGCTCTGCTACAGTGGGGATTTTTGAATAGTAATGGTTGGCTCATGCATATTAATGAGCAGGGTCCCTGCAGCAGGGGGACTGTGCACATCGAAGGCAGTGGCCAGAAGAGAGAGAGAGGGGTCTATGAATGTGAAAGTACAGTCGATTTGTTCCTGGCAATGGCAGTTACAAGCCTGGGAGGGTATGCCGTCCGCACATTGACACTGCCACTGCGAAGACCATCACAGCAACAGAATCTGATGAAAAGCGTTCGGTCACTGTGTTGGTCCCTGCAGACGCTGGTGGTACATCTCCCAGTGTTTCACCCCCTCCCTGAGACAACTCCGACTTGGAGTTGTATAAATAGAGACCAGAGGGTGTGGGGGCAGCTCCCCCCCACATGGGGGGTTCAGGAGTGCAGCCCCCCGACTAAAACACATTGGCATCCCCGACAGTACAATGCCAACACTCGGCATTGTGTCTGTCGCTGTCGGGGATGTTGGTGTTGGGGATGTCGCAGCACTACAGTTAAACTGCCTAGGAGGAAAATACTGGTTAAGACTGAGAAGTGTGGGTGCCAAAGAACATTAAACTTGAGACTGCCATGAACATTTTATGGGACTGAATGACAGCAGCCATGTTATGATACTCTGACCCCAAATGGACAGCCAATCAGCTGTCTAGTTGCCCAAAACTGTTTATGAGGGCTCATGGGAGGAGGTATGAACTAATTTCAGGTGCCAAGAGACCCTTGTCAATCAATAATCAAAGAGGGTTAATGATTATCAATATCTGTGATTGATGACTGGGATCAGCCAATCAGAGGACAGGATTTTGGGGGGAAATCACAGGGGTTTTGGGCAGTTTGGGCAGGCTGATCTGGGCTCTGATCGAGTGAAGAAGGGCTCAGTGCTTCGTGGTGAAAAAATCTAAAGGCATTTGACAGGACTTAATTGGAGTATTGCTGAAGACTGAAGGTGAAGGGTTTTTGTGGTCTACGGGAACTGTGCATCTTCACTAAGCATTCCAGGCATCTGGTGGAAAGTGCTGTTTTTTGTGTGGAGACTCATTTGTTGCAGTGATCCTGCATCAGTTGGGACTGAGAGGAAACCCTGAGCTGAGAAAGAGCTTTTATTGGGACTGTGTGTGAGCCAGAGTTAAAGGTGAATGCTGTTTTGAGTCTGAGAAACTGGGCGAGAAAAAATGTGAGCAGATGTCCTATGCTTCAAGGACCTGCGGCTGCTGCCGAAATCCCGCTGTGGAAAGGAACTGTTAATCTGGAGTTTGGAGTCTGTTGCCCAAAGGCACTGAAAAGTGGAAAAGTTTGAGAAACTATCTGGCTACACACCAGAGCTGCATTCCCGTCTGAAAGAAAGGTGGAACCAGGGTATTCCCAGTTGCCACTCAGAGCCAGGTGGGGAACTCGCTAACCCTTATCGAATGGAGTCTACTGGCTGCAGGGGGTCACTGGTGCATGCTGGGGTGCTAGGGCACTCTGACCTGTGAGGGAGATGGGCTGTGGAGCCACCACTTCTATGTCTGGGTTCTCTGTGGTTTGGTGGGCCTTGCAGTTGAGCTCTGCAATGGGCCTAAATAGGCTGAAGGGGACAAACTGCAAGACCACCAAGCAAGGTGACAAGCGGCCATCTACTTCTGCTGCCTAGTTGTTCCTGCCCTCTTTGAACGGAAACTGTAGATTTTGAACTGATGGAACCCCCCCCCCCCCAATTCTGCTCCAGAGATTGCTCAGCCCTCTGGAACTGTAAGTAACTCAGGGCTTGCCCTGACCAAGGGAACTGGGGAAAGTTTTTTTGCAAACAAAGGTTTAACATTAACTTTAAAACTTCATCCTTTAAATATTCTTCAAAGGCCTCAATGCCGGCCAGCTCTTGGCAACAACCAGACCTGCACCATCACAGGGTACCCTTATAGACTGAACTGGGTGTTTCACTGGTACCAGTGGGGGGTGGCATTGGAGTGTCTTGGCCTACTGGCACTGTTATTGTTAACTATTCTAACTCTTTTTTTCTCTTCACAGCTTTCCTGTTCCAGGTACCACTCCACTCCCCTAGCTCTCCACCAAAATAAAACTGTGTTTTGTTTGTTGCATTTGCTGCGTGGACGGTATTTTGTAAATGCTAACTGTCAGGTATATGTGGTGTATGGTATTGGGGAACAACTTGGTGTCCAGTGTGTGGGGTGGTTGGAAGGGGCCGTGGTAGGTACAACATCCCAGGGGGTTGTACCAAGCAGACACCTGGCCCACTATCAACCTACTCTGGATGAAGGTACCAAGCTATTTTACTATTACTTTGGGATAGAACCCTGAATCACCACTGTAGGTTGACCCAGGCCTGTTAACCTGTGTGGTAGTCAACAGGCAGAGATAGTAGCCATCTGGCACACGGCACCTGGGATACTTTAACAACTACTTGAAGTGCTTCCTCTCCCTTCCTTGTCTACAATTGGTACAAGAAAAAAATAAACAGGTAACTAGGGTGTTTAGTCAAGCTCTAGTAAAAAAAAGTTTATTTTGTTCAAAATGTCTACAAATCACATATTAAAAGCATGCCAATATGTTTTTGCCATATCAAACGATAGTTTGTAATACACACCTTTGTTTTAATCTGGCTGTAATGTTTTTGTTTATTTGAAGGTACTTTAACTTCATATTTGTGTCACCTGTTTTATCAGCTTGTTTTTCGAAATGTTAGTCAAGTTGTTTTGCAGTGTTAGCATGTGGGTATGTAGGTAGTAGATTAACAAGTATAGGACCACTTTCACCAAGTTGCTTGGAAACGCACTGAAGTTTATAATCAGTAGAGACATCCAAAATCCTCAGATGTTTCAAAGTATTTGTACAAGGAAAAAACAACCCTGTTAGTCCAACAACATTGTAGTGCAATCCATTTAGGCGAATGGGACAATTTGCACCTTTACTCCCATCTATTGTTTTAGTCACTGTGCCAACCAAACATTTTCTGCATCCCTCCAATCGTTTCACTTTGCCACTGATATCCGAAGCTTGGCTGGAGGAGTTACAACTAGAAAAGGATTTAAATATCTGAAATCAATTCCAGGTCAGGCTAATCTTTTGAAATAAACTTTAGTCACATCACAACATTTTTGGAAGACAGTAGTGAGAAGAGGAAGATGTTTGGCTGAGTTCTTATATAATTATAATAATTATTGCCGTCGGTTTGCAAGGTTAGCAGTACATGTATTGGTGTCCCTGTCTCTAGAAGCGGAGAATTGAATGTAGTTTTATGTGCTGTAACTTTTAAAACCAAGCACTGGTAATGAAATCAGATGAAACATTGCTTTAAAAAGGAAAGAGCCCCCCCCATCCCCTATGTGTGCATAAAAGTTTACCTGTAGTCCCTTCCTAATGGGGAAAATCTGAAAGGAACCGAGTTTAAAAAAAAGCCAACTGTACCTTTGCATCACCAAACCCCATGATGAGTTGCATAACTGGGGTCATGACCTGCAAGATGGCTCTGACCAGTTTTTTCAAACTTCGTTTAACTGACTTTTGGAACCAAATTAAAGTTGAAATCTGGCTGCTTTTGAAATGAACAGAGAACAACATTGAGGGATTAAAGAGCAGATGTTTACTTCTAACAAATAGACAACTGATTGTTTAATTTATTGTATTTTGGTGTGTTGGTAATTACTTTATACTTTTATAATAAAATATTTGTTTGGGCAGTGAAACAAGTGAGTTTTTACCTTTGCTTTTCACACTTCTAGTAAAAAAGAATTCAGTGGAATCTTGGTATTGCAGTGTCAGAAACTGTCAGGTACTTAAGAGTCCAATGTATTTCAATGAGAAACTAAATATATTATTCTATCTTTTTCAAAAGAAACATGTACTTCTTTCAGCAACCAAACTTTGACTTTTATATGTTTGCACTGTTGTGACCCTTCTGTATGATTTAACATAGAAACATTGAATCTGATGGCAGATAAGGACTGCTTGGCCTACCTAGTCTGCCAATTTCCCTACCTATATAAACTCCAGATCCTAGTTAACCTGCAGCCTACTTCCTCCTACCCCCTCACTAGAATTGCCTTATGCCTACAATTTTAAAACAATAACTGGCTTCTCTTTTTTTCTCCCCAAGTAAAATCTGGCACAAAGAAAATGTCACCTGCTAAATTATAACAAAAGATCACAGGTTATCAAAAAATCACATATTTCTATTAAATATATATTATTTGATGATATAAGGTGTTATTTCTGTATAAAAATCTGAAACAGGTATGCAGTTTCCCATTGTGCTGCACTGTTTCCATGCCAACCAGCTCAAAGTTAACACTAAAAAGACTGTCCATGATCTTTGGCACTGGCCGGAAACTTTCAAGGCACTCACATAGTCTTCTCCCCCCACTGGATGGCACCTAACTGGAGGTCGTCCCTGCCTTCAAATACCTTGGTGTGTGGCTATAGTAAATTAGTAAATTAGATCTCTCTGCCCATATTGACACCATACATTCCAAACTTCGCTCCAAGTTCGGTGTCCTATATCCTAGTATATCCTTACTCTCTACACTCAAGGGATACCCGCACCTTCTCTATTCCTCACCCTCACTCATGTACCAGTTAAGCTGCTTTCTCACATCAGCTTCCCACCCTTTGGAACATACTCCCCCTCCCCTTCATCTATCCCCCTCTCTACAAACACTCAATGTATATGTTCAGACCATTTGTGTGTACCTACTGACTATGTGATGCTTCTGTTTCCCTGACTCTGTGTAACTGCCTAAAGTGTATCATGTTGTCCTATGTATTGCACTCGTAATTCCTTGTACTGTCCTGGGTCTACCTAAAAATAGGCAAATGTCTTGTCTAGTGTACTCACCTGGTTAACAAAAGCTAAATAAATAAATAAAAATGCATACTAAGGCTCTCTCCTCCCCCTCCATGTACTGTCACACCCAGCCTGATTGCTCTGTTCCCTTCCTCACCACTGCATCCAGTCTCTCCCTTGCAAAAGACTCCACTTTCCTGGCATTCTCTGAACTCCTGGCCCTCAGTCTGCTCTCTCTTTAGTGTTAAACTCTAATGCTGCACTGTGACCTGTACCATTACTGTACTTGTATCCTTCTGTAACTAATTCTGGGTCGCCCCTGAAAAAGGGACCTTCGGGGCTCAGTGGGCCTACCCGGTTACCAAAATTGAATAAATAAATAAATAAAATTGAATAAATAAATAAAACTCACCCAATCTCACCTGCTAGAATTTGTACTGCATACTCTTGTACAGTGTCAGCATCTTAGCTCATTTGCAACCCTTGTATATCTGCTGGTCTATATTGTTGTCTATATTGTTGCTCTTTTTTTCCTTTTACCATCTCCTCACTGGATGCCCCCCCCAGCTCAGACTACCAAGCCCTGTTACCCTGACATCCACTGGCACCTACCTGCCAATCAATATCCCCAGGGCCTGCCCCCGGCGGGGTCCCCCTAATCCCTGCCAGCTTGTTGTTTTTGCACTTGTAGCTGCCCTTATTGCACTTCTGATGATTGCAATTGCCTGTATGCCTGCTCCCATTCCACCATCCCCCCAGTCACACATAAAAATGAGTCTTGGCTCAGTGTGCCTTTCCTGGTTACCAAATTTTTAAATAAGTAAGTAATAATAAATAAATAAATAGATCTTTTGCAGTTTGGGGCACACAAACATTCTGACCATCCCTGGGTGTCTAAATCATGGGTAAGCACATCAGCAACTCTAATTGCAGGGCTATGATGAGCCCTTCCCTTTAAGTGATTAAGTGTATGTATGCTTGGCCAGAGATTTTGAAACTAAATATTGAAAGTGAATCAGATGAAAGCAGAGAAACCCCTCCTCATCTCATGCTGTATCATTTTGGACAAACGCAAGTCTGCTAGCCAAACTGTCAACTAGTTTGGCAATACATTGCAAAGAAATTGCAGACTTTTTTGCTGAGAATGGTGAAAATTGCAGATTGTTGCAATACAATTGAGGGTGAAATTTTCCAGTGGCCCTGATAATAAATACTTGTGCATCTGACTAGACTCCAATCTAAAATATAATACCCATATTAAATACACTGTTGACAAAGCTAAGGCTCTGAATCAGATGGCTGTATAAAAAACAGTGATGGTTTCATTTGGATGTGTGCCTCCATATTGTAAATACCATCATATTGCCAATATTGGACTACATAAACTTTCTTTACAGAAACACAGCAGATATACATCTAGGCCCCTATATTTAAAGGAGATGCGCGGCGCAACCCGGTGAAAAGGGAGATGCACCATGCAACTCCAACAATGTGCCACAGCGTGATATTCAGTGTGGGGAGATGGGCCACCCAAAAGCAAATGGGCCATGGCCCAAACATAATGTATGCAGCCAAAGTAGAGGGGGCATTCCCATGAATATGCCGCGCATTGGCATATTCAATGGGGATATGCCCCACAATGGTCGACAATGTGCCATGCAGAGATAGGAAGCAAAAAGCTGGCCTAAATCAAACAGCCACCCACAGGCAGCCTGCTGAAGTGCAGGCTGGTGCACGGGAGCCTGCCTGCCATGGCAGTCTAGTGGCATTCCCTTCCCCATCCCCATACCTACCATATAGCCCACCCAATCCCTGTGCCATAGAGTAGGGCCCCCACCCTTGCTTGAGCCCTGATTGACAGTGAGGAATCCCCTCACCCTGTCCCACAGCATAGGGACACCCACCCATGCCTGATCCCAGATCCCAGTCCATATGTGTGAGACAGCCCCACCTGCCCCCAATCCCCAAACGCAAGGGGCACACACACCCCACCATGCCCCTACCCCGATGACTGCAGTTAGTGGTGCCCCCCCATATTTCCATAGTGTAGTGGCCCCCCAACCCCTGCCCCATCAGAACTGGACCCCGTTCTCCAAACCCCCCCACCCCACCCTACGGGCGGTGACTGGAACAGTCCTAGCTTACCACCATGGCCAGCCACCGACTGAACAGTCCAGGAACAGCACTGTACAGGATAATCGCTCAGCCAATGAGCACTTATTCAGAACAGTGCAGTTCCCAGACTGTGCAGTCGGTGGCTGTGGTAGGTGAGTGGAGGGCTTAAAGAAGCGCTGCATGGGAGGAGGGGATTGAGGGAGGGGGGACACTATACTATAGAACAAGGGGCAGGGGTTATTGCTGATGGTGACTGTCGATGGTGGCTGCATAACTGGGGCAATTGGGGGGATACCTGTGTCAGGGCTGCAGAATGTGCAGGGAGTGGGGGTCTTGGCACACCAGCAGGGGTCATTCTGTGCTTATAACGTGACTGTGGATTAGGGTGGGGGTGGTGTACATGGCCTTCCTGTGTATTTTACTGCAGTCACAGCGTGTCTGTGGCTCAGGTGCAGGGGGCGCATAGCCCGGAGCATCCGGCTGGGTGAAGGCACGCAGATGAGCCCATAATGGGCATGCATGAGGGCCATTTATGCCATGTATGCCTAATGGGCTCATTTGCATACCCTGACTGAATATCACCTTTGGGGGATCAGTGCATCGGGGATGCGCAGAAGCATCCCCCATAGATGGTATTCAGCCTATCCCTGGGATGCACCGGGCACATTGGCAGCCGCCCACCTTTTGCACCGTCCACCTGGTCTGCAATATTCATACAGGATGTGCGATCTGCTTGGCTTGTGCATCATGTTTGAATATTGCAGTCAGTTGCACCAGCCCATCTTGTTGGGCGGCGCATCTGGTTGTGCTGCGCATCTCCCCACAGCTGAATATGGGGGCCCTAGAGCCACACTGGATGTTCTATGTAATAATGTTCCTCATTTCAAACTTTCAGCTTCGATGGACTCCTACCATTTTCAGCTGTATGGAAGGCTTGGGTGATCCCCCTTACCATGTGCAGGGGGCTTCACATTATTGACTGACAGAATGGATGCCTGTAATAGTCTTCCAGCAGAGGTAGTGGGGGCCAGAACAGTGGTGGGCTTCAGTCATGCATGGGATAGGTACAAGGGAATCTTGGTAGGGAAGCGGGGGGGGGGGATCTTAACTGGAGATAAGGTAGGGTATATGGTGACAGTATTGGTAGGGAAAAAATGGGCAGAATAGGTGGACAAAGCAGTTCTTATCTGCAGACAAATTAAGCATTTCTATGTTTCTGTTCAACATGCACAAATACATCTGGCATAATGATCTTAGTTGTAGTGTATATACTGGACCTCTCCAAACTCAGTTCCAGCTTGCCTAGTCTAAGATCCACTGTGGTTATCACCTTTGAACTCCCTGATGCTAGGTTTGGTATGGATAGAAGGAGCCTTGACTTCAATGGACCTTGTTGCTGGAACTGCTAACCCATAAACTGGAGAGCCTCATCTAAATCCCTATCTGTCTGGTATACTGAGAAAGAGCTATCTAAACTAAATGAATGTTATGACTGATAAGGCCTGCTGCAACAGTATGCCAAGTTATGTCACCACATCACTTAACTGTGTAATTGATTCTATTAATAATATACTTTTGCTAGCTCTCTTGTGTAGTTAATATAATATTTATCTGCGGGCTGTGCATGTTCTGTTGATAGCTGCTGTACCTCCTGCACTACTATTGACAATGGACTATTCTATAAAGAGCTTTATCATCTCAACTACATAAGCAACACTATGTACAGTACTCCCTCTCTGCATTATCTTTAGCAAATGTAAGGCCACCACTGAAAATGAGCTTCAGCTAAATTTTCTTTTCTTCATCACCAAATGAACAAAAATATTGACAATAAATTTCAGAATTTGGTGAAGATATATTTTAGAACTGCATTTCCCTGCCACATTGCAAAATTGCTCATCTCTACCTCCTTCTGGACTTTTGTATCCCCACCACATTCCAAAATTATGCACCACTGCCGTAACTAGAAATTGCCTGTCCCCTCCCATTCCAAATTGCATGTCCCCACATTTTCAAAAATTGCACATCCCGCCACCTACTGAAATTGCATGTCCTGAACACATTCTAGAAGTATGTATCTCTTCCACATTCTACAACTGTGTCTCCTGCCACATTATGAAATTGCATGTACCCACCACATTCCAAAATTTCACCCGCGCTACAATCTAAAATTGCACATATGAGCAACATTCCAAAACTGCGTGTCCTCATGACATTTCAAACTTGGGCATACCTAGTACATTCTGAAATTAGGCATCCCTGCCATGTTGCAAAATTGGGTATCCTTATATCATTCTGAAATTGTGTTCCTGCTACATTCCAAAAATGTGACCCTGACATATTCTGAAATCTAATCCTTGCAGTATTTTGAAATCATGCACAAACTGACATTCCAAAGTCATGTCCACTGCCGGCCCACCAGCGCAGTGGTTGGATTTCGAATTGCAACACTGGCGACTCGGGTTCGGGAATGAACCCGGTAAGTTGGAGGACCGGCTAGGGGAGAAGAATTGAGTGTCCCATGGAATGCTCTCCTTCTCTGGGGGGAAGGGAGGGGTAGAGTATCTGGCACCTGAGGGACCCTGGCAGAGGCTGGGGAACCACAGGTGACTGGTGCCAACATGCAAGGGGGCAGGGCAAACGCTGGATATCATTGCACGTCCACACCCCTGGGGCAGCCTAGAGAATAATAACTGCCAGCCGGCCTTGACGAAGGCCTGCCCTTGGCTTCAATTAGCTCTCTCAGGCCGGCTCCATGACCTATCCTGTCAGATGAGGCACTTTGGGCTGGTGATGCAAACCCCGTCCTGGGGGGGGTGCAAGCCAGGGGGTATAAGGGAGTCACGGTCAGTATGAGAGAGTGGAAGTCGAAGGGTACGTGACTGGGTTGAGGTACTGGGTGGCCGGGGGCAGAAAAAGCACAGTAAATAAATAAAAAAAAACAAAAAAAAACACAACTGCATTATAGATCCAACATAAAAGGTTGTGATGGGGGCTTTCTCTTCTGAGCCAAGGGTGGTCAGCATTGGGGTTCCTTAGGAGTTGGTACTGTCACCCATGTTATCTGAAGTGTATATGCTACCACTGGAACAGGTCATCAGATGGTGTGACGTGAGTTTTCACTGCTCTGGGGTGACACTCAGATGTACTTGTTTTTTACATCTGATGGGCAGGCTGCAGTCTTAATGCTGGAGCAATGCCTCCAGAAGATCACAGACTGGATGGCGTTGGGCTGGCTGAGCTTAATCCTGACCAAGGTGGCGGTATTAGTGGTGGAAGTAGGTCCTTGTGGGGCAATGGCCAGATAAGCTGCTGTCCTGTTACCTTCTTTGAATGGCATATCTTTGGTGGTTGTGGATAGGGTGAAAAATCTGGGAGTCATTGTGGACTCTGACCTGACACTTGAACATCATGTGTTGGACGTAGTTCACAGTGAATTTTTCTACTGTGAATTAGCTCATGGATTAAACCCTGTCTTGGCAAGAGGACCTGGTAACTCTGATGCATGCATTCATGATCTCAAGACTAGATTACTGCAATGTTATTTCCATGCTGTAGAACTATCAGGAAGGTTGGTACACCACCTGCAGCTGGAGCAGAATTCCATGGCCAGGTTGATCACTGGTTTAACACTTAAGGAACACATTGCAACTGTGCAGCAACAGTTGCATTGGCTTCCAATTAGGTGGTGCACCACTTTCAGGATCTCATTGTTAATTTACAAAGCCCTGTATGGTGTTGGGCCCGACTACCTTAAAGACCTTTTAGTATGGTATGCTCCTGATCAATCACTCCGCTCCATCAAGGGTCTTCTTCTGGTCATTCCAAGGGTGCATCTTTAGCTCTCTGGTGAAAAAGTATTTTTGGTGGTGGTCCCATTTTTGTGGAATTCCCTTACTTACATCTTACTGTATTTCTTTACTGGGACATAACGACAAAGTCTCAATGTTTTAAGCAAGCAATAATACCCGAGAGGGTGGGCGGTATTGGGGAAAGACATTTTTACAATTTTTTGGTATGGTTTCTGTGAGGTGGCCACTGTATATGGCAAGTAGCTCAGGCAAGCAGCAGTTGGGGGATTTCTACATTGAGAGGCATGAGCTGTTCTTTTGAAAACTGTGCTGCTGACTGCGGTTATGTGTGTGTGTGTGTGTGTGGGGGTGCCGTTCCATTTCATTTATCCGGGAAAACTTTGTAAAACAAAGAAACAAAAAATGGTTCATTTTGTAGCACTTAGCACATGCTCTGTACTGTAACAGGACGGAAAGTGTTCAGATGGGGAGGGTGCCGAGCAGAGGTTGGGGGAGTTACATCCCTCACTAAGTACTCCGTCAGTGAGTGCAACTTTGCAAGAGAAAGAACCAAAAAAATACTATTTCTATTTATTTTCTTTTTATACTGGTGAGATTTTTTTAACATTACTGGTATAGCGTCTGGGCTAGGGACTGGATGTGTGTGTGTGTGTGTGTGTGTGTGTGTGTGTATGTGTGTGTGTGGGGGCTGTCGCTAAGCAAAGGTAAAAAAATGGCATCAATTTTAAAAAGAAATTGGATGTTGGAGCCAATTAGGAAGCAGTGGTGGGCAGTAGGATATTTTAGTGGGTGAAGGGGCACTATAGGCTGGCACTTCTTATTTAGAGGGCGCTCAGTGTAAGTTAATGTACCCCTGACAGCCAATCAGATATCTTGAATTTTGAAGCCCATTTTCTAAAGGCATTTATTTTTGTATTTATCATTTTATGTTCTTTGGTTTGAATGTCTGGTTAATTTATGTTTTTGTATGTTTACTCTGAAGCATGCTGGGCTTTGTGGGATGGGCACCGTATAAATATAAATGCCTTGCCTAATTGTACAGTAATCACCCAAATTTTAAAGTAGGTGTTATGTTTTCCTTACATATGTGCAATATGTTGTCTATGGCACATTATCATTGCAACAAAGGCAGACTCAGACAGGCTTTTCCATAGAAGGTAATTTGTTAAAAAATGGACAGGCACCTTCAGATGTTGCTTGTGCCCTCATGGTTAAAAAATGGACCGACATCTTCAGCTGTTGCTTGTGCCCTAGTGGGTATCCCACTGGGGTCCATACTTGGTCCCTTGTTATTCTCACACTATATTACTAGTGTTCCCATTAGCATTTCCTGCTTTACCTTCCTTTTGTATGCAGATGATTGTGTCCTCATATACAACTCAGCTTGTATCACACTGACATGTTCCCATAGAAGGCAATTTGTAAAACATGGACAGGCATCTTCACATGTTGCTTGTGCTCTAGTGGGTGCCTCTCAGGGATTCATACTTGGTCTGTTGTTATTCTCACTTTATATCAACAGTTTGCCTATTAACATTTCCCACTCTACCTCTCTTCTTTTTGCGGATGGTCTTTCCTCATATACAGTTCAAATTGTATCAATGGCCTCCATACATAGAAAAATCAGGATTTCAATTCAAAATTGACATGAAAAAATAAATAATTTTTAAATACTAGCAAAACTTAGACCATGTTTTTGGTTCTGCCACAAAACGCTGATGTGTCTTTGATAAATTACAGCACTCTTACCTTGATGGCTTGCTGCTTGAGTTGTTTTTAAATAATAACAAAACTTAAACCATGTTGATTGGTTCTGCCACAAAATGCTGATGTGTCCTTGATAAATTACAAATCTCTTACCTTGATGGTTCACTGCTTGAGTTGCTAGACTCTTCCAGATATGTAGATATTACCTTTGGTTCCACTCTTCATTTCACACTTCATGTAAATATGTTGTTTAAGTCTGTTAAATCCAGGCTGGTCCTTGCACATAGAATCAGACATAGTTTGACCCCCCTCCAAGCTCATGTGGTGATTCCACAAGACATTTTACTGCCTAAATTAAACTACTGAGCCTCAGTTTAATTTAAAACATCCAAATCTAACTTTAAAATGTAAGATGATACAGTGGGTGCTCAGTGTCATGTTCCTTCTTGTCTAGTCATGTTGCAACACTATTGTCATGAAGCCCTGAGTGGTAAATAGACCTACTGTTTGGAAACACATAACAATTAAGCAATTAGAAGTTATGGCTCTGTTCATTCTTGCTAGCTGATGTCCAAAGGTGCTGATTGACATGACTAGACAAGAAGAAACCACACATTGAGCACCAGTAACTACCACCCTCTGAACACAACATTGTTTACTCTGGACTGGGTTCACTCTCCCCTGCTGCACTGCACATCCTTAATCTTGTATGCATTATTAAAACAGTTCTGCACCATCATACCCCCTCATCCTTAGCCATACTCCTTAAGTAACCATCCTGTGCCTACATGCTTAGATCAGACTGTATTGTCAATCTCAAAACGGCCTACTAAAAAGAGGGAACTTGCTTTTCCCTTCTTTGGACCAAAGCTTTGGAACTCATTTCCAATCAGAATTAATGCTGCTTCTACCCATCAAATGTTTAAGACTGAACTTAGAAAATACATATCATTGGACATTTTCTGTTCCTGTGCCTGACCATACCTAGGCATGCACTTTCTGTCATGTTCAAACTAATCTCTGAACCTGAAGTTACGTGTTCTGGCTATACCCAGCATTTTATCATTGCAGTACTTGTACTTACTTAACTCTGTATGTAACTGTTGTCCTTGTGTATTCATTTTTTGTAAATTTGCAATCATTGCAGCACTTTTCCACCTCTCAACTTGTTTGTTTATAATGGAACTCATCCAATACTTTCACCCTATTGTAACCTCCTTGGGCATCCCTAAAAACAGACAATTTCATGTCTAGTGCACTTACTGTACCTGGTCACCTAAAAACTAAATGAATACATTTTCATTCATGTTTCTCCAAGAAACTCCTGGGAGACTACCGTTCACTTATTGCAGGTTATATTTAGTGATAAATGTGATATTCATTCAAGCTCATATTATTAATTACATTGTATGTGTATTTATTGTACTCTGTTAACATATGCAGAAGGTGTTTAAGGTAGCCAAAAATCAAGCTTTTTTTAAAGCTGAGAGAAATCGTGTCTTGAAGCTGAGCAATGCTGGTGCTGTGTTTTCTTGCTGATTGCACCACAGCTACAGTCGATAACTTGATTAATGAAATTACGTATGCAAGAAGTATTCCTGTATCAGTACTGTATGATCATTTCATAGCTATTACTATAATAACTTGATTAATGAAATTAAGTATGCAAGGAGTATTCCTATATCAGTATTGTGTGATGATAGCTATTACTGTAAAAAAAACAAGTGAATGTACTGTAGCATAGGGTAATTTGTATGACCCTTATTAATGTTCTTATGCATAATTTAGGCTGTTGATGTGTATTAGCAAGTGTTCACTTTTATGTGAGATGTATAATGTTATACAAAGTTGTATTATAATGAAGACAAAATATGTGTAATGTGAAGTTTGGCTTTATAATGTAATGAACGTCAACCTCCCCTTTCAGGGGTAGGTTTCAGTTGTGTTTTTAATAAACTAAACTAAATTAACTAAACTTATTATATCTTTTGGTATTATTGCCTCAATTTCTCTTTATTGATATTTTTATTTGCATTTTACTAAACAATTGGGGCCAGATATTCAAAGCTTTGCATGGTCCGCAAACAGTTTGCACGGGAATAGCGTGGGATTAGCGCGGGTCTGCCATATTCAAAAGGCCAACTAGCACGGGCAAACAGCAGTAGCACCAGGCTAAGCATAATGATATGCAAGGGGCATAGTGAACATGAATAAATTCGCTATGAGATATTCAGCGACTAGCGCTGTGCTAAGGTGTTTAACGTGACATAGCGTGACCCATAGCATGATACAATTTACTGCCCAGGAAAAGCTGGTCTTAACCCTGGGCAAACAGCTTTGCGTGCTTTGTGTGGTGCTATCTCAGCCTTAGCGCAGCTTGTACGGCCCTAACATATGAGTATGACACTTAGAAACTGCCAGACATGGAGGACACATGCTGCTCACTGATGGCACCACCATGATGCCATCAGCTGCCACCAGTCCGAGCCAAGCACAGACAGTGAGGGGTGATCTGACCCACAGGGGACAGCATGGTAGTGTGGCCATATAGAACACACCTTCAGACCATACATCTGTGGTGCATAACAGATGCCAGCACACACTTGCAGCACTGTGGGCATGGTGGCCAGTGAGAGGAGGGTGTATGGGTGGCCAGACCTCACCACAGCCCAGGTGTGGCCACAAGGCTGGGACACATCACTCAGTGCACATGGGCCAGTAGTGGGATTACGCCACCACCTGTGTGCCTGTCGGATCCTACATGCCCCCCCAGCCACCTACCATACAGCTGTACAAATGTCACAGCACACACTGCTGGCCATGTACATGACACTGTGTGCATTCCATGCCACAGGTGCAGCATCTGTGGATCACACAACAGTGTGATAGTACTGTCCACTGTCAGTAATTACCTGCAAGCTATGCCTGTCACTGTGTACAGTGCAGTGGTCATCACTGCCCTACATACCATAGGCAGTGTCGTGTCCCTCACACTACCAGCCCTTTTGCTACTGTAGTGTCTGCTGTGCACTGTAGCATGACCTACCGTGTGAAGGTTGCATGCAGCACTACCACCACCTGTGCCTATGCTGTGTTGTCCCCTGGGGTACGATATGCTATGCTGTGCTGTACTGTTTACATGAAGCCTGCAGCTATCATCATGCACTGCCTGATTGACCTACAGGTGGAGCTGCGGTCGGACCTGGCCAGCCCCTGTACCTCCAGACTGACCTACAGGTGGAGCTATGGGACCCTGCAGTAACGCTGTGCAAACTGCATGCAAATCAGGGCATGATGAGATGCTAATGTGGCTGTTTGCCCAGAGACTATCTAAGTAGGCTAATTTGCATGTCACTTTTGAATATGGCAAAGTTTAGTGCAGGGCTAATGTATTTGCACTGGGTAAACTGCTTAGCTCCATGCTAAAGCTGCGCTAATGGTTTAGGGAATATTATACAGTTTTGATCACTGTTTTTTCATGTGTGCTGCTGCCTGCAGCTGTACTGGGTCCATGCATTTGGCAGAACACACATTGGCCACATAGTTCCTCTCTACCTACCCTCACATCACTGTACACTGTGTTGTTGTTGTGGCTTGCACTTCCTGGTTGCTGTATTCAGTGCTGTCTTATTCCAGAGCTGCGTTTGCCCTGCACTCCCAGCCCAGTTTGCATGGCCTAATTTCCATGCTATATTCAGAAGCTGTTTGCCCTGGGCTATTCCTTTTGAATATAGCTTGCTTTGTGCTCCAGGCTAAGTTTGTACGCCAGGCAGTGTTAACTTAACCCAGGGGCAAAGCTTTGAATATCTGGCCCTTGGTGTTTTAGCTTACATATTGCTTTGCCTCATTTAACATCTATGCATTTGTTGTCTATAACCTCTGATATCTTGACTGCATAAATTATGCTGTAAATGTGGAATTACAAAAAAAAAACTAAATAAGCAAATACATTAATATTCATAGAGTGTGTGTGTTCCTTTTTGTGCACTGAACAAAGTAGGGGATATGATACCTTTTATTGTACCAATGAAACAGAATCAGTATACAAGCTTTCAGGCTTACACAGAGCCCTTTTTTACATGATCGCAGTTTTTGAAGAAAGAGGAACTGTGAGGCTAAATGTCAAGAAGGTTATTAGATGTTGTTAGAGGTATATCTATTGTCAAGTAATGTAGCCCAGAACACATGAGAGTCAAGTACAAGTGCTTTATTGTTCAACTGTTTTTCAGTCTTTAGAGGCACAAGTCACATACAAAAATTTAAAATTAGCACAAAGTAGTCCTTTGTCAAATATTTCATTTTATACAAAGAATATAAAATAGTATCATAAAATCATCTCTTATTTCTCCAAGGTTCAGAAAATAATACATTTATGAAAGAATTAGACAAGTTACATTTATTCATGTTAATTTGATTGTAAAACTAAATTTGTTTCTCTGTATGAATTCCAGTGAGTGAGACTTTAGTAAATGATTAATCGATAAAATATGAAGAGCGTGTAAACAAGATGCATGCTATCCAAATATAGCAGATGCATATTAGAGCTTGTAGGCTCCCAAGATACTACTACTACTGAGTGTCTAAATTGGTTACCTATTTGGAACCTTAAAAAGTCATCACTCACTGGAAGTCATGTTTATGTATACAAGTTCTTCATTAGTGAGTGGAATAAACCATTTTCAAATTGATCTTTTTAGGAAAGCCACCATATCTTCAGCATTGAAACCTGTAGGAGAGTTCATTAGGATTATCAGAGTCTCTTCCTCAGATATACTAGAAATAATAAAATACTGGTTTATCAGATTTTATCAGATTTTGCCATATACTGTATATTCATATTTTGGACAGTGCAATGTAATATGAACTAGAGATTCAAAAGCACCCAGACCATAATCATAGTAGAGATCTTGGTCTAATGGTTTCTTTTTGGAGTAAATGTAATTAAGACCCTTAGAGAGATATAAATCTAACCTGAATGTAATACATTTTTGTCGAGCTTTCTTATCTTGTTGGAAAGAAATGTAAGGTTCAAGTAAATGATTTCTTTTGTTCTGAGAATATCACTTACATAATTTTAAATACCATATTTTGTGTGTCTTCCTTAAATGACAATACATTTAGTTTATTTTTCATTAATTTAATATAGCCCTGACAAATTATGGTATTTCTAAGAGAATCCCCCCCTAGGTGTTCCATGTTCAAGTCCCTTAAGATATCCAAAAGGTCTGTTATCCATAAAGATGTGTAACTTTAATTTTCTATTCTACTTTCTCAACCATTGATTTTTTAACTAACTTTGATGATTCTAGACCTGTAGATTTAATCCAATAAGAGACTTTAGCTGCAAGAGAAAGATATTTCACTCTAACTCTCCCTAATTCTGCACTAAAGAATGTTTGTTTAACCAGGTTTCTACTGCACAAAGTGCTATCAGAATCATCTTCATTTCAACAGCTCTGGTTATTGATATAACCGAATATCCTCCATATTTCATACTGAATCTTAAAAGGGCATTCCTAGACTGAATTCATCTATTTGATATATATGCTATGTGTTTATTAGTTTTTTTGTTGTTTGAAAAATAATAACCTAAGTAACAGAAGCTTTTGACTTGCTCAAGGGGCTCCCTGTCTAGGAACCATGTTGATTTTGAAAGACATTTACCTACCACCAATATCTTTGTCTTTTGAGTATTGACAACTAGTTTGTGTTGTACATAATGTACAAAATGCTTGTGAGCTGGCGTGGGATAGAATGAGGCATCAGACAATATAGGCACACATAAATAAGCATTTATTTCGAAAACAGCAGACTGAAAGGTGACAAAACAAGAAACATAAATAAAATTAACTTCTTCACAGAGTTAGAATTCAGCTAACTCTGATGGGGTGTTACCAGCTACACAGACCTCTTATAGACTGCCTGACCTCCTTATGGAGACTCTTTTTATAGTAGGGAAAATCATGTGATAAGAAAACTCCGCCTTAATTACTTTAATTTCCAAACAAAACTAAGATACAGGATGTATTATCTCCTTTTGTAGTCATAAGTCCTTGTCATTTTAATGATCCACAACATAAGAATAGCTTTAACATAAAACAAATTAGATTAATACATTAGTTTGTTCAGGAAAGTACTCTGAAGGACCGCCCCTCCAAACAGCAGCATAAAAGGCATAGAGATTCAGCTGGCCGGCCTTTAGATAAACCCAGCTGCTGTAAGGGAAGGGAGCCTAAGGACTAAGCAGCCCTGCAATGCAGCAAGAACCACCTCGCTAGAAAACAATTCAATTTAGAAAATGATTCAGCCTACAATATAAATCGGTAAGTTCAGTTTCCTAAAGAGTGTTATATTAGCCAGAAGGGCAATACTAGAATTAAAAAAAGTCCTTCGCGATAGTGCGAGCATTCGCACGGCAAACTGTACCGCGGCTGCGCACTATCGCTATCTGAATTTCACTCGCTTCATCTTTCACTTGCTGCTCTTGACAGAAAATGAGTCTACAATATTTATTACATCCTAGAAGGATGCCTTTCATGCCATTAATGTGTATATTTATCGACTCTTAGAAGCATACACTATAGCGTGGTGTATCTTGTTTCTAAACATTAACGCTAGACCAAAAATATAGCGGTCACTTATTCTCATATTGGAACCTACAACCAGAACCATAGAAAATGCTCATGGGGGGGGATGAATTTCTCCTGAACTCAGGGGAATTATGCCTGTCTTTACCATAGGTTTTTCTTCCATAATCCAATTTACCAAAACTTATTTTAAAACAAAAATACCCTGCTTTGAGGAGTCTGGTTTGCACAATGAGGAATAGAGGGACACAAACAAATGATGAAGGAACAAAACAAGGTGGGTGGCCAGCCCAACAAACAACACATAACATATATACAATGACAGAGCATGACAGATGTGTGCTTTCCAGAAGTCCACCAGAGCAGCGGTAAGAAGAAAGGAAATTGGGGGCTGTAATACTTTCACAATGCTGTAATGCATAATGCTGTAGCATTTTTAAATACTTTTTTAAACCCAATGGGGAAACAGATGTAATGGCCAAGCCATCCTCATACATTAGAGCAGGTGTCAAAATTCCCTTTATTGTTGGAGAATGAGAAGTCTCTCTCAGGAAAGAAAGTGGTAAGTCATTAATAAACAAATTGAAGAGTAAAGGAGCCAGAATACAGACTTGTTTAACTCCTTGATTAGATTTAAAAACTTGTGTTAAATTCCCCTGTAGGGTATATCTCACCCATGTCCAATTATGAGAGTATACGTTTATGATAATGCTAAGTATTGTATGATTCATATTCATAATATGCAATTTGTCTCATGGATTATTCTATTTATCCTATTAAAGGCACCCTTAACGTGCACAAAAGCTATATAAATGGGGATATTCTCTTTATATAATATTTTTCTAGAATGTGTTGTAATATGAAAATTTGGTCTACTGTAGTATATCCTTTTCAGAATCCAGCTTGATAAATATTTTTTATGTTTTCCTTACATACCCACACATTAATCTCTATAATATTATTCTTGTGAATATTTTGCCCAAGCAATCAATAAGGCTTGTTGGCCTGTAATTTTCTGGTAAATTTGGATCACCTTTTTATGAATTAGAATTATTATGTTTACTCTCCAGCCATTGGGGATCTAATTGTTTGTAACTGTTTTATTAAAAAGAATCACCGGGAGGCTACTCCACCACTCAATTTGAATTTTATAAAAATATGGCAGCACCATATCTGAACCAGGCACCTTATTTGATCTGGTAATTTTTATTGTCAAAGTCACTTCATCAGAGGTTATGTTGAGAGGTTGAGAAGAATTCTTTAATTTATCAAAAAACTCACCTGTTAACAGTTCTTGTGAGTCACAGAATTTTTTTATAGTATGACACCCATGTCATTGGAGTTATGTGAGCTGCAATATTGGTGGAGTAGCTCCCTGTTCCCTTTGTCACCATCAACCAAATTTTTTATAGTCCTTATATTGAATAACCTTTAACATCTGATTCCAACTTTTTCCTCTGTACACTTATTGTTTATACACCAAAAGTATTTTGTATTCTTTCCTAATTTTATTGAGTTTTATATCATTTTCTTTAATAGGATGGAGTCTTGCAAACCTAATGGATCCAGCTAATAGTGATTTAAAACATCTGTAATCTGCATCAAACCATGATTCTTGCATATTCTTCCTATGGAGGGCATATAGATATTACAGAATACTATTACATAGATCCTGGATATTTTTATAAATATCATGTGCTGTAAAACACTGACTTACTATATTAAATTTATTTTGAATTTCTGAGTTTAAGTATTTTCTTACAAAAATGTCCATTTCTGTTGAAAATGATATTCTTTTCTTTTATACTGTAAAGAACTAGAGAGCAACAACACATGTAGGTTGCAATCCTCTAACCACTGCTCTCCTCCAATACTTCTAGTCCTGGGTCATTCATACCTAAAGCAAATTATCAATGTCCTAGCATTCAGCAGTGTGATCTGAATCTGTAAGCCTGTACAAAGCCTCTACTACCCTACCAAGAATGGTTTCCACCTCCCTCCTATTCATACCCTTCCTGGTTCTTACCCTTATCCCAGTCTCCCCCTCTACACATATTGTCACTTCTCTCTCCCCATTCCTTCCAGATACCTCCTTCATTCTGTCAATCACCCCCACAACTCCCCTTGTAAGCAGACCCCACTTTCCCTACTACCCTCCAGCATCTCTGTTTTCCCTCCCTAGTCACTTCGCCTTTCTTTGTTTCTTTTTTCCTTCTCTCCACCCCTCCCTCCCTCTTCCCCTCACTCACATATTTCCTACTCCAATTACAAAAATCCTAAACTTCACTATTTCCTCCTTTCATCAGGGAACATCCACCCCAACCCTGGCCCTATTTTTCTCCTACCCTGTCTCCTTACCCAAATAACATGTCTCTAAACCCCACTTCCACTGCAACCATCCCTAACGGGTTGAAGCTCCTCCACCTGAACATCTGCAGCCTGCTACCTAAAATCAACCTCTTAAGAACTGTTATAATTTCACACACCCCTGACATCCTAATTATTTCAAGACATGGCTCAAGAAAAGCACCCCTGACAGTGCCATTGCTATCCCTGGGTATTCTATCTCCAGACATGATCAATCGGGTAGTGGAGGGGGAGTGGCCATGTATATCCTGTCCTCACTGCAGTTTACTGCCACCCTATCTACCTCCATCCCAGCTACCTATGAAGCCCTTGTCACCTGCATTACCCTTCCTTTCTCAATCTCAATCTTTGTGGCTGGCATCTATTGCCACCCAAGCATTCAACCCTCAGTCACGACTGAACTCTTAGCCAATATCACCTCCCTCTCACAATCTGGTAAACTTTTCATAATGGGTGACATGAATCTAAACTGGTTGTCTCCTAAGTTAAACAAGCTATGCAATGACGTCAATGCTCTAAGCCTCACTCAACTTATACTTGAGCCCACATGCCCTAATCCCAAAACACAAAACCACACCCTGCTTGACTGGGCACTCACAACCCACCTGCACCACGTCATTAAATCTGGTCTCCTTCCTGATGCTCTTAGTGACCACAACCCCATTTTCATTGTAAGTAAGGTTCATCACCCCAAACCTCCCCCTAAAATCATACAGCTCTGGTCCTTTAAATCCTTAGACTGTACCCCAATCAACTCTGCACTCACTTCCACTGACTGGGCCCCCCTCTCCACTGTCATTTCTGTGGACCAAGCACTTGACTATTTTAAGGATAAATTCATTGCCACTTGGAATACCTTTGCTCCTCTCAGATGGACCAGTGTCCGTGGGCTTCACCTCCCCTGGATCACCCCCGAACTACTGGCCTGCTTCAGGGAGCGTGATCGGGTCTGGAGAAAACACAAATCTACTAAACATCCAAATGACTACGCCAAGTACAGAATGTGACACAATTCATGTACTAAAGCTACTAGACTGGCTAAGTCTGATTATTTCAACTCCTCATTCCTGACTAACATTAACTCTCCATCTAAATTCTGGAGGGTAGTTCATGCCTATTCTCTCTCCCCTCCCCCCCCTCCAGTTCTCAAAATAAATAACTCCCTAGTTTCAGACCCTGGCTCCATGGCCAATAGATTTAATGCTTACTACACCTCGTGCACCGTGTCTCTTCTAAATTCCCTCTCCCCATTGCCACTTACTAACTTCAGCCCTTCGCCTCAGCCAGTGCCAACCCCTTTCCCATTTTCCTTTTCTACTATCTCCTCTGATGAAGCTCTTAATGCTCTCCTATCCCTCAACCCCTCTAAAGGCTCCTCACCAGATGAGCTCAATCCTAAACTTCTCTACCTTTCTGCTCCTGCAATTGCTTATCCTATCTCCCTAATCCTTAACCTGTCCTTTATTTCTGCCCAAATATCCTCATCCTGGAAACATGCTGTAGTCCTTCTTCTCCCCAAGGGTGGTAACAAATCCACTCCTGGCAACTATCACCCCATTTCCCTCCTTCCTACAATTGTCAAACTTCAAGAACATTTAGTTCTCTCTCAACTATCACCCTTCCTCTCGGATTCCTCCTTCTTCACCCCCTTCCAATCTGATTTTCGGAAGAACCACTCAACAGCCACCTCCCTCCTCAGGCTTACTGACTCCATCCTTTCAAGGATGGACAATGGCCTGATCACCTCGGCCATCTTTGTCTACCTAGCCAAAACTTTCAACACTGTTTCCCATCCTCTGCTTCTTGATTCACTCTTCTCAGCTGGCCTTGCTCCATCAGCCACCAACTGGTTTAAATCCTACCTCATTGGCAGGACCCAGTCGGTGAGAATCTTTGGTTCCATCTCCCCTCCATTCCCCATCAACACTGGTGTCCCTCAGGGCTCAGTGCTTGGTCCTCTACTCTTCTCCATTTTCCTTAATGATCTTCCCACAGCTTGCTCATCCTCTTCTATCTACATGTACGCTGACAATACTGTTTTGTACAGTTCCGGCAAAAACCCTGCTGCTGTGCACACCAGCTTACACCATGACTTCAGCCAAGTTCAGTTCTGGTTTGCTTCTCACCAGCTTTTTCTAAACACCAAGAAGACGGTCTCAGCTGATTGCCTTAATTCATCTTTCTCTGACCTCAGTGCTGTGCTCCCTTCCAACTTTTTCAATCCTATTCAGGCAACCCAGCCTCCTAACTTACAGTACCTAACTTCCACTTCAATGTAGTGACCGTGAATGAGGCAAGGCCATTTCTCACCAACACCCTCAGGGGCTCTTGCTACTGTAAGGACTCTTTTGATATGAGGATTCTTGGGCTAGTACTCAATTCTGTCCTCTCCCCATTGACTGACCTTCTAAACTGCTCCCTGTGCCTGGGGCAGTTCCCCTCAGCATGGAAGATGGCAACCATCACCCCCCATACTAAACAGTGGTGACAGTACTCTCCCCAATAACTATCAGCCCATCTCCATCCTGCCCCCCAAAGCCCTTGAAAAGATTATAGCCACCCAACTTACTGATTATCGTCTCACCTACAATCTACTATGCAGAGAACATCATGGCTTCAGGACAGGTCACAGTACCACTACGGCCCTGACTGAGTTCTCCAATTATACCCATTTTGCCCTGGATAAGAAACACCTTGTGGAAAATACAAAATCACACATGCCCCCACAATGCAAAGCATCATGGGCTGCATATGCAAATCACCACAGAATGTTATGCTGGTCCAACTTTAAGCAGAATTGCATGGTGCCGAGAGGCCTCTCACACAATTTGCAAAGGGTGCTAACAGAAGACATAGACACATATTTTGTCCTACCAGGACTCATCAGTATGCCTCATCTGTTTGACACCCCAGTGGAAGGAACCAGCTACCCTTAAGGCAGTGTGCCTTGGATATATTGTGGTGAACCCATTAAAATAAAAAACTATTTAAAAGACAAAGAACCTCTGAGCGCAAACACTGAGGCAAGGGTTACCCCAAAGGGCATTTGGCTGGGAAGCCAAGTTTCAAGAAAATACAAAATCACACATGCCCCCACAATGCAAAGCATCATGGGCTGCATATGCAAATCACCACAGAATGTTATGTTGGTCCAACTTTAAGCAGAATAAGCCATCTTCATTGACCTGTCAAAGTCCTTTGACACTGTGTCCCACCCTCTACTCATGCACACACTCCAACACCTTGGCCTATTCAGTAGACCTCTTGCCTGGTTCACTGGGTACCTCACAGCCTGGTCACAATGCGTCAAAATACACACCACCCAGTCCTCCACCTTGCCAGTCTGCTCTGGCGTGCCTCAGAGCTCAATTCTTGGCTCATTGCTGTTCAGCATCTGCCTGAACACCCTGCCCAAGTCCTGCACTGGTAATCTGTTGCTGCATGCAGATGACGCAGTTCTCTTTGCCTCACACCAAGATCCGTTTTCACTTAAACCATCCCTTCAATATGCATATAACCAAATTGAGAACTGGTTCGCAGACAAAAGACTTATTGTTAATGTGAAAAAAAACAAAGCCATGCCCTTTGCTCACCATCAGAACATGGCCAAAAATATGCAACTCTCTATCCTCTCCCACTCTCTCCTTCCCCTAGAGCAAGTACACACATACAGATACATAGGTGTGACTTTTGACTCCCTTCTCTCCTTCCATTCACACATACACAACCTGTCATCAGCCATTAATGCCCACATAGGGCTTCTGTACAGGTACAAAACCTGATTACCTCCTGAAGCCCTTAACCTGACTGTCACCGCATCAGTCCTGTCTCTTGTGGACTACGGGCTAACCATTTACTCAGCTGCTGATCATACGGCTCTGAACAAAGTCCATCTGGCCATAAATAATATGTGTAGACTCCTGTCTGGGGCAGATAAGCGTACCCACACCTGCACCCTGTACTCCCTTACAAACCTCCTAGAGCTGGATGAGAGAATACAGTACCAAACCTGTCTCCTTACAAAGAAAATTCACCTGGGACTCTCCCCACTGGGGTATCTGCTGCACTCCAATGTTCCCACACCATGGTAAATACTTGCTCCATCAGCAAACAGATATGATCGATCCCTAGGGTCAGGACCTCACTAGCTCAAAGGTCTTTCTCCTTCAGAGCACCAACTTGGTACAATGAACTCCCCTCTGAGATATCCTCCATCTCCAACCTAGGTCCTTTCAAAGTAGCACTCAAAGAATATATACTCACCTCTCGACGATGCATATGTACCCTCTGATTAGGCTCTAACTTACTGCTACCTCACTGTTAATCCTCCAGATAATGCCTTTGTTTTGCTGCTTGCATTCATTTGTTAACTGCACTAGTCTTCCACTCCACTATCGTGCAGTCAGATTTAGCTAGTGCCTCAACGTATGATGTTAACAGATTGATAACTGCTAATGACAACTACCGAACTCTGCCTTACTATTCAAACTGCTGCCTTGAAACTTGGCTGTGTGCAATCATAATAATGTACAACTGCTGTAACCTTAATTTCGTATGTGTAACCTTATTGTAATTCCCTGTTGCTGTTACTACGTACTCTGTAATTTCTGTTTTTCTTGTTTCTTTGATGCAGAGCCTTTGTAAATGAGTCCCTGACTCAAAGGTTGTAATCCTAAAGCTTGTTAAATAAATAGAAATAAATAAAATAAAATGACCCCCCGGCAGGGTTCTCAACATCCTGAATGGGGAATCAGGAAATGGCTACACCTTCTCCTCATATTCAGTTCTTGCCTCTCCCCCCTCTCTTCTCTACCTGCCATTCTGGGTCACCAGTGTGCACAACCTAACCCCATCTTTTTTTACTCCAATAGCACTTGCGTACTTCCTCGAGCCTGCTCCTGGTACACTCATGCACTATAAATGGTTCTATCGCATTATTACTGTTTTGTACATTTATATGCTCTTTTGTATGATTTTGGACATGTATTGTAATTCACCCAATGCTCCACTACTGTTTATTGTACAATACCTTGTGTTCCAACTGTTGCTCAATCTTACAATGTTATATTGTTTGTACTACTCACATACTACTGTAACTGATCATCCTTCACAACCCTATGTAACCCCTTCCCTCAGGTCACACCATGAGATGAGCAACTTTTTGTTCAGTGTGCCCTCCTGGTGAAACATTTCAATAAATAAATAAATAAATACAACATTTCTAATTTCAATGTGGGGCATATGAATACTTTCCCTATTATAATCAATTTCATTGGTAAATTTCAGCTTTAACGCTGATTGATAATGATCACTTTCAGGTCTCAAAATAATATTAAACTGCCGGAAAAAAAAATTTGCCATGGTAAGGCACAAATATGATCAACCACACTTGCCGCTGTGTGAACTTATAAATGTGAAATAAATGGAATTTGCGCCCTTTATTATCCCATTCAAGATAATTAATCCCAGTTTTTCTAAAACATAAAAAGTCTTCTGCCATTTCCATTAACAATTTTATCCATTGATTTTCTATTTGAAAGATTAGGAGACAAGGAGCCCAATCTGGCATTAAAGTTGCCCATAAGCAATACCCACTGCATCTGGATATTCTGTTATTATGTTGTGTAACTGCAATTCAATTTCTTCTCAAACAGCTGAATCATAAATAACTGTATTTGGGGGAGGAATATAACAATTGCAAATAAACAGTAATTCTTTGTTCCATTTTATTAATGAAACAATTAAATTTGGTCATACAACTGTTGAGCGTTTTACTTTAATATTCTTTGTTACTCTTATAAAAGCTGCTAGGCCCCCTATGAGCCTACCCCATTTAGAAATCTTTTTAGTTTTAGTTGAAACACTTACATAACCCTCCAGGTATTACATTTTCTGAAGTCCATGTCTTCTGGAGACAGATTATTATGAATTGGGTAAGGAAATGCTTGGTTTGTTGATCTATGATATTCTTTGAATATACCACAATACTCCATTATACTACCCTACTTACATTTCCCTCATGTTTAATGAGCGTATCATTTTGCTTTGAAATCGCTGATAGTTCAACCTGAAGTCAGTCACATCCTGAATTAAACACTGATAATGATTTTGAAGGGGTGCATTAATCTGATACAGTAGTTTAATTTACCAGTGCCCTGATTGAATACATAGTTTACTGTTTTACTATTATTAATAGTTGATGATTTTCTTAAATAGTTTTCTGTGTTAAAGAGAATTTTAGTTTGTAAAAATAGCTCTGGTTGTAAAGGCCAATCACATAGATGAATAGCTAGCTTATTTAACTTATGTGCTTCTGCTAATTTTAATTTATATAGCAGACTGCAAAAATTATTTGTCCTTGATTTGTGATATCTGGTTCTCTGTACACCCAATTCACTCCTTTGTATTCTAGCTTTATTTCTAGTATATTTTTTAAATTTAACAGACTGACATCATCAGCAAGTGTTGGGTCTCATCACAGGGTTCTTCAATCTCGTGTATGGCAAGTAAATACTAAATGCTCATTTTTTGTGAGGGACCACTACTTGTCCTTCTTTCAAGTAAACAAGCTTTAAAATCTATTTTTGAAAAAGATTTACCTTGATAGAAATGTTCTTTTGGTTCTTGAAAGTAGGCTGTTAGAGTAATTGCAGGGTCCACAGTGAGGCCTAGTTGTAGTGAATTGAATATTTGTCTCCATATCCATTTTGTGATTTCCATATCTGATAATACCAAGTGCACTGGGGTACCCTTGGCCATTTTGTCCCTTAAGATATACATTGGGTTATTTTTCCATTTGGAATTAATAATTCCCACTCTAATAGTGGTATCTTCAATTGTAACAGTGATTCATGTGTTTCATTCACACACTGATAAATTCCATAAATTGATAATATTGCTTCATTTCCTGACAGCCATAAACCTTGCATTATTTCCCTATCATTTCCCTTAGTAGGTGTATCTGGATACAGAACCAGTCTTTTTTTTCCTCCATAGGGGGGTCTTTTGGATGTTCTGTAGAGTTAGTATCTACTGTAGCTCATCCCCCTTCTTGTTGTCTGAAATAACCACTGAAGATTGAGTCACCTATCTTGAATCAGATTTAATCCCTTTGATGTTACTTTCACATTTTTATTTATTCCTCTTTGTATAAAATTTTCTGGGTTACCATCTGAGTTACCAACTGGGATAGATTATTTATTTGTATTCTCTTGACTTGGAGTATTTTTGAGATTTTTTTATTTCTCTTTCTTTTCCTTTTTTCTTTCATAATTTTACCCCAAGGAGGCAATTCAGAAACTTGATATAAAGAGTTTGTTAATGTGGGATTTATATCATTTTCAGTAGCATTTAAAAAGGGACTCTGGACAAAAGTGCTACATTGCAGAATTAGAATAAGTGTACTCTAAATAAATCCCATACCAAAAGTTAGATTTCTGTGTTACTTCATTTTAAAGTTATGAGCTATTTTGTGATTCTTGTTTTACTACCTGTTTAGAAAAGCCAGTTTCAGTGAAGAGCTGCTGATGATGTCATCTCCTGAACTCACAGTCTAGTCATCCCTGTCAATGAGCTTATACAGTAGGACCTGTTTCTCCAGAATTAAAGTGATTTATGGAAGGTTGCCATAGCAAATGGGCATAGTGACCTGTAGGAGTTGTGAATCAGTCCCCTACCATTCAAACTGCTAAAAAGCACTGTTTTCCATGAAAAAAAAATCATGTTATTTCAGTGCTCCTTTTTATTTGCACAGCCCTGCCCCTTTTTTCTCAGTGCTATGACCCCCAACCTTTACATCTTGCAAAGGAAACAACATTTTTAAGGTGATTTAGCAAGCTTTGCTATAGCAAATGGGAGTAGTAAACTGTACTGACTTGTATGAGTTGTGATTCAATCTCCTACCATTCAGACTTCCAAACAGTGCTTTTGTCCATAAAATAAATGCTTTTATTTCGGTGCTCTTCTTTATTTGCATAACCCACCCCTTTTTTTCCCTTAGTGGTGCCTTAGTGTGAATGTGTGGTTCTCAATAAACAGATCATACAACCAGCGAGGATGCATAAAAAATGCATAAGTCTGCGTTTATCATTTTATTTTGACAAAAATCAAAATAATAAAAATAATAAAGTTCAATATTTACAGAAAGGAAAAATATGATGTTATATCTTCACATCAATCAAATGTCAGGATATACTTCTTGCTTCAATTACTATAAATAAATTCCTGTGTTCTCTCCTTTCATAAGCAATGTGAAAGTCTACACATTAGCTTCACTCTGAGATCGTTCTCTCACTCTGGTCAGAACCCTACTGACCAAACGATCTATCTAAGCCTCCTGGTGGAACACTTTGAAAGCTGTCCAAGATGACATCATGAGTCAGGTGATCACCTTAATTAACAGAAAACTGTATTTTTATAACCCTTAACTTCATTAATCACATGACTTAGAATATGTAGTATAAAGTTCTCATAATCTCCCTTATACAGAATATTTTCTAGTTAATCTTACTAGAACATAACAGGCAAAAACTTCCTAATTAAGTAGGGGTGACATCACAGCCATAATTAAGCTCCTCCTATTGTGTAACATCACTCCCCCTACTACTATAAGATGAGGCATTTCAGGGACTGCCAGCCCTATAGCAGGAACTTACAGCATGAGACAGACCTCCAGGTAAAACAACTTTTCTTTTCGAATGTGAAAAGTGTAAAGATAAATAAAACCTGTTAAAGATACAAATAATAGTCTACAACCTTAGCATGGAATGAGAGATGAAGGGTGTGCTCCCTATCTGCCTCCATATAAGATTCTAGCTTTTTATTTGTCTCTTTGTTCATACAAAGTAAACATAAATATAAAGCAACTGTAGTACCTTTATTTTAATTCACATAATATTGCATTCTAATCTTCAGACCTGCATTATGTTCTTCACAAAGCCCTTGTTTTTGTACTCCATAACACTTTTATTTTTCACTAAAACAGCTTATCTGGCTGCTGCAATGTCAGCCAACGGCTTGCTGAGTGACTCAGCCTTCTAAATACCAGAAGGCTTAACTTAAATAAATACAGCTCCTTTTTGGATCGTTTTAGACACTACAGAGCTCCAATTAACTGCCTGTAGTGTCCTTGATTATAATCTTGTACATCAGCCCATTTTCAAGCATTTTCAAGACAAGGATACATTTTCAGTGCTTCAGGGCTTTTTAGAAGCAACGCCATGACAACAAAACACAGTTGCCTCTGTTTCCTCTTAATTTTAAGCTTTGGCCTAATTCCCTGCAGTATCACAACAAGCCGTTGTCTTTTTCCATTTCAGTGGCTCTCACAATTAGACCTGCACCTGCATGAAAGTGCACAAGGTCCTGCCCAAGTGTGCGAGCGTGTGATGGTGCGATCGTGCGCACACCTCGCCGCCGCAACACTTGCTTGCTTACTAAAGTGCATAGTGATATTTCATGAACTAGAAGGACCAGTTCTTTTATTTAAACTAATTCTGAGGCTATAATTTCAGTAGGGAACAGGGACAGGGGATGATTGACTGCATCTTTATAAAAAGGGGCTATTACCTGGAATAGCAGCTACTGAATATGGCTTTTTGAATATATTTATGACCAGATGCCATTATTTAATAGCAAGGCAAAAGTGACAGTAAAGGCAAGATAGAAGATTCCCAGGTTGGCCACCCTGACAAGAAAATATAGGCTAGATATGGCAATATAATAGGGGATAGGCTAGAGTGAAAAGAAATGATAAATGGGGGGGGGGGGTTATTGTGTCTGATTATTTGATTAAATTCTACTTCCAAAACAGGACCCCCTGTTACACAACCCCCAAGCATAACATCATGCAAGGGAAACAAAGTTTATAAGCACTGTTTTGAAACAGTTGATCTGTTGATCAGTCCTGGTATTGCAGACATCTACACTATTGACATGGGAGACTACATCTCTCAGTAAAGAACTCTTGTCAGCTAGATACTATATGCACAATGCCTTGTTTGGAAAATGAACATATGAGAGCTTGTATTGTTGAAGTCACTACAGAGATATGAGACTGCACCTCACAGTAAGGGAATTGGAAACCAACTTTTTATTGTACCCACAATGCCTTGTCATGTACATCTATATATTAGGTGCAGTCACCACCACAAAATAAGGGACTGCACCTCTGAGTAATTAACATTTAAATCACCTTTATAATTTACCCAGAATTCATTGGTGCTACATGTAAAACTTTGACAGCTCCCTTGCATGACATCATTCTGGGGGTGTGACCGCACAGAGAAAACTGGAGGGCAGGCAGAAACAAAGTGCTGATAAAACATCAACAAAACTGACCATGACAGATTTTTTACACAACAAATTGCAGCTTCAACATCTAAAACATGGCTGGCAATGACATACTATGTGAAAAAGGCATTTGGGGAACTTCCATAAACCATTTTAAACTTTGGAGAAACAGGTCCTATAAGCTTGCTGACAGGGAGGACTAGACTGTGAATTCCGGAGATGACATCAGCAGCAGCTCCTCACTGAACCTAGCTTTTTTGAATAGGCAGTGAATTTAGGGTTGTAAAATGACTTGTAACTTTTAAACAACGTAACTAAGAGATCTCATTTTTGGTATGAGGCTGATTGAGTCTATGCTGATACAAATTCTGAATTTACTGATGCCAGAAATTTTGACCATAGTCCCACTTTAAGGGGAATAGTTTCATTGACTCAGCTTCAGATGCCAGTTCTGCTTTGACAATTCTCTAAAGAGATTCCTGATTAAACTTTCATGGTGAGTCAATGTAGTCTTCACCACAGAAATGTCATCCCTCAAAATACATTATTGTTCAAATGTTACAATGTTAGCCATATGCTGATCATTTAATGCTTCAGTTAAGCGAGGAGTAAATGGAGTCGGATAATTTATGACTAGCTCTGACAAGCCTTTATAATCCAATTATGAGGAGGGAAGTTGTCTATCTTGACTGTCCTTCACTCAACCCTGGGATCTTTTCAAGAGAGGATTGCAAATAATCAGTTTTCATAGTTGACTCAAGGAATGGTTCCCATTCAAAACCCATTCAAAATCCATCAGGGTAGAAGGGGAAAGATTTAACAGTTTAGTTACTGCTCTGTCATGTGAAGCAGAATGAATCAAAACCTTTCCTTCTCCCTGCCTGTCTAGGCACACACACGGCTCTGCAAATGACTGCTCCCTATACAGCAACCTCACAACACCACCAGGAGCCTGCCTAGGCACACACAAGGTGTTTCTAAAACTCCTGCTGTCCTCTCTCAAGCTGCTGTAGTGATACCCTGTTAGCCCATCAACGCTTTGCAACGACTGCCCCCCCCACCCTGGTCTGCTCCCAGACTTATAGCTGAGGTGGTCACATGAAACCTATCACATGACTCCACAGCCTAGAACTATCTGCCCATTTCTCCATTAACAGTTTATAGATTTTGTGCACTAGGAGTCCCAGCATGCTCCTTCCACTCCATTAACAGGCCTCCTCTTCCTTATCTTCCTAACCTGTTTTTCACTTCCTCCAACCACCTGGCTCTTCATTCCTAGTGCTTTCCTCCTGCCTCAACACCTCTGTCAGGCTTGGTCTTGATCCTCCAACCCTCTTCTCTAAAGGCAGTGACCCTAACCATTAAGCCATTGTAGCTGCCCAATTCTTCCCTGTCCTGGGTTAACCTTAACACTTAATCTCTACCCATTCCAGTACAACTACATAGCCTCACCCCACCCCACTCCTCTCATCTCAGCCCACCCCTCTTATCCTAGCCTTGTCTAAAGGGATGTCTCTCATCCCTCATCAACACCCAACCCTTCTTCTCAGCTGTCTAACCTTACACTCCCTTCTCATCCCCTTTTCAATCACCCCTCACTCCTTCACCCACCCCCTAACCTCCCTCTGACAGTCAACCTCACTCCTTACACCTCTTCACCCTTCCCTCCCCCTTACTGCATCCTAAGCCACCACCATCCCTCCTCCAATCCCTCTCAACCACTCCTCTCTCCCCTGGACCATCAAACCAAGGTTCCTCCCCTCAAGCCTTCAAAGAAAAAGCCTCCTCCCTAAATCATTTGTCCCCTGCATAATTCTTCTCCTCCACTCAGGAGTCATTGAACCCAATCCTGGACCTGGTGTCTTAGCCTCCAGCTTAAATGCTAGAAGACTTATGCCCAAACTGGATCTCATCAAGGTCTGGATGACTCAATACTCCCCCCGACATCCTCTGCATCTCAGAGACATGGCTCTGCCAAGATTCCTGATCCACAAATTACCATCCCCAGGTACTCAGTATTCCACCAAGATAGGGATAAACAAGGTGGTGACATTGCCATCTACACCCATGGATCTCTACGTGCCTCTACTGTCCACCAGGAGGTTACCCCCAAATCTCATGAAATCCTCCTCTCCAAGCTGGTGTTCCCCTCATCCTTGCCTCTCTTTGTTGCCACTTACTTCTTCCCTAATGCTTCCCCTGCCACCATTGTCTCTAAACTTGCTACCCTCACTTCCTCTGCCACATCAGGTGAACTCCTCATCCTGGGCGATTTCAATCTAAACTGATTGGCCTCCCAAACCAGGGCTATCAAACATGAGATCGAGGCTCTTAACCTCACACAACTTATCTCTGACTCCACTAGGCTCAACCCCCATTCCAACAATCATTCACTACTAGATTGGATTCTAACCACCCACCTGCACAAATACAGCTCGGTGGGTGTCCTCCCGGATGCTTGCAATGATCACTGTATCATCCACTGCCACAGGAAGAATTGTCCCCTCAAACCCCACCCAAGTATATGTGGTTCAGATCCTTAAGGTCTCTGAACACACAGACATTGCTATCTGATCTTTACCTGGCTGACTAGTCTGCAGTCTTCACTGCATGTGATATTGACTCTGCTCTGGCCACCTTCAGCTTCACCTTTTTAAATACCTGGAACTCCCATGCCCCACTCAAAAAACTAAGACTCCAGCACAGGCACCTTTTCTGGATCTCTCTTCAACTAGTGAAGCTTTTCAGATCCAGAGACCAAGCATGAAAACAGTATAAACTCTCCTCCAATGCCTCTGACCTCCAAAAGTATAAGACACTAAGGAATGCTTGCACCAAGGCCATGTGTTCCTCCAAAGCTAGCTTTTTTAAAGCTCATCTAGATGCCTGCCACCCTCTCCTGCTGTTTTTTGGAAAACACTCCACTTCCTGCTTGGCTCCCCTCCCCCCCCCCAGCACCCACCCCTCTGGCGAAGCTGCTGGCACTGCCGCCTCCTCCATAAACCTCTTTTCACCACTTGTGCTTTGCCTCAGGGACAACCATCTGCTCCACTATCCCCTCCTCATAGACACCATAATGTCCCCTCTTCCCCGGTGCCCATCCCAAACCCAGCACACCCCCCCTCACTTTACCCTCCACTCTGCACAAACAATTCTTCATCTCCTCCCTCTCTTGGTTACACTTTCCCCCAATCACCCCTTTAGACATAATCTGTGCCCTCAAATCACTAAATTCCTCCAAGTAGAGCCCGGATAGAATTCATCCCATCTTACTGAAAATCTCTGCCCCTGCTATAGTTCCACTAATCACACACATTTTCAACCTCTCTCTCTCTCTCTCTCTCTCCACTAGCTCCTTAGCCAAGGCCTGGAAATTGGCCAAAGTCATCCCCCTACACAAAGTGGGTTGATCCATCCTGCCTTGGCAACTACAGGCCAATCTTTCTCCTCCCCTCCCTCTCCAAAAATTCTCAAGTCTCTTATCTCTAAAAGGCCAAACTCCATCCTCTCCTCAAATGACATTCTGCCCCCATATCAATCTGGCTTCCGACATTCCCACTCCACCTCCTCCTCCTCCTCCTCTCTTCTCCACCTTACCAACCACATCCACTTGGCCATGGACAAGGGTCACCTGACACTGGCTATTTTCATTGACTTAGTTTAGGCTTTCGATTCAGTCACCCATAAATTGCTCATAGAAGACTTATCTTCCATAAGCTTCTCACCCTCCATCACCCACTGGTTCAAGGCCTAGTTCACTGACGGGTACCAGTTCATTCAACTGGGGGAATCCAAATTGCCCCCTCTCCCCATCTACACTGGAGTACCTCAGGGGTCAATCCTTGGACCAACCCTCTTCTTAATATTCATCTATAACCTCCCTTCTGTCAGCTCAGTCTCCCACGTCCAACTGTATGCTGACGACACCATGATCTTTGCCTCTAGTCCGTCCATAGCCCAGATTGAACCTCTCCTCCAATCTGATTTTGGGAACATGTTGTGCAGGCTTGAATCCAAATCTCTCAAGTGCAACACCAAGAAAATGGTTACTATGGTTATAGGCTCCTCCCAGAAACTTGCCAAACTACCTTCCCCTCCCACTTTCTACACCCTTGACAGCTTCAAAATCCAGGTAGTCGACTCCTTCAAATACCTGAGTGTATGGCTTGACCCCAAATTAGACTTTTCACTGCACTTTGATGCCATCCACAATAAGCGAGCCCCAAACTTGGCATGCTGCACATGCATAAGGACAGTCTCTCCCTCCCCATCAGGAAGAAATTAATCACCAAGTTCATCCTCCCTTCCATCGATTATGCAGATGTGTTATATAGCTCCGCGCCTCAATCATCCCTCACCAAACTTGACCCACTGTTTCATGCCTTCTGTTGATTCGCTACAAACCTCCCATATTGTACTTGCCACTGCCTCCTCTACTTCTCCGTCTCCTTCCCTCCTCTAGCAAGCCGCCATCTTGGTCATTGTGCATCCTTCATTGCCAAGTTTTGGTTCAACATTCTTCTGTCCTATGTCTCCTCCCTTGTAAAGCCTGCCCCCAGTATTGGCTATGCCTTGCAGTCCCGAGACCAGTGTTCTTTCACCCTAGCCACTCTGCACTCATTGGCTGGGAAACAAGCCTTCACTTAACGGCTCCCTACCCTATGGAACACACTACCCCTCAATGTATGCAGTCTACCAACCACAGCCTCTATCAAAATATACTTCAGTTGGCTTCCCCTCTCCCTGCCTATATCACCTCTTTCCTTAGCTGCGTGCCTCCTCAGAGATGACCACCCCTGGCTCTTACCTTTCCCCGTTCTGACCTCAACATCCTGCTCTTCCCAAGCACCATCTCCTCTTACTTATTTTGTAACTAAATTGCTACTGTCTCCATTCCAGCATCAGTGTAAAACTGTGACTTCATTCTGTACCACTTGTAAATTATGCCCTGGCTAAAACAGTAATTGCATTGTCTCCCTGAACCTTTGTAAATGACCGCATTTTCCTGTACCTAATATATCTTATTTATCACTGTAAATTACTGTGTTTTCCTGTATCTTATGGATCTTAAGTATCACTTGTATCTTATGTATATTTCCCCCTTCCCCATGCCCCGGGTTGCACCTGGAAATGAGCCTCGGCTCAGTGTTCCTTTCCCGATTACCAAATTTTAAATAAAATAAATAAATAAATTCTTGCCCTGAGTGTTTACTACTTAAAGTTATTGGTAATGAAACTGATTTCCCCTCTTTTTCTTGATTAATGGAGTTTAATCCTTCACCATTTATAGTATTCAGAGGTTTCTTTTGTAAATGTGGCATAGGTGTGCAAATAAATTTATTAATAGTAGCCTGTTTTATACCACCTTGAATGGTACTACTGTAAGAGGGAGATTCATTCCCTTTTATTGATTCTTCCAAATGGTTAAGTTTATTTTTTTATTTCCCCCTTTATTAGGATTTACATGGGAACCCTTATTAACCTTTTTGCTTTAGGTGACTTTGCCATACTAATTAATTTTTTGCTCCTTGTAGTCACCCTCATATTTTAAGGAGCAGATATTGTGTCACTAAACCTATACTTTAAGTGAGTTAAAATGTTCTGACTGCTGCTGAAAGCTGAATAACATTATAACACTTTGGAAACAACCAAAGCAGCTATACATATTCTGTAGTTCCACACCTTAGAGTTTTAAAGCTTATTTTGGGACCACCAGCAGGAGGGGAGAGGTCATAATTCCCTTGTACACCCAGCTGGTCAGGCCACACCTGGAGTATAGGGTCCAGTTCTGGAGGCTGTACCTAAAGAAGGATGTGGAGAGGGTAGAGCGAGTTCAGAGGAGGGCAACCAAATGGTAAGGGGGCTTGACCACTTACCATATGAGGGGAGACTGCAGAACCTAAGCATGTAACATAGAAACATTGACTTTGATGGCAGATAAGGACCGCTTGGCCCACCTAGTCTGCCCCTTTCTCTACCTACTGGATAAGCTGCAGATCCTAGTTAACCAACAGCCTATTTCTTCCTATCCTCCACAAGAATTGCCTTATGTCTGTCCCATGCATTCTTGAATTCCCCCACTGTTTTTGACCCCAGGACCTCCTCAGGAAGACCGTTCCATGCTTCCACCACCCTCTCTGAGAAAAAATACTTCCTCCCATTGCCCTTGAGCTGTCCCTCCTCTATCTTCAAATTGTGTCCCCTTGTTCTCGCACATCTCTTTTTCTGAAAGATGCTACCCTCTTGGACTTTGTTGATTCCCTTGAGGTACTTCAAAGTTTCTATCACATCCCCCCCTTCCTCCCTCCTTTCCTCAAGGGTATACATATTAAGCTCTTCTAGTCTCTCTTCATATGGCCTCTGTCGCAGACCCTGCACCATTTTAGTTGCCTTCCTCTGGACTGCCTCCATCATGTCTATGTCCTTGCGGAGATGGGGTCTCCAGAACTGCACTCCAGATGGGGTCTCACCAACTGTCTGTACAGAGGGATAACAACTTCCTGTTTTCTACTTTCTACTGGTGTTGCCTCTCCCTATACATCCCAGTATTCCCCAGCCATCCCTACTGCCTTCTCACATTGCTTGCTTACCTTTAGGACATCTGCTAGGACTACCCCCAGGTCTATTTCCATTTTTGTTGTTGTTACTACCTCCCCCCATTGTGTACTCTTCCCCTGGGTTTTTGTTTTCCAGGTGCATTACTTTGCACTTCTTTGCATTGAATCTAAGCTGCCATACTTTTGAACATTCCTCCAACCTTGCCAAGTCCCTTCTCATCCTTTCCACCCCCCCTTGTGTATCAACCTTGTTGCAGATCTTCGTGTTGTCTGTAAAGAGGCATACTTTTCCTTCCAGTCCCTCTGCAATGTCACTTATAAAGACATCAAAAACGACTGGACTCAGTACTGAACCCCGTGGTACCCCACTAGTAACCCCCCTTTCTTCAGAGTGGACTCCGTTTTCTATTACCATCTGTGTCCTGTTGTCTAGCTAATGTTTTACCCAAGCTACCACCCTGGGACCCACTCCCAGGCTGGCTTATTTGTTCATTAATCTTTTGTGTGGGACTGTGTCAAATGCCTTGCTAAAGTCTAGGTAGGCCATGTCCACATCCTCTCCCTTGTCTACTACTTTGGTCACCCAGTCAAAGAAATTGATTAGATTCATCTGACATGACCTTCCCACTGTGGATCCATGCTGCCTTGGGTCCTGTGCCCCACTGGCCTCTAGATACTCAACAATTATTTCCTTCAGAAGTGATTCCATCATTTTCCCTACTACTGAGGTCAAACTGACAGGTCTGTAGTTTCCTGCCTCTGTCTTGGTCCCACTTTTGTGAAAGGGAATCACATCCACCCTCCTCCAGCCCTCAGGTACCACACCATCCTCCCATGATTTGTTAAAGAGGTTAATCAGTGGTGTTACTAATTCTCTCCTTAGTTCTTTTAGAATTCTGGCATGAATCCCATCAGGCCCCATTGCTTTGTCCACCTTCAGTTTAAGGACTTCTTTTGGAATCCTTTCTTCTGTGAAAGGACTGGTATCGACCCCCCTATCCAGAGTGTTTCTACTGATTGGATTAGGTACCCCCCTCCTTTTCTTTTGTGAATACTGAACAGATGTATTCGGTCAGTATCCCTGCTTTTCCACTGTCCCTCTCTGCCCACCTACCGTCCCCTTTATTCAGCCTCGCTATCCCTCCCTTTGTCTTTCTTTGCTCCCTAATGTACCTATAAAAGGTTTTATCCCCCTTCTTAAATTAGTTGGCTATCTTTTCCTCAGTTTGGGCCTTTGCTATTCTGACTGCCTTCCCTGCTTCCTTCTGCTTAAACTGGTGCAGTTCTCTGTACTGCTCCTTCTGTGTTTCCTTATACTTCCTGAATGCTGTCTTTTTCTCCATAGCCTTCCCTGCCACCTCTTTTGAGAACCATGTTCTCATTGGAGAAGAGGAGGGAGAGGGGTGACATGATAGAGACATTTAAATACTTAGAGGGTATCAATAAAGTGCCCATGGGGAGCCTTTTCCAATTAAAGGAGCAACCTAGAATGAGGGGAAATTAATTCCAAATCGGGGGGGGGGATTAGGGGAAACATTAGGAAATACTTCTTCACTGAGAGGGTGGTGGACATCTGGAATGAGCTGCCAAGGGAAGTGGTGGGGGAGAGGATGGGGGTTCAAGAGGGCATGGGACAAGCACAGAGAGCTGTTGGCACAGGGGTAGAGGACTACAGGGCAGGCTTAGTGGATATCTAGGCAAACTGGGCAGACTAAGTGGGACGGGTGTTCCTTTTCTGCCATCACAATCCTATGTTCCTATGTTATAAATAGACTACTGTTCAAACATTAAACTTTAAAAATGTAGTTTGAAGTTATTCTATTAAAAATTCAGATCTATAAAAATAATAAAGATTCCCACTCAAAAAAGTTATCTTTATGTTTACTTATGGTACTTGGTGTTCTTCTTGAAGGGTATTTCCTCTCAGGAGGCTTGGTTACTTGGTTACTTGGTGTTAAGGACAAAAGAAGGCCAAAGCCCATCGAGATTGTCCCCCACATAGTGGGACATTATACCCCAGAATATTATCAACAAAGAAACCAGTTATCCAAATGGGTTTTAAAGGTAGTTAGGTTTGGACAATCGACTAGGTCTTGTGGTAATTTATTCCACAGCTTTGAAACTGTAATTGGGAAAAAAATTTATCTTTTATTTGTTCTAGCCTTTTCAATTTTTAACTGTTTGTTGTGTAATCTTGGTACAAGTTTCCTTGTGTCATATGAAATGCCACATTTTTCCATTTGAGTTGGTGACTGAAGAATTTTAAACATCTGAATAAGGTCACCTCTTGTCCTTCTTGTTTCAAGTGAGTATAGGCCCGTTTTTTTTTTATCTATTTTCATAGCTAAGGTGTGCTAGGTGTGGAATGATTTTTGTTGCCCTATGCTGTACCTGTTCTATCCTTTTTATGTCAGAGATTAAATAAGGGCTCCAAAAGGGGGACCCGTAGTCCACATATGGACAAATATGAGATATATATAGAGTAATTATGCATTGTTCCTTTTTAGAAGTACAGGTATGATTAATTCATCTAAGTAATGCATTAGTTGTGTTAGCTACTTTATTACAGTGATCTGTAGATGACAATTTACCATTAACTATTATTCCCAAATCTTTTTCATTGGTAGATGATTTGATGTTTTTATTGTTAAGGGTATATGTTTGTTTGGGGTTGTTTTTGCCCATATGCAAAACTGAGCATTTATTTACATTGAAAAACATTTTGTTAGATATTGCCCACTGTTCAATGGTAGCTAAGTCTTGCTTGAGTTTATTTTGCTGTTCCAGATTATCTACTCTTCCCCCCAGTTTTGTATCATCAGCAAATTTAGTAATGATATTTGATGATTTTATTGTCATATCGCTAATAAAGATGTTGAACAAAGTGGGTCCCAGGACAGAGGCCTGCGGGACCCCACTGGTGACCCTTCCCTCATCGGACAACACTCCATTAACCCTGACCCTCTGAGTTCTATCAGTCAGCTAGCAATGCACCCACTTGACAATTGTTGGTGAAAAACCTAAAGTAGTAAGTTTATTTACCAGAATAACATGGGATACTTTGTCAAACGCCTTACTATAATTCAATAGGATAAGGTCAACAGGAATGTTATGGTCTAGATGTTTACTAACATATTCATAAAAAGTGAGTAAATTGGTAGTACAGGAATGACCCTGTCTGAATCCATGTTGGGTTAGGTCTATAATATTTAAGGAGAACATTTCGAGTTCAATGATTGATTTGAGTATTTTTTCCATCATCTTACATGGAACTGACGTGAGACTAATAGGTCTGTAGTTTTCTGTTTTGGAGCATGTCCCTTGTTTAAAGATCAGGGTGACAATAGCTGTTTGCCAATCAGTTGGTACTTTGGCTTCATGTAGAGATTTATTAAATATTATGGTGAGAGGTAAGGTGATAGTTTCTAGTGTACCCATTAAAAATGTGGAGTTTATATTATCCGGTCCATGGCTAGTATTTTTATTAATAGATTTAAGTACAGTCTCTGTGTCCTGGAGAGAAATTACATAGTCGTCAAGGTGGGCACAGTGATTGGGGATCTGTTTACAAGTGTTGGTTTGGGAAAAAACAGAACAAAAATAATTATTAAGGGCTGTTGCTGTTTCCATGTCTGAAGTGATGGTAGTGTCATTAATGACTAGTGGGCCTTCTGATCTGTTGTTCCCTTTTTTTCCATCAAGATAGGAATATAATGCTTTATGGGAATCTTTTGTATGGGCAATTTTAAACTCAAGGTTACGTTTTGCAGTTGTTATGAGTTTTTTTAAATCCATAACTGATTTTCTATACTTAAGTAATGTTTCTTCTTTGACATTATTGGGGCAATTTTTTTAAGTTTTAAATAGTGTTTGTTTAAGTGTGATCTGCTTCTTAATAGTGTGGTTAAACCATAGGGGTATTTTAACTTTTTTATTATATTTATCTTTTTCAGGGACATACTGATGTTCAAGTTCATGAATTTTTGATTTAAAGTAGGTCCAAGCTTCTTCAGTATTTAGGGGTGAGAGACAACTCTCCCAGTCAATATTATATAGACACTCATTGATAGTGTGGAAATCTGCCCTTTCATATTGTTTAATCTTGAGTTTAGTGTTTAAGATATGTAGGTCATGGTGGATAGAGAACTATATAGACAAGTGATCACTACTACCCAAAGGGTCAGAAATGTGAAGGCTGGATATTTTATTTTCGTCATTAGTAATAAGAAGATCTAAGATGTTGATCCCATGAGTTGGTTCCCTGATTAATTGGACAAAACCCAAATCTATGATTGTTGATAGAAAAAGTTTATCATGTTGAGTACTACCAGTTGGAGCCTCCCAATCAATAGAAGGGAGATTGAAGTCTCCTAGAATAATGACTGTACCATTTTTAGCTAACAATGATATTTCTTTTGTTAAAGATAGTGTGTAATCCAGATCCACTGACGGGGGCCTATAGAAAGTGCCCACCACCATTTTTGGTTGACCAGATGGTTGAAGGGTTACCCATATACTTTCAGTTTGAATATTGAAAGTGGCTTCAAATGATGGAATATCATTCTTTACATACAGACAAACCCCACCACCCTTTCTGGTTCCTCTTTTGTTTTTAGTATAAAGTTTAAACCCTGTTATCTGGACTGGCCATGAATTATCTGAGTTGCCCCATGTCTCAGTTATGGCTATTAGACTGAGATCGTGAAGTTGTATTTTAGTTTCTAATTTAGCTACTTTAAGTGTACTTAGTGAACGGGCATTGAGGGATAAAATGTTAAGTAAGTATTTCTTATGGGGGTAGTTAACGGTAATAAGAGATCTAGGATTAGACCTAGTCTCCCCCACTGTTATTAGTTTAAATAACAGTGAATGAAAGTGCTAATCTTACATCCCAGTACTGTACTCCCTCTTCTGCTGAGTTGCAAGCCATCCCAGCAAAAGAGGGCTGGGTTATTGTTAAATTCTTCCCAGTGAGTTAGGCAGGGAAGGTTCTGCCTAATGCACCATTTACATAACCATTCATTATTAATTTTAATTTTACTTAAAGTGTGGGGGTTGCTCTAGGAACTGGTAGGATCTTAGAGAAACAGATGTTGCATCCTCTATCCTCCAGAATATTGTGAAGAGCAACATAGTCTTGTTTTAACTGCCCAGTTAATGTTCTATTAATGTCATTAGTCCCCAGATGAATAACCACAAGAGGACTAATTCCTGCTTGCGATAAGATAGTTTTGATCATTGGTGTTATGTCAGACACCTTAGCCTCCCTGAAACTAGAGCATGTTCTATTAGCTTTGTATGGGTTACAGATAGCCCAGTCAATATACTTGATGATAGAATCACCCAAGACAAAGACTTGTTTATTTTTTGGTACAGTGGTATGATGTTTCTCTTGTATTTCTGTGGGAGTGAGAGAAATATTATGCAGCAATGACTAATCAGCAGACTTGGGTGACACTAAAAGGGAAGAAGTGTTAGTATTGGATGTAACTGGTATTCTAGTTCCTGAAGTTGTGGGGCACATATTCAAAACTTCCATAGTATTTGGTTCCTCATCATTTATGTGAATCAGGGGGTGGAAAGAATTGTGCATTGGCAGTACAGGAACATCATTGAAGATGTGATCACGACTTCTTTTTATTTTAGTATTTGGAATGGTCGCCCATTCTTCTCTGTCTGGGGGTGATAGTACCTGAGATGAAGGCTCTGGAGTTATACCAGCAGGGGTAGAACTTATAATAATACCTTCTTTTGGAGGAGGAGTACAATACATAGTAGAGTCTGTCTCTTGTCTTGTACCAAACTTATCAGTGCAAGTTGTTGATGTATCAATGTCTAACAATATTGACATCTGATCTATATATTCTTCAAGAGCATCAATCTCAGGATTGATTGGAGTTCTTGTGGTGAGGTGTTTAATATCCTCTTGTAGTGATGTTACTAATTGGCATTTATTACAAATGAAATTGGGAAACTGTTTGCCAATGGCATACATTTGGCAAGAGGAACAGCGGTTCTTTGCTTGTTTCATATTTATTTAGTACTTACTATTACAGTTTCTGGGTTGGAGGATCAGCTTGCAATATCAGGTATCCACTGAATTATTCTATGTTGCTATGTTGCTTTTGTCCCGATGTCACGGTGGACACAGCTATGACGATAAAATGTCTCTGCATGTTGACCCCTTTGCGCTCACCCGCTCACTATTGTGGATGTATTTATGTGTGAAAACCGGAAGCACTGTACTCAGGCTACTTTTGGTTTCACACTCGCAATTTCAGTGTAAAACTGGTGAATTTAGCCTTTATAAATGCTCTCCTTGGTATTATGAGTTTTTTTGTTTATACTGGCAAGAGCACTCAAAGCTGTGCTAGGATGGTTTTACAGGCGTCAGTATGTGTCTGGTAGTAACAGCTCAGCCCAGACCACCAGTATCCCACAGTCCTAAGCCTGAAGCCAACAATGAAGCAGGAAGAGGGATAAGACCCTTTTTCCCCACACTGCTCAGTAATATATTAAAGCACAACAATACAGTTTATATCAACAAATACAATGGTATATCAGAACCTCTCACCAGAGGTACGCTTAGTTAAACTGCAGAGTGTCTCTATGCTTGATGAAGAGAAAGGGCAGATATTAGCCAGGTGGATTCTAAAATTCTTTTCAAACCTTCAGTTTGTTTTAATCCAATCTGTAAACAGTACTTAAGGCTGTATCTTCCACTCATACGGTCAGATGTCCCAGGGAGTGCTGTCCCACTGAAATTCACACACATCATCTAGTAAGTTAGTCTGGTCATATGGGACATTTAGATGTGTTAGGAGCACTTTTAGAATCTCCTTTTGGTGGTTTTTAGGAGAGCAGAAAAAATGTCTTGACTTTATTACAAAATAGTGCATGCCAAAATTGTGCTTGACTGTTGCTTCTCAGCATTCTATGATGTTGTTCTGCAACAGATGGATAAGTGGAAATAGGAGAGTGGGAGTAGTGTGCATGACAGACAGAGTGAGAGTGAGGGAGGGAGAAAAAGAGAGAGAGAGAGAGAGCGAGACAGAGAGAGAGAGAGAGAGAGAGAGAGAGAGAGAGAAACTTGTGTACATATACATATTTATACTACACAGGCATGTGACAGCAGTAGCAGTAGGGAGGGGAACAGGAATGTGAACCAGGAGGCATAAAACCCCATATGGACAATAGATCCTGGGGCAGATAGAGAACTCCAGGAAGACTAGATTGACCTTTGGTCTTTTTCTGCTGTCATCTGCTAAGGAGTGAATGAATGCAACAAGAACCTTGAAGGTGCAAACAAAAAGGAAAACAAAATACCTAACAAACCTACAGCAAAACAATTTATCTGACCCTCAAGAAGTTATGGACACAATTTAATGCCCTCCTAAAGGGATGTGTCAGCTCCTATGACTGCCACATAGTGGTAGATGCCAATGTCTTTAAAAACTGCTGACCTAGATAGATAGATAGACAGACAGACAGACAGACAGACAGACAGACAGATAGATAGATAGATAGATAGATAGTCAGATAGACAGCTAGATCGATAGATGATAACTTTATTTATATAGCACTCCTTCCTGGAGGCTTGGAGCACATAACACAATTTAAAAACAGCTCACAGCACCACGCATAACAGACATTTTAACATATCGCAAAGACCTACATAAAATTCTGTCTATCATACATTAGCATGACTCACTACACAGATTACACAGAAAGTTGACAGTGGAAAAGGACCACGCTGACCCATCTTGTTTGCCCTTTACATTCTCCCATGCTCCTCACCACCTTTATACTAACTCTGGATTTTCACCCCTCCTCCCAACCCCATATGGCTGTCCCATGCTCTCTTGAATCCTTCCACTGTTTCAGCTGCCACTACCTCCTCTGGCAGCCTGTTCCAGGCCTCCACCACCCCCTCCATGAATAACTGCGCTCTGACATTGCCTCTATATTTCCCACCTCCTAATTTGAGGCTGTGTCCCCTCATGTTTGCTCCCTCCTTCTTTCTGAACAAGCTCCCCTCCTTCACCTTATTTATTCCCTTCAAGTACTTAAAAGTCTCAATCATGTCCCCTCTCTTCCTCCTAGTCTCTAGCAGGTACAGATTCAGCTCCCTCTACCTCTGCTCATATGGTTTATCTTGCATCAAACGCACCATCTTGGTTGCTCTTCTCTGAACCCTCTCCATCATCTCAATATCCCTACATAGGTGCAGTCTCCAGAACTGCACCCTGTACCCCAGTTGTGGCCTCACCATAGTTCTGTACAGTGGCATTAACACCTCCCTCCCTCCCTCTACTAGTAAATCCCCTCGCAATGCATGCCAACATACCACTCATCTTTTCCATCACCTTGCTACGCTGGTTCCCCACTTTAAGATTCCTCGATATAATAATCTCCAGGTCCCTCCCCAGTTCCATTTCCTTGATTTCCTTCCCCCCAAGGAAGTAAGTTGCCTTTGTGTTTTTCCACCCCAGGTGCATCACTGCACACTTTTTCGCATTAAATTTTAGTTGCCAGGTTTCTGACCTCTTCTCCAGCTTCTCCAGGTCTTGCCTCATGGCCTCCACTCCACTTTGTGAGTCTACCCTATTGCAGACCTTTGTATCGTCAGTGAATAGGTGCACCCTACCCTCCAATCCCTCTGCAAGGCCACTAATATAGATGTTAAAGAGTTGTGGTCACAGTACTGACTCCTGCGGCACCCCCACTGATCACTGCCCATTCTCTAGAATGTACCTCATTTACCACCATTGTTTGACACCTTCCCGTCAGCCTGTTCTCCATCCACCTAGTAACTCATTGGCCTACTCCCAGGCTATCCAGCTTATTCACCAGCCTTTTGTGCGGGATGATGCTGAAGGCCTTACTGAAGTCCAGATAGGCCACATCCACTGCCCATCCCTGGTCCACTACCTGTGTCATCCAATCGAAAAACTCTATCAGGTTAGTCTGACAGGACCTTCCACTCATGAAGCCATGCTGCCTTATGTCTTGCATACCATTGGTCACCAGGTATTCCACCATCCTTTCCTTTAGCAATGTTTCCATTACCTTCTCCACCACTGAGGTGAGACCTCTTTCTTGCTTCCCCCCCTTATGTAGTGCAACCACCGTCACCCTTTTCCAGTCCCCAGGCACCATGCCTGTTCCCAAGGACAAGTTAAACAGTCTCACCAGAGATGATGCCAGCTCCTCCCTCCACTCCCAGAGTACCCTTGGGTGTAAGCTGCCAGGCCCCATTGCCTTATTCTCCCTTAGTCTGCACAGTTCTTCACTTACTCTGTTTGCTGTGAACTTCATAGAATCTATTTGCCTGCAGTTTTTTCCCTTCCCTTTCTGCACTGGCCCTCTGCCCTCACCCTCCTCGGTGAAGATTGAACAGAAGTAGTTGTTTAATGCCTCTGCTTTTTTGAAATCCCCTTCCAGTTTTGTTCCACCCTCCCCCCATAACCTCCCTATTCCCTGCTGCACCTTCTTTCTCTCTCATATACCTAAAAAAGGTCTTATCTCCCCTCCTAGCCTGGTTTGCTGTCCTTTCTTCAGTGACCTCTCTAGCACACCTTATCCTTTGCCCTGCCTCCCGCCTCTTTTCCCTATAGACCTCCCTATCCTCATTCCTTTGTGTTGTCCTGTATCTCCTGAGTGCCCTGGATTTCTTCCTGACCACCTCCGCCAACTCTCTTGTAAACCAAAGTGGTCTCCTCTTTTTTCTGTTTTTCCTGACTCTCTTGATCCATGTCAGTGGCTTTCAGCACCCTCCCCTTAATAGCTGCCCATAATTCTTCCACATTCTTCATATTCCCAAACCTTGACATTTCTTCCCCAAATACCTTCCTCATACTGTTAAAGTCTGCTTTCCTGAAGTCCATTACCCTGGTTCTCCTCCTGTTCCTTTCCCTGCCCATTCTCACTCTGAACCTGACAGCTCTGTGGTCACTTGTGCCCATTTCTTCCCCCCACTTCCACCTCCTCCACACTGTTCCCATTTATGAGGACTAAGTCCAACAGGTTTCCCCCAGTGGGCTCCTTAACCCTCTGTTGCAGGAATACACCTTGTAGTGCCTCTAAGATGCCCCTGCTCCTAAATGATACTGCTGTTGGGATCTCCCAGTTGATGTCAGGAAGGTTTAGGTCCCCTATTAGTAGAATTTCCAATTTTTTCTCCATTTTCGTTATTGATCGTACAAGCTGTTTATCCCCCTCTTCCCCCTGCATAGGAGGTCTGTAATCTACCCAGACTCTCAAATGCTCCCCACTTCTCTTGTCTAAAGTGATCTACATTTTCTCAATTTCTCCTTCCTCCTCCAGCCCTCTGTACCCCCAAATTATTCCTTGATGTATAATGCTACCCCTCCTCCCCTTTTCCCCACCATGTCTTTCCTAAACAATCGATATCCAGGTATCACTGTCTCCCAGGCATGATGCTCATTCCACCAAGTCTTACACACTGCTACTATGTCAAGACCCTCATCCACCATGGTGGCCTCCAGCTCCCCTAGTTTATTCTGCAGGCTCCTGGCATTTGCTACCAAACCCCTCCGCCATGTAGCCCCCTCTTCTCTATCCTCCCTTTTCAACCCCTCCCTGATGCTGCCTGTTTCCCTTACTTCTACCTTGTCCTTGTCCTTGTCCTGGGGGGGAGGCTGATAGCCTCTCAATTCTTTAACCCAATAAAATAATAAAATAATAAGTAAATAAACCCACAAATCAATAAATAAATAACAAACAATCAACAATCAGACCATCTTAATATTAGTTTAAATCAAACGCTTGATTAAACAGAAGCATTTTTAATCCTCTTTTGAAGATTTCCACCGAGGGTGCCTCCCTTAGGTGTCTTAGTAAAGAGTTCCACAGGTTTGGTGCAGCAACTGAGAATGCACAGTCCCCAGAATGCCACAACCTAGCGTTGAGAACCACAAGGAGGCAACCCTCGGAGGAATGGAGAGCCCAAGAAGTATGATGGGAACCAGGAAATCTTGCAGGTATGTTGGTCCCACCTGTGCAGGACTTTATAGGTCAGCAATCTGACCTTGAAGACAATCCTCTACCTGACAGGCAGCCAGTGCAGCTCACAGATGACAGGTGTGACATGATCAGATCTCAAAACACCAGTCAGCAGCCTAGCCGCCGCATTCTGCACCAGCTGCAGCTGGTGGAGTTTGCCTCCCGATAGCCCCAGGTACAGGGCATTGCAGCAGTCCAACCTGGATGTGACAAAGACATGCATCAGGGTGGTAAGGTCATCAGCTGGTATCATGGCTCGGATACGATGAATGTTCCTCAGATGATAAAAGCCACTTTTGATGATGGCTGACACCTGCACATCAAGTGTTAGGCTGTCATCAAGGAATACTCCCTGATCCTTAGCCCGAACAGAGCGGACTAGGGGAACACCCCCTAGAACAAGTCCAGGGAGATCCCCAAGTCCACCAGGACAGCCTGGATCAACCACTAGTACCTCCATCTTTTCTAGGTTGAGTCATAGCCAGTTGTAAGTCATCCAGTTCTGGATCTCCTCCAGGCAGGTGTTAACCAAGGAGGCAAGATGAGGCTAACCCCATCATCACCCTTTGTACTCTATCTGCGAAGAAGGACCTAAACCAGTTGATGACAATTCTGTGTTAGTCCACACCAGTTCTGCAGTCTGTCCAGCAACATCTCATGGTCCACAGTGTCAAATTACACCAAGAGATCAAGGAGGATTAGGATGGTACGCTCTACCCTATCTCTTGCCACTAGGAGATCATTAAGCACCCTCACCATGGTGGTCTCCATACTATGCCTGGATCTAAACCCAGATTGAAAGCACTCATAAGTGGTAGCAGAGGCAAGACATGTCTCAAGCTGAATGGCCACAACTTTCTCTAGACCCTTCCCTAAAAATGGGTAGTTTGAGACTGGTCTGTAGTTGCTGAGACACTCCGTGTCCATTGAGGGTTTCTTCAGTAGGGGCCTAACCAAGGCCTCTTTCAATGCCATTGGAAAGACCCCACTCTCAAGGGAACTCCTGAAAATCTCAGCAACCACAGACCCTATGAGGTCCACATATCCAACTAAAAGTCGGGTTGGGCCTGGGTCCAGATCACAATACATTGACCGCATCCTCAAGACAATGTCAGCCACCTTCTCCATTCCAAGCAGCTCAAATTCAGCCCATGCAAGAGGGGTGCCCCGGCATGCCTCAGGTCAGGCCTCACTGTCCCTTTTTGTGGCGGTGGAAGAGATCTCAGTCTTGATCGAGGACACTTTGCCAGCAAAGAACAGAGCAAACTCTTCACACCTTGTTCTTGAACGTGCTCCTCCCGCCTGGGGACTGGCTGGATGTAGCAGCCTATCCACTGTGTGGAAGAGCTGAGCTGGTCTGTTCCTTGCTGCAGTAATCCTCCTTGACAAAAAATCTGCCTTCTTTTGGGAGATTGCCCCCTGACAGTCACCATAATGTGACTTCAGGGCCAATTTGTCCTTCATCAGTCCAGCTGTCCTCTAGCACAGCTCCAACTTCTGACCCTTTGCCTTTAACTCCCCAAGTTCCGTATCAAATCAAGGGGGCCTTTGGCAATTAGACAATGGTCGAACATGGACTGGTGCGACTGAGTCGAAGGCCACACCGATGGCCCTATTATGGGCCACCACTGCCTCCTCCAGCCCAGTCACACATGCAGTCACCACACTTGATAGATCCAGCACCACCTGTAGTTGTGTTGAGGACAATTCCCATTAAGGGCAGTACTGGACCATCTCCACAGAGGATGGACCCTCAGGGGGGCCCCAAACGTGAACGTGATAGGTTCAAACCTCTTACCATTGAGTCTTTCTCACACACCCTGATAAAAATACTGCTGTGAAACAGTCATAGAAACATAGAAACATAAACTTTGATGGCAGATAAGGACCGCTTGGCCCACCTAGTCTTTCCATTTCCCTACCTATTGGATAAGCTGCAGATCCTAGTAGAAAGTAGTAGATCAGGGAGGGGCTGTGGACATGGCCTACCAAGACTTTAGCAAGGCATTTGACACAGTCCCACACAAAAGATTAATATGCAAGTTAGCCAGCCTGGGAGTGGGTCCCAAGATGACAGCCTGGGTAAAGAACTGGCTGGAGAATAGGACACAGAGAGTAATAGTAAATGGAGTCCACTCAGAAGAAAGGGGGGTTACTAGTGGGGTACCGCAGGGTTCAATATTAGGACTGGTCCACTTCAATGTCTTTATAAGCGACATTGCAGAGTGACTGGAAGGAAAAGTATGTCTCTTTGCAGATGACACAAAGATCTGCAACAGAGTTGATGCACAAAGTGAGGTGGAAAGGATGAGAAGGACTTGGCAAGGTTAGAGGAATGGTCAAATGTATGGCAGCTTAGATTCAATGCCAAAAGTGCAAGGTAATGCACCTGGGAAACAAAACCCAGGGAAGAGTACACAATAGGGGTGAGATACTAACAACAACAAAAATGGAAAGGACCTGGGGTAGTCATATCAGATGACCTAAAGGTGGGCAAGCAATGTGAGAGGGCAGCAAGGAGGGCTGGGGAGATACTGGGATGCATAGGAGAGGCATCACCAGTAGAAAACAGGAAGCTATTATCCCTCTGTACAGACAGCTGGTCAGACCCCATCTGAGTACTGCGTGCAGTTCTGAAACCCAATCTCCAGAAGACATAGACAGGATGGAAGCTGTCCAGAGAGGGCACTAAAATGGTGCAGGGTCTGCACCGGAAGACATATGAAGAGAGACTAAAGGAGCTTAATATGTATAGCCTCGAGGAAAGGAGGGAGAGGGGGGACATGATAGAAACTTTCAAGTACCTCAAGGGAAATCAACAAAGTCCAAGAGGGTAGCATCTTTCAAAAAAAGAGGTGTGCAAGAACAAGGGGGCACAATTTGAAGATAGAGGGAGGCGGCTCAGAGGTAATTTAAGGAAGTATTTTTTCACAGAGAGGGTTGTGGATGCATGGAACGGCCTTCCGGAGGAGGTTGTGGAGTCAAAAACAGTAGTGGAATTCAAGCATGCATGGGACAGTCATAAGGCCATTCTAGGGGGTGGGGGTAGGAAGAAGTAGGCTGCTGGTTAACTAGGATCTGCAGCTTATCCAGTAGGTAGGGAAATGGGCAGACTGGGTGGGCCAAGCGGTCCTTATTTGCCATCAAATTCTATGTTTCTATGTTTCTGTCCTAGCTAACCAACAGCCTACTTCTTCCTACACCCCACTAGAATTGCCTTATGTCTATCCCATGCAGTCTTGAATTTCCTCACTGTTTTTTGACCCCATGACCTCCTCAGTAAGGCTGTTGCATGTGTCCACCACCCTATCTGTGAAAAATTACTTCCTCACATTGCCCCTGAGCCATCCCCTCTCTATCTTCAAATTGTGCCCCCTTGTTCTTGCACGTCTCTTTTTCTGAAAGATGCTACCCTTTTGGACTTTGTTGATTCCCTTGAGGTACTTGAAAGTTTCTATCATGTCTCCCCTCTCCCTCTTTTCCTCAAGGGTATACATATTAAGTTCCTTTAGTCTCTCTTTGTATGGCTTCTCTTCCAGACTCTGCACCATTTTAGTTTTCCTCCTCTGTACTACCTCCATCCTGTCTATGTCTTTGCAGAGATGGGGTCTCCAGAACTGCACGCAGTACTCCAGATGGGGTCTCACCAACTGTCTGTACAAAGGGATAACAACTTCTTGTTTTCTACTGCTGATGCCTTTCCCTATACATCCCAGTATCCCCCCAGCCATCCTTACTGCCTTCTCACATTGCTTACTTACCTTTAGGTCATCTGATATGGCTACCCCCAGGTACCTTTCCATTTTTGTTGTTGTTAATACCTCCCCCATTGAGTAATCTTCCTCTGGGTTTTTGTTTCCTAGGTGCATTACTTTGTACTTCTTTGCATTGAATCTAAACTGCCATACTTTTGACCATTCCTCCAACCTTGCCAAATCCCTTCTCATCCTTTCCACCCCCCCCTTGTGTATCAACCCTGTTGCAGATCTTTGTGTCATCTGCAAAGAGGCAACAAATCCTCTGAATTCCATTTCCAGCTGATAACACAGAAGGAGGAGGAGCTTCCTCCTTCAACAGAAACTAAAAACTGAAGGATCATGGGTTTGATAAACTCAAGCCTCAGTCTCTAAAATTAGCCACCTCTCTTATTGCCTCCCCTGTCACTATGATCTTTAATAAATCATTAACAGAGGGGAAGTTCCAGAAATCTGGAAAGTAGCCCCTAGTGGTACCAATGCACAAATGTGGCCAGAAAGAGCCAGTGGAAAGCTACCGCCCCACTTTTCTTCTTAGCTCCCTGGTCAAAATACAGAAAAGAGTAGTGTACAACCAGCTACAAGAGTACTTCAAACAGTGGCCATTACTAACCGATAGGCAACATGGTTTCAGAAAAAAATCCTGGGACTGGCACCGCTTTGGTAAACCTGACAACAGACATACTGGACGATATGCACAAAGGGCAACTGATCAGTGCACTCTTCCTAGACCCCAACAAATCCTTTAAGATGATAAATCATAGCCGTCTGCTAGATAAATTGCAGCTTCTTGGCCTAGATGGTCTCTCCTGATGGTGGTTCTCACACTACCTGACAAATAGGACTCAGAAGGTGTAGTGGAAGTGTGTCCAGCCCACAAAAAAGACCCATCACTGATGGTGTCCCCCAAGGATCCATTTTTGGTCCCTTACTAGTCTCTCTCTTTATTAATGACATGTCAGGCAACTGTGTGGGGATGGGCTAACTTACAGCTATATGCTGCTGATGCTGTCCTTTATAGAAGCTCTCGTGACAAACAGTAGGATGAGGCACACAGTAAATGAGAAAAAAGCAAAATTGCTAGTGGCCTCAGGGAACTAGAAAAGTGGGTCATTGCCAATAAGCTGGTCCTGAATGTAATAAAGTCCAAATCAGTCTTATTGGGCCCCAGACACTTGCGTGCAGCAAGACAGCACTTACTAACCCTGACCATGTCCTATTTACTCTCGTAAATACGTTGGGGTATACCAGGACCAGAAAGTCATCTTTAGACCTCATGTGGATCGTATCAGAAAATCCCTGCACTAAAAGATTGGTCTACTCAACTGCCTGAGTAACTGCTGCACCAAAAATTAATGGACAGCTATCACCAACAGCATGCTGCTCCCCGTCTTGTTGTATAGTGACCCACCCCTCCAGACCCAAAGGTGTTCTGAAATAAATAAGCTCAAAGTTATTTATAAGAAAATTGGTCTCTTTGCTGCTGGGGCTTCACCTAGAAAACATCACTGTAACATTTTCCAGTACTTAAACTGACTTTCTCATTCGAGGAAACTAGAGTACCTTCTCCTCTGCTTTGCCTTTAAACTGGTCAAGATTGCTACTCCCCAAACCTCCATGGTGTTCTGCTTACTAAAACCCTGAGGAGAACACTTCAGTCCCCCAACTGTCATCTGTTAGAGTTGCGCTGGGTTTTGTCCAGCTCTGGCAAAAGGTCTTTTCCAACCTCAGCTCCCTCCCTGTGGAATACTCTCCCAGGAAACCTACACAATTGCTCCTCACTTCAAGGCTTCAAGAAAGGGCTTAGGGCCCTGCTTCCAGAATGAAACAAATGCCCTTGCTATCATTGATCGGTATTCACTGGCCTAAGTTTGTTGCTGAGCAGCCATTGACAGTTTTTCATTTGTTTTGGCCTGTTGTTCATCATTGTAGTTTGCACTACTGTCCTTACCTCTGCAGTATTGTAGCTACTGTGCACATTTTGGGCTTGATTCTTGAAGTGGGCTTAGATCAGTACAAGCTGCAGCAAACAGCAGCTTGCAACAAAGCCCAGTGCACCAGGGACCCTGCGCCTGATTCTCTATTGGGCAGGGTTCCGATGGCAAAGTCCTATTGCTTGTGGCAACCATGGCCAGGCACCATACAGACGGTGCACTGGGAGTATTGGCCACAAGCCACAGCACAGCCATGTGCCACTCTAGACTCCTGGTGGTCTAGTGGCCCTCCTCCAGATCCCCAATGGTGCCAGAATTAGTAAATATTAATTACTCTTGCCAGCTCCCAATCCCCGATGGTGCCAAATGGAATAAATTGTTAAATTCCCTTGCCCTCCTCCCCAATCTCTGATGGTGCCAGTACACATAATAAGATTTACATAGCCCATGCCCCCTTCCCGGTCCCCATGTCACCCCTGTATAGAACATGCTTGTAACTTCTTCTCTGGCAGTCCAGCGTTTCTGCCCCCCCATAACTGAAATCATCTGTAGTACAAGAATTACAGAAGAGCCCCATTCCCTGGTGAACTAGTGGCCCCCCACCCCTACAGGTATTGTCCACTCCCCCTCCCATCCTGATATGCAGGCAGTGCCCGGCACAGCCCACCTCTCACCTCCACGGTTGGGTGCCGACCGAACTGTCACTGAGTGCATACTACAATACAGTATGTGCTCATTGATTGTCACAATCAATATAAGCGTGTACCGTCTTGTACAGTATGCGTTCGGTGACAGGTCAGTCAGTGCCCGCCATGGAGGTGAGAGGTGGCTGTATCAGGATGGAGGGAGGGCAATGCTTGCAGGAAAGGGGGGGCATGTCTACCAGGGAATGGGACTTTTCTGTAATCTTGTACTACAGGTGACTCTGCATGGGGGGTGAGAACTGCTTGGACTACCAGGAAGGGGTTGCTGTGTATGTTCTGGTACACAGGGTGGCATCAGGGATTGAGGAGGGGGCCTGGGCTGTGTAATTCTTATTATGAGTACTGGCACCATTGGGGATCGGGGAGAGGGGCAAGATAATTTAACAATTTAGTCATTCTGGCACCATTGGGATTGGGGGGCAGGGGAATTTATCATTTTATTCATTCTGACACCATTGGGGATCGGGTGAGGTACAAGGGGATTTAACAATGTCTTACATTCTGGCACCATCGGGGATCAGGAGGGGGAAAGGGGACCGGATGATTTATTCATTCTGGCACCATCGGGGATCAGGAGGGGGAAAGGGGACCGGATGATTTATTCATTCTGGCACCATCGGGGATCAGGAGGGGGAAAGGGGACTGAATGATTTATTCATTCTGGCACCATCGGGGATCAGGGAGGGGAGCCTGTAGACCACCAGGATATTTCCATAGTATCAGTCCCATGAATGGGCATATCAGCAGTGTAGGGGGTGGTGGCAAATTACTGCACCTAGTTGAACCCCAGAGGACAATGTTGTAAGTACCCTTAGACCAGCCCTGGCTGGTCTAAGGGTACTTAAAAAGTTGTCCTCTGGCAGAGTTTCGAGAATCCCATTTTCAGGGCTGTAACAACTTGCATCTGCCACAAGCCCCCTTGCATCTTGCTGCAGCCTGTTTTGGGGCGCATGGGTGGTGCAAGCCCGGTTTGGGGCAGGCAGCCTGGGGATGACACAGGCTGCCTTTGTGAATAGCTCCCAGTGCATCTTTTGGCACAAGGGGCACTTTGCACCTTTTTTTGTGGCACAAGCCCCTTGTGCCCAGCCAGGAGCTTTGAGAATCGAGCACTTTTTGACTATCAGGAGGCTCAGAGGGCACAAAATGCACCTTTAAATTATCTGAAGCCCTGCCTGGTCCTACTGCTGCACCGCCACTGGTGATTGCACTGAGGAGTCCGCTGGAGGAGTTGAGAGGGGGTCCTGCTGCATCTACTCCCTCCACTCCAATGGCCACCAAAGCTCCCATGGTGCTTTACCCTGAAATACTTGTACAGGTTTTGAACTAGGTCCTACTTAGTGCCTCTCAGTTCTGTAATTACTAGTGTCTTTAATTTGCTGAGTAGAAGTGAATTCTCTTGTCTCATATTTATCTAACTTACAGTATGTATTGATGAGTAGGTGTGCTTAGCCTGTTGAACTGGCTGATAAAGTCTTCTCTGCCGTTAAGGTATCTAGCTTGCATACTGTTTGGGAAGGATGGTAAGCCCATGTTGTTTTTCTGTTTATAATATAATTTATGATGCAAGGTGTGCTTTGTCTGTGCTCTGCAAACACACTTGCTAAACACAGGTGACCCCTCTGGGGGATGTGCAAATCACATGATCTGCCAGTCAAATTAAAATGTTATATCATTAACATTAAGGCTAAAAGACTGGCTTTCAGGAAGCACAAGACAACACAGGGGGAACCGGATAGGGAGGAATATAGGAACAAGAGAAGAGAAGCTATAAAATAAGTTAGAGAAACTAAAATACACACAGAGGAGAGCACAGCAAGGACTGTGAGGCAGGGAGAAAAAAACCTTTTACCGATATGTCAGTGAAAAAAGAAAAAGGCAGGGATCGTGAGAATTAAGGGGGGGGGAGAGTATAGTGGAGGACCAGAAGAAGGTAGACATATTAAACAAGTACTTTTGTTTAGTATTCCCTAAACAGGGAGAGAAAATTGGTACACAGGTTAAGGAGAAAGGTCAGACAGGAGGGGGGGTAAACACAAGCCCCTTTTCAGAGAAGAGGGTACTCGAGGAACAGGAGAAATTAAGGGTGGACAAGGCTATGGGACCTGATGTGATTCATCCAAGGATACTAAAAGAACTAAGGAGGGAATTGGCTGCACCCCTGCCAGCCCTGTTCATCCAATCAATGGAGACAGGGGTGGTGCTGGAGGACTGGAGGAAAGTGGACGTGGTGTTGATCCACAAGAATGAGAACAGAGAGGAGGCAGGGAACTATAGACTGGTAAGCCTGACATCAGTGGTGGGTAAAGTCATGGAGACACTAATAGAAGAAAGAATGGTGGGGTACCTGACCATTAACAAGTTGTAGAATCCAAGACAGCATGGCTTCACGGAAGGGAGATAATGACAAACAAACCTAATAGAGTTCTTTGTCTGGGTGACAAGAGTTGTGGGTTTGGGGGGGGGCAGTGGATGTGGCCTATCTTGATTCAGGAAGGCCTTTGACACAGTTCCACACAGGAGATTATTAAACAAGCTGAACAGTCTGTGTTGGGGACAAAAGTGGTAAGGTGGGTGTGAAGACAACGGGTGGTAGTAAATGAGATAAGATCAGAGGAGGGGAAGTGACAAGTGGGGTGCCACAGGGATCAGTACTGGGGCCACTGCTTTTCAATATTTTTATAGGGGACAGAGCCGAAGGGCTGGAAGGGACAGTATGCCTGTTCGCAGATGACATAGAAAGCTGCAACAGAGCTGACACACAGGAAGGAGTGGATAGAATGAGAAGAGACTTGAGCAAGCTGGAGAAATGGTCTAGGGTATGGCAGCTGGGATTTAATACTACAAAGTGTACAGTCATGCATATGAGATGTAACAACCCGAGGGCAACTTACCATCTATGGGGAGAAGAGGTAGCAACAACTAGTCAGGAAAGGGACCTGGGAGTCATCATAACAGATAACCTTAAGGTGGCAAAACAGTGCAGAATGGCAGTGGGAAAAGTGAACAGAATGCTTGGTTGCATAGGGAGAGGAATAACAAGTAGGAAGGGTGAGGTAATATTGCCAGTCTGTAGGTCTCTGGTGAGGCCTTGCCTTGAATACTGTGTCCAGTTCTGGAGGCCCCATCTCAGAAAGGACATTGATCAGATGGAGGCAGTACAGAGAAGAGCTACAAAAATGGTCAAGGGAATGCATTGCAAAAACTATGAAGACAGGTTAAGGTATTTAAACATGTACTCATTAGAAGTAAGACGGGAGAGAGGAGACATGATAGAGGCATTCAAATATGTCAGGGGATAAAGCAGGGGAAGGCAGCTATCTACAAAAAAGAAATGGTACTAGAACTAGGGGCCGATATGAGGCTGGAAGGGAGAGACTCAGAGGCAATGTGAGGAAGCACTTCTTCACAGAAAGGGTGGTTGAGCCATGGAACAAGCTACCAGAGGAGGTGGTGGGTGCCGGCAATGTGGAGGCCTTCAAGCATGCTTGGGATAGACACAGAGGGCTAGTGGGACTGAAACCAGGAAGAAGCAAGGACCCAGATCTAGCAAGATCTAGGATATAGAACTTGAGCAACTCTGCAACCAGAGTAGACTGGATGGACCAATGGATTCTTTTCTGCTGACAACTACTATGTAACTATGTAACATAACATTCAATGTATCAAAATCACATATAAAACAGGAATAATTAAACACTCATCACAACAGAAAAACACAATAATATATGTATTTACTATACACATGATTCATCTTCACTTTACAAAAGAGTTTTTAGCATATTTCCCTTAATTACTAGGAACCACCCCCTTAACAAGGCAATGTTGAGAATATAGACCGATTAGCCTCACCTCAATTTGCAGTAAAATCATAGAGACATTTCATAAACAATTTCTAGAAGCATGGCAAAATACATTAGGACTATCTGACAACAATCAACATGGCTTTAGACAGGGCCATTTCTGCACAACAAACTTTGTGCCTTTTTATGATCATGTTAGCCTAAGTATTGATAGGGGTACACCAGTGGATGTAGTCCTGCTTGATTTCAACAAAGCTTTTGATAAGGTTCCCCATAAAATCTTTGTAGATAGATAATAATGATGGGGTTCAGTCAGGGACTGATTAAATGGGTGGAAAGCTGGCTCATGGAAAGAACACAGCACGTGAGGATAAATGGTCAGCTATATGATGAGGAATGTGTCAACAGTGGGGTACCACAGGGTTCTGTTCTGGTCCTACCTTGTTTAGCATTTTCATTAGTGACTTGAAAATTAATTCAAGTAATTTTATTCGAAAATTTGCTGATGATTCCAAACTAGGAGGTGAGATTGATTCTATTACAAAACATCTTTCCCTGCAACATGATCTCACTACCACAGACAAATGGGCAAAGAATAACAAGATGTTAGTCAACCATGACAAGAGCTACAGTTTGCATTTTGGTAAAAATAACCCTGGGAACATTTACTTTTTGGACAACTAAATAATTAAATCCTTAGACAAGGAACAGGACTTTGGAGTGACAGTTAATAATAAACTATCAGTATCAGACCACTGCAAAAAGGTAGCAGAGCAGCTAACGTAATGTTCAAAACAATTCAACGCACATTTATTTCAAGAACTGAGCAATGGGTGATTCCATTATACAAAACTTATGTTAGACCATATTTAGACTACAGATCCCCATTTTGGAGTCCCTGTTTAAAACTGGATGTTGACCTGCTTGAAAGGGTTCAGAGAAGAGCCACTAAGATGGTGCCTCTTCTAAAAGGTATGGATTACAAGGCAAGATTGGAGAAAACTGGTCTGTTTGAACTCAAATGGAGATGGTAAAGATGGGATTTATTATGCAGGTGTGAAATGGTTGTAACACTTGCAGTAAAGGATTTGGAGGAGAAGTGCTTCGTTAATGTTATTTTTATAGTTTATTTCTAAAATTCACATTTAGACTGTATTAGCACTCAGGAACACTGTCACTCCACTGAAGTCATCATGTAAGCACGTAGCAGCCATTTTAGGAAGCTACTGAAGCACGCTGTTTAAACATCAAGTGGAGCTTTGTTTACAAATCATAGAGACCTTTGGAACACGGCGACTCTGGATTTATGCACATTTAGAGCCAAACAGAGCAAAACATTATGTAGGTAAGCCTGTAACCTACAGTGCTGTGTTTTGGCTGAACACATTTCAAAACCCTATTTATGTACCAGCTGGTGGCACTGGAGGTTGAGGTGCTAGTCGCTACACCTCACGCCACGCCAGCGATCTGGGTTCAGGAACGAGCCCGGACCATTAGGGGTCAGCAGGGGCATGAGAGGATTGACTATCCCGAGGACTGGTCTCCTCTCTCGGAGGAGGGAGGTCTTGTCATCCTGCTCATTGACTGCCCTCTGGCGGTAGCCGGAGGGCAGTATGTGTTGGGTTTTAAATAGTTAAACTTTATGATTGTCCCTAAATTGCTTATTTCTCCATTTTAAAACAGGGCACCAATAGTTCATATTTTTATTTGTTAATATTTATTATACAAGTCTTCTCATGGACATTATAGATTACATTCTCACTTGCTTTTAATATTTTGTGTGTGTGTGTGTGTGTGTTAGGGGGGTATTCACTTCAGCTGAAGGAAGTCCTGAGCCCTGGGATCTCTTGTTCCTGGGTCACTGCTAACCCACTAGAGCCAGGGTAATTAAATATGCATACATGAGTTCATACAAGTGTTTCTGCAACTATCACCAGGGAGGTAAAAAGATGCCTAAAGAACAAAACAGGAACTTTTACAAACAATTAACGTGTCTTCGCTTCAGTAACTGTGTGTGTGTGTGTGTGTGTGTGTGTGTGTGTGTGTGTGTGTGTGTTGGGAAGGGGGTTGGGGGTTTGAATGAAAGATAAAAAGACAGACAGACAGAAGAGACAAGAGAGCTTTCCTGGGTGATCAGTCCAGGAGAGGCAGCAAGAAATAGACAGACAGGACGGAAGCTGTGCGGGTAAAAGATAAAGAAAAGATGTGTATGAGTTTTGCTTATTTTTCTTTAGAAAACGATGCCTAAACTACACTAAGTAACCATCGCCTTGGAGAAGGCTTTATTATGGCAGTTCCATTTACAATTCCTAACTATGTGCCCTTATTAATAAATCACAAAACAATGGTAGGAGCCACCCTGCCACACCACTCAACACCCCCAGAGGTATCTTGTCAAATCCTGATGAGCCTAAGTTCTTAACTGTTGTCTTCTGTCAATAATGCTCGAGGGCAAGGGGTCATGACATGATGCCGGGGTGGGGGGGGGGTTGAGACTCAGGGGGGATGTGAGGAAATACTTCTTCATGGAAAAGGTGGTGGACAACTGGGGCAGCCTCCCAGCAGAGGTGGTGGGTATGAAAACAGTAGCAGGATTCAAACATGCATGGGATAGACACAAAAGGATCATAGTAATATGGATGGGGATAAGGCCAGAGATTGAGTAGGGTCTGTGATAGAATAGGAGGTAGGGAAACTAGGGAAGACTAGGTGGGCCAAGATGTCCTTATCTGCCATCAACTTCTACAGTATGTTTCTATGTTTCTAATACCTGCCTATTGTATTCTTAAATGTTTACCATGATGTACCACTAAATGCATTCTGTACTGCTTTATGCTGTTAACTGTTGTCCATTGTCTATAATACCAGTTTACTGTAACCAATAATCTTATTACGATGTTTACCTCTAAATGTGTTCTGTACTGATGTACCCAATAAGTACTTAATTCCGAGTCACCCCTGAAAAACGTACTTCTAGTATCTGTGGGCTCACCCAGTTACCCAAATTTAATACATAAATAAAATAAATAAATAAATAAATATTTTACTATTGTTGTTGCCGCAACTTCTTGTTCATTATGTAATACTTCTATGTAATTAATTATGTCGCCCTTGAAAAAGGGACTTTTAGTCTCAGTGAGCCTACGCAGTCAACAAAATTCAATAAAATAAACAGATAAATTAATTGTCTATGTTTGTATTCTGAATTAACAAAAATATTCAAATGCAGTTAATGTAAATATAAATGTATGTACATATTAATGAAACCAAGGTAATGTATAAGACACAATAAAAACAGACTGTAAATGTAAGAGATTATCTATGTAAGCAATAAGACATGATGAGGTATTTGTAATGCTGTGATAAATGCACGCTAAGGGGCATAGTGAGGCATAAGGCTGTAGGCCAAGTGCTTTTACTATCCCTAGAAGTACTTTTATCACAGCATAACCGACACCCCAGAGTGTCCTATTGGGCTTATAAAATGGATTTTGTGTGTAAATTTACTTGAAAAATATAAAAATAATAAAATATTGATACTGCAATAGAATACTAAAATAGTCTTAATTAAAATGTTCTTATTTTTGTATGAAATAGTCTCTATTCGTGGGTTGCCACTAGGGGCACTTCTGCACCCAGTAGTCCATGCATGTGCTGTGTATTAAGTGTGTGCCCTTTAGTTTCTAAGTGATAGTTTTTCCTTTTTATTTCAATTTCATAAGTTGAAATGATTTACTTTTACAGTTCTTTGCTGCCTGTGATCAAGGTGAGTGATGGCTTTGGGTTGTGATAACTTTTTTTTCTTTTTAGTTTGGAGCAAGTTGTAGAGTGAGAACAGCTGAGTGGTGCATGCCAGGACAGTGGATGAGTGAGACTGTCAATGGACCTCACAGAACAAGATTAAAGATGAATCAATGTAAAAATGTAAGCTATAAGTAAAGCTGACAATGTAACAGTATAACAAAACTGTCTGTTGTGTGGATTACCTTTTTTAGTATAGTGTGCTGGAGCAATGATGGAGGGTGTGTGAGCAAGTGAGGTGAGTGAGATCTGCTGAGCACTGTAGGCCAGGAGGGAAAGCAATAGTGTCAATGATCAGTGATAGCGAGTGTAAATTTGGAGCAAAGGCAGTTTGTAACGTGTAAGTTAAAAACAACTGTCTAGTGTATGGTGAGCCTTTTTTTTCAGCTTGCGCCGAAGCAAGGAACTGTGGGGGATGAAAGCGAGTGGGTCGCTAAGAAAAAAATATACTTGCTAGATGAGATTTTAAAAACTCGATCAGTCCACATGGACATCTCTACTAAAGGAGACAGATACTTAGATTTTTTTCGTCTGTGTTTACACTGAAAAGAAAAGTATTGCTGGAAAGCTGTCTCAGCTAATCAGATTCCAGTACGTTACATACAAACATACAAATGTGCCAGCTGATAAAGACACTATGGTCTAGCTAGTCTGCTCGAATGTATGGTTCCCACTGTATTGGTACAGAGGGAACTGCTCCACCTCCCCATATCCCCCTTGATCCCTGTCAAATGTCACTCCCAATGCCTACAGTTTCCCCTTCATGCTCTCCCAACCTCTGTTGAAGCTGTCCACTGTTTTTAGGGATATCACTTCCTTGGGCAACTCATTCCACATAGCCACCACTCTCTTGGTGAAAAGATGCCTCCTCATCTCCCTGCTGAACCTTCCCCCCCCACCACTTTTAGGCTGCTACCCCCAGTGGTCTTGTTTCCCCTAAGGCTGAAGAGGTCTCTGTGCTCACTCTGTTGATAACTTTAAGGTACTGTACTTGAAGATCTCAGTCATGTCCCCCTCTCCCTTCTGTCCTCAAGAGAGTACATGTTGAGCCCCCTTTACCTTCTTTACATTTTTACCTTTTTTACATTTACATTCTTTACCCATTTTATACAGTACATATATATATATATATAATATACTGGCACAATAGTGCCAACATGTTAGGTTTCAGTTAGTGTTTGTGGCAACCCCCCTATTTCTGACAGTTTATAATGTGGCTAATTTATTAAGCTTTTTATTTATTTAGAAAGTTTCATCTGGAAAGACATACTGAACTGCTAACAGCTCATTTCCTGGTGCATCCTGGGGGTAAGGGGATGTGGAAGTCATAAACTGCAAATACAACATATCAATTAGCATAATCAAAAAAGTGAAGGCAAATCAGTACTGTAATAACATATATGTGTAGTAGATAAAGCTGAAATAATTTAGGCACAGTATCTAATCTCAAAGTACAGAACAGTGAACAGATGATGAGGGGGAAATAGACTGCCATGGTAAAACTAGTGGGGGGGGAGGAAGAGGGTCATGGACAGTTGCAGTAGGGAGAAGAAAAGTCATGAAGGAGAGACTCTAAGACTTTAAGGAGAAAGCTGAAGAGGCAGAGTGAATTGAAAGGGAAGGGAGGACCAGAGTTTAGGAAAGCAGTAAGAGAAAGCAAATTGACCAATAGTAGATTTGCTAGAAGGAAAAGACAGGGAACGGGAAGCATTATTAGAGAGAGGATAGTAGGAAGCTGAGGGAGAGGGTAACAGGGTTGTAAGGTAGGGGCTGAGTGAAGTGGAAGTTTGGGATCAAGGCCATCAGGGATATTACCTTTATAAGGATTAAGGGCAAGCAAGGACTTAAGGGAAGCAGAGGTGGTAGAAGAGAAGGAAAAAGAGAGATTTAAAGGAGGAGATGGTAAAGAGAAGTTTGAAGATGGGAGGGGGAGGAAAGGATGAGGAGAGGGCACAGGTAGTAGAGTAGGAATCAAAGGAAGAGGCAACAGTAGGAGGGTCAGAGATAAGGAGTCATCAACCCTGAGAATATGGGGAGGGTGGCTGTGTTGAGGGGCAGAAAAGGGAATGTATAACCTTTCAGAACTTGGAGGGGTGATTGAGGTTGTTCTGGAGTGTGGATGCAAAATACTCAGACTTTGCAAGTCTTATGGCTTTGGTACAGGTGTCACAAAGGTGACAATAATTTGACAAAGCAGCTGGGGAACCAACAATCTTAAAAGAACGCCATGAAAGGTCTCCGGTATGGAGGCAAGTGATAACATCAGCTGTTACCCAGGGAAGATTAGATCAATGTACTCTGTTTTTTCTCAGAGGAGCATGTTTATCCCATACAGCCATAAACTGACCACCCTCCATCACCCAGCATTCTACCAAAGTATGATATCCCCACATGAAGCAAGGCCATATCTATTAAAAGCCTTCAGTGTCAGTAGCCCTAGCTCTGATCAATTGGATACCAGACTTCTATGTCAGTTTCTGGATGTGGTACTGGCCTGTCTTACTGACCTACTCAACTGCTCTCTGGGTCTGGGTCCATTCCCCCATGCCTGGAAAACAGTGGTCATCACACCCATAAACAAAAGCGGTGATCAGTCCTCCACAGTAACTATCGACTGATCTCTATCCTCCCCCCACTATCTAAAGCGTTAGAAAAAGTGGTAGCAGACCAACTCACTGAATACCTGACCAAACACAATATTATGTGCCCTGAGCAGCACAGCTTATGCTCAGGCCACAACACCACAATGGCCCTTTTGGAATTCTCTAACTTCCTACATAATTCCATAGACTCTGGCAACCTTGCTGGAGCCGTGTTCATTGACCTCTCCAAGGCATTCGACACAGTTTGCCATCCCCTCCTGCTAGACTCCCTCTTTCAACTTGATTTCTCTGCTGGCCCCCTCTCCTAGTTTAATGGCTACCTCTCTTTTAGATCCCAGTGCGTAAAAATCCACAGCTTCTTGTCCGACACCCAGCCTGTCCACTCTGGGGTTCCCCAGGGCTCTATCCTGGGTCCCCTTATTTTTAGTCTCTATCTCAATGCTCTCCCCAGCTCCGGTGCCGGTAGTATACTCCTCTATACAGATGATGCAGTATTATTTGCCTACCACCCTAACCCTGCCCCCCTGCAGGCCTCTCTCCAGCACTCCTTTAACCAAGCGGCTAAGTGGTTCACTGACAACAGGTTAGTCTTTAACCTAAAAAACACAGAGGCAATGCTCTTCACACATCACCAAAGTAAGGCCAGAAATGCCCTCTCCAGATACTTCCTAGCACACAGCACCCCCTAGAGCAAGTGTGCTCCTACAAATACTTAGATATCATCTTCGATTCTGCCCTCATCTTCCACACCCACATCAGCACCCTCTCTGCCGCCATCAACTCCCAGATCGGTCTGCTATACCGGCAGAGGGACTGTCTTCCCCCCGATGCCCTCCAGCTGGCCATTATCTCCGCAGTCCTGTCCCTAGTGGACTATGGCCTACCAATCTACACAGCTGCTGACAATACTGCACTCGCTGAAATCCAGCTTTCCATCAACAAGGCCTGTAGGTTCCTGATGGGAGCTACTAGATGCACGCCCACCTGTCTGCTTTACTCCACTGCCAATGTGCTCAACTTTGAGGAGAGACTCCACTACCAGATATGTCTGCTAACTAAAAAAAACTCTCCTCGGCCTATCCCCACCCCCCCCGGTATCCGCCTCCCTTCACCGTGCAAACCCCAATGTCCTCACATGCAGTGCATGTAAGGCTACCCTTCTGGTACTGAGACCAGAGCCTCCTTAGCTCAGCGGTTTTTCTGATACAAAGCCCCTTCTTGGTTTAATTCCCTCCCGGCCAATATTTCCTGCCTCCCCAAAATTGGTTCCTTTAAGGTAGCACTCAGGAACCACCTATTCTCTTCTCACTGTTGTAGGTGTGCCTAATCTGTCCTCTCCCCATTCTCCCCTGTGGACCATCCATAGAGGGAATGTGGTGCCAGGCTACTTTGGATCTGACAATGTTCCTGGGACTGCTAATTTGCTCCACACCTCCCCATATCTCGGTGCTGCTCATACTAATAGTTCCACGCTTCACAGGGAAAATGTATTGACCTCCTCTCTTGCACAATTCCTTGTCTGCTCAACCTGTATAATCAATCTCTCTGCACTGCTGTTACCTTACGATGTATGCTATGTATCCTGCTTATCTATATGCTGCTCATGTATCTTTGCAACTATGACTCACCTGTAACACATGCCTTGAAACCTTGTAACTGCTATTGTCTCATTATCATTTAATCATGTTTTTGTCTCTGTTCTCTGTGATGAGGTGCCTTTGTAAATGAGTTTCTGACTCAAAGGTCTGTAAATCCGATATGTACAAATAAATAAATAAATTTGGATTGAAATTATTGCAGGGCAAAATTTATATTACTGGCTATTGAGATCGGGAACCAATCAATAGCCACTAGGTCAGCAAGGAGAGAGGACAAGTCCAGTGACCTAAAGGCCTGAGATGGATAAATTTAGGGGGTCTTATAATGGTGTATCTTGCACACACAATAAACCATAAGATGGTCACTTTGGTCATCAGGAAGGATTCTTGCATCCTCGATGTGGTGGTGATTAAATGAAAGGACCCAGTCTAACAGAGAGTGATTTAAAGATTTAAAATTTAGGCGAGTGCAGTCAGAAATCAATTGAGTTAATTGTAGTGACTTTATATTCTGAGCAATTATTGATTCATATTAGTCACTGGGACTATAAAGCTCACCTCTGTAAAAGTTAGAACAAATAGTTGAGAAGAGCTCAGGCCCACATTTTCAAAGGAGATGCGTGGTACAAAGTAGAGATGCGCTGCCCACCTCAAAAAATGAGCCGAAGCATGATATTTGAAAGAGAGAGATGCAGCGCACATCTCAGAATGTGCCAAAGTGCAAATATAATGTATGCAGCACATTTAGAGGAAGCATTCCCATGAATGTGACATGCACCAGCATATTTAGTCAAAATGAGCAGTGCAGCTGCTGTGCATCTCGGAAATGAGCCGCCCAAAGTTAGGCATATAAAAGGGTGGCCTAAATCGGCCAACGACCCACAGGCAGGCCGCCGAACTCCAGGCAGGCCATCCAGAGACAGCCCTTGGAGGTGCACAAGAACATGCTCCAGACACCCACACACAGCAGTCATGCCAGGCTGGACAAACCCTGAGCCACAGGTGGTGTGTCACCACTGGCACTGTTCAGGGAGCAACACCCCACACCACACCCTGGACACAGACACCCAGCAGCCACATGTCAGTGCCATCATGGGCCCCCTGAGTACACCAGCGGGATGGACAGCCACACAGCTGCACGTGTACCAGGAGCCATGGCCAGCACCAGTGTAGCCTGCAGGGTGCCCCCAGTGTTGGCATGCACCCAGGGTGATGTCTGTGGCAAAGGTGCCCAGGTTGTCTGGTGGTACTAGTGGCTGTATGGCATGGGCCAGGAACCAACCATTGGCACACGCACACACACACACACACACACACACACACACACACTGTGCTACACCATGGATGCACACAGGTGGGACCCAGCCACCTGGGTACATGGTCACTGCCTGCACACTGTCATCCCTTGCAGTGCCCACCAGGTACCTCCCATACTGGTGTATGTGGGGCACAGCAGGTGACTGTATGCAGCATACTGTATGTGGCTGGTGTATCAAATGCATGTGGTATATCAGCCTGTGTCACCCTGTGCCCACCCCTGTTGCATGTCCAGGTGACCCCTGTGACCACTGTCCAGGTGGGCCCCTGTACCCCTGTCTGACCCTGTACATGGCTATGGGGTGTAACACTTTAGTCAGGCCAATGCAGTCCACTCACCCACACATTAAAATCCCAGCACACCTACCTGTAAGGCTGCAGTACCTGCTGTTCACCTTTGTGGGGTGGTGGGGGCAGCCCTGCAAAGCTGGAAATGAGCATGCCTGGGGTATACAAATGGCCCGAATACATTCCAGTAATGAGCTCAGGCATGTGAGGTTTGGGCTCGGAATGTGCAATGAGGCAATTTGCATAACCTGGTTGAATATTGCAAAATTGCTCCATGCCCATCTCACCTGTCCCAGCGCATTTCCCTATGTTCCTGCCTGTGGTGCATGGGCCCCCCACCTGAGATGCACCACACATATGTGTGATTGCGCATGTTAGGGATATTCAGTCAGACATGCGTGAGCGCATCTTGCCACACATCTTCTGAATATTCAATTGTTTTTGGGAAGGTGTATGTCTGATGCGTAGTGCAGGCACTTGCACGATTTTTCAGGGGACTTTTGAATATTGGGGGCCTCAGTTACTAAAGCAGGTGAAATACCAGGGCAACAGTAAACACCAGCAGTAAAGTTGGGGAAAGAATAAGCAGGGAGAGTTTGAGTAGGAGCAGCTCATAAGAAAAGGGGGAAGAGACAGCAAGAGCAGTCACAAATTGGATACTGATAACAGCAACACCACCACCCCTCTTTGTGCAATCTTGCCTGGCTATAGTGTAGCCAGGGATAGTTACAGCAGAATTCTGAACTTACAGGAGAGCCAATATTCTAATATGACTAGTACATCCAGCTGAAGGTTAAGTATGATAGGATGTAACTGGACAATTTTTGAGAGAAGGCTATGGATGTTTAAATGGCCAACTTTCGATCTTTTAAGAAGTTGTTGGGATGAAGTATTGATGAGGCCAGGATTCAGTTCAATGTCACCTGCTAACAAAAGTAGCAACCTACCTATAAGGACCTAGGGTTTCAACATTGGCATGCACCCTTTCAGTCCAATAGGCTATGTGCATGCCAATTTTCAAAAAACATGGTCCAGTAGCTTTTAAACTACAGATTGTTCAAATTACACATAATCCCCATTTTAGTGCCTGTTTTCACTCAGATAATGAAAAAAACTACTTTTACTTTTGTTAGATATTGGCCTAGAATATGGCCTTTCATTTTTTGCATGATGAAAAGAGTCATAAATTTAAAAGTTATAGATGTTTAAAAACAATGAACCTATCCATGTGAAAACAGCATATAAAATAGCTAAAAAAATACTTTTTTTTATTCATGACTGACTTTCAAGTACAGTCATGCCCACCCCATCCACCTCCAGAAAAGTGTGCTAAACAGGATCATTTGTTTTATTTCTGATCGACTTCTAATTCAGTCACAAAAGGAAAATGAAAAACATCACCTTTCTCTTAGTTTCTAACACTGTCCTATCCTGGTGTTGGATACCCCACAACAACCTTCCTGATACCAGGAGTCCAACCTTGGTGCTGGGCACCTATTTTCCTTACAAAAAATGTTTGAAGCCACTGGGTGCTCAACAACAGTGGCTTACTTATACAACCAACCCACAAATTTCCAAATATCCCCCCTTACCTACAATGTGGCACCCACATCACCCTTCTCAGCCACAGTCACCCGAATACATACATGCATCCCATAGTGGGTGACCAGTGTGAACGGGTGTGGTAAGTGATAAGCCAGACACAGACGTTCTTTAGAACACACAAGAATTTGTGTGAAATTTATTTACAAAAAAAAAACTCAAAATAAACTTTTCAGAAATTAACTGTAAAGAAAATAAAGCCAACAACATGAAAAAATGGCTTTCTCTCAACTTGAGACTCTCAGTACTTTTGACAGCTTGAGTACTGCCACAGAGTAGATGAGCTTAGCCCCAGCACATCTACTATCCTCTGTGCTCCTATACTATCTGCTCACTTGCACAAATCTCCACCTTATATAGGTGAACACTCTGTCATCATTGATCAACTGATCCACCCCCTATTCTAATACATTTAATCTCTACCCTAATACATTAAGTAGGGGGATCAGCCTGACCATAAAAAAATACATTGATTGGGCTTGATTATACCCAGAATGAACCACCTCTTAATTAGTTTCACAAGGCAGAAACAAAGTGTAATTAAAACTCAAGGGTTTAACCCCTCCCTTCTGGTGCTGACTTGCCACACCTGTACCCTATAAATATATGTTAGGAGCTGCCACTGGCTCCTTAGAGTGCAGTACCTGCAGTAAGTGAGACAGCAAGTGGACCAGGTAAGGGCTTCATTTCTCACATAAACACTAAGGAAAATAACTATTTAACCTTATATTTTTGTAAGGTACCTCATTTTATTATTAAACTACAGCATAACTATATTATTAAACTACAGCATAACTATGTGCTGTGATACTTGTTTGTTTTGGAACCTAACTGGGGCTGCTTCTTATTTTATCACCATGCCTGTTTACAATGGTAACCTTACTTTTCAAAACACAGGCACCACAGGGACAACAGAGAACATTAGAGGGTAGAAAGAAGAGATACCATGGAGCCACCCTTCATAGTAGAAATGTGAAATAAGACAGAGGACAGTGGAGAAATTACTACTGCAGTAGATTTGAAAGAATACAAGGGTAAAGAGGAGAGGAATGTCCCGTGGTGCTGGGGGTTACAACTATCACACCCCAATGTTAGCGAAAACCACCATTTATTTCAATAAATCCGGAGTTTTCAAGACAACCTACCCAATCCCTGAGGGTAGGATGGAGCTTTCACCCACCCTCTCTTTGAAAGCTCCACCCAGGGCACCCATTTCAAACATTAAATTATCTTTACAGATAGATGTGGAATCGTCAAAGCATAAACGTCCATATTTATTAAATAGCCCTGGGGTGTCATGACTGTATCTCTTAACCTTCTTTCCTATGTGTTAAACATTGATACAGATTTTCAATTATCTATTTTAGGGCTGGTGGTACCTCTTCCACCCCATGTCTGGACAAAAATCTGCATTCATATGAGCTGAGCCTGCTCTGTGTTGTACTGTAAAACTATAAGGTTGCAGGGCCAGGTACCATCTCATGATTCTATTATTTTGTCCTTCATTTGTGATAGGAAGCAGAGAGGATTGTGATCGGTTATTAAAGTAAAGGGGCACCCCATAAATAAAATTTCAAGGACTCAATGGCCACTTGGCTGCCAGACATTCTTGCTCGATGGTAGCATACTTTTGTTCCCTATCGTGGAGTTTCCTTGAAGATATATTACAGGATGTTCCTCTCCATCTATCGTTTGGCTCAGCACTGCCCTATACCTGATCCTGAGGCATCTGTATGTACCTCGAATGGGTATGCGTAAGTCAGGACTACATGAGGACTGGGGAGGAGCATAGGGCTGCCTTAATTTTATTAAATGCTTCCTCACATTCAGGAGTCCATTTTATCTGATTCCCAAACTTCTTTTTAGTTAAATCTGTCAATGGAGAAGCAACAGAAGCAAAGTTGGGAATGAATCTTCTGTAATACCCGGCAAGACCCAAGAAAGACCGTACGTGTTTCTTGGTGCTGGGTATGGGACACTGGACTACTGCTTCCACCTTCGATATCTCTGGCTTAATAAGACCATTTCCCAGTATGAAACCAAGATATCTTGTCTCTTTCATGGCAATAGTACATTTTGTGGGGTTGATAGTTAGTCCTACCTGTTGGATAGAAGAGAAAACTGCTTGAAGATTTTGTAAATGAGTTTCCCAGGATGAACTAAAGACAACCACGTCGTCCAGGTATGCTGCACAATAGGTGTTATGAGGTGCCAGTACCTGGTCCATAAACCACTGGAAGGTAGCCGGGGCCTCATGTAGCCCAAATGGCATGGTTCAAAACTGGAAAAGACCCATGGGAGTACTAAAAGCAGTTTTCTCCTTGGCAGATTCTTCTAAGGGGATCTGCCAATAGCCTTTTGTGAGGTCTAGTGTAGAGATATAAGTGGCTTTGCCAATTCTATACACTATATCATCTACACGTGGCATAGGATAAGCATCAAACTGTGCCACCTGATTTAAGCCCCTGAAGTCCAAGCACAGTCTAATTCCTCCTTCCTTTTTTGGGACAATTACCATAGGGGAACCCCATGGACTCTTAGAAGGTTCTATAATCTGTAATGATCTTAGTTTCTGTATCTCCTTTTTTACCTCCTCTCTAAGGTGTTCTGGGAGTCTGTATGCCTTTTTCCTTATGGGTTTAGCATCTGTACATATGTGGTGTTCTACACCTTTAGCCATACCCGGGGTATTAGTGAATGTTTTGCTAAACTCATTCAACAAGGACCTTACTGCCTGTGTTTGTTGTACATTAAGTTCTGGGTTTATAACAACATCATCTACTCCTGTTTTCTTTTCCAGTCTGCCATATGCCTACTCTATTTCAGTTTCTCTGGGTTCTGGAATTATGGAGAGACTCACCCCTGTAGTTCCTTTTTCGTGCCAACGTTTCAATAGATTGGCATGGTAAATTTTCTTTTTTTGTCTTTTGTCCGGGGTTTCAATTTCATAAGTAACAGGCCCTGCTTGCCTAATTATTTTGTAGGGTCCTTGCCATTTCATTAAAAGCTTATGTGTAGAAGTGGGCAAAAGTAACAATACCTGTTCCCAGGACAGAAGGATTTATTTTGGCTTACTTTGATCATAGTATTGTTTTTGCTGGATTTGTGCCTTAACTCCATTTCATGAGCCTTTTAGTATATAGCACCAATCTTTGTCTTAATTGCTTCATATACTTTGCTATTCTAGAGATTTTAGTTCTGTGTTGTCCTCCAGCACTCTTTAACTACATCCAGGGGTCCCCGAGGTTTCTTCCAAATAAAAGTTCAAAGGTGAAAACCCTGTGGATGCTTGGGAACCTCCGTGAGGCAAAGAGAAGGAAGGAAGATATAAATCCCAATCATGCCCCTCTTCATGTAATTTCTTTATCATACGCTAAGGGTTTGATTAAACCTTTCAACTAAACCATCCATCTGGGGATGATAGGAGAGGTTCTTATAGCTACTATCCCAGAAGGCGGTATAGTTCCTTAGTAGTTCAGCGTTAAAGTTAGCCCCTCTATCAGTGAGAATCTCTTTAGGTATTCCAACTCTGCTAAAGAGTTTCACCAGTTCCTCTGCAATTCTTTTGGTCGTGGACTGCTTCTCATGGGTATAGTCAGATACTTGGTAGGCATAATCACACACCACCAAGATGAATTTGTTTCCCTTTTTACTTTTATCAACAGGGCCCACAATGTCCATTCCAATTCTCTCAAAAGGTGTAGTCACTAGTGGCAAGGGATTAAGTGGCATTACCTCCTTTCTAGTGGCTTGGGCGGTGATTTGACATTTAGGGCATTCCTGACAGTATCGAGCTATGTCCCCATGTATCCCAGGCCAAAAGAATCTTTGCAGTATTCTACTGGAGGTTTTGTCTCTCCCTGTATGCCCAGCCCAAGGAACATCATGCCCCAGTGCTAAAATATCCTGTCTGTAACATTGGGGTACTAATAATTGGTCCACTGTTTCTTGGGTAGTTGGATTGGTACAAACTCTATATAATAAACCATTTTTCTCCTGTATTTCAGGGGTACCTGCTTTCTCTCTTTTCCCCACCTGTAAAAAAATGGTTGCAGAGAGACATCCTTTTTCTGTCCTCTTTCATTTCTGCTTTAACAAATACAGGATTATTTTCTACCTTCACTCCTTGTTGTTCCTGTTGCCACTTGTGTTTTAATAATTTCTTTGCTTTACGGGTTTTTCTATCCTTCCCAGGGGGGTTGACTACTTCTCCTTCAAAGGGAAACACTTTTCCTAGCACAATCTCTTCTTTACTCTGGGCCCTTGTAGTTACAGCTGAGACAGCTTCTTGTTCCAGTAGTAGTGAGGCAAACCAGGATAGTCATGCCCAATCACTACGGGGACAGGGAGATGTGGGACTACACCAGCAGAAATGTCAGATGTTACCCCCGTATTCCATAGACAGTCGCAGTAGGGTATTGGTGAATCACCATGCACACAAAATGACATGCATAGAGCCCTCTTGCATTGTAGATACTAAATCTTCCCTAATCAGAGTATTCTTACTACCAGAATCCAAGAGTCCCATGACATTTTCCCTTTTATATTAATATCAGAAAACATATACCCAGAATTTAGTAAAGCTAAGTGCGCCATATCTGTTTTCTTTGATGGACAAAAACGGGCAATATGTCCTAGTCCTTACAATTGTGACATACAATGTTAGAATGGAACAGTTCTCATTCTTTGTCCACTCCTCTCTTCTCTCCCTCTTCCTTTTTAGGATAGGCATTCTGAACATTTCTTACCAGACCAGTCTGTGGTTTCGTTAGGATTCAGATTGTCTCTGTCCTCCTTTTCTGAAAGGTTGATGGGCTGTCAGAAAGTCGTCAGCCAGTGTCACAGCTATTTCAGCGGACTCGGATTATATGTTCTTTGATCCAAATCTGGACCTCATTTGGCAAGATTTGTAAAAATTGTTCCAGTACAAAAGTTCTATAATGTCAGTTCGAGACTTTCCTTCTGGTCGAATCCATTTATTACATAGTTCTCTGAGTCTTATATATGTTTCCCAGGGAGGATTATGGGGGGAATGTTTCAAGGAACGAAAACGCTGCCGATATGTCTCAGCATTAATGTCATATCTTTTAAGAATTTCCTGTTTCACCATGTCATAGTCCTCTGCAAGACGGGGATCCATATTCCCGTATGCTAACTGGGCCTTCCCGGAGAGGTTGGGGGCTAATCGCACTACCCATTGGGATTTAGGCCAGTCACATGCTTTAGCAACTCTCTCAAACGTGGTAAGGTATGACTCAATATCTTCATTGACAGTCATCCTAGTTAGTTTAATGTCTCGGGGATTGTTGGGGTTAGTGTTATTATTTCCCCCATTTCCCTGTCCAGCCCCCATGGTCTGAATTAGTTGTAAAGTTTCTGCCCACCTCATATCTTGGCGCCGGTGCTCTCTCTCTCTTTTCTGTGCATCAATGTCCCTCTGGTGTTCGATTTCCAACTGGCGAACTGCCAACCAGTGTAGCAGATCCGAAAGGCCCTCAGGAGGTCTGTCATCTACCTCTGGTCGTCTCTGCTGTCTCTCTTCTTCTTCACCATCACTAGTGGACTGTTCCTTTGGTAACTTTTGCCTTACTGAAGTCTCCAAACCAGGATGTAGGGGTACACCGGTTTTCTCTGTCTGTGACCGAGTCACAGCTCCCATCGTTTTGTTATCATCTGTGCCAGTTGCCATTGTCCTTACTTATCACAGTACCAGGTCTGGCACTAAGCTGGTTTCCCCCAATATAGCTTGGACAACCAGTATATCCCACTTCTGACACCACTTTGTGAAGGGGCGTGGGAAGTGATAAGCCAGACACAGACGTTCTTTAGAACACACAAGAATTTGTGTGAAATTTATTTACAAAAAAAAACTCAAAATAAACTTTTCAGAAATTAACTGTAAAGAAAATAAAGCCAACAACATGAAAAAAATGGCTTTCTTTCAACTTGAGACTATCAGTACTTTTAACAGCTTGAGTACTGCCACAGAGTAGATGAGCATAGCCCCAGCACATCTACTATCCTCTGTGCTCCTATACTATCTGCTCACTTGCACAAATCTCCACCTTATATAGGTGAACACTCTGTCATCATTGATCAGCTGATCCACCCCCCTATTCTAATACATTTACTCTCTACCCTAATACATTAAGTAGGGGGATCAGCCTGACCATAAAAAAATACATTGATTGGGCTTGATTATACCCAGAATGAACCACCTCTTAATTAGTTTCACAAGACAGAAACAAAGTGTAATTAAAACTCAAGGGTTTAACCCCCTCCCTTCTGGTGCTGACTTGCTACACCTGTACCCTATAAATATATGTTAGGAGCTGCCACTGGCTCCTTAGAGTGCAGTACCTGCAGCAAGTGAGACAGCAAGTGGACCAGGTAAGGGCTTCATTTCTCACATAAACACGCAAGGAAAATAACTATTTAACCTTATATTTCTTGTAAGGTACCTCATTTTATTATTAAACTACAGCATAACTATATTATTAAACTACAGCATAACTATGTGCTGTGATACTTGTTTGTTTTGGAACCTAATTGGGGCTGCTTCTTATTTTATCACCATGCCTGTTTACAATGGTAACCTTACTTTTCAAAACACAGGCACCACAGGGACAACAGAGAACATTAGAGGGGTAGAAAAGAAGAGATACCATGACGGGAGGCCACCCCTTCATAGTAGAAATGTGAAATAAGACAGAGGACAGTGGAGAAATTACTACTGCAGTAGATTTGAAAGAATACAAGGGTAAAGAGGAGAGGAATGTCCCATGGTGCTGGGGGGGGGGCAACTATCACAACCAGCACATCCCTCCCTCCACCTTTGCCAATCACCATCTCATTGTTCATCTTCCACCACCGATCATTAACCTATGAAAAGTAGACAAACTTAAAATAAAAGTGACCATCACCACTTTCTGCCACTCCTGCTACACTCTTCCTATCTCCATGGCTACCACAACACATACATCCATAACTCCTATTGTAGCTGACTGGCACAGCCCTACCTTCACCTTGACTGATTATCATTTTGTTGCTGATTGTATACTGCTGAAATCTGTGAAAAGAATAAGTCATTTGAAAAAAAACCTCACCCACCATCTGCTACACATTCCAACCTCCACCCTCCTGCTACAATAAACAGCCCACCACACTCGCTAACCCTCTAGGACCTATGCCAACTTATATCCCCCTATGGCCACCCTAGTACATACCTTTCAAATGGTCTCATGGTTGCAGACCTCTACATTGCCAGCTGCTGGTGCTCACAAACCTAAAAGAAAAAAAAATCAAAAAAACCCTATTTTGTATTTTCATAGACCTAGACTTTCATTTTGCCCCAAAAAACTTTAAATTTGGTGTCCCTGAAAACATATTTTGGGCCAAATTCAAACCACTTACTTATGTGGTTGTGAGACAGCATGCTAAGCACCCTGATCCCCAAATTAGAGAGGGAAAAACAAGTTAAAAAAAAAGTTATGTGTGATTAAAACCCTCTCCCCCATAAAATGAAAATGTACAACACATGAACTAGACATGCAAAGTGACTAAAAATATTTTGTCTTTGATGACTTTTCTTTTTTAACATCTTTGACCCAGATATTTTGGATGGGCTGCTTTTACCATTACCCTTCATGAACACCCAAGTGGTAACCTACAGACCTACATGTGATAGATCTTTGGAGGTGGGCAAAAGTTGCAAATTCTGGTTTTGTGGAACTTTCGAGGAAATTCAGAAATTTCATGGACGTTTCCGAACTCCCACCATTGGCAAAATTGGAATCTTCTGAATGTTTTTGGTAGATTCTCACCCTGCTCTGCAGATTTTTTTGGCTGAACTGTGGAATAGTACACATGAACTGTGCAATAACAGTTCTGAGGAATTTTTTTCCTGTAGATTGATAAATTATTCCTCATTACATGTAATTATTCTGCAGTTCAGTGATCAGTTCTGCAGACTTTTTTCTACACAGTTTAATACAGTAATCCACAATTTATAGATTTATTTTGCCATTCTAAGTTGGAATTTCTGTAAAAGTTGCTAATTTGATTTCTGCACTTTTGCAGAAGCGAAAATCCGACTTTTGTGGAAATTCTGTCGGCGGAAGTTTGTTTTCACATACCTCATCTTCATGCAGAGCCCATAGGGTTCTGTGCGAGGCATCCTACAGGTCTAGTGCCCAGTCTGATAGGTCTTCAGCTTTTCATAGGGCCCACAGGGCCCTGAATGAATGAAACTACAGGAATAGCACCCTGCGCCATGACTCTTCTGCTTTATATGGGGCCCACAGGGCCTTGTGCAAAGTAAAATACAGGTCTGGCACTATGAACAACTGGTCTGTTGCTTTACATGGGGCTTGCAGGAAACTGTACAAAGCAAGCTACAGGTCTGATGCCATGCTTGATAGATCTGCTGCTTCCCATAGGACCTGCAGGGCCCTGCACGAAGCAAGCTACAAGTATGGCACTATGCCCAATGAGTGCAATGATTCAAATGGGCCCACAGGGCCCTGCACAGAGAAAGCTAATGGTGCCAGTTGTTATATATCTTTTTCAATAAGTAAGAAACAAACTACAGTACATTAAAGCATATGTTAGGGTTAATGTGCACAAAGTAGGGAAATAAAAAATTACGGGAGAAAGCCCCAGGAGCTTTGGTGAATCTGTGGTGGGTTTGAATGCTCACATAATGCAGCACTGAGATAACCTAACTCAGGCACTGTCTTGTCTCAGAAAGTAAAATACTGACACAGTAGTACTTACATAAAGGGAGCTGAAATTAGGGTGCTATCAATGCTGTATCGTATAAGCATTCACACCCAGTGGAGCAGCACATCACAGATTTACCAAGCCTCAGGAGACCTTTCCCCTAACTCATTATTTCTCTAATTTGTGCATCCATCTATCTATCTATCTATCTATCTATCTATCTATCTATCTATCTATCTGTCTGTCTGTCTGTCTGTCTGTCTAGCTATCTATCATTGCAAAAACAACAACGTTAATGCGAACATTAGGGTTGAAGAATGCAAAGCGCTTAAAGTTGGAAAATGAAAACATTAGAGTTTGGAGTCTCAGGAGTCTCAGGAAATCAGTGGTGGGGTGTTCCTTTGGGTTGTTAACCCAAATGACCACCCCTCCTATCAACTTGTAGCCTTCTATCCAAAGCACAAGATACAGCTCCAAGCCAATGCCTCATAGACATATACTTTTTGGAGGTAGCGTAGTATGGCTCACCACATGTGGCCAACAGATTCATTCATAGCTTTCTTCATGCAGGGACCTGCATGAAGCAAAGGGGTCATGTTTATTTGCTAAGGCATATGGATGGATGTTAGGGATAACTACCCCAAGGAACATCACACTATCAATTCACCAAGACTTCTGAGACTCCAAACTCCAATGTTTTCATTTCCACCAGTTTACCAAGACTCCTGTGACTACAAACCCTAATGTTTTCTTTTCCTTACATTGTGCACTTTGGGTGGGATATTCAGACTGGGCCAGGCTGTGGCACAAGCCTGGGTGCAGCACAACTTGGATGTGCCAGGGCGGTGACAGGGTGATATTCAATGGTGCTGTGCCATGGCACAGCACTGTTGAATATGGCACTGTGGCCACCTGCATTGCACATGGTGCAGTGTCACTGTGCCAGTGCAAGTGGCCAGAGAGGAGCAGGGGGATGTGCCAGTGCAAGTGCCATTGCGCTAGGTGCAGCAACCACAATATTCAGTGGTGGATATGTAAATGGGGCCATAATGCATGCAAGGCACAAATGGGGCCATTTGCATGTCATTATGGCCCCATTTGCATGCAGGTGTGCCGATCCCTGGTGACTTGCACCTGGCACCCTGCCAGGCTGCAGCCGTCGGGGACCGATGCCCCCTGCCCCATACCAGCAATGCACTCCAATGCCCTATCACGGGCCATAATATGTACTAAACTCTCTGGTGGTCCAGTGGACCTATCACCCTGCCCGATCATGGGTTGTAAGAATAAATAAAGTCCCTGGTGGTCCAGTGGACCTATCACCCTGCCCGATCGCAGGCATGCATTACTTCAATTATCCCTGGTGGTCCAGTAGTACCTGTACCCCCCTCCCAACTCGCCCACTCATTCCCACCACCCCGCTCCCCCCGGTCAGCGGCGGGCTGCAGCACCCCACCCGCAAGCTGCCTGGCTGCCCGCCGACTGACAGCATACAGTACGGCTGTATGCCCATTGGTCCACAGCATGCCAACAGGCATGCAGACCGTACCGTACTACACAGTCCTGATATGTGAATGGACCCATGCTGGACAATGTGAGATCAACAGCTGGATTTCTTAGTTTTTGTAGCCACACCTGCAGTGCTGCAAATGGCTTCAGTGAGAACAGTGAGCTGGTGGTCTCTGGATCATATGAAAGAAGAATAGTTCTTTCATGAGATCAAATGAAAGAACTATGATTTCTTTTGTGAGATCAACATCTTGTTTTTTGTAGTTGCAGCTGGAGTGCTGCTGCCAGCTTGAGTGAGAGTCGAGAGCCAGCAATCACTTGACCTTTCTATCTGTCTGTCTATCTATCTATCTATCTATCTATCTATCTATCTATCTATCTATCTAAAATTTCTTAAGCAGACCAGGGTGCCCACCCCCAGTACTCCCTGTTTTTCCCTCCTCACTCTAGGTCACCTGCCCTCACTTCCCAATGTTTATTTTATTTAATGTATATAATAAGCAGACTGGGGTGCCTACCACTGGTGTCACCAAAGATCATCCAGACACTGGGGTACTCAATCCCCAGTATCAGCTTGGGTCCCTCTGAAATAAGGAAAACCATCCCTTGTTGATTTTATTTGCTTAACCTTTAAAAAGGAAAATGGTCCCTCACTGATCTGACCCCCCACCCCCCACTTAGCACACATCACGCCTCACCCGTCCACACACCCTCACTTGCCTGAACATGTCCCACAACCTAGAGCCACTCTCTGATCAAAGACATGTCTTGCTGCTGGAACTGGTGACTACGATATGAGAAAATAAAGTATGTCTGGATTAATGTATTTCAGTGGGGTTGGAACTTTTATTCATAACTTCATCATTTTTTAAATATTTTTACACCAAATTTTCAACATAGCCTTTTTGGGACCCCGCATCATAAACTAGAGTGGTGGAATTTTTCAAATCCGGCCCAAAAGGCGATTTCATGGTTGCTGTGACAAATTACCTTTTAGGTGTGATTTGAAATTGTTTGCCAACCAACTCCATGAGGTGGGGTCATATGAAGTCTATGTTGAAAATGTGGGGTCAAAATAATAAAACTAAAGAGATTATAGTAAATTACAAGAAATTTCTCACCGCTCGGTCACAACTTTGGTAGTTGTCAATATTTTGCCCACAAATTTTCAACATAGACATTTTTTCATACCGCCTCATGAACAGGACAGCTGTCATTTTTCAAATCCATACCAAAATCTGGTTTTGTACTTTTGGCATGAAATGACATTTCAGTGGAGATCTGAAAATTTTCACCTACCAGGTTCATGAGGTGGGGTCATAAGAAGGCTATGTTGAACATTTGGTGTAGAAAATATGATAAAATGACCAAGTTATGAGTGAACACTGAAATATGTCAATGTTCATTCATACCTTTGCTAATTTAAAATATTTTGACTCCAAACTTTCAATATACTATAGCCATTTTTCACACTACCTCACAAACGTGACAGGTGTCTTTTTTCTAAATCTTGAATGAGACATATGAATTTGCCAGCAGCAATGGACTTCCCAGTCTATCTAAGTCTGCTTGAGTGTGCAGCTAGCACCCCTAGTTTACAGCTGCCCCACCCCTCTCCCCTTTGTTATCCCAATGCTGCCCCCCACTTCCATACGAACATATGAATTTGCCAGCAGAAACAGACCCCCCGGTTTATCTAAGTCTGCTCGAGTGTGTAATGTTTTCACATCTGTGGTGTGAAATGATGTTTCAGCTTGTATACTACAAATGCCACATGTCATGTTTATAAAGGGAGTCATAAAATGAATATCTTGAAAATCTGTGAACGCAATAAAAAAAAATACAATTTAAGAAACGTTGTGTGTAGTGCCAATTTTTACCCTAGAGGATAATGCTTTGTGATCCTGTGCTGGTGAGCTGAGTTCAGAGTGAGCTCAGTGAGCCAGCTGGATGGGTCAAGGGGGGATGGTGCTGTTATGTGACCCCCCCAGTCAGAGAAGGAAAGGTGCATGGTTGCCAGCTTGGGCCCAGGTGCCATATAGAGAAAGACAACTCTTCTCATGACATAGGGCCCTCCACCTCTGCACCCAAGGGTTGCAGAGGGCCCTGTGCATTAGCTGACAGATGGATGCTTTGCCCTCTGTATCTGTAGCCTACCAAACAACCCCATGTATTCTTGACATCCATTGCAGCATGGAAGTGCAGGGAGAGCAGGGCTGTGCACTTCTGTAGACAGACAAAGTTTTCCCTTTGTGGAGGTCCCAGAGGTCCCTGTGCATCAGCATCTATTCACACAGGTTCTGAAGGGATCTCTGTGAATGACGATATGATCCTTCTATCTCAAAAAGAAAGGGAATTCATTGCAAAAAACTATGTTAATGTGCCAGTTTGGCTTCAACTTAATGCCACAAAAGTAGGGAAATGTGGCATTAGGGTTTACAACCTTAATTCCCCCTGAAAGCAGTAGAAGGACAACACCACACAAACAACCATAGACAGTCATCATCAGATAAAAGAAACAACATACAACTGTTTTCAGATGACACAAATGCAGTAGCAGTGATGTGCTACCATTGTGGATTTGTTTCTGTGGCTGCAAAACACAAGCCCCACGCCTGCGTGTGTATGTCATACTGTGTACATGAGTATATGTGACTTCAGAAGTACAGGCCCCATGGGGGCCTGCTCTTCTGTAGACAGAAGGCCCAGTGGGGCCTGATCCTCTGTAGCTATGTGTATAGCAGTGCCAGCCAGGATGCAATGCAGTAATGCTGCAGTATATCACAAAAATGCTGCTGTATGTTGCAGAGAAGAGTGTAATTCAATGGCAAGCAAGCCCTTTTTACTGTAGTATTCTGTGACATGTCATTTACTGAATGTTATTGTGTTGCCTCATGGGTGGCTCTGCTGCACTTATGCACACTGTATGCAGTACCTCACTAGACAGCATGGTTCTCCAATGGTTTCAATCATACCTTAGTGGGCTTAGGCAAGCTGTGAGTATTGGTGGGCATTTGTCCGACTTTAGGGATGTGAGTAGAGGGGTGCCCCCGGGATCGATCCTGGGTCCTCTTCTATTCATAACTTTTATTGACGGTCTTCCTGAGGTATGTAAGGAAAGCAGTGTAAAGCTTTACGCTGATGATACTGTTTTGCTGTGTTCAGGTAGTCACCCTAAAACAATTGAAACAGTTTTACAACAGGAATTCTTGAAACTTGATAGATGGCTTAAAGAAAATAAGCTCATAATGAACATAAAAAAGACCAATACTATGATGTTTTCCAGAAGAAAATGTAAGGGCAAGATGAAGGGTTAAATAGCATTGATATAAAACTGAGAGGGGTAAGTTACTTGTTCAGACCTCAGCTTATAAATATCTGGGTTTATGGGTTGATCCCTACCAGAATTTTGATTTTCATTTGGATCAATTATGTAAAAAAATATTTCAAAAGATAGGAGTGCTGCGAAGACATAAGATGTGTATGACCCAGGAAACCAGAGCAAGACTGGTTCAAACAGTAATCTTTCCTTTGGTTGATTACAATTCAATGGTCTATGCAAACTCAACTAAAAACAACTTATAGAAGCTTGATAGACTCCAATACAAGTTGGCTAGATTTGTGTTCTACATTAAAGGGCCTTACACATCTTATCATCATTGTGGTTTGCTCCATAGTTTAAATTAGGTTCCCCTAAGTTTAAGAAGGGACAAAATGTTTTAAAATTTTTTGTATAAATGTTATAATGGACTTGCCCCTGAGTACCTTAGTACTAAAATTCTTATGCAAGTTCCTAACTATCCTTTATGAGACATCCGAGGGAGAGGATTAATAGTTCCTACTATAAAAACTAAATACGGAAAAATGCAATTTGATTATATGGCTTCTGTTAGATGGAATTTGCTTCCTCCTAGTGTCCGCAATATGCCCTCATACCAAACTTTGAAATCTGCTGTATTAGATTTGTACTTGTTTAGATGCACTTGTTACTAATGAATTCTCAAATGTTGTATATATCTTGTAATTGATTCCTTAACTTGTAGAATGTTGTAAGCATTTGTATTTAATGTTTGTAATTTTTTGCAACATATGTTTTACATTTTCATTTTCCGTGCAGGATGGTATTGTAAACAGGCTTGCCTAATTACCTTATCCTGTTGAAATACAGTATAAGAAATAAACAAACAAACTGTTAGTGCATGCTTTGCTATATGCATCTGTGTAACTCAAATCTGCTACCCCCTTGAACAATTTCTAGATCCACTGCTGAAACCATTATACCCACATTGCAACAGTATTTCTTCCATCTGAATAACTGCAGACCCCACAGGGGCCTGCTCTTCTGAAGTCAGAAGCTGGTGTGTATGTCTTAGATCTGTGGCTGAAAAGGTGCAGGCCACTCAGTGGCCTGCAGTTCTACAGACAGAAGTACTGTTGCAATTTTGGTATTATGGATTTTGTGGCATTTGTGCTTTTGTAGCCAGAGGTCAGTGTGTATGTCTTACACCTGTGGCTGCAGAAGTGTAGGCCCATCAAGTGTGTATGTGTCTTGCAGTGTCCATGAGTGCGACTACAGAAGTGCTGGCTTCATAAGGGCTTGCACTTCTGCAGACAAAAGAACTCTTGTAATTTGGGTATCATGGATCTGTAACTGTTACTGCAGGGGCCTGTGTTTCTGCACACTGAAGCAGTGCTGTGATTTGAGTTTCGTGGATTTGTATCTGCAGCAACAAGTGAGTGTATATGTCACGCGGTGTGCATATTGCAGATAAAAAGCTGCTACTGCATTTGTGTAATCTGGAAAAAGTTGTATGTTTGTCTTACCTGAGAATGGCTGTCTGTGGTAGCTTGTGTGGTGTTTTCCTTTTACTGCTTTGGTGGGGAGTTAGAGTTGGAAACCCAAATGCCACATTTCCCTACTTTTGTGGCATTAAGTTGAATCTTAACTGGTGTATTAATGCAGTTTTTTTTGCAGAGAATATACAGTATGTATATATATATATATATATATATATATACATACATACACACACATATACATGTATCTACATGTATCTATATCTATATCTATATCTATATCTATATCTATATCTATATCTATGGGCTAACACAGAGGGGACCAGTGTGAAAAATTATGTATCTATACAAATGCTGTTTGATCTGGGGTAACCTCACAAACCTCAAAAGTCACGAGTGAGGTGTCTGAGGTCAAACAGCAGAAGTATAAATATTGTAAATAGAATAATGCATGGGAATATGTGTATAACATGTTTTTTTTTTCACACCCAAGGTGTGTGATGCCTTATAAATCCTGAGAGTGAGGCTTGAGGTATTTATGAAGGCATTGCACACTTAGTGTGTGCATAAAAACTGAGTTCTTGCAGTTTCCCATGTTATATATCTTATAATTTGTGATGCCCAGTTATAAACTGTGCCAGAAAAAAGGCATTAGCACTATAATTTAAACACAATTTATTGTATCTAGCAGACAACATACAAGTAATGATTCAGAAGACGTATGTTGAATAATTTATTTAGCAAATGCAAGGCAAACTTTATTTATTTAAAGTGCCCTTCCAAACCTTAGGGCACCTTTATAAAAAATACCATACAAATTTTAAAACTCAATACATAAAACAGCATCTTAAAAATAAGATACATTTTGCTAAAACCGTTCACCCCACAATGCAGCTGCTATAATATATCAAATTTCCAGTGAATCAGCAACAATCGTCGAACACTTATGCAAACAGATGTGCTTTCAGGGATTTCTTAAATTGTTCTATGCTTAGGCTATCAAGTATCTGACGCGGTAGAGAATTCCACAGGATAGAAGCCATAAAGGTAAAGGATCTACCTCCAGATATTTTCAAATGTACCCTGGGAATCTCTAGCAATTCCTTTGCCGGAGGATTGGAGCTAACGGGAGGGACAGTAGGGTAACAGCAGATCTTGCAGGTACTGAGGTCCCTGGTTGTACAGGGCTTTATAGGTCAACAACGCAGCCTTAAAGGTAATCTGCCATGCACTGGCAGCCAGTGCAGTTTACGCAGCACAGGTGTTATATGGCTGGACCAGGAAGCTCCAGTTAACAGCCTTGCCATCGCATTCTGCACCAGCTTCAGGTGGCAGATATCCACCCACCGGTAGCCCTAGGTAAAGGGTGTTGCAATAATCAATGCTGAAACCAATTTAGTTACTAATGTTAGACATAGTTTTCCAAGATACCCCACCCCCAGCTACATACTCACACAGCAACACAACAATCAGTGTGAGAAGTAGGATTTAGTGCATAGGTAAGCATACCTACTGTTGCCTCATGCTCCCCCCATCCTTCTTACAAGTTTAATTTGAGCCAACACCAGCTCCAACACCACCCATAAAGATGGAGAGCCTCTGTCCACCAAAGACTGGACACTATTGGCTGGCAGCAGGCCACTTAAGGTTATCCCAGCCCGAAAAGAGGACACCTCATCCAGAAAGAACCAATTAAATTCATCACACTTATCTGTGGAAAAGGCTCTACAAGACTGCAGACAGATAGGATTTAATAATCTGTCTGCAGCTCTGGTTTTTATAAAACTTCTTATAGCAAAGAAACTTTTATTGCTAGTTTAATTTATAGCACATGTAAGTAAAATAACTTGTTTTTCTTTCTTTTTAGTCCATTGTGATACCAGGAAATCATGGGTATTTTAAGCAGTGTTCAAGGTACACAGATTTAATAACATACTGTTTCTGGAGTGTTCTGTACATCTTTTTATGATTTTGTGGCCTTTACTTTTGCAGTTTATTTTTTTATTCATATTTTCCAGAAAAAAATGAAAAAGAAAGAACTTCCATACATGCAATGTTTGAAGAAAAACATGGCAAGTACAGCAAGATGACATTGAAAAAACATACAAGCTTCATATAGCAAAGCAATAAGTATGCAAAGCGTAAAAGTATAATGATAAAGTCAGTCAGGAGAAATTATATTTTATAAAAGTGCTAATTCCTAGAAGAATGTAAAATGTACAAAAAGATATAGGTCATAATTAACAGCGTACTATGAGGCAATAGATATCTCTGCTGTACTATGTGGGAGGAAGAACAAAGAAGTGAAACAATCAGAGAGAATTAACATTAATATTATTTAACAACCAAGAAGAGAGAATTTAACAAAGGAGAGACATTTTCATTTATAAAATGTCATATAGTAATAGAAATGTGGACTATGTCATATATAGTTGTACATTAATTAACACTGATACTGGTTGAATTTAAATAGTTAAAGTAGTCCTGCCAACATCTTTCATATACATATAGTTGGTCCATAGAAGCATAGGTAAGCCATTCAAAAGACACATATTGAGTGAAAATTTTAAGGATATCTGAAAGATTAGGTATGGTAGTGGTTCTCTAGTACATTAAGATTAGATTGGCAATCAACTCCTCTGTCCTGTCGCTAATCGACTATGGGCTGCCCCATCTATGCTGCAGCCGACAACACTATGCTTGCAAGAATCCAGCTCTCTATAACAAGGCCTGTAGGCTAATGCTGAGAGCCCATAGGTGTACCCATTATGTGCCTGCTGTACTCTACCGCCAACTTGCTCAACCTTGAAGAAAGACTCCGCTTCCAAACCTGCCTTCTTGTGAAAAAGACCCTGCTAGGGCTCCCCCCCCCGGGGTCACCACCTCCCTGCAGCATGCCTCCCCCTCAGTTTCCACCCGCAGCACTGTCAAAACCTCCCTTATTGTCCCCAGGGTAAGGATTTCTATGGCCCAGAGATCCTTTTGCTATTGGGCTCCCTCCTGGTTCAATTCCCTCCCAGCCAACATAGCTGGCTCCACTAAGGTTGGTCCTTTCAAGGTCTCCCTCAGAAGCCATCTGACAAGCATTCGCTGCTGCAACTGCACATAATCCCCACCTGCCCCTTACCCTCACCCCTAGGCTTGGTCTGCCCTGTCTACTTCTGCTGTATATGCCTGGGGTCTCAGGCAACATCTGCTGACTAATATAATAAAATATCTCTGGTTGCTACCTGATGTGGTACTCGTGTACCTATATTATGACTACTGTGATCTACCTATTACCATGCTTGTACCACCAGTGAATGCCTGTAACACTGGTTGCTTTTTTAATCTAAGTCTTATGTACTGTACTGTTTTGTTTGCTGTGTTGTATTGCTCTCTTGACGAGGTGCCTTTGTAAATGAGTCTTTGACTCAAAAGGTCTTTAAACCAATGATCTAATAAATAAATAATAAATAAATAAAAATTAAGATAAGTCACTTTACTTGAAGAAATAATAAGTTTAACCATCTATGTTGGTCTTGAGATAATATACAATCGGGGGAAATGAAAATGCCTAATAGAAAATATTTAGGATCAAATATGAAACTGTGGTAATCCATGAGGTGGGTGCATGGGGAAGCGCACCATCCGTTATGGTGACTCCTTCCCAGTGCAATCCCTCATGGCTATGGGGAGGGTTGGGCGACCGGATGAGGCTGTAGGTGAATTGGGCGACAGGATGTTGCTATGCGTATGCGCACGGGGGGGTGGGAGTGAGCATGGTGAGCGTGGGCTAGGAGGGGGTGAAGAGGCTGTAGGGGGTGGTGCTGCACTGGCTGGCTGAGCTGCATTGTGGTGTCGGGGGTTGGGGAGTGGATGTGGTGGGAGAGGTATCGGGTTCGGGTCTGGGTGCTGGTGCAATTTTACTGCGCCCGGCCCGAACCTTTTTTTTTCCTGCTTTCACCCCTCCAACATGCACCCCTCTGGAGTTGAGAATCCTTAAGTAGAGGGTACGGGGGGGCAAAGCCCCCCATGAGGGGGTGCGTGGGGGGGGTGTCCCCCCACAGAAAGCAGTAAAATAGTGTCCTGGTGCTGTTGTCCTGAGGCGCCAGCATTGTCAGAGTGCTGAAAATGTTTTTGGCACTCTGATTGAGTGATAACGGTAAACGCCTTTAGGCATTCGCCATTATCACATAGACACTGAAACTGTGATCTACTACCTTAGATGCGAATTGGTAGATAGTTTGCCAGAGTTTATGTATAGGGTCACAATACCATAAAATGTGAAGCAGGTCACCATTAGGGGAATTACACCACCTGCAATGGTAATTGTTTAAAAGACCCATACGATGTAGTACAGAAGGAGTCCTGTACCATAAATGGAGAAATTTGATATGAATACATGAACTGTGCATATCTTTAAAAGTTTTATGACATAAAAACCAACATTTATTCCATTGTAAGTCAGTTATATTATAATTTAAAAGCGTACTCCATTTAGTTTTTGCTGCAAGGGATTGATCAGGTAAACTGTCTGATATGTTTATATATAACTGGTCAAATTAGATGATTTATTGATCCATAGGGAGATATAATGGTCATGAAGGGATTGTTTGGATAGGAATTGTAGGAGAGTAGTGCACGCAGAGTATAGGTGTAAATATTTTCAAAAATCCTGCTTAGGTATGTCCCAATTCTCACGGAGATCAGAAAATAAACTTAGAGTTAGGGTATTTTTTTCTAGAATATCTCCCAGAAAAAATATACGTTTACTATTCCATGTGTGGCAAAAGATTGGATGGTATGACTTTTACTTTTAACTGAGGAAAAACAGATTTATTGAAACACACCATTCAGAAATGCTTGACGTGATTGTCAGTTCACACTTGGAGTGAGAGAGCATCTGTTGGTGCTGTAGAATGCTGTATTTCATGAATGACAGGATTTATTTTTTTGAGTAATATAATTTTACATTGGGTGCTTGGAATCAGACTCCATAATACACATCACATTATACACAGGTGTGCATAACATAGTTTGACAGGATCAGCTCACAGTTCAAAACTAGCATCCCCAGTTACTATAAATAATTTATCATACATGGTCCCCTCTGCATTTTTCATGTATGTAACAGGAAAGGACCTTGTGTGTGTGTGTTTTTTTAATTTTTTAATTGAAAAATGTGGTAGGGTTTTTTGTGTGTGAAATAGTGCCCCTCCGCTTTTTATGAGCCCCATTGCCATAGCTGTTGTCATGGATATGCTGTCAGGATGATGCACTGATGATGGGACATCCTAGCTGAATGGCTGAGGTATTGTGTAAAGTGTTGATGGAAAAAGGGTGGCACTGTTTAGTGAGTGTGCCTGGTGCTTTAATGTGGCAACCATATTGTAGAAGGATGAGGGTTTGGGGATCTACTTATAAGTGCAGTTTCTTTTTCTTTTTTTTAATGAAGATGATACCAGCACAGCACAGCATGTTATGAGCTATTAGTAGTGTTTCTTTAGCAAGTTAGTGAGCATCAGCATCAGAGGGAGTTTTGTGTTTGACTCTGTCTGACTTTGTTGTTTATATGTGAGCTGGGGGGTCATTAGCATACCAACACTGGAAGTGCCTGAAATTATTGTTATGGTAGCCTTCAGATGGAGAAGATCTGGTGCTCCATGCTGGATTTGCGGTTGTGGTGCAGTTGGCAGTTGTTTAGTATGATACACGGCTAGCCATCTTGTCTTGTGGTCGCAAGCGGGAGACAAAGAAAAGAAGACATCGGAAAAGGAGAGAAGAAGCCATTGCAAAAAAAGTCAAATACTTTGTAATGGTTTTGGCAAGGTCTTAGTTGTTTTGCAAGGTGGCAGTTTGTAAAATGAAAGGCAATTAGGTACCAATATACTCTGGAGGTAACATAGGTTAGGTACAGAAATTAAAATTGCTCAAGTAGTGCTGACTGATGGGCTGGAGAGGGCAGGGACATCTGCTGACATGTCTACTACATGCATAAATCTTGATGACTTGTCTGCTATGTGTATAAATAAAATATATCCACATTTATACACATAACAGGTTAGGTAACTAGACTTATAAAATGGAAAAAGGTTTTATTTCCCTTTAGTTATGTTGTTATTTATGAACTGTGTAGTCTCTAGGTAAATCATCAATGGTCAGGTGCTGTGTTTTAACTAATTAAGTTGTTTGTTTGAATACTTTCTATACCCCATTTCATAAATATATATGTAGCATGGTAGTTCCCCTATAGCTAGGGCTGCAAATGCATTTCTGGGTTAATTAAGCAATATACCACTACAGGATGTGGGTTATGCAAGGATTTACAATGCCTGGTGTGTTGTTTGGTCATGAGACCATAGGTTGAGTGAGCAAAACACACCAGGCGTTGTAAATCCTAGCATTAACTCACATCCTGGAGTGGTATATTGAGATTATACAATGTGCCACCTCTTTTTTTGAGCAAAAAAAGCCAAAGAAAATGTTTTTTTTTTTTTTTTTTTGTATTTTATGTTAGTTTGTGTCGTTTTATTGCTCTGACATGCATAAAATAGTCCTGGGTTGCTAGGGCTCCCTTCTGTTTGTGCATGTGCAGAACAGTTTTTTTATTCCCTGCCCTGATGTTTTCCATGAGTTTAGTGTGCCCATGAGTAGCTGCAGCAACATCAGTGCAACCTGAAAATTGAATGAGTGGAGAGGTAATGGAATGGCCATGGAGGGACTGGAGTACTGACCGGAAAGGAGGGTGTCGTCGCAGGACTGAGTCTGCAGCACTTCATGTTGTTGTTCTGGTCTGGAGTCAGTGCGGTTTACATTCTTGGGGGAGCATGTTGCACATTCTTTTATTTTTTTTTTTACTTTGCATTGATGGGAGACAGTGAGAGAGAGAAGGAGTATGCTGGAAAGACATGGTGCTAGAGATAGCGGGAGAGAGCAGAGAGTGAGTGAGCAGGGGGTAAGGTGGGTAGAAGTTGTTGAGCACCAGTTATTTACTGCACTCGCACTTCTCCATAATCTTTAGGCCCTCGCCCACCGTCACCCAGCTCTGAAAGAAAAAAGTTTATTGTAAGAGGTGGGCTTACTATTAAATGTGAGTTTTTTCATTTGTCAGCTTTCGGAGGGTTTTAGGGTAGCTGTAGAAATGGTGACAGTGACACTTGCAGGCTGTGGTAGTTTTGCAAGGTTTCTGTCATGTTTGCCACTGCCCACTGCTGCATTCGTCGTGGTTGGAGTGATTTACGTGGAGTTCCTGTTGTGGCTGACTGGCGGCTGGCACCTTTTCCCATGGGGTAATGCCACGATTTACAATGTTGTAAATCGTGCCAGTCAGCCAATCAGGAATCAGGATTCATGAGACCCATTGTATAATCTTCTGTTTTGAACCTTAATAATGCAGCAATCTCTGGACTAAATAACCTGACATTTGTCATGTGCATTCTAGACCCATGATCTCTGGAACTGGATAATGTGGTAACAATTGACTCAATGGTGTGCAAATTATAGAAAGTTGGGAATGCATGACAAATATGAAAAGTAAGATATTTTGATTCACTGTAGGTCAAAAATGGCTGACTGCGGAAATATGAAACGGTCACATGTGTTACTGTTTGAACCAAGGAAGTGCCTCTGATATGTGGTTTCATTGGAAAAGGTTTAGCTATTAAATTACTAAAATTATAACGGTCTGAGGTCCATCTGTGGACTGACACATACGGTCCTCAGGTGGTTTTCATCTTTCCTCACTGGCAGAACTCAGAGAGTCATGTCTGGGGTCTTTTCCTCTGACCCATTTTTGCTGTCATATGGGGTACCTCAGGGCTCAGTGCTTTCCCCTATGTTGTTTGCAGTGTATATGTTGCCCTTTGGAGACATTGTAAGACGATATGGGCTGAGGTTTCACTGCTATGCTGATGATACCCAGCTCTAACTGTCTTTCGCACCCTACCAGGATAGTGCTCTCTCGGTATATAATAACTGCCTTGTTAAAATCCAGGACTGGATCAATTCAAGCTGCTAAATTTGAATGCAGGAAGGACTGAGGTGATGGTTGTGGAGTTGGGTCACCAGATAGAGGGGTTGAGGACTGTCCAGCCTTCTGGAATTTACCTAAGGGGCACCCAGCTCCTTACCTCCAAATGGGTGCGGAACCTGAGGGTGGTGCTTGATAATGGGCTGACCGTAAGATCTCAAGTGTCGGCCATCATCAAGTCTTCCTTTTTACCATCTCAGGAACATCACCATGATTAAGCACCTTGTTCTGTCCAGAGACCTTCCTACACTCATTCATGCCTTTGTGACCTCGCGCCTTAATTACTGCAACTCCCTATACTTGGGGCTTCCTGGGGTTGATATCTGCCACTTGCAGCTAGTGCAGAATGCTGCAGCATGAATGCTGATGGGGGTCTCTCGAACATCTCATATTACCCCTATTCTGCGCAGTCTGCACTGGCTGCCAATGCAGTGGCGGATCACCTTTAAAGCTGGTTTACTGACTTAAAAAGCTCTACATGGACTTGGCCCTGACTACTTGAAGAGCTTCTGGTTCTCTATCACCTGGAGTGACAGCTCCATTCAGCCAATGAGGGGTTGCTAGAGATCCTGAGGGTGTCTTTGAAATCTTCTGGGGCCCATGCTTTTATGTACGTCGCCCCTACCCTCTGGAAATCTCTACCCCATTGGCTTCAGGAGTGAAAGACAGTGGGAGGCTTGAAACAAGCTTTAAACATTTTTTTATTGTCCCAGGCTTGTAATGGTGTTTAGTGAATTGAACCCTGTGGATTATTGCTTTATTTTATACTGTATTTATTGTTCTTATTTTTTATGTCAATCTTTTTGTAAAGCGCCTTGACAATTTGAAAGGCGCTTTGAGAAATAAAAGTTAATATTATTAGTATTTATTTTAATATTTGGTAACCAGGAATGGCATGCTGAGCCAAGGCCCGATTTCAGGTGTGACCTGGGGGGAAGGAGCAGTGGAAATACAGACAATAAATGCAGAGAATTAATTAACAGAACAAAAGTAGCTAATTACAATCAATACAGTACAGCAGTGAGAGCAAAAACATGACATGTGATGACTCTCTAGAGGTGAACTATACAATAGTAAGTGCTCTATATAATGAATCTTTAAAAAGTGCTGTGGAGGAATTGTAGGAAGATAAAGTCAGTAGAAGTTGTGGGTTTAGCTCAGTTGTGGCAGCGACATAAAGGTGGAGGAAGGAGACATAGCTGTTGCTTGCAGCTAGAGTGAGAGAGTGAATTTCTGATAGCAGGGGGTAAGTTTGTTCCACAAGTAAGGAAGCCAGTAGGAGAAAGCAGCTTTGCCCACTGTGGAAGAGGGTCGAGGCAGGGTAAAGGATCTTTCATTTCTGTGCCTGAGTTCATAGAGGGATAGAGAGTCTGAGGATAGACAGTCCTCAAGATAGAAGGGGAGCAAGTTAAACCAGTACTTAGATATACATTTAAGGGCGTGTATATAGCACCTGTGAGATAAGGGGCTTAGTCCTAGGAGGGAGTAAAGATTGCAGTTGTGGGCGCATAGGGGGGAGTTTGTAGCGAAGTGACAACATGAGTTTGGAAGGGTATCCAGCCTGGCAAGGGTGGTTACAGAGGCAGAGTTGTAAACCACATCCACATAATCTAGTATGGGGAGGATCATTTTAGAGACAATTTCACATTTGGCAGGTAATGGGAGAGAGTCTCTGTTCCTGTATAGCACGCCGAGTTTGGGGTGCAGCCTGGAGGTGATAGATTTAATGTGAGCTGAAAAAGACAGTTGGGGGTCCAGCCAAACACCCAGGTACTTGTATCTGGTGACTTGGTCAAGTGGGGAGCCATTGAAAGAGGTGATGGGGAGGTAGTATGGCTAAGTTTCTGGGTAGAGCCAAAAAGCATAGAAACGGTTTTGGTGATATTTAATTTCAGTTGGTTTGGGCTGTACTAGCACTGAATGTTGTTGAAGTTGCTTTATAGGGTAGTCTAGACTTCAAGCAGGTTGGGACCAGAGGTAAAGAGGATGGTATCATCTGCATACATGTGTATTGATGAACTGGTGCAGGAGAAAGGAAGGTTGTTAATGAAGAGGGAGAAGAGGATGGGACCAAGAACAAAGCCTTGAGGGACACCTGCCAGGATGGGGGTTGGGGGATGTGATATCAGCAATTCTAACAGATTGAAATCTGGTGAATAGATAAGACTGAAACCACCTTACAATGATGGGGGCAAGATCAGCTACCTCAAGCTTCTGCAGGAGAAGAGGGTGGGATACGGAGTCAAATACTTTTGCTAAATCGACAAATAGAGCTGCTGTAAGGAAGCCTTGGTCAGAGGTAGTTTGGGTATGGTTGGTGATGCACAGGAGGGAGGAAACTGTGGAATGGTGTTTCCTGAAGCCAGACTGATGGGGTGAGAGGATGTTGTTTGTTGCATGGTAGTCAGCTAGTCGGGTGTGGGCCAAGGATTCTTATAGTTTGGCTAGGGCTGGGATGAGCGAGATGGGCCTATAATTGCCTGGCAAGGAGAGATCACCGCCTTTGTGAAGGGGAATTACTCAGGCCAATTGCCAGGATTGCAGAACTGTTCCTGTTGGAAATGAGAGGTTAAGGAGATGTGGAAGGTGCTTGGTGATCACAGGAGCTGAGATCTGCAGGAGCTAAGGGTGAATCCCATCCGGGCTGGTCTTTGCAGGGTTAAGCGAGTGTAGGACCTTCTGTACCTCGCGTACAGTAAGAGGGGGGTGAACTTCAAGTCTTGCCAAGGGGAGGTGGTGGTGGGACTGGAGAAGGAGGGAGAGAGCCCAGTGGTATGGTACAGGAATTGAAAAACTGGTTCAGGATTTCAGAGGCGTGGGTCTGGTCAGTGACTGGTTGGCCATGAAGTTTGAAGGTGGGGGTGCGGGGCTGGGCTGCTGGGTCAAGGAGTGTGTGCACAACTTTCCAGAATTGAGGTGCTTAGCATGCGAGAGTTGCAACCTAAAGTAGTCTGCCTTTGCTTTTCTTATGGTCTTGGTGCAGGCATTATGTAGAGTGTTAAAAGCTGGCCTGCTCTGAGGGTTGGGGTTGGATTTAAAGTACGACCAAGCCTTATCTCTTTCCTTGCATTTGGCAAGGACAGGTGCAGTGATCCAGGGGTGGTGCCACTTCCTGACCTTGGACTTTTTTAGAGGGGCATGGATGTCCCAGATGTTTGTAAAGGTGTGTAGGAATCTAGAGAGGGCCATGTCAATATCAGGGGCTGAGTAAACAGGTTGCCAGTTGGCTTCATATAGACTGGTAAGTAGGGCGTCAGCGTCCAACTTGTTTAGAGAGCGAGTGTTGATGTACTTGAGGGCAGATTTGGGCAGTTGTATTTTCCTGATACAGTAAGTAATACAGTGGTCACTCAGTGCATTAGAGAGGACACCAGAGGGTGGGAGGTAAGGATCCAGTCTACTAAAGAATGGTTTTGGGAGTGGGGGTTGTAGCAGGTGGGTTCATTGATCAACTGGGTGAGATTAAGGGACTCAATTTTGGAGGTGTTAGCTTTTGAGGAGGGGGCTAGCCAGTCCAAGTTGAAATCGCCTACAAGGACCAGTTCCCCTCTGGATGCTAGATCAGGCAGGGTGGTAATGGTGGTGATGAGGGAATCGTGGGATAGGTGGGGAGAGGTGTAGAGCACAGCCAGGAAGAGTGGGAATGAGGCCAGAAGGGAAAGTTGAACCATAAGGAGTTTGTGGGAGCTGAAGCAAGCTTCTTTGTGAGTTACTGAGCTCATGAGCAGCAGTTTTGTGTAGATAGCTACACCACCAGCTCTTTTGGTGCAAAAAAGGGGGGGGGGTTGGCCCTTTATGTCAATGAAAATATCAAAGCTACAGAAATACAGAATACACATAAGAAGCCAGAAGAACTGTGGGTCACCCTGGAAACAGGAAATGGGACAACCATACGAACTAGGGTTGTCTACAGGCCTCCAGACCAGGGGGAGGACATAGACACATTGCTGTTAGAAGATCTACAAAACATGACAGCTACAACAAGAAGGTCCTGTCAAACTATTCTCATAGATTTCTTTGACTGGGTAACCAGAGTGGTGGACCATGGGGGTACAGTTGATGTCGCCTACCTTGACTTCAGCAAAGCTTTTGATACTGTTCCACATAGAAGATTGGTCAGAGGTTGGTCAACTGGGTGGCAAGCTGGTTGGTGGACAGAAAACAGAGAGTGGTGGTAAATGGTATATAGTCAGAAGAGATGCAAGTCACAGGTGGGGCACCTCAGGGGGTCAGTCCTGGGGCCAGTCCTCTTCAATATTTTCATCAGTGACATTGCAGATGGACTGGAGGGTAAGGTTTGTCTGTTTGCAGATGATATCAAGATCTGCAACAGGGTAGATGATCCAGATGGGTGGGCAGAATGAGATGAGATCTGGAAAAACTGGCAAAATGGTCGGAAGAGTGGCAGCTGGGGTTTAACGCAAAAGAAGTGCAAGATCATACACATAGGGAAGAGAAACCCTGAAGCTACCTATAGGTTGGGAAGGGAGTTGCTGGCAATCACAAGGAAAGAAAGAGACTTGGACATCATCATCACAGATGACCTGAAATCATCCAAGCAGACCACTAAAGCAGTAGGTAAGGCTAGAGGGATGTTGGGGTGTATTAGTAGGGGTATCACAAATCATAAGAGGGAGGTAATAATCCCTCTTTACAAGACACTGGTTAGGCCCCATCTGGAGTACTGCATGTAGTACTGGGAGGCCGCACCTGCACAAGGACATTAACAAAATGGAGGTAGTCCAGAGAAGGGCAACCAAAACGATGCAGGGACTGCAGCAGAAAACATATGAGGACAGATTAACAGAGCTCAATATGTATACCCTAGAGCAAAGGAGGGGAGAAAGGTGATATGATTGAAACATTTCAACATCTTAAGGGCATTAACAAGATGAAAAAGTCTAACATGTTTCAATATAAGAAAAATAGCAGGACAAGGGAACACAGCATGAGATTAGAGGGAGGCCGATTAAGGGGTAATGTGAGGAAGTTCTTTTTCACAGAAAGAATGGTGGATGCATGGAACAGCCTACCTCAGGAAGTGGTGGATATGAATACAGTGCAGGGCTTCAAACAGGCATGGGATAGGCATAAGGGAGTGATACAGATGAGTATGAATAGACAGACAGAGTAAAGGTCAATGGCACATTCATAAGATAGAAAAAAATGGGGAGACTGGATGGGCCTTGCAGTCCTTATCTGCCATCAATGTCTATGTTTCTATGTTTTACCATGGTCCTGCCTGTGTAGAGTGTAGTTTGGGAGAGTGAGAGAGGAGTCAGGGGTTTTAGCAGAGAGCCAGGTTTCTGTTAAGCATAGTATATCCTGAGCTTGCTCAGCTATCCAGCAAGGCAGTAAGTTAGTCTTGTGCAGGAGACTTCTGATGTTCATAGAGGCTATTGATAGGCCTTTGTGTGAGCCAAGAGGAGTGGGTACAGCTATGGGGCCAGGGCTGCATTCGACGTTCCCTGAGAGGAGGAGGAGGGTGAGGAGAAGGAATGAATAGGTTGCAGGGAGCCTATATCTCCCCCTTAGATATTAGGGATACTACAGAGGTTATTGATGTTTTGGAGGGTCTCCACATTCAGGAGTCACATTTGTTGGTGTCCCATGATGTGAAATCACTCTATATCAGCATTCTGCATGGGACATATTTGGTCCCTTTATGCCATTATTTAGACCTATAGGTACTGTACAAGATGCCAGATCACCCATGGAATTTCTTGTGGGTCTTTCCAAATATGTAATTGAACTTAATGCTTTTATTTCCTTGGGGGACTATTTTTTTTTAGAAATCAGTGGAACTGCAATGGGGCAACATTTGCCACCAATTTTGCAAATGTGTATTTGGGCTTGTGGGAGGAGAGAGTTGTGTATACAGTAACAGGATGATGAATCCCTTTCACCCTAAAATTGAGCTGTAAAGATTATATAGTGATGACATTTTGATGGAGTTGCAGAGCACAGTGGATGAGTTATTAGGTTTTCATGTGTATATCCTCAGAGCCAGACCAGAAGACATTCTGCACCCCAGTCAGCCAGCACATGGCATAGCTATCCCTGGTGATGAAGGCCATAGTCCTCAAGGACATTATACATGCCTTTGCAATCATGAAGATGCTGAAAAGGTGGGTGTGTGGGGAGGTGCGTGGGGAGGTGAGTGCACATGACACCAGGCACCCACTGTCTCTGGGGCTGATTGAAGCAATGGAAGTCACCCCTAAGCACATCTGTACCAGCCCATACAACATGCAGCTATTCCACATAGTCTACATACTGGCTTTTTGTGGGGTGCTCAGAGTGTCCAAATTTGTGACTTGGAAAAACCGGACTGGGGGCAAGGAAGCCTCCTTAGGGATGATGTTGGGAGCCAAGGAGAGTGGGTTATACTACGAATCTGCATATCAAAGTTGGACCAGCAGGGCATCTGGCTACCTGTCAGGGCTACCTGTCTTGTGGAAAACTGCCCACATTCTACCATTATTCAAGACTGGGGATCCGAGTGATCTGAACAATTACCAGCCTATTTCTATACTATCCATCCTCTCTAAATTACTTGAAAAAATTGTCAACATCCAACTTAGAGAACATTTGGATTCACAAAAGTTGCTAAACCCGGCTCAGTCTGGCTTCAGAGCCAAACACAGTACAATATCGGCTCTTGCCAAAGTAACTACAGACTGGCAAATGGCCTTGGGACTCTAAGAAGCATGTATTTGCCCTCTTCCTTGATCTAAGTAAGGCCTTCAATACTGTGGATCATACCATCATGCTTACTGCACTGAGTAACATCGGACTTGATAGTTCTGCCATTAAATGGTTCACCAGCTACCTAACCAATAGGTTACAACAAGTCAAAGCCATAGGAGATCTGTTCCCACAAAAATCCTTGTTATGAGGAGTCCCACAAGGCTCCATCCTGGGCCCTATCCTCTTTGCAATATACATCAACAATCTGGACTCGCAGCTGGGCACAGCAAATGTGCACTTATACACAGATGATACTGTACTCTATACCAAAAATTCATCCTTGGATCTGGCCCATGAGTACTTACAGAAAGACTTCGTCACCTTCCAATACAACCTTCTCACTCATAAGTTCCTCCTCAATGCCAAAAAGACTAAAGCAATGATTCTCTCACCAAAGTCTACTTCCGGATGTCCACATATCACACAGATCCGAACACTCTTAGATGAACCTCTTGAAGTAGTTGATACCTTTAAATACCTAGGGTTCTGGCTGGATAACAAGCTCAACTTTCTGTGCCACTTAAATGAAACCTTGAAGAAACTAAGACAGCAATTAGGTTTATTCTATCGCATTAAACACCTACTCACGTTAGAAGCCAGAATGAGACTAGTACAAACTACATTCCTACCTATACTGGACTACGCTGACTTCCTTTACAGTCATTGCCCATCAACGATGCTAAACAAACTGGACACCCTTTACCACCAGGCTTTAAGATTTATCTTAAATCTACTCGTATACACATCACTGTCATCTATACCAGGTTTCGGGATGGACCTCACTCTCAACTAGAAGAAAAGGAATGTCTCCTCTGTTTTTAGAGCATTATCTGATAACCTCCTGCATACATCTCGAACATCTTCAAATGGGCTAAAGGTTCCTATGGCCTGAGATGCTTCTCCTTAATCTGCTTCCAGATTCCTAGAGTGAAAACTACCCTTGGCTCAGCAGCAATTAACTTCTCACTTCCATCACTTTGGAACACTATGCAAGACTCATTAAAATTATCCTCACTTCCGAGCATTTTCACATTCAAAGCTCTATTAACGGATTATCTGAAGAAATCATGCAACTGTTTCAGATGCCGATGACCCCTAAGCCTCGGATGCCACTCTCAAATCCTACGCCTAAGTATCTCATCCACCCCACATTCCTAGCAACAGAAACCTAGGACCTACAAGCCTAGTTCCCTTAATCCAAGATGACCCTGCCTATTCTCTACCTTTTACCTATTCTGGCCTGCCTTTTGGCTACCTACTCTTTCACCCCAATTTCTACCCTATTCCTTAATACCTCCTTATTTTTGATCATTTAGGTATAAGCTCTTACTCAGCAGTGACTATATGGGATTGTTGTCTCTTCTCATTTCAGTAAAGCTTATCATTATGTACCTTTGCATGTTAATTATGTTGACCGGTATGTATAGGCCCATATTGACCGGCACCTTCACAATGTTTTTTCTTTTTTTTTTTGCACCGTTGTCCACCGTAATTGTAATCTTATGAAGTGTACTGTATTGTATTTATGTCCAGGACCACCTTGAAAATGAGCTTGCTCAATGGTGTTTATGCCTGGTTAAATAAAGTGATTGATTGATTGATTGGGCCTGGGTCTGAGTTGCATCATTGGTAGGGGTTTCTGGGATGTTTGTTTGTTAAAATTTTATTTTTATACTGGATATATATAGTTGGAGTTGATATCCCAATTTCAGCAATGTCCTGTTATGTATAAATAACAATATAAAAAGAACATACAATACAATATACAAAACAAAACATATAAACAGTATACAAGTACTGACATTTTCATTCATAATTTATCATATTTCCATTCACACTATCAATCATTCATACAACCGTTAATTCCTAAATAACATAGACTGCTATCAAATAGAACATTTGCATACTTTCCTTTGCCCAAAACAAATACAGTCAGTATATAAGTAATCTTTCAGAAGTTTTTTGAACAATGTGTGTCCATGGATCTGTCTTAGTTCTATTAGTATTCTATTCCAATATATCGCTAAGTTATTTTGTAAGGTGGTGTCACAGAGTCTATTTGTAAATTTAGTTCTAGGAATGAGTGCCATTTTAAACCTAAGGGAGGTCTTCACAGGACAAATTGGTGCCAAAATAAACAAATTTCTTAATGGATGAGGTTTTATATTGTGGATTAATTTATGACACCGCTTTAACCATAAAAGTGTTCTTTTGGCACTTGGTTGTAACCAAACTTTTTATAGACTTTGCAATGGTGAGTACCATATTCAGCTCCGACAGAAAATCTTCCTAACCTATAATATGTTTGATCTATCTTATTTAAGGAAACCTGGGTGGAGTCCATGAGTAGGCACAAACCATATTCCAAAACTGGAATTAATAATTGACTTACTATTTTTACTTTTGTTTCAGTTGAAAAGCAATCTGACACCCTTCTTAAGGCTTCCAGCCTCTGATATACCTTTTTTACCTGAGTAGAAATATGATCAAAATAAGTAACTCCAGTGTCTACTAAAACCCCTAAATATTTATAACTTCTCACGTTAGTTATTTGGGTGCCATCCTCCGAGCTAAGTTTTAACTGAATGGTGTATGCCTTATTATATTTGCTGAAAAAGTTATAGATTGAGTTTTTTTTAACATTAATCTGCAGGTCTAATTCTTTAAATCACCCCTCCATATTAAGCAAATCTGCCTGAAGTTGAAGCTCCAATTATTCATAGCTATCAGCTGATGACACCACTACTGTGTCATCGGCATGAATGCGGATTTTGCTTTTTACTATTTTGGATGGAAGACTATTGACATAAATTTTAAACATAAGGGAGCCCAAAATTGAACCTTGTGGAACCCCTCAATTAACCTCAATAAACTCTGATAATACTACTCCATTGTACACACATTGTTGTCATTCTGTTAAGTAGGACTTGAGCCATCTTAGTGGTTCTCCTTGAACCCCCATTCCATACAATCGCTCCATCAGCCTTTGATGGTCCACTAAATCAAACACCTTACTGAGGTCCATGAACACCACAATCGTCTTTCTCCCCAAACCTAGGGATGAAGTCACCAGGTTGTTGAAATCTACGAGCGTGGTGTCCGTGGACCTCCCGGGCCTAAAACCATGTTGAGAGTTTGTCAATAGACTATGTTGTTCCAAAAATTAATTCAGTTGGCTGTGGACCAATTTCTCTAAAACCTTGGACAAGATAGGCAAGAGGGCTATCAGTCTATAATTAGATGGAACAGTAGTATCTCCTCCTTTAAATATAGGAATTATTTTGCCCCTCTTCCATAGGTCTGGGAAAACAGAAGAACACAGACTCCAATTAAATAAATGTGTTACCATGGGGGCCACTATATTTATTCCTACCATCTAGTCCCCCTTCTTTAGAAGTATTCAACTTTCTTAGTTTCTTTTCTATGTTCCAAACCTTAATTTCTTTAAATCTAAAACCAGGTCCAATAAGATTCTTAAGATTTTTTTTAATATCTTTATTCACCTTTTCCACAAGTTCACTGATAGGAATATCTGAGCTTTTTGTATCTGGGAATTTTCTCTTTATATCTGGGAGATCTACAAAATAATGTGGTACAGCAGGTGAGGGAATACATTGAGGTAGCTCCATTGGCTGGGTATTATTTCTTTAGACACCAGAACTCCATCCCACAGATGATGTTTCAATTCATTTCTGTGCTAAAATAAGCCCTTATCAAAGCTGGGCATGATCAGAGGGGCTATGGCATCCATTCCTTATGGATCAGGGTGGCCACTTAATTGGTTGCCCTGCATGCTCCTGAAGGGGAGGTTCAGGCACTGGGCAGGTGATGGTTGAAAACGTATGGGAGGTATGTTCACCCAGTTATTGTGACTACATCTTTATGTCTCTCATTTCCATAGTTGGGTGCACAGATTGTGTGGTGAGAATGTAAATCTGTGACCACTCAATCATTCACTGGGCTGTAATCAGGGCAGAGGGCATGAGGGCTGGACCACATCTCAGCTTCTGGGAGGGGGAAGCCAGGGACACCTCATTAAGATGCTGAGGTTTGCAATGGGGGCTTCATCCCCCACTTGTTGCAGGAGTTTCGGGCCAATCTTCCATCTGTAGTCCTGATCATATACCTAGGGGAGACTGATCTGGAGGCCATGAAGTCAGTCAATCTGCTGTAGGCCATTAAGGATGATCACTGTTTGCAGCCAAAAAAAATGACAGTGATGTACGTTACCTAATATGGTTGCACACGTTACTGTGACTGTGCTGGAAGGACACCAGAGAGGCCATCTAGAGCATCCACAAGAAACTGAAAGCAGAGATGGTCATATACATAATGCCAGTGGGGAGCTGCAATCAGACACTGGGGTTTAAGGAGAGAGGACCCGCTGGGCTGCCATTGTTAAGCAGAGAAACAAGGAGGCTTTGAACTTTTAAATCTTTTTAAAACTTTTATTATTAAAACTTTTTTAATAAAGTATGAAGTTGCTTAGTTAGTTAGGGTTCAGTCAAGACTGGGGACACTAGATGGGGTGAAAGTGAGGCAGAATTAGGAACCCAGGTTTTTTATTTTATGTTAGGTAGTAGTTTGAAGCAGAAAATTAAAGTTGGTCTGATATACAAGCCTGTTATACATAATAGTGGGAGCTGCTGTATGTCGGTCATCGAGGTGTGGGAGTCAGTAATTCTCAGAGGCAGTTCTGGCTGTGGAGGAGCTTGGAACTGCTTACCCTGTCCTGGAGGTTGTGGAGCCATTCACGATTGAGCGGTGGGGTGTTGAGAACCAGCTGCTAGAAGTGGAACAGCTGAGGGCGGCTGGAGTGTAATATATTTTGATGCCCTTACAGAGAGACTCAGTTACAGCACATATGTTCAGTGGCCATCTTTATTCTTTTCAGAGATAGTGGGCACACATCAGTGCACATACGCAAAGAAAGATACACTGGGCATGACAGGAACTTATACCTTAGACAGGACTACAAATATCTATATGCATAAACTACAACCCTAATGGTGTTCTTTAGACTTCCCACTAAACATATCTATGTATATACTACACTCCTCCCCCTTAGACAGAAACCTGTCTAAAATACTCCAACAGTAGCATTTCCTAACTTTCAGGCTGAAGTAGACTATTTGGTACCCAGAAACAAGTTCAGGGGATTATTTTGCCTCTTGGGTAGAACTTGTCATTAAGTAAGTAACAGTACAAGTAAGAGTTCAGTTGCACAGAGGTACAGGACAGGTTCAGTACATGACTTTAAAGGTCAAGTCTTTGTGGTGGTCTTTGGTGCCTAATGGGATAGCTACGGGTTGGAACAACAGCTGCTGGTGAAACAGGTGTTTCATTTTTATTTGGCACTGGCCGAGGTTGAACTTCACGGGCAGGTGCAAAATCCTCTGTGTCACTGTCCTCATCTGGAGTGACATCTTCTGCTGCATTTGTTGGAACTTTGGAATGCAGCAGGTGATCCACATGTACATGAACAAGTAAATGTCCCACACAAACTGCATAAATCAAGGGTCCATGTGTTTCAATCACCACTCCAGAAATCCAAGAAATCTTGGGATGTCTACAATCTCGAACCATCACCCTCTCTCCAGGATGAAAAATTTGTACTGACTTGGATGACTTGTCATGACCCTTTTGCAGTTGTAGTTGATGCTTAGTGACAGTGTCAGCCAAGTCTGGCTTGAGCAATGACAACCGGCTACGAGGTTGACGTTTTAGGAACAGTTTAGCAGGTGTTTGCTCTGTGACTGTGTGAGGAGTGTTTCTGTAAGCAAACAGGAAATGAGCCAACCTTTGAGCTGTAGGTACTTGCTGTGAATCTGGTTTATTTTAAGCTCTTTTGAATGTCTGTACGGCTCTTTTGGCTGTGCCATTGGATGCTGGATGGTTAACATCTTTGCATGGCAGTTTTGATAATACATCTGCATTTGCATGATCATGAGAAAGTGTATTCGATGTCATAGTTGTAAGCCAACAAAATCAGGGCTCATCGCTGCATTCTGAGTGCTGCAAAAGTTAGTATTGTGGTCTTTGGCACCAGAATTTCCAGTAGAGACTTGTGATCTGTTAGCAGAGTGAATTTTCATCTGTGCAAGTACTTATAGAACTTTTTAACATAGAAAATTATGCTCAAAGCTTTCTTCTCAATCTGAGCATAGTTTTTTTTGCTTGGGGACAAGGTCCTGGAAGCAAAGCGATTTGGTGTTTCTCCCCAGAAGGTAGCACAAGAGATGATGGTCCCCACTTCATATGGTGATGCATTGCATGCTAGCCTCAGAGATTTGGTGGGGTCATAGTACGCTAACCATTTGCTGCTTAGAAGATGTTTCTTGTAAGTCTGGAATGCTTCTTTACACTGTGGTGACCAATTCCATTGAGCTTCTTTTTGTAGCAAGTCATGGAGTGGCTGCAACAATGTGGACAATTGGGCTAGGAACTGTCCATAGTAGTTCAAGAGTCCTAAAAAGGATTTTAACTCTGTCACATTTGTTGGTGCAGGTGCCTTTACTATAGCATCTGCCTTGCTCTCTGTTGGGTGAAGGCCTTAGGCGCTGATCCGGTAACCTAGGTACACAACAGAATTTTGCAGAAATTGGCATTTGGCTACTTTACTCTCAGTCCATACCATTGCAGTCTGGTTAGACGTTTGTCCAGGATTGTCAGATGCTCTTTTACTGTGGGTGCTGTTACCAAGATATCATCCATAAAGCACACTACATGGTCCAGTCCATGCAGTATCTAGTCTATTGTGTTTTGCAAAATTGCTGACGCAGTGGGAACTCCATATACCAAGCGATGTTACCGGTAAAGTTCCATATGAGTGTTGATGGTTTGATACGGTTTTGACTCTGGTTTCAGTTCCAGCTGCTGGTATGCAAAAGATAAGTCCAATGTGCTAAAGAACTTGCCCCCCGAGAGTGTGGCAAACAAGTCCTCTGCATTGGGTAATGGATATGGATCTTTCTGTAGACAATAGTTCACTGTAACCTTGTAGTCACCACACAACCTCACTGCTTTGTCTCATTTCAGTACCACAACAATAGAGGCAGTCCAGTTGCTCCTCTTTTCCTGTGAAATGATGCCATGGCTTTTGAGATGGTCCAGTTCCTTCTCTATCACTTTCCTTAAAGCGTAAGGTACTGGTCAAGGCTTGTGGAACACTGTAGCGGCTCCTAGTTGTACTTGTATCTTTGCCTTGAAATCCTGGATTGTGCTGTAACCGTCCTGGAAAATAGGACCATGTGTGACCAATACTTTTTTTAGCTCATCTTGTGGGTGCTTTGGTTGCAGTATTTAAGCTGAAGATCTTTTCCCAGTTCAGTTTGATTTGTGTGAGCCAGTCTCTGCCTAGTAATGCAAGTCTTTCTCCTTGTAACACCACTAGAGGCAATGTCCACATTTTTCCCACATAGGTGACTGGTATTTTAATCTCCCTTAGTTCAGGATTGAGCCTCCCGAGTAACATGAGAGTTGAGCATTCTTTAGATTTCCTACCATACATATCCATGTATATACTACATGGAGAAGGAATGAAAAAGGGAAGAGAACCAGAACAGAAACTGGGTTGTGGTGCTCAGCATCCGGCATCCTAAACGTGCCAGAAGGATTGCAGTAGAAACTGCTGCTGAACGCGGTATGTTCTGTCCTTTTGGGTCTGCTAGCCAGTTTGTGGAGCTTGGTTTTTGACTCTGTAGGATTCCACAGGAGGAGGCTGGACTGTAGTTTTTGGCTGCAGGTACCGTAACATTGCTGTCTTTGAGGAAACTCTACCAGGAGTGGAGCCGTGTGATGAGAGGGCACGAGGATCTGCAGAACCGGTTTAGAGTACTGGAATGCCTACAGATAATGTTTTCAGATAATATGTGTCACTGAAGGTGAACTGGTTAATTTGACTTTTTCTGGAACTCACAGCCATGAGAGGGCTGTAAAGGAACTGAATAGTTGGATTACTTGTTGCAGCAGATACAGGGGTGGGGTGGGGTGGGGGTGACAGCCCCTTGTCTGGCGATAAAGCCAGAGACTGTTTTTGTGTACTGTTAAAAATGACTCAGTAAGCTCCCTGCTTGAACCATCTTGTGTGATCACGTGTACTTAGACACCCTTTTATTTTTAACTTAATATTTTAACTTGTTTAATTTTGGTGTGTGTGTGTGTGTGTGTGTGTGTGTGTGTGAGTGGAAACTGGATTTATTTAAGTTAAAGTGTTGATATATTAGGTCCTGGTGGGGTTAGCTTTTATTTGGGAGCTTGCTTAGTTAGAGAATATGTGTTGGTCAGCAGCTCCTTTGAGAAGGTGCTATTCCCCCTCAAGGCTCCGTGACCTTCATCCCTTCGACTGTCCCCTATTACCACAAGATGTCTACAGATGGTGTAGGGCACTGGGGATTGTTCATAAGGGAAGAAACTGAGGGTTGGCAGGGTCTACTGTGGGGAATAGGACTGGGGGGCAGATTGGTGTGGTGGGATCGAGGAGACACCCTGGGGTAAAATGGGTCCAGGAAAGGGGTCCTCCCTGCCTTGTGCCCATACCCAAGGGCTCCACAGTTAGTGGGCAGGTATCAGGACCAGCCTCATCTGCCTAGCCTTCTTGGTTGGTTCTATGCAATGCCAGATCAATTAAGAACAAGATGGCTATTATCGCCAATCTTGTTTTAACATCTGGTCTGGTCTGCATCACAGAGACCTGACTGGATGAAAATGCTGGCCCAGTATTGGAATCTGCAGATCCAGATGGGTACTCGGTGGTGCATTGCCTGAGAAAGGATCATGGGGTGGGGGTGTGGCAATTTGTTTTAAATCTGACCTGAACCTCACAGCCCTCCTGGTGGGAACAATGAAGTCCTTTGAATGTGTGGCTGTTCAAGGCGTTGTAGGTATGGGTTGCAGGATCCTTCTCAATTACAGTCCTCCAGGGGATGAGAAGGAGTTCCTGCAGGAAGTCGCAGACTTTGTCATCAAACTGGTGTTGGAGTCATCTAGATGGATTATTCTGGGTGACTTCAATGCCTGGGTCAATGATGAACTCTTGCAGTGTGGGCAAGACTTCCTCCAACTAATACATTCATTGGGCCTGACACAGGTTGTTATCTCTGCAACCCATGTACATGGCCACTCTTTGGATCGCATCTTCTAGCTGGGATTGGAGGTCACAGACCTCATGGTGTAACCGGTTACTTGGTTGGACCACCGTACTGTGAAGTTCTCACTTGAAGCCCCCCAAATATACCCTCCTCTACGGAGATAGTCCAGTACTGCATTTGAGGGGTTTGACCCCACAGGGTCTGATGGCAGTGCTTCACCTATCAGGTATGATGAGTGCTTGCGATGAGCAGGGGGAGCTGATTTTGACTTATAACAGGGTTGTGACTGAAGCCCTCGACTCTATCACACCTGTCTGTGTTTGACCCCTCACTTCACACCAGGGATTCCCTTGGTTTGATGGGACTCTCAAGGAGTTGAAGATGAGAGGTTGAAGTTTGGAGCAATGTTGGCAGAGGTCCTGATCTGAGGAGGATAAGCTCATATTGATGTTTCCTTATAGAGACTATCAATCAGCAATCTCCTATAAGAAGGCAGAGTTCTTGTCCAGGGAGATTGTTGCAGCAACTAATAGACAAGCTCAGCAATTTTGGACTGTCAATAGGCTGTGTAATGCTGCCTGTCTTCTGTCCGTGGGAGCTTTTTCACAAATAAGGAGTGATGAGTTTGTTCTGTTCTTTGCTGATAAAATTGCCTCCATTGGGTAGGGGATCTGATCAGCGTCCTCTAGTGGGCATGCAGTGGTGGGCAGGAGGTCATGAGCATTCAGTTTGTCTGGTTCAACTTCGACCAGCTGGCGGTCATGGATGTTGTGATGGTCATCCAGAAGTTGAGGCCAACCTGCTGTACTTTGGACCCGGGTCCAACACGCGTTTCAGTAGGCTATGTTGAGGTCATCAGCCCGGTTCTGGCTAGGATAGTCCAGTGTTCTCTAGTGACAGGGGTTTTTCCTGGGCCCCTGAAGGAGGCAGTTATAAGATCATTCCTAAAGAAAGTTTCACTAGACCCAGATTGCTTGGCTAACTACAGACCAGTCTCTAACCTTCCCTTTGTGGCAAAGGTTATTGAGAAGGTGGTTGCCCTTCAGCTGGAGACCAATTTGTCAGCTCATGACATCTACAGCTCTCTCCATTCAGGTTTCAGGAAAAAGCGCAGCAACTGAGACTGCCCTTGTTCGGGTGCTTAATGATCTCCTGGTGGCGAGGGATAGAGGAAGGTGTTCCATCCTTATTCTCCTCGATCTCTGGGCTGCATTTGACACAGTGGACCATGGGGTGTTGCTGAAGAGCCTGTAGGTTTGTCGTGGACAAGCTGGTACAGTCCTCAACTGGTTTCAATCATTCCTCACTGGTAGGATGCAGCAGGTAGTGTCCAGGATATTTTCCTTGGCATTCCTGCCCCCGCCATGTCGGGTCTCGCAGGGCTCCATTTTGTCCATGTTGTTCGTGGTGTATATGCTACCACTAGGGGACATTATAAGATGGTATGGGCTGCGTTTTCACTGCTATGTGGATGACACTCAGCTATACTTGTCTTTTGCACCCGAGCAGTAGGAGGCGGTCTCGGTGTTTAATCAGTGCCTTGCTGAGATCCAAGACTGGATGAGGGCCAATTGGTTGAGGCTGAATTCGGATATGACTGAAGTACTAGTGGTGCAACCTGGTCACCTGGGGGTGAGTGTGCAGTCTGGTTGAGTACCCAGGCTTAGGCTTGGGGACTCCCAGTTGCTCACTTCTGTCAGGGTGAGAAATCTTGGTGTTGTTTTGAACTGCAGCCTGACACTTAAATTTCAGGTGTCAGCCGTGGTTCAGAGTGCTTTTTACCATCTGAGAAAAATCACCAGGATTAAACACCTAATACTCCCAGCTGATCTGCCATCACTGATCCATGCCTTCATGACATCATGGCTCAATTACTTCAATGCCCTTTATCTGGGGCTATTGGGGGTTGATCTTTGCCACCTGCAGCTTGTGCAGAATGCAGCAGCCCGGGTGTTGACCTTTCTGTCAAGATCGTGTTACATTACATCTGTGCTGCACTCTCTGCACTGGCTGCCTGTTAGGTGGCGGATCACCTTCAAGGTCAGTTTTCTGACTTATAAAGCCCTACATGGTCTGGGGCTTGGCTGCCTGCAAGACCTCCTATCACCCTACCACTCTTCCTGTTGTCTCCGTTAGGCCAATGAGCGACTCTTAGAAGTTCCAAGGCTGCATTTAACAACATCTGGTGCCCGTGCACTGTCTTATATGGCACCGACCCTTTGGAACTCCCTCCCTCATTCTATGAGAGAGACTACAACATTAGAAGCTTTCAAAAGGGAGCTGAAGACATTTCTATTCAGGAAGGCCTTTCATCTGATTAGAGTAGCTGACCTAATATTAATTAATCAGGAGAGTATTTTATTGTTCGTCTTATTGTTTATATGCTTATTTTAACTGTTTTTAGATAATTCTGCTTGCTCATAAAATAGCTTGAATCTCAATGAAAAAGAGCTCTATACCAATTTGAATTGATGATGATGATGACCCTGGGCTCTTTCAAGGCTATGGGGTGCACTTGGCTGATATGGGGTTGGATACATTCTTGGGCCACCACCAGGCTGCCTTGAAAGGGCAAACACAGACAAAAACTGACACCAGACACCTTGGATATACAAAATAATTTTATTTACCTCTTAGAAGCTTAAAAAATACAAAACAACCACCAAATGGTCGTACAGAGGGTGCAAACTTCCAGACTGGTTTCGCATGTAGTCCATCTGGGGGAGGTGAGATACAGTTTCAGGCAGCCACTTAACTCAGCAATTTAAAGTGTCAGTGCAGTGCAAAAGGTTTAGTACAAAAGTCAAATGTATATAAAAGTGCATATAAAAATGGAATAATAGATAAGTGTATATTACAAGGCAATAATACCATTGAGAGGTTTTGGGGACATGGAACCTTGACAGTGAAGCTTAAGCGGTCCTAAAGTCCCCAAAACTTTGACATGGTATTACTGCCTTGTAAAACACTTATGTTTCTGTTATTTTTTGTAATATATGGATCCATTGATAATACTACAGTTGGAGACGACCTTTGAACTGTAGTATTATCAGCAAAAACGATAGTAGTATCACTTTTCAGGATAGTATTATTCAGAGTAGTGATATATTACTGGGAAACTTTTGTATAACTTAGTATAGTATTATTGAGGCTTATCCATATATTACTATCCAGTATACAGTATACAAGTGCTACTGTTGTAGGCTAGCATGATGATTAATGTTAGACTGTAATAGTAGCACATGTATCGTATATTTTCCAGTTGGGAAGTTTGCATTCTCTTCGTGTACATTTGGCAGTTGTTGTTTTGTATTTTTCCAGCTTCAGAGAGCTTCTAAGAGTGACACCCTGCAGGTGCAATTGACGACCAGTGCCATCCTCACCTGAATAATCTCTCTGGGTTGTACCTGGCTGTTTCCTAGTTTCCTGATGGATCCCGGTTACAGCAGATCTCATCAGGAAATGATCTTTTCTTCAAACAGATTTGTATAAAGTATATTAGGAGGATTTAAAAATAGTCTCTACACAAAAGTTTGTTTTATTATGGAATACTTTTCCAATACATTTACTGTCATTATGAATACTACCAATAAGTAATAGGACTGTGATGTGGTGAAGAGAAAAAAAAAAGGGATTTTTTCTTTTGTTTATGTTTTGCTGTTTTTTTTTCTTTTGCTAATAGTCTACATGTCAAAACAGAAGGTATTTATGTTTCAATCCATGATGTCTTTCTGTTTGTATTCCGTTCTTTGTATTATGTTCTTTTGTTTCATTCTTTCTTCAATAAAAATTCCCCTACTCTTTTTAAGAAGTGCCATAGAATCTCTGATCTCCATCTGAACAACTATCAGAATAGGCAGATGAGACCTTGACTTAACATCTCATTCAAAAGATGGCACCTGAGGAGTACAGCACCCCACATACGCTGCAATGCAGCACCAGCATTGGGATTTCATCCCAAGTTGTAGGTGTGGTGCTAGAAGCCACAACCTTTTGATCTTCCAGCTTCAGAGATAAGTGTGCAACCTGCTGAACCACTGACACTGGCTCTTTAAGACATCATGGGTTGGAAGGGGGTTTGGCTGTTGGAGCCCTCCCCTTCCCCATGTCTCTTCCTCCCCAGGCCAGATGTCCATGCTGGCTTAGCCGGAGATGGGGGATCTGGCTGCAGATGACCAGGGTTTGGGGTGGGTAACACAGAATAGGAGAGGGCATGGAGAGGCAGCAAGGCAATGACCCAATCAGGATAAGGCCAGGGGCAAGGTATTGGGGAGGAAGAGAGGGGTCAGAAGGGGTACATAGGTGTTCGCTTTTTGGGAGTCAGGCCTTTCCAACACAGATTCTAAAGAGTCAGAGACACTCACCCACCATTTCATGGGAAGGGGCAAGGAGGATTTAGCGAGTAATGTGAAAGCAGGGGTAAAGGATTGGAAGGTGCATAACATAGATGCTGCCCTACTCTTGTAAGGATCATTTCAGGGGTGATGGGGGAATTTTTCCTAGATTTTCCCCTGTCACAGGGTTTTTCTGGGGTTTTGCCCTCATGTGAGTTGGGTAAAGGGTGCTCAGGTTAGCTGGGATAGTGGCAGGTTGCTCATCACAGCCACTGTAAATGGGTAGAAGTCTGATACGGTGGGTATGATGCAGTGCCACAGCACAGCCTGAGCTGGCATCAGAAGGGGAGGGGACATCACCTGACATGGCTTACTCACAGACAATGGCGGAGAAGAGAGGGGAGGTAATAACATCACACCCAGTACAGTGGGTGGAAACTCCTCCCTTCTCACTGAAGCCTCTGGGGGCAGCTCTTGGTTTGCCCTGACCTCTTTTGACAGGGGGAGTTGGGGGGACCTACTACAACAGGGTCCTTCAAAGAGGCTGGAGTGCTCACAGATGGGCTGGGATTCAGCAGACAAGACAACCTGCTGGGCACAAATGCATGCACCAGTACAACTTGAAGACTTCATTAAACATATATTTTTGAAGCAATAAGGCACAACAGGTTGTACTAGGTTTACCCCATGGTCAGGGGTATTGTAAGGCACGAGGGGAAGCTGAGAGCCTTCAGCCCCTGACCTAGTACAATCAATATCCCTGAAGTGTCTTATTGCTTATATAAAATAGGCCCATAGACAACTTTTAAAAAAAGAACACTCTAAAAGTTTTATAATCTACAAATAAAATACAATAAAATGTTGCTACATTATGTGAAATAGTCCCTTCTCAGATGTTTTTCATTTGTCAGTCATATGTCTTTTTTCACATTCAGTACTTTGTGTGATTATTTACCATGGAATAGGATAATTCAAAGCTGTGCATTATTCCAGTAGTACACACACACACACACATACACACACACACACACACACACACCTCAGGTGGAACCAGAACCTGAGTTTTATCTGTTGTCAGGTAAGGAGCAGGGAGTTCTTTGTCAAACCGGTAGGGATAAGAGGGGAATTTTTTCATGGTCATCAAAGAAACACCAGCAATGGAAACTCTGAACAGTGCTTGATTTTTAAATGTGTGTATGTATGCTAGGAGGGGCTCTTTAGTGAAAATATAATTTCATTATTTACTTACTTTTATTTTTAGGGCCTAGTTGAAGGTTTTTACATATGAGTAAAGGTTGCAGCCATGTTTGTGATGGAAATCAGGAAATAAGTGGCTTATGAATTCTGTATGTGACTTGTGAGTTGCCCTGGTTGGTAGGGACCTGTTTTTAGCCATCGGTAGTGCTCTCCGAAGGCAATGACAAGAAGCAAGTCTCAGTCAGTCAGGACGCAGGGATTTTCTTGCTCATTTTATATGACTATTTAAGCCATTCAACTGTTTGATTATTTTCTCTGCGAAAGGGGATAAGGGATCTTAACCAACTAATAAAATGAGGCAATTGCTAGCTGCTTCTAAACAGCTTGTATTTAAACAAAAACTTTATTGTGGCAACTTTCCTCAGGTGATTAACTCATGTCAGCTGTATCTTACAAGAGCATCTCAGAACTCTATGCATGGGAGACCCGCTTATGCTTATAAGTGTGTCTGGAATGTCTAGAGATAAACTATCCTGATGGACTAAAACTGATGTCCTGATTCATAATAGCTGATCCTTCCACCTGAAAACAAGGCCTTGGTAAGTAGCTTCAAACAAACCTTCTCTACATATAAACATAGCTCATCTGTCTCCATGTTTAAAGGAAAACACTGGAAAAGCCAGCTTTCCCTAGGCACTACAAAAACTCTCAATTAGTGCTTTCAGACAGTAAAGTAAGCAATAATACCCAACAGGGTGAGTGGTATTGTGCTATACCAAATCGCCCAGGGGTGTAAATGAAGCCCAATGCCACAAGCGGAGGACCTTATAGCCCCTGGAAGGTCCGGTATAGCACAATACCGCCCACCCTGGAGATTATCATTGCACTTAGAAAATGGGTTTCGGTTGAGTTAAATAAGATGTTTTAAAAAGCATTTTAAAACACTTCAAAAAAGGTGAGAACAATCAAAAAAAAGTCCTGCTTGCCTAAAGTAGTCCCTGCACTGCACAGTGCTGGCACTGGCTGTATTCTGTTGAATGTAGGAGTCCTCCGCCCCCTTCCCCACACACACAGTCTCATGTAGTGAGCATGTTTGCAGCCCATTTTTTTCTTTATTTTATCATCTTGGCTGTTTTGTTTCTTTCTTTATTGATGTACAGTCCTATGGGAGATCCAGCCATTTCCTCGCAAGTGCCCGATGAAGTGACTCCCTGAACTACTGAATGGAGGGACGGGGAGAGGGGGAAGAACACTAACTACTTTTTTATTTTAAAATAAAACTGATGCTTGGCATTCAGTTTGCCATTTATCACTGTGCTTGCCATTCAGTTTGTCATTAATTCCTGTGCTGTGTATGTGAGCAGATGCTGACTGCATGAACCTGGAGGTATGCAGGTGAAGAGCCACGGCGAGGAGCAGCGTATTCCTACAGGCATTACTAACAGTCTCACTCCCCTCCCTACTACAAGTTGCACACCAGTTGTTTTTTCTCACCTCATTTTCAGGGTAGAGCAATTGCGAACTGGTGAACCAGAATGTGGTTGGCAGATGGATTGTGCGTGGGACCCAGGACCTGGAGAAATAATACAGATGACAGTTGCAATGGATTTGGTAATCCGGGAGCTGGTGATGCTTAAGGTCAGAGGTAAGCACACTCCGTGCTACTGACCCATGCTAATTTTCTTCTGGTGTGGTCCAAAAGTAAGAAAGAAAGGGGAAGTGACACACAGGTTGCAACAGTACTGGGGGGGAGGGGGGTGCTGTATCTCTTGCTAAGTGAGAAAAAAAAATTAGTGGCTATTTAAAATGGAAAAGTACATGGCCACATTAATATTTCAGAAATCAGGTCATTTGAGACTGGTACTTTTTTTATCCGGGCTCTGTTGCCTGATAGATGCCTACCTTGCCAGGGGTATCAGCCAATCAGAGCCTGAGAATTTCTTAACCCATTTTCTAAGACTTTTTTAATGACATAAACAGCTACCCAAGACTTCCACTTTCTATCGCTGGCAGCCACCATAAGCTTCCTTAGCTCATTGCTACTCATGAGATGATGGCTGCCAGCAACAGAAAGTGGAAGTTGAGGTCACTGTTTAAATTGTTAAAAAAGCATTTAGAGGTACTTAAAAAAAAATGTATGGTCTGAAAGCACTAATTAGGCATTTTTGTAGTGACTGGGGAAAGCTGTGCCTTTTCTAATGTTTTCCTTTAACAAATTAACTCTCAACCAGATGCAGCACTGTAGTAGACAGTCCACATCAATGAGATTCATGGAAAGGCACTGTAAAACGAAAACCGTGGAATGCTCCTTTTCACACAAACTGTAGTTACTTATTTACTCAACTACTTGCCATGAAACGTAAACTTTGAAATGTCTTTTGTATGTTTTAAATCTACAATCTGAAGCAAACCACTTGCTCAATTGAAATGGCATTGTATCATCTCTAGCCATGCTCCTACATAAGTGCATTGGTTTCTGTGTGGCACTGCTTTTATTCCCCAAGTTGTAACTTGTAAATTATAATTTATTGTATCCTCCTTGTAAAAACATGTATTGTACTGCCTTCACTTTAATGTTTAGATGTGAAAGAAGATGAGTTTTTAACTCAGCCCACCTCCTGGTTAAACAAACTAAATAAAAATAAAAACAGAATCCATTCTTGACTACAGCTGATACCTTATGTTCAGCAAACAACTTGGAGTCCAGAATGTCTCCTAGATTCCAATCTTCAACTGTGCTCTATTTTTGGAGGGCAAATTCAAACTATCATGAATGCTAGAAATCTGATGGTCAGTTTATTCAAATTGAACAATTAAGCAGTAATATATAAGAGGGTATGGTATATCATGTGATATTGTCATGCCTTGAGTGCATTGTAAGGTCAGGCCAAGTGTCTCATCCACCTGTGAAGTATACTATTGCTAGGTATACGGTGAAGGGCTTCATGATATGGGCATCGTTATGAGTGTGTGAGTGATATTAGTGTTAGGGATCTTAGACCATGTTGCACTGTGATCGTGCTGAGGGGTTTATTGTGTCACAGGTATATCCTGCTCTGTAATAAACTTGGGACATAGCTGTTAGAATTGCTGGTGTCCTTGTTTTTGCTTGACTGCACTTTTTGGGACTGTAACTATATTTATGTGCTGCTCAAATATATGTGATGGGTGGAAGTGATTATATATATTTAAAGGGGTTGCTGGGACTAGAGTCTTCTGCAGAAAATCATGGTAGTGACACCAAGTTCCCATCATAAATTTTGTCCAGTCTTTTGTTTTTACTGTTTTATTTATTTATTTCGTTTTTGTTGACTGGGTAAGTGCACTAGACAAATTCTGCCTATTTTCAGGCACAACCCGGGGAAGGGGGATACAGATGAATGCCAACTGACCTTGAACCAGATTAAGCTGTTGGTGGTATTTTTGTGAATGGGGAAATTTGGCCACGGCACGGGAAATTCCCTACTCTTTCAGTGGGGTTTCCTGCTGCTGCGATGGAGGCTCAGGGCTGTTCGGCCCTGCTCTGGTGAGGTTCTTACCTCTCCGTCTCTGATACTACCTGAGATGTTACCTGCCTGCTCCACTGCCTGAGAGGAATCTTCCTGGGCTCCTGAAGTCGGATTGTTTCTGCTGCTGAACGCAGTACTTTACGATCTGTAGATATGCCATACGACTCCTTTTCCACAACGGATCGAGATATTGCTGTTTCCTATGGTAATTCACCTTCCAAGATTCAACCTAGTACCTCGGAGATTTCAGTGCCTCCTACTACAATGGAACCTTCTTCTATGACGATTACTGGTGCAATGATCTGTCTTCCCCCTGCAATTTCCGGTGTTTCTTGCACGGGTTCTGGTAAGACTGCAGAGTCACAGTCCCGAGACATGGGCTTACTGAATTTGGTATATTTTTCTTAGTCACCAATTTCTTCTCCCCCTGTGCCTGCTACGATGAGTGCTGACTCTTTTTCTACATCCTCTTTGATTTGTACGCGTTTTGGCATTGAGAATAACCGCAATGTTGGAGACCCTGCCTGGTCTGTTTCTTCGGCTCTCACTCGAGCAGGATGGATGAAAACGGACTTGGATTCTTGGACACCAGACCCGACGTGGGATGCAGACAAACACGGTGTTCTTTTCTCTCCACACAGGCCTGCACCTTCGACTACGAGCTCCAACAAGGTACCTAGCTCTGCAGATGCTACTATAACTAACTTTAATGTTTCTACCCCTGCTTCATTGCCTAATCCTGTTATGCATGGGGCTACATGGGGAGATATGATGGATTCTGCTGATACATGTGCTGTATCTGATACTGTTATTCATAACCGTGTTTCTACTGTTTCTAGTGACATTCCTACTTATGGTCCTAAACTGTTATTGCAGGATAGTGATTCTTCTGGGCTCCATAAGTCTAATGACACTATTTCTGACATTCTGACACTCTCTCTCCTGTTTCTTCCTTCCTTTCCTTCCCCACGGGTGCTTTTCAATACTGTGCAAATCTCCAGTACTGCCTTCCTCATTCTGACCTAACCCAACACATTCTACTTTCCTACCTCTGACCCCATTTCATGTCCAGTTTCAACTCCCAGTACATCCCCTTCCTTATTAGGTACTGTTACACCACTTATTAAGGATCCTGGAGAGGGCCCTTCCACATTAGCGACCCCTCCCTTGCAACCTGCTGTAGCACCAGAAAGGGGACATGTCCTGTCTGATTTATTTAAGAATAAGTTAGAACAGGCCCCCAGATGTCATGCAGTGCATTTACGTTACAAAGGATGTCTTTCTGTATTCCCTGACCGATATTATGTGGCCAGAACCCTTTTAAAAGGTGATATGCATTTTCAGGCCTCTGATATTTATGCTTTAATACATATTTCTGGGGAAGAAACCTTTGACATTAGCTTTAAGCACGCTAGTGGTTTAGACAAATTTTGGAATAAATATGCCACATTGAAAAATTCTCCTCTTTGGGTCCCTTTTTCAGTCATTCCCCTCACCAAACCAGCAGTTAGGACAGTAACTATCATGTTTCGCAATGAGGGGGTTAGTATCAGTGATATTTATCATTGGCTACAGAATAGGTGTACGGTCTTATCCCCTCCTGAAGCCGTTATAGATGAGGAAGGTCTTTGGACAGGTAGCTGGAAGTTTCATGTAAAACTGTTCCAAGTCAATTCTGAAGTTGTTCACCTTCCTAACAGCTTTTTTTTGGGAAAGGATAGAGGGGTGTGTTTTTATGGAGGCCAACCCAGAGCCTGTTATAAATGTGGCTCACGCATGCATCTCAGTAGCACATGTGACTTGCTGAAATGTAGCTTATGTGGGGGTTTTGGACATCCTAGTGTTTCCTGCACGGATGTATTCCAGTGTAACTTATGTGATGAGAAAGGGCATGCGTATCATCAATGCCCTTGGGCTAGTAAGAATAGGCAAGAGGGGTGGGATTCAGATGTCCTTGTCCAAAAAGCACAAGATAAAGCTCAAGATCAATCTACGAACTTGATTTCACTGTCTGAAGTCCCTGAGGTACCTGCACCCCCCAATATGCTGGTTGTATCGGTTGCCACACAACCCGCACAAGACCCTCCTAAGGATATGGAACTTATTCCTACTGCTCAGGGATCAGTTACACATACTCTACCCCCTTTATCTACTCAGACCATGATTACTCCCTTACTGGACCCAGATGGTTTTCAGATTAGCAGAAGAGTCACCAGGGCGGCTTCTCGCAAATCAATGAAGCCACCTGAAGTTTCACTTTCTAACACCTTTGAATGTCTGAAGGATGGGAGAGATGACTCAGACGGTGATTCTGAGACCTCTATTTTACCTTCTGACATGGATATTACTATACCTAAGCCTCCTGATGTTTCTCGAAAAAAACTGACTAAAACCAATAAGGGAAGTAAAAGACGTAAAAATATGACCATCACTGATGGAAGTGGTTGATTGATTGTTTTCTACTCTGACTCTTCTTCGACTGGCTTCCTTCAATGTTTGTAGCCTGAAGAGCTACAAACGGAGGATGTTTTTTTTCCATCTTGCTGCCTCTCTCCCCTTGGATGTTCTTTTTTTACAAGAAACACGCCTCACCTCGCTTGCTGAAGTACAGCATCTTAAACGAGGTTGGTATAAAGGTCCCTCATACTGGACCTTCGGGGACGATTTTGCTGATGGGGTAGCTATCTTATTTTTTTCCTCGACCTTTTCGATTTCCCATGTTCTGGATATTCATCCTGGTAGAGCTCTGATCCTTGATTGTACTTTTCAGGGACAACCCTTACGTCTTATAAATTTTTATGGTTCCCAATCGAAACACGCTTGTATACAGTTACTAGATCTTGTCACTCCTTTTCTCTGTACTAGGAAGCATATTATTTGAGGCGGTGACTTTCATTGCTCTCTTGATGTTTCTTGTAGGACGGCAGTCAGAAAAAAAGTTTATTGTGACTCCACTGCTATCTCTAATATAGTAAAACATGCTAGTTTAATTGATGCTTACCGATCCTTGAAGAATGATGCTGGCTGTACATATCATGGATCTATATATCACACCCGTATAGATTATTTATTTTCCTCTAGATATTGTATACCGCAAGCAGTATCCCTTTGTCCAACAGAACTTTCAGATCACTTATTTTTGACCTGTACATTTTCATTAGATGCTAACACCATACCCATTATTTCCCCAACACCTCAGTGGAAATTAAATAATACTCTATTAACCAAGATATTGGTTCAGTCACAAGTTAGGTCCTTCTTCCGGACTCGAATTACAGTTCTCTGTTGTCATGATTCAGTCTGGGAATGGTGGTCAGATACGAAACTCGATCTACGTACACTTTTCCAAAATATTGGACGTTGTCTTGCCCGGGATTCCTACCTTACGTATTTAACTTTTCGGAATCAAGTCTATAAATTAGTGTCTCTTTCTGTATCTTCTTTGGTGGACTATTCCTCACAAATTAACAAGGTTAAACGACATATGTTTACACATCAATATAAGAGTGCTCGTTCTTTAGATTTTCTTATGAGAGTAGGTACGTCGGTGTCTCCTTCAGCAAACTCGTTCTCCGCTCATACTACTAGACTTCAGGCTACAGTCATGCATGGTTTTTTTGATGTTTCGGGACAGGTAGTTTCATTTGTTTCTTGTATGCTCTCCATTGTTCACGATTATTTGCATTTTCAATTCTGTACTGTACCTCCCGACATTCCTGAGTTGTCCATGATTTTTATGGCCCCTGTTCCACAACTTTCTTTACACCATGTTGAAGAACTTATTGCTCCCATTTCTCAGGAAGAAGTTGCTTATGCTATTTCTCACCTCAAATTACAGGTAGCACTGGATCCTGATGGGCTTACACATGAATTTTATAAATCATTTTGTGAGGACCGTCTGGAAATATTGACCCAAGTTTACAACTATGTTTTACGAGATTCCTCTCCGGTTACTAACTTTGGAATTTCTTTTCTTAAATTTATATACAAGAAAGGAGATAAACGCTCATTACTGAATTGGAGACCTCTTCACCTTCTGAACACAGATTTTAAGATCTTAATGCGTATACTTAGTACCCGTTTACAACGGGTGGCTCCAGATCTCTTAGATTCTGCTCAGTCTTGTGCTGTTCCAGGGAGATCCATCAATACGAATCTATTTCTTCTGTGAGAAATTTTTGAGGCAAAACAACGTAATCACATTTCGGGATTTGTACTATCACTGGATCAGGCAAAAGCTTTGGATTTGGTATATCATTCATATCTCTTTCAGGTTTTACACTTATATGGCATTCCGACTACTTTCCTTCATTGTATTACCCATATTTTTTCCTTTGCTTATGTTTCCCCACTGATTAATGGATTTATAGGTGAGCCTTTACTACAGAAGGTTGGGGTGTGACAAGGATGCCTGTTTAGCCCACTATTATATGCTTTTGCCTTGGACCCCATTATACGGTGTCCTGGCCAAATTTCCCTCATTCACTAAAACTACCACCAACAGCTTAATCTGGTTCAAGGTCAGTTGGCATTCATCTGTATCCCCTTCCCCCGGGTCATGCCTGAAAATAGGCAGGATTTGTCTAGTGCACTTACCCGGTCAACAAAAGCTAAATAAATAAATAAATACGATAAATTAATTGGGATTCCCAAATTATAGATTTAGCACCCCATTACTCCCTTCCCAAAGTTAAAATCACTGCCTACGCGGATGATGTTGTTTTGTTTATGCAGGATATCTCCTCTGGTATTAAAGCTGTTCAAGTGTTCCAGGCATTTTCCGTTCTTTCTGGGGGCAGATTGAACCTTCAGAAGAGTGTCTCAATCCCCTTGGATTCAGACTCTACCACTGTTACTACAGCTGGGGGCATCGTCACATCCACCTCCCCTCAGAAAATTTTGGGAATTTGGTTTAATGTTGAAGATGCTGCTACTTATAATTGGGAAAAGCGTCTACACATAGGAGAAAGAAAGGTGGGTATTTGGAAGTCTTGGAAGTTAGGTAAAAGGAAGAGAGTTTTAGTGGTTACAAAATTTATCCTCCCCAATTTTTTTGCTTCTCAGTCATATTTATGCCCCTCCTAAACACTTTGAAACCTGCATTTTTAGTGTATGTTTTCAGATGGTCTGGGGTAGCAGACTTAACCCCATTAAATGGGATGTTACATACTTGCCGATTTCTCAGGGTGGACTCGGTATGATTCATCTCATAGCCTTTTTTCTTTCTTTTTTTCTTTTTCACCTTTTTCGAAGCATTACATACACATCTACAATTAGTGATGTTTGGATTGACTTTGCTCTACATTCCGTTATGGATAAATGGGAACTTCTCCCACCTATACCATCTCGTTTTGCATGTTACCCCACATATACTGTAGACAGTTTCTATAGATGAGGTCTGAAGCTTCAAAAATCTTCTATATTATCATTATCTAGAAAGCAACTATATGACACCTTTATCAATATTACAAAACCAGTGTTACACTTTCCCTACTGCTCCCCTTCCAGACATGATTGTGCTCTGTCTATCCTTCAAGATAAAAGAATACCGCTTCATATGTGGGATGTATCTTGGCTATGTTGTCATGACAAATTGCAAGTTAAGGGGAATCTTAAACCCAAGTCTTCCCAAGAACGATTCTGCCCTAAACCTTCCTGTTTACATATTGAGGAAACCATGTCACATTTCTGTTTTGAATGTGAAGATGCTTTATTATTTTGGAAAACTTTGGCAAATAAATGGAAATGGCCTTTCTTAGCAGAATAACATATCAGGTTTTGATATTGGGAGATTTTTCAGATGTTTGGAACAGATTTCACCCCAGTACCCTTAAAATAATTTTTACTATGTGTAAATATTATATGTGGCAAGCTCGATGCCAATTTGTGTTACAACAAATTCCGACTGTTCCACTTGTTATTATACAGCATATTGAACATGCTCTCTTGGCTATTATGGACTCTGAATGTCAGCGACTTCCATTACATCGCTTTCACTCTTTATGGAAATGTGTTACTTTTTTAATATAGTTTCCTGTTTCTGTTTCATTATATTGTCAATACCTTTGTTTATTTTTTTCTTCTTTTTTGGACTGTAAGAATGTATGTTTCTTTATGCATATTTGGATATTGTATGAACCTTGTTTCCTTTTATTATGTTTACTTCTGTATGACGTTATGATTTATTTCCTTAATAAAATTCCCCTACTCTGAGGACAGAGGGCACTGTGTCTCTGTCCATCAGGGTTTTGCACTTTGAGATGGACGTCATTGGAGATGGAAGCTCTGCTCTAGCACAGGAGATGGCTCAGGAGACAGTTGGATTGCACCTGCCAGGTGGCCAGCAATCGATCTCGAGTGATGAGTCTCTGCCCCAGCATGATGTTTTACCAAATCCTGGTATGACTATGAGTATCGCATCTACACAACAGCCCAAAGTGAATTTTCCAATATGACCCCCTGATGCTTCTTCAGATGAGGAGTTACTATGTTTGGCAGCCCGTCTTCATGCTGATGGAAGGGAATATTACGCTGCTTGTCACAAACCCGAGGACGACCAGGCAAAGTGTAAGCACTCACAACAGCCTTCACCCTCCCAGTTGCCCACCCAAATTAAAAAGCTTCTTGTGGCTTCTACTGGTTCCTCAGATGTACCTGTACCTGCGGCTGCTGGTGCGGACTTGTCTTCCGTGGAGTTTCCTGATACTTCCTCATGGTCAGCTGCCTCGGCCTTACAAGATGCTGGTTGGACTCGGCGGGATTTGGGTACATGAATCCCTGACCCTGTGATGCCGCTCCCTGGATCCCCTCAGCCTGCTGTGGCATTTGTTACGGCCTCTACAGATAAGGAATTGGTTTCTGTTGAGATTGTTACAGATGCCCCCTCTGCTTTTCCTGTGGAGCCCCTTCCGTTGGCTCTCCTGATCGATTCAGGTACTGTTTCTTTTTCACCAATACTTTCTGCAGAACTGGGTTCTAATATTGATTCCTCTGCTGTAGTTCCTGAGTTGTCCCCTCAGGCGGGGGACTTAGGGGAAGATCTACCCATAACTGTTGATGTGGATGTTGAGATACCTGCTCCGGTGCAGATAGAGGTCCCTACCTATGTTAGCCTCTTGCATAAACCAGTTGATTTGGCTAAGCGGTGTTATGCTGTTTGCCTTAGATTTACAGGTCCTGTAGATGATACCCCAAGCAGATTTTGTGTAGGGAAGGTCCTTTTAAAACAAAAATGGGCTTTTCTCCTATTGAGGTATACGCACTCATACATTTATCTGGGGAACAGTCCTTTGAGATTAGTTTTCATTCTTCTGATATTTTGGACAGATTTCGGTTGAAATATGCTACCATGAAAATGAACCCTTTATGGGAACACTTTCAAGCCATACCCCTCACTAAGCAGACTTTTAAAGTTATTACTGTCCTTTTCCGCAATGAGGGAGTTAATATCACAGGCATTTTGTATTGGTGCGAAAAAAGCTGTAAAATTCAGGGTAACTCTGACCCTATAATTGATGATGAAGGCTTTTGGACTGGGGGGTGGAGGGTGAAGGTTAATTTGCATCAGGATGACTCTGGTTTGCGACATCTGCCAAATTGTTTTTACATTGGCTATGACAAGGGGTTTATTTTCTATCCTGGTCAACCTCATCACTGTTATAAATGTGGCTCTCCTAGGCATTTGAGTCGTACCTGTGAGGCTGTTAAATGTGCTCAGTGTGGGGAATTTGGACACTCTATGTTTCATTGCTGTGGCCCTCTGAAGTGCAGTCTTTGTGAAGATGGTCATTCCTTCACTGATTGTCCCTGGGCCTCTAATAATACTTCCAACAATGATTATGCCATTCAAGATTACTATATTAATTCTGAACTGAAACAGGCCACCAGACCTCCGTCTGCTTCTTGGCCTCCTCCCACACAGCTACCCTTTTCAGGTCCTGCAGTTCCGGTGTCGGTTCTGTCCACCTCTGCTCCTCTAGTCCCACAGGTTCCTCTGATTCCACCTTATCCTTTGCCTATTGACCCTGTCCTTGAGTCCCTCCCTAGTGATCCTTCCAGGTTATGACCCCTCCCCTTCAGGTACCTGATTCTTTTCAAGTAGTAAGGTGACGTCAGAGTACCAGACGCAAAGGTGGTGAGGTATCACAGCCTCCTCCTGACCCTCTTCCTGTGCAAAATAAATTTTATGGTCTTCCCCTTGAGGATGGTGATTTGGGCTCTTAGTCTGCCTCCTTCCATTCTTCCCAGATTGATGGGGGTTCTGAGGGTGAACTTCCGCAGGAAGATCAAACTTTCAAGCCCCAAACTCGGAGACAGGGTTCCAGAGCTAGGGTAAAGAAGAAACGGTGATAAGCATGTCCTTCTTCTGTTTCATTATATAATATTGCTGTAGCTTCTTTAAATACTAATAGCATTAAATCTGAGAAGAAGAGGGCTGTAACATATGCCCAATTATCCTCTGTCCCTTCGGATATCTTTTTTTTACAAGATACCCGATTGCATTCCTCAGAGGATGTGGCCTCTGCTAGCTCAGCATGGCTCCATGGAGCTTCCTTTTGGTCTCTGGGTGAAGATGATTGCAGCAGTGTTGGGATTTGTTTGAATAACCCTGATATTTCAGTTGTCCGACAAGTAGATATAGTCCCTGGAAGGGCCTTTCTGTTAGATGTTTTGTTACATTCTCCAGCTTTCCGCTGTATCAATGTTTATGTACCCCAAACCAAAAAGGCACAGATTGACTTATTCCAGGCCATCTAGCCTTATTTATTTGCCTCTAGTTATGTTCTTTTGGGTGGTGATTTTAATTGCAGCTGGTATAAAACTGATAGAGGGTCTAAGGCCTCTAAAGTTTTTTGTGATGTTTCCATCTTAAATACCCTTCTCACCAATAGTAGCCTGATAGATGTTTTTGATAGACCTGGGTGTATTCCTCCAAAAACTTATTTTAGAGGGGTTCTAGCCACTAGAATTGATTATTGGTTTATTTCCCAAACGTTAGATATCATTCAGTCTACTACTATACCAGTGCCTTCTTCTGATCATGTTCTATTAAGCCTCACAGTTTCCAACTTTGAAAAAATGGGGAGGGGACCAGGGTACTGAAGAATGAATCTCACACTATTAAACACCCCTATGGTGTATGATGGCTTTCAGGGGCCTTTACAAGCCAGAAAGTCTGTTTGTTTTTTGTATGATGATGTTCAACTTTGGTGGGAAGACTCCAAGGCTGACATCCAATCTTATTTAAAACAAATAGGGCAATGTATTGCTAGACACAAAATGGACCAGTATCTTTTGTATAAACAAGAATTGCACAATCTGTTTTCTCAGCAAGCAACTTCTAAATTGGATTTCTGTGCTCAAATTTCTTTAATTAGACAAAAAATGTCCGATATTCAATATGATAGATACAAATCATTATTGACTGAACTGAGGTTTGGGACTCAGGGGTCCCAAGCTTTCTCCAGTCTCTTCCCGTTTGGTCTTTCCCAACATCATAAGAAAATAACATCCTTTCTTATTACAGAACAGGGTATAGTGCTCACTAATCGTTCCGATATTTTGGCACAATTACACAGGCATTTCTCTTCTATGATTCAGGCTCCTATTGGTGTTGATGATGGTACTGAATTATGGTTGGAGAATTGCGAGTTGCCTCATTTATCTCCATCTATGTCAGCTTCATTGCTTAGGCCTTTTACTGCTTTGGAGCTTCAAGGAGTTATTAACTCCATGAGAATGGGTTCTGCTCCTGGTCCAGATGGTATTCCTTATAAACTCTGCAAACACATTTCAAATATCTTGCTTTTAGAATTGGTTTTATTGTTTAATGCTATGTTGAATACTGAACAACTATCACCTAGTATGTGGGAAGGCCTTGTCACTTTATTGTATAAAACAGGTGATAGGTCCCTTTTATCTAACTGGAGACCAATTTCGCTGCTAAATGCCAATTATAAGATTCTTTCTAAATTGTTGGCTAACAGATTGGCACTGGCAGCCGGTGATTTGATACATTCATCCCAAACTTGTAGCATTCCTGGTAGATCTATTTTTGATAATTTAATTTTGCTTCATGAATTATGGAGCAGGGTCAGTCTGGTGAACTTATGGTGTTCCTTTATGCATTGGATCAAAGCAAAGTCTTTGATAAGGTTCTCCATGAATATCTTTGGAAATGTCTCCAGCATTATGGTATTCCCCCTCAATTTACCTGTTGTTTGAAAGTGGGTTATAAGAATGCCATTATTAGCCCTTACTGTAATGGCTGGATTGGGAAATCTATTAAGGTGCAAAAAGGTTTATGGCAGGGCTGTCCCCTTAGCCCCTTATTGATTTTCCCCTAGATCCCTTAATTCACAGATTAAACCAGGATGTTATAATTATGGGCCTATCCTTTTCTAGCCTGGATCCTGAAATTCGATCCACTGCCTACGCAGATGAATTATATCTTCTGTTAGCAGACATTGGGCCAGATATTCAAAACTTTGCGCTGGGCAAAAATTATTTGCGCAGGTTTAGCGCGGGATTAGCGCGGGTCTGCCATATTCAAAAGGCCAAATAGAGCGGGCAAACTGCATTAGCGCCAGGCAAAAGTATAATGTATGCAAGGGGCAAACTGACATGAATACAAAGCGCAATGCTATATTCAGTGGCTAGGCGCCGCGCTAAGTGGTTTAAGCGGCGACCTGCCTGCGCGACAGTTAAGCGCGTGTAGATTACCGCCCAGAAAAAGCTGGTCTTAATCCTGGCAATCAGCTTTGCGCAACATAAATGGCTGTGCTGCCGGGATTGCTGGGTTTAGCCGGGTCTTAGCTGACCTAATACATAAATATAACACATAGATAAAGCCAAACATAGTGGAAGCTTGCTGCTAACCAATGGCATCACAATGATGCCACCAGTCCCAGCCATGCCAGGCAGTAAGTGGTGACCCTGCCGCCAGTGGACAGCATGGCAGTGTAGCCATACAGCACACACCTGCTGACCACACATATCTGTGGACAAAAACAGATGCCAGCACACACATGCAGCACTGTGGGCATGGAGGATGTTGAGGGGAGTGTGTATGGGTGGCCAGGCTGTGCCACAGACCAGGTGTGGCCACAAGGCTGGGACTCAGCATGCAGTGCACATGGGCCAGTATTAGGAATACCCCCAACACTAGTGTGCCTTTCAGAATTACTATGCCCCCAGCCACATACCACACAGCTGTACAAGCTGCCACAACACACAAAGCCAGATATGTACATGTCACTGTGGGCATTACATGCCACAGGTACAGCATCTGTGGGTCACACAACAGTGTAACAGTAATGTGACTGTCAGTAAACACCTGCAAGTTGGGCCTGTCACTGTGTACAGTGCAATCAGCATCACTTGCCCTACACACCATAGGCAGTTCTCGTCCCTCACTACTGTCTCCCTTGCTACTGTAGTGTCTGCTGTGCACTGCATGCCCCTACAGTGTGACAGTTGCATACAGCACCACCACCACCTGTGCCTATGCTGTCCTGTCCCTGGGTACAATATGCTATGCTATGCTATGCTGTACTGTTTACCTGTAGCCTGTAGCTATCATCGTGCACTGCCAGACTGACCTACAGATGGAGCTACGGTTGGACCTTGTCTGCCCTGTACTTCCAGACTGACCTACAGGTGGCTCTATGGGACCCTGCAGTGCAGCTAGGCAAACTGTGTGCAAATCAGGGTATAATGAGATGCTAATCCGGTTGTTTGCCCAGAGACTACCTAAGTAGGCTCATTTGCATGGCACTTTTGAATATGGCACATTTTAGCTCCGGGCAAGCGTGTTTGCTCCAGGCTAACTGCTTAGCTCCGCGCTAATGTGTTAGCGCGGCGCCAATGGTACGGGGAATATTGTAAAGTTTTGATCACTGTTCTTTCTCATCTGCTGCTTCCTGCAACTGTACTGAGTCCATGCATTTGCTGGCACACACATTGGCGTGAGTTCGTCTGTACCTGCCCTCACGTTGCTGTGTACTGTGTTGTTGTTGTGGGTTGCACTTCCTGGTTGTTTTATTCAGTGCTGTCTTATTCCAGGGCAATGTTGCCCTGCACTCCCAGACCAGTTTGCATGGCCTCATTACCATGCTATATTCAGAAGCTGTTTGCCCTGGGCTATTCCGTTTGAATATGGCTTGCTTTGTGCTCCGGGCTCAGTTTGCCCACTGGGCAGTGCTAATTTTGGCCCTGGGCAAAGTTTTGAATATCTGGCCCATTGTCTCCTGCACTGCTGCTGGTCACATTTTATCTTTGTTTTCTCAATGCATGGCTGCCCAACTAAATTTTCATAAAAGCAAATGTTTGCTGATTGGAACTGCATCTTTTGATCAGACCGAAATTATAGGAGTTCCCTTATGCTCTGAACCCTGCAATATCCTTGGAGTGCTTTTTGGGAAGGGGGACATGGCTTTTTTAAATTGGCAAACCAAACTTCAGCAAGCACAAGTCAGTGTTGATGTCTGGAATAAATGGAGAATGTCCAAAGCAAAAAGAATATATATTATTAAAACATATTTACTTTCCTTTTTTCTTCATCGTAGTATTGTTTACCCCTTACCATTACAGCTCAAAACCAAGATGTATGGGTTATTTTTTTCCTGCATCTGGGGTAGTAGGCTTAATCCAGTTAAGAGAGGCATTTTATTTTTGGATAAAAAAACATGGGGGCCTTCGCATGGTCCATCTGATACTTTTTTCTTGTCTATACTAACTTGTTTTTTTTCTCTTTTAGATATTTCCTGAAGAAGATCTAAGGTCAAAACGTAGATTTTTAACTCTATTTTCTATTTTCAGCGTGCATTTAATATAACCATTTTGTTTTTCTTGTCTATGTTTGCTTTTAAAACCTGAGTCTGGTCCTACTAACTAAAGACAAATTATGGATCCATTGGGTCATGGATAGTCTTAGCCCATTTTTCAGTTTTGGCCTTTACATGGTGTAATTCATAAACAACATTCTCTGGTATCTCTTCCAGGTGTTTTTTTCTCCCTGTTTCAGTAAGATTAAACTTTGGTCTTTGTCCAGGGACCATTTTCTTTCTTTGACTAGAAAGCAGCTTTATCAATTGATTTTGAATACATTTTTTTTGGAACCTTCCCCTTTTTCTGATTATTCTACTTCAGACAGAACCCAAATTGGCAATATGCTGGTTTGCCCTCGTATACCCCCTCATATGTGGGATGTTTTGTGGTTATCTGCTCTGAGCAAATTGAATATTAAGGGTAACCTGAAGCACAACTGTTTAAAAGATAGATTCTGCCCTCGACTTTCCTGTTCCACTGTAATAGAAACAGTGCATCATTTATATTTTACTTGCCCATTTATTCGGTTCTTTTGGGTATTGGTTGGTTGACATTGGAGTTCTTCTCCCTTTACAGACATCAACTTTGATATTTTATGTTTGGCCATCCTACCTTCCACATGGCTGATTTACGATACTCCTACTATTTGGACTATTTTGGCATGTTTCAAATATTTTATTTGGAGTCAGATGCCGTCTATCCATTCAACAACTTACTCTTATGAAATCACAGCTATTTCATATGATTGAATCTGCCATACTGACAATTAAGTCCTTTGAACAGAAACTTTATCTCCTTAAGTTTTTCAGGCTTTGTGGGGTTCCATTGACTTCCCTGATTTGACATCCTTTGTTTCGTGACTCTTGTCATGTTTGTCTAGGTTATTATGTGAAATCATTTGTGGTTTCAGTCCCCCCCCCCACCCTTATAGGGATGTATTCATTGTCTACTTCTTTTTTACATCATAAATGTTTTTTTTTCCCCTCAGTCAGTAATCACCTTAGTGATGGAACAGAATCACCTGAATGGAAGGATATCTGCTGGATTCAGTAAGTTGGATGTGTCTAGGTGTACACAGATTCTATGTTGCCTTGTCTTTCCAGAGCCTGTACTTGAATCTATGATACTTGCTTCTTCCTTTTAGGGATTTCATTGTCCTTTTAGGCACTCTTGGTTTATGATTTAATTTTTTTTTTGTGTTCTGCTTACCACTGTTTTTACCCTATTGAGTTCTGGGAATATACTACTGCAATTTTGTGTTTGAATGTATGCTGTAATACTTATTTATGTTTCTCATTGTTTTGCATTATGATTTTGTGTGCCATAACACTATTATTTATCTGTTTTGTTTTTAAGTTTTTGAAAAAAAAAAACATTTTCCCCTATTCTTTTAGTGGGGGTTGGGGCGGAGATCCTTTCAGTTTTCAGATATGCTTGATTTTCAGCTTTCTATGGAACTATTTTCATACTTGTATGACTATATTACTTGTGTGTTTTTTTATGCTTTGTTTATTCTTTTGTGTGAATTTCCATTGTTGTATTTTAATTAGCTTTTTGCAGTTTCCAATAAAAAAAAATTTTCCCTACTCTTTTAGTAGGGGTGGGGTGTGGATCTTTACAGGATTAGGATGTATTTGAGTTTTACAGCTTTATGGCAGTACTTTAATGATTCGTATGACTGAAATACTTATTTGATTTTTAATGATTTGTATATTTTGTGAATTAACTTATTGTGTATTTTGATTTTGAAGTTTCTAATAAAAATTCTTCTACTCTTTTGAGAAGTGCCTTGGGATCTTTAACATCCACCTGAACTACCACCAAAACAGGCAGATGGGACCTCGGTTTAACTTCTCATCTGAAGACGGCACCTCAGGAGTGTAGCACCCCTCATGCTGCACTACAGTGTCAGTATTGGGATATTAATCCAAGTGCCTGGTGTGGGATAGAACCCACAGCCTTCTGATCTCCCAGCCTCAGAGGTGAGTGTGCTACCTGCTGAGCCACTGACACTGGCTTGTGGTGTCTACTGTTTGTATTAGTTTGCACAGGGGGCTGACTGGGTGGGGTATGAGGTATGTCTGTATGGTGACACAATTTGATGTCACTGTTGTAATTATCAGCATTTTCCTTTAGTTAGCACAGGTCTTAATGATCGTTGATATCATGCCATTGATCAGGAAATAAAACTTGTTGGGTGGTTGTTATCAGTATTGGACATCAATATGGCTAATGTGGCTATTCTTTTTATTGTACTCTTAATTTTCCTCCTTGGCAGAGTGGCCCGCATTTTCTCTGGCCGCCGGCCCTGCACCCCCAGACCCGGTCGTGCATGCGGGCCACACTAACCCGCTCCCCCAGTGGGCCGGCCTTTCATTGTTCTTACACCCACTGGGTAGGTGCCCCTCTCAGGTCTCTCCGGGAGGGGGGCAAGGCACGGCCATCAGATGCGAAGATCGCCCTCCGCATTTTCCACATTTTCTCCCTCATGGAGAGCCAAACGTGCAATGGCATCTGAGCACGTAGTGCTGACATCTGCTGCACTCTTCCCCCCGCTTTTGGCATGCCACTGTAGTGTGGCTGGCCTCTGTCAGTTGCTGCTACAGGCAATGCAACCCCCACTACCCACCCCAGAGAGAGGAGAGCAGTCATCGGATGCTCAATCCTCCATCTCTCCTGCCAGCCCCCGGTGACCCTAGTCCGTTCCCAAACCCGGGTTGCTGGCATGGCACGAGGTGTGGCGTCCAGCGCCTCAACCCTCAGCACCACCAGGCTGGCTTAATGTGGCTATTCTAACAGGTTTGTCTCTCCTCTCTGTTTTCATAGGTTCATAGGTTCATAGATAAATTCAGGTCCATAAGCTACAACAGCCATACAAGGACCTGCCACTAAACTAGTGGACATAACTCCATTTTTTATCTCCCATGTACCTATCCAGTAGATGTTTAAATGCTGACAGACTACTGGCTCCCTCCACCTCCACTGGGAGGCCATTCCAAACATTCATAACCCTCTGACTAAACCATCTCCCTCTTCTATTCATTTTGAATCTCTCACCTTTTAGCTGTTTTTCATGAACCCTAGTATTCATCCTCACATTCTCTTTCCAGTTTAATCCTGCTGCCTCACACAACATACCATCACTCAGTGATCTGTATGCATAACATAGATCTCCCCTCATCCTTCTATATGTCATTGAAAAAAGTCCCAAGTGTTCCAATCTGGTACCATACTCCAGTCCTGCCACCACACCAACTTTGTTGGTGAACCTTCTTTGGGCATGTTCTGTTCTTTTATTTCCTCCAGTATGCTGTTCTGAACAAAACGGGGCACCATACTCCATAACAGGTCTCACCAGGGATCTGTATAGGGGCACAAGAACCTCTCTCTTCCTACTTCTGAGGTTACGTAACAAATTACCCACAGTTCTATTGGCTCAGTTGATACAAGCAGTGTTATGCATGTCAAAGCCTAATTTGTCAGTGATAACTACCCCCAAATTGCTTTCCCTATCTGTAACCACAATTGTCTGTGATCCCAATTTATACTGTGCTTTGACATTATTTTGTCCAAAGCGCATAACCTTGCATTTAGTAATGTTAAACTCAATCTATATTCTTCTGCCCATCTCTCAAGATGGAATAAGAGTTTTTGAAATTTCTTTATAGCTTCATTGTTATTTACCATTACTCTAATCTTCACATCATCGGCATATTTACAGATCCATACTCCCTCAGATACCTGCATACTAGAAATTAGGACATTAAAAGCCTTGGCCCCAATACAGACCACTGCGGAACACTACTAGTAACCCTCACCACTGTAAACAAGTAGCCCCTGACCTGAACCTGTTGATGTCTATTATTTAGCCATGCTGCTACCCATTTTCTGAGATAATACTCGACTCCCAGTTGCTGAAGGGTACTTAACAGGACACCATGTGGGAAACAGAGTCAAGAGCCTTCCTATTGTCCAAGTACACCACATCAACTGGCAGCCCAACATCGCACCTGGCTCACCGGCTTGAAAAATGTAGCAAGTTGGTAGTGCATGATCTCCCTGAAAATCCATGCTGGGAAATGTCCAGATGGTTCAGAGCTCTCAGGTTATTTTCAAGTAGTTTGTCTAAAAACTCTCCATTACCTTGCCAATAATAGAGGTTATGCTTATCGGAGGATAGTTCTCAGGTCGTGTCCTATCCCCAGATTTAAATATGTGTAATGTAAGCCATCTTCCATTCTTTCAGGACTACACCCTCCCTTAATGATTAATTAAAGAGGGCAGCCAATGGGATGGAAACCTCCTGAAGTCATTCATTCCACATATCTGGACTGCCTTATACGGTATAGGCTGCCGCCCATTGGCTCTTGCTCTGCACAATGGGTGTGCAGCCCCTACAACAGTCAGTCAGTGGGTGGCAGGGTGGCAGGTGGGTGGGATGCTGCCGCCCGCGGCTGCGGGGGCCAGGGGTGGTGGGGCTTCATGGGTGGGAGGGTGGGGGACACTAGATCACCAGGGATAAGGTCTTGGGGCGGGGGGTTTGCCACATTATGCAGCCAGCGATTGGGCTTATCGGTCCACTGGACGACCAGGGATATGTTGGAGGTTTACAACTCTGCAGCCAGCGATCAGGCTTATCGGTCCACTGGACCACCAGGGATATGTTTGGGGGTTTATAACTCTTCAGCCCTTGATCGGGCTTATCGATCCACTGGACCACCAGGGATATGTTCAGGGGGCAGCTTTGCTGCCTGCGATCAGGCTGGTGGGGAGGGATGTAAGCTTATGCCCATGATCGGGCCAGTAGGGGAGGGGGACTTTTCTGCTTTTGCCTGTGATCAAGCCAGTCAGGGGGTGGGGATGTTTACACTTTGCCCACGACCGGGCTGCAGGGGGGGGCACAGGGAGTAGGTTGAGGGCCAGCCACGGGTGGCAGCTGCTGTGTTGCGCCCTGTATCGGCAGCTCACCTGTGGGTGGCCCTCGACTTACTCCTTTTTTGGCTCAAGTTGTGCAGGCGCGGGTTGGGCTGCACCTGCACAACATCTGCACACAGCCCGGCTGAATATCGGGCTGTGCAGTTTATGCATCGTTCCTCCCCCTTCAGTTCAGCATGCATTCATTTGCATTGCTCTGTTGCTCAGCATGTTTTCAGTGGCGCAACTGCCTCCTGCTGAATATCGCAGAATGGCGCAATTTCGGACTTGCGCAGGCGCAACCCTATTGCGCATGGTGCAACCCTTTTGAATATCTGGGCCTCAATATTCTGTATAATACTATAATCACATATCTCTTCTTTGGATACTCCCACTTGAATTCCCTCAACAGTGTCGTGATTAACATCAGTTTCTACTGGTTCTTCTTGGATATGCTCTTCCAGACCCCTCACTGCCCCCATTAAGCCATTTTCCCCCTGCAGTTCAGTCCTCAGTTGGACTCCTTGTGGATCACCAGTCTCTGATAGAGGAGCAAAACTGTTTTGTAATGGTAATTGGAAGGTCATTGTCCTCCTTCCCTTATTTTTTTTTGTAGTTCTTGTATGTGCTTGCAGCTCCCATTCTGACTCTGATTCCTCACTACTTCTATTTTGTTTCTGTTCACTTCTATTGGTTTGTTCCCTCTCATGTGAGCCTTCTTTCCTAACTGCTTGTATTTGATAGCATTTAACCTGGGTTCAATCCAACTATTTTTATTTTTCAGTTCCTTTATCTCCGTGCACTGCAAGCAGATATACTGCATTAGGCCAATACTTTTCCCACACTAAATTTATTACATACATTACACCTTACCTCTAATTCCCCAGACCTTAGAGCTACACTTCTGCTTTCCATTATCCTTACGTTTCACTTTACACCTACCGAGAATCGTTCTGTCCTGATTGTGGCAGCCACCTCTTAACAATGGCTTTCAAAAACGTTTACTCAGTTCAACAGTCCTGGTCCCTTGCCTACTGTCCCCACTTGAACATGCATAATCACGTGACAAGACATGCAGAGGACTAGAAGAATAAATTGACCTCCTGCACCTGAAAATAGAATTATAAGAGAATTGAGACACTGGAGGGAGCTACGATTGATATTAATCGGCTTTGCTTGTTTGTTTTTAATATGCACTTGGTACTTATTTAGCTGTATGCAGCACTAAAATCTTTTTTGTATTGTCACTTTAATTATGGGACTTAAATGCCTTGTGGATTCTCTGCCACTCCCCCCTTCAATGACGCTTTAACTGCAAAACTGGTTGGGGTTTTTGTTTGTCCTGACGCTGTTCGGCGGTATGTATTTATGTATGCATTTTTTGCAATAAAGTCATTTTTTAAGACAGAGTGTGGTGCTGGTTTTGCTGTTTTGACCTCTAAATGTAGACCTGAATTTCATCAAAAGAAGAAGAAGAAGACTTGTTTGGCTTGATAGCCTAGTGGAAGGTGTGGCAATCTTCTATGTCAGAAACTTGGGCTCATACCCTGAGCTTGGGATCCCAGTCAGGTTGGCAGGAGGTGAGAGTACATTCTAACCATCCTAACAGAGAAAATGCTGCTTGAAATAAACATCAGAATATAGTAGTGTCTGGTCCATTATGGCATAAACATACTGTACTCTTTCTAACTATTCACCTCCCAAAAAAGAAAACACTACCTGCAGAAGGCTACCTGCAAAATGCATTTTTAAATGATGGGCAAATACTTCTGCACCAAGTGTGCTCCACCTGTAAGGAACATCCTTCTAGTTCAGTTTGTCACATTTAGCCTATCACATCTATGTACTGAAAATGTAGTAAAACAAGCAGTAGCAGTTTGAAATATTTTAAGTTTAGTGGTAATATGAAGATAACGTTTAATACATTTTACATACAGTAAGACTGATACATTTGCTTTGAAGTTTATTAATGTATTTCTTGATGATAGAAACTCCCCATACACATTGAACCTTTTACTACACAGAGTTGTTGAGAGATGCATTTGGGTAAGTAGCATCAAATGGCATATACAATAGCATTTTGATTTGGTGCGAACAGTATGCAATGCATTTATGCAGTTTAACAGGGGATGGTTAGTTCTGAGCCAATTAGATACATTTCTTTGAGTAGATCAGAGTTAAGAGCCTTTTGTGCCTTGCAGTGAGTAGGCAAAAGTCAATGCACTCCAGGATCAGCATGCAGAGATTTTTATTTTGTTTCTACAGAAAGAGCAACTACATCATTCTGACTGCTCAGCAGGAGACTACACTGGTTTTGTGATGCTGCCTGAGGAAACACCTGTGAGGGCAGCAAAACCGGTTAAGGATCTTAGTGAGCACTTCAAATGTGGCAGTTGCTGTTTCTCTAAAATAAAAAATCTTTTTGAAGTCTGATCCAGGTGCATGCTGACATCTTTCTGTTCAGTGACTGAGCTGTGTGTGTGTGTGTGTGTGTTATCTATATGTATGTGTGTTCCAGTCAGCTGCACCTCTTTCTTCCTTTCTTGACATGAGTTTTTAATTTATTTTCATTTATTTGAAAATTGGTTGCCAGCTCCATGGTGCCAATCAATGAGGATTACTCTGGCAGCTGGTGACTCAGGTTTGCACCTACCCAGGATGTCAGGAGCCAAAGCCAGTAGGGAGGATGAAGAAGTGTCCTTGGACTCTCCTGGAGCTCATTGCATCACTCTGTAGTGACTCCTGGTGGTGACTTCTTGATGTGACAATGATGGTGTAGGTGACCATGTGCTGCCAGGCACCCACAGGCTAGTGGTGTGTGCACAAGACCGACTGGGTGGAGGGTTGGTAGTACACACAAAATGGGAATAATACCATGATGGCATGCCAGATAATGATGCTCTGTCCCTCTCCATGCCTGGACCCTCCTCAATGGCGCTCCCAACAGACACACCCACTCTGGATGCCACATGTATGCTAATCCACTGGGCCACAGTGTGGTCCCTGACAAAGACAAGCTGACCAATGGAGAGGGAAGTAAGCAACTATCAGGTGCATTCTCCATGATGACTGCAAGGGGAGGCCTCCAGCAGGGAGAAGCTGGCCCTAGAATGCATTCAGAGGTCTGGACTGGAGTGTGACCCAATGAGGTGGCAATGTGGGGGTCTCAAGGAAAGGGGTGCGAGAAGACATGGTGGGAGCAACAAAAAATTGGTAACTGGGAAAGTCACACTGAGCCAGTGCTCATTTTCAGGTGCAACCTAGGGAGAGGAAATGGGAAATACAATAGTTAAAGCTAGGGATGGGTGGCTTGGCTGTGATCCGGTTCTGATTCTGACTCTGATTTAATTCCAAAAGGTTCTGATTTACTCTGATGAATTGTAGGCCTATTTGTAGTCTATCTGAGTATGAGAAATGCATCAGTATTATTCTTTTAGGCCCCCATTTTCAAAGGAGATGCACAGCGCAAAATGTAAATGAGCCTTGCATCCTGGAATCTGGGTCAAAGCGCAATATTCAAAAGGCAGAGATGCGGTGCACAAATCAGCACTGCATGATCACACATACTGTAGATAATGTATGTGGCACAGAAACAGGTGAGGTCATGAATGTGCTGCATGGGAATATTTAGAATGAATGAGTCGGCCAACAGCCAGAACTATGCCATGCAAAGATAGGACAAGAAAAGCTGGCCTAAATTGGCCAGCCACCCACAGGCAGGTTGTGGAAGTGCAGACAAGTGCACAGCAGCCTGCCAGCCCTGATAGCCTAGTGGTACCCCCTCCCGGCCCTGATCCCTGATGTAAGACATAAGTAAACCATCCCCCCAGCATCCATAGTGTACTGGAACCCCCCCTCCTATGACTGATCCCTGATCACACTAAAATCCCAACACAAACCAGTTTCCTTAGTGTGGTGGACCCCACCCGTCATGCCCGATCGATAACACTAAAATCTCACCCAAAACCCATTTCCATTGTGTAGGTCCCCAGCTCAATCCCTGATGTCTAGAATAAATAATATTCCCAAGTATTTCCACATAGTGTAAGACCCCCAATCCCATTAGGATGGCCCCACTCCCCAACCCAACTGGAGCCAGCAACTGGCTCAGCCCTCTCTACACACCACCATGGCCAGCCGCTGACTGAACTGTCAATGAACAGGTACTATACATAGTATGTCGCTCATTGGTTTAACCAAGGTGCGTGCTATGTAGTACTGTTCGATGACAGTTCGATCAGTAACGCTGGATGATGTGCAAAGGCTGAGCCAATCACCGACTCTGGGGTTGAGCTGGGGAAGAGGAGCAGGGTGGGGTCCAATACTGATGAATTGGGGGCAATACACTTTGGAAATACTTGGGAATATTATTTTATTCTGGACATTGGTGATCCAAGGCTTGGAGAGGGGACCTTCCACTATGGAAACAGGTTCAGGTGGGATTTTAGTGCAATCAGGAATCAGGCATGGAGGGGTTTACTTTTACACTCATGGAAATGGGTTTGAGGGGATTTAAGTGTGATCGGGATCAGGCAATGGAGGGCTTCCACTACACTATGAAAAACAGGTTTGGGAAGGATTTTTGCTTGACCAGGGATTGAGCATGGGGAGGTACCACTGGACTACCGGGTCTGACAGGATTTTGACATATTTTCTATTATGATCAGGGCAGGGAGGGGGCTAATCTGGTGCATTCAGTTGGGTGCAGCCATGCTTATGAGCTCATAATGAGCTTGCATGGGGCCCGGTTGCACCATGCATGCCCAATGAGCTCATTAGCATTATTTGGCTGAATAACGCTCTTGGAGGAATGGCGCATTCAAGTATGCGCCGCTCATTCCCCCATTGGTGGTGTTCAGCCCTGACCCTGGACGTTCTGCACCATCTATGGCTGCACGCTTTGTGCAGCTCTTCCAGGGTCCAATATTCGGACAGAACACACGATCTGTTGCGATCGCACATTCTGTTTGAATATCCCGTCAGGGTCCAGCCAGCCCATTTTTTTGAGTGGCACATCTATTTGCACCACTCTTCTGGCTAGTTTTAAATATGTGGGCTCTAGATCCCTCTGTTAAAAAATAATTAAATTTAACTTTTTTTTTAAAAACAGTGTGCCTGTATTTTTGTGTCATTTCAAGGTCAAGCAAACAGCCAACAGCAATAAAAATAAATATAACACTTACCAGTTTTGCAATAGTGAGTCCCTGAGGTCAGGGCAGGGTACCTCCCAAAAAAATAACCTTTTTCCAGTCTCTTACTTAATACTCCTGCATCCTCATGATCAACAAATTGTATGAAAGGCAACACTCCTGATACTGGGGCACTGAGGGAGCCAACAAATTAGGGTATTTTTTGTTTGATTGACTGAAGTTCTTGCCAATCCTGTGTGTGTCAGTCAGAGTGCCATGCAGATTTTCAAGGGGGTGGTGTCGCTCATGTCTCAGACTCTGTGCTGCCCATCTCTGTGCCTGAACTACTATTAGGAAGGTCAGAAGGTCATAGTAGTGCCATGCAGATTTTGAATGGGGAGGCAAGGGGTGTCGTGTCTCAGACTCTCTGTTGCCCATTTCTGTGTCTGAACTACTACTAGGTCATACTGCCATACTACATTTTGAAGGAGGATGTCACATCTTAGACTCCGCGTTGCCCATCCCTGCAGCTGAACTACTACTACTAGGTCATAGTGCTTCACATATTTTGAGAGGGGGATGTCATGTCTCAGACTCTGTGTTGCTCATCTCAACATATGAACTAATACTAATTAAGTAATTATGTTGGAACCCAAAAAATGATTCAGAATCAAAATCTGTTATGAAACATGTGACCAACACCAGCAGTATGGCTGAATTTGGTATACAGTACGTAACAATAAAAATATTTCTTGAAAAGAAATTCAGAAAAAAAGGGAAATTCACTGCTGCAGATACAATTAATAGAATTGATGAAAATAAAGCAACACAACTAGAAAAATAAAAGAATGTTGGTGAATCCCCTGATCAGAGTAGTGCAGCGCTGTTAGCATTGCCAGAAGAATTGGATAAAACACAAAAACATGTAGCCAAAACACTGTTAGACCTAGAAAGTCAATAATTAAGGAAAAGGTGCTGCCTAGTACCACTAGACATGGCACTCCATGGTATGCCACTCTTGCATATCCAGCTCCCTCATCAGAAAGCACTGTCTCTGATGAAGATATCGTAAATGTACAAGAGCACAAACTAAACAGCAGACCATTACTGCGATGCTTAAACAAAAAACTGCATACAGTAGATCACATTACAGAACATTAAAAATGAATCAGTTAATTGCTGAATTTATGCCTACAGTAGATCACATCAACCAAGTAACATTAAAAATTAATCAGTTAATAGCTGAGTTTATTGCCAAGGACCTGCAACCTTTTCTGTGGTGGAGAATGAAGGGTTTAGAGACCATTTAAAATATTTTGCTCCTCGTAACTTACAACATGCCAAGCCATAAATATTTGACATCTGTCGTTGTTCCCAAAATGTACTACGAATGTATGGAAAGTAAAATAAAATTAGCTCTTAAAGAGTGTGAATGTGGTGCTGTGCACCTAACCACACGCATGTGGACGAGTTCTCAAACCACTGATTATATGTGCATCACAGCACATTGGGTGCCACATTGTCTTCAAACACCACCACAAGCAGCAGTGTACAGGAAGGAGGACAAAGAATGGCAGCTCTTTGCATTACCATGTTTAGTAAGCATCACACCACTGACAATATTTTGGAACAGTTGTGTGACAAAATTATTGAGGGGTTAGAGCTCTGGGACTCAATGCTGGATTTGTGGTTTCAGACAATGGCATCAATATTGTTAGTGTATTGAAAACGTGATGGTTTTACTCATATTCCATGCTGTGCACACTCATTAAATCTGTTAGTATGAGCTTCATGTCCAGTGATAACAGTATAGTAACACTAGGGAGCTGCAAAGAAAATCCGTGGCCATTTTAGTCACTCTATAAAATCACATGGTATTTTGGCTGACCTCCAGAAAAGAAAAATGGCTTGCCAATGCAGCAACTAAAACAAGATGTTCTGACAAGATGGAACTCGTTTACATGTATGAGAGACTTCTTGCACAGATGGTGTTGTGCTGAATTCATTTTCAGTGGGGCCTCATGGATGAGTGGTGGGCAGTGGGCTCAATTTGCTCCGTGAAGTGATTCACAGAGTGAGGCAATTTCATGGCGCAACTCGCACCAAGTGGAGTAATCAGCATGATGGGCAACGCCAAGTCCATTGAAAATAATGACTTCACATTACTCTGCCTTCACAGGCTACTACTCCACTTAATTTTAAAGGTGAAGTGCATTGAAAAAACAATGTACTTATGCCTCACTTTTAAGCTCCAAAGGTGAATTTTGCAGTGATTCATGGGATTTCAGGTCACATGGGCTCTATATTTTTTTTTATTTTTAGTTGTTTAACCAGGAGTAGCACACTAAGCTGAAAGCTTTTTTACAGGTACAACCTGGGAGCACAGGAAAGTTAAGTGACTTGCTCAGAGTCACACAGTATGCAAATGGTAGCTGTGGGATTCAAACTCAGGTCTGGTCTGCTGGAAGTCACCAGATTTGCAACTCAGAGCCTTAAACCACTGTGCTATACTGCCTCCAATATTATTCTGTACAGCCTCAGTTTGGGGTAGTGTGTGTAGGAAGCTATAGGAGACAGTCTGCTCTGAGAGCTCCTGTGATTCAAACCTTCTAAAAGCTGTTAAAAGCCTTTGGAGTAATTTTTTGCTCAAACTTTAGTTCATCTATTGTAGGAAACCCTTCTGCACTCATATCGTTGAGCGTTTATTGTTTGTGTGGATTTGGATGTTAATGTACAACACTCAGTCTGTGTAGTAATAGACAGTGAAATTGTGCTTTGGGGAAGGGGTGTATCTGTGGTGTAGATAGATTTAAGTTGGAGAAATAGGGAGTTCTTTGTTTTTTGGTTATATTTTTGTTATATAACTGACTGTGTTAATGTACACATAGTAATATTGTCAGTAATTTTTGAAATTTTTGCTGATTATGTGTTGTGTGGATCTGGTGCAGCAGTTCATAATTTCAGGTTGTTTAAAATATGTGGTATATTACTGAAGTTTTCAATTTGCTATGCATTACTTCTAGACAAAGAGTGTGTGTGTGTGTGTGTGAGAGTCTGTATGTGTGCGTGACATCAATAATACATTTTTATTGTGCCACAGTGTAATTGCAGGCGCAGCAGTGTGAACCTGCTATCCACTGCAGCTGCATGATTTTTACTGCCATTGTGGTATCTTTTGTTTGTTTTGCTGCTTGCACTGCCATAAAAATCTGCAGTCTGTGCCCCCCACTGGCAAAGGAATTATTTTCCAGATTGGATTGTTTGTGACTTCAGACGACTGGTTTGTTAAGGTGTTGTTGAACTTGTGACTTTGTGTCTGTATCTGTTGCTGAAGCCACAGTTGTTTTTGGCTTCAATCCAGCATCCCCACCCAGAGTGAACGTTCCAAAATCTAAATTTATTTAGAATATTGTTGTTGATCCCCCAAAATGCCCGCAAAGAGATGTGCAAACAAAGCTGTTTCTCACCATGGTACTGCTGCCAGTGGTAAGATTGTCTGTGGGTGTGGTAGTATGCAGACATAGAAGTGCATTGCTGATGTGAGGAAAAATATTTCTCCTACAATGTTTTTTACAGCCCAATCAGTAGCTTCACTCATAGTTGGAGGAGATGATGTTGTCCCAGCCGGTGGTGTTAGTGCTGTTGTTGGTGGTGGTATGAGTATTGCTGCCTCAAGTTCCACTTCTGACCAGTTTACTGTGTCCAAAAATATAGTGGAGTGTGAAGCAGTACAAGTGAATGGCAGTGTAGATGATGTCATACTTCCCAGTAACATCCCAGTAACTGAACATGAGGATTCTGATCATCATGTCAACGATATCATACAATGTGACATTTCTTCCACCTCAGTCCAGGTCACGCATTTGCCTTGCAGTGATTCACAGTGTGGTGAAAATATATCAGGTGATGGTGGTGGTGTTGATGATGATGAATCTGATGATGATGATGATGTTGCTGTGGTTGCAACATGCAGTCCACATGCCAGCTTCCAAGCAGAAGATGTGGATGTGGGTGATGTTGATGAATATGATGCTGATGTCAGTGACCCCATTTGGGAACCGAGAAAAGAAATTCAAGTTGGCTGTGTTTGGGTCTGTTTGCATTAATCCCTCCCATAAAAAAGTTGTGGTGATGATGATGATGATGACCCAGTAATAATGATAGTAGTCATGGTGGTCAGTAGCAGTCCAGTGTGTCCTGCCCAAAAATCTCGTAGCATCCCTCCCACACTTCATGGCTTAAATAAACAGAGTCCAATAAGCAGCATCAGGGCGTATAAAACTAAGCATCACAAACCCTTGTTTGGGATTTTTTTGTGCATGATGCAAATGATGAGTCAGTTGCAATCTGCCAGGTTTGATATGCGCATGTGAGTCGAGGTAAAAAGGGGAGACATCTGGGCACAGGAGGACAGCATACGCATCTTAAGAACAGGCACATGGCACTGTGGACCCAGCACAAGATGGCAGCTAATACCACAGTGGGGCTTTCACCCTCATCATCAACCATAACGAGCATGTTATCCCCTTCCATGACTGTTAAATCAAGTAGGAAATTAAATGTGTGCAGTAGTGAGGCAATAAGAGCAGAGGATTACTACAGGCATGATGAGGTGGAGGAGCATAATGATTTTGAAATGTTGTCCAGTGCTGGTGAGAGTAGCAGTTTTGGTGGTGGTGGTGGTGAATGCAGTCTGTCTAGTGCAAGTGAGACATCAACCCCGGTTGGTAAATCTGGCAAAATATCTGCATTTGTGGGTTTGTTATCATCACCTGTGCAACCGTCTTCATCAAACCTCCACATTCCACCCCCTGCCATTTGCAGAGCAGAACCATTTGTCATCACACCCCGTGTACAATGTTTAAGTCAGACCACATTACAGAATTTATTTATTTAGTTTTTGTTAACCGGGTAAGTGCTCTAGCCAACAGGTGACTATTTTCAGGCATGACCCGGGAGGCACAGTAACAATACAGAGTACAGTTTAAATACAAAGAGGCACAGCAACAATATAAAAGTACAGTTTCAAAGACAATGAGGCAGGGTTACAGGACAAAGTGTGACAACTGATTTACAGTTTACAGGTAGCATGAGAGAATGGGTACTGGTATCAGGACAGACCTAATGTATAGGCAGGTAAGGTGAGGGAGAAAAAGGGGGACATGGTGAAGGAGGGGCTAGGGATCCATGAGAGCTAGTAGGGACAGCTCTCTGGTGGCATTAGCGGTAAGAGGCAGGGTCTAGGAACCAGACTCATGGGTCCGCCAACCGGTGAGAGGTATGTAGACGGAAGGGGGGTGGGATGAGAGAAGGCAACCTTGCGGCATCGGCGGCCGAAAGTAGGAAAAGTGAAAGGGCCACTGGTACTGTTACCGGGTATGGGAGCCGCAATTCAGTTGGGGGTGCAAAGGGAGTTTAACGGTTTAGTGGCAGAAGGCTGTTGTAGGGGACCGGGCTCTTGGAACCGCTGACCGGTATGCGAGTGGCCAAAAAGCGGGAGTCGGGGTGAGATGGCAGAAAGAGTCGCCGAGTGCAGGAAGTGCCCGGACCAGCGGTTCTGTATCCAGGCATGGGAATGGTGCACAGTCGGGCAGAGGGGGATTACGTGGTCAAGCAGTAATGTGAGCTGGACAAGGCCCCCTGTAGCGGGTCTGTAGAGGGGCATGGTAGCTGCACATAGGAGGGTTGTAGGAGGGAAAAAAGGAGGGGGGACAAGAGGGAAGCGGAGCCGGGCTGGCCGTGCCAGACAAACCTGGGGAGGACAGTAGGAAGGGTGGGGGGGGAGGCTGAAGTTAGGGACTTGTAACCAGACTCATGGGTCCACAGACCAGCGGGAAGTGAAAATAGGCAACCTAGCAGCAACGGCGGCCAGGGAGAAACAGTGTCACAGGTTCAGTTACAGGGCAGGTAGTAGAGGTATCAGTCAGGGTGAGAAGGGACTTTGGGCTTTAGCGGCAGAAGGCTGAGAGGACCCTGTTCATGGAACATTCGCCGGCTGGAGAGAGAGTCAGAGGCGGGGTTGGGGTGAAATCACAGCAGGTGAGCAGCTTCAGTGGCCGAGAAAGTGGCAAATGCCTGGGATCATGGTTCTGTTCCCGGCAAGGGATCGGGTGCTCAGTCAGGGCAAGGGGGATTGATGGTCCACCGGCAATGGAAGCTGATTGAAACATCCTGGTAATGGGTCCATGGGAGGCATCACAGCTGCACAATGGCAGGTTTTAGGAGGAAAAGATGTAGGAAGGAGGAGAAAGGGAGTGGAGCTCGGCGCTGGCCGAGGAAAACCAGGAGGGAAATAAAGGGGTAGGGAGGGGAGAGGCTGAGTCCTTAACTATGCCAGTACCTAGTCCACAGAAATCATCAGCTAAATATTTAGGTAACAGTTTGAACAGCATTTAACAGGCAAAACAGTGTGAAGGGCAAGAGGCAAGGTGCAGACATTATAACAGTAAGGTCTAATTACATATAACATATGGGGGGAAGGGTGGAAGGTGGTTACCCTTAATGCTAGGAGCCTTGGGAGGAAAACTGCAGAGTTACAGGTTCTCATGGCAGAGGGAGAGGTGGACATTGCAGCCATCATGGAAACATGTGCCACCCAATATAATGACTGGGACCTGTCTGTACCAGGTACAGGTTATTCGTAGGGACAGGGTGATTGGGAAAGGAGGAGTGGCACTATATGTGAAGGAAGGACTGAGTGTGTAGGGAGGAAGGGAGGAGGGTAGTACCGGAGTCACTTTGGGTGCAAATTCAGGATCCAAGAATAGGATTCTTAGAATGGGAGTGGTGTACAGGCCACCATCTCAGATGGAGGAGTTAGACAGGGAACTAGCGACAGATCAGGAGGACCCAAGTAGAAGGGTAATGTGGTGATTGTGGGGACTTCAACATGCCAGGAGTGGACTGGAGCACCCCAACAACCAGGAACAGAAGGGAGCAGCTACTGCTGGATGCCTTCAGGACAGCTTCCTGCTGCAAATGGTCAGTGAACCAACCAGGTTAGGGAATACCCTTGACCTTGTGCTGGCAAATGGGGACTTTGTGAGACTTGTAACGGACTCATGAACTTACAGTGGAGGAACCACTGTCAGGGAGTGACCACCACCAGTATGGCTCACATTGGATATGGGCAAGGAAGGAGTGGAATCTGGCACAAGAGTGCTGGACTTTAGGAGGGCTGACTTTGGAGGATGGGGAAGTGGTAAAAGGGTACTTGGCCAGAATTCAATCTAGTATGGATACTAACCAGGGATGGGAGCTCATAAAGCTGGGGATAGTGGAGCAACAAACCTGCTGCAAAGCCCAGAGCAAGAAGACTAGGGCTAAGAAACTGAGCTGGTTGAGCAAGGAGGTCATGGAAAAGGTAAGGAGGAAAGAGCTGCCTTTAGGAAGTACAAGAAAACAGGGAGGGGAGGACAGAGGAGCACTTGACAGAATTGAAGGAGGTGACAAGGGCAGTAAGGGGGAGCCAAAGCATCTACGGAACTCAGGCTGGCACAAGGCATTAAGAAGGGGAGAAGACTCTTTAAGTACATCAGGAGAAAAGGAGCTGTAAGGACCACATAGTAAGGATTAGGAAGGAGGGGGTTGGGTGGAAGCAGGGTACGATAAGGATGGAAGCACTAAATGAGTACTTCTGCTTAGTATTTACTAAAGAGAAGAGGGCACAAGGTGGGATAAATGGCAGAAGCCTGGAAGTGGTGACAGATGGGGAAATCATGGAGGCAGAGTTAGAGAGGGTTTGAAGGCACTGAGGTGGACAGGCGCCAGGCCCAGATGGCATCCACCCCAGGGTACTGAAGGAGGCTGGCAGAGGTCCTTGCAGGACCTTGACAGACCTATTTAATGCCTCACTACATTCGGGTGTGACTCAGGACTGGAGGATGGCTCATGTGGTGCCACTCCACAAGAGTGGCCCCAAGGATGAACCGAAACTACAGACCAGTGAGCCTCACATCCATCGTGGGTAAGCTGATGGAGACTATCCTGAAGGGAGGCTGGTGGCCCTCCTAGAGGCCAAAGGACTACAGGACAGCAGACAGCATGGCTTCATACATGGCAGATCCTGCCAAACCAACCTGGTCAAGTTCTATGACTGGGTAACTAGGCAACTGGACAGGGGCCATGCAGTGGATGTCCTGTATCTGGACTTTAGTAAGGCATTCGACTCAGTGCCACATGGAAGGCTGGGAAGGAAGTTAGTAGGCACAGGGGCAGGTGGAAAGCTGGTGAGATGGGTAGGAAACTGGCTGCAGGGAAGGCAACAGAGGGTGGTGGTGGGTGGGGAGCTCTCACACCCAAGGGCAGTGACGAGCGGTGTCCCACAGGGCTCGGTGTTGGGACCAGTGTTGTTTGGGATATTCATTGCAGACATATCATGGGACATCAAGAGCAAGATCAGTCTGTTTGCTGATGATACCAAGGTTGGCACGGTGGTGGATGACCTAGGGGATGGCAGGGGTTGCAGGATGATCTGGCAAAGCGAAACTTGGTCAGACACCTGGCAACTGGGGTTTAATGCCAAAAAGTGCAAGGTGCTGCATTTTGGGATGAAGAACCCAAGGAGGAATTACCAGCTAGGGGGAGTGCAGCTAGCCCAGACAGAGGAGGAGAAGGATATGGGTGTGCTCATTACAGGGTCAATGAACAACTCAGCACAATGTAGGAAGGCAGCTGCAAAGGCCAACAAAATGTTGGGTTGTATTGCAAGGGGTATATCCTCAAGGAGGGAGGAGGTGATTCTGCCACTGTATAGGTCATTAGTTAGACCACACCTGGAGTACTGCATGCAGTACTGGCATCCGTATCTGAAGAGGGACATTAAGTTACTGGAGGGGGTGCAGCACAGGGTGACAAAGATGATCAAGGGGCTGGGGACTTATATGAGAGGGGCGTTGAAGGGAGTTGAACATGTACTCACTGGAGGAGAGGAGAGCGGGGTGACATGATTGAAACCTTTAAATACATGAAAGAAATAAACAAGATGGGTACAGGGGGCTGTTCAAAGTAAGGGAGGGCAGGGCCACCAGGGCCATGATATGAGACTGGGCGAGGAAGGTTCAGGAGGGAGATGAGGAGACACTTTTTACAGAGAGGGTGGTGGCTGGGTGGAATCGTTACCTGCAGAAGTAGTATGCAGTAGAACAGTGGACTGCTTCAAACAAAGATGGGACAGGACAGGGAGGGTTAATGAAGGGGAAGGGTGGAAGGGAGGGCAGCTGCAGAATAAGGGGTGCTAGCTGCACATTCGAGCAGACTTGATAGACCTCTAGGCCTTTATCTGCTGGCAAATTTCGTATGTTCATATACAATGAATAGTGTTGTATTTGCGCATAAGCTGAAGTACCCACCCAATCTTACAGTGTCATGTGAACTTAATGCTGCTGTAGCTGAAATGCTGGCAATTGATCTTTTGCCCTTCTCCTTTGTGGAGAATTCTGGGTTCTGCCAGTTTGCTGCACGTGCCTGTCTAAAATGGAAAGTCCCATCCAGGACATACTTTTCGACCCATGCTGTCCCTGAGTTGTACCGTACTGTGTCTGACTCTGTAAGACATGCCCTTCAACATTCCTCCTATCCATTCATCTATTTAAGTATGGATATGTGGACAAGTGTCAAAACAGTGGGGAGTTCATATGTAAGCAATAAGGCATGATAGGGTGTGCGTGCAACACATTTTACCGCATGGTCAGGGGCATAATAAGGCATGAAGCAGAAGGCTGAGTGACTTTAGCCACTGGCCGTGCAGTAAAATGTGTTCCATGCACATCCCAGAGTGCCTTATTGCGCTTATAAAATGGGATCCTTTTTAAAAACATTTTACAGTTGGGAAAAGCATGTTTATATGTAGAAACAATAGATTCACTTGTGTGCATTTATGATAAAATAATCCTTCCGCCCACTACAAATGATGTCATCGATGATGTTATTGTAGTGTTGACTACTTTTTTCTTCCTGTTTTTTTCTCTGTTCTTTTCCCACATTTAAGATATGGAATGTTTATCATGGAATGTTTACCATGGAGTGCATGATTATTCCACTTCTAGAATGTTACCTCTCCTAACATACTGTACACACACACACACACACACACACACACACACACACACACACACACACACACAAAACAAAGGCCTCTGTTACAGCCAGAGATGCAATTATCTCACTGTCAGAGAAGGAAAGAGATTTCCTGATGAGCAGGTAAAGCTAGAAGGGGATTTTTATTGTCAACAAAGAAACAGTTGTAATGTTAAATAAAAACAATACTTAATGTTTCTAATTTGTTTATGTGTAAGGAGAATGTGATGATCAGGGAAATAACATTTAATTAATCTGTTTTATCTTGTATTTAAGGTAGTTTTATTTTTAGGGCCCAGTGCAAGTAAATGTGATGCTTACAGTTACAGGGCAAAAAACAATGGCTGCCAGTTGAATTCTTAACATTCTATCAGTGTAATGATTCCAGTGGTGATCAGTGCTCATTTGGCAGCACTTTTTATTTTCCATGCATGGAACATAATTGCTACATGAACAACAGCCAATCAGATTTCAGGATTTTCCCTAACCATTTTATAATTGTGTATAGCTGCACATTGGGCACAGGTGCCGGGTGTTGTTTGTGCTGTTGGTAGTGTGAATTTATTTATTTATTTGTTTTTATTAACCAGGTAAGCACACTAGACAACAAATGCCTATTTTCAGGTGCGACCAGGAGGTTACAATACAGAAAACATGGTACATAGTCATGGTAGCATACAAGCACAATACAGAAAACATGGTACATAGTCATGGTAGCATACAAGCCCACAATACAGGTGGGCTGGAGAGATACAATACAAGAACATGGTACATTGTCAAGGTAGCATATGAGCCCACATGCAGGGTGGGGCTGAGTACAAAATAAAGACAATATAGACAAGGTAGCAGACATGTATACAACTACAACTAGAACTGAAAAATAGGGAGGACATTGCATCTAGTGCATCTAGTCTATACGGAAGGAAGGCGGTAATCCACAGGGTAACATGGGAGCAAGGGAGGCAGGAGATTAACAGGTAACCAGGGGAAGGGGGTAGGCAGAGCACAGTCCAGGTGATAGTCAGGTAAATAGGCAAGGGGGAGAGTAGGCAGAGAAGTAGACCAGCAGGGTACTAGTGGGTACAGAGAGGGGGGGGGAAGGCCGGAGGACCACCACGACAAAGACTGGCTCGGACTGCAGGGAGAGAGCAGCCCTACGGTTGCGACCCCAGAAGGTGGGGCAAGAAAGATGAGGGTTCATCTAAGTGCTACAAGGGAGGGAGCTAATGGGTAATTGGGTGAGGGGGCACCTCGCAGAGGAGGGTAGGAAGTGAGGGTTCATCTAAGTGCTACAAGGGAGAGAGCTAATGGGTAATTGGGTAAGGGGGTGCCACGCAGAGGAGGGAGCTAATGGGTAATAGGGTAAGGGGGCGCCTCGCAGAGGAGGGTGGGAAGTGCTAAGGAGGTGAGAGGCAGAGGCCAAATTCAGTTTGTGGGAGAGGTGTAAGGGGAGAGGGGGAGACTCCCAGCAACTAGTTGGCACAAAGACAGGTGGAGGCAGCTTTGAGGAACTTCCAAAGGGACATTTTGAAGCCGGAGTGGGAGGAGGCGGCCCGGACTAGGACAGGAAGGAGTTCCAAAGTCTCAGAGCGTAGGCGGAGAAGGCCCGATCACCAGTAAGGGAGCGGGTCCTCGGGACCAAACAAACCTGAGTTGAGCTGGACCTAAGTTGATAGGCCAGGGAGCAGTGTTTGAAGGAAGGGCAAGTGGAGGGCAGGCAGTTCAGACAATATTATCAACCATGTTACCGAGGACAAAGGCACAGTGTTTTCAGGGAGCCACCCAGTTGGGCATAGAGGTCACACCAATGCGTGGGCGGGCGCAGAGGGTGAAGCGACATATGTTGTTATAGGCCGTATCCCATTTTGCAAGATAGGTGCTCGGGACCAGCACGAAGGCTACAAGCCCATAGCAGAGCATGGGTAGGAGGATCCCCTGCTATGGCGAGCAGGGCGGCCGAGTGAGGCAGTCCTTAGCCCTGTATACTAAGCTGAGCTTGCTGTTAGACGCTTTGCAGATGTTCCGGAGATGCTCAGCAAGATCAAGCTGAGGATCTAGGGTCACCCCTAGGTACCTGGCAGATTTCAGAACAGGCAGGAGGGAGCCATTCCCCCTCATGGATGGCAAGGGGGGAGGGGCAAGATGCAGTTTTGGCCACCGACCCGAATAACATGGAGTGGGTCTTGTTTAGGTTAACGGTGAGCTTATGTCCCACGAGCCAGTTTTGGACATGCCCAAAGTCAGAGTTGAGTTGAGCGTTAAAAGTGGAGATGTCCTGGGAGCTAGACAGTAGTACCAGGTCATCCGCATAGAGTGTGGTGGACCCGGAGGTTGCAACGGAGGGGGGTTTGTTGATGTAAAGGGAGAACAATATAGGACCAAGGACGGACCCTTGGGGACACGCATCTGACTGGGAAAGGTCTGATATGGCATGGTTAAAGCAGGCGTATTGTAGTCTACCCCAAGGTAGTTGGTGGACCAAGCAAGGGCTCAGGAGAAGCATGCGACAGCAGAGTGGATTGAAGGAGGCTGTAGTGTCTCACCGATCAAGACCTTAGAGAGGTCGACAAAGATGGCTCCAGTCAGTTTGCCAAGGTCCATAGCAGATCTGATCTCTGAGGTGACCACGGTGATAGCAGTGGCCGAACTATGTCCTTTCCTGATCCCATGCTGTTCAGGGGAGAGAACTGCATACTCCTGAAGGTAATGGGAGATTTGTGTGGCTATGGCCTTTTCAAGTAGCTTGCTGGTGGCAGAGAGTATGGCAATGGGGCGGTAGTTGTTCATCTCCTTAGGGTCGCTATGCTTAAGCACCGGGACAACCTTGGCCACCTTCCGCACATCAGGTAAGATCCCTGAGGTGAGGAAAGAGTTGAAAATGTGGGTAATTGGCAGGGCGAGGAGGGGCGCCCCCATACTGAGGAGCTTAGGCTCAAGATTATCATGTCCCGCCCTGGTGTGGTGTGAGAGACCAGCAAGCAGGGCTTGAGTCTCTCTAACAGAGATTTGCTTCAGGTAAAATGGAAGCCGGGGGGGAGGATTGCTCGGAGGTTGGGGGTGGAGAGTGGAGGGGTGGGTTGGCAGGCAGATTGGAGAATAGGCTGTTGAATGCTGAGGCTATGGTCTGGGGTTGTGCAGTTGGCCCCTCAACATTCAGTCGGTGACCGATTCGAGGCGGACCCTCCGACCATATTTTTAATGTTTTGCCAGAAGCGCCGGGGGTTGTAGGCCGAGTTGAGCATGGCAGAGTTACAGAACTCACTCTTGGCGGCCTGGATGGCGGCCTTGCAGGAGTTTCTGAGCCGATGATATTTATGGAGGTCGTGGGTGTCGCTGGAAATTTTGTGATTGAACCAGCTCTTGTCTCTCTGCTTCATGAGAGCTAGTAGACCTCCATGGAGCCACTTAGTGACCGTGCCCCTCACCCTCCTTTTCATGAGGGGAGCGTGTCTATTTTACAGAGGGCTGAGAATCGCCAGAAAATGGTCCAGAGCTTTGGCAGGGTCATTAGTGCTTAGTACCCTAGACCAGTCGGCGTGGCAGAGGTCGTCCAAGAAGTCATTGAGGATAAACTTGGAGTAGTCCCTCATCTGAATCACTCTACTAGGAATTTTGGGGGCGGTGGATCCCCAGATGCAGTATATGGGAGAGTGATCAGAGATCGCATCTGGGAGTGTACCAGATTGGATGATTTTATCCAATCTGTTGCTCAGTAACCAGTCAATAAGGGAGCCCTTGTCTCCCCGGGAGGAGGTCCTAGTGGTTTCAGTGATGGTCTGATAGAGGGCAAGGCCTGAGAGAGGCAGTTCATATAGTTTGGTATTAGGCCCCAGCCAGCTGAGGTTGAAGTCCCCTAGGATAAGCACCTCATTTGAACCTACCTTGCCTTTAAGGTGGTCAAGTAGAAGGGAGAGTCCTGGCAAGCCTTCCTTAGGGGGATTGTAGGCGCAGACCAGGTTCACCTTTTTAGTGTTTCCGAGCAGTAGGAGGGAGAGAATGAATTCACAACCGGTGGGGTCAGGAGGAGACAGAGACACCGCAGATATGTTTAGGTGCCCCCTAAAGTATAGGAGTACACCCCCCATGTTTTCTACCACCCCATCCTGCCTAATGAGGCTGTAACCCGGAATGGCACATGCAGAGTCAGGAATACACGGCTTCAGCCAGGTTTCCGTGATACCCATGATATCTGGCTCATACAGGGCCGCCCAGGCAGTCAGTTCCGCTTGGTTATGTAGGATACTGTGGATGTTCAGGTGGGCTATTTTTAGGCCTTTTTTAGATAGCCAGGCCTGAGGAGGCTTAGGAGGGTGGGGGGTAGCAGAGGGACCTGGACAGGAGGGTGAGATTACTGGCTCAGTGCAGTAAGGTGGAGTGTCATGGTAGCAATCTTCCAGGAATTTGATAGCATGCAACAATTGCTATGCACAATGTGACCTGCTCACACACTGGTGAAAACATGTTGGACTTGGTACTGATGGAAACTGACAAGTGGCTGAACCACCTGTTCCTGAGACCTGGGTTCATAGCAAGTGACAATGGGTCAAATGTGATGAAATGCATCACAAATGGTGGCTTTGTTCGTGTTCCATGCATGGCCCACTGTTTAAATCTTGTGGTGCAGGAGTTTCTGCACCACCCTGTTGTAAAGGAAATACCGACAGTTGCACTCCATATCTGTTCTCACTTTTCATGATCTGCAAAAGCCCACGACAAACTTTGGCAGTTGCAGATCCTAAACAGCCTCCCTCAGCACTGCTTGAAGCTGGAAGTTGTCACCCAGTGGAACTCCACTTTATTCATGGCAGAGAGATTTTGTGAGATTGTTACACTTTGTTTCAATTGTAGCTTCTTTAAACTATTTGCTTATTTTATTTTTCCATTGTTTTTTTTTTCCATTTCTTTTTTCCCCTTTTCTTCTGTTTTCTTTTATACTATAGTGACAGAAGTTGACCTTCTCTGTCACCAGGAAGAGTTCAGGAGGAGTGATGTCACAGGTCCCGCCTATAAAGGAAATATGGAGCTGGGTGGGTGGTGTGAGGGCAGGGTGGGCGGGACTGACCCGCCGCTACCAGAAACAATCAGACAATTGGGGGACTTACAGTATGAGAGTAGGCTAAAGGCGTGAGTGGCCATATTGCTGCCGGACAAAAAGAAGAGAAGATGTTCCCCCTTCCTCTCCAAAATGAGGTACTCTTAAAAGCAAATGCTAGCTTCATTTTAGCTGCTAGCTTCCCATTCCAAAAGGAGGTGCTTTTAAAAGTAAATGCTAGATCCATTTCAGCTTCTGATAACTGAAGCAAAATGGAACTCTGCAGACAATGAGCTAGTGGTTGGAATGCTTTTGGCGTATGCCTCTAGGATTGCCCTTACGTGTCTGAGCTGTTGCTTCTGGCTGATAGCTTTCTATTAGCCAACCTCTATTTCAGTAGTGGGTGCAGCAGTACAAATGCTGATTTACATACAGCAGTCAGAAATTCTGGGTAAGCGTTCCAACTGCTCCTTATGCTGATAAAGCAACTGCTGGCTGGGTCTGAGCAGAGCGAGTAAGGAAAGAAGTTGCCTCAGTGGATAATGCAGCCCAGACTGTGCACTCCTTGGGGGATTCTCCCAGGTAGAGCTGCTGTCAAGGAATCCTTGCTTCTGTGCCTGCCAGAGTCTGCCTTCCCTCTGTGATTGGTCTCACTCCTAGTTGGTGAAGATCAGTGTAGCTCAGCAGACAGTAAGACTAAGGTCTGGATCGCTCTTGTGTGTATGCCTCCTAGGGTTGCCCTTTGTGTCTGAGCTGTTGCTTCTGGCTGAGAGCTTTCTATTAACTGACCATTATTTCAGTAGTGGGTGCAGCAGTACAAATGCTGATTTACATACAGCAGTCAGAATTCTATAAGTGTTCCAACTGCTCCTTATGCTAAGGGAGCAACTGCTGGCTGGGTCTGTATAGTGAGCAAGGAAAGAAGTCACCTCAGTGGAGAAAGGAGCCAAGACTGTGCACTCCATGGGGATTCTGTCAGGTAGAGCTGCTGTCAAGGAATCCCTGCTTCTGTGTCTGTTGGAGTTTGCCTTCCCTCCATGACTGGTTTCTCTCCTAGTTGGTGAAGATCAGTGAAGCTCAGCAGACAGTAAGGCTAAGGGCTGGACTGGTCTTGGTGTATGCCTCCTAGGGTTGCCCTTTGTGTCTGAGCTGTTGGATCCAGCTGAGAGCTTTTTATTAGCTAACCACTATTTCAATAAAACTTGAAGGCACAGGGGTGGGAGCAAAAATAGTGGGATGGGTGACAAACTGGCTGCAGGAAAGGCAGCAGAGGGTGGTGTTGGAAGGGGAACTCTCATCCCCAAGATGAGTAATAAGCGGGGTTCCACAGGGCTCGTGCTGGGACCAGTGCTATTTGGGATATTTATTGCAGACATTTCCGGGCTTAAAGAGCAGGATTAGCCTGTTTGCTGATGACAGCAAGATTGGGACAGTGGTGGATGACATAGAGGGTAGAGTTTGCAGGAAGATCTGAAAAGCTGGAGACCTGGTCAGACACTTGGCAGCTGGGGTTCAATGCCAAAAGTGTAGAGTACTGCATTTTGGGGCAAAAGTCCAAGGAGAAACTACTAACTGGGGGAGTGCAGCTGGTGGAGACTGAGGAGGAGAAGGATCTGGGGTGGTCAACACAGGATCAATGAACAACTTAGCACAGTGTAGGAAGAGCAGCAAGGGCCAACAAGATGCTGGGTTGCATCGCCAAGGGAATAATGTCAGGAGAGGGAGTAATTCTGCCATTGTATAGATCATTAGTTAGACCTCATCTCAAATGCTGCGTGCAGTACTGGTGCTTGTACCTGAAAAGGCACATTAAATTACTGGAAGGGGTGCAGTGCAGAGCAACTAAGATGATCCAGGGACTGGGGGACTTACAGTATGAGAGTAGGCTAAAGGCGTGAGTGGCCGTATTGCTGCCGGACAAATAGTCGTGGGCATTACGGAGTGGAGAAATTGTAGCGGGGACATTACGATGCTGGACAAGTTGTCACAATTCAAGATAGGTGCGATTACTGAAAGTCAAGGTTAAAAATATCGAAATTTGGACATAAAGTCGCAAATAGTAGTCACAAAAATTTATTCAATTTAAAATCAGTATTACAACAGTGCATCGAGTCTGAAAAGCAGTCTTACACCAGTTCATCAAGTATAACAGCAAAGTAAGATGTGCAAACAGCAATAAATATTATTAATGTGCAAATAATGCTATTGAAGAAACTTATTAAGATGTGCAAACAGCAATAAATATCATTAGTGTGCAAATAAGGCTATTGAAGAAACTGATAGATTGCAAATATGCAACAAATATTATGCAGTTATGCTATGGGTGTGCTATAGAGACAGTATGTGAAAATGCACAATGCCATGCCTCCAGACCATTATTGCTGCATGGCAAGTCAGCAATTACATGATCGTATTGGTTCCAGAATGACACAGGGATCCAAGGTTGACGGCACAAACAGTTGCAGAATGGAAATAAAATGTTCTGCCTACTCATATGTAGTGTCATGTAATTGTTCACAATAAGTACCAGATAATACTGGATAACTATTCCAACACATACACGATAAAGCACAATGATCATTGTCTCTTTAAATTTATGTGGATGCGGGGGGTGAAATCACAGATGCACAGAGTGGGAATGAAGGAAGTGCAGGAATTAAAGGAACTGAGGAGAACACAGTGCGTGAATTTATCAACGAGTGGTGAGTAGTGACTAAGGCAAAAATGTAAAGTGCAGGATGAAAATAGTTGCAAAGTGGCAATACTTTTCATTACCTTTGTAAACTGAGCAGTGTAGCATACTATGAAGCAGTGCAACAGATGGCTGCAACATCGTTCACAGTTGTGTGATTGTCAGGCATTGAAGTGGCAGGCATTTGCTAGCGTTGTGTGATTGTCATCGCAGGATAATTAATTATACTTGTGACGAGCTGTCTGTGACTTAAAAACCAGCGACGGAATGTCTTCGCGACTTACAGACTGCTCCTATTACACCGCAACTATGCAGACTGCTGCATTCTGTCCGTATGCCAGCTAAAGGAGTTGAACATGTACTCACTGGAGGAGGGACAGAGAGGATATGATTGAGACATTCAAGTACATGAGAGGGATAAACAAGACTGGTATAGAGGGGCTATTATGGGTAAGGGTGGGGAAGGACACCTGAGGTCATGACATGAGATTGGAGAGAGGAAAGTTCAGGAGGGAAATGAGGAGACACTTTTTTACAGAGAGGGTGGTGGCAAGGTGGAACGTGTTACCAGCAGAGATGGTAGCCTGTAAAACAGTGGGCTGCTTCAAAAGGGGCTGGGACATGACAAAAGGAAGGATAAAGGGAGGGGGGTGAGGATGGAGAGGCAGCTGCAGATTAGGGCTGCTAGCTGCAAATCGAGCAGACTTGATAGACCAAATGGCCTTTTTCTGCTGGCAAATTTCATGTTTTCATATTTCAGTAGTGTGTTGGTGAAGATCAGCAGACAGTAAGGCTAGGGGCTGGAACTCTCTTGGTGTATGACTCAGAGGGTTACCCTTTGTGTCTGAGCTGTTGCTTCTGGCTGAGAACTTTCTATTAGCTGACCACTATTTCAGTAGTGGGTGCAGCAGTACAAATGCTGATTTACATACAACAGCCAGGAATTCTGAGTAAGTGTTCCAACTGCTCCTTATGCTGAGAGAGCAGCCGCTGGCTGGGTCTGAGCAGAATGAGCAAGGAGAGATCAGTGAAGCTCAGCAGATAGTAAGGCTATGGGCTTGACCGCTCTTGGCGTGTGCCTCGTAGGGTTGCCCTATGTTTCTGAGCTGTTGCTGCTTGGCTGAGACTTTCTATTAGCTGACCACTATTTCAGTAGTGGGTTGGTGAAGATCAGCAGACAGTAAGTCTAGGGCTGGTCCTCTCTTGGTGTATGCCTCCTAGGTTGCCCTTTGTGTCTGAGCTGTTGCTTCTGACTGAGAGCTTTTATTAGCTGATCACTATTTCAGTAGTGGATGCAGCAGTACAAATGCTGATTACATGCAGCAGCCAGGAATTCTGGGTCAGTGCTCCAACTGCTCCTTTTGCAGAGAGCAGCTGCTGGCTGGAGTCTCGCAGGCGAGCAAGGAGAGAAGTCGTCTCTACAGAGAAATGAGCCCAGACTGTGCACTCCATGGGGGATTCTCCCAGGTAGAGCTGCTGTCAAGGAATCCCTGCTTCTGTGCGCCTGCCGAGTCTGCCTTCCCTCTGTGATTGGTCTCTGTCCTAGTTGGTGAAGATCAGTGATACTCAGCAGACAGTTAGGCTAGGGGCTAGACTGCTCTTGGCATATGCCTCCTAGGGTTGCCCTTTGGCAACTGGGTAAGGCCACTAGCAAGAAGTGCCTGTTTTAGGGGCAACCTCGAGCACTGAGGAGGTTAAGTGATTTGCTCAGAAGTCAAACAGTATGCAGGTGGGTTGTGAGGTCAAAACCAGGTCTGCTAGACATATTAGACTCATTTATAGCTCATTACTCTAAACTCCAGACTAGACTGCTGGCCATATAAATAATAATACCAATAGGTATAAAACAAGCATTTGTCAATGCCGAATGTTTGCTTGCTGGTATTAGCATTGGAAATGCAGGAGTAAGACAGATGCAGAATAGGAATGGCAGTGAAGTATTGAACTTCACGCCAACCCCACCTCCATCCTGTAGAGATGGACAGGCATTGGGATAAGCATTTGGGTCGTCGCCTATGATGGTCATGCCATGTCACCTCACCCTATTCTACAGACACTGACACATGTTGAGGTGTGCCTTGGGCTGTTTGACTTTACAGTCACTCCATTCCATAAGGACATACGCTGAAATGGTTGCAGCGTAGGAGAATGGGGATGAGTCTGATGCCGAAGAGTCCAAGGTACACCTTGATGCCTGTCAGTGGCTGGGGGGGTGGGGGTAGGATGGCATGAGCAGTACAGTCGGCAATCCAAAGGCACACCCCGATGCCTGTCAGTCTGTACAGGGTGGGACGTTATGGTTAAAAACCCTAACACCCTGGGCGTTTGTTGGTATTTGCACTACAAATTTTCAACATGGCCTTTTTGTGACCCCACCTAATGAAAGCATTTTAGACCTCTTCTCATGAATAGTGGCAGAGTGATTTTGTCAATGTGTCCTGAACTTTGAGTTTTAACAGCAACTGTGCCATTCTGTGCCACATGTACGAAAACACAGATCGGGCAGGATGTGAAGAATGACAGCTGTACCATCCATAGGGAGGTGTGAAGAGATGGCAATGTTGAAAATATGTAGTGGGAATATTAAAAATGCTTGCACTTCCAAGCATACGTGGAAACTGCGCAACACATGCACGTCAAACAGTCATTTTATGGATTTTTGTCACCAAATTGTTAACGTAAGCATTTTAGGACCTCTGCTCATGAACAGTGCCACTGTGATTTTCTTAATGTGTCCCGAACACCGATTTCCCACAGCGACCAAGCTATTCTGTGCCAGAAGTGCAAAAACACATTTCAGCCAGGATGTGAAAAATGACAGCTGTACTGTTCATAAGGAGGTGTGGAAAAATGGCAATGTTAAAAATCTGGAGTGAAAATATTACAAATATGCAACGTTATGAGCATGCGTGGAAACTGTGCAATGCACACTTGTAACAGTCATTTTATGGACTTTGGTCACAAAATTTTCAACGTAGGCATTTTAGGACCTTTACTCATGAACAGTGTCACTGTGATTTTCTTAATGTGTCCCGAACACTGATTTCCCACAGCGACCGTGCTATTCTGTGCTGGAAGTGCGAAAACACATTTCGGCCAGGATGTGAAAAATGACAGCTGTACTGTTCATAAGGAGGTGTGGAAAAATGGCAATGTTAAAAATCTGGAGTGAAAATATTACAAATATGCAACGTTACGAGCATGCATGGAAACTGCGCAATGCACACTTGTAACACAGTCATTTTATGGACTTTGGTCACAAAATTTTCAACATAGGCATTTTAGGATCTCTGCTCGTGAACAGTGCCACTGTGATTTTCTTAATGTGTCCCGAACACCGATTTCCCACAGCGACCAAGCTATTCTGTGCCGGAAGTGCAAAAACACATTTCGGCCAGGATGTGAAAAATGACAGTTTACTGTTCATAGGAGGTGTGGAAAAATGGCAATGTTAAAAATCTGGGTGAAAATATTACGAATATGCAGCGTTACAGTGTGCATGGAAACTGCTAATGCACAACTTGTAACACAGTCATTTTATGGACTTTGGTCACAAAAATTTTCAACATAGGCATTTTAGGACCTCTACTCATGAACAGTGTCACTGTGATTTTCTTAATGTGTCCCGAACACTGATTTCCCACAGTGACCATGCTATTCTGTGCCGGAAGTGCGAAAACACATTTCAGCCAGGATGTGAAAAATGACAGCTGTACTGTTTGTAAGGAGGTGTGGAAAAATGGCAATGTTAAAAATCTGGAGTGAAAATATTGCAAATTCGCGAAATTACGAGAGTGCGTAGCAACTGTGCAACACACACTAGTAAAACAGTAATTTCTTAGATTTTTTTCCACCAAATTTAAACATAGACTTTTGGAGAGCCCACCTCATGAACACTGGCACTGTCATTTCGTTAATCGGTCCCAAAAGGTGATTCCACGCAGTGACTGCGAAATCACCTTTCAGGACCAAATAATGCCATGACAGTGGCTGAATTCATGAGGAGGGATTCCAATATCCCCATGTTGAAATTTGGTGCCAAAATTCCCAAGAATGCCTGAGATATGCACCAACTTTGAAAAAACCCTATTTATGCCATTATACAGCTTGCCGGCATTTCTTTAGTTTGCGGTCAGCTTTAAAGAGTGAAGATGTGTTCCCAGTCCACTGAAGATCATCACACTGGGCTCTGGAGGTAAGTATGGGGTGAGGGTGTGTGGGGAGGCAGGGTTTGCAGAGGCGTGGAGTGCGGGTTGGGGCGGGGCCACTGGACTCAATGAGGCGTTTTCTGATTTACAGGAAAAAAACAAAACAAAAAAAACCATTGCGGATGGTTTTTTTTTCTTAACAGGGACATTTGGCATGCTGGGGTGGGCTCCCAGTGTACCACCTGAGTGTTTTTGTTGGAGGGAGCTGTAGCTGACGAGGGATTGGGCACCCCCGTCGGCATATACCGGGGGGGGCAAGAGCCGAGGGGGATTGGGCACCCTCTCAGCACAAACCAACAATCTTTTTGGGGGGACATTATGCTGATGGGGAGTGGGCTCCTCAATTGGCAAATTAAACTGGGAAGGGGGACCGAAGCTGATGGGGATTGGGCCCCTGTTGGCAAACAGACACTGTTTTAGGGGGTGCATGATGCTGAGGGGTTGGGCACCCCCTTGGCAGTGGGGGTTCTGTCACATTCTTTGTGAACATGGGTGGCTCACCACATTTCACAAACAATGGCAGAAATGCACAACGTTCTGCCCTGCAATGATGGGTCGCTCCCCCATTGCAGCGGAATGGTTGACGCTGCAATGACAATGCAGCCCCTGATTGCTGCGGCAAAAATGTTACAACTTGGTGGCACTTTTGGAAGCCAGTGTCATCAGCACACTGTGCCTCCATTGGTCCACCAGTGCCAAGACCCCAAATGCAGTGCCTCCGTTGGCTGCCACACTGCCACGCCTCCACAGCCCGCTTCTCTCCTAAGCTGCCACATAATGTTTCTTGTACATGCACGCAAGCAAACATAAAAATTGCAAATAAATTACTTTCTTTTCATCAGTAGGGGAGCTGGAGTGAAAATAAATCATTTACTTCAACTCCGACTTAGAGAACAATAAATATGACCTAGTTGTAGTTCAGGCACAGAGATGGGCGTTCCCCCTCAAAATCAATAAGGCACTAAGACCTTCAGATAGAGTCCTCCTGTCCGGTCTTGATTGCGCTTTCCTCCTCCCATCTTTCTAGTTACCTCTCCTTATTTCTCTTCTATCTCTCTTTATTACTTGTCCCACTACTACTACTACTACCACTACTTAAATCACTTCCACTATTCTTCACTCCATTTCTCTCCCTCCCCCTTTCTTCCCCCTCTCTTCTCTACCCAAAAGCCCCTTAGCTAGACTGTTATCTTGCTAAACCTCTAGGTGGGTCATATCCTTAGTCCCTCTGATACATCACTTAGGCCTCCATATTTTCAATCTTCTACTTGATTCTTCTGCTATGACATTGCTTCTCTATAGCTCGCATGCTATTCCTGTTCTCTGTCTTTCCCTAATCACTGCTTACTTGAATTGCATATGTATCTTACTGTGCTGTTTCATGTTGTTAGGTTAGTCATGTTTATGTAATTTCTCTTTGCCATGCTGTGCTTACTCCTGCTTATGTAACTTACATTTTTCATCACCGACTGTATTTGTTATGCCATGACTCTTGGACTGTTGAATGATCATATGTGCTAGGTTAGTTATGTTTATGTAATGTCTCTTATCATGATTTGCTTATTCTGGCTTATGTAACTTACGTTTGTTCATCACTGACTCTATTTGTTGGACTTTTGAATGATTATAGGTGCTAAGTTAATCATGTTAATCTAATGTCTCTTGTCATGATTTGCTTATTCTGGCTTATGTAACTTAGGTTTGTTCGTCTTTGACTGTACTTGTTTTGCCTTGTACTATTGGTCTGTTGTATGATGATGTGTTGTGTACTCTCCCGGGTCGTGCCTGAAAATAGTCATTTTATGGCTAGTGCACTCACCCGGTCAACAAAAACTAAATAAATAAAATATTATTTTATTTTTTTATTTTAAATATTTTTAAAAAGAAAAGAATTATTAAGTTGTTGAATGCTGTACACTAACTTCTTTTGTTGATTTTTGTTGATTTTGCAAGAAAACATACTGAAACGAATACCTAACCTACTATATTTGTTTTGTTGCTGGATGATTTCATGAGAACTAAGTTGCCTCATAGCACTGCAGACTGCAGGTCTTGCTTTTGTAGTACCCTAAAATCCCTTTCCTATTTCCTTTACTTTTTCTAAAACTAAGAAAACATCTGCACTCTGCTGTTGTCTACTGTTGAATTTGTTGCTCTCTGTCTTTCTAACAAAAATGTTTGGTTTTGTTTTTACTGTGGAGTCTGCAATGTCTGCACTCTGCTGTTGTCTACTGTCGAATTTGTTGGTCTGTCTCTTTCTGACTAACAAAAATGTTTTGTTTTCTTTTACTGTGGAGTCTGCAGCGCCTGCACTCTGCTGTTGTCTACTGTTGAATTCATTGGTCTCTCTACTCTCCTCTGCACCAAAAACAATGCCAAGCACCTCTCACCAGGGTGTATCCCTTTAAAGAGACCCCAATGCAATGATTTGAGTGGGTCTGGGTTGGTCAAGGGGTGTCAAGACCCCACAATACAAGTTTGTAACCAGGCTCTTCCATGTGGCTATTGTACACTCAGCCGCTGCATCAATGGGCCTTGTGGTAGCGCACTGTGTCCCCCCTCATTGTCAGATCTAAACACCATACCAGCATTAGGACTGTCAAACCCCCAAATCCTACCCCTCTTAGCTATGCTCTCCCTGAGTTACCTGTCCAGCAAGGAGTTTTCCTGCCTCTGAGGCAGAAGAAAAACAAAGTCCAGAGGCAACTTGCAACATGGAGTCCAAGGCGTCAAGTAGGGCTGATAACTGCTCTAAGGAGTCAGTCCCTGTGTCCTGTGTGTCTGGTAAGCAGTCAGCCCAGTCATCAGGCAGCAGGGACCAGACTTCAGGTTCTTTGCTTGGTACGCCCTCCGGTGTGGCTTCTTGGCATGTCAGATCCAGCGCTGCAGGCATCAGTTCCCTAAGGGGTTCATATCTATTTGAGGGTTTTTATGAGTCAGCCCTGGGGAACTACTGCTCGCATCCAAGGAATGAATCTTTGTTGTCTGCTCCTGGATCACTGCTTCCTCGCAGATGACGATGTGCCTTGGTCCTTCTTGGTTTCATTTTGGTCTATCCCTGTTTGTTTGTTGCCATTCAGCCTCCGCAGGCTTTTCTTTTCCTTCCACAAGACGTGCTCTTTGTTCTCACTCTTACGCCACCTCCAGCTTTGATTCTTCTTAAAAGTGGCCATTGCCTTATACAAATATGTAGCACTCAAAAAGGGAGGATGGCTCCTACCACCTAGCGGTCAGACCATTTTTTGGGAGCCTGACTAGTAGCCCACTGTACTGCAACCAAGTGGAGCAATTAATGGCCACAAATATATCCCCCTATGCTCTGTTCTTTCTCTCCCATACAATTTGAAATAAGTTGTTGCATTTGTGGATTGAATCTATATGAATATATTAGTATGCACGGTATAACAAACTGTAGTATAGAAAGTTCTGTTACTAAGTTAAGGGCTCATGGTTCTGGTCATTACATGTTCAGTGCTGGAGGGATGGTATGTTCGATACCTGCACACCGGCATTACCCCCCTTCCTTCTCCATGGGGGAGGGGAGGATACCTGGCCCATTGGGGTAAACCCAATGTGTGAAGCGTGGAAGGCTCCCTCCAGTACCGGCCGACCGGGATCCCACTAATACCCAAATAATATGGCCAAAGTGGCCTGACTGTTACAGGGTCGCTTCCCTAGGGCTGAATGTTCACCAGGGATAACCATCTGTTTTCTTTCCAACCTATTTTTGGTGGTATCCACGGATGGGACAAGGGAGGCTGATCCCTCCTCCCCACTGTCATGTCCCCTAGTGGGGATCCTAAGACCCAGTCATAGATCTCAACTGAATGCTTGAGCTGTGGTGGTGGTCAATGTTCAAGAACCAAAGAGATTTGCTTTGTAGGACAGCTCCAAAGCATTCTGCCCCAGAGAGGTCCCCTCTAACCATTGGTGTAGCATCAGATCGGCTGCACCAGGCTACAGTAGGGGGCCGTGCTCTAAACATGTATATGTGCTTACAGGTCTGGATTACCATAAGGGATGGGTCGCTCCCAACTGCTCAGCATCTTGACAAATGCCCTCCTACCGGTCAGTTGGTTGAACCTTTGGTTGCAGAGGAATATGGGTGGCCTCCCGTTCACACAGCCGGAAAGCATGAATGAACACATAAACAAAAAAATAAGGAAATCTTTGTTGAAAGTAAAGCACGTGGAAAACGTACCTCCACAGATGTGGAAGAGAGATCTATGGGGGGGAGTAACTCAGACACAGAGAAAGGGGCATGCCTGACAGGGAGAGGGAATGACAATGGGGAGAGGGGCCATAAACAAGGCGGAGATAAAGGGTATTTATATAGTGGTATTATGGAATGCCCTGTTTCAGTAACCCTTACGTCCTGGAATGTTAGGGATATGACTTCCCCTATCAAAAGAAAGAAAATTCTACCCAGGCTCAAAAAACTAAAAATGCAGGTGGCATTCCTACAAGAAACTAAACTCAGGCAGGTAGGAGCCAAGAAATTGGTCAGAGAATGGGTAGGATGGGAGGTGCACAGTGTTTCGGGGTAGGCCGGGGGGAGGGGTCTCCATTTTATTCCACAAAAATCTAAAATGGCAAATCCTGGAGCAACATGGCGATAAGGAAGGGAGGTGGATTTTGGGCAAGGTGACTACTCCTAGGGGGCCTATGATCTTGGGGGACATACATGCTCCAAACGAGGATGCCCCAGAGTTCTTCAACCACCTGTCCCAAAAACTTTTGGACATGGCCCAGGACTCACCTGACATTATACTGGGGTGACTTTAATTTGGCTATGGGCCATCTACTAGATAAGTCTAATGCCAGGCCAGAGCCCCACGTTAAGTCATTACAGACCTTGATGGCTCTTCTGGAGCTTCATCAACTTGCGGACACCTGGCAGACTTTTCATCCAGCTACTAAGGATTTTACATTTTACTCTGAAGCACACAGCATGGCCAGTAGACTGGACTATTGGTTCGCATCTCACAAATTGAACCCCGTCCTTGCAGAGGTATACATTGCCCCCTTGTACTTCTCTGACCATACTCCAATTCAGCTACAGATCTATTTGGCCCCGGGGAAAGAAAGCTCCCTGACCTGGAGATTGGACCCACTTTTACTAAATGACCCTAAATTTCAAACCTGGCTAAAGCTAGAGACAGTTAATTAGTTTTTGGACAACCCAGAACACTGCGCCTCACTGCCAATGATACGGGAAGCATTTAAGGCATCACTAAGGGCAAGATCATTGCTTGTGCAGGTCACAGAAGGAGGCTCTGGGAAGCTGAGACCCAGCAGTTAGAACACCAACTGGCACAGAAAGAGGCAGTATACAAAAATACCCCCCCCAACTTCAGAACTCTGCCTTCAGATATGAATATACAGCCCTTAGGATTCAATTGAACACACTGGCGACTAGAAAAGCTGAGCTCCAAATCTCCAGATTAAAACATAAATACTGGGAGCAGGGAGAGAGGACCAGCAAACTGTTATCATTCAGACTGTGGAAGCAGCAAGCTGAGAGACACATAGAGAAGCTAAAGGATAGTACACGGAAAATGGAATGCTCTCCTAAAGCTATAAATAAGATTCAGACAAACTTTTATGAGACCATGTACAAATCCCAGGCTCCATTCCACAAACCAGCGTGTACCAGTTCCTGGCACAAATTCACCTTCCCAAACTGTCCAAATCACTCAGGGCCAGTATAGATGCCCCCATTGAAGAAAAAGAGCTTATGAAGGCAATAGAATCGATGGCTCCAAATAATCCTGGGAAGCGATGGGTTCCCAGATGATTTCTATAGGGTCATCAAGGAGACTGTAGCAGCTCAGATGCTTCAGATGTTGAAGGCTGCTCACATCACCCAGGCTCTCCATGAAACCATGAGGGAGGCGGTGATAACAGTTTTCCCAAAGAAGACAAAGATTTATTATCCCTGGGAGCTGTAGGCCCATATCTTTAATTAACGTGGATGCAAAAAGTTCGGCAAAAGTGCTGGCCAGTCGACTTGAAAAACTGCTACCCCTTCTAATACATCTCTCCCAGGTGGGCTTTGTCAAGAGGAGATCAAGTACTGATCACGTGAGAGCTCTGAGTTCCCTTTTCCAACACGCTGCCTCTCTGCCAACACCAGCAGCTGCCATTACTATTGATTTTGAGAAGGCCTTCGATTCGGTCGAATGGCAGTATCTATTGGCCACTTTAGAACACTTCAATATTGGCCCAGAATTTAAGGGGTGGGTTAGCACTATATATAATGGCCTGAGAGCTAGGGTCCTTACCAATGGCCTCCTCTCCGATCCCTTCACCTTGCAGAGGAGTACTAAACAGGGCTGTCCTCTATCCCCATTACTTTTTGTCCAGGCCATTGAGCTACTGGCTTTGGCCATCAGAGCTCATGCAGCTATAGAAGGCCTGCAAGCTGGACAGGAGGTATGCAAAACTAAACTTTATGTGGATGACTGCCTCATCCTGACCAGGGATATTCAGGCTAGCCTAGACCCAGTGCTGGACATATTTGCTCGATTTGAGAAGCTGTTGGGTCTGAAAATTAACAGGTACAATTCTGAAATACTACCTTTAAATCACCTAACTACAAGGGAGATGGGAAACCATTTGGGCCTTGCCTGGGCAGCAACCTCCATTAGGTATTTGGGTATTACTCTCTCCCCTGACCTGTATAAGTTGATGCCTCTGAACTTCTGGCCTCTTATAACAACTTTCCTACAGGAGTTAAATAGATGGAATCACCTAAACTTGTCACTTCCTGGTAAAAATGATTCTATAAAAATGTTGTTGGCCCCCAGAGTATGCTACCTGCTGGCCCACCTTCTGTTACTAGTGCAGGACAAATGGTTTAGAAAGTTGGATTCCCTTATAGGACAATATCTGTGGAGCATGTCAATGCCTAGATTCAGTACAGCTAAACTGAGGGCTCATCAGAGGAAGGGGGAGTGGAATTTACCTAACTTCAGGCACTACATGTATGCTTTTCTAGCAGCCAGATCTTTATTTGCCTTTCAGGAGCCAGATCCTAACATACCTGCATGGTTGCAGATAGAGCAAGCACAGTCTTGGGCCTACACCCCTCCATTGCCCTGTATACTCCACTTCAGGCTAAAAATACAGACTGTGCCATGATTAAAGCAGCTCACACAGCATTTTGGCAAATAGCAAACTCTCTGGAAGATGTATGCCCAGGAAAACGTCATATATCTCTGGGGTAACCCAAATTGTGTAATAATGGTACCCCGATTTATTGGAAGAGCTGGGCAGATAAAGCCATCTGTATAATTACAGACTTGTTAACCCCAGACAAAGATAACCTGGAATCCTTCCAGGGGCTTCGGGAAATATGGGTTACTTAAGTCTGAGTTCTAAAGAAACTTACAGCTAAGATCTATGTACATCCAGTGGACAAAGAAACCATGTTTCTGTACATCCTGCAGGAAGGATTGAGGAAGTCTCTCCTCCAGTGGCAATGGTGAAAGGGCTAAAACTTACTGACCCAAGAGCAGGCCCCTTATATCAATTAATGAGGAAGCTCTGCCAGACACTACTATGGGAGCAAGAGTGAAATGGCTGAAGGCCTTAAAGAGAACATCACTGACTCTGAATGGAGTAAGTGTTGGAGGTTAGCACACCAAGCTTGTGTGGACCAGAGGAGCCTTTTAATACAGAATAAAATTCTACATTATTGGTACCACACCCATGTCCAGTTAAAGGATCTCGTCCTGCTTGATAACGATACCTGCTGGAGGTGTGCCTTGCCGGGAGCTGACCTTCTCCACATTATCTGGGCCTGCCCATTGATAGCTCCCTTCTGGATGCAAGTTATTCATAAATGCACAGAGATATTGGGAATAGTGGTCCCCAAAAACCCCTCAGACCCTTCTTCTGGGGTTGATACCTCAGGAAACTATTATAAAGGTCTCTAGCCTGAAATAGTTGATAGCTGCCTCAGTAGAAGCAAAGAGATTAATACTCACCAGATGGAGAACCACAATTGTCCCGACCATTCAGGAATGGGAAAACTCAATTGAATCCCTTGCCTTGCACTCTAGACTTTCCCAGAGGGCCTTCCAGAATGGAAGGAAATATTTAGAGATGTGGACTCCACATATGACATGTGAATCGAAACAGGGGCTCCTCTACCTCTGAGATAGCTAGGCCAAGATGGCACCCATGTAGACAGCCTATACTCTCTTATATCAGGATGGATGTTACAAGTACACTTGAGCTGCACCCCTCCACCCTCTTTCACTGCTCCCTCCCCTTGGTATTTCCACTATAATAGATACATGTAGTTCTCTTGTTGCATTACATGCTGTCAATGTAATGGATATAATGCCTATATCAGTTACAAGTTTTAGATTAACTGTTTTTCCCACAATGTGTATACTACTTTGTTCAGATATTATGTTCAAATGTACGTAGGATGTCTGTTACATCCTTGGTTTATAAAAAACTTCCATCATAGATGGGAAGAAGTGATCTTGTTTAGCACCTTATCCCTCCATGGCTGCAGCAATGAAGTGACAGTGTTGTGCATTAGCCTGATGGCCTTGTGTGGCACTTGAACTCACTCCCATCTGATCTTTCTGGCTTAAATGTGAGAGGGCTTCCAATTTAGCCACTGACATGGAGATAAAAGTTTAATATAAAATTGCTGCCACACATAAACCCTTGGCAAGTCCACTATCTTTGTTTCTAAGAAGAAAGGCAGAAAGTTTATAAAATATCTGCCATGGACCCCCACACTCAAACCACGTATATGCTGATCTGTCACTGAATACCTTAAGTAGGATGAAAACAGGTCAGAAAGCATCAAAAGGTGAGAACAAGCAAGTTACTAGTGGCAGAATTTTCAACTGGATTTGGAGCCACAAACCCGCTGTAAGTGCCACAATGTCCAGCTTTCGGCTCTTTCAGATGTTTCATCAAAGTGGCATAGCAGTAACTCTTTTTTATGGTTGCATAGCAGAGCTATGCTGATTTATTGCAAACAAGGAGGAGTGAGAGAAGTGATGAAAAATGTTATATTTTCCCTCCGCTCAGTGGAGTTTCATCACATCATTGGTGTGCACAGATCACTGCACTCTTAACTGTCTCTCTTTCCTCTCCCTTCCCACTGCAATTTTCTTTCCATCTGTAGTTCTCCCTCTTCTTTAGTTGAAAAATGTTTTTTTTTTTTCGTCAAATCCACTTTGCAAACTTTTTGGCATGTTACTTCTGGTCCTGATGTCCATGGTCCACAGCCCCTTCCTCTCCCCAGCCCCGAATGATTTCTTGTGTGCCAGACCCCTTTCAGGTCAGCATCACTACCCTCTATAGCTCATACTCCCACCTCCCTTTCTCTCCAAATAGCTACCCCTGACATCTGTCCCCCCAAGGTGGAATTCTGTCCTATATTTAAAACAAAAAAAGGTCACCAGTTTCTTTTTCCTCTCATGGGTTACTGCTCCTGCCAACAAGAGGAGGACTCACAGAAACACAAATGCCTGTGGACTCAGGCAGCTACAGTACAGCTGGTGCAGGCTTAAAACAGAACAATCCTGAGAACACAAGGAAGCTGCACTACAGTCAAAAATAAGCATGATAGTCGCAGAAGTATTAAAAAGCTCACAATTTATTGCACAGGTTGAAAGTGTGGCATGGGGGGGAGAGGAGTCATGTGATGCTCGAGTCTGTTTAGCTGCTCCTTTTCTTGGCTCCCATCTCCCCCATCTGAAATTCAGTTTTATTTACATTATAATTGCCCTTTTTTCACTTACACAGCACTTACAGCTTGTTTTCTTCTTCTGACTCTTAGGAAAGTGTGGTCTTTGCACTTCAATGGTTTCTGAAATGTGAATTGTACCTCAAAACACACCCCTCTGCCCGATAAATCTTCCAAGCGTATAAGGCCCAAACATCTTCTACGGGCTGTCTAACTATGGTGACAGTGGCACTTCTAACTGAAGAACATTTTCTGATGGAATTTACACCCTTTAAAGAATCCTTGCATTAGCTAACCCAGGAACTTAAATCTCTTGGTCTTAATCGATGACCTAAACTGACGTGGTAGGGACACTGAAGCTCGGGCTTACTCCTTGAAACTTGGAGAACAAAAGTGGACCCTGATATTATAGCCTTCAGGCAAAAGTGGTTCGACTTGATAACAAAATGGAAGATTTAGATGAAAGGAGCCATTGGAATAATGTCTTCATTTTTGGGCTCCCGGAACGTGTTGAAGGCTCCAACCCTATAACTTTGGCACAGTCCTCTAAGCTAGCTGGCCCATTTTCTAATGGGCCATCTTATGTCACTGAGGATGCCCACCACTCTGTGCACCCCATACCCCAGAAGTCACTCCTCCCAGACCTTTAATTTTTAAGTTGTTAAACTTCTTAGATACAGTAAGTAATATCTTTTAAATAAAGTGACAGAACTTAAAAGAGATCTCTTGGGAGGTGTCATGGTCCAGGATCTGCCGAGCACTGTGTGACAGAGGAGAGGCGCTTATCATCCCACTGTCTCTGAACTTATAGTGGCTGGGTTTTGATTCTGGATGGTCTATCCAGCCTGACTCCAGAGTTCAGTTCAGGGATCCTGGAAATCTTCTCCTGAAAAAGCTGCATTGGAGGTAAAAGAGTTGTTCCCCGACCTGTTTAAGGAACGCTGAATTGTATCCTGTTATCTTTTTCATTTTCTACTGGTAATCGGAGCTGTATTTTTTGTCAAGTATTTTTATGCTACTCAGTTAAAAAGTGACTGCTCTGAATTGTAAATATTATACTGCCGGTTCATCCAAGCTGGTGTGAAGCTCAATCATATTCAAATTGTTTTTATTACCTTTCCCTTGGATCTGACTGCTATTTCCTGATATGCCTGATCAGGTTGTGCCTTGGAGTTATATTTGTTTATCCTTCACTAACTTTTGTCTTCTGTTGTGTATCTGAACTGAACTGTTTCACTTTTGGTATTTAGCCTTGAGGACAAGAGGATTATAAACTTCTCACCGTCAGCGCTTTCTTTTTGTTAAATGGTTGGCTGACTTGCTACAAAATCATTAATTTGTCTCTTAGGTTATCTCTTGCTGTTTCCTGAAACCGCTGAGAACATTTATTTGTTAACTCCTGATTGCACTGTAGGAGCCCCAGTTGGAGTGCTGATGCAGCTGTCTGGCTCACTGAATCTTTTGGGCCCTAAAAAGCACTTGTTTCAACATGATCATCACTGTCTGTTTGGCTCTTTTAAAACTTGACTGAAATCCACAGCATTTTGACTGTCTTTTAGAATTTTTGATCTACGGATCCAGCTCTGTTTTTTGGATAAGTGGACCTTTTTTATTCATCACCAGATTGCAGTTTATTCCTGGTCATTGTGGACATGTTTTCCTAGCCCAGGGATTTGATTATTGTGTTTAGTCTTGCACATTGAACTCCGGCATTGCAATAGTATTTTCTTTTGCTTTAATTTTATTATTTTTGTTTACCATGACTACACTGTCTTGTTCTAATGCCTGATCACTGAGATCTTCATTGGATGTGCATAATGCTGTCCCAGCTTCACTAATATATGCTGAGTTGGGTCTAACTAGGCTGAAGGCTTTCATGCTTGCAAGGAAAGTTAACTATTAGGTGAAATTACTAGCACTAAATCACAATAGATTATTTTTCTTATGTCTAGAAAAAAATACAAATGGATTATGCTTGGATGCTTACAGTCTAAATGGTTAATGAAGATTTTCTCAATTATCTCCCCGAAATCAGAAGACTGCTTTCCATTCTGTCCTCACCTATCTCCAGACACTCCCTGACAGTGCTGACATCATTGCCCTTGGGGACTTTAATACAAACTGGCTAGCTGATGCATCGTCTCCCATCAGGAAGACTGCAGCCTCTCAAAACCTGTCCCAATGTAACCACTGCCAATAGAATCAACCAGAAGACTGGTACTGCCACCCTCCTTGATCTAGTGCTCACCATACACCCCACAAAGCAACCCAGGTCATGGTACTACCCAATGCCCTGAGTGACCACTCCTGGTGCTCTGTCACTGGTCATATAGTGTTAAAAGACCCCTCAAAATTATCCTCCAATGCGCCTCAAACCCAGCAAACTTCAGTCCCTCAGACAGTGCCTCTTAGCTAGTGACTGGTCCCCATCAAAACCGCATTGAACATTGAATCTGCCCTCGACCATTTCGTCGATACCTTCAACTCTGCCTGCAATCAGTATGCATCCCTAAGAAAACAAAGAGTCAAAGGGGTTGACACACCTTGGATATCACCAAGCCCTGCTGGATCAGATGTGCAAGCGTGACAATCTGTGGCACATTAAGCGATACTGGTAAACCCACTGATAGGCAGCGCTACCAAGAAACATGCAATAAATGTACTTGGAGTATTCGTAAGGCAAAGGCTGAGTACTACCAAACCTTGCTCACTGCCACATGTGGCTTGGGCCGCAAGTTCTGGGACTCCTCAAAGAGCTCAGTGGCAAAGCTTCCACTGAACCTCCTCCCAACTCAGGGCCAATGGGTCTATCACCACAGACCCTGCCCTGATTGCAAATACATTTAATGACTCCTTCTCCGACCTTACTGCTGTTCTACCCACCAACTTCTTCTCCCCACCCTCCAGCACCACCTTGCTTCCTCTCCACCCCCATTCCACTTTAAAGCAATATCTCAGCACAAAGCTGCCCCTCTTCTACTCAAGGCCCTCAGCAAATCAAGTTTCAGCAGTGACACATTAGACCTTAAACTGCTTAGACTCACCTTCAATGAAGTTCTCTCCCCTCTCACCATGCTTCTTAGCCACTCCCTATCGCTGGGCCAGTTTCCCTCTAAATGGAAATCTGCCCTCATCACCTATCCCTAAAGCGTGACGCGCACCCTGCCCTGAGACTACTGCCCATCTCAATCCTGCCTCCCCTCTCAAAAACCTTGGAAGATTGTGGCCACCAGCTAATGGACTACCTCTCCGATATAGCCTCCTGTGTCCTGAGCAGCATGGCTTCCACCATAACCAAATTACCACCAGCCCTCTTGGAATTTACAAACACCCTCCACACATCTCTGGACACTGGCCACACTGCTGGTGCTGTTTTTAGAAGACCTTTCCAAGGCGTTTGATATGGTGCACTACACACTACTCCTGGATTCCCTCACACAAATAGGTCTGTCCCCAGAGACCACTGGCTGGTTTGCCAGCTATCTGTCTGAGAGAACCCAGACAGTCAGGATTGCCCATATCCTGTCCTCCCCCCTCCAAGTCGGGTCAGGGGGCCCACAGGGTTCTGTTCTTGGCCCCCTACTTTTCTCCTTGTTCCTCAACTCCCTGCCCAAGGCTTGCTCAGGGAAACTACTCCTGTATGCGGATGATGCCATCCTCCACAGCTCCCACACTGATCCCACAGCACTCTGTTTGGCGCTCCAAAAATCTTTCATGGAAGCTGAATCCTGGTTCATTCAACATAGGCTAGTCTTAAATTACAAAAAAACAAAATCTATGGTGTTTGCACACCCCCAAAACAAGAACATAGGACACCCCTGCTCATATTGAACTCCTAAATGACCCCTTGAGCAGGTTACCTCATTCAAATACCTAGGTATCACCCTAAACTCTGGGCTCACCTACCATGACCACATCCGAATACTGAGCACCACTGTCAATGTGCATATTGGTCTACTTCACCGGTACAAGTACTGCCTCCCAACAGAAGCTCCATCTATGGGGCAGCCGACAACATGTACCTAAACAAAATTAGGCTGGCCCTTAATAAGGCCTGTAGACTTGCTACTGGCTGCACCAGACTCACACATACCTGCACCCTTTACGTCTCAACCAACTGGCTAAACTTTGACGGGAGGCTCAAATATCAGACCTGCTTCTTTGCTAAAAAAAATAACAGCAGGGCTACTCCCACCTGCTCTCTCCCCCCTACTCCAGGCACCATTGTCCACCCACCTCATTCGGCAATCGGCGACAACCCACTTCAGGGTACCTCGCTGCAAGACCACTTTGGGTCAAAGAACTTTTAGGTACCTGGCCCCTAGCTGGCTTAACTCACTCCCAAACTCCCTCCTCACAGAACCCAAACTTGGTCAGTTCAAGTCTCAACTAAGAGACCTAATCACTCATGACTCAGTCTGTGACTGTCATTGATTTAGCCCTCCCCCCCACGACTATGGACTTAAATCTGGTCCAGCCACCCCTGGGCATGCCTGTATTTTGACAATGGACACCTCAGTCTGGTCCAGGCCTGCAAATAACCACCAGGGCATGGCTAGCACCACTGCCCTGCAGTGTATGTTTTGTTACCTGCTTCTGTCTGCACTATGTACCTATGTTTGGCAGCACTCTGTAACTCTGTATCACCAGCTGCTTTACTGTGTTATCTGTAACCATTTTGTAACCATTTCTGTAATTATTGTGTCTAGTTGTTGCTATTGTCCCTGATGTCTCTTGTTTTCAATAGACGTGGAACCTTTGTAAAGGAGTCTTTGACTCAAAGGTGTGTTATCCGATATCTTCAATAAATAAATAAAATTATAAAGGAATGTGGTTTAGAATTTTTTCATGACTATGTCTCCAAAGGCATCAGTATCAGCTTAAAATATAAGTCCTATATTACGCAAAAATAATAAATCTTTGTATAAATAAGGATCTTGATCTAATACTACAGTGTAAGATATCTCCTTGGTTGGTAGTGAATGATATCACATATAGTTACAGGTATTACTTAGACATATTAACCAATTCTAGGCAAAGAAACTGTTTAAAAATAGAGGTTAGAACATTTCCCAAGCAATGCTCCATTAGCCAGATACATAAATCAAAATTTATATCTGATAGGTAGTGTTTCTGTTTACAACAAAACATCGAAAATCTCTATCATGTAATTTTTGTGTGCCCTTTGTATAATAAACCAAGAAGCTATTGGCTTGTTCCTTTATGGAACAGTATTCAGACTTTAGATAGGAATTTACTTCTGAAACTGATGTTTACAACTAATGATGAGATAACACTTCATAAGGTTGCTGGATTTCTTGATCCAATTTCCCTGATTCGTTTAAAATACAAATAGTGGCTGGAACTAGAAGCAGTCTGGAATTCAAACTGATTACTAATCCTAGGAATGAATTTATGATATTTGGTATTAGTAACTGCATTTTTTTACCTGAAATGTTTGTGTAATACATATATTGTTTGTAACTACTTTGAATTTTGCCCTTGTACAGTATATGGATGTGTGCTGTTTTTATTGCTATTATTGATTGTATTTGATTGCTGAATTGTTTTATATATGGTCATATGTTTGTATTGTATTTAATTGTTGCACAATGGTTTTATGAAATGGACTTTGATTGATCAATAAAGAAAGAAACTGAAACTAATGCCTGATCTTACTATTGTTAGGCTTTTGAGTATGCTATTCAGCTATTTGAGACACTTTTGCTACTACCCTTGTTTAATTGGATAATTGTTTCTTGTTTTCTTTTTTTATGTGATAATTATAATTGATGCATATCTTTTGTAATCCTAATCTAGTTGCTGTTTAGATTAGCTTGGTTATCTGTACTCTGTTTAGCTATAGTATAGGTCAGCTTCATATTCTGCTGATATTTCGATTTGCTATGCGGCGGGCTAAGTTGTTTGTTTCTTTTCTACACGTTTTAATAATAATGCTTTAAAGGTTATTGGGGGGAGGGCAGGAGGGCCTGGAGGTGCTGTTTAGTGGAGCTGTTTTCATCATGAGCCAGATAGTTTATATGAGGGGTTTTCATGGGGTTCGATTGTGCTTTTTAGTTAGTGTTGGGGTATTTCTGGGTTGTTTTGGTTTGTCGGGTGGTACTGTGGGGTGGGTGGATTTCACTATGTTTCAGTTTTTAGTTTGCATAGTACTACCGTTTATATTGTTGTTGTTTGATGTATAGAGGCCTTTCTTCACTTGTTCTATAGTTCCTCATTGAAGACTGTTTGTATTGGGTATTGCTTGTTAGAAGAGATGGGGGGCAAGGGGGTTGGGGAGGGTGGCCGAGTGCACAGTGTCTGGGTAATATATGGTGGTTCGAATAGCACGGGTCTTAGGGGATGGGTGGGATAGTACTCTAGAGATAGACCTTCTTATTTTTTATTGAAAGGGAGCTTTAATGTCTTAATTTTATGGTAAGGTTGTTTTTGATTTAATTATGAAATAATAATCTAATATGTCTCATGGGTATCACTTTTGTTCCTGGAATGTAAAATGTGCTCAATCCCCAGTTAAATGTTCCAAGCTCCTGCTTCATTTAAACAGATTACAAGTTGATATCATAATGTTACAGGAGACACATTTGCCTCCTGCTCAGTATCCCCTGTTATGCAGATCCTGGGTGGGCCAGGTCTTTGGTGCAGGGACAGATACCCATAAGTGGGGAGTGGCTATCCTGGTGGCACAGAGAGTCCCTTTCGACTTACTACAGGAGTTGTCTGACCCCCATGGAAGGTATATTGTGCTTAGGGCTTTGCAAGGGCACAGAGAAATCATTCTGGGTTCAATATACAGGCCCATGGTTGAGGACACTAGTTTTATTTTTATTTCTTAGATTACAAATACCTTTGAGCAGAAACTTCTCGTTTACAAAGGTTCCACGTCAAAGAATGAGGGTCAACATACATACAGAGGTAGTAAAAGAATGCACAATAAACAACCAAGAGAACTAAAAGAAAAATAAAGATACTCAGTTATAACATACTTTGAGATAATATTCATAAAACGAGCAGCTTGAGTAGGCAGCTGGCTGTGGTAACAATAAGAAAGAGGACACCATAGGCAGTTAGTATTGCAGGCATGCGACCGGGAGAGGAAGTTGCAGGCTAATGGGCCACTATCAATGGTAGTGGAAAATGTCTTGTACCAGTGGAAATGTGAAGCAGTAAAGGACTAAGCAAGGCCCAGTGCCAGAGGGAATTAGATTGGGAAAGGGCGGGCTGTGAGACATGAGTGAGCTGAGAGGTGTTTAGAGAGATCTCTGTTCAACAAAGCAGTCACATTGAGTGGCAGAGGTGAGGTAAAGTTTGAGATTCCTTTTGAAGGGTCCAAGTGTAGTAGAGGTATTGTCACTTTAATGAATATATTGTCACCCTGGGCAACTCTCCCTATTCTCCTTGTGGGAGATTGGAACTTAGTTGCTTGCAATGAGCTGGACAGATCTAGTTTACGCTGGCAGGGCTTATCTCCAGGTCAGCAAGCACTAAGTGAGTTAATGGACTCTATGGGGCTTGTAGATCCATTGAGGGTACTGAATCCTTCACAATGTGAATACTCTTTTTATTCAATATCCCATAATTCGTTCTCCTGAATAGATTTCATTTTTACTGAGGATTAAATATCTTTCTGGAATTCAGTTATGTTATTATGGTGCAAAGGTAATCTTAGACAATCATCCCGTGATTATTCAGTTTGGATTTTTGCAGTCTAGGGACATGGATAAATCTTGGCGTTTAAGTAATCAACTTTTGAAATCCCCAGAGATCCTGGATCATATAACAAATTTTATTACTTCATTCTTAGAGATTAATGCCCCTTCTATGCCCCGTCAAGGCCTGTTATGGAGTGCTCTAAAGTGTGATTTATGAAGGGAATTAATCTGTATTGCCTCGAAATGTAAAAAACAAAGCACTCAAGAAGTGTCGGCTCTTTTAAAGCAAATCCGAGAACTTGAATGACGGCTCTTGCCCTCCTCCCTTGTGGTTGTCTGGGAGTGTCTTGAATCTCTATGGGCTAAATACAATTATCTTCTGAGTGAGCAAGTGGAACACCTCCTCCTCAGAACCAAAAATAAATATTTTGATCAAGGGGAAAGGGCGGGTAAGCTGCTTGCTTTGTGCTTAAGGACTTAGGTAGTGGAGAGAATCATTCTCTCTATCCGGCTAGACTCAGGCCAACTGGTAACTATGCCCCATGATACAGCAGCCCAGTTCCATGCCTATTATCAGTCTCTATATTCTCCTGATTTGTAATTACATCTAACTCACTATTGATGAGTTCTTTCAGGGAATTGACCTGCCACATCTAGCAGAGGCCCAAGCTTTGTATCTGAAATACCCATTATGTAAATTATATAAATACCCATTATATAAATACCCATCAATCATGTATAGAGAAGAATGTACTTTGTATAACTATTGCTTGGCATTATTTACCTGTTCACCACTAGTGCAATGGAATGTTTATAATGTACCTTACACATGTAAATCTGTATTCCTATATATGTATTCCTGACATTATTTACCTGTTCCCCACTAGTGCAATGGAATGTTTATAATGTACCTTACACATGTAAGTCTGTATTCCTAATTTCTATTTTTGTGCATCATATGTATGTCTATCCTTTATGACTAACTGCAGGTCCACCTTGCAAATGAGCATGCTCAACGGTGATGGCCTGGATAAATAAAGATTTGATTGATTGATTGATTATCCTATCAGGAAGTTTTGGAAGCCACTGACTCCTTACCAATGGACAAGGCACTGTGGCCAGATGGTTATACACCTAATTTTTATAAACTCAAAACCTTTAGGCCCTGTACTACTAGATACCTTTAACTATATTTACTCACATGGCACCTCAGATCCATCATTAACGGAAGCCCTTATTGTAGTTTTGTTAAAACCAGGTAAGGATCTCTCAAAAGTCAATACTATATGCTATTTTCCCTTATTAACCTCAACTACAAAATACTCGCTAAAATATTGGTTACTCATTTAATTAAAGTGCGAGGTTCCTTAATTAGCAGAGAACAAGTCAGCTTTCTCTCAGGGCATCTATCTGCAGACCATCTTTGGAAGCTAACACACCTCCTCTCTGCATCCAGCGATTCCTCCACTCCAGCGGCTTTGGTGTACCTGGATGAGGAGAAAGCATTTGACCGGGTCTCATGGACTATCTATTTTTGGTTCTGCCAAAGTTCAGTATCCTATTAGAATTTATCAAATGGATTTGTGTCCTTTATTCACACACCTCAGCCAGAGTCTTGTGTAATGAGGTTCAGTCAGAAATGATTCACCTCAAGCAAGGCACTAGACAGGGCTGCCCTTTATCTCCCATCTTATTCAATCTCTTTTTGGAACCTCTGATTCAAAAAATTAATATTATGCCACAGATTCAGGGCATTTCCATTGGGCCGTGGCAGTATAAACTGTCCGTCTAAGTGGACGATATCCTACTGCATTTAACTCAACCATCTACGTCCCTGTCTGTGACCTTGGAGGTAATTAAACAATTTGAAAATATTTCCAACTATAAATTAAATCTAGATAAAATTGAAGTTATGTCGCTAAATGCCTTGATATCCCAGGCTGATCTGGCTCACTTGGGACTGGTGTGGAAAAGGGATAAACTCAAATATTTAGGTATACATGTAAGCTTCTCCCCTACAAAAATGAAATATTATAAATAAGATTTACTACTTGAGCAAATTAAACATGACTTAGACCTTTACGCCCTACTCCCTTTTTCTCTCTGGGGTGGGTTAATATAATAAAAATGAATATACTTCCCCAAATTCTCTACCCCCTCACCATACTTAATCAGGTTATACTGTAGTCCTGGTTTACTGGGCTGCAAAGAAAATTAACATCATTTATTTGGTGTGGAAGTCACTCAGATGGGCTTTTGCTAAACTTACTACCCCTAAGATGATGGTGGACCTGCACCTCCCTAACTTTTACCTATATTATTTGAAATACATAGTACTCATTATTTCCAATGGTACAGGACTCCACTGTAGATTCCATGTCTGACTATAGACTCCACTGCTTGGTAATTGAATGCTTTCAATATGATAATTTCAAACTTAATATCACCCCTCTATTACATGTTTCACCTAGTACCCTTCATTGTGCCATTCATGACATGCCCTTAGCTATATCAGTATGTGTCTACAAGCAACTATGCTTACTTCTTCACTTAGACTCATGAAAGATATTTCACATCTATATTGGGTAACCCAATCTTGAAAATAGTGGATCAGTTCATTAACTCTACTTTTTGGCCTTATTCAGAAATTAGGCTGGTGGACCAGCTTACTAGTAATGGAACTTTGTTAAGATTTTTGGCTTTACAACAAAAATATCAGCTTCCCAATAAGGCTTGCCTCAAGTATTTTCCACTGTCTCATTCGCTGATCCACCGTTTTGGTTCGAGGCTTTGGTCTAATGTATAATGGCAGAAAATACTTAGACTAGCTCCCAGAGCAGCCTCCCACATGCCATATCCTTCTTTTATTCTCAGTTTTATGATTTACTCCCCACTAAAGAAGAGGGAATGGTGATTTACTGGGATCAGATTGTCCTTATATAGAAATGTCGATGTAGGATGAAATTTATCAATATTGTTACCGATTGAAATCTGCTTTACTTAAGCTATTGACCGAACCTGTAACACTGTTAGGGCCAGAATTATAACCCATTTAGTTGCCCCTCCCTTTATAGCTGCAGGCATCCATTATCTAAATCACAAGTACAAGAAATTACATCACAACAGGGGAAAACATATACAGTATACTCTCATTTATCCGAAACCTGGTTTTCTGAAACTTCGGATTATCCAAATGTTCTGTCTGTCCCCCAGGCTTTCCCAGCTTTTTCTAATGTGCCTAATTAATGGTAATTAACATCTATTTTCATACTCGCAGTTAGTACATAGGGTTTAGCCCACACATCTCGGCACAAAAGAATGGCATCTAAACATAATAGAAGTGTCCTGGACATCTTTCAAAAACTCAGTGTCCTGCCATTTCTTGGTAATGAGTGACTGCATTGTTGAAACTGCTCAGCAGTTCAAAGGGGAAAGGGTTTCAAATGAGGCTGGCTCAGTCTTTTGAAAACTCGCCATGGCATTTGGCAATCGATAACTACTGGTGAGCTCCTGTCCTGTCATCTGATAGAAAAGAACAAACAAAAAACTGTTTGCGAGCTATGTACTCATTGTAATAATGGGCACAGTAGGCATTGAAAGCACTTTGCATTGTTGCGATGTTGGGAAAGTGAACACTTATGAATAAATCACTTGTGACTGGCTCCCAACATACTGCCTGGGGAAGCTGCACCAATAGCCCGAAAAGCAGGCTCTTGAGGTGAAATGCACGGTATTGTTTTGGCAAAATAACTTGTTAACTTTAGTATGCATTTATAAAATCTCTTCTGCTACTTTTCATAATGCAAGTCTATGGCCTCCCATTTATCCGAATGAACTGCATGTCTCCCCATGCATTCAGATAATTGGGGTTATACTGTATAGCCGATAAATTGTTTAACCAGGAAAGGCACACTAAGCTGAACTTCAATTCCAGGTGTGACCTGAGAGCACAAGAAAGTTAAGTGACATGCTGTGGGTCACACATTAATGCAAGTGAGGACTGTGGGATTCAAACCCAGGTCTCCAGGCTTGCAACTCAGAGCCTTTAACCACTGCACTATACTGCCTCCTTGAAGGCAATAGGAAAAGAAAAAAACAGTCCCTGGGGATGTGAACTTGTCTCTAATCCTGAAGGGGTTGGGCCTCTTGTCGAGCTGTCACAACCAGCCACCTAATAATTTAGTGATTGCACCTGGGAGCATCAGGGAAGTGAAAAGGTTTTATCTTAAGAAAAGGGGGTTACTGCAGATTTTCTGCTGGACAGACAGAGTGAAACAGTTGGAATCATGAAATGAAAAAAATCTGCTATGATTTTTTTCTTTTACTTTGGTGAAAGAAAACATATTTCTGGATGGTGTTTAAATAAAGATTTTTTTTATTTTGCAACCTTTCATAAGGAGTAGTGTTGGAACATGGGGAAAAGTGAGTGTGTGTGCATGTGTGTGTGAGTGTGTGGGGGGCACTGTAGTAATAAGAGACCGTGATTGCTTCCCTTCAAGGGGGAGGCGAAGGTAATTAGCACCATGCAGTTTAATGAATGGTTGAAAAAATGGTGCGGAGCACAGGGGTTTGGCTTCATTGGGGACTGGGGTTCCACCTGGAGGGACACCAGCCTATACTGGCAGGATGGTCTGCATCTGTCCAGGAAGGGAACAAGTCTTTTGAGCAATCGGTTGAAATGCTTCATTGGCAAGCTTTTAAACTAGTCAAAGAGGGAGGCACTGACAAGCAGCAGGAAAATCCCAGCCTCTCCCTCCAAAACAGGGTACTAAATGAGAAAAAGACCGAGGTAGAACGGTCAGTGGGGGATGCTGCAACAGAAGGTAAAGCCATCAAAAAATGGAGAGCAATGAGTACCAATGCCCGTAGTCTGGGAATAAGCTTCCTGAATTAGTGGCCTTGATGGAGGAGGAACATCTGGATATCGTGGCAGTCACAGAAACATGGTACACATAAAACCATGACTGGATGTAAACATACCAGGATACACTATCTACAGGAGGGAAAGGGAAGGTAAAAGAGGAGGAGGAGTAGCTCTTTACATAAGGGAAGGAATAAAATCAACAGAACAAAAGGGTAAACAGGGAGGAGGAGAAGCTCTGTGGGTAAATTTGGAGACAGGCAATGGCACCACAATCCGCACAGGGGTTGTATACAGACCCCCTTCTCAGGGGGAGGAAATGGACAAGGAAATGACAGAAAGTATGACTAGAATGACAGAAAAAGGGGAGATATTGCTGATGGGTGATCTGAATATGCCAGATGTTAACTGGAGTGCAGTTGTAGCTGCCACTTTGAAGAGTGGAGTTATTCTAGATGCCCTACAGGGGGCATGCCTTAGACAACTAGTACTGGAGCCCACTTGAGAGGGAGCAATATTAGACTCGATTCTCTCAAATGGAGCTGGAGAGAGGATCACAGATGTAGAAGTGGGTAGCCATCTGGGAACTAGCGACCATCGAACAGTATGGTTCACAATAAACACAGCAATAGAGTCAAGCCATACAAAGACAAAAGTACTGGACTTTACGAGGGCTGACTTTGCCAAAATGGGTGAGTGCCTAAGGAATGCACTAGCAAATGGGCAGGAAGGAGGGGTGGAAGAACAATGGGGAATAATAAAAACTGCCATCACAGAGGTTACGAGCCTTTGTGTGAAGCAAATAAACAAAACAAAACGATGTAAGAAACCTCTATGGTTCTCAAAGGAAGTGGCAGTGAAGGTTCAAGAGAAAAAGAAAGCATTCAGGAAGTACAAGGAATCACAGAAGGAGCAGGACAGAGAACTGTATCAGTTAAAGCAAAAGGAGGCTGGGAAGGCAGTCAGAACAGCAAAGGCCCAAACCGAGGAAAAGATAGCCAACTCAGTTAAGAAGGGGGATAAAACCTTTTATAGGTACATCAGGGAGCGAAAGGAAGACCAAGGGAGGGATAGTGAGGCTTAATAAAGGGAGGGAGGTGGGCAGAGGGAGACTGTGAAAAGGCAGAGATACTAAACAAATATTTTGCTCAGTATTTACAAATGAAGAGGGGAGGTACATAAAACAAACAGTAGAAACACTCTGGATACAGAAGTTGATACCAGCCCATTTACAGAAGAAAGGGTTATGAAAGAACTCTTAAAACTGAAGGTGGACAAAGCAATGGGGCCTGATGGGATTCATCCCAGAATTCTAAAAGAACTAAGGTAGAACTAGTGACACCACTGACTACCTTTAACAAATCATGGGAGGATGGGGTGGTACCTGAGGACTGGAGGAGGGCAGATGTGATTCCCCTTCACAAAAGTGGGAGCAAGGCAGAAGCAGGAAACTACAGACCTGTTAGTTTAACCTCAGTGATAGGGAAAATGATGGAATCACTTCTGAAGGAAAGAACTGTCAGTATCTAGAGGCCAGAGGGGCACAGGACCCTAGGCAGCATGGATTCACAGCGGGAAGGTCATGCCAGATGAATCTGATAGATTTCTTTGACTGGGTGACCAAAGTAGTAGATCAGGGAGGGGCTGTGAACATGGCCTACCTAGACTTTAGCAAGGCATTTGACACAGTCCCACACAAAGATTAATATACAAGTTAGCCAGCCTGGGAGTGGGTCCCAAGATGACAGCCTGGGTAAAGAATTGGCTGGAGAATAGAACACAGAGAGTAATAGTAAATGGAGTCCACTCTGAAGAAAGGAGGGTTACTAGTGGGTACCGAGGGTTCAGTATTAGGACGGTTCTCTTCAATGTCTTTATAAGCGACATTGCAGAAGGACTGGAAGGAAGAATGTCTCTTTGCAGATGACACAAAGATCTGCAACAGAGTTGATGCACAGGGTGGGGTGGAAAGGATGAGAAGGGACTTGGCAAGGTTAGAGGAATGGTCAAATGTATGGCAGCTTAGATTCAATGCTAAGAAGTGCAAGATAATGCACATGGGAAACAAAACCCAGGGAAGAGTACACAATGAGGGTGAGATACTAAAACAACTAATGGGGGTAGTCATATCAGATGACCTAAAGGTGGGCAAGCAATGTGAGAGGGCAGCAAGGAGGGCTGGGGGGATACTGGAATGCATAGGAAGAGGCATCACCAGTAGAAAACAGGAAGTTATTATCCCTCTGTACAGACAGCTGGTGAGACCCCATCTGGAGTACTGTGTGCAGTTCTGGAGACCCAATCTCCACAAAGACATAGGCAGGATGGAAGCTGTCCAGAGGAGGCAACTAAAATGGTGCAGGGTCTGCACCGGAAGACATATGAAGAGAGACAAAGGGAGCTTAATATGTTTAGCCTCGAGGAAAGGAGGGAGAGGGGGGACATGATAGAAACATTCAAGTACCTCAAGGGAATCAACAAAGTCCAAGAGGGTAGCATCTTTCAAAAAGAGGTGCAAGAACAAGAGGCACAATTTGAAGATGGGGGGCGGCTAGAGGTAATTTGAGGAAGTATTTTTCACAGAGAGGGTTGTGGATGCATGGAACAGCCTTCTGGAGGAGGTTGTGGAGTCAAAATCAGTGGTGGAATTCAAGCATGCATGGGACAGTCATAAGGCAATTCTAGGGGTGGGGGTAGGAAGAAGTAGGCTGCTGGTTAACTAGGATCTGCAGCTTATCCAGTAGGTAGGAAATGGGCAGACTGGGTGGGCCAAGCGGTCCTTATCTGCCATCAAATTCTATGTTTCTGTGTTTCTATACATACATTATAGGGGCACTTTGAATGTTCATGGACAAAAGTGGGGGGTGTCCACCCCCCCACACACCTATAGGTTCTGGTACCTATGTTCAGAAGGGTTCTCTACAGATAGTCATCAATCCTATCATGCACCAACACAAAATTATTTTTTTACTACTTATTTACCCAGGATAGTCCAGCTGAGATGTGCCACCTCATTTCCAGTGGGGTCCTGCTGCTATTCATTTCTACTGCTGAGTGGACAGGACCACTGGGAGGTTATGTGACTTATTCAAGGTCACACAGCTAGTATTTGACTTCACTGAGGTTTGAACCTCTCTTCTCCTGGGCTCCAAGCTTGTGCTCTAGCCAGTGGATCACACTTCTATGAATGACAGAGCACGATGCCAACAAAAAAAAGCAAAACAGGCCTGCCTGGTGATGCTGAGGGTTGAGGCGCTGGACTCCACACCTCGCTCCATGCCAGTGACCCAGGTTCGGGAGCAGACTCAGGTTGCTGGTGGGTCGGCTGGGGGTGAGATAGGCTAGAGTGTCCCATGAGAGCTTGCCTTTTCCAGGGAGGGAAGAGGCCATGCCCGCGCCCTTGCATGACTCCAAGTGGAAGCTCAGAGTACTGCAAGCACTGACTACAGAGGATGGGTGGCCTTTGTATGGCGTGGACATCAGCGCTCCATGCCATGACATCTGGGGGGTTCACGTCATAGAGGAAGGGAGAAAAATGGAAAAACAGCCTTCCACCGCCAGGGAGATGGGGAGCCATGGGACATGCCCACAATGTGCCTGCACCCGCCCTGCAGACCTGAACCGACAAAACGCAAGTTACAGGGTGCTAGTTCCCCCACTTTGTCCCCACCCAGGGGGTTAAGCCGCGGCTTCATGGGGTCTCAGGGTCCATTCAGGTATGGTGCTAGGCAGTGGGATGTCTGCATTGTCTCCCCTGATGGGTTGGGTGTGGCAGGCTGAGCAGGTGGTGGATAAAGAGTAATTTAAAAAAAAAACAAAAAAAAAAACACAACTACTTCAGTGCTAACAAATACTGAAACTAAATCAGTACAGGTATAAAAATGATTTACAGTGTTACCACAGTAGCAGAATAGTCTGCAAATCACACTGGCACAAAACATTTCAATAAGTTTCAAAGAGGCAGTTTAGTGCAGTGGTTTAAGGCTCTGAGCTACAGACCTGGGTTTGAATCCCACAGTCCTCACTAGCATTATTGTGTGACCCTGAGCAAGTCACTTAACTTTTTTGTGGTTTCAGGTCGCACCTGGAATCAAGCTTCGGCTTAGTGTGCCTTTCCTGGTTAAATGTTTCATCAGCTATATGTGTTTTCCCCTGTGCCTGTGATTTAGAAAATGGATGTCTGCAGCTATAAAGGGAGGGGCAACTAAATGGGTTATAATTCTGGTCCTAAAAGTGTTATGGGTTCGGTCAATAGCTTATGTAAAGCAGATTTCCATTGGTAACAATGTTGATAAATTTAATCCTATGTGGATGTTTCCCTTTAACTCTGGTACACCATGTGAATGGACCTGCATCTGAAAAAACTTGCATAAATATCTTAAATGGGGCAGATATCGTTATATGCCATTTCAATTGTTACATAATCTCTATTATATGCCTGTGATTGTTTAAAACAGGTAAAATGCCTTCAGATCTGTGTACCCAATGCGGTAAAGAAACTGAGACTGTTACGTATGTGAAATGGTAATGCATTGCGTTACTCTGCCACTTGAGGGCAGCATTCCAATATGTGTAAGCTAGAAAGAGAGCAGAGAGAGAGTGTCGTGGTTGAGACCAGAGAGGCACCTGAATAAAAATGAAAGCTGCTCTACTCCTGTTGCAGTGTGAGTTTGTTGAACAAGACCAGAATAAATGTTAAAACATAACATAATTGGCGACGCAGTGTTTAATGACTCTCTGGTACCTTACCAGAACGAACTACAGCTGTGAGGGTTTTCCTGAGACGTAACTTTTGGACCCACGAGCGAACCCGTGAGGAGACACATAAAGATGGCCGCGACTATAGGACATATTGATGCCTTTGATGAAAATGTGGAACAATGGACAACTTATATTGAGAGATTTGGACATTTTGTCACAGCAAATGATATAAGTGATGAAAAACAAGTGGCTGTGTTACTGAGTGTCATGGGCAGCACAACGTACAGTTTGCTGAGAAGTCTAATAGCGCCAGAAAAGCCCAGGGAGAAAACTTTTGCCAGTATTGTGGAGGTCTTACAGACACATTTCTCTCCTAAGCCTCTGGTGATTGCTGAAAGATTTCACTTTCACAAACGAAATCAAGCAGAGGGTGAGTCTGTTGCGCAGTATGTGGCTGTTCTAAAGAAATTAGCTGAGCATTGCAACTTTGGCACCCATTTAGATGACGCCCTCCGGGACAGATTTGTGTGTGGTTTGAAAAGTGAAGCGACACAGAAGCGTCTTTTAACGGAGGCGGGACTGACATACAAGAAAGAGATAGAGATCGCTGTATCGATGGAAACAGCTGCACGGGAGGCTCAGCACTTAAGTGATTCCCTGAAAGTAAATGCTTTATCCTTCTCTTCTCCCAGGAAGCCTAATAAATGTGGTCGCTGTGGGAAGGCTAATCACAGTGATAAGGACTGCTGGTTTAAAGAACAGACATGTCATAACTGTGGGAAGAAAGGCACATTGGGCGAGTGTGCAGAGGGAAAAGAAAGGAGGGAAATCAATGGAAGCAAAGGGAAGCAATTTGCGAAATGTAGAAAAGAGGAGTACATCGTGTGGAAACACAGGAACGCAGTGATGACACTGGTACTGAATTAGCATTGCACGCTGCTGACTCTTAAAGGGGAAACGCAACCATCTGTGTAACACCTGAAATTGAAGGAAACCACTGAAAATGGAATTGGACACAGGGGCTGCAGTCTCATTGATTTCTACAGATAAGTATGAAACTATGTTGAGACATCTACCCCTGCAAACGACTGATGTTGTACTGAGGACATACACTGGCGAGGCAATTTCACCTGAAGGTGTTATCAAGGTGCAGGTGAAAATGAATGAACATACGGCACTACTGCCTCTGTACATGGTTAAAGGTAACTACCCTTCACTCTTAGGCCGAGAATGGCTGAAGAAAGCACGCCCAACTGGCAGGAGATAAGGACTGTTATTAGGGGTGACCACAACACTCTAGAAGCAGTGTTGCAAAACATGCTCCTTTATTTAAAGGGTGCTAGGCACAATGAAGGGCATTGAGGCAAAAGTGTCTCAGCCACAGCACAAACCAAAGTTTTGTCAACCTCGCCCAGTACCTTATGCACTCAGACCCAAGGTGGAGGCCTAATTAACTCGCCAACCGGCTGGAGTCTTGTCACCTGTACAGTGTAGTGACTGGGCAACGTAGTGCCCGTGGTAAAGAAAGATGGGTCCGCAAGGAATATATGTGGAGACTTTAAAGTAACCATAAATCCAGTTCTGTGTGTGGAACAGTATCCGATTCCACGCATCGAAGACTTGTTTGCATCGCTGGCACAGGGTCAACGCTTCAGTAAGCTGGATCTGTCACATGCTTATCTACAAATGAAAGTAGATGAAAACTCAAGGAAATATCTCACAATAACCACCCAAAAGGGTCTTTTCTGCTATAATCACCTACCTTTTGGCATTGCATCAGCTCCAGCCATATTTCAGCGAGCTATGGACCAGGTCTTACGAGGTCTTCCAAATGTTCACTGTTACCTGGATGATATACTGGTGACCGGAAGGAATGATGCCGAGCACCTGAAGAACCTGGATGCAGTTCTGCAGCGATTGGAAGATTTTGGCTTGCATGTCCAGAAGGAGAAGTGTGAATTTTCAAGACTTCATTGGAGTACTTGGGCCATACCATAGATACAGCGGGCTTACACAAATCGCCTGAGAAAGAAAAAGCGATTGTGGATGCCCCAGCACTGGAAAATGTGAGCCAGTTACGGTTGTTCTTGGGCCTGTTAAATTATTATGGCAGGTTTATTCCCAATCTGGCTACAATTCTCAACCCACTAAATGGCTTGCTGTGCAAGGGGAAGTCCTGGTGTTGGACAAAGTACTGTGAGAGTGCATTTAAGAAGGCTAAAAAGCAGCTTGTTTCTCAAGATGTGCTCATTCACTATAATCCACAGCTGAGCATCAGACTGGCGTGTGATGCCTCACCTTATGGGGTGGGAGCAGTTCTTTCTCATGTTCTACTGAATGGGGACAAAAAGCCAATTGCCTTTGCATCCAGAACTCTCAGCAAAGGTGAACAAAACTATGCCCACATTGAGAGAGAAGCTTTGGCAATAGTGTTCGGAGTTCGCAAATTCCACCAATACCTCTATGGTCAGGAATTCAAACTCCTCACTGATCACCGTCCCCTCAGGACCATTTTCAGCCCCCACAAAGTATTCCTTCCATGGCAGCAGCCAGAATGCAACATTGGGCTCTTTTGTTATCAGCTCACAACTACCGCATTGAATACAAGAAGGTGGCTCTTCATAGCAATGCTGATGGGCTCTCAAGATTGCCTCTGCAGGTAGCCCACAGTGACAAAGTGGACACTGTTGATGTCTTCTACATCAGCCAGCTTGAGAAATTACCTATCACAAGTTCTGAAATTAAAAAGGAGACAAAAGTTGATCCTGTGTTGTCTCAAGTCTTGGACTTAGTAACAAAAGGGACTTTTACTCTGAACCAGGACATTCACGGTGAGTTATCACCATTCTACATCAGATGTAATGAGCTTTCAGTACAGCAAGGTTGCTTGATGTGGAGTGTCCGGGTGATCGTCCCTTCAAAACTACGTATTCGTGTTTTGGATGAGCTACATGAGGGACACCCGGGTGTAGTGAGAATGAAGGCTTTAGCTAGAAGCTATATTTGGTGGCCAGGGATTGATTTGAAAATTGAGCAACAAGCAAAAACATGCACTACTTGTCAGCATGTTCAGAAAATGCCGTGTCCCTCACCTCTACATCCCTGGATGTGGCCAGGTGCACCGTGGCAGCGCATTCATGTAGATTTTGCAGGGCCATGGGAGGGACACATGTACTTAATTGTTGTAGATGCCCACCAAAGTGGCCTAAAATTCAAGTCATGGACACTACTACTACCAGTAAGACCATTCAAGTGTTAAGAGTACTATTTAGCCGTTACGGATTCCTGAACAGCTGGTCAGTGACAATGGACCACAATTTATTTCTAGGACTTTGCAGCATTTCTGAAGTCCAATGGTGTGAGGTATACTGTAGTGCCCCCATATCACCCGACTAATGGTTCAGCGGAGCGCTTTTGCAAAACCATGAAGAATGCTCTGAAATCGGTGGGGGTCTTTGACTTTACAACACAAGTTGGATAACTTCCTGCTGGCATACCAAATACACCCCATGCTACAACAAAAGAAATCCCCAGCAATGTTGTTTTTCGGCGTAAGCTTTGCTCCCTGCCTTGATTTGCTTGGCCAGATGTGGCATCAGGAGGTTTTGAAGAACCAAGAATTCAAATAATGCACCGGCAAGCTCATTCAAAGGACAGACAGTTCATTGTTGGTCAAGAGGTGCTTGTTCGAGATTACCGGAAGGGGGAGAAGTGGACCTCTGGTGTGGTGACATCTCAGATGGGTCCAGTGTCGTATACAGTTGATGTTGAATCTGGAGGAAAATGGAAATGTCATGCTGAACTGCTCCTAGACCTTCAGCAGTGCACAGATGGGGACACTTCCAGGGAAGAAAACCCACGGGAAATGTGGATTCCATCTGCCGTAGCTTACAGAAGCCCCACTACGGAAGTCTCAACACCTTCTGAAGATGCAAAGGAGAAGGTGGAGAGGAGCAATGGTGAGGCTGTACAACCACCAACCGAGGATCGGAGGGAGGTACCAGACAGGCAACCATGCCAAAGGTTGCTCACTAGAAACGTTATCACCCCGAATCTCAAAACTCCAGATTGTTTGAACCTGGGAGACATTTAAAAGGAACAAAATGTTTTTGTAGTTAGAGAGCCAGATCAAATTATTGGGGCAGAATAACTTTGACTGGTTCGAGGCCTGGGGCAGTCTACCCCCTACCTCTAGCATAGAATGAATCATCTTAATAACAGCGAATAATGCTAATACTTGTTCATTTGGTAACAACATAATTTAGTGGGGAGGAAATGTTATGTATGTGAAATGGTAATGCATTGCATTACTCTGCCACTTGAGGGCAGCATTCCGATATGTGCAAGCTAGAAAGAGAGCAGAGAAAGAGAGTGTCGTGGTTGAGACCAGAGAGGCACCTGAATAAAAATGAAAGCTGCTCTACTCCTATTGCAGTGTGAGTTTGTTGAACAAGACCAGAATAAATGTTAAAACATAACAGAGATCTTGTTACATATCCTGTGGGAATGTGAGAAAGTGTCTTTTGGGACTCCATATGTAGACACCTGATCATCACTTGGGAGTGGACTCTACTTTTCTCCCAGAAATCTGCCTTCCTGGGGTTATAGATGGATTGTTTGATTGGCAGTGTAATCATATAGCTTTAATATCAGCTCGCGCTTAAGAACATTATTTTACATCACTGGTGTGATCAGGCCTTTGCTACATACCTGGAATGGTATAAGAAAATGTTGTTTGCTTGTGTCAAAAGATAATTGTGAGCATGGCTGACCATCTGCCAGTATATAAGGAAATATGGGAGCCATTACTCACGTTACTTGGTTTATAGGCAGATTAGCTTACACCTTTTGTTTTGCTAATCCAGTCAGGTGTCTTGTTTGGAGTCCCATTCTCTTGTTTTTCTAGTTGGCATTATTCTGGCATGTTACTACTTCTTGGCATGTATAACATCTTTCCCTTTTTTTCTCTGCATTCACATATAGTTATACGCGTTCATTATGAATCTGTCTTAGGATGTTCCTACTCTGGAGTGTGTGTGTGTGTGGGGAGGGGGTTAGTGCAGGGGGTTGGTTGGTTGGGGTATCTGTTTTGTGATTTTGCTGTTTTGGTTGTGTATGATGTTGTTATTTGCACTGTATCATTCATTTTTGTTACTTTTTCCAAAAAGCCTAATAAAGTTTATTCAATTTAAAAAATAAATGAAATTTGGCACCACAGCCCCAACACTTTGGGTCTGTGTGTGACCTTTGGTCAGAGGCATGGCTTAAACTTGTGAGGGGGGAAGGGATAAGGGAGGGGCTGACCAGAACCCCTCTCCTCCAGATGAGGGGAGTAGCCTTCACGCCCAAGGGGGGAAGGGGGAAACAGATTGGGGATGGAGGTTTCAGGAGGAGCAGAGGAGGATGGAAGTATAAGGAATCTGGGTGGGGTTCGACAAGAGAATCAGGGATAAGGGTGGGGTTGGTGTTAGTAAATGCCAGGAGCTTGGAAACAAGTTGCCAGAGTTCCAGGCCATGCTGTTCGGGGTGGATGGGCGGTCATGGAAACGTAACCAACAAAACCATGACTGGGACCTAAACGACGGGGTACACTATGCTCAGGAAGGATAGAAAGGAGGGCAGAGGGGTGGGGTGGCTATGTTCATTAGAGATGACATAGAATTGCTAGGGTAGAAGAGGCAGAGGAAACGTGGAGGTCTTATGGGTCACCCACGATCCTCAGCAGGAAATAAGGTCAAGCTGGGTGTAGCATATAGGCCCCGGGATGAGTGAGGTTCTAGAGGATGGTTTGCTGGACAACATCATTGCCCAGTGTGGACCAAAAGGGAAGGAGTGGTGTTGATGGGGACCTTAATATGCCAGGTAAAACTGGGGAACCATGTCCTCTAAGGTGGCCAAGGAGCAGAGGCTGCTGGATAGCTTCCAGGATGTGTTCTAACACAGCATGTGATGGAGCCCACAAGGGAGGGGCATGTCCTGGATGTGGTTCTGGCAGATGGGGATCTGGTAAGGACATGGTTGTACAAGACCCTGACTGGGAGCGACCACAATACTGTCTGGTTTCAAATAAGCATGGGGGAGGGGGAGATCTAGGACACTGGCAGTGGACTTCAGGGGAAGACTTCATGGGCATGGGAAATATTCTCAAGGATCACTTGAAGGATTACCTCAATGACAAGTGTGGAAAGGAGATGGAGGTCATAAATGGGACTTCTATGAGGCAGTCAGAATCTGCGCTAAGTTGAAACGTAAGGGAGCAAGGTCACATAAACCATGCTGGTGGTCCAGTGAGGTACAGGTAGCAGTCAGAGAAAAGAAGGCGGCCTACCAAAAATATAAAACAACAAGAGGGGATAGGGATAAGGAAATGTACCAGCTTACATCTAGAAAAGTCACCCGTATGGTGAGGGGAGCAAAGTCCAGTAAAGAGCAGCGGCTGGCACAAGGGATATATGGAGGGGAAAAGGGGTTCTTCCGGTACATTGGGGAGCGGAGAAAAACTAAGGGCCATCTCAGCAGATTGAGATCAGAAGGAGGGTGGATGGAAGAGGTGAGGGACCAGGCAGAGGTATTTAACGAGTACTTTGCCTCTGTGTTCACTAGGGAGGGGGATGGGATATCTACAAAGCAAGGCACGATGGGGATAGAAACATCAGTAAGTGGGATCAGGGGAGCAACAAAAATGGAGCAAGAGGGGGAGAGAGGTACCCCAGGGGTGTCACATCTGGGTAATGATAAAAAGGCCAGTAAGGTGGAGGGGATGGATAATGCTATCTCCACCAAAAGGGTGTGGTTAGCCTTCAAGGCCCTAAAGAAAGACAAATCTCCTGGGCCGGATGGCATTCATCTGAGAGTACTATGGGAATTGGCGGACATACTGTCTGCACCACTGGTGGAGCTTTTCAGCAGGTCACTTGAGACAGGGAGGGTACCTAGGGATTGGTGAGAGGCACATGTGGTACCAATCCATAAAGGGGGGTCGAGGGAAGTACCAGGCAACTATAGACCCATCAGTTTGACCTCGGTGGTGGGAAAATTAATGGAGAGTATACTAAAGGAATGATTGGGGTGTACTTGAGGAGGTGGGAGGTCTGGATAGTCGACAACATGGGTTTGTGCCAGGTAGATCATGTCAAACCAACCTTGTGGAGTTCTATGAATGGGTAACATCAGAACTGGACAGGGTAAGCCTGTGGATGTATTATTCTTGGACTTCAGCAAGGCGTTTGACTCTGTCCCCACAATGGTCTGGTGGAGAAACTGATGGGGTTAGGAGTAGGCTCTTTGATGGTCAGATGGATTGAAAACTGGCTAGCTGGATGCACTCAGAGAGTAGTGGTCTGTGGGGAGCTCTCGAACCCAGAGAGGTTGGTAGTGGGCATCAAGAGGGTTTCGTCCGGGTCCGATCCTGTTTAATGCATACATATCGGACATCAGGGAGGGTATAGGGTGTGAAATGAGTCTCTTCGCGGATGACTCCAAGATGGGAGCAGTAGCTGAGGGAGAAGAGGGGAGGTTGGCCCTGCAAGGGGACCTGGACACCCTGGAAAGCTGGGCTCACACATGGAAATTAAAGTTCAATATCACCAAGTGCAAGGTGTTGCATCTTGGTCGGGGAAACCCTAAACACAGGTACACCCTGGGAGGGGAGGTGCTGGAGGCCTCAATAGGGGAAAAAGACCTAGGGGTCATGGTGGATGCATGTATGAATAACTCTGAGCAGTGCAGGAGAGCGGCTAGCAAGGCAAACAGGATGTTGGGATGCATCATAAGGGGGATCACCTCTAGGAGCAAGGAAGTGATTCTGCCGCTGTACAATGGACTGGTTAGACCACACCTTGAGTACTGTGTACAGTACTGGAGACCACACTTGAAAAGGGACATACAGCTCCTAGAGAGGGTACAGAGGAGGGCAACAAAGATGATACGAGGGCTAGGGGATTTGACGTATGAGGACAGACTTAAGGAGCTCTGCCTGTTTTCACTGGAGGAGAGGAGAGACAGGGGGGACATGATTGAGGTCTTCAAGTACCTCAAGGGAATAAATAGGGTAAACATGGAGGGGATCTTTAGACTAAAGCAGGGAGGTATCACCAGAGGGCATGGTTTGAAGTTGGAAGGTGGAAGGGTAAGGGGGGAAAGAGGAGGAGGTTTTTCACTGAGAGGGTGGTGGACCCTTGGAATGCACTGCCTGGTGAGCTAGTTCAGAGATCCACAGTGGAGGGCTTCAAGAGAGGATGGGACAGACACAGAAAGTGGATGTATCAGATGATGGCCTGTCCCGGGGGGGTTGGGATGGATGATATGTGTTTCTGGAGCACAAGGGATGGGAGAATCTTGGCACCCAACTAAGGATCTAAAGTTCGAGCAGACTCGATAGACCATAAGGCCTAATCTGCTGGCAAATAGTATGTTAGTATGTAAGTCCACAGCACAGCATTTAAATGCTGATAACAATTAAAAATACAGGTCACAATTTCTTTTTTTTCTCCATTAAAAAGTTTATTTTCAAAGTATAACAAAATAATTGCATAATAATAGTCATATTCAATGCATTGACAAAATGAAATATAACCATTAACAAGACAAGACTCATGAAAATTTGTTGCTAGCTTGCCATACATTACTATGACTGACTATTCTTTGATGATACAATTAATTCAGGACACTACTATAAATACAGCAACATATGCTTTAAAATTGGGGTGCGTAAAGAGACTTCAGAGTCAGTTCAGATATTATTGTCAATCAAAGAATGAGATAGCACAGGAGCAATATTCATTAAAATAATTCCAAATTATCATGTATTTTAGGTTGTTTTGCACTTAAGAAAGGGGGCCCAGACCTGATTAAATACATTGAATTGGTCTGTTAGGAGATAACATAATATTTCATTCTATGCTACTGTTGCAAGCCTGCTATACCATTCACCAAAGGATGGGACCCTAGTAGTTTTCCAAGAGGAAAGTAGAAGCTTCTTCAAGGAAAAATATGCAGCTAGAACCCATTTTGACTGATATGTATTTAAATGTCTTAACCAAGTGGCGATACCTAGAATAAAAATCTCAGGTAAAAATGATATCTGTTTTTGTGTAATTGCTTCATAGGTTCTATGCACTTTCTTCCAGATCTCTTGTATATAGGGGAGTTTCCAGAACATGTGCAGCATCCCTGCCTGATACCTGTTGCACGTTGAACAGGAGCCACCTGGAAGGTATTACATACTTTCGAGTCTTGAGGGTGAGTAGTAGTATTGGTACAACATTTTAAGTTGAATAGTCCTACCCTGCAGCGGTGCCAATAGAAATTCCTGGGCCTGGGACACACCTTTAGGACTGGGCCTCCCTTAGCCTCACATCCCCTGTTACAGGTCCCCTATGGGCCCCCCTTTGGGCCCCCCTGAGCCACTGGGCCCAGGACAGTTGTCCCCCCTGTCCCCCCGTCTGCTCCCCTGCTACCCTGGACCTCTCTGCAGGACTGGTAAGCATTAGAACAAGTTGTAAACCATTCTTTATTTGTTACAATTAATCTCAATTGTGTTTGCCATTTCACTTTGTCTGTGGCTATAAAAGCTTTAGTGTCTTCATTGTTAACTAGCAGTTTATATAACCATGCTGCTTCTCTCGTCATCATTACAAGTTTAACAATCTAATCCAAGTTATCTCCTGATTGCAGTAATTCATAATCTGGTTCTTTGTGAACTGGGTAACTCAAAAAGAGTGAGCCTAAAATAGGTGAACTCAAAATAGTGCGGCCACAAACAGTGACAGGTTTAACTCAGCGAATACCGAAACAGCAACATAAAATGTAAAAGGGCTTTTCTGGGGGGGGGCTTCCCCCCACACCCTGCTTACTAAATTAACCAACTCCAAGTGGGAAGCAGCTCGAGGAGGGGGAAAGCCATAGGTCAACATTTCAGTGACTGCTGGCTTGTACCTCTTGCCAATTGTGGCTGTGCTGTTTTGTGTTCGCCTATTTTGGGCTCACTCTTTTTGAGTTGCCCAAATCACAGGACACCCATAATCCTTACTCAAAGTCAAATTCTGTAAGGCTTCTCTGATCTGCAAATAATGACTAAACCGAGACCTGAGACCTATGTAATCCGTACTTATTTTTTATTTATTCTTTGGTAACTGGGTAAGACCCACTAGGCACAGGTGCCTGTTTTCAGCGGTGACCCGGGAGCACTGGGGAGGTTAAGTGACTTACTCAGAGTCACACAGTATGCAATTGGAGGCTGTGGGAATCAAACCCAGGTCTGTCTGCTGGATGTACCAAGCTTATTCACAGCTCATTACTCTACCCTCTAGGCTATACTGCTGGCCCACTTAGATTTTATGTCTTCAAATGATAATAGTACATTAGAGGTGGGATCTAATATGTCACTTACTGTATATTGGTTATATCTTATTTTCTCCACCCTACATCTTCTATTGGTATTCCTCCATACCTTATGTCAGAGATCCCCCAAATTGTTACCAGATTTCTCAGAGCTTCTTCCAGTTTAAAAAGATCCAGGACTTTTTATTAAACAGAGAGCAAATCTCTGATGCATGGATTAGTTAAGATATGTTTGGGGGGTTTGATACAAAGGTACTCTGACTATTTAAAAGGGGTAGCTATTTGTTGCTCAAGTTAAGACCAAAGTGGGATGTTTTAAAGTCTGTCTGAGAGCTATATTGAACCACTTGTCTAAATAGAAATGCAATTTATTATCTCTCCCATCAGGGGAGGGCAAAGGCTCCTTCTGCCCATGGTGACCTAAGTTTAGAAACAGAGAGCCTAGTTAGTCCCCAAAGGAAGTTTTTAACCAGAGTAGAAATCTGACTGAATTTAAATTTTGTGATTCTAACTCACAGGTTTTGACACAAATATGACAATTTAGGTGCCACTGTTATTTTAATTGCATTCACTTTACCCCAAATAGACATGCACAGGTTGCTCCCCTTATTAAGGTTAAATTCTAATTCTTTAAGCATGGGGTTTCGATTGAGATCTTTTAATTTTTCTGAATTTCTAGGGATACTTAGTCCCAGATATAAAAACGCTTCTTGTGCCCAGCAGCTGTTGTCAAGGTATGAGATAACTGGCTGAAGAATACCTTTCTCTGAAATATCCATTACCTGAGAGTTATCTAAATTAACAGACCAGATATGATAATAAATTCTTCTAGCACTTCAGTGAGTTTATGCATGGACTCTTGTTGTTTAGTCAGGGTGAGGAGGACATCATCTGCGTAGGCGTATGTTTTATTTTGAGACTTCCCAACTTTAATCCCTTTTATTTCAGATGTCTGTTTCAATGTTCTAATTGTTGTTTCCTTTTTATGACTAAATAAATAGGGAGACAAGGGGCACCCGTGCCAATGCCTCTAGCTAATTTAAAGAGACAAGAAATAAAGCCATGCGTGATCAGATCAGTTCAGCCTTGGGAGCTGCGTACAAAAGTTTCACCCAAGTGGAGAAAGATTCTCCAAGGCTCTACTTCTTCAGAGGGAATCAAACACTTTGAAAAAGTCCAAAGAAATTACAATGGCATGACTTTTACTGTTAGCGTATGTCCAAATTATGTTTAGCAATCTCCTTACATTATCAAACCTGCTTTTCCTGGGTTAATTCCTTTCTTGATTTTTCTCAGTTAGGTCAGAAACAACATTCTTGAGCCTGTTTGGCAGAATACTATCCAATAATTTGCAATTGCAACTAAGTAAGGAAATCAGCTTGTAGCTTTCTGGTTGATTGGGGGGGGGGGTCTTTGCCATTCTTAAGAATCAAGGAAACAAATGCTTTATTCTTTGTTTCTGGTGAGGTCCCTTTCTCTGCTGCCTCACTATATATCCTTGATAGATATATACGTAGGTATTTTGGCACCAAAGGCCTTATATAGCTCAGTAGATATACCATCTGACCCTGGCATTTTATTATTGGGGAGCTCTTTTATAACTTGTGTTATGTTTTCAGGAGATATTGATTTATGTAGACAGATATTTTTTTCTGCTCAACTGTTTGTGGCAACACAACTTTACTAAGCACATTCTTTATATCATCTATCTGGCCAGGTCCCCTGTTGGTATAGAGATTTTCATAAAACTTCTTTAGGGTCTCACCAGTCTCTTTGTTGGATAGTTTTAATATGCCCTGCAAGTCTAAAATGCCTGGAATCAAATTTTGGGATTGCCTGTACTTTCCAGATATCAATTGTACTGTAGCACTTTGGCAACATTTAAACATTCAAAATAAATCATATAAATTTTATTGAATAAGCCAAGTGGCTACTGTCTGTTTGTTGGTACTTGCCTCCTCACTATCAGTGAGTGATTTTTTCTTAATACTAATTCTTACACTCCAAGGCAGTGCACATTCTTCAAAACTGGTTGTAGATATGAGCCCCCACCCCCCTCTTTTCCTTCATTGGGGCCATTGTTTCTCAGACTACCCATGGGCTTCGAAAAACAATGACAATTCAGACTTTGGGGTACAGGATTTTTACATTCGTACTGCTTCTAAGCATAATACCCCCAGCCACCTTCCTACCAGTTCAAAGCAGGGCAGTCAGTCTGAGAAGGATCAGAAACTCCAGGTCAATCTCAGCCTGAGTTGCCTGTTATCCAGGCACAAATTTCACAACCTGGATGCATTGTGGAATCTGAGAATACAAGAGTTGATATGCCTCCCTCACCTGTAATACAGTCAGAACCTACTTTTACTGAAGTAAAAGCAAAAAAGGGAAGAAGGTATCAAAATAGAACAAAAAAAACCCAGTCTGAGACTAAATCCATAGCAGACCCAAATTAATATATGGTCCTGCAGTGGGGTGACTCGGATGCTGATGTTGAATCAGACACTACATCAGCCCAGTCCTCCAAAAGAGAAACTGTATCTGACTAAAAGAATTTGGAAAAAAATAGGCATCGAAGACAAAACATAGAAACACAGAAAGTGATGACAGAAAGGGACAGCATGGTCCATGTAGTCAGCCCATAAGCCTAGCCCCCCTCCCTTAACTGCTATTCAGTGTTATAATTCCTTTGTGCCTATCCAATGCCGCCTTGAATGATCTGACTGACCTAGTCTCCACAAAATCTGGTGGAAGGCCATTCCAAGTATCCACCACCCTTTCAGTAAAGAAGAATTTCTTGTGTTGCTCTTGAACTTACCTCCTTCCAGCTTCATGCCATTCCCCCCCATTCTTGCATGATTCTTGATCTGAAATAGTTCCTGAACCTGGACCTTGTTTATTCCCTTCAAGTACTTGAAGGTTTCAATCATGCCCCCCCTTTCTCTGCATTGTTCCAGGCAGTACATGTTTGGGTGATGCAGATGTTCCTCATATGTCTTGTTGTGGAGTCCAAGTACATTTTTGCAGCTCTCCTTTGCACTGTCTCCAGTCTGTCTATGTCCTTTCTGAGGTGAGATCTTCACAATTGTACACTGTACTCCAGGTGAGGCTTTACCATTGACCTGCACAGTGGCATAATCACCTCCCTCTTTCTGTTTATAATTCCTCTTCCTATGTAGCCTAACTTACTGTTCACCTTTAACACTGCTTTTTCATACTGCTTGGATGTTTTCAGGTCATCTGTTATAATCACCAATGATCCCTTTCCTGCTTTGTGGCTTCCAATTTCACTCCACACAGGAGGCATTCGTCACAAGTATTTTTTCCTCCCTAGGTGCATGGCCTTACACTTTTTGGCATTGAAATTTAATTGCCAAGTTTCTGTCCACCTTTCTAGTCTTTGAAGATCAGCCCTCATCCTTTCCACTCCCCCCGGAGTGTCTACCCTATTACATATCTTTGTGTTGTCTGCGAATAGACACACCTTGACTTCTAGGCCCCTAGATATGTCACTGATAAAAATATTGAAGAGGATAGGCCCCAGCACTGATCCCTGTGGCACACCACTAGTTACCTCTCTCTCCTCTGATAGTTGGCCATTTGCCAGTACCTTCTGAGTCCTTCCACTAAGCCATCTCTGTACCCAGTTTACCACTTTATGCCCAACTCCTGTACTGACAAGTTTGTTCAATACTCTTCTATGTGGGACCTAGTCAAAGGCTTTGCTGAAGTCTAGGTATATTACATCCTCAGCGCTGCTCTGATCTACTGTCTTTGTTACCCAATTGAAGAAATCTATTAGGTTTGTCTGGCATGATCTTCCTGTGGTGAAGCCATGCTGTCTTGGGTCCATTATATCATTTTCTTTGAGAAAGGATATCATTTTTTCCTTAATTATGGTTTCTATAGTTTTGCTGACAATTGAGGTCAGGCTTACTGGGTGGTAATTGCCAGCACCTTCCCTACTACCATTTTTATGAAGAGGGACAATTGTGGCCATCCTCCAGTCTGCAGGAAGTTCCCCCAACTTCAAGCGAGAGGTTCAACAATTCAGTCAGTGGTGCCGCCAGGTCTTCCCTAAGTTCCTTCAGTATCCTGGGGTGTATTTCATCAGGATCCATGGCCTTGTCAACCCTGAGTTTTTCTATCTCCTTCAGGACACTATCCCTTGTGAAAGTTGCTGAATTCATATTGCTGCTGTCTGCACTTTTTTCTGTGAAGGTGGGACCACAACCTTCTTCTTCTTTAGTAAATACTGAGCAAAAATATCTGTTAAGGATTTCTGCTTTGTCCTTGTCATCCTCTGTGCATTCTCCATCTTCCCCTTTAAGTCTGACTATACTTCCACTGGTGTTCCGTTTCTCCTTGAGATATCTAAAGAACGTCAGTAATTTTTCTGTTGGGTACACCACAAAATTGTGTGGGGTGGATGATACTTTCCAATACAAACAGAAATCTCTTGCACAATAGTTGCAATCTGTATTTAAGAGTGAGATGGGTCTCCAGTTTTTCAAGTTACCTCCTTCACTGGATTTATATAATAACAGTAATATTCCCATATACATACTGTTTGGTAATTCCCCAGCCTTCAGTGCCTCATTATACAGACTGACTAATTCTTCCCCTAAAGTTTCAAATATTATTTTATATAGACAGCTCTGTCGGCGGAGAGCTGTGACGGTAGCAGGGAAGGTTGTGCTGCCCGTGGACAGTGGGACTCTGCTGGGACAGGAGGAGGGTGGGTTAGGGGTACCTGAGTGGATGGGGGGTCTGCTGGGCTACTTGGGAGAGCTTATGGATTGCTGACAATGGTGCGTTTGGGTTGGGGTGGGAGGGTGGGTTCTGATATTTCACTGTATTCACGCAAGGAGCGGCTTGTGAACGCATGCGGGTGGGAAGCAGGGTTCTGATTTTGCAGCATATTCACCAGAGGGAGTGACAAAATAACAGGGATGTGGGCAGGGTGGGTGCTGGCTGTCTGGGCAGTCATGGGTGCACCGTACATTGCACAGCCCTTACGGGGGCCCAGTGCATTCTGCCGGGTGCAATCCTGCTAGGTGCATGCAAATGGGGCCATAATGACATGCAAATGACCCCATTACACCATGCATACCTAATGGCTCCATTTGCATGTCTGTGGTAGTGAATGGCAACTTTCGGTGCATCGGGAGATGCAGTGCCCCATTGTCTACCCAGCCTGACCAGGGGGATGCGTTGGTGCATCCAAGGCTGGGCGCAACTGTGGTATTCACAGAGTGGATGCACTGGGAGCATCCCCCTGCACATTTTCTGTGAATACCACAGTTTGTGTTTGGCACATTTCATTTGCACCGGGGCATCCGAGATGCACCGAGTGAAAGTCGTTTTTTAATCCTGCCCCATGTATTTTAGACCTGTAGTAGGTTTCCTGGACAAGTTTGAGAGAGTTTAACAGAAAAAAACAAAAACAATAAAATCATGTTTCCTCTCTTATGGTGAGGGGAGGATGTGGGGGGATGTACGAAGTAATATGTATATTGTTGGTTTCTAGTATTTAGGACAGTTTTTCAATTGTTTATTGGTAGGGTGGGTAGCTTCGGCAGGGGAGAGTATGCAGGAATTTTCAAGTATGTGTATGGATATTTTCTTTTTGTATGAGTTTTTAAAATCAAACTGGGTGGTATTATGATGTGTTTAATGATTACAAAATGTTCCCTACTCTTAAAGTAGTGGGAGGGTGGCTTGGGAGTATGATAAAATACTTATTTTTGTTTTCTTATGGTTTCAATTCATATGTTTGTTTCAGGTGAATTTAAAAATGTAATATTATTTGATTTTTGAGTTATAATAAAAACTCCCCTATTCTTTTTGAGAAGTGCCATGGGATCCTTAACATCCACCTGACCTACCACCAGAACAGGCAGATGGGACCTCCGTTTAACATCTCATCTGAAAGACGGCACCTCAGGAGTGCAGCACCCCTCTCATGCTATACTATAGTATCAGTATTGGGATTAAACACAAGAGCCTGGCGCAGGGATAGAACACACAGCCTTCTGATCTATATTCCCTGATGTCTAGTGGACCCCCTACACCGGCAAGTAGTGTCCCACCACCCTGCTTCCCCCATCCTGAAACTGAGCCAGCGATCAGCACAGCCCGCCTGTCACCTCCACGCCTGGCTGCTGACTGAGCTGTCAGTGAGCATGTACTGTACACAGTACATACTCATTGAGATCTCAGTCAGTGGCCGGCTGTGGTGGTGAGAGGAGGGCTGTGCCGGTCACAGGCTTAGTTTCAGGATGGCGGGGAGTGGGGTGATGGGACACTTCCTGCCAGGGTGGGGGTCAGGGAGTCCACTTAACGTCAAGGAATATATACTTTTGCATATACAGGTAGGGGCAGATCACGGATGGGTGGGGGTGGAGACTGCTAGACCACCAGCATAATTAGTTACGTATGGCAGGGAGGGATCGGGAAAAGGGTGGGGGGACCACTAGACCACCGGGGTTATTCTTGGCATCATAATAGGATAGCAATCGGTGAACACTGGGAGGGATCACTAGACTTCCAGGGAAATTTGCTGTTTATATAACGGGATGGTGAATGGGGGAGAGGGGACCACTAAACTACCAGGGAAATATTTTATTTAATACTACAGGATGACGATCATAGATCAAGGGAGGGATCGCTAGACTACCACGGAAATATTTTATTTGTTAATACGAGATGGCGACTGGTGATCGGGTGAGTCAGGTGGGACCACAAGCCTACCAGGGAAATATTTTATTTAATATTATGGGACAGTGATTGTTGATATGTGGAGGGACCCCTAGACTATCAGGGTTTTTTATTTAATATTAGGAGATGGCAATCGGAGATTGGGGGTTGGGGAGGGACCACTAGACTACCAGGGAAATATTTTATTAAATATTATGGGATGATGATCAGAGATCGGGTGAGTGGAGAGGGACCACAAGGCTACCAGGGAAATATTTTATTTAATATTATGGGACAGCAATTGGAGATGGGGGGAGGGGCCACTAGACTACCAAGGATATTTTATTTAATATTAGAGGATGGCAATTGGAGATCGGGGGAGGGACCAATAGACCACCAGGGTGATGGGTTTATACAAACGGGATGGTGATTGGCGATGTGGGTGGACCACTCTACACTCACCTCAGCCTATGCAAATGGGCCCATAATGGGCATGCAAATGGCCACCTTGCAAGCCTAATGGGCTCATTTGCATGGCTGGTATTGTGAATTGCAAATAGCGCAGCTGCATTATACACTGGGGTGTGGTATTCCTGCTGCAGGTTGGGACAATGCTAAAGCATTTAGCGCTGGCTCCACCTGGCCCCTATTCACAGTTGGATAGCATGGAGCCCTATCCAACTGTGAATAGCAACTGTTGCACCCTGGACAATAGCAAATTGTGACGCAAAATTTTGTGTTGCACTTTGCGATTTTTGGTGAATTGGGCCCCTGATCTTTATTTGGTGTGTAAATGTTACATATTAAAATTTTCCTACCATTAAGTGCCCCAGCTAGACATTGATATCGCCCCTCAGGGTCAGTTATGTGAGTACTCTTAACAAAATTAAGCCCCTTTCTGATCAAAGTAGATGTACGTCTCTATTTCATATAAAATCACAGAATCATAGAATCTTGATGGCAGAAAAAGACCCTCAAGCCCATCTAATCTGCCCTTTCCACCCCTTTATTTATTCTGCCCCCTTTCCTGCAGCCCTCTTCCCATTCCCACACAGCCCCTTATGTCTGTCCCATGCAATCTTGAACTCCGACACTGTTCCGACCCCTACCACAGCCTCCAGAAGCCTGTTCCATACCTTCAACATCCTCTCCATGAAGAACTCTTCCTCCCCCTGTAGTCTCATACTTTGCCCCCTAGTTACTGCATCATCCTTCCCTGTCTTTACCTTGTTGATTCCCTTAACATATCTGAACATTTCAATCATGTCCCCTCTTTCCCTTCTAGTTTCCAAGGAGTGCAGCCCCAGTTTCTTGCATCTCTGCTCATATGGTTTACCCTGCATACCATGCACCATCTTAGTCACTCTCCTCTGAACTCCCTCCAACCTATGTCCTTACGAAGAAGTGGCATCCAGTACTAGACTCCGTATTCCAGGTGTGACCTCACCATGGCTTTGTAGAGGGGCATCAGTACCTCGCTCCATCTGCTACCGATGCCCCTGTCAAGACATTCCAGCATCCCATTTGCTTTTCCCACTGCCCTGCTGTATTGGTTGCCCACCTTGAGCTTACTAGATACAATTACTCCTATATCCTTCTCCTGATCTGTAACCCCCAATATCCTCCCCCCCAGCGTGTATCCTGCTTTCAGGTTCTTGTGCCCCAGGTGCATCATGGCACACTTTTTGACATTGAAGTTTAACTGCCAAGTCTTCGTCCATCATTTTAAAGTCCTCAAGTCTTGCCTCATGTCCTTCACCCCCCACCGCGGTGTCCACCTGATTGCAGATCTTTGTATCATCTGCAAAAAAGGCCCACCCATCCTCTCAGTCCTTCCGCTATGTCACTAATGTTGATGTTGAAAAGGAGGGGACACAGTACTGACCCCTAAGTTACCCTGTTTGTCACCCTCCCCATCCCTGAGTAAACCCCGTTAATCACCACTCTCTGGCTTCTATCAGTCAACCAGTTTTCTACCCACCTGGGTTCACATGGATCACTGTAAGTTAGTTCCACAATGCATTGTCGCATATTCTGACTGATCAAGTGATGTGTGGATCTACGATGTGACCACTCCATGTGTGATCAACCATGTATCCAAGACACAGGCATGCACTCTTGTATTTGTTATGAAACTTGTGTGCTAGATTTGATGTGTAATGTTTCATTGCTGTTGCTTTCATGTTACTCAGTGTATATTGCTCTTTCTGTAATGTAACCTGTGCCTATTGCTTCAACCTTGTATTGTCTGCCACTGTATGGCACGGGTTGCAACTGAAAATGGTTCTTTGGATCAGCTTGCCTACCCAGTGACCAAAAACATAAATAAAATAAATACATTTTATCACCCAGCCCTACACTTTCCAGCTTGTTCACTAGCCTCCTGTGGGGAATGGTGTCGAAGGCCTTACTAAAATCCAGATAGGCCACGTCTCCCCGGGTTGATTACCTGTGTCACCCAGTCAGTGAATTCAATTAGGTTTGACTGGCATGACCTCCCCTTCATAAATCCATGCTGTCTATCATCTTGGATCCCATTATCCTCTAGGTAGTCTATCACCCTCTCCTTAATGAGTGCCTCCATGCATGACCTTCTCCACCACTAAGGTGAGGCTGATTAGGCGGTAATTCTCTTTCATCTCCCTGCTGCCCCCTTTATGCAACGGCACCACATTTTCTCTCCTCCAGCACCTTTTCTGAATCCAGAAACAGGTTGAAAAGCCTCGTCAATGGGGCTGCCAGCTCTTCTCTCCACTCCCGATCACCGTTGGGTGCAGCCCATCTGGCCTCATGGCTTTTTCCACCCTCAATCTGCTTAATTCCTTCCTAACCCTGACGACACTGAAAGGACTTGGGTATACTCCTCTGTCCCACCTCCCCCTTCCCCTAAGCTCTGGCCCCCTGCCCTTCCCCCTCCACTGTGAAAACTGAGCAAAAGTACTTGTTTAGTTCTTCTGCTTTTTCACTGTCCTCTTCAATTTGTGTCCCACCCTCTCCCCTCAGCCTTGCAATCCCCTGCTTAGCCTTCCTCCTGTCCCCCACATATCTAAAAAGTTTTGTCTCCTCTTTTGGTGCATTTTGCTACTCTCTTCTCTGCCTCCGCCTTGGTCCTCCTTATTTCCTTCTCTACTAGCCTCCTCTTCCCCCTATTGGCTTCTCTGTCCTCTTCTTTCTGCATTCACTTATATTTCCTGAAAGCCCTCTTCCTGTCCCTTACTACCCTCGCCACCTCTCTTGTGAACCAGAATAGTCTCCTCCTTCTTGTGCCCTTCCTTACCTGCCTTATGAACATCTCCATCGCTTACAGCACCCAGTTCTTTATAAAGCCCCATAGTTCCTCCACATCATCTGTCCCCTCTGTGCCTACCATTTCATCCCTCACTAGCCATCTCATCCTGTCAAAGTCCTCAATCTTGAAGTCCAAAACTGTTGTCATTGTGCATCTTACCTCCCGCCCTGTACTAATCCTGAACGTAACCATCTTGTGGTCTCTGTTGCCCAGTGCCTCACCCACCTCCATCTCCTCCACACTCTCCCCATTTTGTTAAGACCACATCCAACAGGTTGTTGCCCCTTGTTGGATCCTTGACCAATTGCTGCAGGAATGCTCCTTATAGCATCTCCAGAAATCCCCTGCTCCTCACCGAGGTGGACTCTGGGGTGGACCAATCTACATCTGGGAGATTTAGGTCCCCCACCAGAAGTGTTTCTCCTTTGAAAGCCATCCTTTCAATTGCTTATGCCATTTGCCTGTCATCTTCTTCCCCCTGTGAAGGTGGTCTGTATACCACCCCTAGCCTTTGGGATTCCCCTGTCCCTTTGCTCGGCATGACCCATAGGAATTCAGTCACCCCTACACCTTCTTGCCCCTCCATAGCCCTGATATCATCTCTGATATATAGAGCCACCACTCCTGTCTCCTCTGTCCTTTCTAAACAGTCTGTACCCAGGGATTGCCATCTCCCATGTGTGATATTCCATCCACCACATCTCAGTGATTGCAACTAAGTCCAGTCCCTCATCCTGTATGATGGCTTCTAAGTCCACTATCTTGTTCACTAGGCTCCTAGTCTTCACTACCAGATCCTTACACCAAAGTCCCCCTCCCGCCTCCCTACCCAGAGGTGCATCAGAACCCAAAATGTTACTCTTATCCCGGGGGCGGGGGCTTAAAGCCTCCTGTTTCTTCTGCTGTCCGGAGTGGCTTTAATCCTAACTCCCCCTTGCTTAGTTTAAATTATATGTTTTTTCTATGTACTCCCCCAATATACATGCTGCACCTTCCCTGTTTAGGTGCAGTCTATTTGGGGCAAAGAAGCTCTCATCCTCCCATGTGGCCCCCCAGCCCCTATTAGCCCATACTCCATCTGTCTGCACCATCTGGCTAACCATTCATTAAACTCTTTGATCCTTAGCTTCCTTTCTGTACTAGCTCATGGCACTTGTAGCACCTCTGAAAAGGCCATGGATCGGAAGCACAGGCTGCCACAAAACCTTGCAAGTGCCTTAAATCTTGCCTGTACTTTCATCAGACTGTTCCCTGCCAAGTCTTTTGTCCCCAGGTGGAAAAGCAAGTGTGATTTTCAGTCCTGTTGCTGACCCCATGAGGGAATATGGTATATCACCTCCAGTGCTGTCATAACCGGCAAGCATTCCACCCAGACTGCACTATTTTTACCCCCACTTGATACCTTTAATGACAGAGTGCCCTATAATCAGGAATCTACCCCCCCATCTCCCCCTGATTGGTCTGCATTACAGACCCTCTTCTCTTAGCTACTGGTCTCATTTTTACTTCCTAACCCCCCTCATCCACCCATCCTGACTCCTCTCCATGTCCCTGACCCCATTTTCCTCAGCTGCTCCCCTCCCTTGAACCCATGTCCTTTCCCCACCATGCCACTTCATTCCTTAGAATGCTCACCTCAGCTTCTGAGTTTCAGGTTATATGTACTGAACTGACTCTGACCTACCTAGCTTCTATTATGTTTGGCCACTTCATGCGGGAGAAGGTGCATCACTTGAAGAAAGGCAATATCTGCATTCTCTTTTCGTAAATAATTTAAAACCTCTTTCCTCTTAATGGGGTAGCTCAACCCTTTAACATTCTAGGAGAAGATAGATATTCCCAAAGAAGTTATTTTAACTAAAATGAGAACTATAGGCCTTATTCACAAATGCCTATGTGACGCAGTGGGGTCCAGCAGATCCCCCTCAGCATTGATGACAGGTGCGCTAGCACCTTGTGCACCAGATCCCCCAGCCACTCATACAGCTATGTGCCATGGGCAGTCTGGAGAAGTACCAGGGGGTGTGCCCACACTCTGCACCATTCACAAAGGCACTGAGTGCCAGACCAGGGGGGCACAAGTTGTGTGATGGGGACCCAGCTGTAACTTTTATGCCCCCACAGCGGACATCTGCCAGCAGCATCAGCACAGGGGCCCATGCCACACTGCTTCCGCAGCTTACCAGGCTGCTGGAGAGGGATGGGGGCAGCCATTTGGGCAGTCACCCATTGGACCCCAATTCCTGGGGTCTGTGCCTTCCCAGGATCCCCTGCATGAATGCCATAGGGGATCCACTATGGGACCCAGGCCAGGCATCCCACTGGATGCCTTTCTGTGCCTTGTGAGCCACCTCCCCCATGCAGCTGCACACTGGGGGGGAACAAGACCATGGACAGGTATTCAGTGGGTGCTCGCAGTTGTGAATACCATGCACTCTGTGCCTATCCAGGGCCTTGTAGCTTTGTGGGTGTTATACGTGCATTTTGCATGTATAACCAACACTTTTGAGAATAGGGCCCTATATAAATGTAATGTTAGAAGGAGGCGTAACATAGAAACATAGAATCAGATGGCAGATAAGGACCGCTTGGCCCACCTAGTCTGCCCATTTCCCTACCTAATAGATAAGCTGCAGATCCTAGTTAACCAACAGCCTGCTTCCTCCTACCCCCCCACTAGAACTGCCTTATGTCTGTGCCATGCATTCTTGAATTCTTCCACTGTTTTTGACTCCACAACCTCCTCAGGAGGGCTGTTCCATGCATCCACAACCCTCTCTGTAAAAAAATACTTCCTCACATTACCTCTGAGCCATTCCCCCTCTATCTTCAAATTGTGCCCCTTGTTCTTGCACATCACTTTTTCTGAAAGATGCTACCCTCTTGGACTTTGTTGATTCCCTTGATGTACTTGAAAGTTTCTATGTCCCCCCTCTCCCTCCTTTCCTCAAGGGTATACATCTTAACCTCCTTTAGTCTCTCTTCATATGTCTTCTGGTGCAGACCCTGCACCATTTTGCTTGCCCTCCTCTGGACAACCTCCACCCTGTCTGTGTCTTTGCGGAGATGAGGTCTCCAGAACTGCACGCAGTACTCCAGATGGGGTCTCACCAACTGTCTGTACAGAGGGATAACAACTTCCTGTTTTCTACTGGTGATACCTTTCCCTGTGTATCCCAGTGTCCCCCCAGCCATCCTTACTGCCTTCTCACATTACTTGCCCACCTTTAGGTCATCTGATAAAACTACCCCCAGGTCCCTTTCCATTTTTGTTGTTGTCAGTATCTCACCCCATTGTGTACTCTTTCCCTGGGTTTTTGTTTCCCAGGTGCATTACTTTGCACTTCTTTGCATTGAATCTAAGCTGCCATACATTTGGCCATTCCTCCAACCTTGCCAAGTCCCTTCTCATCCTTTCCAAACCGCATTGTGCATCAGTCCTGTTGCAGATCTTTGTGTTGTCTGCAAAGAGTCATACTTTTCATTCCAGTCCCTCTGCAATGTCACTTATAAAGACATTAAAAAGGACTGGACCCAGTACTGAACCCTGAGGTACCCCACTAGTAACCCCCCATTCTCCACTGTGGACTTCATTTACTATTATGCCGACCTCTGTGTCCTGTTGTCCAGCCAGTGTTTTAGCCAGGTTACCACCCTGGGACCCACTCCAAGGCTGGCTAATTTGTTTATTAATCTTTTGTGCGGGACTCTATCTAATGCCTTGCTAAAAGTCTAGGTAGACCATGTCCACAGCCCCTCCCTGGTCTACTACTTTGGTCACCCAGTAAAAGAAGTCAATTAGATTCATCTGACATGACCTTCCCGCTGTGAATCCATGCTGTCTTGGGTCCTGTGACCCATTGGCCTCTAGGTACTCAATAATTCTTTCCTTCAGAAGTGATTCCATCATTTTCCCTACCACTAAGGTCAAACTGACAGATCTGTAGTTTCCTGCCTCTGTCTTGCTCCCACTTTTGTGAAGGGGAATCACATCTACCCTCCTCCAGTCCTCAGGTACCACACCATCCTCCCATGATTTGTTAAAAAGGGTAGTCAATGGTGTTGCCAGTTCTCCTCTTAGTTCTTTTAGAATTCTGGTGTGAATCCCATCAGGCCCTATTGCTTTGTCCACCTTCAGTTTTAGGAGTTCTTTCAGAACCCTTTCTTCTGTGAAAGGACTAATATTGACCCGCCTATCCAGAGTGCTTCTATTGACTGGATTAGGTACCTCCCACTCTTCTTTCTTTGTGAATACTGAGCAGAAGTATACGTTCAGTATCCCTGCTTTTTCACTGTCCTACTCTACCCACTCACTCTCCTCTTTATCCAGCCTCAGTATCTTCCTTTGCCTTTCTTAGCTCCCTAATGTTCCTATAAAAGGTTTTATCCCCCTGCTTAACCAAGCTGGCTATCTTTTCCTCGGTTTGGGCCTTTGCTATTCTGACTGCCTTCCTCACTTCCTTCTGCTTTAACTGGTACAGTTCTCTGTCCTGCTCCTTCTGTGTTTACTTATACTTCTTGAATGCTATCTTCTTCTCCCTAACCTTCCCCGCCACCCCTTTTGAGAACCATAGTGATTTTTTCTTTCATTTTTATTTGTTTATTTGCTTCACAGAATGGCTTGTTGCCTCTGTGATGGCAGTTTTGATGTTTCCCCATTGTTGTTCCACCCCTCCTTCTTGCCTGTTTGCTATTGCTTTTCTGAGGCACTCTCCCATTTTGATAAAATCAGCCCTCCTGAAGTTCAGTACCTTCACTTTTGTATGGCTTGACTCTACAGCTGAGTTTTTTGTGAACCACACTGTTTGGTGGTCACTTGTTCCCAGATGGCTACCCACTTCTAGATCTGAGATCCTCTCTCCGTCCCCATTTAAGAGTACCAGGTCAAGATTGCTCCCTCCTGAGTGGGTTCCAACACTAGCTGTCTGAGGCATGCCCCCTGTAGGGCATCAAGAATGGCCCTGCTCTTGGATGTGGCTGCAGCAAAGGTGCTCAAGTTAACATCTGGCATATTCAGGTCCCCCATCAACAATATCTCCCCTTTCTCAGCCATCCTAAGGATGCCTTCTATCATTTCCTTGTCCATATCCTCTCCCTGAGAGGGGGTCTGTATAAGGAAGATGGCAAAAATGGTAAATGCCTATTGCCAAAGTTATTTAATTACGTGAAAGTTATATCTGGAACACTCGTAACCTCTAGCCTATATAATCAGCTTGCTTCACCCTAAGATTAAAAGTGCTCAAAAAGGACAAAAAGGATATATTACTGAAGGAAATTGTTAAGTGCTGCTAACAAACTAAAACACTGGCCAGAGCTTATAGGGCTGCTGCTGCTGAGGAATTTAAGATAAAAATACAGAAAATTGTTTTTAATATTTTTACACCACATTTTCAACATAGCCTTGTTAAGACCCTGCCTCATGAAGAAAGGCAGAGGAAATGTTCAACTTGTGGTCTAAAAGTGATTTTGCTCAGGGACTGCAAAATCAACTTTCAGGATGCAAAAACACATTTTGAGCAGGAGTTGAAAAATGACAGCTCTCACATTCACGAGGTGCTATGTTGTAAATATGGGTAAAAATATTGAAAATTACCAAAGTTACAAGCCTGCATTCACAGTATCCAATGTAGGCTCATAACTTTACTGTTTTTTAATATTTTACACCAAATTTTCAACATAGCCTTCTTATGACCCCACCTCATGAACAAGTGCATAGAACATTTTCAGCTCCTCCCCAAAAGGTAATTTCACACACGGGCCATGAAATCACCTTTGGGGATGTAAAAAAGCACTTTGGCCAGGATTTGAAAAAATATAGCTATCACATCCATGAGGTGCTGTAAAGAAATTGCTATGTTGTACATTTGTGGTAAAAATATTGAAAATTATGAAATTTACAAGTCTGCATTCACAAACTTTAATATAGGCTCATAACTTTATTGTTCTTTTAAAATTTTTATGCCAATTTTTCAACATAGCCTTCTTATGACCCCACCTCATGAGGAAGGGCAGATATAATTTTCAACTCCTGCCCAAAAGGTGATTTCATGCAGGGACCACAAAATCACCTTTTGGGACATATTTGCCTAATGACAATGCAACTGTTCATCAGGTGGCATACCAAAAAAGGCAGGTTGAAAATTTGGACCAAAAATATGCAAAAATGCCCAATTTATGCCACTAAGCTCAAAACCCCACTTAAATACATTGAACTGCATACCTGTTTTTTCACTTTGCAGTCCAGCCTTGAAGAGCAAAGATGTGTCTGTGATCCAGAGAGGATTATGGCGTTGGACCCCGATGGGTAAGTAAGGGCTTGGGTGGTGCGGGGGGCTGAGTGGGAGGGAGGGTGGGGTCAGAAATGGCTGCAAAGACATTGATGGATGAGTTTCTTTACAGGTGAAAAACAGATAATCAAGATGGAGGATGACTGATCACAACACTGGGGAATTGAGCACCCCCAGTGTCACTGTTACATTTCTGGGGGTTCTGGGGTGGTGGGTGCTGAGAAGGAGGATTGGGTGGGGGGGTACAAATAATAAAAAAAAAAGGAAATCAGCAGTCACGGCTGAATACTGCACAGTCTGCCATGACCAAGATGGCTGATACACACTACTGCACATGGGGTAGTGGTCGCACAAGCGCAATACAGTTTGGTGGCCATCTTGAACATGGTGGAGTGTGCTGTGTTCTGCCATTACAGCTACAAACTAAAAATAGTACAGTGCGACTACCTATGCAGACAACGAGTGGATTGTTTCACAGTCGTGGAGGCGACTGTGTGGCAACTCTGACATGTTGTTCGGTTAGAAAAAATGCACTGACTGCTTTTTTTATAGCAAGAGGTCTGCAGGGCTATGCTCACTGCAGCCCTAAAACTGATCACCCTTAAGAAGTACGTGGATTAAGATGAATTATAAAAAAAAAACTGCATTTGAATAAAAATAACAGTAACACAGAGTAAAACAAAAATGCTCAAAGCAAACTGTTATTTAATCCATTAAAGGATCAGACCTGTTGTTGAAAGTCAAAAAGCAGAAAAATCACAACAATGTGTTGAGATAAAATGGTACAATGAGGCTTCTTGGCCAGAGCACAAGAGCTTTCAAAGACCCACGAACACAAAAGTATAGCAGTACCCATCAGCATGCAATTTCCTTAAACATAGAAGATAATGATAAGGATGGGCAACTGACAATAACCGCACTGTAATTACATTGAGCAGTTTACATGACAACTAGCTAAACCTTGAGTGCACAAATTTCAGAGCGGTTATTGTGTGTTGTACATCATTCAGCCTTTATGTGTGTGGCATTACATAAACTGTAAGAAGTATTGGATTTCTTCAACCCTGTTACAATATATCTTCTTTTTCAAAGATAATGCAGAAGCTATGTTCACCAAGGGTAAATGGAACTTTGAATGAAGTCAGCATTCGGTTTTGTTGCATCATCGCTATGACGTACTGTACTGATGCATGGTTTGCATGGTACTGATGTCATAGTGATACCATAAGAAAGGAGCAAATTTCTTTAAACTTGAGTAATAGTAAGGGTTCCCAATACAGTATAAATCAATTATCAAATATTTTTGTTGATATAAAAAAAAATGGCATCAATGCATCATAGCTTTTTCCAATTTGCCTTTTATTGTGTTTCATTAGCAAATTCACCTGGCCATAGAAATAGCCAGTATCATATATTACACTTTATAAAATTATAACATTTAAAAGCATGCATTAAAATCACAAATATGTAAGCTATAACACACAACCGTGCATTGGTATACTGTGCATTAATGACCAAACATTTTGTTCTGTAAGCTGTGGTTCTATTCTAATTAACCTGATCAGTTTTCTCCATGAACTGTAATGAGAACAGTCACAGAAACTAAAACTACTGTAGGAAATTTGTAATCTATGATTGCATCGTTATTGCTCATTGTGCCTTTCCTGGTGAATCAATTCAATAAATGCATTTTTTTTAAAACAAACACAGACAGTGAATTGTTGTAAGAATTGGTCTGCACTTTAACTACTTGCTGAAGCTCCTGCCGTGAACCCTTGACTTTCCGGAATGAGCTGTCAAGGTAGCAACAGTAAATGTAATGCATGGTCACATACATTTACTGTTTTTCAAGTTACTGTTTTACTTACTGTACTTCTAATTATGGTGATGCAGCTCCAATTAAACCTTAAAACTGTTAAACTGTAGGAGCTGTCACCAAATCTACAGAAACTGTAATGCACTTCTATAACCTAGGAGTGCATTTTAAACCAATACAAAGTTAATATTTTTTTTTCAAGAATTCATCTGCCCTACAACTACTTGCTGCAGCTCCTGTGGTGAACCCCTGGTTTTGTTACAAGGAGAATACCTGATGATACATTTTGTTCTCAATCTCTCTCTCTCTCTCTCCAAGCTATTTTTTGGATTTGGTACATATGTTCTGTCCATCTGTCAAACTCAGGAATGTCAGGTACATGAGTCAGAGTGATTGGATTTCTTTCTGTGTTATGTTCCTGTCAATTTTGCATGTTAAGAATGTGTTTCCTGGACATACATCAATGCCCACATGATGTGAGCCAAAATAAGATTACTGGAGTGGTCTTTCTTATGAACCATAATAAAAAAACCTAATTTTCAGTATTTTTCAGCTCATTCTTGTCATACTTTATGAAATGAGACCATAAGATGAGACAACTGGATTCATGATGCTTGAAAAGCCTGATGAAAACATAATGCAAGGCAACCTTGAACTCGGAAAGGGACCTCGGGGTAATCATATCAGATGACCTAAAGGTAAGCAAGCAATGTGAGAAGGCAGTAAGGAGGGCTGGGGGGATACTGGGATGTACAGGAAGAGGCATAACCAGTAGAAAACAGGAAGTTGTTATCCCTCTGTACAGACAGTTGGTGAGACCCCATCTGGAGTACTTCATGCAGTTCTGGAGACCCCATCTCCACAAGGACATAGACAGGATGGAGGCAGTCCAGAGGAGGGCAACTAAAATGGTACAGGGTCTGCACTAGAAGCCATATGAAGAGAGACTAAAGGAGCTTAATATGTATACCATCAAGGAAAGGAGGGAGAGGGGGGACATGATAGAAACTTCCAATTATCTCAAGGGAATCAACAAAGTCCAGGAGGGTAACATCTTTCAAAAAAAGAGATATGCAAGAATAAGAGGCACAGTCTGAAGATAGAGGGAGGATGGCTCAAGGGCAATGTGAGGAAGTAGTTTTTCCCAGAGAGGGTGGTGGATGCATGGAATGGCCTTCCCGAGTAGGTCATGGGGTCAAAAACATTGGGGGAATTAAAGAATGCATAAGACAGACATAAGGCAATTCTGTTGGGGGTAGGAAGAAGTAGGCTGTTGGTTAACTAGGATATGCAGTTTATCCAATAGGTATGGAAATGGGCAGACTAGGTAGGCCAAGTGGTTCTTATCTGCTGTCAAAGTATATGTTTCTATGTAACCAGGCCCCCAGTTCCTTGTTGTATGACATTTTCATCTTACTTTCTTGGTGATGTAAAACTGAATCAAGTTTACAATTCAGATTGGCATTCACAGAGCATCTCACACAGAAACACACACACACACACAGACTAAAGCACACAGGACACAGGCACCACACACATGCAACATGCTTAATACCCCATGTGCATGATCAATGTTGCCTCCTTACATTGATCTTGTACAACAGGAATGCTGCATGTTGTGGTGTGTGTGTGGTATCGTGTGTCAATACGTGTCTGAGTGTGTGTGTGTGTGTGTGTCTGTATGTGAGTCTGTGTGACCCCACACAGTTATGTCACATTTTTGTTCCCACTGGACACAGCATTATTATGAGTAGGCCAGAGAGTACAGTGGTTGATGTACTGAAAAAGCACACAGCTCTTGTTAGTACTACGAAATAAGTCAGTGATGAGACAGATTGATTCCTGATGCTGTAAAAGCCTGATGTAAATATGATACAATTCAACCAGGCACCCAGTTCCTTGTATGACATTTTAATCTGAATCAAGTTGATGATTCAAGAATGACATTGAAAGAGTGTCTCATACAGAAACACACACACAAATACACATACACACTAAAGCATGCATGACACTGGTGCCACAAACACTGCAACATGCCTAATACCCCACGTTCATGAACAATGTTGCCTCCTTACATTGAACTTGCACAACAGGGATACTACATGTTGTGGTGTCTGTGGTGTCATGTGTCACTACATGACTGTGTGTCTACTGTGTGTGCTTGTGTGTGAATCTGTGTGACCCCATTCAGTTATGTTACTTTTTTAATACCACAGGACACAGCAGTATTATGAGAAATCCAGAGATTACTGTGGGCATTGACTGAAAAAGCACACAGCTCCTTCTTGTTCAAACTTTCTGAAATGAGACTGCTAAGATGAGACATATGGACTCCTGATTGTGTAAAATGTCTGATGATAACATGGTACAAGACAACCAGGCCCCCAGTTCCTTGTATGACATTTTCATCTGATCTAACTTTGTCTTGGCTTTAAATCTGAATCAAGCTGATGATTCTAGAATGACACTTGTAGAGTGTCTCACATAGAAAAACACACAACACACACACTACAGCACGTATGACATAGGCACCACAAACACTACAACATGCCTAATATCCCATTGTACAGGATCAATGTTGCCTCCTTACATTGACCTTGCACAACAGGGATGCTACATGTTGTGGTGTGTGGCGTCATGTGTCACTACATGACTCTGTGTGTGTGTGTGTGTGTGTGTGTGTGTATGTGAGACCCCACTCAGTTGTCATATTTTTGTTTCTCCAGACCACAGCATTATCATGAGAAAGCCAGAGTACAGTGGTTGATTTACTAAAAATTCATAGAGCTTATTCTTGTTAGTACTACCTGATGGGGTGAGGGGAGGGCCCGCTAGCCACCAGGGATCATTTTACTAAATGTCAGGTGGGTGATCAGGTGGGGGGAAGGACTGCTAGCCACCATGGGCTTTTTTAATTATATGTCGGGTGGGTGGCGGGGTGAGGGACTGCTAGCTAACAAAGCTTTTTTTGGGTGATTGCAGGTGGAAGTTCCACTAAAGTCAGACTTTTACTTGAATTCCGCCTGTGGATGTTTTTTTGCACACCTCTAGCTGAGGACATTAATGATAACCTTTTTTTTGACATTTGTTTTTATTTTCACTTAATGCAGAGATTACATTCTCATGCAGAGCATACAGAGAATACAAATCGTATTCAGTACTCATTCTACTGAATGAGTGGTGGTAGTACACCATGTCGTCAGAATGCCTGTTTGGTGGTGTACTTGTCTGGTGCCAGTACTTCCTGACATCCCAGTACAGACAGTCACCACCTATGGGCATAAGCAAAGGTAGAAGGAACATTGGAGGAGAAGGAGGATACAGGCGAGTCTAAGAGTAATGAGTACTGAGAGGTAGGGCCTTAAGACAGACCTGATGGACTTCGTCTGTCTTTACTTTCTATGCCTCAGTTCTTATTTATTTATTTAGACAAAAATCGGAAATACCGTTGAGGCAGAGGCTCTTTTACAGAGGTTCCACATCAGGGAAATTAGTACAAATAGTAAATACAGGAATAAAATACAGAACTACAGAGACAAAACAAGATTAATTGAAAGTAGCTTAAACAAATATCGACAGGTGAGTCTTGAATACAAGACCAGTAAGTGGTACATTGGTCAATTCTTAACAGTACACTAAGAATGTTACATATGGTGTTGACAATTACATACATAATAAAATTAGAGGCATAGCATGGAATTAGCAGTTATTTGTCAGAAGTGCAGGTTTGCAAAAAGTAAAATGGTTAGGCAATTTAGGACCTAAGGATAAGTGCACACCTTAAGTAGGGGGATACTAGAGGTGGAAGAAAATAGGCACAGGCTGAGTGGAGGATTAGGATGAGGAAAATTGTGGGTTGTGTGGAAGAGTGCATAGAGCTGTGAAAAAAGGTGAATTGGTGGGGGAAGCAGCGGGAAAGTAAATACGTATACTACTGGAGAGGGTACAATGGACTAATTGCAAATTAAAAAGCTTTAGCAAGGGGTAAGGTGACCAGACAGGTCTTATGGAGGAGCTTGTCTAGAAGGGGGAGGCAGGAGGAGTAGATTAGAGGGAAAACAGGAATGAGGCATAGGAGATACAGAGAGCAAAAGCATGAATAACCTGTCTTAGCCACAGGGTATTGGTGGAGAGGGGAGAGGAACTGGTAATGGGAGAAAAGAGGGGCAGGAGTGAGAGAAGGAAAAAGATACATAGGGAAGCAGAGAATGTAGGTAGAGGGAAGAGACAGAATGTTGGTTAGGGATAATATTAGAGGAGGCAGAGCTGGAAGGGATGAGAAAGTTATAAAAGAGAGTTGGAAATGGGTGGAGATGGAATGTAGGGTTAGAGGAGAATGTGAGAAGAAAGAAAGAGGGAATTGAGACTGTTAGGAAAGAGATTGCAGGTAGAAAGGTTTATCACAGGGGGAGGGATGCCAGAACTAGCAGAGAGGAGATAAGTAAGCGTTAACAGTCACAACTACTGGAGAAGGCTAGATAAGCTCATAATTTCACCTTAAATGGGCCTAGTCTGAGTTCATTATGTAGCTCTACATTGAGAGTTAAACCAGAGTGGTGCATGGTATTCATAGGAGCGTTGGCCTAGGGACGTCCTATGGAAAGGAACTTTTACGGAACGGTTGTTTGTTCCCCTAGTGCTTCTAGTTTGATAGGATTGACAGAGAAGGTTTTGTACTCCCGGAAGAGTGAGCCCAAGGGAGGACTTCTTCATGAGGAGGCATACTTGGTACCGAATACGAGAGTCCAAATTAAGCCACTCAGTTTGTGAATATAGATCTCATGAGTGGGTAAGGCGGTGAGCTCCAAGCATGAGTCGACAGGCCTTATTCAGGGTTGTTTTAAGTCACTTTAGGGCAATTGGGTTTGCAGCCCTACACGCTACTAGGCCATAGTCAATAATTGAGATCACAGAGCTAGACACTGCAATTTTGAGAGCATCCTTGGGAAGACACTGTTTATTCCTGTACAGGAGGCCCAACTTTGCGTTAGATGATTTTGCCATATGATCAATATGCTGAGAGAAGGATAGGGTACTATCTAAAGTTATTCCTACTTATTTAAAACTATATACCATTTTGAAGGGGGGATTTAAGGTTATTGAGAATTTTTAAATTGAAAGCCCTGTGTCTGTTATTGGCGGATGAAAATCATGTGTTTTTTTTTGTAGTTGAGGACTAACTTAGAGTTTAGGAACCACTTTTTGATTTCAGAGAAATTCACCTGCTTTATTGATTCTAGAGTAGTAGGGTCTTCGTGGCTAGTGTATAACAGTGTGTTATCAGCGTACAGTAGTATGTTGTCTGCTATTGCTTGAGGTAGGTGGTTTAGGAATAAACTAAAAAACAGTGGGCCCAGGGCCAGCTCGTCGGCGCAGCGGCTGGATTTCCACTTGCGATGCCAGTGACCGGGTTCGGGGAATGGACTACAAATTAGGTCAGAGCCGGCAGGGGAGAAGGTTGGAGCGTCTGTAGACAGCTCGCCTTCTCCAGGGGGGAGGGTGGGAATGTAAGCCAGGCACCTGCTGGCCCCTGGCAGAGGCCGGGAGCTTGGAAGAGTGTCAGGGGCTCAAAGTTTCGGGGGGAGTGATGGATGTCGGCATTCGCCTTGACGTCAGGGTACATCACTCTCCATGGGGAAAAAACTGGAAAATGGCTCTCTGGCGAGCCAGATGATGGCTCTCCGGGTCCCTTGCTGCTGGCACGGCCCCATGGCCTTCCATCCCAGCAGCACCTGGAGCCGATGCTGCAGTGCACTGGATGACCCCCACTGGTGCCTTCCCTCTCGGAGGAGGGGGACCCACCCAGCGAAGGGTTACGCCGGGCTACCTCCAGGGGGCTACGATCTGGGGTTGAGGCAGGTCGTGGGGATGGCAGACAGATGGGACAGGACATTGAGGACCCGAAGGAGGTGCTTGCCAGATGGAGCAGAGGAATATAAAGAGGAAAACAAACAAACAAAAAAACACAGCGGGCCTAATATGGAGCCTTGCTGCACCCCAGTAATGATGTCACGGTGATCTGAAAGAGCTTCTGACATTTTTACTTTTTTGACCCTGCCAGTGAGATAGTAGATAATTGGTTCAAAAGAAGCTTGCGATTAATGGTATGAAAGGCTTTAATGAGGTCAATATATGTAGCCCCCACCAAAAGACCTTTGTCCATTGCGTTATGTATGTAACCCATGAATTCCAGTAAGGAGGTAGTGATGCTGTGTTGTTTACAGAAACCGTGTTGCTCCAGGCATTGCAGATTATACTTCTCAAGATAGTCTGTTAATTGGTCTGCCACAACTCGTTCTAGTGCCTTCGACAGTGGTGGCAGAATAGAGATGGGACAGTAGTTTGGGACATTAGTATGATCCCCATTTTTATTAACTGGGGTTACCACGGCAGCTTTCCAGAGCCCAGGGAAGGTTCCTGTGGTGATGGATAAATTTAGCATTTTAGTGAGTGGAGCTAGGATGATGTCCAGGGTGAGAGAAACTAGTTTTAGAGATCACTGCTGAATCTGGGCTTACCTAGAGCCTGAGAGAGGTATTTTTTAGCCTCAGTTGGGGTGATTAATTTAAAGTAGAAAGAACTGGGGGACCCCAAGCAATCTGCAGAAAGGCGAGCAGGATTGTTTACCCTGAAGGCAGGAGGAATTCGGGGGGGAGTATACTGCTGAGGTCAGTGAATGCCTCATTAAAAGTATTTGCAATAAGGTGGGGGTCCTGTGAAGGGATTCCATTTATATTAATCAAGGTGGGGGGAACTTGCTCGATTAACCTAATAGGGACTTGATGTTATCCCAAAACCTACGGCTATCCCCCCAAGAGTTTGTCAGCTCACGTTGAAAGTACTGGTTTTTGGTATTCTGAATTTCCCAGGTGCACTTGTTTTGGGATGCTTTGTATTTCTTAAAATCAGCTGGGGAGCCAGATCTTTTGGCGGTGTTCCACAGGTTATCCCTGTGCTTCATTAGGTCTAGCAGTAGAGGGGTGATCCAAGGGTTACTTGTGACCTGTGTCCTGCACTTGGTGTGAGGGGCAAATATATTGCAGGCTTCATTAAAGTTTGATTTAAAGCCTTTGAGAGCAGCATTAATATTAACTGTTGCATCTAGAAAACTCCAGTCCTGTCAACTTAGGTGGGCTTTGAGCACTCCCAGTTTCCCTTTTTCTAGCACTCTGGTATTTACTACCTTGATCTTTGCCTTAGGGGATTTGTTTGACCAAGTGAGAAGGATGGGAGAATGGTCACTGATGGAATCCTGGAAAACAGTTGGGTGGGTTATTCTTTCTGGGCAGTTTGTGATCACCCAGGTACTAGTCCCTGTTCGGTAGTTTATACACATAGGTGAGTCCATTATTTGTGAGTGGTTAATGGAAGCTAACGCATCTTTGTAAGGACCCACATCAGGTGATGCCCAATTAATATTAAAGTCTCCCATCATGATGAGTTCAGCTTTCTGCTGCCGGTCAGCGAGATAGTCAAAGATTACTTTCAACCTGTTAGGGAGTTCATTAGGAGGGCAGTAGACAGATACCACCATAATTGTTTCACCGTTTGAGCCAAGTAGTAGTTTCACTGCCAGCATTTGGATATTTCTGGTATTATTGAAAGTAATAGTTGCATTTTAATGTGTTCTTTTATACAGTATAGAGAACACATCCACCTCCTCTTCTACTAAGTCTGTCCAGTCTGTACGAGGTGTAACCCAATAAGTGAAAAGCCGAGTCAGGTACCCTAGGGTTAAGCCAGGTTTCTACTATGAAGAGTATGTCTGGCTGGTGTTGTGCAGTCCAGGCTTGTAGTTGATCCAATTTTGCCATAAGGCTGCAGATATTGAGGGAGACTATGGTGAATCCACTTTGTCTTATGATAGGGGTCGTACCCATATTAAGTGGGCCAGGATTTGAGTGTACATTACCAGAAAGAAGTAGTAGTAGCCAGGTCAATTTTATTGCCTGCAATTTTATGTATGTGATTTTCTGTGACTGGCTTTCATTCTGTGATTGCTGTTCTTTCTTTTAGATAGGAGGTGGGAGTGCATATACGAGCGAGCACATAGCACTTGCCCGAATTGGAGGTAGTGGTTTACTAGAGTTGATTGGTGTCCCCAAAGAGGAGGTGGTTTTATAGGTTTGCCAGAGCTGAACTGTTTTAGAGGAATTTTTGGGAGCATCCAGAATGTTGCTCCTCATTACAGTGCTTGCAAGCATAAGCCATATCCACAAGAGGGTATTTTTGTGCACAGGGGCCATTGTAGAAGGGGGTGTTTAGAAGGGGGTGTTTAGAAGGGGCTATTGTAGAAGGGGGTGTTTAGAAGGGGCCATTGTAGAAGGGGGTGTTTAGAAGGGGGTGGTGGTATTAACAGAGTGCCTGTTAAGAGTTAAGAAGTTTAGAGTGGTGGAGGAGCATTGGTAGGATCCACCTTATAGGAAGGGGCAAGATCTATGTAGTGATAAATTGTAGATAGTTAAAGGTAAAGGCGTGCAGCCCTCATTAACAGGTGGTGAAAAGGCACAGGTAGGAGCTGTCTTTTAGGAAGGGGCAGAACTTGTACAATATAAATTGTAAGTAGCCAATAGTTGAGGATGGTAGTAGAAAGGGTGGGGTTGGTAGTGTATTTAATAGAGGACAGGGCCAGGGAGGGTGGGCAGGACAAATTATAGGTTATAAAATTCAGTCGAGGAGCCGGTGGTTTCTTAACTCAGAGCTTACTATCTTGAGTTTCCCAGAATTTTAAGAAGGAGTCAATCACCAGCTTGACCTAATGGGAACTGACCAATCATGAGTCAGTATTCTCAAGAGACAGCCAATAGCAGCAAGAGCTGTCGCTGAAGATTCAGGCTGGGCTGAAAGACACAGAGGAGAGCGTACCTTAGCTGGGCAGGTTGGAGATCCAGGGACGGCGGCAGAGTAAGCTCGTCTCTGCTGAGAGCTGAGCCCTGGCAGTGGAGTGGGTGGGGTTGCCCGTTCAGGGTCGCCTTAAGTGTAGGAACAGAAAGAGAGGGATGGAGGATTACAATAAATCAGATACTTGGAGGCAGAGGGGACGGGGCAGACAGGGCAAGGAAGACAAAGAAAACCATAGGGGGTCCGAGACAGAGGGATTAACTGGAATCGGGGGAAGGATTTTGCTTGAGGCAGAGGAGGTGAGAGAAAGGATTAAGTGAGAACAGGGTTGGGGTTAGCTTGTGAGGCCAAGGAGAAAGCAAGAAAAAATGTGCATCAGTAGTTAAGGAGGAAAAAAATAAAGTCTAGGGAGGGAAGTTAGCAAGGGGAATTAAGAATTACTTAGTGATGGCAGCTACAGGGAAACAGAGTAGCGATTGGTTCAGTAGCTCAATAAAACAATCAAGAAAGAGCTGTAATTGCTAATGCTAGGCTAGTAAATCACACTGTATCAAACAACAGAAATAAACTTATAAAGTACTAGCTGTGAGCACATATTCATTATCTGAATCTTGAGGCAGAAAACATTGTACAAGTTATAGGTTACAAAATTCAGTCGAGGAGCCAGTGGTTTCTTAACTCACAGCTTGCTAGCTTGAGTTTCCCAGAGTTTTAGGAAGGAGCCAATCACTTGCTAGACCTCATGGGAACTGACCAATCATGGTTCAATATTCCTGAGAGGCAGCCGATAGCAGCAAGAGCCCATTGCTGAGGATTCAGGCCGGGCTGAAAGGCACGGAGGTGAGTGTTCCTTAGCTGGGCAGGTCAGAGGTCTGGGGATTGTGGCAGAGGAAGCTGGTCCCTGTTGACAATTGAGCTGCTGGCGGTGGAGTGGCTGGGGTTGCCAATTCAAGGCCACCTCGAGTCTTAGCTGGGCAGGTCAGAGGTCCAGGTATGGCGGCAGAGGAAGCCAGTACCTGCTGAAAGTTGAGCTGCTGGAGGTGGAGCGGCTGAAGTTGTCTGTTCATGGCCACCTCAAGTCTTAGTTGGGCACGTTGGAGATCTGGGGACAGCAGCAGAGGTAGCCGGTCCCTGCTTAAAGTTGAGCCGCTACCTTTGGAGTGGCTGGGGTCAATCATTCAGTGCTGCCTTGAGTTTTAGCTGGGCTGGTCAGAGGTCTGGTGATGGCAGCAGTGGAAGCAGGTCCCTGCTGAGAGTTGAGCTGCTGGTGGTGGAGTGGCTGGGGCTGCCTGTTCAGGGCCACCTCAAGTCTTAGCTGGGCAGGTCGGAGGTCCAGGGATGGCAGCAGAGGAAGCCGGTCCCTGATGAGAGTTGAGCCACTGGCGGTGGAGCAGCTGGGGTCACCCGTTCAGGGCTGCCTCGAGTCTAGGATGAGAAAGAGAGGGATGGAGGGTTACAATAAATCTGATACCTGGAGGTAGAGGTGGTGGGGGAGACAGGGCAAGGAGGACAAAGAAAAAAACTGTGGCCTACCTAGATTTCAATAAGGCCTTCGACACTGTTCCACATAGGACACCATTAAACAAGCTGAGCAGCCTAGGAGTGAGTCTAAAGGTGGTAAACTGAGTAAGAAATTGTTTGGGGGATAGGCAACAGAGGGTGGTGGTAAACTGAGTTCATTCTGAGGAAGGGATGATGACTAGTGGGGTACCACAAGGATCAGTAGTGGGACCAGTCCTCTTTAATGTCTTTATTAATGACATTGCAGACGGGCTAGAAGGGAAGGTCTGCCCTTTTGCAGATGACACTAAGATCTGCAATAAGTTAGACACTCCAGGGCATGGGTGTAGCCAGAAATTTCAGATCTGCACACCAAGTGGACTCACTACTACCCCCCTCCCCCCGGGTGAAGCCAGACAATAAACAAATGTACACCAGTACTGTGTTTGTTGCCTCATTTGGCACAATAAATACAACTTTTGTATTCCATGACAATGGTTGGTGCCATGCATGGGTAAATACAAATGCCATGCATTGCTCCCTAAGACACCCACATACCAGCCCAGAACCTGTAAAGTTGTTTTGTCCTTGGGATGCAAAGACAGTATTAGTGACCAGTCCTAGTTTCAATTCCTATGAATAAAATTACAGAAAGGTTTGGCATTTTCTTTGTTCATTTTCATGGAAAAAGGAAGCAGTTCAGAGCCTATTTGCTACCCCCTTAAATAAAATTGCACACCATGGAGTACTTGGAGTATGCCTGGCTACACCCATGCTCCAGAGGGGTGGAAAAAATGAATAGGGATCTAAGAAAGCTTGGGGAGCGGTCAAGAGTGTGGTAACTTGTTTCAATTTGAAGTGCGAAATCATGTCCTCGGCGTGCAGAAACTCAGGGGCAGAATACAAAATGGGAAAGTGGTACTGGTGACCACCTAACAGGAAAGAGACCTGGGGTAATCATATCTGATTACCTAAAGGTGGCTAAAGTATGTGACAAGACAGGGGGAAGAGTCAGTGGGATGCTAGGGTGCATGGGGGGTGCATAGGGAGGGATATCACCAGCAGAAAGAGGGAGGTGGTGATACAACTGTATGGATCACTGGTGAGATCTCAACTAGAGTACTGTGCCCAGTTCTTGAGACCACATCTCCAGAAGGACATAGAGTAGAGGCAGTCCAGATAAGGACAATTAAAACTGTGCAGGGTCAAAAGCTTGAGAGCCTTAAGATCTCCATTTGTAAACAATGGAGGAAGAGAGGGAGAAGGGGGATAGGATAGGGACTTGCTGACCAATCTTCCGAAGCCCCAAGCTGTAGCACCCCCCCTTCCTTCAGACATTAGTCCCCCTCTAGACAGCTCCACAAGCAGGCACACCAAGGGTGGGGGTGAGGAGAGAGAGGAACAGAGACTGTACAGACTGGCCTGTAACAGGAGATAGACCTGACATGCAGTCTTGCTGTAAGAGACAGACTGAACAGGCAGGCCTGCTACATAAGATCAAGTGAAACTAGACAGACAGGCTCCACTAAAAGAGAGAGAGAGACAGTAAGACTGAGACTGGACAGGCAGGCTTCACTACTGGGCAGGGGGCTTAGAGATTTAGACTGAACAGACTGACATGCAATGGGAGAAAGAGTCCAGATATACAGGCTTGCAAAGAGGGAGACTGAACAGGCAGGTGGTGGGGGGGGGGAGAAGAGAGGGACAGATACTGTACTGACTGGCCTGCAACAGGAAAGAGACCCAAAATGCAGGCTTGCAGCAAGAGACAGGCTGAACAGGAGATCAAGTGCAATTAGACAGACAGGTTCCACTACAGGAGAGAGAGACAGAGAAAGAGAGAGAGAGTGAGTGAGTGTGTGTGTGTGAGTGTCTGGATGTTCAGGGTCATCATAGAAAACAAAGACTGACAGAAATGAATCACACAGCAGGAGAGAAGGAAGAAGAGGGAGAGACCAGGAAGGTCCCACTATAAGAGATATAAAGCATACACTCCCTGGCAGTCTAATGAATTCCTCTTCGTTACCCTGTTAGAATAATTTCAAAACTATGTCAAACACTTCCTGCTAGTCTAGTAGTCCCTTTCCCTCAATCCTTGAGAGATAGCTGTGCAATGCCTTGGTAGTCCAGTGTCACCCCCCTCACCACCAGTTCGATCCCTAGCTCATCCTCATCTGTGTGCAGAGCGTTGGATGGTGAATGGGACAGACTCCCTCTCAATACCTTGCTCAACCTCTGTGTGTGGGACAGGGACAGAGTGCATGCATACTGTAAAAACAGCTCAGTCCCTACCATCCAAACAGCTGTGGACCATGGTTGTGTGAGAAGGGTCAGTTGCCATACAATGCTCTGCCTACTGACACAAATGAGCTTTGCTAGGGCATCAGATTTCAGACATGGGCTGTTGGGCATTATATGAGTGGGCCAGGGAGAGGAATGGTGGGGTGTATGGATACCATAATGGGGATCAGGTGAAGAGGGTGGTACCACTGGACTAGCAGGGAACTGCACAATTTCATTGCAGGGATAGAGGGGAGGAGACACTACACTACACTAGCATGGAGGGTTTGTCATAATTTTGATATTTCTGATAGAGGTGGGGATCACTAGACTGTCAGGAAGTTATCTTCATAATCTTGAGGATGGGGCTAAGGCATGCCAATAACAGGTAATTACTTTCATAATCTCAGATACAGTGGGGGTTGGGGTCACTTGGCTGCCAGAGAACTAAAATTAATAATCTTTGGGTTTGGGGTGGGAAGGAGACATGCCACTAAACTGGCAGGGAATTAAAGAAGGAAAGACTAGGTGGCCATGCCACTTTAAAAACAGAATTAAAACATGTAACAGAGATTGAAAATTCATTCCAATCTCCATTCAGGCCGCAGGTGCCAATACATGTCAATTTATTCAGATCACATGCCCATGCAGATTTTAAAGCAGCTGTAACTGGCACTGTCATGGGCCCCTGTCCCCCAAACCCTGGGTAGCCCGGTAGGACCTCCTGTTTGCAGAGAGGATCCCCCTTTTTAAGAACTCATGAGCAGGAATAAGGGGTTCTGGAAGACTTACCAGCCTTCCTTTTCCCAGTGGGAGGGTGAAACTATAGTTTTGAGTTCCTTTGACTCTGCACTACTTTCAGTATTTGAATCCCACCACGGCCACTGGCTACGTCTTGCCTAAGTAGCTTGGATATGATAGCTGAGTGGTACTACCTGTCAAGGCACACAATCTTTTCAAAACCCTTCTGTTAAGATGTTAAATCGCACAATCAGACCCCAGGCAGAATTGATAAGAAAATCATAAAAGTTTACTTAAAATAAAAGCAGTATAGTAGAGTCTACAGTTTGGAAGAACTTTGAAATGCAGACAATATCAAAAGTAAAACTGGATGGTTTACAGAAAACACTAGATACTGTTATTCTAAAACTATGCCTTGTTTTGATACTAGGTCCAGATAAGATTTTAAAATGTCCTTGTAGAGATGAGTCCTTAAGCAACAGTTCTGTAGCAAGTGTTTATTCCTAGTCAGTCTGAATGTCCTTTTAAAAAAAATCTTTAAGTGCTTTCCTTGTGGAAAGTCTTGGTTTTCATAAGTTCATTCCTAAAAGCCTTTTAAAGAGACAGAGTCTTAATTCTAAAGTACATTACAGCATATACAATATGAACCCACATAAATGGATATAGGCAGGTGCAACCACCCCGTTACAGTTAACCCACATAAAATAAGTAAAATATAGGGACTTACCTGCCCTAGGGAGCCAAAGGTAGGAGCCCAAAGGGGTAATGTACACTGTACTTGTAAAATAGAAGATAGAAAAAGGGTCACAAAGGATCTGCAGCTCTTTATAGGGGTCCAAAAGGATGGAAGGGGCAGGATAGACATAAAAATACACTTATCTGATGAGGTTTAGGAACCCTCATCCTGTCAGACCTGTAAAAAATAAAATAGAAAAATAAGTTAGCATAAAAAAGCAATGAAAGAGCAAAAGTCGAATAAAGGGAGTGAGGTTTGGGGAAGGGGACTCAGCTAAAACCCCTTTGTCTATAGTAGTGGCCGAGTGTATATTCAGAAATGAGCACCTGGGAGCCAGTTAAGGGAAGTCAGCCCCAGATTATGTCAGTGTGCCTCAGGATGATAAAGGTGGCTAGTAGCCAAGCCAAGGCTAGTGTTGTAAAATTGCAGAATTTGCTGATTTAAATATTACTGAGGTGTTAGCTCCAGTCAGGAGCAAGGGGATGGAAGTGGACCAGCCAGTTAGCCACCCCAGCAGCATACATTAGTTGCCATGACCCCAGCCGTGGGCTAGTAACTTGAGTAACTCACCCATAGCCACCTACAACACTAGCCTTAGCTTGGCTACTGGTGGCCACTTGGCTACTAGCCACCTTTATCACGCTGGGGCACTCTCACTTTATAATCTGGGGCTTACTTTACCTAACTGGCCTCACTGGTGCTTATTTCTGAATAATAAAAACAAAAAAACTATGGCCAGGTGGCCCTTATTCTCTAGTTCAACTGGCTAGCTTGCCTATAACTGGGGCTTTACCCTGCCTTTGCTCCTTGAGACCTGTTTACTATTTAATTCAGGGTCTTCCCTGCCCTGCTCCACCTCTGGGAGCTACTTAATTTGAATGCTGTCCACCCCTTCCCTATGCTTCAAGCAGGAGTGCGATTTAAATAAATTTAGATAATTTTGAATAGGGACACCCTCTCGCCATATGTTCTCTTTCTGGAGTGATTTAAATAAATTTGAATAGATCCAGCCTTGTACAGTCCATTGCTCCAAGGCCATGCCCTGACTGCACTAATGGCCACAGCCATCTTTTATTGCGCCCTCAGCTTGAAAAGAAACTTAAAAAAAAAATGTTGCTATCAGTTCAGGTGGACAGCACCTACTTTATGGTGCTGCCACCGGCACACTACTCCAGCCTAGAGAGAAGTTGAGGAGAGAGATGAGGTGGAAGCGTGGGCTGGATGGCCAGCTGACTGCAGTCAGGTGGAAGGTTTTCCCTTTGGGCAATACTCTGCCCCTTGCAGACCACCCACTTGACCTCTCGGAGCCTATTTACCCATCTGAATCACCAAAGGGACCCCCCACACCAGGTTTCCCCAGCCAGGGCCCCTCTTCCCCCACCTGGACCTCCCAGGGACCCACATGCTACACTATCACACAAATGTTCACCCTCTTTTCCCATCTGGACAACCTAGAAGACCACCTGAACCATGCTGCCCTTACCCAGGACATTGACTTGGGGGGATCAGGAGCCTATGACCATGATCAGGGTAGTCAGCAGGCAGATGACTTGGCTATAGGGCCTGACAAGCCAGAAGCTGGGGATAGGGCTCAAGAGCCTGCTGCCAGTGATAGGAGGGGTACGATAGGGTGTATGAAACCATGGCTGCAGGCTCAAGAGCTAGTGGCCCCACCTTCAGCAGAACTGCCTTCCTTGTCACTGGGCCATCCTCCCTTACCCTGTGCCAGCTCCTCAGCTGACCTTCCTCCCAGCATTTGAAACCCCCTTCCCACTCAAAGATCAGCCTTGTCCCCTTAGCATTGCTGTGCCCCTCATGGAAAAGGTGCTGCCACACACATTCTGTGAGCTAGTTTTCAGCTGTTGGATTCCAGCTGTAGGGCGGGTGGGGGTCCAGTTACAGAGGGGCCAGATCTGGGGGGGCTGACCACATACCTCTCAACTGTCCCTCATGAGGCTGGGGTCATGGCACCCACCCCTTCAGTGCATGGTAACATGTCAATTCCTCCCAGTCTATATGCTCCATGAGAACTCATGCTGTATTATTTGCTCTGCTGTTAATGAGCCCCCTGTACAAATCATTTCCTGACATTTCACCCCCAGCATAAGTTTAATATTTTAACCTCCAGGGGGACACAGTTTGGGAACAAACTGGGTAGGGAGCCAATTGATGCTGGAACTAACAGTACGGTGCAAGTTGTTGTAGAGTGGATTAACCAGGATGACTTGACATGTAAACTCAGTGGATTCCCACTGTAACAGCTGCAGGCTCACCATTATGGCTCAAATGTCCCATCTCCCAATCAAGTAACTAAATCATGTGTACATACTTGTCCAGGTGAGGGAAATTCTATGTAGATCTTGATTCTGGATGCTGGGGAGTACCTGTAAAAGAAAGGTCACACAGGAGTCACAGAGGATCCATAGTTCTTAGGGCAAAGTCCAGATAAGACTGATAGTAAATAAAAGTATACTTATCTGATAGGCACAGGTCAAAATCCAGTCAGTCCTATGGAAATAATGGGAAAATATGTTTGATACATTAAATTTCCATTAATTGGTGAACATTTGTTTTTAATGGCCATTAATGTATTGGCACAACATGACCATAAATTTTTTTTTACTTTTTATTTATGCATTTTGTGAAATATAGCTTAGACCATATTCATATGATACATTCCAGATTATAAACCGACAAACCATTGCCTTAATGTACAGAATGGTAAACACTTAGAGACTACTATACAGAACAATTAGTCCATCAATAATTGTCAGTGGCTCAGTAGGTAGCACACTCACCTCTGAGGCCGGGAGATCAGAGGGCCGTGGGTTCAGTTCCCACATCTGGCACTTGGGTTAATATCCCAGTACTGACACTGTAATGCAGCATGAGAGGGGTGCTGCATTCCTGAGGTGCCGTCTTTCAGATGAGACGTTAAACCGAGGTCCCATCTGCCTGGATTGGTGGTAGTTCAGGTGGATGTTAAAGATCCTTAGCACTTATCAAAAGAGTAGGGAAGTTTTATTAAACAAGAAAACACAACATCACAGAAGAGAAGATTAAACATACTAAAATACAGAAAACAAAGGAAATATAATAATGTTATACATATATGAATAAAAGGAAAACATCACCAAAAAATAGGAAAACCTTTCCATAACTCAATAACTTTTACATTTGAAAAATGCTGGATATCCTGTAGTCTAAGTGCAAGCAATTCAGTTTGAACAGAATCAAGTATTACTGTATATGATGTCTGCTGTTGCTGCAATACAAATTTACAACAAGCTTGCCACAAAAAATACTGTAATAAAGAAAAAAAAAACATGCAATGTACTTTTATGATATTGTTTCCATATTCCCGTGTAGTCACCTAGAATAAGAATATTATCGTTAAATGAACTAAATGTGGCATATGCCAATGTATACCCAGCTAGACCTACTATCAATACAATCTAAGAAAAATGATGTTGGCTTTCTTCAACATTAATACACTGTGGTCTCAAGCAATATCTGTCAGCTAAAGGTTTGTACCTCAGATTTCCTCTAACACCTAATCTCCCATGAGCAGATATCCAAATTATATCCCAAATTTTAGCTGGAATAGAAATCAGTTAGTTTATGTAAGGTAAAAGTCATGTGTGATGGAGTACAATGAGGAAATAGAAGTGTGACTTTTTGAACATCATAAACAACATAATGATAAAAGGATTTTCTAGTTAAAATGAGTAATTTTTCTAAGGGTATCTTCCATTGGTGCAGTTTCTTAAAAGTAGAAAGTCCATAGGTAGGTAGGCTATCTGAAGCAAGTATTTTAGGAGGAAACATAGACCATTTAAAAAAATATTTATGCCAAACAGACTGAACCCAATAATGCCATGCCAAAGAAGGTTTTACCCATATAAATGGAAAGGAAGAAACAAAAATAGAATGAAAAAACAACAGGATTAATCATCTGCAAACCTCCTTCTTTCCTCGAAAGATATGTAAAATCTCTTTTACAGGATTAAGCCTGGTGCCCCAAAGCATTTGAAAAAAATACTATATAATCTGGTTTCAACCGATATGGGTGGAGGAAGACATGACTGATATAGAGAAAGAGGGTAATAAGAATTTTTAATAACAGCAATCCGTTTTAGTTTCCCAAAAGTCCAACTTTTCCATAAATTTAGTTTAGATTCCCTATAACTAATTGTTTCTCCCAATTGTAAAGGCCATATCTTCAACCCCAAACCATATCCCCAAAATCTTTTGGGTGTATCTGAAACGGATATATGAAAAACTCGGATACATGAGCAGAAGAGTGATACAATGGTAAAATAAAACTTTTTCGATATTCAGGAAGCTCCTGAAAATTGACCGAAAAAAAGAAAATATCAACAGCCCTCTGTAATGATATAGTATCTGCCAGTAATAAGGTAACATCATCTGCAAAGGCTGTAACTAATTTTTCCAGGGATGGAGAGGTGAAAGTCCTATAATCTGTTTATCTAGAATAATACATCTGATTACAGGATCTAAAACAAAAGTGTATAATAGAGGACGGAGGGCAACCCTGCCTAACACCCCTATTAATTTCAATCTCAGTTCCCATTAAGCCATTTACAATGGGGATAGTAATTGCTTGACTATAAGTTTAAGTATCCAACCAACAAAGGTGTTTGGAATACCATAGTTTGATAATACAAAGTACAGATAAGAGTGACAAACCGTATCGAAAGCCTTAGCCTGATCTAGTGCCACTATTAATCCCGACCGGGCAGGATTATGCAAAGTATTTGAAAAGAGATCTCTGATTAAAAAAAGATTATGCTGTATCTTCCTATTCGGAATAGAGCAAGTTTGAGCAGGATGTATAAGGATTTCTGCTACTTTTAGCAAACGATTATGTAAAATCTTAGTTAAAATCTTATAATCGCTGTTTAGGAGGCTAATAGGTCTCCAATTAGATAAATGACTTTTATCCCCTTTTTTAAAAAGAAAGGTCATGAGTGAAATAGAAAAATCTTTGCATGTTGCAGCTGAATTCAAGATGGAATTAAAGACTAGAGGTAAAAAAAACTCCATGTATTTTATACAGATTTTATAGAACTCATTAGGGATACCATCTAAACCAGGAGCAGATCCATTTTTTAGCTGTTTTATAACTTCTACTACCTCCAAAGCTGATATAGGTTTAGTCAAAAGTTGCAAATCAGTCTCTGATAGCGAAGGTAAAGAGCCAAGGTGTTGAAGTGGAAAATCGTAGGTAGTTAACAATGGTCTGGATGAAAAGTAATCCTGGATATGGTGTTGAACAATTGGCAACATTCCCATATCAGAGGTAACTAAATCTCCTGTGAGTTAATAAGTCCAGTCATTAAAGTATGTGTCAAGCGAGTTTTAAAAGCTTGAAACGGATCAGACATGGGACTGTTTTAATGCCATATTTAAATTCTAGATCCAAGGTTTTGCTCTATTATACTGAAACAATTTCATTTGTCGCTTAATGTTTAAAATTTGGGAATTATATAAAGAATGGTCTGAAGGGGAAAAGACATTAATTTATAGAGGTGATTTCTATACATAAGATACTTCATATAATCTGAATTAGTTTTAGCCCATCCCCAATTAAGGAATAGGCTTTTCAGTTCGTTCTTAGTTTGTAGCCACCAATCATAAGGAATCAAACAAATCAATGGTAGTAGATTTAGCTAGAAAAAACTTCTAGTTTAGAAAAGAAGATGCATCTTGTAAAAGGAAGTGTTCATTCTCCAACGGTGAAAGTTAGAGTATAATTTGGGAGGTATATTAGTTAGGAAATATTACAAATTAAAATAGAATGGTCTGAAAATTCAGTAGGATAGACTGTACAGGATAGCAGAAAAATATACGAGAAATAAAACCATATCTATACTGAGTAGAGAAGTATGTCTAAAATAAGTTGCTCCACCATGCGAGTGTAATTTCCGGTAAACATCCTGAAGGTTTGCATCTGCAATAAGTTTAGCAAGTGTATTTGAATCACAATATATTTTTTCAGAGGTTTTGAGAGGCCATGTCTAAGGAGCAATTGAAATATCCACCCATATAATATGTTTTCTGGTACATAAAAAGGTTTAATCTCTTCAAACAAAGCAATCCGCTTTTAACTTAGTTTAGTATATATATAACAAAGCAAGAAAAAGTAGTCACGAAGGAAAAATCTAAAATAAAAACTCTACCGGACTAACATCAATCACTTTGGATATTTTAAATGCGGATTACCAAATAATATACCAATACCATCAGCAGTATCGGATCCAAGGTCCAAAAGAAGGTCCCCAGATCCATCTTCATTGTAATTGCGGATCTCAAAGGGATGTTACTCTAGTTTCTTGTAATAAAATAATATCTAAAGTTAAAGAGGCCAAATAGTGCAATAAAGGTAACTGCCTTCGTGGTGCTTTAATACTACAAACATTATAAAGCTATCTTAAGTGAGGCTATGAAGTCAAAAAGCGTTAAGTCAGTCCCATTTTTTGGCTAACTTGACGTTTCTTCCCCTTTTTCCCTTTCTTTTCTTTAGCCAATTCTGTCGCCTTACTGTCTTCATCCTCAGTTACTAGTTCTGATACATGGGAGGCATCTGACTCAAGATCTGAGTCCCTAATATCATCTTGTAGTGGTGAAAAAAAATTGTCAGTGGGAAATGGATTCAGGGGGGGTTGTTTTAGAGATGCTCTGGTAAAGCGTCTGCTTTTAGCTATTTCAAAAGGAGGAGGCATAGAAAAACCTGAATTCTGTTTCCCAGAGACAGAAGGTTTAGGAATAGTTTTATCAGGCAAAGGCTGAGATTCCTTTGCTCCGGTGTCTGCTGTTGTGAAGCTAGCTGGTTTACCTGCAACCTGAGGAACTGGGGTCGGAGAGAATATGGTCAGGAATACTCTGCTTTTTGTATGAGCTTTTTAACAGATCATCCTGATCCAAACCCTCTGTGCAGTTCCGTCATGCCCAAGGACACTGATGGAAGGCATGACCTTTTCATCACACAGGTTACATTGGAAAATATTAGAACACATATCCATGGAATGACCGAATCCCCACATAAGGGCATTTAAAACATCACACACACTACTAATATGGGTTCGGGCTCCACACTTGTAACAGGCTCTAGGCTGTCCCCAAAACAAACCCCTATCTTTCCCCAAGAAAAAACTATTGGAGGTGTACAATTTCGAATTGACTTGAAACAATTTAACTTTAAATTTCCACCCTCCAGTCCAAATCCTTCAGAATCAGCAGAGCTTCAGGAGGGTTTAAAATGTTACATCTAGATTGCAACCAATGATAGATATAACTACATTAACCCTTCATTACGAAACATTATAGTAACATAACAAATTTGTGGCCTGGTAAGGGAATAGCAAAGAGGGGTCCACAAGGGTGTAGTTTATGTATTGCATATTTATCCCAAAATTTTCTAAATGAAAAGTAGTCTGAAAGCTAATATCAAAGGAATCTTCTCCAGCAATATGTATCAAAGCATAAATATCTGATGGAGAGAAACCCATAGATAACTTCAAAAGCTGCTTAAATACATAATATCTGTCAGGATGTTCCTGAAGACCACCTTTATACCTAATCCTGACAGCATTACATCGTGGAGCTTGCTCCAATTTGTTCTTAAATAATTCTGACATAGTAGGTTTCTCTGAAGGAAATTTTTCCCTTTCTTTAGAAAATATCACTTTTATAGAATCCCCAGACATAACAGTAGAGTCAGTGACTGAGGTGCTTGGCTTAGAAAAAGCCAAGTCAGTCTCCCCAACCCCAGAAACTGCAGTTGTCCCCTCTGAAACAATATTTTGCACAACAGTAGTACCTGGGCCCAGTGTCACAGGATCGGTGGCATGCATAGAAGAGGAGGAGGTCGATGAAAAAGAAGGCCATGTAGAATCCGGAATCCACTGCCCCGACTCTGTTTTCTTCGATCCGGCGTTGAGTAAAGCAGAATCCTCCGACCAGTCCGTAATTCGTTCGTGCTGCACCGCTTCCCGAAGTCCAAACTGTTGGTGCAGTGTTTGTGATGTCCCTGGGTCCCTCTGAAAAAACGTTCCCTCGACTTCCTCTTTTTGAGAGATTCGTTCCGTTGTGCTGCGTAGCGTCGTGACTCCTGGTGTATCTAAAGGTCTGATGAAGCGGAAGAAGATACTCCGGAGCGTTTATAGGGACTGCTGAAACTCTCCCAACTGCTGGAATATCACCAGCCAACTCCGAAGATCTACAAGGTTCCTCCGGTGCTGTTTCCAGCGTTGTAGCCTGTATTCGTGAGTCTGTAAGTCCTTCTGCATGATCACTGGTAGCACATTCAGCGCCTACACTTTCCCCAACCTCCATCCTGATACAATGCTGCAAATCATCTGCCATGATGCAGCATGACGTCAGCGGGTCCTGTATTGGCGGCAACAAGGCAGCCAGTAGGGGAATTTCCCCGGTGTCCTGGCCAAATTTCCCTCATTCACTAAAAATACCACCAACAGCTTAATCTGGTTCAAGGTCAGTTGGCATTCATCTGTATCCCCCTCCCCCAGGTCGTGCCTGAAAATAGGCAGGATTTGTCTAGTGCACTTACCCGGTCAACAAAAGCTAAATAAATAAAATAAATAAATAAATAACTTTGATTGTCCATTGTTACGTAGGAGTAAAGTCCAGCAGGATAACAGTGTAGAATAGCCGGCTCTCACCAGCTCATCATCAAACAGGGTGTATGCCACAGTTTCCTGCCCCTAGCAGAAAAGAGAGCCATGGTGGGAGACTGAACTTTCCCTCAATTAACCCCTTACAGAAATTCAAAAAGATAGTCTGGGCTCAATTATGTTGCATAACACCTCTAACTCTTAGCACATACCAGATGGCTGATAGGGAAACAATTTTTTTACAGAATATTATCTATAACTTCACAAATTGAGTGGAGCAAACTACCGCTCCCTTCATGAGCACGAAAAACATCTTGGGTATCTGATCCAGAAGCAAATGATTTGATACCTTTTAATGGACCAATATAGATGAAACAACAATAACAAAGTGCTCTAGCTTTCAGACCAACCAGTCCTTCTTCAGAACCTAATGGCAGTTGTTTAGAAAAAAACAATACTTTTAACGGCTAGATCATGCAGAAAAAACAGAAAAAATCCCCATTGGTTTAAAATACTCATTTAAAAAATACAGATGATGATGATGTAAGAGAAGTTTAACAGTACCATATTACCTTCAGCCAGGAGGGTCTCAGGGTCAAAGGTCATTGGTGCAAAACACATACAAAGAATCCTACTGCATATAAATTTAATTGACATAAGATAAAACTGCTGGAGCAGATGACTCTTAAATCAAGCTATGAGTGTCACAGTGTGTATAAGGATGTGATTACTGAAAAGCAACCCTCACTCAGATTAAAGACATACTAAGATTGTCTTAGGACTCCAAGAAGTTTCAATGCATGCATTATAGACCAGAAATTACCAGTAAAACTGTTTTAAAAACATCAGTGCACACTGTATGATGTGTAAAATTTAGCTGGACCTATCTCCCAGCTATACTCTCCAGCTAGATATCATGCCCCATAAATTTTAAAAACCTCTAGTGTAGTGACAGGGCTTTATAAATGATAATTTAAATATAAATTTACAGTATTAGTGTCAAGCAAAAAACTCATGTTGAGGACCAACAAGGAATTAAGACCATGGCGTCTGATATGTACTGATGTCAATATACACTGAGAATTTAACAACTTGATGTACTAGAAGTGTCTAAAGAATCTGAAAAGAGATACAAATTTAATTTCTCTCCTCCTCCTCACACAAACAATACACCCTACCCCACCCCACATCCCCATAATGTGGGGATAATTAGCTTTAAGGAGATACTTTCTCTCTCTCTCTCACACATACACACACACACACACTCTCTGAATGAACCTTTATTCACATCAGTCACTGCAACTGTTCCCCAAAGGAATTCAATTTGTCATGAAATCTCAAGTAAAAGGGCTCATGTATCTTAATACCTACAGAGCAAAAATTTGATGCTATTTAACTGTACTCCTATCTGCGTAGTAACATTTCCAAGAATTCTGGATAGAACTACAATAAAATAAAACTGCCACCCTTCCCAGGATAAGGTAACTAGAAGTAAATATCAAGTATGTGTGTAAGACCAGAGGTCTAACATACCTATATTTCCACAAATCACTACAATATTAGCCTATTGTAAAAAGATCTGTCCAGGACCCCCATGAAAATGAGATCTCGCACCCCAATATGTACAGAGTTAAAAAAATATATGTGACAGTCTATGATAACACTCCTGTATGTACAATAACAGGCTAGGTAATCTGAATATGGTGCAACGGAATCAACCCCACTCCCGGGCAAAGATAAAAAGTAAGGAGAAATTAACATTCATTATGTGTGTGACGTAAGAGTAGTAACACACTGTAACTCCATGTATCTAAATGCATACATTTATAAAGCTCTGTCACTACACTAGAGGTTTTTGAAGTTTATGGGGCATGATATCTAGCTGGAGAGTACAGCTGGGAGACAGGTCCAGCTAAGTTTTACTCTCATGCAGTGTGCACTGATGTTTTTAAGACAACTTTACTGGTAATTTCTTGTCTATAATACATACATTGAAACTTCTTGGAGTCCTAAGATAATCTTAATATGTCTTTAATCTGTGTAGGGGTTGCTTTTCAGTAATCACATCCTTATACACACTGTGACACTCATAGCTTGATTTAAGAGTCATCTGCTCCAGCAGTGTTATCTTATGTCAATTCAATTTATATGCAGTAGGATTCTTTATATGTGTTTTGCACTAAGCACCTTTGACCCTGGGACCCTCCTGGCTGAAGGTAATATGGTACTGTTAAACTTCTCTGACATCATCATCTGTATTTTTTAAATTAGTATTTTAAACCAATGGGGTTTGTTTCTGTTTTTTTCTGCATGATCTAGCTGTTAAAAGTATTGTTTTTTCTAAACAACTGCCATTAGGCTTCTGAAGAAGGACTGGTTGGTCTGAAAGCTAGAGCACTTTGTTATTGTTGTTTCATCTACGTTGGTCCATTAAAAGGTATCAAATCATTTACTTCTGGATCTGTTCTTGCAAAGACCAATACGGCAAATACTAAATCTAGATTTCATCACAAGTATCTGTAATAAACTGTAAAAAGAACAGTTAGGATTTGACCTGAGCCTAATCCAACATGGCTATAAAAAATAGCACTACAAAGATTCATTGCAGTCGTGAACAGACAGTATTATTGCAGTTACAGAACTAACATTAAGAACCAGAAATAGCCTATAGGTCTATAAAAAAGGAAGCGACCACAACATTTTTATTACAGCTTCAGTCATTTGGATCCAAATCAGAGTCATCGTCTTCCTCCCGATCCACTAAAGCACTTTGAGAAGAAATTAACTTTGAGGCAAATGCTGCAGCTGCTTCAGAATCAGAGATAACATGTTTTATTGTCCGGATGAATTTGAAGTCTTGCAGGTAACAGCATCTGCACAGAGATCCCATGCTCAAGTAAAGTTTTCTTTGTAGCCTGTAAAGCTTTTTTCCTACTTTGAGTCTGAGATGAAATGTCAGGGAATATGGCAATTCTGCTGCCTTCCCATATTAAATCGCTGAGCTGTCTGGTGGCTTGCAGCAACGAGATATGAGCTTCTGGGCTAGACAGTGTCACAATGGCCGTCATTGGACATTCTCCAGCAGTGCTGCAAGGTCTGGCCCTAATTGGTATGGCAAAGGCCTTTACTACAGAGATCCCAGAGTCAGTTGGCAGCAGGCCAAGGTCAGTAGAAATGAGTCATTTAACTGCCAGTAAAAGCTCCATTCTCCCCGCAAACGTGATGGGAAAGCCCATTACATGTATGTTCATTTGTCTCTGAGCATTCTCAAGAGCTTCCACCATTGCACGAAGAAAATGGGAGTCTCATACAAAGGCCACATTCCTCTCTCTCTGGTGTATCTCTTCCGATGTAAGCTCCATGATTCAGGAGGCATTAGCTTGTACTTTCGCCTCCAACTCTGTATGATAGGCCTCCATGGTAGCCAGTCTCTGGTTTGTTTCTTCCCCTGTCACCTGTGTCTTTCCTAGTATGGCCATAATTTCAGGATTCGGAGGCTTAGGATACCTAGTGTCTCTGGTGTTGGGCAGGCCGCTTGTTGTGTCTCTGGATGTTGTTGCTGAGGTAAGGTAGGAAGTCAACATTTGAGCTGAGTGCTTGTCCCATTTTGGACCCATTATTTGACACTCTGATCATTGGTACACAATTCGCCACTATTTTCAGGTCAATCACAGGAGTCAGTTCTGTAAGATTTAAAGTATTTATTATGCTCATACTGCAGTAGAAAAAGAGCAACCACCATGTTGGAAGCTCCACAGTGCCCCCCAGTTGACCATAATTTTTAATGGCAATGAAAAGATCATTTGTACAGTTTTAATGGCCATTAATGTATTGGCGTAACATGACCATCATTTGCATGGCAATGAAAAGCTCATTTTGCCAATTTTAATGGCCATTAATGGATTGAAGCTACATGACGATAATTTTCATGGCAATGAAATGCTCATTGCTCAGTTTTACTGGTTATTAACCATGCCATTAAAATTGCCTGATATAAGATGTAAGGGGGCATACGACACCCATTAAATAGTTAATGATACCTGTCATGGTTAATTAATGGCATAAATGAGTAAATTAATGGTTTACACCCATGAACCATCAATAATTAATGACAATTTAGTGGGAGTAAAAATTGACCATTAAAAAGGTGATGCAAAATTTAATGGTAAAAGTTAATGGGTTCATATGAAAATAATGGGAAATTAATGAAAATGAATGGAATTTTAATGGTTTGCAATGAAGTAGTGACAGATGCAAACCTGCACTCAGTAAGTTCAGCCCTTTCTCTCACTTCATCATTATCTGCCTCAATTTTTGACATAGTAGTTTTCATGTCTTTAATATCTAGCCTAATATCTTCCAAGATTTCCAAGGTCATAATTTCTAATGTTCCTAAAATACATAGATACATAGAAGTTGGTGGCAGATAAGGACATGTTGGCCCACCCAGTCTGCCCTATTTATCCCTACTTAGTATGAAGTCTGATGTGCAAACTGAACTTCAGAGCACCCCCCTTACCTCTAGGACAGCTTTGTGTCTGTCCCACTCCAAGAACCTTATGACCATTTTAACCCCTACCACCTCCTCTGGTAGGCCATTCCAAGTGTCTACCACTCTCTCTGTAAAAAAATATTTTCTCATGTTACCCCTGAGCTGTCCCCACTTCAACTTCAAACTGTGCCCCCTTGTATTGGAACATCTTTTACTTTGGAAGATGCTCCCTTCATGTACTCTGTTTATACCAGTGAGGTATTTGTATGTCTCTATCATGCCCCCCTCTCCCTCTTTGCCTCCAGGGAATACATATTTAATTCTTTTAATCTTTCCTCATAGGTATTTTCATGCAGGCCCTGCACCATTTTAGTTGTCCTTCTCTGCACTGCCTCCACTTTGTCTATGTCTTTCTCAGATGGGGATCCAGAACTGGATGCAGTACTATAGGTGTGGACTCACCAGTATCTTATACAGGGGCAAAATGACCACTTTCCTTCTATTTGTGATACCTCTTCCTATGTATCCAAGCATCCGGTTAGCCTTCCATTTCACCTTGTCACACTGCCTAGCCTCTTTTAGGTAATCCAAAATGGTAACTCCAAGGTTTCTTCTACTTTGTGACTGTTAGTACCTCCCCCCTCCTAGTTTGCAAATTGCCCTTAGATTCTTGGGCCCTATTTGCATGATCCTGCACTTTTTTTTGCATTGAATCCCAGCTTCCATGCTCCAGACCATTTCTCCAGTTTATAAACGTCCTCCCTTATCTTTTTAACCCCTCTGGCAATCCACCCTATTAAATACATTTGTGTCATCCACAAATAGGCATACTTTCCCCTCTAGCCCCTCTACAATGTCCCCAATATAAACATTGAAGAGGACCGGCCCCAACCCTGATCCCTGCAACACCCCGCTTGCTACCTCTCTCTCCCTCCCCAGAGTGTTTCCCATTTACCACCACCCTCTGACTTCTGCCAGTAAGCCAGTTCTCTACCCATAGTACTATTTTACATTGCATTCCAAGAATACTGCTGCTCCACATCTGTTACAGTTTACTGTCCTCCCCCGCTGTTCCCTTCCCCCATATCCCGCTGCATACCTCACCTCCCCATCCCCTGCCCCTTCACTGATGTACCAGCTAGGGACCCACATCCCCTCCTGACAATTTTTTACCAAAACCGCAATTCTATATCAGTACTAATAATGTATAAGCCTAAGTGAAATCTCTAAAACTCTAAGTGCAATAACAGTATATAAGCCTACAGAAATACCATAACCCTTATATTATACTAATATACTATTATATACTGATAAACTAATATAACCCTAAGTGAAATCTTTAAATTTCAAAATGTAATAACAATATATATACGTCAACATAAAGGCTACATCAGAATATAGTTGTGAGTACCATTAATACATTATAATAACTGGGGAGCGTTTTCTCCCATAAGGAAACCGGTTATAATTTGCTGTTATAACCCATGGATTATAACAGCGAACATGCACTGGGTTTCCCCTCACTCCATGCATGTGCCTGCCTCTGCTCTCCCTTCTCGCAGTGCTGACCACTTCGCTGCCACCATCACTCAGCATCGATCGGTGGTAAGGAAAAAAAAAAAACACCCTCACAGCAGTTGACCTCCAGAAGTAATTCCTACAATACTCCTCAGATAAACCTTTTTTTAAAAAAAGAAAAGAGTTCAGCAGTTTCTCAGCTGCTGACCACAGACTGGCACATAATCCATGGGCTTCAACCTGACCATGGCTGTTTTACTTTATATAATTGCTGTGGTGAGAAAACTCTCCCCAGCAGTGATACAAAATAAAACATGGGATGATGTGTTTAACTCAGGATTTTACACACACCCCTTGGTGTTGGATGCTGAAATAAAGCCCTCGAGCTTTGCTCTTTGGGTTTATGTAGCATCCAACACCCAGCAGAATGTAAATCATTCTTCTACACCCCATGCATTATTCTATATGTAAACACTCTATATAGGTTATAGGAGTGTACTTTGGATTGTCATAACAAAAAGCTGAATATGTGAATCAAGGCTAAATAGTATGACTATAAAAAGTATTTAAAAGAAACATAAGAGTCAGGAGGGGCTGTTGTGGAGAAGCCTAGTAGAGCAGACATTGAGAAGGGAGGGGCTGTTGTGGGGAAGCCTAAAACAGCAGACTGTGGGAAGGGAGCTCCTAAGGATAACAGAGCAAGAGGGGAAGAAGAGGGCTAGTTTAGAGGTGCAGTCAGGGGAAACTCGGGTTACTTGATGGAGGCTGACATAGAGTGTCACAATAAATCTGAGCTACTAAGCAACCTAGAGGGGAAGGAAGGGGTTGGTGGAAATGAGAAAACTGATACCGATGCTGGGGGAGGGAGTCGGATACCCATAGGGCATCACAGACTGGCAACGGAAAGGATAGAAATAGTCCCAGAGGGAGAAGAGGAAACATAAATGTTAACCAGATGGGGGAGATGCAACATATTGCAGACATGAGGGAGAAGAGCATAACTGGAGAGAAACTGGGAGACAAGGAGGTGGGAGAAGAGCCCCCCTTCAGCAGGGGGGTCAGTACCAAGGATGGGGCTCTAGCTAAAGGGGATCCACAGAGAGCCTCTGGAGGCAGGGGTACTATTACAAGGGGGAGGATGGCGGTGTGGGGGAAGGGGAAACCATCAGGGCCAGGATAAATGGTTTGGATAAGAGAGGGTTAAAGGGGACACCTATTCAGAGGGGGTCTGAGTTAAGTGGGCAAAATAACGAGGGAGGCAGAAAGGGGAGGGTGACAAGGGGGTCTCTAATAAGGCAGGAAGACTCCCTGGAATTGAGATCACAAATAAAGGGGGGGATGGGGGGCTGAGAGGGCATAGTGGAGGTAACCATAAGGATGATGGCGGTGTTAAGGTTCTGTTATTGGGAGACTCGATGATTAGGGCTATCCAATGGGAGGGACAGGGGGGTGGATGCCATAGCCAGGTGAAGGTAGTGAGTATCTCTGGGCTGACAGTGCACAGAGCAAAGTTCATGGTGTATGAACTGGTTAGGGATTGTGGAGGGAAACTGGATTTCCTGGTGCATTTGGGAACTAACGATCTAGAGGGAAATAGCATTTTGGGAAATCCAAGCAAGGTTCCAAGAACTTGCCAGAGTCTGTCGGGATAATGGATGCAACATTTCCTTTTCAGAGATATTGCCAGTACCAAAGGCCTCAGTGGAGAAAAAAATGAAGATCACAGAGGTTAATGACTGGCTCAGGAAGTGGGGTGAAGAGAGTGGGTTGGGGGCGTTAGGGAACTGGAAAGGAGTTTGGGAGGTTAAGGGACTGTATGCCAAGGACAGGCTTCATCTTGCCCCATTAGGGAAGGAAGTCCTTAAACAGGGGATGGCTAACTACGTTTAAGAAAGGTGGGGTTTAAACTTGTGGGGGGGAAGGGATAAGGGAGGGGCTGACCAGAAGCCCTATCCTCCAGATGAGGGGAGTAGCCTTCAAACCCAAGGGGGGGAGGGGGAAACAGACTGGGGGTGGAGATTTCAGGAGGAGCAGAGGGAGGATGGAAGTATAAGGAACCTGGGTGGGGTTCGACAAAGGGGATCAGGGCTAAGGGGTGGGGGTTGGTGTTAGTAAATGCCAGGAGCTTGGGAAACAAGTTGCCAGAGTTCCAGGCCATGCTGTTCGAAGGGGGGTTGGATGTGTCGGTGGTCACAGAGACAAGGGCCAACAAAAACCATGACTGGGACCTAAATGTGCGGGGGTACACTATGCTTAGGAAGGATAGAAAGGAGGGCAGAGGGGGTGGAGTGGCTATGTTCATTAGAGATGACATAGAAATTGCTAGGGGTAGAAGAGGTAGAGGGAAACGTGGAGGCCTTATGGGTCACCTTACGATCCTCAGCAGGAGATAAGGTCAAGCTGGGTGTAGTATATAGGCTACCGGGATGAGTGATGTTCTAGAGGATGGTTTGCTGGACAACATCAGTGCCCAGTGTGGACCAAAAGGGGAAGGAGTGGTGTTGATGGGGGACCTTAATATGCCAGGTACAAACTGGGGAACCATGTCCTCTAAGGTGGCCAAGGAGCAGAGGCTGCTGGACAGCTTCCAGGATGTGTTCTTAACACAGCATGTGATGGAGCCCACAAGGGAAGGGTATGTCCTGGACGAGGTTCTGGTAGATGGGAATCTGGTAAGGGACCTGGTTGTAGAGGACCCCCTGACTGGGAGCGACCACAATACTGTCTGGTTTCAAATAAGCATGGGGGAGGGGGAGGAGATCTAGGACACTGGCAGTGGACTTCAGGGGGGCAGACTTTGTGGGCATGGGAAATATTCTCAAGGATCACTTGAAGGGGATTACATCAATGACAAGTGTGGAAAAGAGATGAGAGGTCATAAAACGGGGACTTCATGAGGCAGTCAGGATCTGCGCTAAGTTGAAACGTAAGGGAGCAAGGTCACATAAACCATACTGGTGGTCCAGTGAGGTACAGGCAGCAGTCAGAGAAAAGAAGGTGGCCTATAAAAAATATAAAACAACAAGAGGGGATAGGGAAATGTACCATCTTGCATCTAGAAAAGTCACCCAGATGGTGCGGGGAGCAAAGTCCAGTAAAGAGCAGCGGCTGGCACAGGGGATACATGGAGGGGAAAAGGGGTTCTTCTGGTACATTGGGGAGTGGTGAAAAACTAAGGGCCATCTCAGCAGATTGAGATCAGAAGGAGGGTGGGTGGAAGAGGCGAGGGACCAGGCAGAGGTATTTACGGGTACTTTGCCTCTGTGTTCACTAGGGAGGGGGATGGGACATCTACAAAGCAGGCATTATGGGGATAGAAGTGGCAGTGAGTGGGATCAGGGAGCAACAGAAATGGAGCAAGAGGAGGAGAGAGTACTCCAGGGTGTCACATCTGGATAAGGATAAAAGGCCAGTAAGGTGGAGGGGATGAATGATGCTATCTCCACCAAAGGGTGTAGTTAGCCCTCAAGGCCCTAAGAAAGACAAATCTCCTGGGCGGATGGCATTCATCCGAGAGTACCATGGGTGGTGGACATACTGGCTGCACCTAGGCGGAGCTCTTCAACAGGTCACTTGAGACAGGGGGTGCCTGGATTGGCGAGAGGCACATGTGGTGCCAATCCATAAAGGGGGGTTGAGGGAAGTACCAGGTAACTATAGACCCATCAGTTTGACCTCAGTGGTGGGAAAATTATTGGAAAATATACTAAAGGAACAATTGGGGGTATACTTGGAGGAGGTGGGAGGTCTGGATAGTCGGCAACATGGGTTTGTGCCAGGTAGATCATGTCAAACCAATCTTGTGGAGTTCTATGAATGGGTAACATCAGAACTGGACAGGGGAAAGCCTGTGGATGTATTATTCTTGGACTTCAGCAAGGTGTTTGACTCTGTCCCACACAATGGTCTGGTGGAGAAACTGATGGGGTTAGGAGTAGGCCCTTTGGTGGTCAGATGGATTGAAAACTGGCTAGCTGGATGCACACAGAGAGTAGTGGTCTGTGGGGAGCTCTCGAACCCTGAAGAGGTTGGTAGTGGGGTACTGCAGGGCTTGGTCCTGGGTACAATCCTGTTTAATGCATACATATCGGACATCAGGGAGGATATAGGGTGTGAAATGAGTCTCTTCGCTGATGACTCCAAGATGGGAGCAGTAGTTGAGGGAGAAGAGGGGAGGTTGGCCATTCAAGGGGATCTGGACACCCTGGAAAGCTGGGCTCACACATGGAAATTAAATTTCAATATCACCAAGTGCAAGGTGTTGCACCTTGGGTGGGGAAACCCTAAACACAGGTAGACCCTGGGAGGGGAGGCGCTGGAGGTCTCAATAGGGAAAAAAGACCTAGGGGTCATGGTGGATGCAAGTATGAATAACTCTGAGTAGTGCAGGAGAGTGGCTAGCAAGGCAAACAGGATGTTGGGATGGATCGTAAGGGGGATCACCTCTAGGAGCAAGGAAGTGATTCTGCCGCTGTACAATGGACTGGTTAGACCACACCTTGAGTACTGTGTACAGTACTGGAGACCACACTTGAAGATGGACATACAGCTCCTGGAGAGGGTACAGAGGAGGGCAACTAAGATGTTACGTGGGCTAGGGGATTTGACGTATGAGGACAGACTTGAGGAGCTCTGCTTGTTTTCATTGGAGGAGAGGAGATGGGGGGGACATGATTGAGGTCTTCAAGTACCTCAAAGGGAATAAATAGGAGTAAACATGGAGGGATCTTTAGACTAAAGCAGGGAGGTATCACCAGAGGCGTGGTTTGAAGTTGGAAGGTGGAAGGTGAGGGGAAGAGGAGGTTTTTCACTGAGAGGGTGGTGGACCCTTGGAATGCACTGCCTGGCGAGCTGGTTCAGAGATCCACAGTGGAGGGCTTCAAGAGAGGGTGGGACAGACACAGAAAGTGGATGTATCAGATGATGGCCTGTCCCAGGGGGGTGGGGATGGATGATAGGGGTTTCTGGAACACAAGGAAGGGGAGGGCCTCAGCACCCAACTAGGGATCTGAGGTTCGACCAGACTCGATAGATCGTAAGGCCTAATCTGCTGGCAAATAGTATGTTAGTATGTTAGTATAAGCTGTCTTTTTTACATAACAACCTGGAAGTAGACTGGACCAGAAATTGTTAAAAGAGACTAGCAGTTGAAACAATAGTACTAAGCAGAATGAATTAATCAATTAATCAATACTAAAACCAACAGCTGATGCAAATTGACTTGGTGATTATTTAAACAGAACAATTTGGCAGGGAGGGTGGGAGGATTATTCCAATAACAGGCAGCTCTGTGATATAATGACAAAGTCCAAACACAGAAGTCCACACTCTGTGGAGAAGAATCCTGCTGCTTATCAAATGCTGAAAATGCTGCTTATAAAAAATAAACTGTCTCAAATTAAACTACAGATTTCCAAAATGCTAATACATATTTAGCAAAAAACACCTCTAGAGAAAAAGTAATTATGAAAAGTAAATGTAAAAGGTAAGAGACAACATTAGAGACAATTGTAACTGATGAAAGTTGAGCTGGTATAATTTAAAGTGTCACAGCAAAAATACTATAATAGTATATTATACAAGCAGGTATCAAAGATAAGTTTTTGTGCTTTTTAATAACAACGTACAGTGGAACTGACAAAGCTAGAGGTTAGGAGAGAGAAAATAACAGACATGAAAAAGAATGGGGTGGAGGGGAATGGCAAGCAACAAAAATGTATAATGGTAAGAGTCAAATTAATTAACCAGTTTAATAAAGTGTGGAATTTCCCAAATGAAAATGATTCATGGGTCAAAGGTAAAATATTAATTTGCAGTAGACTCAATGGTAACAAAACGCAGAACACTCATCCCATGGATAGAGAAAGGATTGGTACAGCATATAAGATCTTAAAATAAAAATGATAGTAGTAAGTAAATTCAAATATCACTCAAAACAGGGCATAACATTCTATACATCATGAATAAATGCCTAATTTATCCAACAGCCTATAGCATTCATTATTACTTTTAGATTTCACAGAAAGGCAATAAACCAATTGAATCTCCGAGTCCTTTGGGGCGAAGCACCTCCATCCTGTAAATCCATTTACATTCCTTTTGTAATAGGGTTTTAACCTTGTCACCACCTCTGGGATGAATAGGGACATGTTCAGGTCCTGTAAAGGTAAGTCTTGTTGGATCCTTGCCATGGTATTTTTTGAAGTGAGTACAAGATGGGGTATTTGGAGCAGGTGATCGAACAGAGTGAACATTCTACTGGATTCCAATATGGAGGTGGTGTACAGTACATCTAACATATATTTGGGGGGCAATCACATACAATAACATTAATCACAAAGGCTGCTGCACAGGAAATACATTTCCAAATATCCACAGTCTTTTAACTGTTAGGGTGTTGGAAAAGTGATCCTGTGTGACAGAATCTGCATATGTCGCAGAGGCTGCAACAGTGGCTGCCTTCCATTGGAGGTGGTAACCAGTTCTTGTGAGTTTCATTTCCATTGCCTTTACAGAAAGTGTGGGTTACCAAATCTCTAATGTTTTTGGCTCTACAATATGAAATTCATAGTTGATAACTCACAGATTGAAACATGGGGGCATCTCCCTGTAGCACATGCCAATACTTCCTGAGAATGGAGCCATTCTTAGGTGAAATATCATTTAATTCTCTCACAAATGTTACACTTGACAAGGTATTTGTATCTTGCACATGTGGGCACAGTAGGTTATTCCTATTGAGCTGTCTGGCTTTGTTACATATAGATGCCTCCTGGTCTGGAAAAATAGCCATGCTCCAGGAGCCTATTGCCCAATTCCTCTGCCATTTCATCATGTGTGTCTAGTGCAGGGCAGTTTCACTGCACTCATACAAACTGGCCAAACAGAACTGACTCAATTGTTCGGCGAGGATTTATTTAATTTATTTACTTGAAAGTTGGTGACTGGGAGAGACATACTGAGCCATGGTTCATTTCCAGGTGCGACCCAGGGGAAAGGGAAGGGGAATATGTGTACAGATGCAAACTGTCTTACAGAAACAGACTAAGCTGTTGGTGGTATTATTGAATGGGGAGGGGGGGAATTTGGTCAGGGCACTGGGGAAATTCCCTTACTGTTCCAGTAGGGGGTGTTGCTGCTGTCTGTTGAGATGGAGCCTGGTGTAGTGTCAACATGGATGTTGACGAGGAAGGAACGTCTGCAGGAGCAGATTGTCAGTGGGTGTTTTGCCCTATGGAGCAGCCAGTAACTACCTTGGATACCATGCGGCTGCCTTCAGAACAAGAGCCACTAATAAACTTACCAGTGCTGCAGCAGTCAGCGCAGGATGAGGCAGATTACCTTTTTTTGGAGCTGGAGAGTACCAGAAGGCAGTTGCTGGAGGTAAATGCATGCCAGGAGCATTTAATCCAGGAGAAGTTTGAGGGACCTACACTCGAGAGGAACGTGGAGGGGAGCGCTACAGAAGGTGTACAGGAGCTGGTGCAGTGCACATCTGATCTGACTGGAAACACAGTCCAGCAAAATGACGGCATGGAGAATTTGTTTCCTGTAACAGACACCGAGAGTTTGGCACAACTAGCTGTGGGGACTAAGGAGGTCCAAGAAGAGCTGTTTCTTCAGGGAACCATGCCACAGAACATTTGTGACGTTCCTTGGGGGGTCAAGTAGGAGCACTTGGGGAAAAAGTATGCTTCAACACTAAAGAGGGAGTGCTGAATAAGGAAGGGGAAAAAAGTCAAGAAGCCCTGTTTATTGACTCTGGTAATGGTATGAAGACACAGAGTGGGGTTGTGGGATTGAGCATGGGAGACCATGCCAAACAGAAAAATATAGCCCAAGGGATTTTTGGTCTTACAAGTCAGCAGGAATCTGAATATGAAGAGGAAGACTTTATTACTGTATCTGCTGAGACTGACACTGTGTTGCCTCAGTCCTTTGAGGAAAATGTTTCAGCTTCAGGTATTACCATAGCTGCAACTTTAGAACAGGCAGGCTGGGTAAGGAGCCACCAGAAAAACAACCATGGATGTCACTGTGTCCTGTTCCCACTAGTTGAGTGAGCTCACCAGTGGATAACTCTGGGGGGGGGGGGCAGCCCCCTACATATCCTGATGGCATTAGAATTGACTCAAAAGCCTTCCTTCTCCCTCCCTGTACAGGAGGATATCTCTATTCTGGAGAATACTTCTATGGCTACACAACTCCACAATTCCAGTGCTCCCACTCCTCAGAGTGGCTTGGTTGGTGGTCAAATGAGTGTCAATACAAACCCACCTCCTTCTGGGGAATGTCGCCCCTCAGGAAATAAGGGAGACCTGGAGTCAGTAGGTCAAGAGCCTCCACCTTCTTGCATGTATGCATGTTTATTTCATGCACCACCTGCTTCAGTGAAAAGGAGGAAAGCTGTGCACATAAAGTATAGAGGGGTTCTGGACACTTTTCCCGATCTCATCTGTGTGGGGAAAAACCTGACCAAACAGAGTTTGCAGTTTAAGGCCAACAAAGTATATGCACTCATTCATATATATGGCTGGGGATAATGTGTTTGATCTTAGCTTTAAGGCTGTTGGCAATTTGGAAAACTTCTGGGCAAGGTATCAGCAGGTGTGGTATACAACTCTATGGTCCCCTTTTACCGTGTTCCCTTTAACGAAACCTGTGTTCAAGGTTATAACAGTACTTTTTATTTTTAAATGAAGGTGTTTTTGTGAATGACATTTTACATTGGCTACAATCAAAATGCACCCTGTTGGAATATCCTGATCCTATAACGGATACTGAACAGCTATGGACTGGGGGATGGTGAATAAGGGTTCGCCTGCCAACAACCAATGGGACCATTCAACATCTGCCAAGTTGTTTTCACCTCAGTTGGGATAGAGGGTTCATTTTGCTATCCTGGCCAGCAAAGTCCTGCTTTCGCTGTGGGGCTTATACATGCTTAAGTAGTGCCTGTGACAAACTGAAATGCTCCTTGTGTGTGGGGGTAATGGTCATAAAAGTGTGGGGTGTCCCACTTCAGTGAGTTGTAACGTGTGTGAGAAAACAGGACATACATTCCAAGCCTGTCTGTGGGCAGCTCACAACAGGCCCTCAGCTGAACAGGAGGATCAAGAGGATCTGGTGACAAGGGCACAAGAACAGCACCTGCATGCCCCAGTCTTTGTTCTGCATGTGTCACTGGTTGCTGGTTGCAGAATTAGTAAGTATCCCCCTTCCTAGCCAAGAGCCTGAACAAGCAGTATCAGGGGATGGACAGGGAGTCCTACAGGTGGAGGGGAGGTCCAGACTAGTCTGGATCCCCTACCTCCTGTACAAACTTTGACTTTGCCCACAAAGGGGCTTGAATAAGTTTTGCCCGGGAAGGTGATACTTCCCCACCCAAAAAAAATGTGGAATCTGGTGCTACCTAGATAGAGTTCTAGGCATAAAGGGTTGAAGGAGCAACCCCCTGGGAAAACTGTGTGGCAAGACTCTATCCTCATCAAGAAAAAATTTGTGGTGTTATCTAAATGCAAAGCTTTGGGTGACAGTGTTGAGATTTCTGACACCTCATCAATTGCCTCTTCTGTGGCCACAGACATGGACATGGTGTCCATGGACTCTAAACTGTCCAGGAAGGAAAAAGTAAACTTAAAGAAGTCATTAAAAGGACAGATCTGAAAGGGTCGGTTGATGGTCCCTTGAAACAGTCGTGGATTTTTTCATTGCATCTTTAAATGTTAATAGCATTAAAAATCCCAAGAGGCGGCATACTACATTTTCTATTTTGCGGAACTTCAAGTGTCATATATATTTTATTCAAGACACTCGATTGCATACAGTTTATAATATAGCTACAGCATCCAGAGAATGGCTTGAAGGGCCCTCATTTTGGTCATTCGAAGAGGATTCATGCTCTGGTGTGGCCATTTTACTTAATACCCCAGGTATTGTAGTGAATCAGCTACTGGATTTAGTTCTGGGGACAGTCCTGCTGCTGGATATATTCTATCAGCAACAGGAATTTCACCTTATCAATATTTATGCACCACAAATCAAGGCCTTACAGATAGAGGTTATTCGCAGTATACGTCCATTTGTATATACCAGTAAAATGGTGGTTTTTGGTGGGGATTTTAATTGTATATTGGCAATGCAAGATAAAACAGGGAAAACCAAAAAATTTTATAATGATTAAAATTTTCTAAATAAATTAGTGACTGATGCAAAGCTTAAAGATGGACCAGCAGGAGGCAGTACAATCCCCAAGCCATGCTTTCAATAAAGGGATACTATCCTCCCAGATAGATTTATTTTTTGTATCACAAAGGGTGGTGTACATGGAGCATAAGGTGACACCCATAGAAACCACTGACCATGGCTTGCTCACCTTGAATATTGGAGTTGCATTTAATAAGCCTGTTACTCACCACTTGTGGCATCTCAATGTTTCCCTATTGGAAAAATCAGCCTATATGGATGGTGGTCCAGGAATTGCTGGAGGCAAGACGCTCAGTATACTTTTTATATGATACTTCAGTACAATGGTGGATGGACACACAATTTGATTTAAAAGCCTTGTTTTGAATATGGGCAAAGTATCAAAATATGTTCGTTATTTAGAGCTTAGGCAACATCTACAGTTCCTCATTTCCCAGGTCTTTTGAAACTGGATTTGATTATCGGGAACATATTAGAAATATTAGGAAAGAAATGAGTGAGGTCCAGTACAATCGAGCAGCCTCTTTAGAGGTGGAACAAAAAGATGGGACAAAGGTGGTAGAGAACAAATAAATCCTTATGATAATTGTAGAGACTGCATTGAGATGAAATATATGTCTCACTTGAAAAGACCAGACGGTTCCATCACATCACATAATCTGGAGGTGGCCAACATCGTATACTACCATATGCTGTCCCTGTTTTCCAAAAAAGAGGGGAGATCTAGAAGGAACATCCAGGTTTCTGTCTGATCTTTGTATCCTGGAGTTGCCACAGGAGATCATGTAGGGTTTGGTGGTCCCTATAATGGAGGTGAAATTCGAAGGACAATAATGGCATGTAAAGGAGGCACGGACCCAGGACCAGATGGTTTACCCATAGAACTTTTTAAAAAATTGGTGGATGATCTGGTTGATTTGCTAGTTTTACTTTTTAATAATATTGTGCAGGGACAGGCTGGTATACTGACAAAAATGTCTGAAAGCTTTTTGATCTACCTCTTTAAAAAGGGGGACAAGATGGACTTAGACAATTGGAGGCCTATAAGTCTACTAAATGTGGACTGGAAAATATTATGCAAAATTTGGGGTAACAGGTTGCAGGATGCAGTTCAAGTATTGATTGCACCTACACAAATGTGTGCAATCCCGAAGAGCTCTGTGCAAGACACATTATTTTTATTGAGAGAAGTCTGTGCATGACCAGATGCTCACAGATATGTTTTCAGTTTGGACCAGACAAAGGCTTATGATGGTGTAAATCATGAGTTTGTGTTCTCTGTCCTATCGAAGTAAGGTATACCACCTCTCTCTCTGTAGAGTGGATTAAATGCTTACATACGAGTATTTTCACTAGACCAGTAGTCAATGGTCTTCCAGGAGCTCCGGTTCCATTGGACAAAGGGGTAAGACTGGTGTGTCTGCTGAGCCCCCTGTTATATGTGTTTAATATCGACCCATTCCTTCAAAAGCTGGAGCAGCGTCCAGATATAGAGCATGTGGGAGGGGGGCCAAGTGCAATATTTCCATATGTCATGGCCTATGCCGATGATGTCTGTTTAATGGTTGCTAATAAACAATCTGCCAGAGAAGCCTTAAATATAATTGCTGCCTTTTCTAAAAGATCAGGTGCAGCTCTAAATGAAGAAAGAAAGTCAGTGTCTGGTATTAAACCGGAATCAATCAGATCTAGGGGGAATGATGGAAGGAATTAAAGTTGGCTCTGGTCCAGTCATGGTACAGGGGATTTTGTTTGGGAATGATAACTTGGCTGTCCAAAACTGGGAAGAAGTTCTTCACATAGCAGAAACAAAGGCTGAGAAATGGAAGAGTTGACCTATGACTAAAAAGAAAAAAGTGTTTTTGGCTAACACATTTATCTTGTCAATCTTATTATATGTGAGTTATGTGTTTTCTTTACCCACCAAATTAGAAACCAAGGTGTATAGTATATTCTTTTGACTTTTATGGGGTAGTAGACTGAACCCTATAGAAAGAGCAGTCACATATAGGCCTATTAAGTTGGGTGACCTTAATATGATTAACCCAGTTGTTTTTTTTCTTTGCTGTTTATTTCTATGCTAACTTTTCACCAGTTCTCCAGCAACAGCAGAAAGCCTGGATCTTGCTATTTCAGGATAGATGTCAGTTTTTCTTTCTACGATGGCAGACAGGATGCTGGGGCAGCTTCTGTAATTTGCCAAGTGGGGTAGAGGATGATTTGGTGTCCCATTTTTGGAAAATGAAAACATAGAACATCACTATTAATTTTATGTCAACTCATAAGAGGAGAGTATTTTATAAATATATAGTACAAGCTAAATTTAATAGTGATCCTTGCTTTAATTGTCAACCTGAGATACCTGAAAAATGTTTATTGTATCAGATTTTGGAACAGTGGGTGCTGCCTAAAATGTGGGACATGGTGTGGCTAAGTTGCCACAAGAAACTAAATTGTGAGGAGTACCCATTACCATAAATCTATGAATGAGAGATATTGCTTGAGAGAGGAATGTAGTGAACAAGAAGAAACTATGTTACATCTATTTTTGCAGTGTCCATATATTTTAGAATTATGGTCAACATTAGCATAGCAATGGAAGATACCTGCATCCCAGAAAATGACATATGAGGTGTGAGCCTAATTGTTCTCTCTCTCTCTCTTTTATTCCCCTGTCTTATCAACACTAGGCCCATCCATCCCCTTATCCTTCCTTTCCCAACCTCGGATAGGAGCTCACTACCCCTGGGTTGTGACATCCTACCATGCCCCGTACTTTATAGCATTCAATCCAGGGGCTCACACATACTCCTTTTCTCCATTCACCTTCTCTACATCCCATTTTACCAACTTCTCTCTGTACACCGTGCCCTCCCAGCCTTTCTCCTCATACCTCCCTCCCTTCCCCCCCCACCTTCGCCTCTAGCTGGTGTATATTTTTATTTTATTTTTTTCTTCCGTTACTTCCTCCTGCAACCTTAGATAACCTGCTTTATCTTCCTATAGACACTTCTATGTATGTAAATACCCTGTAATCTGTATAATATCTGTATAATTCTATGTACATATGAACTTCTTTTTCTTCCTCTTTGTAAACAGTATTATCTGTATTGCCTTGTAAATACCTGTGTTGACCTGTATATACAGTTGTTCATGCTCCACCCAGGTCCATCTTGCAAATGAGCTTCTGCTCAACGATGAACACCTGGTCAAATAAAGACTTGATTGATTGATTGGTATACGGGGTATTTCAGGATGGGTGTCAAAGATTTCATCCTAGAACTATGAGAATTGTGTTGATATGTATTACGTGGTGCATCTGGCAGCTGCAGTGCCAACATTGTTTACAACAAAAATACATTTCTGTTGATAGTCTCATACGTATGATCAATATGGTGGTTCATGCGTTATTTCCAAAGGATGAGAAGGTATTACTTGATAAAGTGCTACAGACATGGTGGAGACACTTTTCATGGTTGCCTCCTTAATGGAATAATAAACATGTGGGTGAATACGGGCTTGGGGGTATGTCACTTGGTGGGTTTCTTTCATGGGTGTGGGTTATAGTTTGATGGTGGTGACTTAAGGGTAAGGAGGTGGGAGATGGGGGTGACAGAATGTAAACTGTGGTTATAATTCTGCATAATAAGTATGTTTTTTTATTTCTTTGCCTGCTGAATTAGGATTATTGTTGATTTCTGTATGTTTAGTCTGTCACCATTTTGTTTCCTGGTTTATTATTTCATGAATGTTCCCCTACTCTTTTAGTAGGGAGGGGGGAGGGTTTGTTTAGTTTTATCTGTTTCTTTTTGGTGAGTTTCATTATTTCTTTTGAAAAAACGTATGGGGGTATGATGATAATACTTCTTTGCTTTTTTTCAGGCTTGATTTTTATTTCTTTCTGTGTGAATTTACACTGTTTGTACATCTGTGGTTTTGCAGCTATAATAACAATTAATGTGTGTGGGGGGTAGGTGTGTTCAGTTTCCTCTGTTTCTTTTTGTTGAGTTTGACTATTTCTTTGGAAAAAATGAATGGAGGTATGATGACAATACTTATTTGCTTTCTTTTACAGGTTGATTTGTATTTCATTTTGTGTGACTCAACACTGTTTGTCAATTTTTGGTTTTGATGATTTAATAAAAATTCCACTACTCTTCCTGTAGGGGGAACCGCTGGCCATTACCATGATGGCCAGTCCTGGTGAGGAGCTGGAGAGGATGGAGGTTGGGGAGGCTGGGGAGTGGGTTTCATCCCCTACCTCGACTTTGGTGGAGACCGAAGAATTTTTTGATGTTAATGGACCTACAGATCTACAAAATATGTCAGAAATGAATGCAGAATCTTCTGTTCACTAACAAATGGACACTAACATTGATACAGTAACTTTTTCTAACTCTTCAGACACTGAAATCCATAAGTTACAAAGTTTAATGCAGGTGGAAGAAGAACAATTTAAAGCTAGACAACTTGAACTTACAGCTACCTTGAGCAAGATATGAACCTTGGAGAATGTGTTATAAAATGGGCCTTCTTAGCAACGATAAAAACAGAGAGTGGTGGTAAACGGTATACAGTCAGAAGAGATGCAAGTCACAAGTGGGGTGCCCCAGGGATCAGTCCTGGGGCCAGTCCTATTCAATATCTTCATCAGTGACATTGCAGATGGACTGAAGGGTAAGGTTTGTCTGCTTGCAGATGACACCAAGATCTGCAACAGAGTAGATGATCCAGATTGGGTGGGCAGAATGAGAAGAGATCTAGATAAACTAGTTAAATGGTTGGAAGAGTGGCAACTGGGGTTTAATGCAAAGAAGTGCAAGATCATGCACATAGGGAAGAGAAACCCTGAAGCAACCTAAAGGCTGGGAGGGGAGTTGCTGACAGTCACAAGGGAAGAAAGAGACTTGGGCGTCATCATCACCAATGACCTGAAATCATCCAAGCAGACTTCTAAAGCAGTAGGTAAGGCTAGAGGGATGTTGGGGTGTATTAGTAGGGGTATCACAAGTTGGAGGAGGGAGGTAATAATCCCTCTTTACAAGACACTGGTTAAGCCCCATCTGGAGTACTGCGTGCAGTACTGGAGGCCACACCTTCACAAGGACATTAACCAAATTGAGGTAGTCCAGAGAAGGCAACCAAATGGTGCAGGGACTGCATCAGAAAACATATGAGGACAGATTAACTGAACTCAATATGTATATCCTAGAGCAAAGGAGGGACAGAGGTGATATGACTGAAACATTCAAACACCTTAAGGGCATTAACAAGGTAAAAGAGTCTAACATGTTTCAATATAAGATAAATAGCAGAACAAGAGGACACAGCATGAGATTAGAAGGAGGCCGATTTAGGGGTAATGTGAGGAAGTTCTTTTTCACAGAAAGGGTGGTGGATGCATGAAACGGCCTACCTCAGGAAGTGGTGGATATGAATACAGTGCAGGGCTTCAAACAGGCATGGGATAGGCATAAGGGAGCAATACAGATGAGTATGAATAGATAGTCCATTGACAGAGCAAAGGCCTATGGCATATTCATAAAGTAGAAAAAGAAATGGTCAGACTGGATGGGCCTTGTGATCCTTATCTGCCATCATCTTCTATGTTTCTATGAAGCCACCACTTGTAATACACCACTAGAAACCAAAGCAGGTCCTGAGCTTTAAGCATTCAAGCAGCAACAAATGGAACTTAGCAGGGATACTATTATGTTTCAAACAAATCCCTAAGATCACAGCAACGTATCTGTGTTTACCTTTGTGGTAGCTTCTAAACTGGGTATAAGAAATAAGCACCAGGATCCTTGGTGCTCAGCAACTTTGCAACTAGGAGTGTTTTTCAGTCCCAAAACTTGGTTAAAGGATTCTAAAATACTGATGCCAGGATGGCAAAAAATGCTAGAGTCTAGCAAGGAAGGTATGGACATATCGTTACCTGTCTGTCCAGAACGTGAGAAGGTGTGCAAAGCACCAGTCACCCCAGAATTGGGAATGCATCAAATGCCTAATAAGGAGCAGGACACTGCAGTCACAATGGCTGCAGCTATGGAACACTTGCTCAGGACTATAACTCACAATACAGAACAATTACAGGACATGGGATTTCAGTAGGGAATGGCAGATACAGGGGCTAGTGCTCTTGGCTTAAGACTTCCCCAGGAATTGAACAAGGTTTCTTGTCCAGTGCAAGAACTGGTAGCATCTATGGATCAGGTGTTTGACCAGGAGGTAGCTGAGGAATTGCTGGAAAAAGAACTGAGTGAAAAAAAAAGTGTTACTACTAAAAATGATGGCAGAAAATGAGGTTCACAGTAAAAGGAAAAAGGAGGAATTATGACACAAAAGGGACATGTTGATGCTCACTAAAAGAAATATTCAACTAGAGTCAGAATTTTCCAGTGATGATGCCATGGAGGAGAGCTGGCATCAGGAATCAGCTGAGGTGTCAAGATGAAAGCAGGCCGCTGTCAGCAGCAACAGCAGCAGTACAAGCAGCATTTGGCATTCAGTTACCCTGAGACCATGGTACTTCCTAGTCTCCTGAAATGGCATTGTGGACAGCTGGCTGGCTGCAATCTTCTGATGGACAATGGATCCCAGAACCTGCCTGGTACCCATGTATAAACTCTTAGCCAGCAGATAATCCAGAATGGTGTCCGCTGGTGGATCCACAATCTGAGGTAACCCCAATTTTTACTAATGCTACTTCAGAAAATATGCAAAAAGTTAATTCTAATACTGTGAATACTTCTACTAACCTTATATCTGGGGTTGAATTTAGTGAAACTGAAAATGGTTTCCTGGTGACAAAAGAAAGGGCAGGGGGAAAAAAATACCAGTGCCTCTACTATGCACTCTGTAGCTGAAATTAAGTCAGCTTGCAGATCCTATGCTAGTTAAATACTGAACCCACACCAGATCCTGCACGAATGGAGACTCTGGCACACAGTCAGACCATTCAAGTTCCTCTAGCTCTGGAGGTCCTACCTACTCCCCTCCCCCAGACCTTTGCTGTCAGAACTATTTAAGAACAATAAAATAGAATCTCTACCTAGAAGAAATGCGGTCTGCCTAAGGTATAAATGGGGTTTAGAGCCAAGACCCGACAGACAATATGTCAGTAAAAAACTGATTAAAGACTCTGTTCTCCCCTGCAGATGTATTTACATTTCTTCACCTCTCAGGGGAGAAAAATTTTGATATCAGTTTTCACACTCCACAATTATTAGAGAAATGTTGGTATAAATATAACCAATTAAAATGTTCTCCATTGTGGACTCCCTTGGTTGTGATTCCATTGACCAAACCTCTGATTAAAATAGTAACTATAATATTTCACAATGAAAGTGTACCAGTGGGTGATATATTTTTTTTTATTTTTATTTTATTTTAGCCTTTGGTAACCAGATAAGGCCCACTAGGCACAACTGCCTGTTTTCAGGGGCAACCTGGGAGCACTGGGCGGTTAAGTGACTTGCTCAGAGTCACACAGTATGCAAGTAGAAGTTGTGAGAATCAAACTCAGGTCTGTCCTGCTGGATGTATCAAGCTCGTTCACACCTTGTTTCTTTAACCTCTGGGCTATACTGCCATATCTATCATTGGCTCCAACAAAAGTGTGAAATCTTAAGTGCCCCTGAAACCATTTTAGATGGGGAACATTTCTGGACTGGAGGTTGGAAATTTAGGGTGAAACTCAGGCAAACAGATGAAGGTATTTATCATCTTCCAAACTGCTTTTTTCTTGGACGTTATCATAGAGTATGCTTCTATGCAGGACAGCCAAAGGTGTGTTACTGGTGTGGTGCATGCACACATCTTTCCAGTGTATGCAACAAATTAAGATGTAGCCTCTGCAATGAGGTAGGATATAATAGCTTTTAATGCTTGAACCATACCAGATACAATCTCTGTGAGGAATATGGCCACCTGTATAATGATTGCCCTGGGTGTCATCAAACAAGTCTGGACATTTTGAGCCCTGATGAATTAATTAACAAAGCCAAGGCAGACGCTATCATGCCATTGGATATACTCTTACCTCTACCCCCAACTATGTCTGTAGCCCCAGAGCTAGCATCACAAGTGACCACATCAGAGCACACTGGGGACCCCCTAATCAGAAGAAACTGATCATTCCAAACTCAAAGAACCTTTTCAGCAAGTATGTTACTCTGATCCCCAACATGAGGGTCCTATGGAGTATCAATCAGACATGCCACCACCCCAACCTTGGGTGGCATCTCAATCACATAGAAGATCTACAAGGCAGACAAAAAAAGATGTGCCATCACAAGAACTTGAATCTGAAAACCCATTTGAGGGTTTTAGCAAGCTCCAATTGAGGGGACTCTGAAATGGTGGAGAAGATATCCAATATATCCTCTGTTGTGGCTGATGTTGTGCAGCCAGTAGACAAATTGTATGAAGTGAAAAAGAAAAGGAGGAAAAAACATTAGCACTTACGGACTAGCTGATGCACTGTACCGTAGTAGCTTCGATAAATTGCTGTAGCTTAAGGAACAACAAGAAAAGACAGGCAGTGCACCAGCTGACCCACAATAATGCTATCGATATCCTGTTGGTACAGGAAATATGGATGGGGTCACTACCTCAGATGAATAGCTTTAAAACTGAATGGGTATGGGGGCCATCATACTGGTCATTTGGTCCTGAAAAAGCAGATGGGACAGGGATTATTTTTTCAGGTAACAGGTTCTCCTTTTTCAAACTTATTGCCTTATTCCTGGAAGAGTTCTGATTATAGATGGTTATTGGGATAATGAACCCAGCAGACTATTAAACATTTATGCCCCTCAAATTAAATCCTAGACAGTCAGATTGTTTGAAAGTATTCAGCCCTTTTTGGCTACAGCAAAATTAATTATGTTGGATGGAGATTTTAATTGCAGCTTTTGTTTTCCTGGAGGGCAACATTCTATGTAAACAACGGTTTTGCAATTCTCATGCCTTTAACAAATGCATTTCTACTGCAGAATTAATCAACTGTGCTGATTCTCCATCTATAGGCCCTAAATTTACTTATAGGAGAGTCCAATATATTACATTAATTGATTATATTTTTATTTCTAAAAATTTGATAGTACAATCCATCAAATTTGTCCCAGTAGAATTTTCAGACCATCTGATGGTCAAAACTTGCCTTGGAAGGAACTCAGAAAGGCATATTAAAAACTCAAGATGGAAACTGAACACCAAGTTGTTGTTTGACCCCAGTATCTAGGAACAAATTAGGCAGTTATTGGCAGCATGAGCATCAGTGTTTGATCTGTATGACAATATAGGTGACTGGTGGCAGGATACTAAAATAGATATCTAAAAATGTTTTCAGTCTTTTGGTAAACACCATTCAAGGCTTCAGTTTTTTTTGTACTTAAAATTGCATTCTCTTTTTTACTATTTATTGTCTATTTCCCTGCACTCCAATGGTGACCTGTCCTCCCAGATGAAAACTATAAAAACAGAAATGAAAACTCTACAATATGATAGGGCTAGTACAATTTGCACAGAACTTGCCTATGGTACCCAAAAAAACATCACATTTTAACCCATTTGAAGCATGTAGGGTGAAGACAAATGTGGTTCCTTTGATTCTCTACAAAATGATAAAGGAGAACTAGTGACCTCCCTGAAGGAAATGATAGAAATTATTATGCAGTATTTACACTCAACAAATTTGTCTGATATCACCCCTGAAAAAGATATCTTGAGTTATCTTTCAAATTTAAAGTGTCAACACATACACAATGATGATTCTGAACATTTAACAGCATGAATTTTGGTACAGAAAATTACAGAAATAATTGGATCCCTGAAGGTAAAGGCTGCCCCGGGGTCAATGGCTCACCCTATGAATTTTATAAAACTTTCAAGGTGGAATGAACCTTATATCTGGAACATGAGTTTAATTATTTTTTTAAATATAACAAAACCAGTCCCAAATTATTTTATAAAAGGTCTAGTTGTATTTTTATTTAAATCAGAGACCAGACACTTAATTCAAAACTGGAGACCGAGCAGTCTATTAAATGTGGATTTCAAAATTCTATCTCAGATATTACATCTTTGGTTAAGGAAGGTGGTAACTGCTATTATACATCCCGCACAGTTTTGTGGTCTGTCAGATAGAACAAGCCAACATCCTTTAATTATTCTTAGAGAAGTGTGGGAATATTTTTATAAAACAAAAGACACAGGATTTATCATTTCTTCGGTCCAAAGAAAAGCACTCAATAGGGTCAATCATGTTTTTCTTTTTAGAGTTCTACAAATATACGAAATACCGGATGCCTTTATAGTATGGTTAAAATTGATCTATAACAATGCTATCCTTAACCCTGTTATTTTCAGTCAAACAGGTCCTGCGACAAAAGTATGGGACTGGGTAAGACAGGGTTGCCCCTTAAGCCCATTGATATATATTTTCTCCCTGAATCTGGTATTAGACAACATCAGCTTAAATAAATAAATAGAACTCTCTGGTAAATTTCCTAATGATGAGGTTAAAACATTAACTTATGCTGATGACACATGCCTCTTATTGAAAAAGACAAATTGTATAGATGAAGTACAGAAGAAACTTGATTTTTTTTGACAGTGTCAAATGCAAAACTCAATCTAGAGAAATATAATCTTGCCTTTAGGTCTGAGTGGGTGCCTGCAATCTCATATTGTGGGATTTGCAATAATATCACGATCAGTTAAAATTTTGGGAATTATGTTTGGAACTTCGAACACAGCTCAAATACACTGGGAATATGCTATAAAAACTTGTGAAACAAAAGTAAATCTATGGAAAGGATAGAAGCTTTCCAAACTTAAAAGCGTATTTATTATAAAACAATGTTTAATACCCTGCCTGCTGTATGTAGGATCAGTTTTCCCACTTCCTCTAACATTAGAAACCAGAATATACTGTGTTTCTTTCATATGCTCTGGGGAAGTTGCTCGAACTCCATTAAACGGGGTTTCACTTATTTATCTAAGAATAAAGGTGGAGCTGGCATGATAGAACCGGTAATATTTTTGCATTCTCTATTTTGGATTCACTCATTAAAACTATCCCTCCAAGCACAAAACTTTCCCACATATTTATGAACATTAAATGACCTTCAAACTTTCTTAAATAAATGGATCGATGCCCCTCTTACATTTTCCAGATACTTACAAGTTCCAGAGTATCTTAGATCCTCCATTCAGAAATTGTACAAATGGAATATTTCTAGGACATTGCTAGCATCATTTAACTGTAAACAACTTTATATTATGTCCTATGGGAAAGCGGTCCAACTGAACTGGAATTTAAATATTGCACCCCAATAAAAGGGAAAATGTCTTAAATCTTTTAAATGAAAAATGGGACACCCCAAGAATGGGGGAAGTGCTATGGCTTGCCTCCTATGGTAAACTTAATGTAAGGGGGAATAGCAAACATAAAATGATGGAAGAAAGAACTTGTCCTTCAACAGACTGTGCAGTCCCAGAGGAAACTATGCATCATGTTGCTTTAGAATGTACTTACTCACATAATCTGTGGACATTTTTAGCATAAACATGGAAACTGTTTTGGCTTCAAAACTTAACTTACGAAATTTTGATGCTGGGAGATTGTCCCCAATTCTTTTTGAAATTTCACAAAGGGACCCTTGGTTCCAAGTCATAACAGTGATTGAGAAACAACGATCGCTATTATGGCGAGTGTACATCACCGAAAATTAATTTCAGCGATGCACACTAGCAGCGCACAGAAGAAAGGCACCCAAGACCTACATGTCTCATTTTTAATACTGGGGGGCTGTGCCCTCCACACCCCCTACTTATGGATTTTCAACTCCGGGGGTGCATATCCGGGGGGGTGAAAAACTTGACAAAATACATGCCGCCGGGCAGCAAAAAAAAAAACCTGCACCATGCCGGACCAGAACCCGGTACCCAATGCCTCCCAGCTGACCACCCTCCCCACAACACCATTGATCCAGCTCAGCAGCTACTCACTACAAGCCCTCCCACATGCCATCCCTCCCCTGCCTCCCCCCCATGGGTGCGCATTCATGTATATGCGCAAGTTCCTGTCGCGGTTTTCGGCAACTGCGGTATCCAGTCACCCTCCTCCCTATGTAGCTGTGATCACAGTCACCAAGGTTGACTTTCCATTTTTCTAGGCATTCAATCTCGGTCACTGTGGTAACGGACTACTGGGACCCTTTCAGTATTTCTAGTCATATTAAAATTCTATCTCTGGTAAGCCAGAGTCCAATGGGTTATGAGACAACAATGAATGCCTTACAGAATATTTAAATATGTATGTGAGACTTCTTTGCTAGAACTATATGAAAAAGATGTTTCCTTCCACCCATTAAATAAAGTTAGGATATGGTGGAAAGGACTTTCCTTTTTTTTCTAAAGTATAAATAATTGTCTTATTGAGTCTCCCAGCTGACAATGAATTGTTTATAATCATGAAGTTATGTATATTATTGTGATTGCAATTTATGAGATGTGAGTTATTTTTGTGTTCTTTATCTTGATTTATGTATTTGTGTTTCTGAATCCTTTAATAAAAAACTCCAGTACTCTTGTTGGTAGGGGCACTGGCGAGAACATGGAGGAGTCCAGTGTTGCACTGGATACCGATCGAAGAGGAGGTGGAGGTGAAGGAACGGGGGCAGCTGTAGCTGCCAGTGCTGTAGACACCGCAGATCAGATTATGGATGCAAAAACAGTCCACGCAGGAATAGATGTGGAAATGGATCAACACAACAAAGAAATTCAAGACAATGACAACTTGCAGGATGAACTGAGGAATAAAGAGAAACAAAATATTCTATCAGAAGTGGAAAAGGAGTATTTATCGGCAAAGAAAAAGCTGAAGGATGAACGGAAAAGAAAACACATGAATGAAATCTCACCTGGAGGTTCTGGGATCAATCCAAGTAAAGTTTTTGTTTTTAAGAGTCAGAGGGGGAACCTGGATGCGAACTCAGTTCTAACATAGAAGACAGAGGCAAAAGACAAGTAAGCAGGAAGGACAAAATGGTCTTCAGAGCGAGCCTTACATGAGGCAGGCTGGAAACAAATACAGCAGGGAAACTGGATTATGGACCCGACTGTGTTAATTCCAGGTACAGAGCAAGCACGAACCAATCAAGACAATCAGGTACAACCTGAGAACAGACAATCTACACCTATGAAAGCGACGGAACAAAATGAAGCAGCTGCTGGCTCAGGTACACCTTCCTTTTCCCCTATGGAAACACAAAATGAAATGTTTCATGATGCTCCATTGGGGTGGTTTCCAAACAGATGGACAGTCCTGAAGCACAACCAGGGGTTGAAGAACAGTCAGCAGGACCTTTGGAGCCTGTACCCCCAAGAGACAATAATGCTCCCACATATGCCAGTTTGTTTCACAAACCTGTATAACTGGCAAAAAGACGTAATACATAGAGGATAATGCATGGTCCTCTATTCGTAACAAGTTTGTAAACTCTTCAAGAGGTCGTCATGGCGACGTTTGGAACCTTGAGAGCAAAGCTCAAGAGGTTCAGTCGCCATGACGACCTTGAGAAGAGTTTTCAAACTTGCTACGGATAGAGGACCATACTTTATCTTTTATAGTGTATGGTCACCTATCTTTTGCATTTCAAGTTTGAAATCACATTCCATGTGCAGTTGCCCTCCTGCTTTTCAAGGAAACGATCAGTCAGTACAGTTGTTTACAGAAATATTTACTCACGTTTGATGTGTACAACGGAAATCGCCATCGATAGTGGCACATTGCAAAAAAAAAAAACAGACATACAGTATTTTAACTCTTTTTTAACTTAGCCATTTAAACTATCTGTCTATGAGTCTATTGTGGTTCAAATGATCCATGCCGATGTGCTGCCATGACCTCCATAGCTGAAGATGTGACCTGCAAGGAGACAAATAAGAGGGGAAGTTGAAGTCAAAGTTCAAAGGAAGTAATTTTGTTAGGGCAGGGGTCACGGGAGTTTTCTTCTTACTTTACAGTTCGTCGGGGTCCACATTGCAGTTTTGCTGATGACCACCTGGGAGGTAATTTATGATTTTTACCTTTACAGCCCCTTCTTGAAAAATGCAGTTATCGCCGAACAGCTTGAATTTGGACAGGTCGGACAGTCGGTTGGCGGTGTTGATTTTCACTCTTTTCTGGGACTGCACTTCATTGCAGCTGGGGGATGCAGATGTAGACGGCATTGTGTGGATGCTTTAAATACCAGTCGCTTAACTGTTCAGTGTTTAAAGAGTGAGCAGCTTGCCCTGCCAGCGTTTCTTTAAAGATTATAATCTGTTATGCTGCAGTAGCTATGTACCTGGTGCAGCATAACAGCAAGCTACTGCAGCATAACAACATTTTTGCTGGTGTGGATTTCACGACTTAACAATGTCCCACCATACATTATAATATGTCCAAGATATGTCAGTGGGTTGGAATCCCCACCAGACATATTTTATGTCCGGAAAACCCTTATAAAGTACTCTTTGTGTTTTTCACCTGCTGAGGTGTACGCTCTCATTCATATGCCATGGGAGAGCACTTTTGATATTAGTTTCCATGTATCAGAGCTCCTTGAAAGGCTTTGGGCTAAGTATGCTATGCTTAAAATCAACCCATTATGTGTGCCCTTTCAAGCAATCCCTTTGACAAAAAGCTCAGTTAAATTCATTACTATACTTTTCCAGAACAAGGGGGTTAAACATCACAAACATCTTGTTTTGGTTGGAAAAAAATATACTGTCCAGGGTACTCCTGAGCCCATATTTGATGCTAAATGTCTTTTGAATGGGGGTTGGTGTGTGAAAGTCAAACTGAGTCACACTGACAATGGGATACAGCACTTACCAAATTGTTTTTTTCCTGGGAAGGGATAAAGGTTATATCTTTAACCCAGGCCAACCTAGACACTGCTACAAGTGTGGCTCCCTCCACTACATTTGCAGTAATTGTGACACTATTAAATGCCCACACTGTGGAGAAATGGGACATACTGGCTCTTTTTGCAGACAGGCTCAAAAGTGTAATTTATGTGAAGAAGAGGGGCACTCCTTCACAGAATGTCAATGGGCAGCCCATAACACTGCATATTCTGATTATGGTATTCAAGACTTCTACATTAACAGAACAGCAAAAGCCATGACAAGAGTATCTGAACAGCCAGCAGTCTCTCGTGCTGAGTTACCTATACATGCCAGAGTCAAGACATCTGTTAATTTACCAGCTTAATGTCCAGAAAAAGGAAATATGGAACCTCCTCTTGTAACTCTGAATTTGACCCCTACTGACTTTGAGCAGATGGACATGCCCCCCACCTAACTCAGATAATTATCAAATGGTAACAAAAAAAGGAGGAACAAGGAAAACAAAAGTCACTAATCCTCCCCTTGCAGAGGAAGTTACTTCACAAAATAAATTCTCTGTGCTGCAATGGGGGGAAACAGATGGAGAAAATTAATTGGATTTGGCCTCGATCTCATCATCCCAAAAAGATACCCTGTCTGATATGGAGAACACAATGGATACTTTAAAACAAACTAAAGAAACTAAGGCAAAATCCAAATGATGCAGGATTGGCACTAGGGCAACACTAAAGTCTGGAATTTGAATTCTGTTTTTTACTTGATTATGCATGCCCCATTATATGAATTATCCATTACTTCCCTCAGTGTTAATAGCATTTAATCTTAAAAAAAAGAAACTTGCCATGTTTTACTTATTTTCAGATTGTAAGCATAACATTATTTTTTTCAGGACACAAGGCTGCACACTCTACAAGAAGCACAGTCAGCAAGTGATGCATGGTCATGGGGTATAGCTTATTGGTCCTTGGGGGAGGACATTTGTAACGGGGATGGGATTTGCATAAATAATACATTTTCTTTAATCCAGATGGTAGACATTCTACCAGGACAGGCCTTGTTATTAGACATCAGGTTAGACACTTTTGAATTTCATCTGATAAATATCTATGCACCCCAATCTAAAGCAGAAAGAGTGGAGCTACTAAAACTCATTCAGCCTTCTTTATTTACAGCAAAACATATCCTTTTTGGGGTGATTTCAATATCAGTCATTTTACTACTGACAGATGAACAAAGACCAACAAAACTTTTAGTGATGTACATTTTTTAAACCAGTTAATTGATCAAACAGGTCTCATTGATGTATTTTTGAAAGAAGGGGTACCTAGTCCACATACTTTTTATAAAGGTCCTCTATCTACACAAATAGATTACTGTTTTTTGTTACCATCACTCCCAGTTCGGTGGGCCGAGGTAATTCCTGTTGCATCATCAGATCATGGTCTTCTTAGCCTTACAATAGCTAATTCTGCTGAAATATTGAAAGGGAAGGGATATTGGAAGATGAATTGTAGTCTAATAAATGAGTCTGAATAAGGACGGATTTCAGTATATCTTAAAGGCCAGGAAATCAGTGCTTTTTCTATATGATTCAACAGCCGAGTGGTGGAAGGATACAAAAACAGATTTAAGTGATTATTTTAAAACAATGGGTAGGTTAAAAGGACACAAAAATAATAGCTATCAGAAACTAAGAGAACAATTTTACTCCTTACTGTCACTACATAATGATGGGGTAGAGGTAGAGGATTATTCAGAACAAATCATTATTTTAAAAGCAGAAATGGCTCAGATGAAATCCCTCAAAAAAAGAACAATGTTTTGGGACCCAGGGCACTTCTGCCCAGACAAACCTTTTTCTTAGTTGTGCACAACAGCAGACCAAATTAATACAAAATTTAAAAACAGAACAAGGTAAACTTATAACTACTAACCAGGAAATCTTAACAGAAATAGAAACATATCTGTGGAACAAGTTTTAGGACATTGACTTATCAGCCATAAATATTTATATTTATTTATTTGAGGACAATTGGAATTACAACCCTTTGAGTCAGAGACTTATTTACAAAGGCTCCAAGTCATTGAGGAAACACAAAAAACAGGGTAAAACAAAACAGTAAGTAGTGCAGACAGGTTATATATAGGTGATACTAAGAGCATATAGGGACTAGGTCACAAAAGCCCCACATCAGTGTGCAAGAAGACAATATTGTTAGCTATACAATAGACAAATATAAGCATTATAAACAAGTAGAGTGCTAGGAAATCAGCCATGACAATCACAGTGATGCGAGTTGAGGAGGTGGTTCTTTGAGGGCCATTTTGAAAGGCCTGAATCTTTTCCCAGTAGTGACTGACCCAGGGAGGGAATTATACCAAGATGGAGCATGGTAGTGAAAAGCTCTATCTCTGTGCAAGGGAGGCCCAAACCCTGGGTACATGCAGTGAGGGATGGGCTGAACTATGAGTGGAGAGGGTAGGAGGGACCTGTAGATGATTGATGAAAGACTGGGGGGGGCAGGCCTGTGACAATGTTTTGGGCCAGGAGGCATGATTGGTAGATGAGCCTCTCATCAAGATTGAGGAGGTCACAGAGTGACTACAGGGTGCAGGTGTGGGTAAGACAGCTGGATCCAGTGAGTACCCAGCATGCCTTGTTGAGAGAGAGCTTGATTTTGTGAAAGGTAGAGTTGTTTATGACTCCATATATCAGCAGACCATAGTCCACTAAAGATAAGACCGAGGACGAGATGGCCTGGTGTCGGGCTTCGGTGGGGAGACAGTCTTTATGATGATATAGGAGACCTATACGAGAGTTTATGACAGAGCAGAGGGTATGGATATGATCATGAAAATGAGAGTGAGGGGTCAAAGAGGATGCCCAGATACCTGAAATAGGTGGTTTGCTCAAGTGGAGGAGGTTACTAGATATAATCCACAGAGGGGAGTGTTTGTGTTTACTTTGATTGTGGATGAAGAGCATGGTTTTTGTCTTTTTTAGGTTTAGGACTAGCCTGTGGTCTGAGAACCAGCATTCAGCTTGGCTGAAAGAACACTGGAGGGAGTTTTCAAGGTGGATGGGGTCAGCGTGGGAGACAAACAGAACAGCATCATCAGCATAGAGGAGGAGGAGAAGGTTTCCCTCACAGACTGTGGGGAGCGTGTTTAAGAAGTGACTAAAGAGCAAGGGCCCCAGAATCAAGCCCTGAGGAACCCCAGAGCGAACCTGATGGGGACTGGAAATGGAAGTGCTGATTTTGACACATTGGGTACAGGAAGAGAGGAAGTTGGAGAATCAGCCAAGGACCCCCTGAGAGAGGCCAAGGGGCTGGAGTGAGGAGAGGAGTAGCGCATGGTGGACTATGTGGAACACCTTTGACAGGTCAATGAAAACTGATCCAGCATTGTGCCCCTTGTTTAGTGCTGAGTGGAGGAAGTTGGAGAACTCTATGAGGGCAGTGGTGGCACTGTATTTGCAATGAAAGCTATGATGTTCCTGGCAGAGGAGATCATGGGTTGAGAGATAGTCAGTGAGCTGATCTGTGATGATTCTTTCAAGGGCTTTGGAGAGTGGATGGAGGACAGAGATGGGATGATAGTTACCAGGAGAGGCACGATCACCAGATTTGTGCACGGGGATGATCATAGTGATTTTCCAGACAAGTGGGAACTGGCTGAGGCAGAGGGAGTGGTTTAGCAGTTTGGTGAGGGGGTTTAGTATAGTGTCCAGGACACTTTTGAGTAGTTTAATGTCCAGTCTGTCATTGCTATGTGTGGAGTTTTTGAGTGCTCTGAGGAGGTATGGACAAGCCTCCTGTGGGGAGAGGGTCTTAAAGTAGAAAGGGGGTCTAGTAAGTTTACTGTGAGTTGGGGGGAAATGGGGTCAAAGAAATTTATGGGGAGTACTGAGCTGAGATCTGAGAAGGTTTCATTTAGGCAGTCAGCAATGACCAGTGTGTCAGCTGTGAATGCCCCATTGACATTGAGTTGGGTGAGGGGGTGGAGACACCATTTTACCATTGAGCTCCTTTATGTTATCCCAGAAATTGTGGGATGTGCCCCAAGAAGGTGCAAGTGTAGACCTGTAGTGATCAACCTTGGCTTTGCAAATGTCCCAGGTACACTTGTTTCTGGCAGCGCAGTAGGCTTGCCTGTCTACGGGTTTATCAGAGTCCACAGCTTTGTGTTAGAGGTTGTCTCTGTGATGCATAAGGCTGAGCAGTGAAGGGGTGATCCAGGGTGTGCCACGGTCTCTGGTGCACACTTTGGTGAAGGGAGCAAAAGTGTCACAAACTGTGTTGAAGGATTGGATGAAGTATTGAAGAGCGGCATCAGTGTCAGGGACATGGTCAATTAGAGACCAGTCCCAGTGAGTGAGGCAGTCTTTTAGCTGAGTAAGTTTGTCTCGGTGTAGGCAGCGTTAGGTAGTCAGTTTAGATGGAGGTTTAGGCCTCTTGCAGGACCATGCGAATCTGATGGGAAAGTGGTCGCTAAGAATGTTAGGAAGCACAGTGAGATCGGATACTTTATGGGGTTTGTTGGAGATAACAACGTCAAGTAAGGTAGAGATACCAGTGGCTGGGTTGGTCCTGGTGAGGTGTGTGACGAGCTGGGTAAGGTCAAATGCAGCTGCAGCATCCCTAGCATGGGCTGCAGAGTTGGCATGCCGATTTATATTGAGATCACCAAGTATGATTTGTTCAACTTTGTGGGGCAGCGAGGAGAGGTGGTTGAGGAGGGATTGGAAGGCAAGGGTCTGGTGCCTAGGAGGGATGTAGGCTACAGTTAAAAAATAAAGGGGCTCTGGATGAAAGGTTAAGATCATGTGACCTTGACCAAATTCCAGAGTATGCTTCACAGGAATTACTACATCCAATAATGGAACATGAACTTTTTGAAATTATACAGAACTTAAAAACAAATACTGCACCTGGGCAAGATGGGCTACCAAATGAAATATATAAGCATTTAGTCCCTGCTTTACAAACTGAAATGGTATCTGTCTAACATTTTTTTGACACAACCTACACTACCTAAAACTATGTACAACGATTTGGTAACATTTCTATATAAATCTGGGGTAAACAAAAATTAAATAATTGGTTTCCAATCACCCTCCTAAATTCAGATTTTAAAATTTTAACAAGAATTCTGAGTAACAGATTGGCAGCTAACATGCATCATGTAATACATTCTTCTCAAACATGTTCACTCCCAGGGAGGAAGTTATCAGATTCCCTAATACTTTTAACGGAAATTATAGAAAAAGGGAATAATGAGGAGCTTGATGGGCATTTAATATAGACCAAGCTAAAGCTTTTGATCGAATTTCCCATACTTATTTATGGAAATGTTTACAAGCATATGGTGTATTGGACAAATTCATAAGTTGGATCAAATTATGCTATACAAGTGCACAAAGTGCCCCTTATATTAACAGGTGGATAGAGAAGTACTGTAAAATTATGCAAGGGGTTAGGCAAGGATGCCCCCTCAGCCCCTTCCTGTATATTTTGACCATAGATCCCCTGATACAGAAAATAAATGGGTCAGAACACATTACTGGGCTTACAGTTCACAGTGAAGACACTGAAATAAAGACGATCACATATGCAGATGATTTGTGCCTTGTTTTGGCAGACTTAGAATCAACTTCAAACACAGCTAAAATACTAACAGATTTTGCCTATAGTACAGGGTCACAAATAAACTTAAATACACATTTTTGCTTACCAATTGGACAGTTGAATCCAGCAGTAAAAGAAATTATGGGGATAACACCTACTTTAGAACCATGTAAAATTTTAAGGATATATTTTGGAGCTGAGGCTCCAGCTTTCTATTATTGGAACTTGCAGTTACAAGTGGCTTCCAGCAAAATAAAACAATGGAATAAATGGCATATGTCCAAGCACAAAAGGATTTATATGGTTTAAACATATTTACTACCACTATTTCTACAATTAAGTGCTATTTATCCCCCTCCCAAACAACTTGAGATGTCAATTTATAGTTGTTTCTTTTGCTGTATATGGGGAAGTCATCTAAACCCAGTGAAAAAAGGCATAACTTATTTGGAAAAAAAGAATGGAGGTTTAACGATGATTAATCCAATTGTTTTCTTTTTCTGTACTTTTCTCTACACAAACATAAGCCACTTCTGACTGTCCTACAAGCTCCATGGACCCCTTGGGTTCTGAACCAGATAGAACAATGGCTCATTTCCTGGCCACAGGATGGCCCTATACCAAGACAAAAACACTTTCTGGGATGCCACCTTATTTTTACAACTGTTTTAGTAAATTAAAGTTATGGCTCATTTCAAAACAGACTATATTTTCACAGTCTCATAAAGCTCTATTTAAGCATTTAATGTCTGAATTTTTTTGGTACTCCACATTTTTGGAACAAATCTCTAAAAGAACAAGAAGCAATTGATAGAATGTTGGCAAACAACAGAATCCCAGAACAGATGTGGGATGTCATGTGGTTATGTACCCACGGGAAATTAAATGTAAAGAACAACTTAAAACATAAAGGGATTGAGGAGCGATACTGTCCCAGGGATACGTGTACAGATGCATTAGAAACTATGGGACACCTGTATTTTACCTGTCCATATATTGTCTCCTTTTGGTTATTACTACAAGATAAATGAAAAGGTTTTCCTTTTACGTCTATTACACCAGAAATTCTATTTCTAGGTTTATTTGCCACTCAATGGAACATGTGCAACCATAAAACACTTCATGTGATTTAGTTTGCTTAAAATATCACATCTGGATTATCAGGTGTAGAGTTTCGCTACAGCAAATGGAGCTCTTTCAAGAACAACTTTTTAATATAATAAGAAAATCTCTATTAGATATATAAAAAAATAAAATGTGACTCTTGGACAGCTGATTCTGATCACTGTATCATTTTGGTAATATAAAAATGGGTTATGGACTGTCTCTCTTGAGAAAATGCTGAAACAGCATGTGAGATCACACACATACACACGTTTTAGATACAAGGTGTTACCTGGAAAGCAATAAACTAATTACAGGCTAGAAGATACCTAACTGCCAAGATAGATCATAAACTTGTATAATGCTTAGAGGAAGAAGAGCAGGGTATGACGTTTTAGTGCGAAGTCATAAAAGATGCTTTGAAGTCCTGGAAAGGGGAAGCTGATCACAGATCAAAGAGAGTCATTTGAAGAACATGAATTATGCTGAGGTTGCAGAATTTAATACTTGGAAAAGACATCCTGTTTTTATGTAGATATATATTTTTAGATATATTCTGACAGGGAGGAGTTGGTGACCTCAGGCAAAGAGGTGTGCAAAGCCAGTTGTTAGACAATATTCTGTTTTATTTCGGAGACACTTTTATCTAGACTCTGACAAAGAAACATCTGTGGGCACTTGAAGCAGGTATTTAGAGAGAGAGACAAAATCTAAGTACTGTAGTAGGAACTGTACTGTTAAAGCCTTGTTCTTTTAATAGATTTGTAAGTCTTGTGATATAATAGTTCTGTATTTTATGTATTACATATTTTTTATCTATTTTAGTAAAACTCTATTTTTAGAGCCTACTTGGTCTGTCTTTGATTTCTTTCCTTTTACAAGTGGAGTATACATGGTTTATGCAGAAACTGTACATAAGCTTGAATGGTGATACCAAACTGGAAAAAGGTAAGTGTTTTAAATCTGAGGTCTTTTAATGCAGTTTTTAAGGGTTCATTTCTGTACACCTGATTAGGTGTCCGTAGGCAAAGATATCTGGCCCCCCGAAGACAGAATTATCTGTGCCTGTACATTGGGTACGCTAACAAGAGGTTCACAGTTTGAATCCCTCCAAAACTTGAGACCAAAGGTTGACTCAAATCCACAAAAACAGACAAGAGGGTTATCTTGTTTTGTTAACTGTTCACAAGACTGCGCTTGGAGGTTGGCACTTTGGGAGTAGAGGGCTGACCTGCTGAGTGGGTTTGTGACAGATTGGTTGGCAGCGGTGGGATAATGTTGGTATTACAAGCTTTTATTGTTCATTGTGTCAACACCGTAAGCTCACTTGCAAAGAAAGAAAAAGGCAGTGATTTATTTTTAAAAAGGAAACAGAACTATATAACTTGACATGCAGTCAAGTTCCTACCCATTTCATTTTTATTCTAAAGTGCAAGTCGGAGTAGCAGTAGTAAGGGAAGAAGATGGCTTCTGACTACAGCAGGCACACTGTAGACTCCTTAAAGCAGCTGTGCGGGGACAGAGGAGTCCCGTTTGTGGTGAAAGCCAGCAAGCAGAACCTCATAGATGCCCTGATGGTAGCAGATACCCAGAGCAGCATGTCATGGACCATGACTGAAAAGGACCAAACCTTGAGTGTGGCAGGGCTAGCGGCCAATTCAGTGTCCAGATCTGATGAGGAGGGGAACAGGGCCACTGCCAGTGAAGGGCCACAACAGCAGGGAAAGGTCACCAGTATCCTGGATCTGGAAGTACTCAGGCTGTCAATTGAGTTGTACAGGATGGAGCTGGAGTTCCAGGAGAAGAGGGAGCAAGAGAAATGAGAGGCGGACTGTGAGGCAGAGCGAGAACGCCAAGAGGCAGTGCGTGAGGAGCATGAGCACCAGTGAGCTGCAGAGCAGAGGAGCAGAGAGGAGAGAGTGAGAACGCTGAGAGGTAGAGCGAGAACAGAGAGATGCTGACCATGTGGAGCAGGAGCACCAGATGCCACATGAACTGGAGTAGATACGACTTCAACCAGCGGCACCAGAGCAGGTAAGTGGCTTGGGATAAAAACTGGGACTGCAGGATTGGGTTACAAATTGAACTCCAAATTAATAGCAGAATTTAAAGAGGGGGAGAATATTGATGCCTTTTTAAATTCTTTTGAAAAAGTTTGTATTCAGGCTAAAATTCCTAGAGAGTCCTGATGCTTCCAGCTATCCCCGCTACTTACTAGGAAAGCTCAGGATGCATTGGGTCAAATGGACAATTTAAACTGAAGTTGAAGTTGGTGTTTTTACTGGTTGCTCGAGATGTGTTTTTTTTTAAAAGCTTATAAAGATGATAAAATATAAGTTTGGTGAATGCTTGGCTAGATTGTAACCAGAGAGAGAGAGATTCATATTATACCACTTTTAGCATGAAATGCAGCCATCTGTGGACGAAAACAATTGTAGGAGAGTTGTTATTTTAGATTAATGTGGCAGGCAGCAGGTGCATGCCTTTGTTTCAAATAATTGCACCAGAGGAGAGAGAGAGAAAAAAATGCAGCATGCAGTGGAGCTAGTCGGCGCTAGTCGAGCGGTTCATGCTCTCGATCCCTCGGGGAGCCAGTCTCATCCCATGGATGTCCCCAGTGGCTGCAACCACGCGGGGGACAACTATCCTCTCTCACTCTAGCAGGGTCCCTCGCACTAGTAGATAGTGTTGTTGCTCTGGGCGTATTTCGCCCGGAATTAGTGGTTGCCTGCGAGCTCCCACACTGAACGGTGATTACCTAGGAGTCTACCTCCTCCATGGTGGCAAAGTGGCCTGGTCTGCTCTCTCACAAGCAGAGCAGATCACAGGCCTGCCTCTACATTTTCTCCTCATGGCAGGGAATCAGAAAATTGAGGGGTCTACAGCATGTAGACGGCTGCAAACCCCCATGGCTCTCACTCCCCCCCACACCAGACTGCGTGGCATGGACTCGGAGGCCCTCTTCATGGCATCCATTTTGTGTAAGGGGGCTGGAGCTTCCATTTTGTAACCCCTCTCCTATTCCTGGCCTAACATTCAGCATTGATCAAGCTAGGAGACGTAGTGGCCATCTTGAACAGGGTGCTCAGACACCATTGTAATTCCCAATTTCTGGCTGGCTACTCTTTTGATTACCTCCCATAGTGGATCGAAAGAAGGCACAATGGCATAGACACTCTGTTTTTCAAACAATATTCACAGCTATCTGGGTTTTTTTAAGGGTAGCCTCGTCCCCTATCGCAGTGGATCTAGGCACTTGCATCTTTGAGTTCCATACAAAGTGCCCCTTAACAGTGGCAGCTCACTAATGCAAACTGCTGTAATATGAATAATTTTTCCCCCCTAGCTTGGGTATAGGTCAGTCTTGATCACCTATCCCAGCGGATCGAGGCTCACGACCTCAGCTAGTCCCATCTGGGGCATCTCTAATTAGCAGCAGCCCTCAGTTGTAAAGGAGACAAGTTTTTTGGAAGTGGCCATTACAGACCACCTCACAAGTGGGTCAGGACAAAGGTCATACTGTCCCCTTGGGATGCAGAATGTATATACATATTGGGGTTTGCCTTTTATCTCTAAGTTATTAAATTAGCAGAGTTATACCCATAATTAGCCATCACCTGCGAGCTCCCCTTAATGACAATGACACTGGAGTCTACCTCCTCCACAGCAGTGAAGTGCTTTGGCCTGGCCTGCTCCCTCACAAGCAGACCAGGTCACAGGCCTGCCTCTCCTGCTTCTCCTTATGGCAGGGAATCACAGCAAGCACTAAAAGAGAAGTACTTGCACATGGCAGCAAACCTCCATGGCTCTTGTCCCCCCGCATGCCAGACCACGTGGCATGGAGACGGAGGCCCTCTACCTGGCAGTCATTTTGTATAAGGGGACTAGATCCTCCATTTTGTAACCCCTCTCATGCTCCTGGCCTATATATGTGGCCGTGTCCACGCAGGAGATAAGGCAGCCATTTGGAGCATGGTGCTCAGCCACCATTTTGTAACTCCCAGGATTCTAGCTGACTACACTTACGGTCAACTCCCATAGTGGATCGAAAGAAGGCACAACAGCATATATGTATAATTATTAGCAATATTCATAACTACCTGAGGTTTTTTAAGGTTAGCCTAACTCCCCTATCCCAGCAGAAATAGGCTTGGAGCGCCCCTTAGCAGTGGCAGCTTACTAATACAATCTACTATAATGGAAGTTCTGCTTTCCTCCTACCTTGGGTATAGGTCAGCCTCGATCACCTATCCCAGTGGATCGAAGCTCACAACCTCATCTAGTCCCATTGGGGGCACCTCTTAACAGTGGCAGCTCTCAGTAGTAAGGGGAGATAAGTTATTGGGAGTGACTCTTCCAGACCACCGAACAAGAAGGTTGGGACAGAGGTCATACTGCCCTCCCCAGGGCACAGAATGTCTATACATCTCAGGATTTGTCTTTTGCCTCTAAGAAAAATAAGGTGTAAGTTTCCAGGAGGTACTGACACTGGTTCACCCACCTGGTCATTCGTTTGGCTCACCCCCTAATCGGATCTGTTTTGTCCACTTATGTTTTCCAGATGGCAAAAACCAAAAAGTGCACCTTATGCAGTGCCCCCTCCTGCCTCACAACACAGGCCCACAGTGCCCAGCCTGCCTACATGATGATGACGAACTATCCTTGGAGCAATCCACCTCGCTGGATCCATGTATCCCAGGTATCAGCAGAAACATGTGGGTCAACCCGGGGGCACTCCTCATCCAAAATCAAAAGGCCACAGTGGCCATGATGGAAAGCCAGCAGAACTTTTTGTTGTGTGTCATTGAGAAGTTGGAGGCTCTTGCCCAGAACATATCTCCATCACCGAACTCAAGACCAGAACCCCAACTCCAGGTGACCATGGTGATAAGAACATATCACCATTGGAACCTGCCCCACCTCAGCCAGGCAATGGACAAAGAGATGAGGAACCACAGGATGAAGAGGGGAGGACTCAGAAGAGGAAGAGATGGACATCTCCCAGTCCATTCTTTCTCTCACCTCTAAACTATGCTCCTTCAACCTCATTCCAGGGATCAAGAAAGCCATAAAAATTATGATGGGGTTCAAGAGAAGAGCCATGTGGTACAATATCCTTGAAGGACCCTACGGACAAGAAGGTAGAGGATATGTTAAAGAAGATGTTTGAAATCACTGGCATGGCAGCAAGGGTGGCCACCACAGCAGTCTATGTGGCTAGGGCACAAATCAGATGCCTGGACTCAAAGAACATTGGCTGGGTAGTCAATTAAGCAAGAGCTCTCTGATACCAGCTCAGCATCTGGAGCACCTAGGTGCAGAGATGGACACAGCCACAGGTTTAGGATGACCGTCACGGAGATGCATAGCAACATAATGGGTCTAATAAAAGGCATAAAGGCACGCCAGTGGCCCACCATTGGCCAGATAGCACAAGTGCTAGGATGCATGGCCTCCTGCATAGACCTTGTCCCGTGGGCCAGGTGGAACATGAGACCACTGCAAACCTACCTGCTGACCCAGGGCTCCCCATCCAAGGAGAATCTATGAGTCAGGGTCACTCTACCACAACAGATAAGACACTTGGTGGTTGGACAGGCACAACCTCCAGTGGGGGACTCCTTTGGAGCTGACATATGAGATAACCATAGAGACGGATGCCAGCCTCACCACATGGGGGGCATGTCTAGGCTCCCAATTGGCACAATGCCTATGGACTCCAGTGGAAGCCAGTTTCTCCATCAATGTTCTGGGGATGAGAGTGATGTTCCTTGCACTAAAGGCATTCAATGCTACCATGCAGGGACACAACGTCCTCATACGCTCAGACAACCAGGTCACGGTAGCCTATCTGTCAAAACAAGGGGGCACAAGAAGTTGAGCCATGATGGCCGAGGTAACAAGGTATTTACCTGGGTCCAAGTCCACCTCAAACACATCGGGGCTGTCCACCTCACAGGCAAACTGAACGTCAGGGCAGACTGGCTAAGTGGACAACTGATTCATCCCATGGAGTGGCAACTCCTCCTGGAGGTATTCCAATCTATTCAGAGCAGGTGAGGGCCCATCACTATGGACCTTATGGCCACAGAAGCAAATCACCAGGTGAAAGACTTTTTTTCAAGGTACTGGGAGAGAGGCCAAGGGAGTCGATGCCTTGCCACAAGACTGGATCCGGGACAAGGCATACATATTTCCTCCGATTCTGCTAATCCCCCAAGTACTAGCCAAGGTCAGGGAATCTTGGAGGGCCATCATTCTGGTGGCACCTTACTGGCCATGGAGGGCATGGTTCTCCATGACCATGGCCATAACAGTGGACAGATGGAAGCTCCTGTGCAGGCCGGACCTACTAACCCAGAGCCCGATGAACCGCCCGACACCGGAATCCTTCTGGTTGTTGGCCTGGTTCCTGAGATGCAGAGACTGCTAAAAGCAGGGTATCACAGTGCAGTCATCTCCACCTTGCTGCAATCCAGACGGCCCTCCACCACGTTCACATACGCCCGCTAGTGGAACATTTTCTCCACTTGGTGCTGCAGTAGGAACAAAGACTCAAACTCAGCAGTTATGTCAACTATCTTGCTGTTTCTACAGCAGGGTATGGAAAAAGGACTGTCCCATACTTCCCTCAGAGTTGAACTCTCAGCCATAGGGGTAGCATTAGGACAAGTGGGCCTACATAGCCCAGGGTCTCACCCAGATACTATCAAATTCATGAGAGTGGTAGAGGCGATGAGACCTCAAACCAGACCATCTGTAGCACCTTGGGACCTCACTCTGGTCCTGGATGCTCTGGCATTGCCGCTATTTGAGCCAATATGGGACAATCAACTGTACTGGATGGGGTTGAAGACCTGTTTCCTCATAGTCATATGCTCAGCCTGCAGGGTGGGGGAAATTGGGGCATTATCATGTAAAGAACCCTATACCATCTTTACTCCCGAGGGGGTATCCTTGAAAACAGTACCTGCCTTCACTCCGAAGGCCACTTCCCAGTTTCATATGGAACAGACACTAGAGTCCCCAACCTTGTATAACCAAGGAGAGTCTGGGGACAACCCTATCCCACATCACCTCGATGTACCAGTCACCCTAGCAATGTACATCACCAGAACTCAGAACCTGAGAAAAGCCAAAAGGCTCTTTGTCATTGTGAAGGGACACAGACAGGGCATGGCAGCCTCAAGGACAACAATTACTAGTTGGCTAAAGAGGATAAATCAAGAGACATATAGACTCAGAGGATGTCACCCCATCAGAAGGCATCAAGGCTCATTCGATCAGGGCAGTAGCCACATCTTGAGCCGAAAGGGCCAATGCATCATCCAATGATATTTGCTGGGCAGCAACCTGGACATCCATCCACACATTTGCAAGACATTACGGACTAGAAACCTTGTATAAACAGAAGGCTTCTTTTGCCACCAAGGTCCTTTCGGCAGCCTCCTTACATGCCCACTCTTAGTTGCTCTGTCTCATCCTGATGGATAGAGTACTGCTGCTTAAGTACCCATGATGTAATGTCTAGAGTGCCATGGACACACGAGCAACACAATGGGTGTTTACTCACCTGGTAAAGGTGATTGTGTTGGTCAGTGTCCATGGCACTCCAGAGCCCTCCCATCAGAGCACACGGGAGTGATTTGAGTGGGCATGAATTCTGGGCCAAAAATATGTGGGTTTGGAAACAGAGTGGCTAAGAGACTTATTATTCATGACCTTGCCAGGCCTAATAAGCCTAAGCATTAGCATTGTAGCAATAGGGAAATAAACCCTTATGGTACATTGTATGGTCTCCTCCATTATTTTAATTTGAATATGGCACATAGAGCGAAGTGTATGTTGCTATTGACTAACCTTGTTTCAGCTTGGGAAGAAAATTGAACTGGACAGCAGGGACTCCTGGGACCAATGTATATTGCAAAATTTAAAACTAGGTCACATGTGCATCTATAGCCTATCAGATGGGCTAAAACCCATGATGTAATGTCTTGAGTGCCATGGACACCGACCAACACAATCACCTTTACCAGGTGAGTAAACACCCATTATGCCACCTGGTACCCAGAGGCAGTCACCCTATCCTCTCTGAGGACAGACAAAGTGGCAGATGCCTTACTTGGGATTTTCTCCTGTGTTGGGTTTCCACAGGAGGTTATCACCGATCGAGAGGGTTCCTTCATGTCGGACCTGATGAAATGTTTATAGGAGAAGTTGTGGGGTGGTGCAGAGATGCATGACACTGTATCATCCACAAGCCAATGGTCTTGTGGAACGATTCAGTGGTATCCTAAAGTCAATGCTCCAGGCATTTGCTGAACAGCATGGGAGGGACTGGGAGAAATACCTTCCCCACCTGTTGTTTGCATACTGGGAGGTGCCCCAAGAGTCGACAGGATTTTCCCCCTTCGAACTCTTATATGGATGCCAGTTATGTGGGCCCCTAGACTTGATCCGGGAGGACTGGGAAGGCAAGCACGCCACCCAAGGAACTCCCATTGTGGATTACGTCTTTAGGTTCAGGGAAAGGCTGAAGGAGCTTATGGGGACAGCCCAGAGCAACCTGGCAGCTGCCCAACAGAAACAAAAAGTGTGGTACGACCGCAGAGTCAGAGCTCGCTCGTACATGGTGGGTCAGGAAGTCATGGTCCTTATTCCAGTCTGGAAAGACAAGCTGCAAGCTGAGTGGGCAGGACCTGACAAAGTGGTTAGGAAGGTAAATGACATGAACTACATAGTGGAGTTACCTGACAGAAGACAGTCAGAAAGGATGTACCATGTCAACATGATGAAGCCATATGAAAATAGGGCTTACATGGTGTTTGCAGTGTTTAGTCATGGGGAGAGGAGGGGACTGACGAAGGAGACTCCCTTCTGGACTTGCTGGAATAAAGGAAGTGGGAGTCCTCTGTGGAGGCAGTAAAATTGTCTGCCCAGCTGACCCCGGGCCAGATCCAGAAAGTAAGGGAGGTTTTAGCAGACTTTGCCCCATTGTTTAGCATCAAGCCTGGACTAAGTCCCTTAGTGATGCACGATGTGGAGTCAGGGACACAGACACCCATATGGCGGACAGCATATCAGGTGTCAGAGGCTGTCCAAAAGGACATTAGGAGGGAAGTGGAGGAGATGCTGGATTAGGGGTAATCCAGAGATCCCACAGCCCCTGGGCCTCACCCGTATTCCTTGTGCCTAAGCCAGATGGTGTTACACATTTCTGTGTGGACTATCGTGGACTGACTGCAGTCTTGAAGTCTGATGACTACCTGATGCCCCTGATGGATGAACTCCTGGACAAGTTGGGAGGGGTGACCTACCTTACGACTATTGACCTGACCAAGGGGTATTGGCAGGTAGAGTTGACAGACAGAGCTAGGGAGAGTTCGGCCTTCATCACTCCAATAGGCTTATTTGAGTTTAAAGTAATGCCTTTCGGAATGAAGAATACCCTGGCCACTTTCCAAAGGTTGGTGAACCAGGTGTTAAATGGTGCTGAGGAGTATGCCATGGCATACCTGGATGACATTGCCATCTTTAGTACCAGCTGGGAGGAATACCTATCCCATCTTAAGGAAGTGCTGGGAGGATACAGAGGGCCGGGCTCACTGTCAAAGCTGAGAAGTGCCAGGTGGCCATGGGAGAGGTGGCATACCTAGGGCATGTGGTAGGCCAGGGGCAGCTCCATCCTAACCAAATAAAGATAGAGGTAATCCAGGCATGGCCCAGACCAGAAATGCAGAATCAGGATAGGAGTTTTCTAGGGACAGCATGGTACTACAGAACATTTGTACCCAATTACAGTGCCCTGGCTGCTCCCCATCTGACCTGACAAAGAAAAGGATGCCCAAGAAAATTACCTGGGGCCCAGCCTGTGAGGAAGCCTTTTCCAAACTAAAGGAGGCACTGTGCAGTGCTCCTGTTTTGACAAGTCCTGACTATAGCAAAACCTTTATATTTCAGACTGATGCCTAAGACATGGATATTGGGGCAGTACTGAGCCAGACATCCAGCCAAAGGACAGATCACCCAATAGTGTACCTGAGTAGGAAGTTACTTCTCAGGGAGCAAGCATACTCCACAGTGGAAAAAGAGTGTCTTGCCATAGTGTGGGCCCTAAAAAAATTAGAGCCATACTTATATGGGCAGCATTTTGTGGTGCAGACTGACCACAACCTCCTGGTTTGTCTGATGCAGATGGGAAAGAACAATGGTAGATTGCTAAGATGGAGTCTTGCTTTGCAAGGGTATGATATGACAATCGTACAGAGGGCTGGAGCCAAAAATCAGAACTCAGATGGGCTGTCTAGGGTCTATGAGGAGAGAACTGATTTGGGAAGCTCATCCCATGCAAGGGATACAGCCCCCAAATTCAGTCTAGGTGGGGAGGAATTATGACACTTGGACAGCTGGTTCTGAGCACAGTATCATTTTTTTGTAATATAAAAATGGGTTATGGACTGTCTCTCTTGAGAAATACTGAAACAGCATGTGAGATCACAGACACACACACACACACACACACACACACACACACAGGTTTTAGATACAAGGTATTACCTGGAAGACAAGAAGCAAATTACAGGCTAGAAGATACCTAACTGCCAAGATAGATCATAAACTTGTATAACGCTTAGAGGAAGAAGAGCAGGGTATGACGTTTTAGTGCAAAGTCATAAAGGATGCTTTGAAGTCCTGGAAAGGGGAAACTGATCATAGATCAAAGAGAGTCATCTGTAGAACACGAGTTATGCTGAGGCTGCAGAATTTAATACTTGGAAAAGACATTCTGCTTTTATATAGATATATATTTTTTAGATATATTCTGACAGGGAGGAGCTAGGTGACCTCATGCAAAGAGGTGGGCAAAGCCAGCTGTTAGACAATATTCTGTTTTACTTCAGAGACACTTTTATCTAGACTCTGACAAAGAAATATCTGTGGGCACTTTAAGCAGGTATTTAGAGAGAGACACACAATCTAAGTACTGTAGTAGGAATTGTACTGTTAAAGCCTTGTTCTTTTAATAGATTTGTATGTCTTGTGATATAATAGTTCTTTCTGTATTGTATGTGTTACATATTTTTTATCTATTTTAGTAAAACTCTATTTTTAGAGCCTACTTGGTCTGTCTTTGATTTCTTTCCTTTTACAAGTGGAGTATACATGGTTAAAGCAGACACTGTACAAAAGCTTGAATGGTGATACCAAACTGGAAAAAGGTAAGTGTTTTAAATCTGAGGTCTTTTATTACAGTTTTTAAGGGTTCATTTCTGTACACCTGGTTAGGTGCCCGTAGGCAAAGATATCTGGCCCCCCGAAGACAGAATTATCTGTGCCTGTACATTGGGTACGCTAACAAGAGGTTCACAGTTTGAATCCCTCCAGGACTTGAGACCAAAGGTTGATTTGAATCCACAAAAACAGACAAGAGGGTTACCTTGTTCTGTTAACTGTTCACAAGACTGCGCTCGGAGGTTGGCACTTGTACTTAATTTATCTTGTAAGATTGTCACACAAAATACCTCAAATTAGTAGTAGTAGAGGGGTGAGAGAGGGAAAGATTTCAGGTATCTAATTTTTTTCTTTGGGAGGTATGTGATATTATGAATAGTGTGTTCACACGAAGTTAAATGTGATTTTGTATAATAATGTTATTCTTTGAAGTCTTAATAAAAAGTTCCCCCTACTCACCTGTAGGGGAACCTCTGGCCATCTAGGATGGCCACTTTATTGGAGCTGCTGGAGAGGATGGACACATCGGAGGTAGGGTAGCCAGTCTCCTCCTTTGCCTCTTCTATGCAGGAGACCGAGATGTTCGTTGATTCTGCTGCATCAGTTGAAACAGATGGGCAAGAAAAGCTACACGTAATTACACCAACAGAGAAAAGTGAGGTTCGGCAAGAAAAATCTGGGACTACCACAAAGGAGTTGGCAGTGAGTTCAGTATCCACTAATGTCTCCACTCTGGAGATATCGGGGTCTAACACAGGATCAGATAATCTACAGGAGCAGTTGCATTTAGAGGAAGAATGCTTCCGGATCAGACAGAAGGAATTGCTAGCCACAATAGAATCCAAACAGAGGCAGCAACCACAAGCACTGCTAGGAGATGCTCCAGATGGGAAGGTCCAGATGCAGACCACTGGTGCAGTACCCGCCAGCTTGGAATCAGCACCATAGGAGGAATCAATGGGTAGCATCAGCACAGAACCACCCCTGATATCAGAGAAACAGCAGGCATTTACTTTTTCTGCAGGTACTGTACGTCCGGGGATAAACAGTTTGTCTTCAAAGGAAACATTGTACAGTGTTCCAGTGGGGTCTCACCAGGAATGGCGAGTATGAGTGTAGGTGCCCCTGGCCTAAGATGGGGCCCAAACATGTCAATCCGCTCAAAGAGTGCACAGTCTTGGTCTGTACAGAATGCTTTACTTGCAGCTGGGTGGCAAAAGTCGGACAAAACAGGGCAATGGGTATTAGGACCAACACCTGTAAAAATGCCTGTATAAGGTGAAAAAACTCCTGGTTATTTTTCAGTAGTAATACTGCTCCACAGCTCAGGTATAGTTGAATCTGAAATGGAAGAGGTTGGTACTGGAGACATGCCTGCAAACACTTCTCCCCTGTTTCTTCCCACAGAACTACAGCTAACCTAGCACCCGGTATTGCAATAACTAATTAATGGAGCTTCTGCAAATACAGAAATAGAAAATACAGATCATCAGTTACCCATTTTTTCACAAAATCATAACTTTGAGCTAAGATAACGTACTTATACTGGGACCACAGGGCCAGAAAGTCAAGAGAGGACTTCTAGAAGCACTGCTCCCCTGCCAGCTGGTGAGCAACAGTTTTGTTCCTATGCCTCTTTCTTTAGGGCCCTGACGTACCCTGCACAGGGAGGCGTGGAAAGGATGAGAAGGGACTTGGCAAGGTTGGAGGAATGGTCAGAAGTATGGCAGCTTAGATTCAATGCAAAGAAGTGCAAAATAATGCACCTGGGAAACAAAAACCCAGGGGAAGATTACACGAGGGGGGTAGGTAGTAACAACAACAAAAATGGAAAGGGTCCTGGGGGTAATCATATCAGATGACCTTAAGGTTAGCAAGCAATGTGAGAAGGCAATAGTGGCATCCAAAAAGTCTGGGAAAAATACTGTTCATTGAAGACAACACCTCTATGGGCACTGTTTGTAGTGATCCCCCATCACAAAACCTACAAACAGAACTATCACAGTGCTTTTCCATCATGAGGGGGTCAGCGTTACAGACCTCTTATACTGGTTGAAGCAGAGGTGTGCAGTTATTGGAAACCCTGAAGCAATCTTTGATCAGGAAAAACATATGGACAGGAAGTTGGCGAATCAAAGTAGTATTACATTCTACTGATACAAGATTTCAGCACCTGCCTGTTTTTTTTGGGAGAGACAGAGGTGTGCTGTTTTATGCAGGACAGCCAAAAGCCTGTTACCATTGTACAGGTCACATAAGCAGCCTTTGTGACAAGCTTAAATGCACTATCTGTAATGAATTGGGGCAGACAAGTGGTTTTGCAGGAATGAACAAATCTGTAATCTATGTGAGGTTAAAGGGCATACTTATCACACTTGTCCATGGGCTGCACATATTCAACCCAATCAGACTGATAGTGAAGAACAGAACCTCCTGGTGGCTATTGCCCAAAGAGCAAGAACAAAACAGACCCCCAAAACTCTCATACCCACACTGGACCATACTGAGAAGAAACAGCTGCAGGAAGACAGTATGCACAATGACCCCCTCCTCCGTCAGAAAATTTGGAGCACAGTCAGAAAAATGACACTGAAATCAGTATACAAATGGCACAAAGTCCTGCAGACACGGAGGGTCCTGTAGCAATTCAAACAGATATGACCCCCACTGAAGAATCAGGGATGCCACCTCTCCAGCCCCCAAAAAAGAAAGAGCCCACCAAAATGGTGACCAGACATAGGCAGAAATGGGAGACATCCACACCAAAGATCCCAAAGACTACTGATGTTCCCCTGACAAAGAAGTTTGAGGCCCTGGCCAAAGCTGCTGGGACCTCAGTGAATGAATCTGATGATTCCTCCCTCAGGTCTTCCCATTCAGACCCAGGATCTGATATAGAGGAATCCCTACTGACTCCCTGCAGTTGGACGAGGTTGTTATGCCTTCTAAAGCCAAGCCTAAACATAAACTTTCATGGCCATCCAAAAATCTGAGGAAGAAACCACCCTGATTAACATGTAATTACAGTACAATCTCGATTATCCAGACTGCTTGGGAGACATGAAATTAGTTCGGATAATAGGGAGTCCGTAAAAATGGGATTAAAATGTTCAGAGAGTATTCACTTGGGAGACTTGCTACCAGTCCATTAGATAGGGAAGTCTGGATAATGGGATTTCATTAGATCAAGACTGATTTTTTCCCTCTTCCTTGCTTAAATGGCTTCATCTTTACCTTTCTATACTATTAATGTTTAATAGTATAAAGAGCCATCGTAAAAGATTGGTAGTGTTCTTTTATTTAAAATCCTACCATATAGGTATTTTTTTTTTACAGGACACAAGAATACATACCACATCGCAGGTAAAACAGGTCATTCAGCAATGGCAAGTGGGACCTTCATATTGGTCCTTGGGGTCAGAAGCTTGTTCAGGTGTGGCTATCCTGTTCCGAAATATACCTATACACCTGATCAAATTAATAGATCTAATTCCTGGTAGGGCCTTAATTTTGGACACTAGAATCCATAACACTCTTTACAGAGTCTGTAACATTTATGGAGGGCAAACTAAAACTGTTAGGATAGAGCTGTTTCAGACGATACCACCGTACTTGTACTCTGCACAGAATGTAATCCTGGGTGAGGATTTCAACTGTGGTATGTCCCTTTCTGATAGAAAGCCACCACTACGACAAAAATATTTTGTGATATGTCAGTATTAAAAACTATGATTCAGAGCTCACAGTTAAAGGATGCTTACCTCCAGAAAATAGGTAAACTTGATCCAACCTTTCATAAAGGGATACTAGCAACCAGGATAGATTTTTTCTTTATTTCCAACACACTCAATGTAAATACAGCAAAACTTTTGGTTGCTGAATTTTCAGACCACAATATGATATTTATACAGCTTGGAAATGCTTTTATTTCAATGAATGGGCCTGGTACCTAGAACTTAATTCCTCTTTATTGACTCACCCAGATTTAGTACAAAATTAACAGTATCTTTCTGAAGCTAGGAAATCAGTACTTGTCATGTATGATAACCCAGTGCTTTGGTGGGAGGATACTATTTTGGACCTCACTGTGCTACTAAATAAATATAGCAAAGCAAATAGGAATACTACATATTTTTCATACTTGAAGAATAGAAAACAATTGCAAAAGCTCCTGACATTACCCCACATTACAGGTCAGAATTTTAATTCACTGACTTAGGGCACAGATGACTACTTATCACAAGCTACAGGCAAAAGGCCTTCAACAACAACAAAAATTTAGTACACAGGGCAAGAAGGGGAATATTTGCCCATTTGCCAGCTGCCATTATAGTCAATCAAAAACAAATGAAGGGGTTGTTAAACTACAACAAGGAGTTATGTACGGACTTGCGAGAACTTTTGAATATTGTTACAAAACATTCCCAACATCTTTTCTCGGACTGTACAGAATTTCCAGATCCTGACAGTTTTTTTGAGACATTTACACTTCCTAAAATTCCAGTAGATATTATACATTTATTAACGTGAGATATCTCCCCAGATGAAGTAATAATGGCTATTAATACCTTAGCCCCTGATAACGCACCTAGACATGACGGGCTTACTGGGGAAGTATATAAATGTATAGGAAAGGAAATGGCAACAGAACAGGCTGTGGTCTTCATTAACATACTAGAGAACCAGCTCCCCTTCCTCTGGATGACTAATGGCCTTCTTATCTATTTCTATAAGAGGCAAACAAGACATACATAATGGAGGTGCATTAATTTGTTAAATTCAGATTTCAAATGTTACAGAAACTCTTAAATGCCAGACTTCTTCTTGTTGCAAAGCATATTATTTCACCGACTCAGACTTGTGCCATCCTAGGGAGAAATATTACTGAACATCTAATTCTATTATAAAAAGTATATAAACAAAGTAACAAAGGTTACTTATTTGTCCTTCTGTTATCTCATGTCATTCTATGGCTAGCCCTCCAAAAATATGTAATACCACCAAAATGTATTCAATTGGTTCAGGGTTTGTATAAAACAGCGACAGTCACTTAACCGTATGGAACATGTGTCGAAAGCAGGAATCCTTGCAGATGCACTAACAGACCACTCACCCACTTTTTGTATCCTATCTGTGGTTGCGCCTCCATCTCTTCCATCAAGACTAATCATATTTACAAATCTAGCTCATATTGACTAGGATGCATTTCTCTAAGATGTCTCCAATATTGACTGGGCAGGTTTCTATCAGACAAAAGATGTGGAAGTTGCTGTACAGATATTCATAAAAGAATTTCTTACCATTCAATATAAACAATTCCCCAAGACTACTAGGAGGGTCAGAAGAAAACAGACGAGGTGGCTGCATAAAGACCTCCTTGCTAATCTGCACCAGAGGGACAAGCTCTGGATTCGCTACAAACAAACTGGCCTACAGTCCAATCTTATTGTCTATCGTGAACTAAGGAACAGATGTAAGAGACAAGATAGAGCTGCCAAAAGCAAGTACTGCAAGGACCTTCTACAAAGCTCAGCCTGCAACCTGAGGAGATTCTGGGCCCATATCAAAACATTTCTGGGTACCTCGCAGTCGGTCACTCCTGATGAAATGATCATAAATGGGGCACATTGTAATGACCCTAGGACCATCTCAAACAATTTTAACAATCTTTTCTCTGATCTGTCACACTATACCTCGGCTTTTCAACCTAGTGGATTGCACTCCAATCTACCTACCACACTACCATCAGACAACCATACTGCCCTATTGAATGATGCTCCTCCAGTGCCACCATTCTATTTCAAGGCTATATCAAGAGTGGAAGTTCTGAAGTTACTGAGATCCATATCTGCCAATAACAGCTCTGGTTCTGACTCACTGGAACCTCATATTCTTAAGATGGCCACTCCACTCATTGCCTCTCCGATTGCCAGAATCTACACTTTATCCCTTATCCATAGCACTGTGCCAGACCTATAGAAATCTGCTAGAGTAACGCCTGTCTTTAAGAAAGGTGACCCAAAGGACATGGCCAATTACAGACCTATAGCAATTCTCTCTGTCCTTAGCAAGATCCTAGAGAAAATAGTTGCATCACAGACCATTGACTACCTTACACGCTACAATCTCCTCTCAGAAACCCAGCATGGTTTCAGAAAAGGTCATAGCACCACCATGGCCCTTCTTCAACTAACTACTGATATTCTGTCCAACATGGATTCTGGAAAACTCACAGGTGCCATCTTCATTGACCTCAATAAGGCTTTCGACCTTGTAGACCATCCCTGCTCTCTCCTCTCCATAAATTCCGTTTCTCTACCCTGCTGTGGACTGGTTCTGTAGCTACCTGTCAAACAGGTCACAAGCTGTCAATTTAACTGCTCCCTGTCCAACACATCTACTATTAACCTTGTGGTCCCCCAGGGCTTTATCCTTGGGCCCCTTCTGTTTTCAATTTTTATCAACAATGCAGCTGAGGTCCTGGAATCCTGCTCAGCTATTCTCTATGCTGATGACCTGATCATCTATACTAGTTTTTCTAGTATTGCCTGCATAAGCACATCACTTCAGACTTCAATAAGGTCTTAGACTGGCTACTAGACCGTAAGCTTGTACTAAATGAAAAGAAAATGAAAGCCATACTCCTAGGTTCTGCACCGAAGATTAAGGCCTGTTCTAGTTTGCTGGAGGTTCTTCACCCAGGAGGATTTCCACTTGAAAGTGTTACTTCCTTCAAGTACCTTAGGATCCTGCTGGACCAGTCCCTGGATTTTAATCTTCACATTCAGTCCTCGTGCAAAGCTGTAAACTCGAAACTGGGAGTAGCTTTCAAAACGAGCTACATGCTTACACCCTCAGCCAAATTAGCAATTGCCCAAGGTATTCTGCTCCCAACCCTTACTTATGGTGTCTCTATTCTTACCTCTGCCCATAACACCTCCCTACTAAAATGGGACGTAACTTATAACAATATATGCCGATTTGCATCTTTGTCGCCTCGACTCAAACATCACTGCCTTCTTTATAAGGATCTGAATTGGGTCTCACCCTCTGCCAATAGACAATACTACCTTGGATCACTAATGGACTCGATCATTCGGGACAAAAAAAATCCCAGCTGGTGACGTTGCTGGTCCCTCAACCATCCTCCCATGGCCTGCGATCTGTTGACAAATCCTTGCTCTATGTTCCGAGATGTCGGACGACTAAAGGCACAGGGGCCTTCCATTTCTCTGCTCCCAGGCTATGAAATGCTCTTCCACTCAACCTCCAGCTGTCTCAGTCTCACTTTAGATTTAAAAGTGAATATCGTGGTTATCTATCCTTAGCTGATGCTTGTAGATGCTTTGACCCAACCTGAAGCTCCTGAAACTTACCAGTAATGTCACCCCTTCTCTAATCCAGCTCCAAGACTGTCTCCTCTTCCCCTCCCCATATTTTTCCTTCTCTTTGTAAATACCTTCTTGACTACTAGCTCTCTTCCTTCTCGAACCTTGTTGCTGACCATCCACTGTTGTTTTGCCAGTTACCGCCCCTGACCTTCCTTCTGTCAGTCTTTCTTGTTATGTTTGAACATTCTTCACATTTATCTCTGTATAACCTTACTATCTTATTAACCCTTTCACTCCACAGGTCGGGTCCATGGTTTCTGCTCTTATTATATATCTTACTGCCATTATCTGTATAATGCTTGCCATTATTTTTTGTTGTTTCTACCCATTGTATTTTTGTAGCATTGCTGTACTGTTCCTCTATTTGTATTATTGCACCCATGTTGCTGTTGTTCAACTGTTCTCTTTTTGTTGTACTCTCCTGGGTCGTGTCTGAAAATAGTCATTTTATGGCTAGTGCACCTACCTGGTTAACAAACACTAAATAAATAAATAAATAAAATTGTCAATGGGTGGACCGGGCCGATGATACCAGTTTTTATAGGTGTGAGGCCGGGGTGCCCTCTAAGTCCCCTCTTATATGCCTTCTGTATCAACCCACTGTTAAGGGCTTTAAATAACTCTCCTAACATTACTCACTTGAGTACTCCAGACTTTATTGTTCTGCATAAAGCAATAGCCTATGCGGATGATTTATGTATTCTGATTCAAGATAAACAATCTGCAACAGAAGTGATAAGGATCTGTCACACCTATGGCACATTTTCTGGGACTGTACTGAAAATTTTAAAGTGTGCATGAAGACAGTTGGGTCATACCAATCTACAGCATATGGCCATTGCTGGCATAAGAATTACAGAGGAACCCGTCTGCGTTTTAGGTATAACATATGGTCCAATACAAATGGATATAATTAATTGTGAAGCCAAAATACAGCACGGGAAAACTTTAGTTGCCCAATGGAATAAATGTCAAATGAGTAAGATGAAGACAATTTATTTAGAAAAACATACTTATTGCCACTTTTTCTCTTTATTAGCTATGCTTTTCCACCACCAAGGGCTTTAGAAACCACTATTTACAGTATCTTCTTTCAAACAATCTGGGGCAGTAGGTTAGATCTCATTAAGCGGAATATTACATACCTACCAGTTACTAAAGGAGGTTTAGGGATGGTTAATCCTATAGTTTTCTTTTATTGCATATTTTTTTACACTAATATCCTTCTGTAACTCTCCCAAAGGGGACAAAGTTGGATTCCATTTTTGCTTTTTTTCTTGCCACTATTGGTTCCAATGGTGGGATTCAGGTAGATTGGGCCCCTTCTGACATACTACGAATATTCCTGGTTATATTAGAGAGACATTTGTAAAGCTAACACTTTGGAACATTTCCAGCCAATTTCCTTTTGACCAAACAAAGAAAATGGCTATATATAGTATGCAGGTTATAGAACAACACTTTCAGGAGGTGGATATTTTCCCCTATCCTCCCAGCAACATACACTAGCTTTATTACATCTGCTGAAAGAAAAAAAGGGTTCCCCTTGAGATGTGGGATCTTCACTGATTGAGTTGCCACACAAGGATAAACATCAGGAGCCCCATATTCAAAGTCCCAGACTGCATTGAGCAAGTGCCTGCATTGCACAACTGAGATGCGCCGGCACAAAATAAGAAGATTCACCATAAGATGCGATTGTACATATCCAGCTGAACATCCCAAACATGCGTGATCATACAGTGGGAGATGCATGACACGACAGGTGCCCTGAGACCTGTGCCGGGCATAGGAAAATGCATGATAGGCGGCCACATGCATGGCATGCAAAATTGCAGTATTCAGCTGGGTTATGCAAATGGCCTCATTGCACATTCCGAGCCCATTCCCCATATGCTCAGCTCATTACTGGAATGTATTCAAGCCATTTGCATACCCAAGGCATGTGCAGTTCCAGCTTTGCAGGGCTGCTCCAACACTCCACAAAGGTGTACAGGAGGTACTTCAGCCTAGCAGGCAGGTGTGATGGAATGCTTGTGTGCGGGTGGGTGGGCTGCATTGGCCTGAGTACAGTGCTATTACCCATAGCCATGTACAGGGTCAGATTGGGGTACTGGGGGCCTACCTGGTCAAGCAACAGGGGAGGGCACAGGGTGTCACACTCTAATTGATATGCCACAGGAAAGTGATACACTAGCTATGCTTGCAGCTTATAGTCACCTACAGTGCCCCACACACCCCCACATGTTAGGAACATGGTAATACACTCAAGGAGTGTCAGTGTTCAAAGATGACCAGGTACACAAGTGTGTGGGTCCCACCTGGACCACTCCAGGTAACCCAGTGGGCCTGTCTGACACTGGCAATGTACATACCCATGGTGGCCACATGCCCAACACTGGAGGGGTTGGGTGTCCATAAGACATGCCCATGTCACCCCCAGGCCTCAGGTTGTGCCATTCCTGCCCTGCTCTGACCACTGTTGTGCTATATCCACCACAGGAACACCACACAGACCCACTGCAGTGCCCCTGTGGTGGTGGTGTCACACTGGATGGCAGGCATCAGTGACACGTCTGTGGCTCCCTGTTGTGTGGGCTTGGCATGGGTGCACTGTATGCACCTATGGTGTACCACCATGAGTGTGTGCCACAAGTCAGTCCCTGGCCTGTGCCATGCTGCCACTAGTACCACCAGGCTATGTGGGCACCATTGCCCCCGATGTCACCATGGGCGCTTGTCACCACCGGGTGGTCCTCTGCAGGCCACATGGGTGCAGGCCAAGGATCCTGGTATGTGTGCTGCACTGTGGCCGTCTGCTTCACTGGTGTGCTGGGGGGCACCCTACAACATAGAAACATAGAATTTGATGGCAGATAAGGACCGCTTGGTCCATCTAGTCTGCCCGTTTCCCTACCTAATGGATAAGCTGCAGATCCTAGTTCACCAACAGCCTAATTCCTCCTACCCCCAACTAGAATTGCCTTATGTCTATCCATGCATTCTTGAATTCCCCCACTCTTTTGACTCCATGACCTCCTCAGGAGAGCCGTTCCATGCATCTACAACCCTCTCCATGAAAAAATACTTCCTCACATTACCACTGAGCCTTCCCCCATCTTCAAATCGTGCTCCCTTGTTCTTGCACATTTCTTTTTCTGAAAGATGCTAGCCTCTTGGACTTGGTTGATTCCCTTGAGGCACTTGAAAGTTTCTATCATGTTCCCCCCTCCCTCCTTTTCTCGAGGCTATACATATTAACCTCCTTTAGTCTTTCTTCATATGTCTTCTGGTGCAGATCCTGCACCATTTTGGTTACCCTCCTCTGGATAGCCTCCACCCTGTCTATGTCTTTGTGAAGATGGGGTCTCCAGAACTGCATGAAGTACTCCAGATGGGGTCTCTCCAACTTTCTGTACAGAGGGATAACAACCTCCTGTTTTCTACTGTTGATGCCTCTCTCTCTATGCATCCCAGTATCCCCCCAGCGCTCCTTACTACCTTCTCACATTGCTTGCCCACTTTTTGGTCATCTGATATAACTACCCCTGGGTCACTTTTCATTTTTATGTCTTGCACCTGTGCAAGAAACATGTTGCCATAACTTTGGAATGGCAGGTTTTGGAGGCGTGGTCGTGCTGTGGCCAGTGGTCCCACTGCTTTTTCAGGCTTGGCTCCATGGCACGAATTAGATTGCATGCTGACTATGACAGCAGTACAAAAGTGTGCCACCACCTTCAAACATTTTATCTGCTGCAATAAGGGAGCTCCACCTCATTGTAGGGCGTGCCTTGTGCGGTGTAACATTTCAATAAGCTGCTGTCTGCCCTCACAGTCCCTATGTAGCCAACTTCAGGGGTGCCCAATCCCCCTGTCAGCATATGTGCCCCTTTCCTGCTGTGGTGTGCTGAGGGGGTGCCCAATCCCCCTCAGCATCATCCCTCCAAACGCAGACATACCTGCCGAAAAGGGTGCCCAATCCTTGTCGGCATGTTAAAACTCCCCGCCATTCCTGGCGCGCCCATGATTAGGTGCCACACCCACACTGGGAGCCCACCTCAGTGTGGGTGACATGACTGCCCCCAACCAATGTGCCACACTGGGAGCCCACCCCAGTGTGGCCACAACCTGTAAAAAAAATAGAAAACGGTGATTTATTTATTTTTTTACCTGAAACAAAGGAAACGGTCCCTCGCTGGCTGTTGGCAGCCCCCACCCCAACCCGCAACCACCTTCTGCACACCCCACCTCCCCACACCCCCTCAGCCCATACCTACCTCCGGTGGACTAAGAACACGTCTGCACTCTTCAAAGCAGACCGCAAACTGAAGAAATGCCGGTAAACTGTATAATGGCATAAACAGGTTTTTTTCAACTTTCGTTCATATCTTGGGCATTTATGGGAATTTTGGCACCAAATTTTCAACATGGCGTTAATGGGACCCCTCCTTATAAATTCAGGCACTGTCATGGTGTTATTCAGTCCTGAAAGGTGATTTCGTGGTAATTGCACAAAATCCCCTTTCAGGACTGATTAATGAAATGACAGTGCCACTGTACATGGGGTTGGCTCCCAGAAAGCCTGTATTGCAAATTTGGTGAAAAAATTCTAAAAAAGGATAGTGTTACAAGCGTGCATTGTGCAGTTCCCACACACACACTTGTAACTTCAAGAATTTTTAATATTTTTGCTCCAGATTTTCAACATTGCCATTTTTTCACACCTCCTTATGAACAGTGCAGCTGTCATTTCCCACATCATGCCCAAAATGTGTTTTCACACATCCGGTGCACAGTGGCACAGTCGCTGTAGGAAAACAATGTTTGGGACACAGTAAGAAAATCACAGTAAAACTGTTCATGAGCAGAGGTCCCAAAATGCCTATGTTGAAAATTTGGTGAAAAAATTCCAAAAAATGACTGTGTTACGAGCATGTGTTATGCAGTTTCCATGCATGCTTTTAACTAGGAGATTTTTTAATATTTTTCTCCAGATTTTTAACTTTGCCATTTTTTCACACCTCCTTATGAACAGTACAGCTTCATTTTTCACATCCTGCCCGAAATGTGTTTTTGCACATCTGGCACACAGTGGCGCAGTCGCTGTAGGAAAACAATGTTCGGGACACAGTAAGAAAATCACAGTAACACTGTTCATGAGCAGAGGTCCCAAAATGCCTATGTTAAACAGCTGGTCCAAAAATTCAACAAAATGACTATTTTACAAGTGTGTGTTGCGTAGTAGCCATGCACCATTGTAAGTTCGAAAATGTGTAATATTTTCACTTCAGATATTCAACATTGCCATTTTTGCACACCTTCTTATGAATAGTGCAGTTGTCATTTTTCTCATCCTGCCCAAAATGTGGTTTTGCACATCTGGTGCACAACAGTACGGTCGCTGTGGGAAAACAACGTTCGAGACAAATTAAGAAACTCATAGTGCCACTGTTCATGAGCAGAGATTCAAAAATGCCTATGTTCAAAATTTGGTGAAAGAATTTCAAAAAACAGACTAATGCACGCTCGTAAGGTCAAGCATTTTTTATATTTTCACTCCAGATTGTCAACACTGCCATCTCTTCACACCTCCTTATGAACGGTGCAGCTGACATTTTTATGTGGTGCAGAATGGTGCAGTCACTGTGGGAAATCAACATTCGGGACACATTCATAAAATCACAGGGACATAGTTCATAAGCAGATGTCCCACATACTTTCATGAGGTGGGGTCACAAAAAGGCCATGTTGAAAATTTGGAGTGCGAATACCAACAAATGCCCACGGTGTTAGGGTTTCTGACCATAACATCCCACCCTGTACAGACTAACAGGCATCAGAGTGTGCCTTTGAATTGCCAGCTGTAATGCTCACGCCATTGAACCCCCACCCTGCAGCCACTGACAGGCATCCAGGTGTGCCTTAGACTCTTCGGCTTCAAAGTTCACCCCATTCTCCTATGCTGCACCCACCTCAACATACTTCCTTATGAAATGGGGTGAGTGTAAGACCTGATGACCCCAAGGCACAATACAACACTTGTCAGAGTCTGCAGGGTAGGGTGAAGTGAAATGGTATTAGCGTTATGGCCAATGACCCAAAGGCACACCCCAATGCATGTCACTCTCTGCAGGGTGGGCTGAGGTTCACGTCGGTTCTATAATTCACTGCCTTTCCTATTATGTGTCTCTGTAACTCTTGCAGTACTAATGCCAATGCCAGCAAGACAACATTCAGCAGTGATAAATGCTTGTTTTTGTCAGTATCTCACCCCCATTGTGCACTCTTCCCCTGGGTTTTTGTTTCCCAGGTGCATTACTTTGCACTTCTTTGCGTTGAATCTAAGCTGCCATACATTTGACCATTCCTCAAACCTTGCCAAGTCCCTTCTCATCCTTTCCACCCGACCTTGTAAATCAACCCTGATGCAGATCTTTGTGTCATCTGCAAAGAGTCATCCTTTTCCTTCCAGTCCCTCTGCAATGTCACTTATAAAGACATTAAAAAGGACAGGACCCAGTACTGAACCCTGCAGTAGCCCACTAGTAACCCCCCTTTCTTCAGAGTGGGCTCCATTTACTATTACCCTCTTTGTTCTGTTGTCCAGCCAATGTTTTACCCAGGCTATCACCCTGGGACCCACTCCAAGGCTGGCTAATTTGTTTATTAAACTTTTGTGCAGAACTGTGTTAAATGCCTTGCTAAAGTCTAGGTAGGCCATGTCCACAGCCCCTCCCTGGTCTACTACTTTGGTCACCCCATAAAAGAAATTGATTAGACTCACATGACATGACCTTCCCACTGTGAATCCATGCTGCCTTGGGTCCTGTGCCCCACTGGCCTTTAGGTACTCAACAATTTTTTCCTTCAGAAGTGATTCCATCATTTTCCCTACCACTGAGTTCAAACTGACAGGTCTGTAGTTTCCTGCCTCTGTCTTGCTCCCACTTTTGTGAAGGGGAATCACATCTGCCCTCCTCCAGTCCTCAGGTACCACACCGTCCTCCCATGATTTGTTAAAAAGGGTAGTCAATGGTGTTACTAGTTCTCCCCTTAGTTCTTTTAGAATTCTGGGGTGAATCTCATCAGGTCCTATTGCTTTATCCACCTTCAGTTTTAGGAGTTATTTCAGAACCCTTTCTTCTGTAAAAGGACTGATATCAATTCCCCTGTTCAGAGTGCTTCTATTGATTATCTGCCTCCTCTTCCTTTGTGAATACTGGCATGTGGCTGCTGGGTGTCAATGTCTTGGGTGCGATGTGGGGAATGGCTCTCTGGGTGTTGCTTGGAGTGTGCCAGTACCTGCGGCGTTGGGTACTTCTGTCTAGGCATGATTGCTGTGTGTGGGTGCCTGGGACACATCCTGGTGCACCTCCAAGGGCTGTCTCAGGATGGTCTGCCTGCAGTTCAGTGGCCTGCCTGGGGCTGGCTGCATGATTTAGGCCATCCTTTTGTCTGCCTATCTTTGTGTGGCACACTTCTCTGAGATGCATAGCAGATGTGCCGCACATTCTGGCTGAATATATGGATGCGTGGCATATTCATGTATACGCCCCCTTTTTTTGCTCCGCTTACATTCTTTTTGTGCGATCGCACATTAAGAAATGCATGACACATCCCTCCCTTTTGAATATCATGCTTCCACACATTTTCTGGGCTGTTCATCTCCTTTGAATATGTGGGCCCAAGGCCAATCAGAAACACAAACAGCTGGGAGAGAGGATGTGTAGTAGGCTGGGTGCGTTCAGCAGTTTGAAATGATTAAGCATTTGTTTTTCACTTGTTCATACATGTCAGGATTTTTAAAAGTGCTTTCCACTTTCTGGAAGGACCCATGGTTCTCTACAGCGAACTATGAAAGTTTAATGTATAGCTGTCATGTGGGGTATGGGTCTAAATGGAATAAAAGTACATTGCATGTTGTATTTCTAGTTATAAAATGGTTCCTGTGGAACACTAGAAGCCTTTTTACTTTGCAGCAAAAGCATATAAGTCAGGCGTAGGTAATGCATAAGATAACTGCAGAGCTGCAGAACATTTATTTTATGGAAACTAAATATATGTCAAGAAGGGCTTCTGATAGCAACATAGAGAAATATGCCATGGTAACAGATTCAGACACACCAGTTACATAGATATATAGTGAGGGGAGGATGGTTGTAATGGTTTCATGGAGGGAGTTCTAGTTTTTTTACTGTATTAAACGGATGACATCCTGAGGGACTGAAAATGTCACAGGATTGATCAGGTTTAAATGCATAACTTAGACATTGTTTTTTATAGTGATGTATTGCAATGTTTGCTTTTCAACATTTTTCATGCTTTAGGAAAATTTTATTGTGTGATTCCTTTCCTTTTTGTAACCAAGGTTGGGATTCCTCACTTCAGGGAGTTTCTTCAATTATTTTTTTATCGTTTTTGTTAAATTGCCTGATGTTAAGATTTTCATCTATTTTTCAGTTATAGAAACACAGAAACATAGAATCTGATGGCAGATAAGGACTGCTTGGCTCACCTAGTCTGCCCATTTCCTTACCTGATGGATAAGCTGCAGATTCTAGTTAATCAACAGTTTACTTCCTCCTACCCCACACTAGAATTGCCTTATGCCTCTCCCATGCATTCTTGAATTCTCCCACTGTTCCTGACTCCACAACATCCTCAGGAAGGCTGTTCCATGCATCCACAACCCTCTCTGTGAAAAAATACTTTCTAACATTACCTCTGAGCCACCCCCCTCTATCTTCAAATTGTGCCCCCTTGTTCTTGTACATCTCTTCTTCTGAAAGATGCTACTCTCTTGTACTTTGTTAATTCCTTTGAGATAGTTGAAAGTTTCTATCATGTCTCCCCTCTCCCTCCTTTCCTCAAGAGTATACATATTAAGCTGCTTTAGTCTCTCCTAGTATGTCTTCTGGTACAGACCCTGCACCATTTTGGTTGCCCTCCTCTGAACAGCCTCCACTCTGTTTATGTCTTTGCAGAGATGAGGTCTCCAGAATTGCATGCAGTACTCCAGATGGGGTCTTACCAACTGTCTGTACAGAGGGATAACAACTTCTTGTTTTCTACTGTTGATGCCTCTCACTATGCATCCCAGTATCCCCCCAGCCCTCCAGTTTTTTCAGGGTTTGTAATATGTTCTACTCATGATGTATGCATATTGTTTGATTTTTATTTCCTAATAAACTGTCCTACTCTTATTGAGAAGTGCCATGGGATCTTTAAAGTCCACCTGAACAACCACCAGAGCAAGCAGACAGGACCTCGGTTTAATATCTCATCTGAAAGATGGCACCTCAGGAGTGCAGCACCCCCCTCCCAATGATGCACTACAGTGTCAGAATTGGGATTTATCCCATATTCCCAGTGTAGGGCTAGAACCCACAACCTTATGATCTTCCGGCCTTAGAGGCGGGTGTGCTACCTGCTGAGCCACTGACACTGACAGGATGAGCACTCTGAGCCATCAACAAAGTATTTCCAGAGGCCAGTTTCATATATGTTTGGGATATTACCTTATTATCATCAGATACCATGAAAGTCAATTCAAGAAAATGTATCAGTTTCAGTTTGTAGTGACAGTGAACCTTAGATTCAAACTGTCATTAAGGAAGTCTGCAAAATGTAGTAGTGCATCAGTTGTTCCATGCCACACAACAACATTGTTGTCAATATATCTGCCCCTGAAAATAATCTGGGGCAGACAGGGGTTCATGCCATGGTCAAACACCATGGCCCCCTCCCACCAACCCAAAAATAGACTGGCATAGGATGGGGCCATGGTCATACCCACGGTGGTCCCACAGGTCTGCAGATAATAGTTGATGTAAACAAATGAAATAATTTGACTTCAGAATTAGTACAACAGTATCCATGATGAAACATGTGGGGAAAGAAGATGTTGAAGTGCCATTAAACTTCACTTGGTTTCACTTAGTTTTGGAGAGAGGCAAGAAGGCAATTGCCCATAAAAGCCTCTGTCTTTCACCCATAATATTCCAATTTGTTTTGTAACAAATAAGAATCAGGTTTATTTTTGTAAGTTTGTTTGGATTTGCTAATGACAATTTCAGATGGAAGTTTGTTCCAGGGATTCGTGATTCTTTGTGAGGAGAAGTAGCTTAGTTTTTTATTTTAAATTTCAGATGTGTTAATTGTAGTGGATGACCTCTTGTATTCATGTTAATTTGTTTACAATCGAGGCTTATTTCAGGCATCAGATATTCATCATTTATGAGATCTCTAGCCAATAGTAGGTCACCTCTTAATCGCCTTGTCTCTAAGGACATTAGATTGAACTTCTTAAGTCTGTCCTCATATGAAAGGTTCTCCATGCCTTTAATTTGTTTTGTAATTTTACATTTAATTTTTCCCTATTTTATCAAAACCCTTACAGGTATAAGGACACCAGAGCTGAGAAGAGTAAGCAAGCTGTTGGCGTACATAAGCTCTATATAGGGGCAAAAGGACAGATTCATCTCTGGATCTGATATTACGTATAGTGGACCACCAGACCTTATTAACACAAGCTATTTTTCTGGAGATTTGTTTACTAAAAGAAAGGTCATTCCAGATATAAACTCTTAAATCCTTTTCGCATATGGTTTTCTGCAGTGTTTGTCCATTGGACGTGTAATGATATTGTGGGTTATTAGGGCCTAAGTGCATGATACAGCATTTTTTTTGTATTAAATGACAACCCCCCATTTAAGGGACCAAGTATATAAAGTATCTAGATCATTTTGGAAAGTAATATGGTATTCAGTTGAACTGCTGGGATTACCTATTTGAAGTCATCTGCATATTTAGAAGACCATCAGTTTATATTGAGTGTTAGATAGGCAATGAATATTTGAAAAATAAATAGGGATGAAACTGCACCTTGAGGGACTTGACTTGGTACTGGAAGACAGTTAGAGGTATGACCATCTATACTCACTCTTTGGAGTCCATAAACCTTTAATATGTTTGATGGAAGTGTAAAGAGATGTCACATCTATTGACAACCAGACATAGTCTGGTGACCAGGTAAACCCCTCAAATTTGGACAAAATGCCCATACTATCTGTAATGTGTCCACAGAGAGATGTAACCCATTTCTGTAAAAAATGGTTCACAGACACAGAGATTATTTCTGTCAGGGACCCTTGTTCCAAGATTATCGGTTGACTGGGGGTTACCTGGTCCTTGTGGACTTTTGGGGGGATGTAAACAGCACCACCGAATGTCCAGTTAACATGTAGTCCCTCTCCACAATGGTAATACATTCTGAATCACATAAATCGTAAAGGAAACCATGTATTTTTCATTTTCAGTCTCTTGTTGGATCTTGATACAGAAGTCCATAGATATTTGCTTCTAAAAGCTTTTTTCCTAGTTCTTCCATATGTTTATTTTTGTCCAATAGTCTGCCTTTATCTGCTGCTTTCACCTCATTTTGGGTTGTCTATTATTTCCTGAATGGCTACGTGTTCTTGTGGTGCCAAATTCATATTTTGATGTGGCCATTTTGAATGTAATAGTTGTACCGCTTCCCTCATAACAAGCTGTTGGTATATACGTGAGGCAGAAGAGTTACATAGAAACATAGAATTTGTTGGCAGATAAAGGCTGCTAAACCCACCCATTCTGACCATGTTTTCCCCTACCTACAGTATCACTGTTGCCCCTACTTGATCTCCGACTCCCTTCCCCTTTCCTGTCCCCTAAGATTTCCTTATGCCCAACCCATGCTTTCTCAAACTCACCACTATTTTTGCCCCACCACCTCTACTGGAAGACTATTACAGAAATCCACCACTCTTTCTGTGAAGAAGAATATCCTCACATTTCTCCTAAATCTACCCCTCCCCAGCATGTCTCCTTGTTCTAGAGCACCTTTTTTCTGAAACATACTTCCCTCCTGTACCTTATCTACCCGCCTGAGGTATTTAAAGATCTTATCCCCCTTCCCTTCACTACTCTCTTCCAGGATGTACATATTGAGGTCCTTTATTCTCTCTTTGTAGGGCTTCTGATGCAGACCCTGTACTATTTTAGTTGCCCTCCTCTGGACCGACTGCACTCTGTGTATGTCCTTCTGGAGATGCAGTCTCCAGAACTGGACACAGTTGTATGCTGTGGGGTTGAAAGTGGAAAGAGGCTTGAACATTGTTCTTTTCTGATTAGCAGCAAGAAGAAGGGTTATCCCTTTCTACTTGATAGGAGCAATAGTATGTTCACTTAAGTGGATGGAAGGTTGGTGAGTTCCTTCGACCATGCTTGCTACATGCCTACCACTGGCTAGTGCTTTTCCTGCTTGTTTGATGCTAGCCTCATTTTCCTCAAACAGACTTATACATTCCAGCAAGTGGGGATCCAAGTCAGTTTCTGTGTCCAAGGTGGGGCTATTTGAATGGCCCTGGCCATATTCTTGTTGTTAGCAAAAACAATTTTTAGATTTAATTTTCAAAGGAACTTCTTCAAATTGATGCAGATCCCGACAAGAGGAGGACTCACTTGGGCTCTGTGCAAATTTCATTTTACAGTCACCCTCTCTCCCTCCTCCCCTGACTTGCCTTGACTCCTGCTCTAACTCCTGCACAGATAGGAACCTCATGATGCTAGCAGATATCTTGACAGCATACTGTAGATGTGCTTACAAACACTTAAAGGGAAATTTCCAGCTGTAATTGGGCAATGCCTGGGTGTAAGGCATGCCCCGATTAGCTTTTTTTCAAAGTGAATGAATTTTTGTCACTTACGGTTACTGAAATCTTTTACTTGTATCTGGTTAACCCTGCCTCCCTCTCGCTGGCATGTTGAAGCCCATAGCACACCCACAGCCACCTACGGCTGTCCCAGTATGACATCTGACATGGGGAGCAGCCGTGGGCAGGTCCATAGACACCCTGTGTAACTGGAGCTACAGTATTAACAGCTCCAGTTTCAAAAGTACATGTCCCATGCTATACCAGGACCAGGTATAGTCTGGAAGTCGACTCAGCCAAATGAGTCGGGAGATATTACATGGCCACCATGGCTGCATACAGTATGCACTCCCCGACAGCTCAGTTGGCAGCCAGCCATGGTGGAGAGTGGAAAGCTGTGACAGTCATTGGGTAATAGAAGGGACAGGAGGGAGAGGGGTGGTGGGGCAATGCCTGCTGGGGTGGAGGGGCCCACTAGATTACCAGGGAATGTTATATAAATGGTTTTGGGGGAAACCGCAGAGCAGGGGGTCTGCTAGATCACCAGGAAGTATATAGCAATATTTATGGTGGATATCGGAGATCAGGGGCTGCTAGACAATCAGGGAAGATATATCAATATTTATGGGGGACATCAGGGATTGGGGATCTGCTAGACCACCAGGGAAGATAAATATATTGTAACTGTATATACAATATATAATACATTACAATGCAAATGCACCCAGTCAGGTGCTACATCATTCCTACTGATGCCCAGCTGTCCCCCCAACTCCTGCTATGTCACCTCCTATGCCCCTTCTGCACCCAGCTCCCTCCTGTCCAGCAGCTCACCTCCCCCCACCATCCTGGCCTTTCTAGTATTCTGCCGGGCAGATATCCCTGTGGTAATTTCTGCAGGTGTGCCAACTGTTTGGTACAGCAATCAACTTGTGGCAAAACTGGCGAGTGTGGCACCAGGATCCTGATTTTTATAGAATCGAACGTAGGGTCCCTGCTGCACTTGGAGTTTGCCACAGCCCTGGAGTGATGCAACTTGCATCGCTCTAAGGTCTCTTTGAAAATCAGCCCAGTATGTCAACTGTACTAGTAACAATTTCTCCTTATCTGGGTAACCATATGTAGAGCAGGACAGTCTGGTCCTATCATAACAGTACTACAGAGGTAGGGGAGAACTGGTTCATATCAGAAGTCTAAGGGTTATCATAAGGATTATTATAGGGATGCGATTCAGTGGGGAACAAGTAAGTTGCAGAGACCGAAGGGCGCTCTTCTGGAAGAGGAGTCATGCTTCTTCTGCAGGACCTTTACAGAGCTCTATGATCAGCTAATTGCAGTGAAGGAAGAGATAGCTGTGCTGCAGCTCTGGCTCAGCTGAAGCCCACACCCCTACTCCTCCAGAGGCCCACTGGTCCAAGGGATGGAAAATGTTTGGGACGGGGAGAGGGAAGGGTGGTAGGGGTAGCCACATGGAGGTCACCTAACTCTACACCATACAGATAGCAAAACTGGTTTCACTGCTTGAGGAGACTCAGGTACCTGACTCCACTAGGGGAGACTCTGGGTCAGTTGGAGGATATGGGAATGATGACCTGCTGACACCCAGTGGTGAGAGCAGGAAGATGGCAGCTAGGAGAGTCTTAGAAGTTGAGGATCCTATGATCAGGGAAGTAGAGAGGGTGGTGGGAGATGGGAAGGAGGGGAGGGAGAGGGGCAGGTGCCTTCCTGAGAAATCAACCATCTAAATGATAAACAGTATAGGAAGTATAGGGGAGAGGGATAGGGAGCTAGTACAACTCAGTACCAATGATCTGGCCAACCAGGCTGTGGAGCAAGTGAAGCAGAACTTTCAGAGGCTAGAGGACAGACTGCAAGCACACTCAGCCACCCTGGTCTTTTCTGACATCCTCCCTGTGTGGAGTAGGGGGGAAAGGCCAAGGAATTGAATAGTTGGTTAAAGAAATGATGTCTGGAGAAAGGGTACAACTTTTTGGGGGAGTGGGAGGACTTCTGGGAAGTGAGGCTTTTCAAATGTGATGACCTTCACCTCACAAGAGAGGGGGCCAGTGTGCTGCATCAGAAGTTTGATGTCCCCATTGGGCAGCTAAACTGACTGGGGGACACTGAGGCTAGAGGAAGCACTGTAATTGAAGTGAGAGAAGGGAACCTAGCTAGTGCTCCCCCAATAGAGGGGACTGGTAGCAGGCCATTGGGTAAAAATAAGGCTGAGGTTTAAACAGGAGTAGTGGAAATTAAGTTGGGAAAAGCACACAAGGTCTGAAAGCAACAAGAAAAATAAATTAAGGAGAATGGGAAAGAATACAGGATAAGGATCACAAAACAGCAAAAAGGGGTCTGTAGTTAGTTGTAACACAGTTTATGCCTTAATGCCAGAAGTCTGTGTAATAAAATCAGTGAAGTCCAAGCACTGGGGGCAGACACTGAGGAAGACTTTGTAGCCATGACTGAAACTTGGGCCACAGAAAATAATGACTAGCACTTGTCAGTCCCAGCTTACACAATGTTTATACAGGACAGGGGAAAGGCAAAGGGGGCATAGCACTTTCTATCATGGAGGGCATAGAGGCTGTGGATGATGAACACAAGAGGGGAAACAAAGGGGAAACTGAGTCTCCGTGGGTTCACCTCATGGTGCCCTCAAGCAAGAAAATACAGGGGGGGTAATCTATAGACCACCATCACAAGGGGAAGAGGGAGACAGGGAGCTCAGGGAAGAACTAGCAAGGGGAGTGAAGAAGGGAGAAGTAGCAGTGGTGAGTGATGAGAATCTGCCAGCTATTGACTGTGACATTCCAGTGGCTAGGTGTACCAGATGTCAGGCCCTATTGGACAGATTGCTGGACTGCCTACTGGTGCAGTGGGTTAAGGAACCCATTAGACAGGTGGCCATTCTCAATTTGGTGCTCAACAACGCAGAGATGGTGGGTAGAGTAAGGGTAAGGAAGCCACTGGGGTCTAGCCACCATAACTCCATTTGGTTCAGGCTGGCCCGTGGGACCAGAATGCCCCTACGAAAAACTGAAGTCCTAGACTTTAGAAGAGTAGACTTCAACCAGATGTGAGAGCTGTTCTGAGACAAACTGACCAGTGTGGACAGCATCGGACATGTAAAGGAATGATGGGGGCAATCGAGGGAACCATTCTTGAGGCAACAAAATCATGCACGGTAATTGTTGCAAAAATGAAACAGGTACAAGAGAGCAATATGATTCTCAGAAAGGGTCAGGGAAGCAGTAAAGACCACAAAAAAGGCTTCACCATATACAAGGAAAAGCGGGGGGGGGGGGGAGGAGGAGGAATGGGGAGCATACTTGAGAACTAAGGATGCTAAGAGAACAGTTAGGGAGGCAAAGGCAGACATGGAGCTGTGTATTGTGGAGTGGGTCAAGGGCTGGGAAAAGTAATAATTTGGATATATTAAGGAAAAAAGGAAGCAGGGTAGGGATATTGTTAAGCTACAAAAAGGAGGGGAAGGTTGTAGAGGAAGATGAACAAGAAGTAGTCATCCTTAATAATTACTTGTGCTCTGTCTTCACAAGGGAAGACAATAAGCATCTCCCTGAAAGTGGCATCAAGGCTACTGTCAGGGGCATTCTTGAAATGAAGCAGCTAGTCTTTACCAGAGAAAGAGTCCAGAAGGGGCTAGAAGTTGTAAAGGTATATAAGGCCAAGGGCCAGATGGTATAGCCTCAAGGGTGCTCAAGGAATTGAGCAGTGGAGATGGCTGAACCCCTAGTAGGGCTATTTAATAGCTCAGTTCAGACAGGGGTAGCTCCAAAAGTCTGGAGGGTAGCATACAGTATGTAGCCCTACTACACAAGGTGGGGGAGGGGAGACAGGGAGAAACTGAGGAATTACAGACCTGTCTGCCCTACCTCTGTAGTGGTTAAACGTATGGAGTCACTGTTGAAAGAGAACCCTGTGGACTACCTAGACAGCAATGGTCTGCAGATAGTAAACAGCATGGGTTTCTGATAGGGAAGTCTTGTCAGACTAACCTGAAAGTTTTCTTTGACTGGGTAACAAAGGTGGTGGATAAGGGCCATGCTGTGGATTTACTCTATTGCAGTTTCAGCAAGGCTTTTGTCTCTGTGCAACACAGAAGATAACTGAGGAAGCTGGAGAACCTGGGCATGGCTAGGGGCACATTTAGATGGATACGGAACTGGTTGAGGAGAGACAGCAGAAGGTGGTGGTAAACGGTCAAATTTGAAAAGAGGGAGTTTACGAGTAGGGTGCCACAGGGATCTGTCCTGGATCCTGTCCTCTTCAACGTGTTCAGCAGAAACATTAGAGAGGGCATATGGGGCAAGTTATGTCTCTGCAGATTACATGAAGTTCTGAGGTAGGGTAGATATCAATGAAGGGATCAGGAAGATGCAGAGGGATCTACAAAGGTTGGAGAGGTGGTCTAAGGTTTGACAGTTGAAATTTAACGCAAACACGTGCAGGGTTATGCATCTATGGAAATAAACCCAGGACAGAGTACTAGATGGGAAGGGTAAAACTGAGCAGGATGGTGGAAGAAATAGACCTGAGAGTCATCATTAGTGATTTCCTCAAACAATCAAGCCAGAGTAACAAGGCCTATAGTAAGGCTAATAGGATGCTGGGGTGTATGGGAAGGAGTACTGGCAGCAGGAAAAAGGAGGTATAACTACCTCTATATACAACAAGCCACTGGTGAATCTACACCTAGAATACTGTGCTCAGTTCTGGAGTCCTTGTGTAAGGAAGGACAAGGACAGACTGAAGAAGGTGCAATGTAAGGTGACCAAGATGATTCAGGGACAACTGTGCAGATCTTACAGGGATTGTGTCAATGCACTGAACATCGCATTATATCGCATTAGAACTGTCCCTTAGTCTTGAACTTATTGAACTCAAGAAGCTGAAATAAAACTGAACTTCTAATATCAGATTTCAGTGAATCTGTTATACACAAAAAGAAATACAACTTTTAATAATTAAGTGACCACTGAAGCCTCTGTAATAAAAAAAGGAAAAAAAAATGTATTCACTGGAGACCAGGTGAGAAGGGGGGATATGATAGAAACCTTCAAGTTCCTGAAAAGAATAAACAAGGTGAACAGTGGGGAACTATTTTGCAAGAGTAAAGACTCAAAAACCTGAGGTCATGAATGGAAACTGGCAGGGGGAAGGTATAAGAGTGATGTGAAGAAGTTCTATTTTTATTGAAAACATGTTGGAGCCGTGGAACAGTCTGCCAGTGGGTGTCAGGACCATAAGTGATTTTAAGCATGGCTGGGACAGGGTGAAAGATTTGGTTGTTACTCGGGTCAGTAACAGTAAGGAGGGGAACAAGAGGGTGGACAGAGAGGGATAGAACCTCATATGGACAATTGGTCCTCCTGGGACAAAGAAGGAACTAGATGGACCCATGTTCTTTTTCTGTCATCATTGTATATGTTTCTATACTTTTAACTGGAGATGAAGAGTAACATCTTTTTAACTTGTGCATTAGAACTGTCCCTTAGTCTTGAACTCATTGAACTCAAGAAGCTGAAATAAAACTGAACTTCTAATATCAGATTTCAGTGAATCTGTTATACACAAAAAGAAATGCAACTTTTAATAATTAAGTGACCACTGAAGCCTCTGTAATAAAGCTGTACAAAATTAGCAAATTCTGAATTTTCAGAATTTTCACGAAATTCTGCAAACTTGTGTGATTTTTTAAAAACATTTTCTGAAATATTTATGTAACCCCTCACCCCTGCCTTTTTGCCAAAACGGCAGGTGGCATGCTATTGAAGCTGACAGCAGTACCTGGTGGGGACTGGGTTCGGGGAGGATGAGGTTACTCGGCACAGGGGACCTAGGTTTGGCTACTCTGAACAGGGGCACCCAAGTAAATCCGAACACAGGAAGCAATAACTGTAATGTCCAGAACCAGGAATGGGATTCTTCAGTGTGGCTTTTATTCACATCCAAGCTGAACAAACAAAGCATAGACGGACTCCCAAGGGCTATATTTCCTGGTAATGCAGATTAGAGACAACAGAACACTTTATCACTATTTCCAGCCCTCAGGCTCTAAACCCACCAGGCACACAGCCCGGACTTGCACGCAGCTTTGGGTACACAGCCCGACTTGTTCACTCTTGGGTTTTCCCCACTGGCCCGGCTCCCCCACCGGACACTGGATTCATGGTCTATTGGAAGAATGAACCAATTATCCTGTCGTGGCTCCCCACACCACACTAGAGTCTGCGACTCCTAGAGAGAATTTTCCTTACAATCCCACGTCTGGTTACTTCCCCCATCACTGGCCAAGTGCCTGAGGCAAAGTAGAAAACCACAGAAGAAATCCGTAGAGGTGGACCTGGCCACTAAAGATGGGGGGCCACCCACCTCCAGCTCCCACAGCCCCTACCCGGCCATTTCTCTGGAAACTGAACAACTCCTGTACTGAACTTTTAAATGTAGATTAAGGGTAGACATCTGTCACATCACCTCTACATATTATTTGCATCCCAACACACTCTGGACTTGAAACCACTTTTAACTTGCTTAGCCCATTACTCTAGGCTTCCCAATATTGTAGTAGTTCAATTCCCACATTGTCACACAAGTCCCAGGGTGAAAACATAGGCCCTTTTAGCCAGAGCAGACACTCACCCTCTCGTTGCAGGTGCCCCACAGGAGACTCACAAATCTTCTTTTCTCCCAAATAAATACTGGAATGAACAGGCAGCTTTTCCTCCACAAGCAGAAATAGGGGATTGCTCCAGGAATCTGCAGGGAATCCTTCTCATCCCCCCCTGGAGGGAAGGGGCACCGAGACCTGAAAACAGCGGTCTCCACCACTTCGGCAATCTTATGTGTCTCTCTTTAAGGTGGAGACACACACCCTATTACTTAAAAGTAGCCCTCTGTCATGGCTGAGGCTCCTAGAGCCTTCACTGAGCTGCTTTACAAGCAAGCTCCCAACTTCTCACTCCACTCACTGAATACAAACTGAAGACACTGACTTCAAAACTCCCAACATTCTATCTAACTCCCTTTGCTGCAGATTCCAATGTGGCTCATGCAGCTGCGAAACTTCTATTGGTGATGTCATCCCTCAGTCTCAGCTGAGACTGAGAACAGAGTGAGACAGTGTGAAACCCATTTAACTGGAGTTTCACAAGCTGCCTTCCCTGCCTACCACTAGGTCTTACTGGGATTCTAGTAACCCCGGAAAACAAAGGGGTTACATTTAATTGACCATAACTTGGTTCATGTTACAGCTAGAGGTCACACATTTGACATGCATATATTGTATGGAACAGACCGTAATATCATGTCAAGTGTCATAGCATTTGGATGAAGTGCGGAGAAGTTATAAGGGCTTAAAGTCTGGCAATTATAATATTCATCTGAACATTTCTGAAAATATTTCTATGCTGACAACTTAGCCACCTTTGGAGCTAGTTAATTGAAAATGCAGATGTGTGCTTTCTTGGAAGAGTCATAGAAACTGCTAAATAGAGAAGTAATGGTTACGTAAATTGTAAGTATTAGCCATGAGCTGCCTCCCTACACAACTTCCTGGCTCACTTCTGAACCCGGGTTGTCAGCATGGCAGTATGATGTTCTGACGCTAGGCTATTGGAGTTGCTTTAAAGCCTAATATTTAGGGTCTATGACCCTAACAACATTGGTGATATTCCATTCTCTAGTTTTAAACTGATAGGGTCTTAACATTCTGCAGTTTACATAATTGAGAAATGTTATTTTAAAATTTCCTAACGTTTGGAGACTTACAACTCAGCCACTTTTAATGCTAGAGATTTGACACCTGGTACACATATGTATGGGTATTGGTAAAGGCACCATGCCAAATTTGGTGAAATTTGGACAAACACTGTTAGTTGACATAGTTGATTACTGTAATTTTAAAATGTTCAAAGGTTTGGAGGCTTATAACTCAGTCATATTTACAAAGAGATATGCAACTTGACATACCTCTGTATGGATATTGGCAAAGCCATTGTACAAAATGTGGTGCAATTTGGACAAATACTTTTTTAATTAGATGGAAATAACCAAAATCACAATTTTGGCAAAACTTTACAAAATGTTTGTGGAAATGTTATGAAATTTCATGGAAGCGAAGTCAGCATTTTACCAGAATTCTGCTGGCAGAAGATACATTTCATCCAGCCCTAGTCTTTAATTACCAGCCTTTTTCTTAAGCTCTTAGTGCCCAATCCTTGAAAGGTTCTTCAACCTCCGCACATCCGGAGGGCCAGGAAAAGCTGTGATGTAGCCCCTATGTGCAGGATGTGCACCTTTAGGGCACTCCACAACATCCACAGTTTTATTGCTTGCCCCCTCTGCACCTGATCCCTGACATGCATGCCTGGCTATGCAGACAGGAAGGACAGGGGCCAGCCAGGAGGTATGGAGAGCTATGCACCTGCTCCTGGAGGAAAACTCTGCTGTACAGAGGGCCAGTGGAGGGGGCAGTCAGTGCATCTGCCTAGAGCCAATAGTAGCAGCTATGCACCCCCTCCGCTCAGCCACACAACAGAATTCTGATCCTCTGGTCCTCGTTACCCCTCTTTATTCCAGCACCCAGCCTTAGGAGCCTCAGTGGCAGGCTAGAATCATTACAGGCCTGTGTTCTTTTTATATAGTTACATTTTTTCTTTGGGAATGTGGCACTCCTGATGGGCTACCATATATTGACATTCCCTGGCCCCCCACATGCCCATGCAGGGAATTTGCTCATGGACCAGCTCAGGCATGCAGTTGGATTCCTGTTGCCCAGACCTGCTCCCCCCACCCCTGCCTGCCCCAGCCTCACTGTGTGGCTCTGTAGTAGCAGGGAGCATAAGCCAAGGACTGAGGATGTTGTCCAGTGTGGACAGGCATCAGGGTCACAGTGCCATGGCCTGGATATGCTCAGTTTGAAAGCACACCATCCACCTTTGTAGACTGGCTTCTTAGTGGATAACTCCTGCTGACCCAATGAAATCTATATAATACATTCTTGCAATGACTGCTAATTTTGCTGAATTGTTCACTGTAGGTGGTGGCAAAGAGGATCATTTCCATCAAAATTTCAACACTGTGATAGAGTGTTCAGGACCTGTTCCTCAGCCTGTGTCTGGGGCTGATGCAGTGAGAGAGAGCAGCATTTCCTAGGCCTGTTGTTCTGGAAGCAGGCCCTGTCTGCTGGAATCAATCTAGGAGCTACAAGGTTTTGAGATTAGGACTCTGAGCAGTGAGCAGCTTCCATATTAAATTCTTTCTGGATCCTGTATAACAGGATGCATTGTGACTTTTCTTTTGACGGTAGTGCATTTGGGTACTGTTAGGTATTTACTGGGGTGTTGGGCCACAGTGATAGCAGTAGTGCTCACAGTGCTAGTGACCTGGGTTTGAAAATGAGCCCAAGTCATTAGGGGCTGATCTGGGGAGGAGGACTGAGCATTCCAGAGGGTGCTCTCATTCTCCAGGGAGTGAGGGATGCCATCCCTGCTGTGATACTGCTACCTGGGTGACCACATCTGACAGTGCTGTTAGGAACATTGAGTGAGAGGGGAGGATGTTAGCCAGAGATCTGTGCAACACTTGCATTGCCTGCACACCTTGCTCTTCCAGGTATGCCTGCATCCTCTGGGAACCATGCAATGGGAAAAACTCTCCGACCAGGTTCTGACACCTCCAAAGATCTACAGAACATCTGGGATTGTCCCCTCTGCTGCTTCTGTCACCTGATGCAGGAGTGTATCCTCCACCCCAGAACCCTGCTGAGGAGGCATACTGAGATTACATGGAGGCTGATAGCAGGACAAAGGTAAGCTAGAACCAAGGATAAAATGCTGAGGAGAGAGCCTCTGGGAAGTTGTCCAGAGATACGGGAACATAAAGAATAAATTAAAAGAAAAAATTGTTTTCTGTTGACTTTGCCCAGACCTATCCTTGTTTTCCACCTTTCACCTGGTGGCAGCAGGTGGACAGCCCAGTGCGAGCCTTACTACTTTCTCTGCCTATATTGCCAGAATTTGTGTTGTTTCTTTATTAATGGCACTGTGAACACCATTTTGGATTCAAATTATTTTTAACTTTGGCGTGCCTGGTGGTATGAGTGTTTAGGTTTGGTTTTAGTCCCTAAAATAGATTTAATTTGGCTGTGGATATGTGATTGGGTAAGGTGTGACTGTCATTATTAGGTTGTTTGTTTGGAGTGTGTGGTTGGATACTGTGTTGTGGCAGAGAATGCATAACATTTGTATGGAATTTTATTTATATTTTTGTACTTGTAGATATGTGTTTTGCATTTACTGGACCCTGTCTTGTCTACTCTTCAGAGCAGCTACAGCAGCTGCACTCCTTAAGGGTATTCCCTTGCACCCTAACAGCAGAGTTCATTGCTCACTGCAGGGAGCGGGGGCCCTTTGGCACCCCACTCAAAATGTAGGTTTGCTCCAGGGGTTGACAACAGGGTGGGTAGGATCAGGAGTGTTGGAGCTGGGAGGTGCCCTGGGAGTGGACTTTGCCAGTGGAGGTGTCCCTGCTGCTTGGACCCCATTCCATGGGCAGCTATAGTTTCTATAAAACAGGTAGCCAAAGGGCCAGCTGACTCAGCTTCTTCCCTCAGAGCAGTTTTTTGTAACAACAGATCACTGATGTATAAAACCGCAGTGATTGAGGCATTCATTGCAGACTCCTCAGCTGATGTGATTTGTATCATGGAGATGTGGTTGTGGGATGACTCTGGCCCTGTGTTACAGGCACCCATTCCTCCAAGATTTTACATGGTGCATTGCCCTAGGTAGGAGTGCAGGAGAGCTGGGTGGCCATCTGTTTTAGAAATGCCTTGTGTCTGATGGCATAATGCACAGGGTTGACCCAGTCATTTGAATGGGTGGCAGTGAAAGGTGGGCCTAGGCTGGGCACTGGTTAGAAGATAATTCTCATATACCATCCTCTGGTGTGTGGAGTGATTCTTGTAGGAACTTGAGGGCTTCATGACCAGCCTGTTAGGCTCACCCAGACTTCTTGTGCTGGGTGATTTCAATGCCTGGGTCAATGAAGAAGCCTTTCTTTTTGGAATGCAGTTCCTTCAGTTAATGAGGTCACTGGGACTGTACAGTCAGTTGCCTCAGGGACACACACCAACATGGCCATGCCTTGGACCTGGTATTCTCACTGGGTCAGGAGATTAGCAATGTCAGGGTTGATCTGGTTGCTTGGTTGGATCGTCATGCCTTACAGTTCCTTTGCAGTGTCCCCTGCTGTATAAATGCCTCTCTGCTCAAGATGGTCAGTTACCCTCCAGTTTGAAGAGTTTCCTTAATAATAATAATAATATTTTTATTTACATAGCGCAATTCATATTTCAAAGTGCTGCACATACAAAAAATATCATAATGATTTAAACTAAGCACAGTTTCAGTATTGGTTTAAAAAAAATCCTCAGTTATAAATATCAGTCATTAAAAGCTTGTTGGAAGAGGTGCGTTTTCAGGCTGGTTTTAAAGCTCTCCACGGTCCTGCACTCGCTAATCTGACGAGGCAGAGAGTTCCATAGGGATGGTGCCACAAACATAAATGCCTGGGCCCCAGATGTTTTTAAGTATACCCTGGCAACCTCTAACAACCCCTCACCAGATGAGTGGAGAGGCCAGTCAGGGCTGTAGGGAATCAGGAGCTGTTGCAGGTAACTACTGTAAATACTAAACACCTCGGGCATGGAGATAGCATGTGCTTGGAGAGCTTAGAAATCCGTGGAGGGTTATAAAATGGCTCTTATAGCTGTCTTCAACTCGCTGGCATGTTACCCTGTTCACCCTTTGATTTCCTACAGCTGGTCACCATGGTTCAATGATGACCTGAGGCAATTGAAGACTAAGGGGCAGAGATTAGAGCATTATAAAATGATAGCCACACTTAGATTCTCTATCTCCAATAAGGTTAATGTATTAGCAGCTGTTCTGGCTCTGACCAGAGTTTGTTGCTACAGTTGCAGCCATTTGCCATTGTCACTAAGATGAAGTGTTTGCATTACCACAGAATTCCTCTGCAGACATGCATTTCTTTTGCTACTGTAACTTGCCCTGTTACAAATAAGTAGTTTTGCTGCTAACATGTGCTGGCAGTAACATACAGCACACACTGTTATATATGTAAGTACTATGACATGACAGGGGTGCATTGAACAGATCTGACTGGACTCCCAGGGGTGCAGTAAGGTACAGGCCACAGGCCAAGTGCCTTTAACCCTTGGAAATGTGGTCAGAGTTGTTCAATGCACCCCCCAGACTTTTTTTAAATACATTTCTGCAATTAGATAAGTATGTTTATATATGTCTGGCAGTATAGCCTAGAGGTTAGAGGAACGAGGTGTGAACGAGCATGGTACATCAAGCAGACCAGACATGAGTTTGATTCTCACAACCTCTACTTGCATACTGTGTGACTCTGAGCAAGTTGTTTAACCACCCAGTGTTCCCAGGTCGCCCCTGAAAACAGGCACTTGTGCCTAGTGGGCCTTACCTGGTTACCAAAGACTAAAAAAAAAAAAATACATGTAAAAAAGCTATACTATGGTGAAGTTATGTTAAAATAGTCCTTCTGCCTGCTAGAAAATATCATGTTTTTTACTATAGGACTTTTGCTCTTTTGCAGCATCCTTAGTTGTATTTCTTTTTGTATACCAAGAATGTGAGCTCACACCAACCCCCCATATAGTGCAGTAGTGCGATACAAAAACTATACTTTGTGTCTCTCTCACTCTTTTTCATTATTTATCATCACAATGACACAGATTGGCACTTTATTTTGCCATTTAGTGCATCAGGGTGAGAGAGAGAGAGAGAGAGAGAGAGAGCATGAGAGCAAGGTCTTACGCAGGTGGGGAACATCATTGGGAGACACTAAGAGAGAGAGAGAGGCAGACAGTTTGAGTCATGGAGATGGGTCTGGAAAGAATATACTTCAATAGAAGTAAATTCAAAGAACAGGAGTGACTGTTTTGGGGCTGACAGGAGAAAAATGTGAATAGCGTGCAAAGCCAATATGTCTACATGGAGCTCAATGTGACTGCCAGAGTGGCTGGGAACTCTGAGGCATCTTGCTTACAGAAAAAAATAGCATTATTTTTAAACCTGAATGTTCTAAGTAGCACCTTAATTTTGGTTATACTGCATCCTGATTTTAGAGTACTTGCTATTACCTGTGCATCAGACAGATCTGATGCACAGGTAACAGCTACTCAGGATGCAGTATATTCCTTGCCCATTTTACAAAGTAAGCAATAACCTACAACAAGGTGTGGGGTAAGAAATATTCTACTACATGCCACCCAGGGGTTGTAAAATATAAGGCATAGCTGGGTGCCTTCCACCACTTGTGAAGTATGATAAGATATCTTTTAGAAAACACCCTGGAATAGGTTCTTGCACTTCCAGTATGAAATGGTTAATTTAGGCAAAACAATGTCTGAATATATTTTAGAAGTGTAAATGTAAAAAAACAGCTGAGAATTTAACTGACAGTAGTAATGTTGTAAGACAATTCTTACTCCGTATTCCCATAATGTGGTTCAGCTAATCACTTTCTTTTTTATCTCACTTCCATTTTTTTTTTTAAACTTTCAATCTTAATTAAATTTTCAATTAATTCCAACACATAAGATAGTACAGCAACTTAAAAAGACACTACAACCGGAGATAAAAAAAACTAACTCAACAGCACAGACACATACAAAAGGGCACATTCTAACAATAGGTCTAAGTGGATACATTTACATAAATTATTTCATATAAATCCTTTTCATTGGGGAGATATCTTAGAGAATCCATAAAGTTCATTGTTCATATACTATGTTTAAATGGGGGTGGGAGGACCAGAAGAGGGGTAATAAAAAAAACCCTGTCAGGAGGAAAAACCATAGATGTAAACTATGGACCCCCGACCTATGTGGGGGGACCAGAAGAGGGGTAAAAAAAAAAACCCTGTCAGGAGGAAAAACCATAGATGTAAACTATGGACCCCCGACCTATGGTACAAAATCAGGTCTCACTACAACCATGTAGAGAATCCATCTTCTTTAAAGTAGCTTGAACTGAGCCTGCGTTTTGTGAATGGTAGCAGTAAGGGCTTCTACTCTATTGATGGAAATCATAATATCATGCCATTGATTTATGGTGGGTTTCTTGGGAGTCAACCACAACTTAGTTATATATTTCTGAGCAGCAAGTAGGGCATGCCTCAATAATTTACCTCTATTAGTGTCCTTATAGTTCCTCGGGATATCAAACCAGAAATACATAAACTCAGTCAGTTGGATGTCATTGTCAAAAATGGATTGTAAGGCGCATTCCAACTCCTGTAAAAAGGAGGCTGGTTTTGGGCACCCCCACATCACATGTTACATGGTTGCCAGAGTAAATCCACACCCCCTACAGCAGGTTGCTGTCCAAGCATTCTGAAACTTCACCTGAATAGTTGGGGTTCAAAAATACCTGATAAACATTTTCCAAAAAAATTCTCTCCAGCTAATAGTTGACAGACTCAAATACAATCTCCCCTGTGCCCAATCCCATATCACTTTAATCACCTGGGAAGTCAAATCTCAGGACCAAGCTCCCGTGACTGTTTTGGTGGTATCCCCCTTTCAGAGCAGGAGCACCTGATATAACAAAGAGATAAGCTGGTTCAGCCGGTGCTTGTTCTCCACCGCTGCTCGAATGGTAACTAATATCTGAGGTGGGGTACTGTCCTTTTCCTCCATCCCAAGCTGCAAGGTTTTTGTGTAATTTCTTGTCTGAAAATACCGGAACTTATCCCTCCGGGGGATTTCATAATCAGTCGCTAGTTCTTGAAAAGGTTTAATCTCTGTCCCATCTAGAAACTGCCATATCAAGTGGAGACCCTTCTTTTCTCAACCTCGATATCCAGCATCCCATACTGCTGGTTCAAATCCCTTCATATGTGGCAATGAGTAAGTAAGGTGCCTCCACTTTCCCAGACTTCTGTCTTCTATTACCCTAAACCAAGCATTCATGGTCACCTCTGTATAAGGTCTGCTCCCCCCTTAAAGGAGTTCCCCTGCTCCCTCCCAATAGGGCCACATGTAAATTTCTTAAGTGTCCTTCAGATAGTTCTAATGCCTTCCACTTAGCTATTTATCCCTTGTTAAGCCAGTATAGGGCTGTTCTAAGCTGAACAGCCTTATGGTATAGTTTAAAGCTGGGTAAAGCTAGGCCTCCCTTTGTTCTTGGTATTTGGAGAACTGAAAAGCGCACCCTAGCTCTCTGGCACCCCCATATAAATTTAGTGATCTTTCTATTAAGGGTGCTATAGAAAGTGTCTGGAATAGAGGTGGGCAGGGTTTGGGCTAAATATAAAAACTTAGAGGACCACCATTTTAACCACCTGAATCCTCTGTAGGAGGGAAAGGGGTAAAGCCTGCCATCTGTCAAAATCTGCCCGAATCCTATCCATTAATAGGGAGTAATTAAGTGGAAACAGTTGGTTACTATCAGGTCCCAATTGTACCCCCAAATACTTTAGGGATTTTAACGTCCAGCAGAAAGGGAACTGGGATCTAATCCCCTCAGAGGGTTCATAATTAATATGTAGTACCTCTGTTTTGGCTGTGTTAACGTTATACCCTGCCATCTTACCCAATTCCTCCAGATGACTCCACAGCTGGGGCAGAGCCCGGTCAGAGTCCCCTAGATATACTAACAAATCATCTGCATAAAGTGCCAATTTATGCTCTTCACTCCCTACCTCAATCCCCCCAACTGCCACCTCCTGTCTGAGAGCGGCAGCCAATGGCTCCAGATATAGGGCAAACAGAAGGGGTGACAGGGGCACCCCTGTCTGGTTCCCCTCATCAAGGTAAAAGGGTCTGAAACTCTGCCATTTATTTTAACATAAGCCTTAGGTCTACAGCAAATTCTATTTATGGCTTTCACAAAGGACTCAGTAAAGCCAAAATGTCTTAAAGTTGCCCCCAGAAAGGGCCATGCCACCCGGTCGAAAGCCTTCTCCACATCTAAGCTTAAAACCAGAAGGGGAGACCTCGACCGGGTGGCATGGTGCAAGATATGTAGTGTTTGGCGGATATTATCCTGGGTCTGCCTACCGGGAACAAAGCCTGTTTGATCGTAGTCAATAAGGGAGGGTAATAATTCCTCTAGCCTCAGTGGTAGGATTTTAGCATACAGCTTGTAATCTATATTGAGGACCGATATCGGCCTGTATGATACACACTGAGTAGCATCTTTTCCCGGTTTCGGGATGCTGGAGATTAATGCATAATTCCAGGTATCAGGAAAACAATCTCCCTTATGAACCTCCTGACAAGCTTCCAAAAGTGGTCCCTGGATTTCTTCCCTAAAAAATTTAAAAAACTCAAGAGTGTAACCATCAGGGCCTGGGGCCTTACATGATTTTAGACCCGTAATCATCTGGTTCAACTCGAGTGGGGTGATAGGGGCAATCAGTTTGATCCTGGCCTCTGGAATCAAGGTTGATAGCCTTAATTTAGATAAGTAGGTCTCTGTCTGAGCATCATCTGGGGAACCCTTTGGGGTATATAATCTTGAATAATAAGATCTAAAATAAGCTAAAATATGTTCAGGTGATCTTACTAACTAACCTGAGCTTGCTTCTCTAATCTGGACTATAGTGGACTGCAATGTCTGCTGCCTCAGCTGATGTGCTAAAAGCCTAGTTGCCCTAGGGCCTACTTCCCCATAACGCTGCTTTAGGCGCTGCAGCGTCTGCTTAGTTTTAATATGTATTTGTTTTTGGATTTGTTGTTTTACTTTATGATCTTAACCAACACTGAATTATCTCCCCTTGCATGGAGATCCTGTGCCTCCTTGAGCTGTGATTGAAGACTATTCATCTGAACTTTCTGCTGCTTGTGAAAATGTGCTGCAAACTTAATAAACTCCCCCTCATGACTGTCTTCAATGTGTCCCAGAGTGTAGTTCTGGAAATATCTGGTGAATCATTTTCCCTTACAATGTGTTGCAATCTGAATTTGGCAATATCTCTAAATTCTTTTAGATTCAAGAAATAGTTATTAAATTTCCATAGTGTTGGGCTCCTTTTATTTTCCCAGTCCATACAGAGGGAGAGCAGCGCTTGGTCCGACAGGACCGTAGGTTCCTGTACACAAGCCTTGATCTGGTGTTGATGCTCGCTAGATATTAAGAAATAATCTATATGAGCATAGGATCCATGGGGGGGGGGAGAGAATGAGTGTATTCCCTTTGGGCTGGATGTAATGTACACCAGGCATCTACCCAGCCTACTCCCTTTATAAATCTAGAAATGTCCTTTCCCGTAGGGGCGGGCCAGAAGGGTCTTGCTCCGGTGGTGTCCATCTGATCCCAGATTTGGTTAAGCTCTCCCCCCACCACTAAGGTTTCCTGATGATACTCTACAATCTTTTGAAGTAAATCTCTTGCTGCTTCCCTCTTCATTCCTGGTGGGAGGTAAAGAGATGCTAAGGTTATTGGAGCCCCCCCCCCTTAGGTGACCCTAGACAACAACCAACCGGCATAGAAACATTAGAAACATAGACTTTGATGGCAGATAAGGACCATTTGCCCCATCTAGTCTGCCCATTTCCCTACCTACAAGATAGGCCGTAGATCCTAGTTAACCAACAGCCTATTTCTTCCTACCCCCAACAAGAATAGCCTTATGTCTGTCCCATGCATTTTTGAATTCTCCCACAGTTTTAGACCCCACAACCTCCTCAGGAAGGCTGTTCCATGCATCCACTACCCTCTCTGTGAAATAATACTTTCTCACATTGCCCCTGAACCACCCCTCCATCTTTAAATTGTGTCCCCTTGTTCTTGCACGTCTCTTTTTCTGAAAGATGCTACCCTCTTGGACTTTGTTGATTCCGCTGAGGTACTTAAAAGTTTCTATCATGTCCCCCTTCTCCCTTCTTTCCTCAAGGGTATACATATTAAGCTCCTTTAGTCTCTCCTCGTATGGCTTCTCTTGCAGACCCTGCACCATTTTAGTTGCCCTCCTCTGGACTGCCTCTATCCTGTCTATGTCCTTGCTGAGATAGGGTCTCCAGAACTGGACAAAGTACTCCAAAGGGGTCTCACCAACTGTCTGTACAGAGGGATAACAACTTCCGGTTTTCTGCTCCTGATGCCTCTCCCTATGCATCTCAGTATACCCCCAGCCCTCCCTACTGCCTTCTCACATTGCTTGCTAACCTTAAGGTCATCTGATATGATCACCCCCAGGTCCCTTTCCTTTTTTGTTGTTGTTACTACCTCCCCCCCCACTGTGTATTCTTCCCCTGGGTTCTTGTTTCGCAGGTGCATTATTCTGCATTTCTTTTGCATTGAATCCTAGCTGCCATACTTTCTGACCATTCCTCCAACCTTGCCAAGTCCTTCTCATCCTTTCCACGCCTTCTTGTGTATCAACCCTGTTGCAGATCTTTGTGTCATCTGCAAAGAGGCATACTTTTCCTCCAGTCCCTCTGCAATGTCACTATGAAGACATTAAAAGGACTGGACCCAATACTGAACCCTGTGGTACCCCACTAGTAACCCATCTTTCTTCAGAGTGGACTCCATTTACAATTACCTTCTGTGTCCTGTTGTCCAGCCAATATTTTACCCAGGCTACCGCCCTGGGACACACTCCCAGGCTGGTTAATTTGACTATTAATCTTTTGTGTAGGACTGTGTCAAATGCCTTGCTAAAGTCTAGGTAGGCCATGTCCACAGCCCCTCCCTGGTCTACTACTTTGGTCACCCAGTCAAAGAAATCTATTAGATTAGTCTGACATGACCTTCCCGCTGTGAACCCATGCTGCCTTGGGTCCTGTGCCCCACTAGCCTCTAGGTACTCAGCAATTGTTTCCTTCAGAAGTGACTCCATCACTTTCCCTACCGCAGAGGTCAGACTGACAGGTCTGTAGTTTTCTGCCTCTGTCTTGGTCCCACTTTCGTGAAGGAGAATCACATCCACCTTCCTCCAGTCCTCGGGTACCACACCATCCTCCCATGATTTATTAAAAAGAGTAGCCAGTGGTTTCACTAGTTCTCCCCTTAATTCTTTTAGAATTCTGGAGTGAATTCCATCAGGCCCCATTGCTTTGTCCACCTTCAGTTTTAGGAGTTCTTGCAGAACCCTTTCTTCTGTGAAAGGACTGGGATCGACCCCCTATCAAGAGTGCTTCTGTTAATTGGATTAGGCACTTCTCCTCCTCTTTTGTGAATACTGAGCAGAAATATTCGTTCAGTATCTCTGCTTTTCATTGTCCCCTCTGCCCACCCACTGTTCATTCTATTCAGCCTCACTATCCCTCCCTTTGTCTTTCTCGCTTGCTGATGTACCTATAAGGTTTTATCCCCTTCTTAACTGAGTTGGCTATCTTTTCCTCAGTTTGGGCCTTTGCTATTCTGACTTTCCTCCTGCTTCCTTCTGCCTTAACTGGTACAGCTCTCTGTCCTGCTCCTTCTGTGTTTCCTTATACTTCCGAATGCTATATTTTTCTTCCTGACTTTCACAGCCACCTCTTTTGAGAATCATAGTGGCTTTCTTTCATTTACATTAGTGAAAGGAGAAAGTCCAGAGGGGTATTGCTAAGCTTAATGGAGAAAGGGAGCATGTGAGGAGGAGGACCCTGTAAAGGCATCTATCCTAAATAGATACTTTTGCTCAGTATTTACTGAAGAGAAGGTAGGGCAGGGCCCACAGCTCAGCATCATGGACACAGGGGGAGGGAGGTGAGCACTACTCCTTCACAAAAGAAAGGGTCCTACAAGAGCTTGCTAAGCTCAGGGTGGATAAGGCAATGGGACCTGATGGCATACATCCCAAGGTACTTAAGGAGCTAAAGGAGGAACTAGCAGAGCCATTAGCAGAATTGTTTAGTGAGTCTCTGAGCACAGGAGAGGTCCCAGAAGACTGGAGAAGGGCTCATGTGATCCCACTCCACAAGAGTGGTAGCAGGGAGGAGGTGGGGAACTACAGACCGGTCAGTCTTACCTCAGTAGTGGGCAAGATTATGAGGCACTCCTTAAGGAAAGGATAGTGCAACACCTGGAATCCATAGGCACAGGATCCAAGACAGCATGGGTTTACAAAGGAAGGTCCTGTCAAACTAATCTCATAGATTTCTTTGACTGGTAACCAGAGTGGTGGACCAAGGGGAGCAGTTGATGTCGCCTACCTTGACTCCAGCAAAGCTTTTGACACTGTTCCACATAGAAGATTGATAAATAAGCTAGGTAGGCTCGGGGTGGGTCAGAAATTGGTCAACTGGGTGGCAAACTGGTTGACTGGCAGAAAACAGAGAGTGGTGGTAAATGGTATACAGTCAGAAGAGATGCAAGTCACAAGTGGGGTACCTCAGGGATCAGTCCTGGGGCCAGTCCTATTCAACATCTTCATTAGTGACCTCGCAGATGGACTAGAGTAGCAACTTGTCTGTTTGCAGATGACACCAAGATCTGCAACAGAGTAGATGATCCAGAAGGGTGGGCAAAATGAGAAGAGATCTGGATAAACTAGCAGAATGGTCAGAAGAGTGGCAACTGGGATTTAATGCAAAAAGTGCAAAATCATGCACATAGGGAAGAGAAACCCTGAAGCCACTTATAGGCTGGGAGGGAGTTGCTAGCAGTCACAAAGGAAGAAAGAGACTTGGGCATCATCATCACTGATGACCTAAAATCATCAAGCAGACCTCTAAAGCAGTAGGTAAGGCTAGGGGGTGTTAGGGTGTATTAGTAGGGGTATCACAAGTCGTAAGAGGGAGGTAATTCCCTCTGTACAAGACATTAGTTAGGCCCCATCTGGAGTACTGCATGCAGTATTGGAGCCACACCTTCACAAGGACATTAACCAAATTGAGGCAGTCCAGAGAAGAGCAGCAAAATGGTGCAGGGACTGCATCAGAAGACATATGAGGACAGATTAGCAGAGCTCAATATGTATACCTTGAGCAAAGGAGGGAGAGAGGTGATTGATCGAGACATTTAAACACCTTAAGGGCATAAACAAGGTGAAAGAGTCTAACATGTTTAAATATAAGAAAAATAGCAGGACAAGAGGACACAGCATGAGATTAGAGGAGGCGATTAAGGGGAATGTGAGGAAATTCTTTTCACAGAAAGGGTGGTAGATGCATGGAATGGCTCACACAAGAAGTGGTGGCTATGAATACAGTGCAGGGCTTCAAACAGGCATGGGATAGGCATAAGGGAGCAATACAAATGACTATGAATAGATAGGTCACTGACAGAGCAAAGGTCGATGGCACATTTATAAGGTAGAAAAAGAAATGGGCAGACTGGATGGGCCTTGTGATCCTTATCTGCCGTCAACTTCTATGTTTCCATGTTTCTATGTTTCTATTTTGATTTGTTTATTTGCTTCACACAAAGGCTTGTTGCCTCTGTGATGGCAGTTTTGATTATTCCCCATTATTGCTCCACACCTCCTTCTAGCCTGTTTGCTAGTGCTTTCTGAGGCACTCTCCCATCTTGCCAAAGTGAGCCCTCCTGAAGTCCAGTACCCTCACTTTTGTATGGCTTGACTCTGTAGCTGAGTTTAACGTGAACCACACTGTTTGATGGTCACTTGTTCCCAGATGGCAACCCACTTCTAGATCTGAGATCTTCTCACTGCCCCGTTTGAAGTCTAGGTCTAAGATTGCTCCCTCATGAGTGGGTTCCGAAACTAGCTGTCTGAGGCCTGCCACTTGTAGGGCATCAAGAATGGCCCTGCTCTTGGATGTGGCTACAGCAAATGTGCTCCAGTTAACATCTGGCAAATTCAGGTCTCCATCAACAGTATCTTCCTTTCTCTGCCATCCTAAGAATGCCTTCTATCATATCCTTGTCCATTTCTTCCCCTGACATGGGGGTCTGTACACAACCCCTGTGTGGATTGTGGTGCCCTTTCTAGTCTCCAAGGTGACCCACAGTGCCTCCTCACCTCCCTGTTTACTCTTTTGTTCAGTTGCTTTTATCTCTTCCTTTACATAGAGAGCTACTTCTCCCCTGCCTGTCTCTCCTGTAGGTTATGTACCCTGGTATGTTAACAACCCAGTCATGGTTCTCTGTGTACCATGTTTCTGTGACTGCTACGATATCCAGGCATCCCTCTTCCATCAAGACCACCAGCTCAGGGAGCTTGTTGCCTAGACTATGGGCATTGGTACTCATTACCCTCCATTTTCTGATGGCCTTACTCCTTTTTGCCCCATCCCTGTCCTTCTTGCCTTTGTCACTTTCCCCATTTACCCCTGCCCTTCTCCCTATCGACACCTCCATGTTGGTGTTTACCACACTCACTACCTTGATTTTTTGGGGGCTAGGATTTCCTGCTCCTTTCAATGCCTCCCCCTTGGCTAGTTTAAATGCTTGCCAATGGAAGCATTAAACCTATCATCTAGGATCCTGGTTCCCTCCTGGACAGATGCAGCCCATCATGCCAGTATAGGCTTGCATCACCCAGGTGGACCCCCAGTCCCCAATGAAGCCAAATCCCTGAGCTCCACACCAGTTTTCAACCACTGATTGAATCCCATAGTGCAGAACACCCTAGTATCTCCTTCGCCATAGATGGGCAGCACCTCCGAGAAGGTTACCGTATGTATATTTGTCTAAGGCCCCTCCCAATTCACAAACTCTTCCTGCACTTCTCTAATCCCTTTCTTAGCCAGGTCATTTGTCCGTGGGTGGACAATGACATCCAGCTCCCTCCTGTGCAGCTGCTCTGGCAATCCCGAGGATTCGCTCCCTGTCCCTCAAGCCATGGCGCCAGGCAGAGCACTTCCCTCCCTTTCACCTTCCTCCCCCAGTTCTACCTTCTAACAATGGAATCCCCACCAGGGTTGTTTCTTCCCTGTGGGGTCCTCTGCCACCCTCCTGTGGGTCTCCTTTGTGGAGGTTCCCAGCATCCTCCTTGGTCTCCTGCGGGTGCCTCCATAGAGGAACCACACTTTGCCAGAATGGCATAGGAATTGTGGAGAGGTACAACTGGAGGGATGCACCTCTGTTCCTCCACTCTCACCCTCCCTGAGCCCACTGTGGTCCAACCACTCCTCTTTCTTGGCAACCTCTGAGGCAGCGGCAGTGGCACTGGTGGTCACTGGATGGAAGAGGAGTCCCACAAATCCTGGCCAACTCAGCCTGGAAATGAGCAACCTCCTCCCTCAGCCCAGAGAGGTGCCTGCAGATAGGACAACACTGCATCCTCCAGAACGTCTCCCGGAAGACTGCTGCTCCACAGCCACTGCACTGCACCACTCCCATCATGTCTTATTTCTGGCCCCTTAACTGTTTGCAATCCTTACTCTTTTCTCTTTTCTTTTTTTTTCTCTCTCTCCTTACTTTCTGCCTGTGTTGCCTTTAAGCTCCTGATTGTCCTGTTCTGAGACAAGAATATCCTATATTTCTCAGTAGACCCCTTACTTGCTCAGAGGCGGACCTCCAGCAGCTAGAGGGGCCGGAGAGCTACTCTTGCCCTTCTAGGATGGTGGGTCTTTGGTGGCTCTGTGATCATTCACTTCCTGCTCCCAAACAGGAAGTTCCTGTTGTCGGTCAAATCCTGTGCCTATAAATCCATCAGTCAGGATTGGTGTATTGCTCCTATAATTTAAATTCCGATCCCCTAAGGATCAGAATGGCAGTGCCTCTTCTCTTTCCCCTCCTATAGGAGGATGCTACTACCTGGGAAAAGCCAACCTTCCCAGTTTTTCATGCTTGGCCCTATCCTGGTGCATCTCCTGAAGGAGTACAAAGGATGGGTTCTGCCTTCAAAGGGCTGAAAGAACTTGATATCATTTCACAGGGTTGTTTAAACCATTCACATTATGCGACATTACTTTTATCCCATGCCTGCCCACCATATTAAACATGTAGAAGGTAGCTCTGTTTGTTTAATCAGATGCAGAACTCTTTTAAGATCTTCTCCTCCCTTTCAAGAAAATGCATACTCAATATGTATTGATGTGCCTAAAGAAAAAATTATAAAACACACATAAAAACTGGTATCCAATATAAACCTTAACCTTGAACTAGTGGGTTGGTGGGATATCTCTTGAAAAAATGTTTTCTCCCTCCGAGCAAAACTATGTACAGTTAGACGTCCAAGGAAGGGCGGCCAATTAAATCGGCCTCTGATCCCCTCGGATGGTGGTTCCAGGGGCAGAGGAGATAGAGCCCCTATAGGGGTTAGGTTCTCTTGGACCCTACTAAGTGTGGGCCCTGGCCAGATGACCTGACCAAAATACATCACCATGCCCTTGATCTGATTCCACACAAGGGTAAGTGGCCTCGATGTTGTTTGAGGAGAAGACTGACAAGTTGTCTGACCTCTCATGAGGCTCAATAGCAAGCTACTTCAAAACAACCTTCCCAAGACATCCGTAGAGAGTATTTTACTCACTCCCCCTTCCCCTGACAGGCATTCAAAGACGTAACATGTGGTGTATCCCTTATGTCTTTAATTCACCCCGGATCCAGTCAGAACATATTTCCCCTCGTACTTTCAGTTACCCTTCCTCTCCCTATTTCATACATTATTATCTTTTAAAGGGGCTGTTCATTTAAACTTAAGAGTAACAGGTCTCCTCAGATCCCCAAACAATGTATCAGATAAAGACCCCCCCACCAACCAGTTATTCAGATTCTGAATTATTTCTTCGGTCTCTCCAGAGTACATATTTGACCTCCTTTTAAAGAACTTCATGATCGAGTCTAGGTTTGTCCATTTGAAATAGTGACCCATTTAATGTTGAAATTTAACCCAAACATGGTGGATGTAAAGGCCTGCAGAGTCATTTGCAATTCCCATTCCTCCCCCCCCCATCAAATACGAAGGCTCAGCAAGATGCTGCTGTAGTCACAGGAACCACAGGAGGCCCTCTAGGATGGGGGGACACTGGAAATAGTCAATAAAAGTTAAGAAGTACAGTCACTCACAGTTCCTGATCAAGTATCCACTGCCTTCTGGACGTCCCTCTTACCTGCTTGTTGCTGGGCGGTCAATTGGCGTAACAGACCCTTGATGTCTTGTAAAGCGCTAGGAGCCGCTCCTCTCCCCATGCTCCTGTTGGTACGTGAGGGTACTATTTGCCACCTTTTCGAGGATTCTCAGCCTTGGTTTATCTGTTAAGATGCAGTGGGTACTGTGTGACCCTTTTCCTTTAATGCTTGAATCGCTTCTTCCGCTCAGCAATACAGTTCTCCCCCTGACTCCCATCTAACTTGTAGTCGTGCCAGATATGGTGTCTGGAATTTCACTCCAAGGGACCTAAACACATGTAAGACCAGTGCGTAGACCATACGATACTGTTGTATCTGCGGGGGGTAGTGTTGATCAAAATACAAGCGGGAGCCATTATATCCCACTCGCTGTTGCCTCCATGCCATTTTTAAAATCAGTTCCTCATCCCTATAACTTGAGAATTTTGCAACAACAGATGTGGGGCAGGCTGTCGGAGAGGTGGGTTTAGTCGAGAGTGTTCTGTGTGCCCTTTCAATCTGGAATATGAAAGCCTGTGGTAAATCCAACACATGACGGAGTAAATCAGTTATAAAATCAGACATCTCCCCCACCTCTGCATCTTCCGGAATGGCATAAATTCGAAAGCTCTCTCTTCTTGCACAGGCCTCCAAATCTAGACATTTAACCACTGTGCTTTTCTGCTGCTGAGTCAGTACTTCGACGGCCTGTGTTAATCGGGCAATGTTGTCCTCAGCTCCAGAGATCCTGTCTTCAGTAGTAGTAACTCAGGACTCAAGTTTTGTCAAGTCAGCATGCAGATTGTTGAATTCAGCCAGATTCTTGCTCTGGAATTGCTTTATTTCAGTGAGTAAAGTTTTGAAGCATGATCTCAATAGTGTTTCTAGCTCCGCTTCGGTATCTCCACTTGTCATGCTGGATGGAGATTCCCCGACGATATCAGGTAGGTTCATCTGCTGGAATCCAGTCTTCTGCGAGTTGAATCTTGTAGATTTGGAGCGGGATCTGTATTTCTGAATGCCCACGCTACTAGTTTTTTTCCTTTTTAAGTAAAAAATCAGATTACTGTTTGTAGCGTGGGTGGCCTTTTGCCTATGGGTTGGGGAGCTCCACTTTTAAGCCGCCATTGTGTCGGTGATGTCACTGGAAGTCTCACTTCCAGTTTATAACATTTAGTGTTACCAGTAACATACAGTTCTCCAGCTAACGTATGCATTCACTAAGATGGGTCACGTTCAGAGTCCCATATGGTTCTCCCATTAATGTTCAGTGCCCCATATGGTTCTCCCATTAACATGCAGTGTCCCATATGGTTTTCCCACTAACATGCTCTGTCCCATATAGTTTTCTGACTAACTTACAGCGTTCCATATAGCTCTCCCACTAACATACATTGTCCCATATGCAGTAGATCTACCACTGATATGCAGTGTCACTAATGTAGCACACCCACTAACATGCAGTGTTCCATATGGTTTTCCCACTAACATGCACTCTCACTAACATAGAGAACCCAATAACATGCAGTTCTCCCACTACCATGCACTGTCACTAATGTAATGCACCCACTAACATGCACTGTCACTAATCTAGTGCACCCACTAACACGCAGCTCTCTCACTGACACGCACTGTCACTAATGTAATGCACCACTAACATGCACTTTCACTAATCTAGTGCACCCTCTAATATGTAGTTCTTCCACTAACATGCACTGTCACTAATGTAATGCACCCACTAACATGCACTGTCACTAATCTAGTGCACCCACTAACATGCAGTTCCCCCACTAACATGCACTGTCACTAATGTAATGCACCCACTAACATACACTGTCACTAATCTAGTGCACCCACTAACATGACTTGTCACTAATGTAATGCAGCCACTGACATGCACTGTCACTAATCTAGTGCACCCACTAACATGCAGGTCTCCCACTAACATGCACTGTCACTAATGTATTTATTTTCATTTATTTACTGAAGTTATTAGAAAAATACCTTTGAGTCAGTCAGGGACTCATTTACAAAGGTTCCATGTCAGTCATACTGAGACAGACAACACAGTATAAACAGATAGTATACAAAACAGTAGCAGTTCAGGTAATCAATTAATGGCATAACAAAGAATGTTACAAAGTGGTACCAAAGACATAGCAAAAAAAAATTTTTACTAGGCTAAAACACAAGGCATATAAATATTGTCCTAAGCAGGACACTTGGGGGGAGAAGTAGGAGGGTGAAGCAGGATGGAGGTCCCTTGTCGGGGAAGGAAGAAAGGGGGTGAGAGAGTGGAGGAGGCTTAAAAACAGTCACAAGCACGGGCAGCATGGAGGTGGTCCTTCAGGGAGGTCTTGAAAGTACCAATTTTGTTTTCTGAGACAGTGGTGCTGGGAAGAGAGTTGGTCCATGATGGGGCTCAGAACATGAAGGAGCATTGGCAGAGGGAGGTGCGGCATCTGGGGACGTGAAGGAGAGATCCGGCGGAGCTTAGTGTTTCTGGTGGCCGGAACTGGCTTAATGATGTCTGTGAGACTGGGGGTAGAGCAAGGCCTAGAGTGATTTTCTTGGCCATGAGACAAGATTGAAACTTTAGTCTGTCATCAAAGTTTAATTGCTGTGGAGAGGTGGTGGATGTGCTGGTGGAAGGATAGGTAGGATTCCAGTGTGAAAACTAATCTAGTACACCCACTAACATACAGTTCTCTCACTAACATGCACTGTCACTAATGTAATGCACCCACTAACATGCATTGTCACTAACGTGGTGCATCCACTAACATGCAGTTCTCCCACTAACATGCACTGTCACTAATCTAGTGTACCCACTAACTTGACCTGTCACTAGTGTAATGCACCCACTAACATGCACTGTCACTTATCTAGTGTACCCACTAACATACAGTTCTCCCACTAACATGCACCATCACTAATTTAGTGAACCCACTAACATGCACTTCTCCCTCTAACATACACTGTCACTAATGTAATGCACCCACTAACATGCACTGTCACTAATGTGGTGCACCCACTAATATGCAGTTCTCCCACTAACATGCACTGTCACTAATCTAGTGCACCCACTAACACGATCTGTCACTAATGTAATGCACCCACTAACATGCACTGTCACTAATCTAGTTCACCCACTAACATGCAGTTCTCCCACTATCATGCACTGTCATTAATGTAATGCACCAACTAACATGCACTGTCACTCATCTAGTGCACCCACTAACATGCACTGTCACTAATCTAGTGCACCCACTAACATACAGTTCTCCCACTAACATGCTCTGTCACTAATCTAGTGAACCCACTAATGTGCAGTTCTCCCACTAACATGCACTGTCACTAATATAATGCACCCACTAACATGCACTGTCACTAATGTGGTGCACCCACTAACAAGCAGTTCTCTCACTAACATGCACTGTCACTAATCTAGTGCACCCACTAACATGACCTGTCACTAATGTAATGCCCCCACTAACATGCACTGTCATTAATCTAGTGCACCCACTAACATACAGTTCTCCCACTATCATGCACTGTCATTAATGTAATGCACCCACTAACATGCACTGTCACTTATCTAGTGCACCCATTAACATGCAGGTCTCCCACTAACATGCACTGTTATTAATGTGATGCACCTACTAACATGCACTGTCACTAATCTAGAGTACCCACTAACATGCAGTTCTCCCACTAACATGCACTGTCACTAATGTAATGCACCCACTAACATGCACTGTCACTAATGTGGTGCACCCACTAACATGCAGTTCTCCCACTAACATGCACTGTCACTAATGTGGTGCACCCACTTACTTGCAGTTCTCCAACTAACATGTGCTGTTTGTCACTAACATATGCTGCTTTCATTAACATCCACCACCAGTCTACACTAACATGCACTGTCTGTCAGTAACATATGGTGCTCTCACTAATATTAACCGTCATTGATGTGTAATGTTCATATCAACATGAAGACCACCCTATAACATTCACTGTTCCCACTATCGTGCAGCTCTCTTTATAACATGTACCTTCACTAACAAACTATATACTGCACCCACTAGCAAACTGTATATTGGGTTTACTAAAATGTAGTGTTATTAAAATGTAATTCTTCCACTGACATGCAACATCGCTGACATACAGTGCACCCACTAAAATTCTCTGTCATGGAGATGTACTGTTCACACAGCCATGCTGTGGTCCCGAAGGCACACCATTCTCCTGCTAACATGCACTGTCACTAGCATTATTTGTCCCACTACAATAGCATGCAGAGCTCCCATATCTAAACAGTTCTCCTGTTAAGGTATCCCTAAAATACAGTGTTTCCACTAACATGCATCGCTCCCACTGAGATGCAGTTCTATAGTTATCATGCACTGATTCTATCATCAGTGCTCCCACTAGCATACAGTACCCCACTGGAATTAGGTCTTACTTTAACATGCACTGTTTTCATAGGATTCATAGGATATCTACAGTGCTAAAGACAAAGTCCATTAAGGTCGCTGTTACTACTTATGTTATAGGCCCTAGATAGAAATCATCCAATCTGTGTTTAAAGGTCTGAATAGTAACGCTTCCCACTACCTCTATTGATAGTCTGTTCCATTCATGGACCACCCTCTGGTTGAACCACTTGCTAGTTCTTGCAAGGTGAGTATATCTTGCCTCCAATTGCATTGGTTGGGAGCGTGTATTGTATCTATTTTTGCTTGATTCAAGACCTAAGTTCTCCCAGAGGTCCTTTTCGGACTATGCTTTATATACCAAGCATAGGTCCCCCTTTCTCTCCTGTACTCCAAGGAGTACTGGTTCAGCTCCTTCAGTCTAGTCTCATATTCCAGATCTGTCACATTTTGATCCCTTGTGTGGCCCTTTTTTGAACCTGCTCTATCATTGACACATCATTCTTTTTATAGGGTGCCCAAATCTGTGCCCCGTATTCCAAAATGTATCTCACCAGGGACATGTACATTGGTAAGATCACTTCTCTGTTTCTTGATAAAATATGTCTAAAGATACAATTTAAGACTCTGTGCCCCTTGCGAGTAATATTTTTACAATGTGTAGAAAATTTCTAATCTTGGGGAAACAATAACCTCTAGGTATCTTTCTTCCGTTGTTACTCTTAGAAGCTGATTTTGTAGAGTATATGTACGGCATGGATTGTGTTTCCCTATGTGCATTATAGTACATTTACCTGTGTTTAGGAACAGTTTTGACTTGGTGGTCCACTCTGAGATTGTGTCTAGTGCTTTCTGGAGGGGGGCTGCTCCTCTAGGATGTTATCCACCTCTGCCCCTACCCTGCAATCATCAGCAAATTTAGTCAACCAGATATCAGTGGATAAACGTTACTAGCACACAGTGCTCCAATTAACATGCATTGCTCCCAGTGACATGCAGTGCTCCCAGTAACATCTACAGTACAGTAGTGCTCCCATTAACATCAATTCTCCAGTTGACATCGGTGCTCCTTCTAACATGCAATGATCTATCAAAGCTGCAGTTTTTCCACTAAAGTGTATTGGAACTGACATCAGTGTTCCAATTAACATGCAGCATTCTAGATGTCAATCAGTTATTTCACTATCATGCACTATCACTACCTGTGCAGTTCTCTGACTAACATATCCATACAATCCTTCCACCAACATGCAGTCCTGCTAATATATATTGCCCATTGTTATTTATTTATTTAGTTAGTTTTTATTTACCCGGTAAGGTGCACTAGGCATACATTTACCTATCTTCAGTCATGGCCTGGTAGAGTAGAAGCATAGAAATTGTTGGCAGATAAGGACTGCTAGGCCCATCCAGTCTGCCTATAAACCCTACACTAGTTTGTGGCCACTGACCCTACCTGGTCAATGGCTTTTCACCCCTCCTTCTCACCTCCCTCTGCCTGTCCCAGGCATGTTTAAATCCCTCCACTATGCTCGCCCCACCACCTCCTGTAGCAGACTATTCCATGTGTCCACCACCCTCTCCATGAAGAAAAACTTCCTCACATTTCCCCTTAACCTGGCACCTTCCAATTTCATATCATGCCCTCTCATTCTTGTACTCCTTCTATATTGGAAGATGTCTCCCCCCCGCACCTTGTTTATGCCCTTAAGGTACTTGAATGTTTCTCATGTCCCCCCCGATTCCTTTTCTCCTCTAGGGAATACATATTTAGGTCCTTTAATCTCTCCTCATACGTTTTCTGGTGTAAGTCCTGTACCATCTTTATTTCCCTTCTCTGGACCGCCTCCACCCTGTCAATGTCCTTATGAAGATGCAGCATCCAGCACTGCACACAGTACTCTAGGTGGGGCCTCACCAGTGTTTTATACAATGACATCACTACCTCCCTCTTTCTGCTAGTGATACCTCTGCCTATGCACCCCAGCATGCCACTGGCCCACCCTGCAGCCTTTGTGCTCTGCCACCTTTAGGTCATCTGAAATGATAACCCCCAGGTCCCTTTCTTCCTTGATGATCATCAGCAACTACCCCCCCCCCATTATTTAGCTCTACCCAGGGTTCCCTCATCTCAGGTGCATTATTTTGCACTTTTTTAATTGAACCCCGGTTGCCACATCTCTGACCATGTTTTAAGCTTCCCCAGGTCCCTCCTCATTCTCCCCCCTTCCCATCTGGATTATCTACCCTGTTGCAGATCTTGGTGTCACCTGCAAACAGGCAGACCTTTTCTTCTAGCCCTACTGCAATGCCACTAATGAAGACATTAAACAGGACTGGCCCAAGGACTGATCCCTGTGGCACCCCCCTCTCCCTGCATTGGATCCCATTTACCACCACTCTCTGCTTCCTGTCTGTTAGCCAGTTCCTAACCCAGTTTACCACCTTGTGTCCCATACCCAGACTACCCATCTTGTTAACCAGCCTTCTATGTGGGATGGTGTAGAAGGCCTTGCTGAAATTGAGGTAGGCGACATCCATGGACCCCCCCTCCCGATTTACTTCCTCTGTCACCCAGTCAAAAAAATCTATCAGAATCGTCTGACATGATCTTCCTGCTGTGAATCCATATTGCCTTGGATCCTGGGCACCATTGGCTTCCAAGTGTACCACTATTCTTTTTTTATGCAGTGCCTCCATAATCTTACCCACTACTGAGGTGAGGCTGACCAGCCTATAGTTTCCTGCCTCGTCTCTACTACCACTTTTGTGTAGCGGGATTACATGTGCTCTCTTTCAGTCCTCTGGATCCACTCCTGTGTTGAGTGACTGGGTGAACATGGCTGCCAGAGGTGCTGCTAGCTCCCTTCCCAGCTCCCTTAGTATCCTAGGGTGTATGCCATCTGGCCCCATTGCTTTATTCACCTTCAGTTTTATGATCTCCTCCAAGGACTCTCTCCACTGTGAATGGACTAGTGTTTACCCCCCCCCCCCGTGCTTGTTACCCAGCTGTGGTCCCTGACGTCCCTTCTTCAGTGAACACTGAACAAAAGTATTTGTTCAGTATTTCTGCCTTTTCCAGGTTCATAGGTTCATAGATAAATTCAGGTCCATAAGCTACAAGTGCCATACAGGGGATCTGCCACTAAACTAGTGGGCATAACTCCATTTTTTATCTCTCAAATACCCATCCAGTAGATGTTTGAATGCTGTCAAACTGCTGGCTCCCACCACCTCCACTGGAATGCCATTCCAAACATTCACAGCCCTCTGATTAAACCATCTCCCTCTTCTATTTGTTTTGTATCTCTCACCTTTCAGCTGTTTTTCATGAACCCTAGTACCCATCCTCACATTCTCTTTCCAATTCAATCCTGCTGCCTCACACAGCATACCGTCACTTAGTGATCTGTATACATAACATAGATCTCCCCTTATCCTTCTATATGTCATTGAAAAAAGACCCAATTGTTCCAATCTGGTACCATACTCCAGTCCTGCCACCACACCAACTTTCTTGGTGAACCTTCTCTGGACACATCCTATTCTTTTACTTCCTCCAATACTTTGTACTGAACAAGAGGGGTCACCATACTCTAAAATAGGTCTCATCAGGGATCTGTACAGGGGCACAAGGACCTCTCTCTCTTCCTACTTCTGATGTTACGTAACAAATTACCTACAATTCTATTGGCTCAGTTGGTACAGGCAGTGTTATGCATATCAAAGCCTAATTTGTCTGTGATAACCACCCCTAGATCACTTTCTTTATCTGTGACCACAATTGTCTGTGATCCCAATTTATATTGTGCTCTGACATTGTTTTGTCCAAAGTGCATAACCTTACATTTATTAATGTTAAACTCCAATTTATATTCTTCTGCGCATCTCTCTAGATAGGATAATTGATCTTGAAATTTCTTTATAGCTTCCTTATTATTTACTATTGCTCCAATTTTTGCATCATCTGCATATTCAAAGATCCATACTCTCTCAGATACCTGCATACTAGAAATCAGGATATTGAAAAACCTTGGCCCCAATACAGATCCTGGGGAACCCCACTAGTGACGCTCACCACTGTTGGCAGAAGGCACCAGGAGAAAGGACTGCTGTGTGACTGAACTTCTCTGCTGGGACTAAAGTAGAAGAACTTTTGTATTTGACCTTTAATTTAGGGTAAAAAAAACTAACATACAAAAAAAAAAGTGTGTGTTTGGGTTAACTGAACTGAATGGGTATCTGCAGAGTTATCTAGGTGTAAATCTCAGGTGGCTGAAAGGACTTAACTGCTGTGAGGTTTAAATTACTTGTAGAATAATCTGGTAAGTAGGGGGAGTGGCTTAGCTAGAAGGAAGCTACATTTAAAGGCTGCCTTAGAAAGTTTCAGCTAATAGCTTGGCAGAAGGCACCAGGAGAAAGGACTGCTGTGTGACTGAACTTCTCTACTGGGACTAAAGTAGAAGAACTTTTGTATTTGACCTTTAATTTAGGGTAAAAAAAACTAACATACAAAAAAAAGTGTGTGTTTGGGTTAACTGAACTGAATGGGTATCTGCAGAGTTATCTAGGTGTAAATCTCAGGTGACTGAAAGGACTTAACTGCTGTGAGGTTTAAATTACTTGTAGAAAGATCTGGTAAGTAGGGGGAGTGGCTTAGCTAGAAGGAAGCTACATTTAAAGACTGCCTTAGAAAGTTTCAGCTAATAGCTCGGCAGAAGGCACCAGGAGAAAGGACTGCTGTGTGACTGAACTTCTGTACTGGGACTAAAGTAGAAGAACTTTTGAATTTGACCTTTAATTTAGGGTAAAAAAAACTAACATACAAAAAAGTGTGTGTTTGGGTTAACTGAACTGAATGGGTATCTGCAGAGTTATCTAGGTGTAAATCTCAGGTGGCTGAAAGGACTTAACTGCTGTGAGGTTTAAATTACTTGTAGAAAGATCTGGTAAGTAGGGGGAGTGGCTTAGCTAGAAGGAAGCTACATTTAAAGACTGCCTTAGAAAGTTTCAGCTAATAGCTTGGCAGAAGGCACCAGGAGAAAGGACTGCTGTGTGACTGAACTTCTCTACTGGGACTAAAGTAGAAGAACTTTTGAATTTGACCTTTAATTTAGGGTAAAAAAAACTAACATACAAAAAAAAGTGTGTGTTTGGGTTAACTGAACTGAATGGGTATCTGCAGAGTTATCTAGGTGTAAATCTCAGGTGGCTGAAAGGACTTAACTGCTGTGAGGTTTAAATTACTTGTAGAAAGATCTGGTAAGTAGGGGTAGTGGCTTAGGTAGAAGGAAGCTACATTTAAAGACTGCCTTAGAAAGTTTCAGCTAATAGCTTGGCAGAAGGCACCAGGAGAAAGGACTGCTGTGTGACTGAACTTCTCTACTGGGACTAAAGTAGAAGAACTTTTGAATTTGACCTTTAATTTAGGGTAAAAAAAACTAACATACAAAAAAAGTGTGTGTTTGGGTTAACTGAACTGAATGGGTATCTGCAGAGTTATCTAGGTGTAAATCTCAGGTGACTGAAAGGACTTAACTGCTGTGAGGTTTAAATTACTTGTAGAAAGATCTGGTAAGTAGGGGTGGCTTGATCAGAAGGGCTACATTTAAAGGCTGCCTTAGAAAGTTTCAGCTAATAGCTTGGCAGAAGGCACCAGGAGAAAGGACTGCTGTGACTGAACTTCTACTGGGACTAAAGTAGAAGAACTTTGTATTTGACCTTTAATTTAGGGTAAAAAAAAACTAACATACAAAAAAAAGTGTGTGTTTGGGTTAACTGAACTGAATGGGTATCTGCAGAGTTATCTAGGTGTAAATCTCAGGTGACTGAAAAGGACTTGACTGCTGTGAGGTTTAAATTACTTGTAGAAAGATCTGGTAAGTAGGGGTGGCTTAGCTAGAAGGAAGCTACATTTAAAGACTGCCTTAGAAAGTTTCAGCTAATAGCTTGGCAGAAGGCACCAGGAGAAAGGACTGCTGTGTGACTGAACTTCTGTACTGGGACTAAAGTAGAAGAACTTTTGTATTTGACCTTTAATTTAGGGTAAAAAAAACTAACATACAAAAAAAAGTGTATGTTTGGGTTAACTGAACTGAATGGGTATCTGCAGAGTTATCTAAGTGTAAATCTCAGGTGACTGAAAGGACTTAACTGCTGTGAGGTTTAAATTACTTGTAGAAAGATCTGATAAGTGAGGTGAAGCAGCTAGAAGGAAGCTACATTTAAAGGCTGCCTTAGAAAGTTTCAGCTAATAGCTTGGCAGAAGGCACCAGGAGAAAGGACTGCTGTGTGACTGAACTTCTCTGCTGGGCTATATTGCCCTCTCCTCCCCTCCACCCAAAGCTAGTTCTATTTTATAGGCACAGAATTTGACTGACAACAGGAACTTCCTGTTTAGGGGCAGGAAGTGAGTGATCACAGAACCACCAAGGACCCACCATCCTAGAAGGGCAAGAGTAGCTGTCCGCCCCCTCTAGCTGCTGGAGGTCTGCCTCTGAGCAAGTAAGTGGTCTCACGAAATATAGGATATTCTTGTCTCACAACAGGACAATCAGGAGCTAAAAGGGCACACAGGCAGAAAGTAAGGAGAGAGAGAGAGAGAGAGAAAAAAAATCAGAGGAAAGAGTAAGGATTGCAAACAGTTAAGGGGCCAGAAATAAGACATGATTGGAGTGGTGCAGTGCAGTGGCTGTGGAGCGGCAGTCTTCCAGGAGATGTTCTGGAGGATGCAGTGTTGTCCCATCTGCAGGCACCTCTCTGGGCTGAGGGAGGAGGTTGCTCATCTCAGGCTGAGTTGGCCAGGATTTGTGGGACCTCCTCTTCCATCCAGGGACCACCAGTGCCACTGCCGTTGCCTCAGGGTTGCCAAGAAGAGGAGCGGTTGGACCACAGTGGGCTCAGGGAGGTGAGGGTGGTGGAACAGGCGCATCCCTCCCATTGTACCTCTCCACAATTCCTATGCCATTCTGGCAAGTGTGGTTCCTCTATGGAGGCACCCACAGTGGAGACCAAGGAGGATGCTGGGAACCTCCACAAAGGAGACCTACAGGAGGGTGGCAGGAGACCCTGCAGGGGAAGGAAACAACTCCTGGTGGGGGACTCCATTGTTAGGAAGGTAGAACTGGGGGAGGAAGGGGAGAGGGAGGTAAGGTGCCTGCCTGCCTGGCGCCATGGCTTGGAGGGACAGGGAGCGAATCCTCAGGATTGCCAGAGCAGCTGCACAGGGGAGGGAGCTGGATGTCATTGTCCACCTAGGGACAAATGGCCTGGCTAATAAAGGGATTAGAGAAGTGCAGGAAGAGTTTGTGGAATTGGGGAGGGGCCTTAGTCAAGTAGCACGCACGGTAACCTTCTCGGAGGTGCTACCCGTCTATGGCATAGGAGAGGCTAGGGCTGTTCCGCACCATAAGGATTCAATCAGTGGTTGAAAACTGGTGTGGAGCTCAGGAGTTTGGCTTCATTGGGACTGGGATCCACCTGGAGTGATGCAACCCTATACTGGCATGATGGGCTGCATCTGTCCAGGAGGGAACCAGGATCCTAGGTGATAGGTTTAAATGCTTCATTGGCAAGCTTTTAAACTAGCCAAGGGGAGGCACTGGAAGGAGCAGGAAAATCCTAGCCCCAAATAATCATGGTAGTAAGTCGGCAAACACCAACATGGGGTGTCGATAGGGAGAAAGGCAGGGGTAAATGGAGAAAGTGACAAAGGCAAGAAGGACAGGGATGGGGCAAAGGGAGTAAGGCCATCAGGAAATGGAGGGTAATGAGTACCAATGCCTGTAGTCTGGGCAACAAGCTCCCTGAGCTGATGGCCTTAATGGAAGAGGGATGCCTGGATATCGTAGAGTCACAGAAACATGGTATACAGAGAACCATGACTGGGATGTTAACATACCAGGGTACAAAACCTACAGGAAAGACAGGCAGGGAGAAGAGGGGAGGAGTAGCTCTCTATGTAAAGGAAGGGATAAAAGCAACTGAACAAAAGAGTAAACAGGAGGAGAGGAGGCACTGTGGGTCACCTTGGAGACTGGAAAGGCACCACAATCTGCACAGGGTTGTGTACAGACCCCCATGTCGGGGAGGAATGGACAAAGCTATGATAGAAGGCATTCTTAGAATGGCGAGAGAAAGGAAGATACTGTTGATGGGAGACCTGAATATGCCAGATGTTAACTGGAGCACATTTTCTGCAGCCACATCCAAGAGCAGGGCCATTCTTGATGCCCTACAGGTGGCAGGCATTAGACAGCTAGTTTTAGAACCCACTCGTGAGGGAGCAATCTTAGACCTCGTACTCTCAAATGGGGGCAGTGAAAGGATCTATGATCTAGAAGTGGGTTGCCATCTGGGGACAAGTGACCATCAAACAGTGTGGTTCACGTTAAACTCAGCTACAGAGTCAAGCCATACAAAAGTGAGGGTACTGGACTTAGAGGGCTGACTTTGGCAAGATGGGAGAGTGCCTCAGAAAAGCACTAGCAAACAGGCTAGAAGGAGGTGTGGAGCAACAATGGGGAATTATCAAAACTGCCATCACAGAGGCAACAAGCCTTTGTGTGAAGCAAATAAACAAATCAAAACAAAAAAAAGCCACTATGGTTCTCAAAAGAGGTGGCTATGAAAGTCAGGAAGAAAAAGATAGCATTCCGGAAGTATAAGGAAATACAGAAGGAGCAGGACAGAGAGCTGTACCAGTTAAGCAGAAGGAAGCAGGGAGGAAGTCAGAATAGCAAAGGCCCAAACTGAGGAAAAGATAGCCAACTCAGTTAAGAAGGGGGATAAAACCTTTTATAGGTACATCAGCGAGCGTAGAAAGAAAAAGGGAGGGATAGTGAGGCTGAATAGAATGAACGGTGGGTGGGCAGAGGGGGACAGTGAAAAAGCAGGAATACTGAACGAATATTTCTGCTCAGTATTCACAAAAGAGGAGGGAGAAGTGCCTAATCTAATTAACAGAAGCACTCTTGATAGGGGGGGTCGATCCCAGTCCTTTCACAGAAGAAAGGATTCTGCAAGAACTCCTAAAACTGAAGGTGGACAAAGCAATGCTTCCTGATGGAATTCACCCTAGAATTCTAAAAGAATTAAGGGAGGAACTAGTGAAACCACTGGCTACTCTTTTTAATAAATCATGGGAGGATGGTGTGGTACCCGAGGATTGGAGGAAGGGATGTGATTCCCTTCACAAAAGTGGGTCCAAGACAGAGGCAGGAAACTACAGACCTGTCAGTCTGACCTCTGTGGTAGGGAAAGTGATGAGTCACTTCTGAAGGAAAGAATAGTCGAGTACCTAGAGGTCAGTGGAGCACAGGACCCAAGGCAGCATGGATTCACAGCGGGAAGGTCATGTCAGACAGATCTAATAGATTTCTTTGACTGGGTGACCAAAGTAGTAGACCAAGGAGGGGCTGTGGACATGGCCTACCTAGACTTTAGCAAGGCATTGACACAGTCCCAAAAGATTAATAGTCAAATTAACCCAGCCTGGGAGTGGGACCTAGGGTGATAGCCTGGGTAAAACATTGGCTGGACAACAGGACACAGAAGGTAATTGTAAATGGAGTCCACTCTGAAGAAAGATGGGTTACTAGTGGGGTACCGCAGGGTTCAGTATTGGGTCCAGTCCTTTTTAATGTCTTCATCAGTGACATTGCAGAGGGACTGGAAGGAAAAGTATGCCTTTTTGCAGATGACACAAAGATCTGCAACAGAGTTGATACACAAGGAGGCGTGGAAAGGATGAAAAGGGACTTGGCAAGGTTGGAGGAATGGTCAGAAGTATGGCAGCTAGGATTCAATGCAAAGAGTGCAAATAATGCACCGGGAAACAAGAACCCAGGGAAGAATACACAATGGGTGGGGAGGTAGTAACAACAACAAAAGGAAAGGGACCTGGGGTAATCATATCAGATGACCTTAAGGTTAGCAAGAAATGTGAGAAGGCAGTAGGGAGGGCTGGGGTATGCTGGGATGTATAGGGAGAGGCATCATCAGCAGAAAACAGGAAGTTGTTATCCCTCTGTACAGGCAGTTGGTGAGACCCCATCTGGAGTACTGTGTCCAGTTCTGGAGACCCCATCTCCTCAAGGACTTAGACAGGATAGAGGCAGTCCAGAGGAGGGCAACTAAAATGGTGCAGGGTCTGCAAGAGAAGCCGTATGAGGAGAGACTAAAGGAGCATAATATGTATATCCTTGAGGAAAGAAGGGAGAGGGGGGACATGATAGAAACTTTTAAGTACCTCAGTGGAATCAACAAAGTCAAAGAGGGTAGCATCTTTCAGAAAAAGAGACTTGCAAGAACAAGGAGACACAATTTAAAGATAGAAGGAGGGCAGTTCAGGGGCAATGTGAGGAAGTATTATTTCACAGAGAGGGTAGTGGATGCATGGAACAGCCTTCCTGAGGAGGTTGTGGGGTCTAAAACTGTGGGAGAATTCAAGAATGCATGGGACAGACATAAGGCAATTCTTGTGGGGGGTAGGAAGAAATAGGCTGTTGGTTAACTAGGATCTGCGGCCTATCCTGTAGGTAGGGAAATGGGCAGACTAGATGGGCCTAGCGGTCCTTATCTACCGTCAAAGTCTATGTTTCTATGTTTCTAGACAAGTAACCCCTGACCTGAACCCATTGCTGTCTATTATTTAGCCATGCTGCTACCCATTTTCTAAGATAGTACTCAACTCCCAGTTGCTGAAGTGTGCTTAACAGGACACCATGTGAGACAGAGTCAAAAGCCTTCCTATAGTCCAAATACACCACATCAACTTTGAACCTAACATCTAGCGCCTGGCTCACTAGCTCGAAAAAATGCAGCAAGTTGGTGGTGCATGATCCCCCAGAATCCATGTTGGTAGATATCTAGATGGTTCAAAGCTCTCAGGTTTTTTTCAAGTAATTTGTCTAAAAAACTCTCCATTATTTTACCAGTAATAGAAGTTATACTTATTGAACGATAGCTCTCAGGTCTTGTTCTATCCCCTGATTTAAATATGGATGTAATGTAAGCCATCTTCCATTCTTTCAGAACTGCCCCCTTCCATAACGATTTATTAAAGAGGGCAGCCAACAGGATGGAAATCTCCTCCGCTAGTTCAATCAAGAATGACGGATGGTAGCCATCTGGTCTCCAGATTTAAATTTATTTAAGTTCTTTAGATTTCCTTTTACTTGTTCTGCAGTTATTTCAATTTCCCCAATATGGGGACAGCTGTCCTGAATATAAACACTTTGAAAATATGAACTTAACATGTTAGCAATACTCTGTTCATCTTCCACTTGCTTGTTATGATCCTTTAAGACAGTGATCTGATTATTATTATTTTTCCTTAAACTGCCTGTATAACTATAACATTCTTTGATATTATTTCCCTTTTTAGAAATCTAATTCTGCCTTAGCCTTTCCTCTTTTAATACAGTACTGATTTTATATTTTTTAACTAAGGACTTGTGTATAGACAGTCTACAAGGAGATGGATTTTGCTTAAATCTTTTATAAGCCTTATTTCTTTTATTTATTAGTTTACGTATCGGATGAGTCATCCATTTAGGTACCCTACCCTTCCTATTATGTTTTGTTGTTAAAGGGACAAACTTATGGATACATAACTGCAGCACTTCATCTATTAATTCCCAGGACTGCACTAAGGATTTTCCTTCTAACAGACTTCAATTGTATGTTCCTATAATGTTCCTGATATTTGTATAATCTGCCTTATTATAGTTCCTTATGACTGATTTTCCCTGGATACCATGGGAATCTTCCATTAGTACTGCCCTGACCATATTGTGGTCACTACTCCCCAATGGTTCGATCACTTGGGCATTCTTTATAGCCCCCTACATGTTACACAATACCAAACCCAGAAGATTCTGATTTCTTGTATTCTCCCCTACTTTTTATATCAGGCAGTTGGTTAGATATATTTCCACAGATCTTTCCTCTATTGACCCCTCCAAATCCAGGGGGTCCCAACGTATCCGGGGGAAATTAAAGTCTTCTATTATGGTAGTTTTATTTGTTATCATTCCAATATCCAATAGATCGAGAACCTTACACTTCCCTGTATCCCTTCTGAGCCTTACAATCCCCCCAGCGGCTTTCCTTCTTTTGCTGATGTACCTATAGAATGTGTTGTTCTCTTTCTTCACTATCTGCGCTAATCTTTCCTCAGTCTGCACCTTTGCTCTCCTTACAGTCTTTCTCACTTCTTTTAGATTACTTAGGTACACCTCCCTGTCTTCCTCCCTTTGAGTTTCCTTATATTTCCTGAAACCTGCCCTTTTGGCCCTTATGTTGTCTGCCACCTCTCTTGAGAACCATAGTGGTTTCCTCTTCTCTTGCCTTTGTTTATCATCATGATACATTGGTTCATTATCTTCTCTATGTCTCCCTTCAGGTGTTCCCACTGCTCCTCAACTTTCCCTCCTATTTGCCTCCTTACCAGGGACTCTTTGCTACAACTCCCCATTTTAGCAAAATCCACCCTCCTGAAATCTAAGACCTTTGCCTTACTGTGACTAGACTGTGTCTCTGTTCCTGTGCTAAACCTCATTATGTTGTGGTCACTGGCTCCCAGTTGACCTTCCACCTGGACATTTGTGATTCTGTCCCCACTGGTCAGTACTAGATCCAGAATCACCCTGTCTCTGGTGGGATCAATCACTAGCTGTCTGAAGCCTGCCCCCCTGTAGGGAATCCAGGATGTATCAGCTGCTGGGATGGTCCAAACCACATCTGAGATATTGAAATCACCCACCAGCAGCATCTCACCCTTTGTTGCCATCTCGTGAATCTGATTCCCTAGCTACCTATCCACCCCCCCCCCCGTGCCGGAGGTCTGTAGATCACCCCGTGTGGATTGCTGTGCCATTGCCTGGCTCAAGGGTGACCCACAGTACCTCAGTCTCCCCCTGTCTGCCCATTACCTCCATTGTCTTTATACCCTCCTTGATGTACATGGCCACCCCTTTTTACTCCCCGTCCCTCCTGAATATTGCATACCCCGGTACATTGATGTCCCAGTCATGATTTGTAGTGTACCAAGTTTCTGTTATTGCAGCTATGTCCAGGTCTACCTCTACTAACAACACCTCCAGATCTGGAATTTTATTCCCCAGGCTGTGAGCATTTGTAACCATGGCCTTCCATATTTTGCTGCCTAGCTGTGCTCTACTTGTGCCTTTGCTGCACTGATTCTTTCTCTCCCCCCACAATTTCCTTTGTATGCTGTCTTCCTTTTCCACAATGCATATTTACATTGCTGACAGGAATAACACAAAGACTTTTACAATGCTAACAGGGATAACACAAGCATTAACATAATAACCAGAGGAGTACATTTGTATGTGCAGTACAGAAATTGATGAGGGAAATTAATTGGAGAACAATACAGATACAATGTGATTCCTTATGGTGAACTATGATAATGGCTGTATATTGCAAACATAGAGTGACGAGCAAGGAAAAATACAACAAGCAGTTTTCCTGCTAACAAGCATGTTCACTAACATCAGTACGCCCAGAAGCATACAATGCTCCAACTAACATGGAGTTCTCTCTATCCCAGCAGTGCTCTCACAAACACACAGTTCTTCCACCAACATGAACAGCAACTGACATACAGTTCCTCCCACTAAAATGCAGTCCTCCTGCAATAAATCAATGTCTCTAAACACACAATGCTTCCACCAATATGAAGAGCTTTCCATTTCAACCACATGGTTCTACGCATTCCTCTTCATACCAAGGCAGAGAAGATTTCATTTCTGAATTCTGAAGAGTTTTACGTTGACCTTTTAATGCATTCCCTAATATTGTAAAACTACAGCCTAATCCTTTTTATTATTAATTCTGGGTGTAAACCTGAAGAGTTTTAAGTTTATTAGACCTGTACTGCTCTGTCTATTATTCTAAGCTAACAGCCGAATCCTTTTTAGAATTAATTTTTGTGTGTAAAGCTGTAGTTTTAAATTGACCAGACCTTTCAGTGTACTACCTAGCATTCTAAATTTACAGCCCAATCCTTGCATCTCACTTTGCCACCTGTCTGCTCTCTCACCCACTTACATCTCCTCCCTGTTTCTGTTTCTCTACCCACCTTGTAGTTTAGCCTTCTCCTTCCAAATAATTGGGACCACCCTGTTTCTTTGAGTTAACCACACCCCCCCCTGCCTGCCCCTACTTAATCCATCTCCTTTCCTCTCCCCTTCAGGGGTGCCGTGCCCTCCTGGGGCTCAGACCTCACCGCCAGAGGAAAAGCTACAAGCCTGTTCTGAGAAGCAACCCACGGTTCTGCTACTGCTAATCAGCAGACCCTGAGGCTTTTTTCCCCTGTTGAAACTGCTGCCTGGGATCTTCCAAACTCCAGTTTGTTGCAGGGCCCAGAAATCTACGGAAACAGCCAAAAGCTGTATACCCCCTCAGGTACGTTGGTGTTTGGTGCCTATGGACATTCTGAATTTTCAGCACCTACACTCTGATTGGATGATCTCAGTCTCACTGATTTCTTTCCTGCTGGTCTCCATTTTACCTTGCTTCATTAGAGATGTATATCAGCATTGCTCACCCTGGGACTATCCTTTTTTTATAAAGCAAGAATTTCTTCCTTATTTTTTTTAAGTATCTACTTTCCCATTTGCAAATTATACTATGAAAGCACTAGAGGGCTACAATGGCTGTCTCTCCTCTTAAAGGGGCAACACTTTACATTTACTCCTTCCTCTTCTGCTCCAGTGGACCTGGGATACCTCTCTTTCTGAGGACCATCCCCAGGGTGTTTCTGCCTGTTTCTCAGACCAAACCATGCTCATCCACTAAGGCCACAAGACTTGAATGCCTGCCCCCGCTCCCCTTCCACGCTGGTGGAGCAGGGCTAGAAACACAAATGAAAGCTGCAGACCAAGCTTGTCACACCAGATTGCAGCCTTAACCACCTCACTGGTTCAACTGCAAAGCGTTGCTCCACAGGTACGTTCAGTGCTACAATTGCCTCTCAGCCAACAAAGGATTTTGAACTTATGACACATGGTCACTGATTGGTCTAGGCTTCCAGTAACTCTCTTGGGATTGGCTGGTGCTTGTGTTTCCTGTCTCTGCCTAAATTTCTATTGCCATATCATAATTTCTCTTTGGCTACCTTTGCTCCTCTGCCTAACCTCTGTGTGATAATTACACTGACTTGTGTAAACATGGCTCTTCATTACATGTGCGAGATGCTCCTATTACTTCTACTCCTACTATGCCTTAACTGGGTTGTTATAACTTTCCCAGGATCCTATCCCTTGAGTTCTTCAAACACCGTACACACTGATTTCAGTTTCTCTAACCTAATTACTGTGTATCAACCAATGCTTGCTTTTAAGCACCTCCTATTCTCTAAGGGCTGTACCTTTTATGCGGTGACCACACTTAAAAAACACCTGCAGAGTCACGCAGTTCCTTTACTGTTTTGTTATCGAAAATTATGGTTCCTCGCCATCTTAGCCATCCTTCTTGGAGGGGATGTCGAAATGAACCCGGGTCCACCTGCCGTCTTCTCACTGGTTGACATCTTCGCAATTTCTAGCAAAGGGCTCTTCATTGCCCATATGAACATCAGAAGTCTCTCCCACAATTTCAGTGATTTTGAGGCTTGGGTAGGTGTCTACAAGTGTGGCGTACTCTGCTTGTCTGAAATGTGGCTAAAGCCAACTGTCCCCAACTCAGTATGCTCCCTGACTAACTACTCCCTTATCCATAGGGTTAGGCTCTTCTCAAAGCATGGCGGAGGGGTTGCCATGTTCTATAAAGATCATCTAAACATCACGGATACCCCGTCCTCAACATCCTCCACCTGTGAGTCCCTTCACACTGCTCTCACCCTGGGGGCCAAGAAACTCCACAATGTCTGCACCTACAGTCCCCCAAATGGGTGCACTGTAGGTCTGCAGGAATTATTTGATCAGACCTCTTTGCACTCTAAACATAATGAGGTCATTATATTGGGTGACCTTAACCAAAACTGACTAGGGACTGCACATAGCATGCTGCTCGCTTTGGTACAAAATTATAACTTCCACCAGCTATTAACTGAGCCTACTAGAGTTACTTCTTCACTAAAATCCTCTTCCCTTATTAACTGCATACTGGTAAACCATCTGGGTCATGTACACCAAGCAGGCATCTTGGCAGATTCACTTACTGATCATTTCCCTATCTTCTGCATCTGGAATCCTGAGGCTGCTCCATCCCCTCCACCGCACTATGCCACCTTTACAAATTTCACCAACCTGGATATCGAGGCTTTTTGTCATGATGTCTACAGGATAAACTGGTCTGGTATTTACCTTTCCCATAATGTTGAGTCTGCACTAAGTATCTTTCTTAATGAATTCCTGGACATCCAGAACAAGCATGCCCCCAAGGTGACATGGAGGGTGAGGGGTAAACAAACAAGATGGCTTCACAAAGACTTGCTCAAAAATCTACGCTCTAGGGACAAATGCTGGAAAAAGTACAAAGCCTCGGGGTGACAATCTAACTATGCTACCTACAGAACCCTACGTATCTTCTGTAAAAAACAGGTCAGAACAGCTAAGAGTGCCTACTGTAAAGAATTGCTGCTAGGCTCTGCTGGGGACCCTAGGAAATTCTGGGCCCATGTCAAGACCTTTCTCGGTGCGTCCCAGTCAACTACTCCCAGCGACATGGTATTAAATGGAGTACATTGCAATGATGCCAACACCATTGCTAATTCCTTCAATCAAATGTTCTCAGACTTGTCTCAGTATACCTCTACCTTCCCATCTCCTCAGGCAGCCTCTCTGCTTTCAACATCAACACAGTCCACTACCATCAGCTATCCTTCCCAATAAATGTCTAAAAATCCCCCATTCTACTTCAAGGCAATCTCAAGGACTGAGGTCTTAAAACTATTATGGACTGTCTCTGACAACACTAGCTCTGGATTAAATACACTTGAGCCTCGGCTTCTGAAACTAACAGCACCATACATAGCCTCACCTCTGGCTAGAATTTTCACCTTGCCTCTCTCTAATAGCCAGGTTCCTGACCTCTGGAAGATTGCTCATGTAATGCCTGTTTTTACAAAAGGTGATCCCAAGGAGATTACTAACTACAGGCCTATAGCCATCCTATTGGTCCTAAGTAAAATTCTGGAAAAACTTGTTGCAAATCAAACCACTGACTACCTCACAAAATGCAGCCTTCTCTCTGACACTCAACATGGCTTCCATAAAGGTCATAGTACCTCTACAGCACTTCTTAAATTCACTACCGATGTGCTTACCAGTACGGATGCTGGCCAGCTGACATGGGCAGTTTTTAGAGACCTTACAAAGGCCTTTGATCTTGTTGATCACCCCCGGCTCCTCTCCTCTCATTGCAATCTGAGCTTTTCACCCCAGTTGTCACCTGGTATGAAAGCTATCTATCAAATAGAACTCAAATTGTGAAATTCAACTCCTCTTTATCTGATGGTGCTACTTTGGAGTTGCTCAGGGCTCTATTATGGGACCTCTTCTTTTCTCACTTTTTATCAATAACAGACAAGGTTTTTCTTTCATGCTCATCTATTCTCTGTACAGATGATCTTGTACTCTATTCAAGCTCTGATAAGGTCACCAGCATAAATGTATCCCTTTCTTCAGATTTCACAAATGTCCATAATTGGCTTTCGGCACATAAGCTTGTACTTAATGCTAACAAAACCCAAGCAATGTTACTTGGATCTGCCCCTAAACTTAGGACATGTCAAACTCCCCTATTAGTGCAAGACCATAGTGGCACACAAATAGAATGCATTACATCTTTAAAGTACCTGGAAATTCTTCTAGACCAATGCCTGGACTTCAGCCTGCATATACAATCTGCCTGCATGGCAGTGAATGCTGAACTGGAGGTCGCTTACAAGTCCAATTTCATGCTGACTCTGTCTGCTAAACTTGCTATTACCAGAGGCATATTACTCCTTGCCCTCACCTACGGCATGCCGACCTTTGCTGCCACACACAAAACCATCCTTCATAAGTGGGATGTCACTTATAATAATATCTGTTGATACGCCTCCTCGACACCATGGCTTAAGCACCACTACCAACTGTACAGGGACCTGGGCTGGTTATTCCCCTCAGCTTGCCGTCAATAATCTCTTGGCTCCCTGATTGACTCTATACTCAGAAACCAGACCCCTTCAGCGCTCAGAACATTGCTGGTACCTCAAACTTCTTCCTATAGACTGTGATCAGTAGATAAATCCCTGCTGAATGTATCTAGATGTAAAACATCAAAAGGCTCTGTTGCCTTCAATCACTCTTCTCCTAAGCTTTGGTACTCTCTCCCTCAAGCACTTCGAATATCCAGATCCCATGACAGCTTCAAAAAGGAGCTGCACCTACATGTATCCCTTTGCTGATCTCTGCACTTGTTTTAATCCTCCTTAATCCACTCACCTGCCAGATGCTGCCTGGTCTAACTTTTATCTCCCTACTTCATAGTGCTTCTTACCTTTACTATCTCCTTGAGAGCTAATCTACCCCAACCCCCTCCCCACACCTGAGTCTTGTTTCGGAGGCCATGATAATGCATCCTGCCCAGTCAGGAATTTTCCCTTGCCTTGTTTCGCTGCCTATTTGAATCTTCATTTCTGTGACCAATTTGAACAATATTTCTTTGCTGCTATGTTGTGGTATCACCTCCTAGACTGTGTAGGTTTTTTTATGCCTAAAATGTCTATGTGAATTTCATTGATTGTTATTGTCCTGGCTGCATGTATTCATTACTACTGACTGTTTTGACCTATGCTATCGTAATTTCATTGTACTCATGCTATGTACCTGTCTTTGATTGTTGTACTCTCCTGGGTCGTACCTGAAAATACTCATTTCATGGCTATTGCACCTACCCGGTTAACAAAAACTAAATAAATAAATAAAATGTAATCACCGTGAATACAACAGCTTAAAACCAAACCACAGTGAGAGGCAGATGATATGATCAGTACAGTAATATCACCGTGTAGAAAATGGTATCTTGCTGATCCCATGACCTTTTCATGAAAATTAGATATTCAAGAGGATCACTAGTAGATGGATTTTTCCAGTTTATTGAAACAATTTTCAGACTGACTGCCTAGTGCTCCATTTATGTGCTACTGTTTCTGTCAACGTTTTGATCTTTAACTAATAAAATCTTACAGACCTACATCCATTGCTTGATGTGATAGGAATGTGTTCTTATACTTGCTGTGTTAAAGTACACTGTGTTCCAAAAGTATGCAAGTCATGACTCAATGTACGTGTACCTTTACAGAAAAAATTCATACTGTGGTCTAAATGGAGCCAGGAGCAATTTGCCCATGAGGCTCCTATCTAAGAACCCTTATTACCCATGATGGTGCTTCTCTAGCAGCCATGTATCTAGTTTTTCTTGAATAAAGATTTGTTCTTGCAAACAATTATATCTACTGGTAACAAATTCCAGGACTTGATTATATAAATGGAGAACCATGATCCCCTTTTAGACGTATTATATCTACTGTAGTTCAACTGTAAAGGGTGACCAAGTGTGTTAAAATTGTTCTATTTGTAATCAAGATTAAGCTCTGTGAACAAATACGCTTCAGTGCACTTTGATATATTTCTGTCTGTGACAATGCTGTGCTTCGATGCACTCTCAGACACCCAGATGCATCTACTCACCTCTAGAATAGCAAAAATGTCAATGTGTCAGGCACCTGTCAGTAACCAAGCTATCACATCTAGTAATAGTGTAGCTCAGATAAAGGTACCATTTTGATATGTACCATAATTGCTAATTTTCTGTCACTTTCAAGCCTCTGTCCCCTAATATTACTTTACTATAACATTATTAGAATTACTGGTTTAATGTTTTTACAACCTGAAAACTGGATTGCATTCTACATTATAGACAAGTGTGTATAATGAAGCAACAAACTGCTGTTGTCTATCAATAAAAAAAAAGTTTTATTTTCTCCTGCCAGCACAGCAAGACTGAGATTCTGTAGCTCCACTTGTTTTAAAGGAGAACTGTGTTAAACCTGTATTTTTTTGCTGTAGAAGATATTTTTAAATACTGTTTTCAATTCTTTTGTTCAGTCTTTTGTTGTCTTTTAATGAACTTAATGACCATTTCTGATTGACTCACATGTAGTAAGTACCATTACAGAGTTATACAATGTAGTTTATGCCCTTTTCAGCAATGAGGTTCTACAGAATAGCAAAGATGCACTTATGACAACAATGGAAGAGCTTAAAACATACATAAACTACATCTTACCATTCTGAAATACTGTTTCCTGGCAATGTGTTAATACAAAACACACAATGAATTTACTAAAAGTCCAGTAAAGATGGAACTACAACAAAATAATTAGCAGTTTTTGAAAATTAGCTTCTACAGGTAGTACAGACATGCAAGTCGATTACAGTTCTCCTTTTAAAGAGCTAGCAGAACCGCAAACAGAAGACAGGAAACTGTTACTACTTTTTTTTTTAATGTAATGCTTTTTGTCACCTGCTGTGGCAAACTATTGGCTTGGAGCATCCAGCCACTGGCTCTGCCCACCCGGAGAACTGGGTAGCTCAGACTGCACCTAGGAGGATCCGGGACGGCCTTCTTGCCATCCCTCTGGAGGGCTCCCCCTCTGCCTCAGCCAGCCAGGACAGCCCCGGACCCTCCCGACAGAGTTCCTCAAAGTCCTCAGGTGGCTTGGAGCATGGCCATCAAGCTGCACGGTTGTGCCCAGCCATTTTCCTCTGATTGGTTCCCTGTAACGCGGGCATGCAATGATGTCTGGGCACAGTGTGCTGATGTCTGCTGCGTTTCCCCCTCCAGATCGCCAGCACTTGTAGTGCCCCTGCGTGTCCCCAGGAGCTGCTACAGTGCAGCGAGATTCCCCCAACCCACCCCAGGACTGGGAGAGCAGTCTATGGACGCTCAATCCCAGTCCTCCCCTGCTGACCCTCGATGGCCTGGGCTCATTCCTGAACCCAGGTTGCCGTCGTGGCACAAGATGTGGCATCCAGCGCCTTAACCCTCAGTGCCATTGGGCTGGCTCAACTGTTACAGCTTTTAAGAAGTAATCAGTTGTAACTATATTTCTGAAGTATTTTTCCTTTTAAAATGTTTTTATGTCTTTAAAATATGATAACTTCAGAACTGTTGGGATTAGAGACTTTTTTAAATGAAAGCTTGCAGTGAGCTAAGTAAATATATCTCTAATATTTCACTACAGTGACCATATATCAATATAAAAAAAAATTAATTATTTCATATCGAGATAAAACAAAGTGTAAAATGGTTTATTGCATTTTTAAAGTCCTGTTATTTTTAACATATTATATTGACAAGTACATGCATACAGCAACTCAGGAGAATTGAATTAACTGTTCAAATGTTACAGATGTCAACATATAGCTTCAAGCATTATAAAAAACTATTATGTAAGATTATTTTTGGAAACGGTCAAAAGATACTAGTGGTTATTCTGTCTAAAAATAAACACATTATTTACTAGTTATATCCATAACACAAGAAAACATGCACTGGGCTGGGGTGCTCACAGTAAAAATGCAATTAAAAACTTGGATGTAGCCAGGCACTCTCCACCTCATTCAAAGAAAAAAAAACAACACCAGAGTGCTATTTTAAAACATTTATCTAGTGCCACAAGGCCAAACAGGTTATACCTGATGCGTTTCAGATGTTGAGGGAAAGGACCTCTCACCGAAATGCGTTAGGTATAACCTGTTTCACCTTGTCGCATAAAATAAATGTTTTTGCTAGTTATATATTTAACAATAATGTTTTCTTATATATCCTGTGATAAGGTGATGTAATAAGGAGATGGAAATTAACAATCAGATTAAAGTGTGTTTGGATCTCTTCCTAGCTCAGCTAGGTGAGCTGCTCCTTTAGTATGGTAGTAAAATCCTGAGTTGTGACCACAAGTTTGAAAACTCAAATCCCAAGTCTCTGATTTGGAAATTGAAGCTCCACTGCTACAGGGTACTCAGCAAATGGATGTTTATAGTGCTCGTACCTTTCCATTCCTATTACTATTAAGAGTAATTAATTCCCCCACTATCTTCTCCATCTGCCCCATTTCAAAAACTATATTTAAATAAGAGATTGCTACTGTAGCATGCTTTCATATTTCTTTCAAGAAAATGGATTGTGCTGTATGCCCACATTGTCTCCCACCTAATTTGAAGATACGTTAAAATCTTCAAGTCACGCTGCTGCCATGAGATTGTTAAGTGCATTCATGAATTGCATTTTAATACTTTCTAGTACGTTCCAATATTTATTCACCTTTTATTTACATTAATGCAATTTGATCCTATCTAATTTTGACTTCCTAGCAAGGTCCGTGGTTGTGACCTCCTTCAGATTTGCCTGTACCTCTTGCCATTCAAAAATCCACTCTGAGCCATAATCTGGGGAATTTAAGATTTATTTATGTAACCAGCCTGGTTCCATGTCATAATCATGACTGTGGAATGGTGACCTATGACAAGGACACCGAACCCACAACGTGACCTGTTTGGAAACTATGTTTTTTTTGCAGGGAGCTTTGTCCCCTGTACCCCCCCTTGTGGGGGACTTTGTCCTGCACACCCACCTTCTTTAGGATTTAAACTCTGGGGAAGGGCACCATTTGGGGATGGAGGAGAACCATCAGTCATGCAAAGATGTCAGCACTGTGATTCTCTTGTGGTTGTCACAGGTCGCTGTTCCACAGTTGCGATTTTGATGGGTTACTAACCAGCCTCTCTTTCCATCCATCTTAAGGCAGGCTAGTACAGAGCACTTGTAAGGTTAAGCCATGGTGTCTGGAGTTTGTGCTCTGAGCTTCCTGACTCTGCCAAATTCAGAAAACTTGAGCATGAATATTCATGGCCCTGCCCTTCCCCTTAACACTAAATAAGAATAGTGATGCAAGGACGTGTTATAGGTCCCCCCACCCCAGTTTGAAAACAGCCCCTCCCAATTTCACCCCACCCTCATTTTGAATAGCTCCCCCTGGTGGTGAAGCATAGCATGAAACACCTACAACTAACACTCTCGATCATTTTTTAGTGTATTGAGACTGCCTGGGTCAGAGAAAGTAGGCTGCAAAATGACTTCAAGCTTCTTCCTAGCCTGGTACCAGTGCCAATAATCAAAATCAACCACAAACCACCACAGACCACCTGTCTGCCATCAGCAGAGCTAGTAATAGATATTAAAGGAATAATGCCTGACAGGGTGGGTGTTATGCTGAGATAACTTCCCACCTTGGGTGGTTGGGTCTGAGACCACTGACTGAGGGCATCCAACACCCAAGAAGGGATGTTATCCCAGCATAACACCCACCCTGGAGGGTATTATTCCTATATACAATGGCTCATTATTTTATACAGAAAAAATAATTTTATTTAGTGTTTTAAAATATTTTTTTAAGAAAAGATGCTCAAGGTCCTCAAGCATATCATCAACAGGGATGTTATACCAGGATAACATCCCTGCTGTGATGGCCAACTGACCAATCAGGAGCCAGGATTCTTTCTTGCCATTGTATAATCTATACTATCAGGATCTTTAGTTTGCTGCTTTCAGAACTGAAGTGTATTTGTATCTCATAATCTCACCATATCAATAAATTGATAAAATGTTTGAAAAAGAAACCACAGTTGTGGAAGTTAAGCTCAGGCAGACAAGAAGATCCGTTGGTCTTTTTCTGCTCTCATCATTATATTTCTGTGAAACTGCAATAAACCTTGTGAGTAGAAAGGTGTCACAGGAGCACAAGAAATAGACAATATCACCATGATGATTTGCTTTCTGATGCTCCAACAATACTCTTTAGATTTAAATGAAACGACTCAAGCACCAGATAGATACTGTGCTCTGCTCTCTTCTGACATGATGATGATCTTTGTTCTTTGACCCTGTGGCCCCTCATCCTACCCCATCATTCACCAGTCACCAATGAATTATTAAATTAATAGACAGACTACTCTCTGCTCACTACAGTGTTACTACACAACCCCCCTCAGTACCTTACTGCTCTACAACAAAGTTCAAACAACACCAGAAATGTTACTGTAGTAGCTCTGCCTCTGCTAGGCCTGTCTTGTTCTGCTCTGAGTGCTCTCTAATCTATTTTTGCTCAGCTCATTGCTGCTATGCTTTGGACAACCATAACCACTAACTAAATAATACATAGTAAAAGAAAACAAGACTGCATTAACTAGCTGTGAGCAAGCTCCTCTAGCCAAGCCCTTCATCTTAGCACAATGATCAAGCAAGCAATTAGCAACCAGCAGCGATAGTCACAGCAATGAGCACCGAGTCCAACAAAGTCAGTGACACACGCTGACCCTGCTGGCCCGACCAATCAATCCAGAGATGGCAGTTTGAATCTGGGCAAGAATTAAATCCATGACCATCCACACTTTTCAGCAAGAAAGTCAGTCAGCGGGTGTCTCAGTTTCATAATGTATGTTGACTGTGAGACTTGAGCGAGAGAAACATAGAAACATAGAATTTGACGGCAGATAAAGACCACTTGGCCCACCTAGTCTGCCCATTTCCCTACCTGATGGATAAGCTGCAGATTCCAGTTAATCAACAGGGACCCTGGTTTTCCATTTTTAACGGTAACACCGGTAACAATCACGGAATCCTGCTTGGTATGCGGATTTTGAATTCTTGTACCGGTGCCTCACGGAAATTGCATGTCACTGCATGGAATCTCTAAGATTTCAGCATCTTTTTAATTTTTTTTTTTTTCTCTATGTCCCCTTCCCCTTCTCACAGCATCAGTCTCCACTTTTCAGAGATCCCTAGGCTGGGTATCCCCTAGCTTTACCCCAGGTAATGCTCAGGAGCTCCTGTGGGCCTGCCCCTATCCTACCTGGATTGTACCCCCCCCAGGTGGGAAGGGAGGGAGGGAACCCCAGGTCACCCCTTCACACTCTGTTAGTGTGTAGCGGGCAGCTCAGTGGGTCCCTCATTGTGCCTGGTTATGAAGTCTGGGGCACCTGGGTCCCTTCTGCCAGTGATCAATGTACAGTGATTGTTCCTGGTTTTCTGTTCTCTGTCCCTGACGGCATCTGCACTAGAGGAGTTCCAAGGAGGTAGGTTACATAGAGACATGCCACTGCTCCAGATCCTGGCTAGTGTCCTCCCCTCCTGATCACTCTGTGGCACCATTGCACCACCATCTGTGGTCACACAGGTGGTGGTAAGCTAACAGGACCTGCATCCCACCCTCCCGGAGGAGGTGAGCAGTCCCTGGGTGCTCGATCCTACTCCCCTGGCCAGACCTCCAGCAAACCGAGTTCACTTCTGACCCTGGGTCACTGGCATTGCAAGCAATAGTGCTACTGCAGCGCCAGTGGGACAACCCAGATTTCAGCATCTTAAAATGAATGCTGCTGTACTTTGCATTCTTTCTGCTTTGCTGCATATAGAGTCAGTAAGGAACTCACCCGCACTGCTTTGTCGTAATCAGCCATTCAGTTTAATCACCCATGCCTAGTGGTTAGATTAACAAACAGTGATTGAACTGGGTACATCCAGCAGTCTTGGGTTTGATTCCCACAACCTCCACTTGCATACTGTGCGACTCCAAGCAAGTCACTTAACCTCCCCAGTGCTTCTAGGTCACTCCTGAAAACAGACAGCTCTGCCTAGTGGGCCTTACCTCCTTTACAAAGAATATAAAAAAAATACCAATATATGTTTATTACATCATAGAATAGTAGTCAGGGTACCATGTAATTTGTCTGCGTTTTATTTGGACTGCAATGATTTTGTATAGGTAAAGGTACGTGTTCAGATACATTTATGTGTTTTATAAGCTTGTTTTTAGATTTTAGTCAGGTTTTCATTGTATTGTTTGCATATGAGCTTCTAGATTGTAGATTGCTAAACACAGGATCACTGTTACCAACTAGCTTATTCAAGTTTATACTGTAATCAGTAGGGCCATCCAAAATCCTCAGTTGCTTGAATGAAAACTAGTCTGAATGAAAATATGTTCACAAAGAAGAAACTGCCTTCCTACTTGTGAGAAGACTTCACAGTCAGCACCCCACTTAGGTGAATTGGATGATTTGCACCTTTTCTCCCACCTGCTGTTTCAGTCTCTGTGACAACAGAAAGTTTTCTGATGACTGCTTCAACAAAAAGCAAAAGTTAAGTATTTAAGTGTACATATGTTTGGCCAGTGGATTTTGAAAGCACAGTCAATGACATACAGAAGGTAAGACCCCAGGGACTGTATGATGCTGGTGGGCAGAGTGGTGCTCAATTCACATCTGAACAAAGACATGAAAACTGGAGACATCCTTTCATGGACACCAATAAAAAAAGCATCCACATGTCTGGGAGATGCATGAATCCATTTGAAGGTCCTCCACTAATCACTTGTGGATTTTTTAGGTGAAGACACTTTATTTCAAAGAAGCACATTCAAGCAGTTTTGTTTTTCTCCTCCTACCCCCTGGCCATCCACTCCTTCAGGCCTGCCAAGGCCCCCTTTCCCGACCACCATCCACTGCCCTTTAGTGCTGTGCTACCAGGTAACCAAAAGTAACCCTTCATTGAGTGGGTCCCTACCCCTGTGGGAGGCTACCAGGGGAGGAGAATTATCACAAAGAGCTTCCTGTGTATCCTTAGCATGGCAGGGGTCAGAACAGACACACGTGTGGGGCTTCCAGTTTATGGAGGGACCAACATCTGTCCTTCGGTTGGCCAGTGGGTGTTTTCCTATTTTATTGACAGGCCACATGATGTCAAGGCACAAGCCGATGTCCATCATGCTCCCTCCTGCAGTGAGGGCTGACATGTTGTTGTGCCTCTGGCCTCCACCAGGGGCCAGCAAATGCTGAGCCGTGAACCCAGCCTCCCTCCCAGGAGAAGGTGCATGGTCGTTGGACAATCAAGCCTTCACCCACCAACTGGCCTTCCAACACCGAAGTCTGTTTCCTAACCCTGGTCAGCTGTGTCACAGGCAGAAATCCAATTCAGGCAGTTAAATTATAGATAGGAAAAAAACAAAGATAGTCCACCTTAGTGGTGATTGTTCAGATTAATTCACATCTGAGTTCTAACAAGCAAAGAGACCAAATCATTTGTAACTTGTGCATGTGGGGTGTGGGTGTTGAAGAAAGGGGATCATAGTGCTGTCACTACTGCCATCACCCCAGAGGAATGTGGACTGCATTGTTGCTACTGCCATCACACCGAAGGGGTGGGAACTGTAGTGATTCTGCTATCACCACTGGTGGATGGGGAAAGTAGTACTGCTGCCATCACACCTAAGGGATGGGGACCACAGTGCTACTGCTTCTGTCATGCCTGAAGGAGGGAGGTCATAGTGATGTTGCTGCTGCCATCACCCCAGAGGGATGGGGGCCATAGTGCAGTTGGTGCTGCCATCACACCTGAGGGATGGGGGCCATAGTGCTGTGTTGGTGCTGCCATCGCATCTGAGGCATGGGTCTGTAGTGCTGCTTCCATCACACCTTAGGGTTGGGGCCGTAGTGCTGCTGTTGCCATCACATCTTGTACCTAAAATAACTTTTAAATTGGTACAAGGATGGAAGGATGTGCAATAGTGGAGGTCAACATTGCTAAAATGCATGTTAGCAGAGTTAAAATTGTTAAATATAGTACAGAGAACCAAATACCGTAAAACTGATTTTGCTTAGCAGACACCGTGACAATACCGCTTTACAATGTGCAAAATGGAATATGCCCTTTCTCAATCCCGGTAAACCAGTGTCCCTGTTAATCAACAGCTTACTTCCTCCTACCCCCCCCACTAGAATTGCCTTATGTCTGTCCCATGCATTCTTGAATTCTCCCACTGTTCCTGACTCCACAACCTCCTCAGGAAAGCTGTTCCATGCATCCACAACCCCCTCTGTGAAAAAATACTTTCTAACATTACCTCTGAGCCATCCCCCTCTATTTTCAAATTGTGCCCCCTTGTTCTTGCACATCTCTTTTTCTGAAAGATGCTACCCTCTTGTACTTTGTTAATTCCTTTGAGATACTTGAAAGTTTCCATCATGTACCCCCCTCTCCTTCCTTTCCTCAAGGGTATACATATTAAGCTGCTTTATTCTCTGCTTGTATGTCTTCTGGTGCAGACCCTGCACCATTTTGGTTGCTCTCCTCCGAACAGTTTCCACTCTGTCTATGTCTTTGCAGAGAAGGGGTCTCCAGAACTGCATGTAGTACTCCAGATGGGGTCTCACCAACTGTCTGTACAAAGGGATAACAACTTCCTGTTTTCTACTGTTGATGCCTCTGTCTCTATGCATCCCAGTATCCCCCAAGCCCTCCTTACTGCTTTCTCACATTGCTTGCCCACCTTTAGGTCATCTAATGTAATTACTGCTAGGTCTCTTTCGATTTTTGTTGTTGTTATTATCTCATCTCCCATTGTGTACTCTTCTCACCCAGAATGGACGTCCTCCCCTATGGACTCCCCACCTCTAGAACTGTCTCCTCCAACAAGGAACACCCACCCTATCTCAAGAATGATCTTTGTCTCTCCACCAGTGGAAAGGCCACTTTGTCCCCAGAATGGCCTTCTCCAAAACATAATGCATACTCTGATGGGTCCAATGCCTCCTTGGAACCAAATGCCCACACTGAGGATTTGAGACACAATGCTAGGACCAGAAAGGCTACTCTGTGAGGATAATGTCCACTCCAGGAGCTGAAATGCAATCCTTGGTGCCAGCATGCCCAGCTTGAGGACAGGAATGGCCACCCACAAATGGGAGTGGCCACCCTGAGGTGTCAATCCAGAACTCATATTGGCCATTTCTGCCCTCATGGTGGCCATTATGGCAAGTGGATGGTTATGTAAGCACTCAGAGTTGCCATTTCAAACATAGCAAGGCCATTTCTGCTCTCAAAATTGCTATTTAGGTCAGTGTATGGCCACCTAGAGCTTCCTGGTGGCCAGTCCAGCCATCAGGGTGCTCATTGGATCTAAGGAGTATTCTGGCCCTCAGAATGGCTGGCATTCAAGGTGGCCATTCCATTCCTCAGAGTGGGTATTCTGACCCTCACCCTGGACATTCTGCCTCCCATGTTTGCCATTGTGTCACCAAGGTAGTAATTCCAGACATATGTGTAACCTCCCCCACCAGCTCCCCCCCCCCTTGTTTATAACAGCAGGGCTCTCCTCTCACATCTAGGTGCCACCGAGAGGAGTGTGGGTAGTCACTACAAATATCTTGCAAAACTCTGTGGACCCATTACTTCTACTTCGGAGCCTGCCATCCTTCAAACAGGCAATCCAAGTGTGGCAACTAACTGGCTCGCACCTGGGGGGACCATTTAACATGGCCATCAACCTGAGTCCCTGGGAGAAAATGTCTGCTCAGCATTATGCTAGGTTGGTACTTCTGGTCAGTGGCACCCAAGTAAATCCAGACTCTGGAAGCAATAACTGTAATGTCCAAACCAGGTTGGGATTCTAGAGTGTGGCTTTTATTCACACTACACCGAGAATAACAAAGCAAAGATGGACCCTCACAGGGCTATTCTCACTGGTAATGCAGATTACTGAGGTACAGAGCACACTTTCTCACTACAAATCCATGGGTTCTGAATGGATCTCAGCATCATTGCCCAAACTGCTACACTTTTCTTCTATTCCTTGACTTGGCACCCCAACAAGTACTAGGACACTTTTCCATATTGCATGGAGGTTGATGGTGACTCCCTAAACCACCCATGAGCACTTTCTGGCTCTCAGGGAAAATCCAGAATCCCACATCTGGGTGCTTTCCTCAGGCATTGGCCAAATGCGCCAAGAGAAAACATAGGTGCCCAAACTGAACCTGGAGAGGTAAACCTGGTTACTCCAGATGGGGGATTCCCACCTATTGCTCCCAAATCTATATTCAGCCATTCATTTGGTTACAACACCTTTCTCTGAATCACTGTTTGTAGATGCTCTATCGAAATGTTTTGCACATTTAACATTCTACTCATCATTGGATGTGTCCTGACTTTAAAAGTTCTGTATGTGGCTATGTCTTTACCCTAGACCCCCACCGTTGCACATGCTTCTAAGTCATACACAGTCTAAAAATTCTGTACTTGGCAAGTCTCTCTTTGACCCCACAGTAGGAAGACACTTTTACTTGAAACTCTATCTCAGTGAACATGGTCTCTATTTCAGAGGAAAACTCACCATGGTATGCAGGTGCCCCATGGCTTTTTCCCACAACACAATCTAAGGTACTCCCTGACCAAAATGACTCTCAGGCAGCTTCTCCTTTTTCCAGACTGGACCAGGGGATTGCCCCTGAATTCCTGGAATTCCCTCCCATCCCTCCAGGGATGGGGAACTGGAACAACTTCTAGGAATGGTATCTACCACTTCCTTCTACAAGTCTTCTGTGTTCCTCTCTAGAGTGAGAACACACAACCCCTTCTCTCTAATGTAGCTCTCTCTCAGAGCTAGGTTTGAGGAGCTGCACCCAGCAGCAATCCTCACTCTCTTGAGTCTCCACACAGACCGACTTGAATCTCCCAACATTCTACTGCTAACCCCTGCAGCTAGCATTCCACTGTGGCTTATGCTGCTGTGAGAATTCTAAGGTAACATCATCACTCCAGCTCAGCAGAAATTGAAAACAGAGTGTGACAGTGTGAAACCCATTTAACTGGCATCTCACAAGATGCCTCCCCCTGCCTGCCACTGATTCTAAGTGGGATTCTAGTAACCCCAGGTAACAAGGGGGTTACATATGGTAGACAACATTGAAGTCTGGGTGGCCATTCCATCCTAAGTCAAGGATTTCCCCCTTTAGGTCAGCCATTCTGAGAACATTACAAAAAAGCCTGGCCACACACAAAAAAGCTGGTACTTTAGGGAAAGGGGAAATTGTTTAACCGGGAAAGGCAGACTAAGTCCAAGTTTGTTTCCAGGTGTGACTTGGGAGCACAAGGAAGTTACTGTAAGTGAGTTGCTCAGGGTCACACAGTATGCGAGTGACGGTTGTAGGATTCAAACCCAGGTCTCCAGGTTTGCAGCTCAGTGCCCTAAACCGCAGCACCATACTGCTTTACTAATTATGAAAATAGTTTATTTACTTTCATAAGTATCTGTGCAATGTCTTCCAATTTTTGTGTTGCTCTCTGTGGCTGATACAGCCCTTCCTCCTTTCCTCTATGTTCTCAGTTGTCATGCCTGCTAAGTTCTACAAGTGATTCAGCAATTAGCAATGATAGTTATAGTAGGTAACCATACAGATGACAATGAAATAACCAGCAGTCTTTTTTTATCTTAGAGAGGTCAAATGAACAGGACACAAGATGGAGAGGCAGAGGAAGGGACTTCCCAATATACAAGATATCAAAGCAAATCCAAGGGGCTCACAGAAGAAGATGGAGCAGGAGGAGGAGGGGGACCAGGAGGGGAAACAGGGAGGCAGAGGTGAAACAGGAGGGATGAGATTGAAAACACAGAGGGGGCTGAAGAAATCACAATATTTTTTTTTACTAACAGGGTACTTACAGAGAATGAAGTAAAGGTATTAAGTAGAGGCCTGTCATTCTCCCCCACTGCACTTGTAAACACCCTTGAGCTGGAGGTACAAAAATGTTCTTAGATCATTAAGATTAAAAGGTCAGCTCCAGGGAAATGAAAATACAGATATTTGTAGAAAGGAGTTTGGGCAGGCTTTAAAAATTAGGTCTAACTACAATCCACCAGAGGGCAAACAACCATTGATTTAAACTGACATTAAACTAGTAGACCTAGAAATTAACAACTGTTTAAGGAAAATACAAGCTGTAGACCTAGAAAGTTAAATATGACCAAAGAATAAAATGAAGCACTTGGGAGCAGACAAAAATATGGGGCCTGATTCCAAGTCACATTAATCATGGGCAAGGCGATTTACTCCAAACCCTATGGTGCAAATCGCACCTTGCACCATGTGTTAGGCTATGATTCCGAGTTGTGGCCTGTGCCATGATGCATGCAAGTTGCGCCCAAGGTGGGTTATGCCACCCACTTCCCCTGCAACCCACTGCGGCATGGTGCATTGGTGGGTTACAGCAGCACCTGCATCCTATTCTGAAAGGGTGGCCTCTGTAACCCAGTTATGCTATTATAAGTACTGCTATGGCACTACAGGTTAGACCAGCATGGAGGTGGTCTAAGGGGCATCTGTCCTGGCAAAATGATGGATGCCCCCCTGCAGTGCCATGAATCACATATTGCCATGCCCCACGGACTCCCCAGCATAGTGATGCCCACTCCCCGCTTTTCAGGGTGCCACCCGGGTTTGTATTGCACCATGCCCCCCCTTTCACCTGTGTCACCCAGCCTACCCAAGGCCCCAGGGGATTGTGGGTGTGTTATGGGGTGGGGAGCAGTTAATGAAGTCTGTGGGCTGCAGCGCTTGTAGTCCAGTTCACGCCATTTCTCGCGGCGCAAACCCGGCAGTTGCTACAAGTCACTGGTCGTACGTGCCAGGGACCCTGCTTGTCCTGGAATAGGGTGCTGGGTCCCTGGCATAGAGATGCATGGTGCAACACGCACATGCCCACAAGTTGTGCTATGCATTCTGGAATCCGGCCCATAGTGATTAAGCAAGCAGACAAGGGGGAAGGAACTGTGCTTATGGAATATAGAGATTACAAACATATAAATTTGAAACTTATAAAAGACCCAAAGAATTATGTACAGCTGGCAGGGGACCTGACTGAGTCCATCAGCTAGGAAATTAGAACTCTTATTAGGGAAATTACCGATAACATACATACTAACATACTAAGATGTCAGCAGAGTAGGCACAATGGTCTATCGAGTCTGCTTGAGAGTCAGCACCTGGTCAGGGAACCATTGCTGCCCACCCCTCCTCCCCCATAAGTCCACTTAACCCCATCCCCCATCAAGGGTACATTTCCAAGTCTGGCATTACTCAGTTTCACCTTCCCCTATACCTGTCCCAACCCCTCTTGAGACCTTCCACAGCATTTACAGCCACCAGTTCTGCAGGCAGTGCATTCCAAGGTTCCATCGCCCTCTCTGTGAAGTAGCATCTCCTAGTCTCTGCTCTGAGCCTCCTGCCGACCAACCTCATGGAGTGCCCCTTGGTGGCACCTGCCTCTCTCATCTGAAACATCCCATTTAGGCTTACCCTACTTACCCCCTTTAGATATTTAAAGACCTTGATCATATCACCCCTGTTCCTCCTCTCCTCCAGGGAGTACAAGTTGAGATCCTCCAGTCACTCCTCATAGGACCTTCCCCCAGACCCTGTACCATCCTGGCTGCCCTCCTCTGGACCCTCTCAAAGGGTGCAATGTCTTTTTTCAAGTATGCCCTCCAAAACTGTACACAGTATTCGAGGTGCAGTCTAACCAAGCAGTTATACAGAGGGAGTAACACCTCCCACTTTCACGAGGTTATCCCCCTGGCGTTGCACCGCAGCATTCTATTTGCTTTCACCCCAGCCCTCCTACACTGTTCAGAGCTATTCATTTTGGCATCTACAACCACCCCAAGGTCCTTTTCCCCTCCTGAAACCTGCATTTTCTCCCCTCCCAGAAAGTACTCTTGAGCTGTGTTTCTAAGCCCCAAGTAGAGAACCCTGCATTTCTTAGCATTAAAACTCAGTTTCCAGGTGTGAGACCACCTCTCCAGAATTTCCAGGTCCCCTTGCAGGGCTCTCCTACCCTCCTCCCCATCCAACCACTGACTCTGGCTTTGAGTCATCAGCAAAGAGGCTTATCTTACTCCTTACACCGATTCGGATGTCTGAGATATAAGCATTAAACAGGAGTGGATCCAGTACTGACCCCTGTGGTATCCCGTTGTTGACCCTCCTAGGAGATGAAACCTTACCCCCAACCACCACATTCTGAAACAGCCCAGCTAGCCAGTTTCCGATCCACCTAACCATTTGTTCCCCCACTCCCATTTCCCCCAGCTTGCCCAGCAGCCCAAGATGTGGCACTGAATCAAACACCTTGCTGAAGTCCAGAAAGAGGACATCCACCGGTCTGCCCTGATCCAGCGCCTTTGTCACCCAGTCATAGAACTCCACAAGGTTCTTCTGACATGATCTGCCCCGAACAAAGCCATGTTTGTGATAATCCAAGTGGCCCCGTACCTCCAGAAACACCTCCAACCTCTCATTCAATATGGCCTCCATCATTTTGCCAACCACTGATGTCAGGCTGACAGGCCTGTAGTTACCTAGCTCCTCACATGAGCCCCTTTTGTGGTCACACGAGCCCTTTTGGGGATTGACTAACAATAGCTGGTAAAAACATTGGGAAGGAGAATTCCTTAAAAAAGTATCCAAAAAATACCAGTATTCTACTGAATCCCAAAAATTCACAAAAACCAGGCCCCCATGAGACCAATAGTTTGGGGAGTTGAATTGGTATTTGAAATTATTTCAGCTTTTATAAGCATTCATCTTCAACCCTTGGCGAAATAATGGTTACATACTGTATGTAAGAGACTCGCTGCACATGACTGAGATACTAAAAATTTCAACAGAGATCAGCTAACTCTCTTCTCGAGGATTCCTCAGTATGCCACAAGATCATATACACAGTTGACCTTATCCTCTTTAGAGGCGACATCAGCCCTCATAAACTCTCCTTTTCCCTATCCAATTATTTCTCTTCCATACACAGTTGGTTTACAGCAAACAGACTCATTGTCAATGCAAAAAGACCCAAACCATGTTATTTGGGTCAAAGCCCTGCCTCACCAGATGCTCTGCTGGTCTTATTGACTCCTTCCACATCCTGGCCCCTATGGATTCCCTCTCAACAATGCTCCTTCATTTAAATACTTAGGGGTCACACTTGACCCTTCTCTATCCTTTAAAAATCACATTGGTCTAATTGTTAAACAGGTGAGAAACTGAGCATTTGCTACTGCTTTAAGCATCTCATGACCTCTGAAGTGAGGCTGGCTTGAGCAGGGCACCCTCCTTCCTCCTCAAGACTACTGATCACCCATCATATCCCTAACCTAATCCCATTTTTAATGTCATCTTAATACTGCTTTCAATAACATCTGCAGATTTGTCACCCTAGCCCCTTTTAACGCTCACCACTGCTCCCTCTACTTGGTGCTCAGGTGGTTCTTCCTTCAGAACTGTGTGGAATTTCTTCTGGGCTGTCTCATATTTTAGTCACTGCATGAGGGCACTAGTTCCCCACTATCAAGACTTCTCTGTAACAAACTGGGCTTCTGAACCCTGAAGTCTTCCACCCAAATGCCTTCTGGCCTGTCCCATGTCTACTACTGACATGGGGATGAGAGCTTTCTCAAGAGCCACCCCTAAGCTCTGGAACACCCTCCAAACAGTGCTCCAATCCTCAGGGAGCCCCCAGAAATTCAAGGAACATTACAAAAATGATCTACTGTCAACCATGACCTGCAACTGCTCCTAAGCTCCCTTGGTTGCCCCTCACCCCATGAATTGGTGTGTGCCAGCTGTCTGATGGAACACTGTACCAACCACTTTAGGCCCAATTTATGCACTTTGCTGTTCATACTAGATCTCATCATGTTGTTACCCCAGTTATCATTTTGTATTTTATGTTTCTTGGTCTCACTGTTGTAGTTGTACGATGCTTATTGTTTTTCTTTTTCTTTTTCACTTACTTTTCTTTAGACGTCTTCTGATGATCTTCCCATTAGCTCTGCTACCCAGCCATCATCCATGGTGACTCAAAGCCATCCCAACTGAAGTGCCCCCTGGATTGTCCTCCAAGGCAGGGCCTTTGGGGCTCCCCTCCAACTCCACTGGATATCTGTCACAGATTCAGTGGGTATCCCCGGGCAGCTACATGGCAGTGGAACAGGATCATTACTGAGCACATAGGGGACAATGTTTGCCAGGTTGGGGAGGCATGGTTTGCAATGATGCTGTGGTGAAGATGCCATGATTTCGGTCCCCCTCAAGTATTAGTGCTAGCTAGGACCCTGGTAACAGGCCATCTTGTGTTCACCCAGGAATCCTGTACTGGGGACACTACCCCCTGAATTTGAACTGCTATGCATGTTGTCTACCTTTGTGTATGCTATATCTTGTAATTCACACCCTAGATATCTTATGTATTTGTTCAGTGAAATTGCTTTTGCTACCTTAATTTCTTATCATGTTTTGTTTTGTGCCATCTTGATGGCTTAGGTCATGCCCCAAAATGGTCCCTAGGATCAGTGTACCTACCTGATTATCAAATAAATAAATACATAAATAAAATAAATAAATAATGACATAGAAGGACACCTGCTGGCTATCATGAATATTGTTGATTTGTACACATCTACTCCTCATGAAAAAGGAGTCGTAGCCATGGGTAAGGCACTAGAAAATAGACCAGCAGGGTCACACCTACGAGGAGTAGTGCTGCAGGAGCTGGCAACATTGATACTGCAGAGAAGCTAATTCAGATTTGAACCAGAATATTATGAACAGATTAGAGGTACTGCTATTGGGTCAAAAATGGCCCCAGCATACGCTAATGCATTTGTTACTGACTTTGAAACCACACATATTTTGTACCCAAATAGAAACCCATACTGTGAAAAACTAATAATCTATAAGCCTTTATAGATGATATATTTATATTATGAAAGGGCACGTGTAGGATCCAAAAGGGATGTCATAGCTACTGGATGTAAATAGCTGCTCAAATGATTTAAAATTTATGATGGAGAACAGTGATAAAGAAATTCAATAATTAGACTTAAATATGTACATAAGACAGGGCAAATGAGCTGATGCAGAAAGCCCACAGACAGGAACACATTATTACACCACAGCAGTTTCCACAAAAAGAGACTCACAAAAAGCATCCCTTACTCTCAGCTGTTAAGAGCAAGGAGGAATTGCAGTGAAGAAACAGAATACAGAAAAAAATTAGCAACAACGACTAAGAGATCTGAAAAGAGAGTACAGCCTGGAAAGGTTTAAACAGAGGCCAAACAGAGAATTGAAGGGGTCACGCAGGATCAGGTCTTAGCAAGCTTGTGAAAGAGGAGGAGGAGTAGCTCTCTACATTAGGGAAGGAATCAAAGTAACAGAACAAAAGGGTAAACAGGGAGAAGAAGAAGCACTGTGGGTCAGTTTGGAGGCAGGCAATGGCACCACAATCCGCACGGGGGAGGAAATGTACAAGGAAATGACAGAAAGTATACTTAGAATGGCAGATAAAGGGGAGATATTGCTGATGGGTGATCTGAATATGCCAGATATTAACTGGAGTGCAGTTGCAGCAGCCAGTTCTAAGAGTGGGGTTATTCTAGATGCCCTACAGGGGGCATGCCTTAGACAACTAGTATTGGAACCCACTCGAGAGGGAGCAATCTTAGACCTGGTTCTCTCAAATGGAGATGGAGAGAGGATCACAGATGTAGAAGTGGGTAGCCACTTGGTAACTAGTGACCATCGAACAGTATGGTTTACAATAAACACATGTCTCAATCCAAAACAATATGTTTCAGAATGTTTTATTATTTTCTTTATATAATTGCATAAAAAAACTCATTTGCTCCCTAATAATATCAGTAACGTTTCAGAAACCAAATTCCTTCATCAGACTGTGGAGCTTATTCTGAAAATAGAAAATATATAAGAATAAATACATAATTTTCTCATTTTAATTGAATAAATGTATAAAGCATTAGGAAAAACAATGCAGATGGAACCAACCTGCTTCTTTCATGGTTGCCAATGGGGGGGAGGGTGAAAAAATACTAAAGAAAATTCATCTAATCTGAGTTGATGCACAAGGTGGGGTGGAAAGGATGAGAAGGGACTTGGCAAGGTTAGAGGAATGGTCAAATGTATGGCAGCTTAGATTCAATGCTAAGAAGTGCAAGGTAATGCACCTGGGAAACAAAAACCCAGGGGAAGAGTACACAATGGGGGAGAGATACTAACAAGAACAAAAATGGAAAGGGGCCTAGGGTTAGTCATATCAGATGACTTAAAGGTGGGCAAGCAATGCGAGAGGGCAGTAAGGAGGGCTGGGGGGATACTGGGATGCATAGGGAGAGGCATCACCAGTAGAAAACAGGAAGTTGTTTTCCCTCTGTATAGACAGCTAGTGAGACCCCATCTGGAGTACTGCGTGCAGATCTGGAGACCCAATCTCCGCAAGGACATAGACAAGATAGAAGCTGTCCAGAGGAGTGCAACTAAAACAGTGCAGGGTCTGCACCAGAAGACATATGAAGAGAGACTAAAGCTGCTTAATATGTATAGCCTCAAGGAAAGGAGGGAGAGGCGGGACATGATAGAAACTTTCAGGTACCTCAGGGGAGTCAACAAGTCCAAGAGGGTAGCATCTTTCAAAAAGAGGTGTAAGAACAAGGAGGCACAATTTGAAGATGGGGTGGCTCAGAGGTAATGTAAGAAGTATTTTTTCACAGAGAGGGTTGTGGATGCATGGAACAGCCTTCCAGAAGAGGTTGTGGAGTCAAAAACAGTGGTTGAATTCAAGCATGCATGGGACAGTCATAAGGCAATTCTAGGGGGTGGGGGTAGAAAGAAGTAGGCTGCTGGTTAACTAGAATCTGCAACTTATCCATTAGGTAAGGAAATGGGCAGACTGGGTGGGCCAAGCGGTCCTTATCTGCCGTCAAATTCTATGTTTCTATGTTTCTATGACAACTGGGAACAGTAAAGGAAAAGGAGGAAAGAACTGCATTTGTCAAAGAGAACAATGCAAAATTGAAAGACAGCAGACAGCCAATAAACATTGACATATTCTACAGGACTATTAACTGGGAAATACAGCATTTGTACAAAGGCCAATAGTGACTGCAAAGTGAGTGCAATCTTTAAAAGATAAACTGGAACATACAGACCACACCTTACCAGATACTGAAAAAAAGTGTAAATTATATCTTTTGAGTCCTCTGCATTCAGGTGTGACACCTTGTTGAAGGTGTAGCATGTGTGAACACACTGGTAAGAAAAAAGTATTTGAAGAACCACATATAAAGTATAAACACAAAATCTAGCAATATATAATGTGTGAGGCTACTGGAGGAACATATAAATGCCCATGTGACAATATTTATGTAGATAAAACCTTAAGGACATTACAAATGAGAATACAAGAACATAAAAGTGAAATTAGACACTGAGATGCAGATTCCCCTGTAGCAGAACATTTCAGGGAACGTGGTCATAGTGTAGCTTCACTTCAGTTTTGGGAAGTGGAAAAAGTTGAGAAAGATAACCGAGAGGGAGACTGTAATAAGATATTGCAATGAGTAGACATAAAATGGATCCAAAGGATGGATGCACTTAATCCTATAGGAATGAACAGAGATTCAAACTGGAGTATCTGTTGGTATTGTTGGCACTTTCAGTGGCAGTGGGTTTGTGAAAGGGATGTTGACCGAGGGTAATAATAATCTCTAGTTTTACAATTTGAAATGTAAATACTGCAATCCACTGTTGATTACCATTAGACTAGGACTCATATATGTGTTTTAAGCTGAAATACATTATTTTTGATGACCGTATAACAGATAACATTACTTACATAACTTTTTTTGTGGAATGCTTGATTAAATATATAACTGTAAAAATGTACTATATTGGAATCATCAAATAATGATGCTGTATGAGTAAAGGTTTAATATATATTATAGATTAAATATAAATTTATGTAGAAAGTAGGGAGAGAATCAAGCTGCAGTAATAGCATGTTAGCATTAACAATACAAAAGACAAGTACAGTTACAGTTGTTAGTAAACAAAAAAAAAAACCTAAGAATGTACAAGAGGCCTTGCATACACTTGAAATCTTTAAAAAAACTAAATATTTGCTGAAAACTGGTAGTCATATAAAGCCAAAACATCCCAACAGTTTTATAAACCAGGAGCAAAAGTAAGCAGGTACTGTCATCATTTGTGTAGTGTGTTGCTTAGCAACATAGTGTGTGCATGCACTTCCAATGACATCATGATGATGTCAGACGATAATCTGCTCTTTGGCTTAAGAGAACTAGGGGAATGGCCACTTGCTCCTTGACAGTGCTGAGGAGAGGATGCAATGCAGGCGTGGTGAGTTTAAAACAGGAATATATTGTGGCTGTGATGGGACAGGGTACCAGAACCCTGTATTCTTTTGATTCATTTATTCTTTTCTAAATACGCATCTGCTTCAGGTGCAAGATGGCTATCAGACCACATGATCAAGTAGTATATATATATATATATATATATTTTTTTTATCTTTTTCCCTCCGGTCATGGTCTGCAGGGCCTCTCTCAGGCATCCTGCCTGTTCCTGCCCTGCCTGAAGTCTTCCTAACTGTGCCTCCTCTCTCCTCTCTCCTCCTTCCTTCCTTTATCCACAATTGGCACCCCAGCTTAACCCCTCTGAGGTGAGGCTGCCCATCCTCTTTGGGCACTCTCAACAGACAGACTCCGATGTGGTAGCGGGCCAGGGTGGAGGAACCTGAAAGGCCAGGCAGGATGAACTCGGCTGTGGGCATGGGGGCAGCTGCCATTGCCTACCCTGCAGACTGGGTTTTTGCCTTGTTCTGGTGAGTGCTTCTCCCTCTTCCCTTGTGTGTGCACATCCTGATGCACAGCACATGGCAACCCCTGCCTGCATCATGTCATGCCAGCTACGTGCTGCTCAGCAAACTAAAGCACTCCCAGTTTCCACCAGAAGGCACTGATGTGCCGAGCAATCCCACAGCCTCCCCCCAGGGATGAGAGCAGCCCAGAGGGCACTCAATCCTCTCCCACCCCTGCTGTCCCCCAGCACCTTGAGCTTACTCCCAAACTCAGGTCACTGGCGCGGTGTGAGGTGTGGCATTCAGTGACTCAGCTCTTAGTGCCACATGGCCAGCTGATCAAGCAGTATATGACAGCTTATGTTAGAGGTCTGATGTTCTCATGGGAAAGTTAACAGGAAAGCCAGGGCTGAGGCAATAAAGCAATAAACCCAGTGGGGGTGTCCTTCCTGGAGATGTTCTCATTTTAAACAAAGGACCCAGGTGGACGTCATTATGGTAGCAAGGAGGTGTTGAAGGATGGGTGGAGATACACCACACACACACACACACACACACTCTCAAAGAGGGCTGGGACAACATGGAACTGTCACTTTAAGTGAGTGAGATCCCTCACCACAGAGAAGAGAAATATATTGAGGGGCTGTACGCAGGCTCACTCTCTTAGGCTGGAACACAGGTCATTGCCAGAGCCCCTACCATACAAAGACTAGCTGATGGGTAAGATAGGACACTGAGGAACAGTAATTCTGTAGCTAGGGCAGATGAAGGATTTTAGATGAGGATCACTCAGAATTTTGCTGTACACCAACTATTTGTTAACTTGCTTTATTTTCTGTTTCTTGGTAAATGTGCAACTCTTTTGTCTTGTAAATACATCCTGTTGTAAATACTTGTAGTATTTTAATAAAGATTTGATTTTTATAGACTCAGTAACTGCTTGTTGTATTTAAAAGTGTAATTTTACTATTTCTACTGGACTCTGTTTGCAGTCCATCTCCAATGGGGCACTCTACCCACAGTTATTGCATTGACCTTCCTGACCTTGAGCAAGGAGGAGGTAAAATAAACAAGTTTCTTGGTTCCTGTTGGTAAAAACCTCATGGTGGCAGTGAGCTGGAAATCCCAGGTGAGCAGGATTTCTGTTACAGTGGCAATAAGATGAGATCACGGGTCACGGGGGGGGTAGTAACAACAACAAAAATGGAAAGGGACCTGATCATATCAGATGACCTTAAGTTTGGCAAGCAATGTGAGAAGGTGATAGAAAGGGCTGGGGGGATACTGGAATGTATAGGGAGAGGCGTTACCAGCAGAATACAGGAAGTTGTTATCCCCCTGTACAGACGGTTGGTGAGACCCCATCTGGAGTACTGCGTCCAGTTCTGGAGACCCTATCTCTGCAAGGACATAGACAGGATGGAGGCAGTTCAGAGGAGGGCAACTAAAATGGTGCAGGATCTGCAAGAGAAGCCATACGAGGAGAGGCTAAAGGAGCTTAATATGTATACCCTTGTGGAAAGGAGGGAGAGGGACATGATAGAAACGTTTAAGTACCTCAGTGGAATCAACAAAGTCCAAGAGGGTAGCATCTTTCAGAAAAAGAGATATGCAAGAACAAGAGGACACAATTTGAAGATAGAGGGGGGACGGCTCAGGAGCAATGTGAGGAAGTATTTTTTCACAGAGAGGGGGATGGATGCATGGAACAGCCATCCTGAGGAGGTTGTGGGGTCTAAAACTGTGGGAGAATTCAAGAATGCATGGGAAAGACAGGAGGCAATTTTTGTGGGGGGTAGGAAGAAATAGGTTGTTGGTTAAATAGGATCTGCAGCTTATCCTCTAGGTAGGGAAATGGGCAGACTAGGTGGGCCAAGTGGTCCTTATCTGCCATCAAAGTCTATGTTTCTGTGTTTCTATGGTCACTGGTGCAGTCTTCCTTGACTTCAGTAAGGTGTTCAATACTGTGGATCATAACCTTGTCATTCATAGTCTCAAAAACGTAGGTGCACAATATCCTCTGCACAATAGTTTGCCAAATATCTATAAGGTCAAGTCCAGAAAGTCAAGGCTGATAGCCTCCTGTCTGACCCCTCCCTATCTCTAGGGGTGTCCCTCAGGGTTCCATTTTATCCCCATCCTTTTCTCCATTTATGTCAGCTCCCTCAATTCCAATATTGTCAACTCTAAACTACACTACTTTGCAGATGATACAGTCTCGTACGTCTCAAAACTGACACTGCCTGAAGTCTGCGAGGAACTCCAAGCCAACTTCATCAAGCTTGAGCAGAATCTCATCCACACCAAGCTACTTCTAAATGCAAACCCACCCAAAAAAAACATGTTTTTTAACCTGTGCAATGCCCCTTCATCTCTTGTACAATCTAGGAAATTTGCACCCATTGTCACCACACTAGGGGATGGTTTGGTAATAAACTCAGTTTTGATGTTCATATCGACAATATTTCCAGTAAAATCAAATCCAGACTAGGTTTTCTTTATAGAAATAAGTCCCTGTTTCCTTCTCATACCAGATTTAGCCTGGTACTGGCCGTGTTCCTACCACTTCTTGATTATGGTGACATAATCTACAATTGCACCTCTTCTACCAACCTTCACAAACTAGATGTGCTGTACCACCAGGCCCTGCATTTCATCTCAAAGGCCCCTCCTAGAACTCATCATTGTGACTTGTATGTTGCCATAGGCTGGACCTCTCTAGCAACAAGATTCTGAATCACCTTGGCATGTGGTCACTAAAAATCCTGTTAAACAAGTTACCTGGATATATATATTCTCCTTTATTCAGACCTTGCAAAGCACCTACTCCTTAAGAAAGTCCAACTTTATCCACCTTGACTTACCCAAGACACGCATGAACTATGGTAAAAGGACTATCTCCTATGCTCTACCTGCTGCCTGGAATAGCCTGCAATTGGTCCTCAAGCTAGCCAGTGTTGTCATGATTAACTTGTATAAAGTCTGAATGACAAGTAAATATAAAGTCATCTGCAAGTGCCATAAATAGCAGCCCAACTCGTGCTCTTCTCCTGCAGCCAGTCCCATCCCCCTCACAGCCCTATACCCCACCTTCCCTCACTGTACCTATATATCCCCTTCCCTCCTTGAACTCAGCCCCACCCTCACCAACCACCTCCCCGCCTTCCTCTCCAGCCCATCCTCCCCCCCTTTCTCTCCCCTCTTGCTTCATGCACAGCTTTACCTATCCATCCTGCCCATCACATATCACCCCCTCATTATCTCTGCTCATCATCCCCTCTCCTCTTCACTATCCCCCTTTTTACCAGGCACTTAGCTCTTTATATTCTTTTTGTTTGCATCATTCCATGTGTTTTTTCTGTTCCTCTCTTTTTTTTATTACTGATTGCAATTTCTACATTTGATTGTCTAGATTGTTTAATGAATAGTCCTTTCAACTTATTGTATCTGATTTTATACAAAATTTTGTTATGTAATGTTGTTATGTCTTCATGTTATTTGATTGATGTTCCTGTATTTCTGTAAGCTGCTGTATGTATATAGGGCCTCCTTGTGAATGAGCCTGCTCAAGGAAGTTTTCCTACAATAAACTTAAACTTAAATTCAAACAGAAGTGAGAGAGAGAGAGAGAGAGAGAGAGAGAGAGAGAATAAGTTTATTTGTTTGGTCAAAAGACCATTACAATAAAATACAAAATTGCATCTCATTATCATAAATGTATTAGAAGACAATAAATACAGATATTGTAAATCAACACATTAATTCTTAACCTTTCATCCATAATAAAAACCTAGGTACAAAACATGACTAAAAGGTTTCCATTAAGAACATTGTTTCCAGTGCAAAGAAATATTTCATTTATCGTTTGTTTTTTAGAATTTATCTGCTGTTTACATGCTTCATTCTAATTATTGTTATTACTTCCAGATATCTTACCAGATTGTATATTATATAATCGTCCCTTGAGGTGAATAATATACCTAATAATAGAGTTTGATTTGAAGTTGCTATTTCATATATCAAAGGTTTTAACCAATACACTGTAGCCATGCTATGCCATGGACATACAAAAATAACACGGAGAAAGATCCTCCATAGTAGTGCCAGTACAGGCACAAAAGCCAGAGTCAGATTCGGCATCCTTAGTGTATCTGGCATTCAAGACCTTACTAGGAAACTGTTCCATTCTAAACTTAGTAAATAACTGTCTCTGTTTAATTTCAAACAGAAAGAGCTGCACTCAAGTAAGGGGTGCTCTGTGATAACAATTCTAGCCACATACACAAAATCATGGCACTCCCATCCCTGCTACAACAAACAAGCAGTTGTCAATGCCGAATGTTTGCTTGCTGGCACTGGCAGTGGTAGTGTAGAAGTTACAGAGCTGCGTAATAGGAATGGCAGTGAAGTATTGAACTGAAGCCAACACCACCACCACCCTGCAGAGAGTGACAGGCATTGGGGTGTGCCTTTGGGTCATCAGGTATAACGGCCATGCCATTTCACCACACCCCACCCTGCGGACACTGACAAGTGTCACTGTGTTCCTTGGGGTCTTTGGCCCTTATGCGCACCCCATTCCATTAGGAAATACGGTGAGATGGGTGCAATATAGGAGAATGGGGTGAACTTCGGGGCTGAAGTGTCCAAGGCATACCTCGATGCCTCTCACTGGCTGCAGGGTGCGGAATGGTATGAGCATTACAGGCAAGAATCCCAAGTCACACCCCTGATGCCTGTCATTCTCTACAGGGTTGGGCGTTATGGTTGGAAACCCAAATACCTCAGGCATTCGTTGGTATTTTCACTCCAAATTGTCAACATGGTTTTTTTGTGACCCCACCTCATGAACAGTGGCAATATCATTTTGTTAGCAAAGCTGCTTATGCACAGCGACTACAGCATTTAGCACCACAGGTGAAAAACATTCCAACAGGATGTGAAAATGACAGCTGTACTGTTCATGGGAGGTGTAAAATGGCAATGTTGCAAATCTGCATAAAAATATAAAAAAAAACTGGTGAAGTCACGAGCGTACATAGAAACTGTGCAACGCACACCCATAACATAATTAGGTTGGGGATTTTTTACAGCAGATTGTCAACTCAGGCATTTTGGTGCCTCCAATCATGAACAGTGTCACTGTGATTTTCTTTATCTGTCCTGAACAATGATTTCCTACAGTGACCACGCATCTTTGTGCTGAAAGTGTGAAAACACACTTCGACCATGTTGTGAAAAATGACAGCTGTACTGTTCATAAGGAAGTGTGGAAAAATGCCACTGGTGAAGTTCTGGACTGAAAATATTACAAAGTCATGAACTTACGAAGGTGCGTGGAAATTGCGCAATGCTCACTCATAACACAGTCATTTTATGGACTTTGGTCACCAAATTTTCAACATAGCCATTTTAAGACCTCTGCTCATGAACAGTATAACTGTGATTTTTGTAATCTGTCCCAAACATTGCTTTCACACACCAACAGCACCATTGTGAGCTACATGTGCGAAAACACATTTTGGGCGACATATGAAAAATGGCAGCTGTACTGTTCATAAGGAAGTGCAATAAAATGGCAATGTTAAAATCTGGAGTGAAACTATTAAATTCTTAAACTTACGAGAATGCATAGGAACCGCCAGAACGCACGCTTGTAAAACAGTCATTTTAGGAATTTTTTTCATTACCAACATAGCCATTTTAAGACCTCTGCTCATGAACAGTGTCACTGTGATTTTCTTAATGTGTCCCATACATTGATTTCGACATTGACTGCCATTGTGCGCTACATGGGCGGAAACACGCTTTGGGTGAGATGTGAAAATGACAGCTGTACTACTCATAAGAAGGTGTAGTAAAATGGCAATGTTGAAAATCTGGAGTGAAAATATTTGAATTGGTGAACTTACGAGCGTGTGTGAACTGTGCAACACCTCGTAAAACAGTAATTTTTGAATTTTCCACAAATTTTCAAAATAGGCTTCTTGAGAGCCCACCTTATGAATACTGGCAGTGTCGTTTCATTAATCATTCCAGAAAGGTGATTTCGCACAGTGGCTGCGAAATCACCCTTCGGGCCCGAGTAATGCCATGACAATGCAAGAATTTATGAGGAGGGGTCCCAAAAACCCCATGTTGAAAATTTGGTGCAAAAATTCCAAAAAATGCCTGAGATATGCAACAAAGTTGAAAAACCCTATCTATCCCATTATACAGCTTACTGGCATTTCCTCAGTTCGCGGTCGGCTTTGAAGAGTGCAGACGTGTTCCCGGTCCACCGAAGATTGTCACACCGAGCTCCGGAGGTAAGTATGGGGTGAGGGTGTGGGGGAGGTGAGTGCGCAGTGGGTGGGTGTGGGTTGTGGGAGGGGCCAGGGAGAGCGCCGAGGGACAGTTTTAATTTTCAGTTGTTTTTTTTCAGTGACGACGTGGGATGTTTGCCAGGCTGGGGTGGGCTCCCAGCATAGAACAAGGACAGCTGGGGGGCCGTGGAGCCAACAGGGGATTGGGCACCCCCATCGGCCATATGATCAGTTGCCACGCTGGGGTGGGCTCCCAGCGTGGTACCCTGTACTCTGGGGGGGGCAGTGGAGCCGACGGGGGATTGGGCACCCCTGTCGGCTATACCATGACTTGCCACACTGAGGTGGGCACCCAGCGTGGCATGTGAAAGGCTTTGAAGTGCAGCACGACGACGGGGATTGGGCACCCCTGGCCGGCTATAATGTGGTGTGCCGGGGGCAGCACGCAGTATGTGTGCATGTGTGTGTGTGTGTGTGTGTGTGTGTGTGGATTCGCATGATGAGCAGGCGATATCTTATCGCTGCTCACTGAAGCCTAGGCTCCCCTTTCAACTGTATGCCTCTGCATTTTGGAGCTTGTCATAGACAGCTCCAGCATGCATTGGCAGACTGGGGCTGTGCCTGCCAACACACTGAATTGGAAGAGAGGGTGACACACCTCCGAAAACTTGGATGATGGCACTATGTTTCTTGCACATGCGTGCAAGCAAACATAAAAATTAGGTCATACACCTTTTTCTCACCAGCACTGAGAAGCTTGGTCTGGTGGTTAGGGATTTGTTAAAAAAGTACTAAACGTGGATGTTGTAGATAATAATTATATAACAGTACAAAGACAGGGCAACACTTTTGAAGCAGATCAAGTCCTAATTCAGATCAGAAGTCAAAGTTTGTTGACTAACATCTTGCAAAATGCACCACGCTTAGATGAAATGGGGTTACATTTTATTGCTTGTGATCACGATCCGGGCATTAATGAGATCAGCATTTTTGAAAGAGAACAGGTTCCTGAACAGTCTCTAGAAATAGATCATATTAAGAGTCTTCAGGAGATGGTGGATGATAGGTTGATCTTTAATGTTTCAGTCTCAAACCGATCTGATTTGTTGGGTGCCTCAACTGAAAGACTACAGACTTCTTCCCCTTCTAGCATAAATGTAGTGTCCAAGGGGGCTAAGAATCTAATACTAATATCCTGCAACATTGCTGGTCTTTTAACTAAATTTGTGGATAGTGAGCGTGTTAATTTTCTGAAGCAAGTCCATATAATGTGCCTGCAAGAAACATGGCATCAGGCCTTAAGTGATATTACACTGAATAGTTACACGATCTATCATGTCCCTGGTCTTAAACACTCCAGATTTGGTAGACCTTCTGGAGGTTTAGTCACCCATTTTAAAATTATGGACTTTATAACAGAAGAGCTTATATTTGCTAATTGTTTTTCACAGGCTTTTTTGGTAAATATTGGCTCTTTGACATTTTGTTTAATCAATGTTTATATACCTCCCAGTAACACAAAATTCCATAGTCATAGTATGTGGGAGGAGTTGGATGATGTTATTCATAGAGCTCGGGCAATAACAGCTTGTGAAAAAAGTTTGCTCTCTGGAGACTTTAATGCCAGAATAAGTGTCTATGATGGATTTACAAATGATGAAGTACAAAATTGGCATTTTTGGAAAGCCTATAAATATCCTAGAAGCTCTCTAGACATCAGGACTAATGCCAGAGGGCTTAAACTTCTGGAGATTATTACACCATACAACCTAACTCCCCTTAATGGGAGGATTATGGGGAATACTATAGGAAACTTTACACACTATAATAAGCAAGGCCCATCTGTGACTGATTATATCTTTTGGAACGACAATATGGATATATGGGAATCGTGTTGTATTCCTATTAGATCAGATAGTTACCATTTCCCTCTAGTTTTAAGTTTCAGACAATTAGTTGAAGAACCATGATGTCTGGCTACAGTAACGTAGAAATCAGAAATAAAACTAAAATTAGGTGAAATCAATATAGTTCATGTGAGATAAGACCATTGCTCCAGAACTTTTTTCTAATAAAGTATATGACAACTGGAATTTAATTCAGTGGCCCAGATATTCAAAAGGGTTGCTCATGGCGTAATGGTGTTGTGCCATGCACAACCCACTGCGGTGACCAGGTGCGATATTTAAAATGGAAAAGTGCGCCGCACAAATCCCGATGCGCCAGGGCGCATCAGTAATGTCACAGGCACAGGTGGCAGTGCCCATGCGCCCTGTACAGCCCGATATTCAGCTGGGGCTGTGCAGGTTTATGCACGCGAACCCCACCTGCCCTGCACAAAGTTACGCTTAAAGGAACAAGTGGTGGCCACACACAGGTGAGCTGCCGCATTGCAGGGTGCAACACAGCAGCTGCCACCTGTGGGTGGCCATCACTTGTTCCTGCCACACCTGGTGGTGCCTCCCAAGCCCCGATCGTGGGCATCATTCATCTCCCCCAAGTCTAATATCCCTGGTGGTTCAGTGGATCCTGCTGAGTCTGATCATGGGCAGCATTCATCCCCCCCCAAGTCCAATATCCCTGGTGGCCCAGTGGACCACATGGAGCCCGATCGTGGGCATCATTTATCAAAACCCCAAGTCCGATGTCCCTGGTGATCTAGTGGACCCCTACCCCACCACCCACTGAGCCCCCACCACCCTGCTTCCCACCGTCAGCGGTGGGCGGCAGCACCCACCCACCTGCTGCCCCACCACCTGCTGACTGACAGCTCGGTAGGGCTGCATGCCCATTGGTTCAGAGCATGAGCCAATGGGTGTGCAACCATACCCCGTCTAATCAGTTCAGATATGTGAATGAATTCATTCACATATCTGAGACTAATACGATATGGGCTGCATGCCGATAGCTCATGCTCTGAACCACGGGTGCAGCCCCACCAGCCGTCAGTTGGTGGGCGGTGGACGGCAGGCAGGTGGGGTGCTGCTGCCCACCGGCTGACAGGGGGGAACGGGGTGGTGGGGCTCAGTGGGCAGGTGGGGTGGGGGGTCCACTAGATCACCAGGGATATTGGACTTGAGGGGTGATGAATGATGCCCGTGATTGGGCTCAGCTGGGTCCACTGGACCACCAGGGATATTGAACTTGGGGGGGGATGAATGATGCCCGTGATCGGGCTCAGCAAGGTCCACCGAACCACCAGGGATATTGGACTTTGTTTTTCATTTACAGGACTTCCCACAATCGGGCTGCAGGGGGCGTCGGTCCCCGATGGCTGCTCACCAGGGGCAAGTCATCGGGGATCGACGCACCTGCATGCTAATGGCATGTAAATGGGGCTGTAATGAGATGCAAATAGCCCCCTGTGCACCTTGCGTAAATTATGGCCCCATTTGCATGTTCCCCTTTGAATATTGCAGGTGCTGTGCATGGGGCAATGGCACTTGCACCACCGCATCTCCATGCTCCACTCTGACCACTTGCGCTGGTGCAGTGAAACTGTGCCATGCACAGTGGGGGTGGCCGGGGTGTGACATTCAAAGCTGTTAATCCATAGTGCAGCTCCGTTGAATATCACCCTGGCCACACCCGTGTGCAACAAAGTTGAGCTGCGCCCAGGCTTGCGCCACAGCCTGGCGCAGTTTGAATATTCGGGCCAGTGGATCAAACAAATGATGCAATGTTTTAAGGAGATTAGAGAACTTATTTTGACTAATGAAAAACAGTGATCAGTGGGGGGTCATAATTGATTTGATAGGGATTGTCATGTGGCTAAAAAACAACTAAACCATCTAATAAGAAGGGTCAAAGTTTCTCGAAAAAAAGATCAGTTTAGATTACTTAACCAAATTAGGGGATCTTATAAAAAGTTTCTAAAGGAAAAGCAACAAAAATTTCAACATACTCAATGGAACAAAATGTTAAAGATAATAGAATGTAAGGATTATCGTGCATATTGACAGCTGGTGGCACAGAGAACAAGCAATTTTAAAATCGGTATAGATATATATATATTTCCCTGGATATTTTGCAAAAACATTATTCAGATATCTTTTTTCATATAAATCAGACTATTGATTTTCCAAATTTGGGATTCTTAGAACCATATGATACTTTCTGTAACCAACAGGAAGTATATGTGGCAATTATTTCTATGAAGAAAAATAAATCCCCAGGACCAGACCAGATTCCTTCAGAAGTTTTTCTGGATTCCCCTCAGTTTTGGGCTGCTATACTAACAGCTTTTTTTTTTAACTGTTTAGTTAAGCAACTGGTGTTCCCTACATCTTGGAAGGGAGCTTTAACAATATCTGTTCATAAAAAAGGGGATATAACTGATCCAAAAATGTACAGACCAATCTCATTGGTAGATAACAGTTGTAAGATTTTCTCCAAATTGGTTTTAGCAAAATTAATGGAGGAAATTAAGGCATTGGGCAGATTGTCAGAATTTCAAGCAGGTTTCTGGGCTAATTTCGGTACAGTTAACAACTGTTATGTCCTTTCCCATCTTTATGAAAAATATGTCAACCTGCGTAAGCAGAAATTGTATTTAGCATTTATTGACTTTAGTTCTGCTTTTGATTTTGTGTCATGCTGTATATTATGGGAAACAATGAGGGACTGGGGTATTTCCAAAGAAATTGTTTCAGTTATAAGTGAACTTTATCATAACACGTGGAATCAGCTTAAAATAGGAATGACTAGTCAACTTTCTGCAATTTTTTCCACCAATTGTGGGGTCAGACAAGGATGTGTGTCAGTCCCTACTTTGTTCTGCATTTATATTAACAGAAGTGAAAGACAAATAAATCTGATGAACTAACAGAATAACATTAATCAAAGTATTTAACTTCATTACTAAAGCCAAACAAAAAAACAGAGAAAAAGGCAGAAAAAGTAAAAGAAGCATTGTAAACTTCAGCTTGTGGTCCTGAATTATGTTGTCAGGTACAGCAGACTGCATATCTCAGGTGATGGGGAAGTACAAGCACAACTGTGTGCCTTGTCACTAGTGCACTGAGTGATAGTGGTGGAATTTTGAAAGGAGAATTTAAATAAAATAATACTAAGCTAAAAAATATTATTACTTTGACGGCAAGGATAACAACAAATTGAAATACTATAATGAGTAAAAAATTTGAGAGAGCTGCTAAGACAGTGTTTGGTTACAGAATGAAATATTATAATCTCAGTTTGTGTTTGGCATAAACAATATTAATATAAATGTTTTTTGCAAAAATGTTTTCAAAGGTTAAAAATAACTGTAAGCAGTGTCTGCTGAAAAAGCCATTTAGTGGATATGGTGAAACATTTGGGCTTTTGAGACATAAAAGAGTTAAGAATTATAAGAAGATTTGGTTGAATTTATTTTATGGGAAGTGTCCCTCTCCCAATTTTTATGGATACCTGAGTGCACCCTGGGTCACCTCAGAACTACTATTAACATACGTTGTACCTGAGCCCATGCTGTCAGTCCTCTACCCAGTGCTCGGTCTGCAAGGAGAATGTGGCAACTCACACTGTGCACTTTGATATGGGTAGAGTTTTGAATGCCTTCAACAGCACTGTGACAGTGGCTGTGTGGAGCACTAAAAATCACTGAATATACTACTGCACCCTGTGCACAAAGGGGAATCCTCATTTGCATGGGGTAGCAACATATTATGTGCGCACAAGCTATCAGCTTAGTGTTGGAGCTGCTGAATGTGGCCACATGCTATCCAACAATTCTAATCCCAGTTAGCACACTGTTAACATAGAAACATAGAAGTTGACGGCAGATAAGGACCGCAAGGCCCATCCAGTCTGTTCGGATTTAAAATGAAATAATTGGCAATCTAACATGTGAAAGGGTTGTGGGATTATAGATGGACCACACACAGAACTTCAGGTTCAATGGACAATCTCTGTGTGATGTTTAAGACACAGGGAATAACCTTAAGCATTGACTTATCCCTTCTTCAGTACATCAGTTTGAAGCAACAGACTATGCATGTCTTTCCTCTGCACTTAGTCAGCACTAACTGACCCACTGATCTACTGATCTATCTCATTAGTGAAAATCATTTCATTCCCTATGTTGGTCTTGTGTGTTTGGGTGATGGGGAGACCAAAAAAGAAAAACTCCAAAACAAGCTAAAGATGAAGAACCGCAGTGCAGAAGCACTGAAGCAAGTGTTACCCAAAGGGCATAGGCAATAAAGCCAAGTTTCAAAGAAACACATCACACATACTCGATAATACAAAGCATAATGGGATGTATATGCAAATCACCATGACAATTTAGGCTGGTTCAGCTTAAAGCAGTAATGCATGGTGCCAAAGGTCCTGTTAAACAATCTGTAATTTACATACATTTTAAATAACACAATGGGGGGTTTCTGATGTCTCTAGCCTGGTAACTTAATTTTTATAATACAGTCCTCTAGTAACTTTTAACCTTTATCAAAAACACCTAGTGCTGTGGTATTTTCAATATTTACAGATTTCATACACATAAGGCATGTAGAGTACAGCCAGGTATTTTATGACACAGTGCTATTGCATACTAAATCCAACAACAAGTAACACAGCCTGTTGTTTTACATCAACTCGGAGGTCACCATAGTAGCCTCCTTGTATGAGGACCTGAAAGGGAAAAGGAAAATTAAAGAGGACACTATAGCATAGTCAAGAAAGGGGAAGGGGCACCCATGGTTGTCAACCTTATGGACGAGAAATTGTAAAGGATAGATTAGGCTAAGAAATAGAAGAACTGTTGCAACAGATTTAAGAAAAGGTCAGTCCTCAAGAGTGTCAGGCTCTCTGTGTCACATATCAACCACCTTAAGAGTGAAGCAATTATCTCAGACTGCTTACCACCTTCCTGTCCCGGGAAGGGATGGAGCTTCCACCCATCCATCTTCAGAAACTCCACCTCGGGGTCCCTATTAATGATAAATATTTCATAATTAATGGCTTCCTCTTTTTTCCATAAGGAAACCGTGGCATAATTTGCCATTATAAAGGAGCATTTATAATGGTAAACATGCGCACGGTTTCCCCCACTCTACGCATGCGCCTGCTCAAACTCTGCTCGCTTTTTAGGATGGCGACAGCGAGGGACTTGTCATTGGGCCATGCTGGCTAGAGCGGAAGTGAGTGCGGTTGTTATGGTAAAGAAGCAGAGGAGGGCTCCGAACTGGCAGAGAAGAGAGTGATGTCGAGCAAAGAAATGGCTGCGGGACTGTCTGCTCAGGTATTTGAAGGGGATGGGATGGGGAAACAGAGAGCGCGACACCCCTACCTGAGGCATCCAGCCTTCATTTGGAGCTGTCACTGTCCGCTGAATCGGAATGGGGGGGTAGGGGCACACATCTCACCACAAGGTTGGTGGGAGGCAGGAGCTCTCTGAACTGGTGGGCTTCCCTTACTCCTGAAATAGGAATACATGTACCGCTACATCAGCACTGGGGGCTGTCGTTTGGCTATCTGGTCTTCGCTCAAACTCTGCTCGCTTTTACTTCTGGAACAGCAAACCCGCTCGCCTTTTTTATCTTATATAATTGCTGAGGCAAAAAAGAGAAAGCCAACAATTATATAAAATAAAATATGGGTCTGGGTGTGTAAGCGAATTTACACACCCTAGGGTTAGATGCTCATAAACCCTCGAGCTTCAGCCAGGGTTTTGTAGCATCAAACCCTTGGGTGTGTGTAAATTCTCGTTACACACCCAGACCCATACTTTATCCTATATATTATAAACATAATGAATATCATCTTTCTTTACCCTGTGGCATTAACACATTTCTCAACAGAGGCCAATGGTACCTTCTGCTTTTAGGGAAAGTTTGTCATATTTCATTGACATCAATTCCTGCACCATATCTAAACATGAAATCAGCATTTACATGTTTTACCCCTGCTCTGTGGGACACAGTAAATCAATAGGACTGAAGAGTTAAGTACCACTGCATTATACAGGGATTTTTTTTTCTCTCATTTGTTACAACCAACACAGGGGGTTATGATCAGTTACAACATTAAATTCAGCCTCCCACAAGTAATATTTCAGAGACTCAATAGCCCACTTCAGAGCTAAGCATTCTTTCTCTATGGTAACATATCTTCTCTCCCTCTCATATAGCTTCCTGCTGATATGCATCATCGGATGTTCTACCCCATCTATTTTCTGAGATAAGGCTGCCCCAATACTATTCTCTGATACATTGGTTTGAACCTCAAACACTTGATTCAAGTCAGGGCTTTTCAATACAGGAGCTGTACATAGAATGGCCTTGATATTCCTAAAAGCCTCATCACAAATAGGGGTCCACTGAACCTTATCTGGGCACCTCTTTTTGGTGAGATCAGTCAAAGGACTGGCAATGGCTGAGAAATTAGAAATGAATCTCCAGTAATAACCAACCAGACATAGGAAAGATCTCACTTGCTTTTTTGTGGTAGGTATTGGGCTGTTTGCTACTGCTGTAACCTTCTCTATCTCGGGCTTCACTTGTCCATTGCCTAAAATGAACCCTAGGTATCTTGTCTTAGTCTTTGCTAGGGCAATCTTAACAGGGTTAATGGTCACTCCTGACTCCTTAATTGCTTGCAATACCTGGGACAAGTATCTAACATGGGATTCCCAGTCAAGGCCGATTATGATCACGTTGTCCAAATAAGCCACACAGTAGTCAATGTGTGATCTTAGTATGTGGTCCATAAAAAGCTGAAAAGTGTCAGGGGCCCCATGTAGTCTGGATGGCATTGTGACAAACTGGTATAAACCGACTGAGGTGCTAAATGTGGTTTTATTTTGTGAATCAGGTGACAAGGGGATTTGCCAATATCCCTTAGTAAGGTCAGGGTGGAGATACTGTATACTGTGCATTGCCTAGCCTATCTATGATGTTATCTATTCGGGGCATTGGATAACCATTGAATATTGATGCATTGTTAAGCTTTCTGAAATCTAGGCATGAATGTATCCCACCCTCCTTCTTGTCCTCTATGACCATGGGTGAAGACCATGCACTCTTTGATGGCACAGTTATGCCTAACTGCTCCATTTTTTTGACTTCCTGAATCACCTCATCACTCACCTTTATGGGCAATCTGAAGGGTTTTTTTTGTGTATGGGCTTATCTTGCATGGCAGTTATGGTGTGCACAATTTCTTTAGCCCTCCCTATGATGTTTGTGAATATGGGCTCAAATTCTTGTAATACATCCTGCAAATCTTTCTGTTGCTGAGACTTCAATTCAGGATTTATCTGGATCTCCCCCAACTGTTCTGGCTGCTCTAATCTTTTATAGGCAACCTCCATCGCTGACTCCCTAACTTCAGGATGGATATAAAGGGAGCAGTTCAGCTTCTCAGGCCATTTCCTAAGGAGGTTAACATGGTAAATTTTTTTTTGGGGGGGGGATCTCTTTCCTGTCATGCTAAGCTCATAATTCACTGCTCCTGTTTGCCTCAAAATGGTGAAGGAGCCCTGCCATTTCATGAGTAGTTTGTCCTCTGTGGAGGGAAGGAGTAACAACACTTTGTCCCCTGACTTGAAATGTTTTAGTCTTCAAAACCTGGTCATATCTTTCTTTCTGCAGGTCTTGCTTCTGTTCTAAGCTCTGGTGTGCCAAGTTGATATATCTTACCAGGAGTTTGCGTAACTGAGTCTTGTACTCTATGACATTAAGATGTCCCACCTCCTTCCCTTCCCTTCTTCCCAGTGTTCTTTAACCACATTCAGTGGATCCCTCAGGTTCCTCCCATTCATTAATGACATAGGAGAGAAACCAGTGGATGCTTGAGGGATTTCTCTGTAAGTGAAAAGTAAATAGGGGAGGAACCTATCCTAATCTCTACTCTCTTCTTTTACATACTTCTTTAACATTCTTTTTAATGTCTGATTAAACCTATCCAAGACCGTCAGTCTGTGGGTGGTATGGGGAAGTACGCTCTGCTACGATGTCCAGCAGATGGTACAATTCTTTTAGCAGGTATGCATTAAAATTACTTATCTGATCAGTAAGTATTTCTTGGGAGATTCTCATGTGACTAAATACCTTTGCTAGCTCCTCTGCTATCCTTGGATTGGTGAAAGTTCTCATGGGGATAGCTTCAGGGTAGCGGGTAGCATAATCACATATGATCAGTAGACTTCTGTTACCCTTGGAGCTCTTTTCCGGGGGCCCACTATTTTTTTTTTAAATGTTATTCATTGGTAATTGGGTAAGACCCACTAGGCACAACTGCCTGCTTTCAGGGATGACCTGGGAACATGGCGGAGGTTAAGTGACTTACTCAGGTTCACACAGTGTGCTAGTGGAGGCTGTGGGATTCAAACCCAGGCCTGCTGGATGTACGAAGCTCATTTACAGCTCATTACTCTAACCTCTAGGCTATACTGCTAGCACTACATTCATGGCTATCCTTTCAAAGGGGTTAGTCGCAATGGGGATGGGTTGTAGTGGTACTCTATCCATTTTCCTGCCTGAGCTACCTTCTGACACTCAGCACATGCTTTATAATACTCAGCTATTTTCTTGTGGATAGAGGACCAATAAAACCCAGGTAATATCCTATTCAGGGTGCTATCTCTGCCTGCATGACCTGCTAAAGGGATGTCATGCACCAGATACATGATTTGGGATTGGATTTTTTCTGGAACCATTAGTTGGTCTACTACCTCTCCAGTTGTGGGGTTAGTGTATTCTCTGTACAGTATTCCCTGTTTTACAACAGACTGAGGGGCACCTTTTTTTACTTCCTTCTCCACCTGAGAAAAAAAGGGTTAAGTGAAGGGTCTGCTTTTTGCTCACACTGCATATCACATTTCAAAGTGTGTCCCAAGTCTGGCTGTACACCAGCATGAGTATCAGTCCAGTCCTACTTTAGCTTCCTCTTCTCTGCCTTAGTTTTACTGTCCTTGCCTGGATCCTCAAAAGCATCATCATCAAATGGGAACACAGATGATAAATGTCCCTGCTTCACTTGAGCTCTGGTGGTAACGGCAGCTACAGCAGAGTCCTGGGCAGCATCAAATGTATAAATGAAACAAAGTCTGGATGATCATGCCTGATAACTGACATGGGTAGGCTTGGTACCAACCCCACTTCTATCTCATGTGTCATTTCTTGAACAGTTATTTGTATGATAACTGTAGGGTAGCAATGGGTATCACCGTGCACACAGATGACTGCTGTATTTGGCCCTTTATTATTTCCAGTCACCAGATCTGTTTACACAACAGTCTGGCAGCTCCCTGAATCAATGAGTCCCATCATCTGCTGTGATCCAATCTGTACAATAGCCATAAAGTGACCCTAGTTCACCAAGGCTAGGTGAGCTGTCTCTTTCTTTATATTAGGACACTTTTTTACATAAATGTCCCTTCTTTTGGCACCATGACATACAATCTCTGCTACAGGAATTCACCCACCTCTCTCTATCTCTCTCTCTCTCTCTGCTCTCCAGTCTTGTTTCACTGGGGCTGGATTTGATAGTTTATAAGTAAAAGGGTTCTTTACCGGATTGCTTATGGTTGCAGCTGCTGATGTCCCTTGGACCCCTCTGGGTCTGAATGGTCGGCTGCCAGGAAATCTTCTGCTAATGTGATGGTTTTATCCCCAGAATGAGGCTTATGCTCCCAAACAAAAAATTCCATTGTTTTAAGGGGACCCTTCAAAGAAATACACTTCTCAGTGCAACAAGTAGATTTCAATCCTTTTTATTTTTCTTTCTCCTATGTTTCGCTACCCAATGGAGCTTGTTCATGAGGTTTAAAAGTTTTTTTTCTGTTGATGCATAAATATTTTACAATTATTTTTATGGTGTTGTATTTGTACATCTTGCTTTCTAGCTTACATAAACATGTTTACAGTGATTTTAAATTGAAAGTAAGGCCTCACCATCAGGATTGCATATTTTCTACCTTTATCCAGCTTTGCTTTCTCTGTGTATAAGGTAGTGCGTCTGTTATTTCATATAACTTATTTCAAATGCCTGTAAAGACAAGAAACACTTTTCATGCCTTATATCTATCCTTCATTGAGGGCAAAGGAAATGCTGGTATGTTTTAACTGGTGCTCATTTAAAAGCCTGACCTCCCCACCAAGTTACTTAACATAGTGGCATACCTTAGTCTGTTTGGAGCATTTGTCTCCTTTTGCCTGAGCAGACATCATTTGCAAATGCTGTTTTTACTTTGGGGCCCAGATATTCAAACTGCACCCAAAAAGTGCGTAATAGCAGGAGCAAGCGTAAGCCTATTGCGCCCATGAGCAACAGACATGATATTCAAAAAAGGAGCAGGCCAAATTGCATCTACAGCCAACGACTGAATATTGCACTACCTGCGCCATAGCACAACTAGGGAGGGGAAGCTGAGCAGATATGATGCGCTATGGCACAACAAGGGATGTTCAACTGAGCAGTCCAGAAGCACCACAGCGCAAGCAGGGAGCCCCCCAGCTGCAGAGTAATGTAACAGCACAATCAGGGAGGTAGGGATCCACCACCCATGCCACAGATGGGCGCAGAAACCCACAGCGGAACAGACATCACCCCCAAGCACTGCACAACCAGGAGAGGGCTGGAATAACCACTGGTCCATGGAGTCAAGCAACCAACCCACAGCCTGGCCATGCTGCCCGATCACACCTACCGGCAAGCTGTGACTGGCACATAAGGAGGGCCGACCACCCTGTGCCACACCATCCCCCCAGTGCACAGCGCACCCTGCACAGCGACCCCCAGACAACCCCCCATGAGCAGTGACCACCACTACAGGAATCCCCATGCATGCCACCACTCCCACAGTGGCAATGCAACCCTGTGCACCACAGAACCATGCAAGCCAGCCCCACCATGAGCACCCATCAGCAGGTTGCAGCACACAGCAATGCAACAACGGCAGACAAAGTGCCACCACGCACAGTCCCCAAGGTACTGCTGAGACACTGACCATGCGTTGGCACAAGAGTGACTCCATATCGGATGGTTGTGTAAGTGACACCTCCTCCAATGGTACAGTGCTCCACACAGTATTCCAGTGACACACCCTGGCCCACCACTGGCCACAACAGCCAGCACAGACACCCACAGTGGTGCATGGAAGCATGCACCACACCAGATGCCACACAGGGTCTGGACAAACACCTACCCATACCCAAGGGCACAACAACACAGGGACGCAGTGGTGGGGCAACCAAGCCCCCATCATGGGCATACGTAAGGCGTGTACACACAATCTGCAGTCCACCATGGCACTGGAATGCCAACCACCCTGCACCGGCACCATGGACCAATACCCCACCATGAGTCACCCGGAGCACAAGCCACAGACAGTGGTGCACATCCCATGCAACATGCGCAAGCCACAGCATGGAGGTGGGACAATGACCATGTTGCCCACAGTGCCAACTGAGCCAGGCATGCGCCACACCAGTGACATGGGCAACCCAGCAAAGTGACGGGTACAGTGTCTGCCATGCAGGGAATGCCACCACTGACATGCCAGCAGATCATGCAGGTCACAGACAGGCATGGGTGTCGGCTGTACAGGCCATGGATGGGCCGATGGGTGCACCATGGACACAGAGCACGTGCCATGGACCTCTGCACACAGTCATCCAGTGCATGGAGCACAACACACACAACACAGACACTGACTGATATCCACCCCCACACCATAGACACCTCCATATGGACACACACACACATACCCATGACTGCACCACACCTGATGCCATGCACACCACTGCAGCTGAGCACCTATAGCCCGCTGCAAATCAGAGACCACCACGGTATTCATAGAAAAGTCAAATGTATTATAAAATATATATATAAACTATTTACAAGATCAACAAGAACTATATACAGGTGATAGGGGACACAAAAAAGGTGGGGGTGGGCAGGGGGAAGGGGCAGACAAATGGGATGGGATAGGAGGGGTGGGAGTGTGGTTCCAAGCGGGGATGGGAGGTCAGCGACAAGGGACTACTGTTGCCTGTGCTGGTCCAGGCTCTGGCTCTGCCTCGTACGTCTCCTCCTCAATATCCCCACCTTATCTATCCTCCAGAGGATGGCCATTGTCTCCCAGGCCAGGGTGATTAACTCCCTCAGGGTGTCTTGTATCTCCCTCAGATGTTTCGCACCTAGGACAAGGGAGCACAGTCAACACATGTGAATGCACAGACCCATACAGCCCACCCACTGTGCATGGCATATGGCCATGGGACATACCACTGTGATGGTGTGTGACCAGCCGCAGTGATCATGTCCACAGGACTTGCCCACCCAGGCGCATACAGCCATGTGGAACGCTGCACACACCCACCAGCTAAGTCATGCACAGCACCACCGTGCCCGTTCAGTGACATGGCTATGTGGTGCAGAGGCAGTGGCACAGCCATGCACCTGATGCATGCATGCACCACCAGTGATGCACACCCAGACATGCATTGCCACTGGACAGTGCTGACCGTAATCAGTAGCGTGCATGGCAGTGATGTCAATGAATGGTGGCCATGCCCCGCTGCCCATCCTGTCACACAGCATGCAATATTAATCAAGGATGTCTGTCACTCACCCTCATTGGGATGGTCGGGTGGCCGTTGTGGACCCTCGGCCCGCCCAGCTGTGGCCTCCACCACTCTCCGTGCTGCCCGCAAGTGGGGTACCTCTTCCGGTCCTGTGGGGACAAAAAGGAGAGAAGAACATCAGTGCACTCCTGAAGCAAAGCACCCCTGCCCCAAGGAGTGTGCCCCCCCAACCAGCCAAACCCACCCACCACACACCCTGTGAACACCGCCACGGCCATACCCAAACAGTCCCTCTTCTATGTGCTGGACACAAACAACAATATGACTCATATGAGTAATAACAGTGTGTTGACAGAGCCCCTACCTGGTCATGGTACCGTGCCTTTCTTAGCACGTGACCTGAGTCTGGCCAACAAATCTGGCTCCCTCCTTTGCAGGTCACCATAACCGTGCCTGCACTGCTCTGCTGTCCTGCCCCTGCCAGTCACCGCTTCAAGGGCTGTGGTCACCTCTTGCCACACCTGTGACCTAGCCCTATCCAGGGGGCCCCCCAAACAGAGGCCCATGGTGTGGCTCCACTGTGGCCACCAGGTTCATAAGCTCGACAGCAGACCATGGAGCAGCCCTTCTCCGCGCCATTGCGAATGCTATAGTAGGCAATATGGTGCTATGCAGCGCCGTACCTCACGTGCAGATGCTGTGCAGTACAGCGCTGCCATTCTCTATCACGCTGTTACCGAACAGCGTGATAGAAGTACACCTATGCCTGACGCATGGTGCCAAGGGGGCAAAAGTCGGGCACAGAGTCAAGGGTCCGTGGCACAAGGTCATGCACAGTGGCATCGGATGACAATGAGTGTAGCGTGATTGGCTGCCTGTGTGCCAATGCCATAGCGGACTATCGGGCAGTCATGCCATTGCGCCTATGAAGGCCCATTGTCACAGCGCCACGTAGTGACCTTCGCTATAGCGCCACTGGCACAATGGTGGCCATGCCCTGCATTGCCTACTGCTCACAGCACGTCATCAGTGCAGCAGATGTCTGTGTCAGCAGTCTGGGCATGCACAGTGAGGTGTATTACACATGCCACAGACCTCACCATTGGCTCAGCACGTTCCACACAATTGTGCAAAGCGCAACAGTGCGATATTCAGCCATCATATGCTAATCATCTGATCAGCCATTCAATGGTGCAGCACCGTGATTTGCATCTAATTAAAGTTGTTCCTCACCTAATTTGCATGGATTGCGCTATAAAGGTGCGACAAGGTGCTGCAGTGGTCATAGTCAGTTACTGCACTTTATTGGTGAGTTGCATGCTGTGTGGGAGTGTGAACTGTGGATTCAGGGACATGCATGGGACTGCACAGTTACAGGTAACAACTGCCATCCTTACAGGCTAAATAATGACTGACCATGTTCTGGGAGAGGAGGACAACAGTGGTGGGAGGAGGAGGAGGAGGCCAAACTTCTCAAATGCCAAGACTGAGGCCCTTTTTGAGGCCTACCTAGATCAGGAGCCACTGGATGGTGAGACACCCTTCAGGCCCATGCTGCTGCATGGGAGGAGGTGGCACATGCTGTGAACCTGTATGGCAGCCATCAGCGCTCCGTGCAGGAGTGTAAGAAGAAGATGGGTACAGACAGGAGGGGGGTAAAGGAGAAGGTGACTGCCATCAGGGCGGCATGTGCTGCAACAGGTGGGGGACAGCTGGAGGTGGTACAGCTCACCCCAGCGGAGGACAGGCTTGCTGCAAGCATGCACCGCAGTGCCATAGAGGGAGTTCTGGGTGGTGGCTTCCAGACGGGTGGTGGCTCATCTCTGCATGGTAAGCCATGGTCTGCCTCAAGGGGGGCATGTAGGTAACACACAGTAACGTGACTTTGCTTTCCCTTACAGATCCTGAGCGTCTGCATGGGTCAGCAGTGGTGGGTCTGTCCACTGCAGACAGTTGGACGGAGTCTGAGTTGGGACCATCCACCTCCACAGGTATGTGTGGATCAGTACGACAGTGGGGCTGCCTGGCTGTCCACACTGATGTCATTGAGACAGGTGTGGGAGAAGCCCTGCCTGTGTCTCAGCGTGCTGGCGTCCATGGATGTCAGCACACTGTGGCTGTGGCTGGGGCAGAGTCCAGCACCAGTGATGATACATAGATACATAGATACATAGACAGTGTTGGCAGATAAGGGCCTATGGCCCACCTAGTCTGCTCATTTGATGATGACACGACTGTCATGGGCAGTGACACGTGCGTGCCACAGGATGGACACACAGCAGGGCAATCCACACCCATGGCTGTGGCTGGTGCCACTGTGGGGGCTAGTGTGTCAGCACAGTCCCAGGCTGTGTCTGTCAGCACTATTGGGGCAGCACTGATGTCTGTTCAGGACAGTGGGACTGTTGCAGCCACTGTGGTGGCACCACTGAGCCCTGGGGTGTGGCAGCCAGAGGGGCAGCAGCAGCAGCAGTCACCCACCGGGCCTGGGGGTACAGGGTTCAGCGGTGGCGTCTGTGCACCACCTGTGGACATGTCCATACCTGGTCCTGGTGCGCAGCACCCACCCTCAAGGAGTGCTGAACTTCAGGCCCTTGCCCTTGGACAGGATGCCGGGGAGGCTGATGACCTCTTGGACGATCACACCCGCCTACTGCGAGCATTGGTCTAGCAGCAGATGTGGCTTGCAAAATCCATGGAAGCACTGCGTGTGGCTCTGGAGTGGGCAGAGGAGTGTCACAGCAGGGACACTGAACGTATCCTAGCACGGTTGGACCATTTGCGGGAGGATGTGACCGCTGCCATTGACAGGCATGCACAGGCATTCATTGCTGTCATGGCCACAATGGGTACACAGGCAGGTACCCATGTGTCGCTCACACCACGCAGTGCACTCTCCACTCCCCGTTCCCGACATCGTGTGACTCCCACCCTGTTGATGCAGAGTTCAGCTGTGGGCAACCCGAGCACTCCTGGTGCAGGCATGTTCAGTGTGATGCAGACCCCTGCACAGGCATGGTCACGTTCACGCAGTGGAATCCCTGGGGGACCATCGGTGCCACCCCATGAGGCCAGTGGTCAGCCTGCCAGTGCTGGCGGGTCTCGGAGGGGCTGCCCACGCATCCGTGGCTGCTGTGGCACTGTGTTGCGAGACTGACCTGTCTCCCAGTGTCGCTACTGTCTGGTGCTGCCCTGTGTGCATTGTGTGTTTCGGTGGGCAGTGCATGGGTGGGTATCTGGACATGCACGCGGACACACAGTCCACCTGCACACTCTCCCAGCTGCTGTCCACAGTTATGTGTGCATGATGATGCCTGCATTGCACTGTACACCAAAGTGCAGTTGTTCCCAGCATCTGACACACGCACATAGACAGGCTGTGGACATGGTGGCTTGTGGCCATGTGTGTTGCTAGGGTTGGCGTTCTGGGTCGGTGTGCCTCCTGCCCTCTGTGCACGTTTGGTGCATTGTGTTTGTGTGTGTGTGTGTCTGTCCACGTGGTGTGTTGATCCTCACCCATCCCTGGTTGTGTGTGTGCTTCTGTGCCCTGCCACTTCCCTTGACTGCATGCACCCTGGTGTGTGTCCATGCATGTTTGTGGGTTGTGCCTTGGCCACTGTTGGTTGCACATGGCCCCATGACTTACCTGGATTGGCTGACGTGCTCCTCTGTGATGGTGTTCCAGTGCATCTGTGCCAGCCGGCTCAGGCGGGGGTCCTTTTGGCCAAGGGGGGGCTGCCCATTACCATCGTCACTGGTGTCCTCATTGTCCCCATCGCTGTCCCCCTCTTCAACCTGTACGGCTATCCCACATTCGTTGTCCATGTTGTGCAGGATGCAATAGGCCAGGAATATCCTGCAGGCCTTTGAGGGGATGTACTGTAGGGCACCGCCAGAGGTGTCCAGGCAATGGAAACGTGCCTTCAGCATCCCGAACACCCACTTGATGACATTACGTGTGGTGGCATGTGCCTCATTGTAGCGTTGCTGCGATGGGGTCGTGGGCTGCCGGTAGGGTGTGAGCAGCCAGAGGCAGAGTGGGTATCCACTGTCACCAGTGTGCAGAGGGTGGAGGTTAGTTTAGTGATCAGCTTCGGCCTGCCCCAAGCCCCGTAGGCCACTACCCATGGCACTTCTGGCCATGCCCCCCCAGGTCCTTGATATGTCCATTTGGTTTGCATAGTCACCCACTAGGTGTCCTGTGGGGATGTCCCCACTCTCAAATCTGTGACACAGTGCTGACTGGTGCCAGATGTATGAATCATGTACTCCCCCAAGGTGCATGGCACAGACATTGATTATGCGCCCCCTGGCATTGCGCACCACCTGGCAGGTTGATACTGTAATAGCCCTTGCGGTTCATGTATGTGGCCCCCTCGTGGCCAGGTGGTGTGCGTATGGACACATGGGTGCAGTCTATTGCCAATAGCATGCCAGGCATACGTGCTATCCTGTGGAACTCCTGTATGTTTGCTGTGCGCTCTGCTGCTGTGCTGGGGAAATGGATGTACTCCTCAGCATGTGGCAGCAGTGCGCTGAGGAACTGGATGAGGTGGTGTGACATGGCCGACTGGGTTATGCCTGTGGTGTCCCCAGTTGGTCTCTGGAAGGTACCCGTGGTGAGCAAGCACATGCAGGCTGTTACCTTGTTCTCCACTGACAGGGCATGACTCCGTCGTGTGGGTGCCTGCATCACATCACTGCACAGCTTACAGAGCCACCTCAGTATTGCCCTGTTCAGGTGGTACCAGCCCACAATCTTGGTATCTGTGTACATCTCAAAGCTGGTGTGGGCTCGGTACTGCCTGTTAGGGACATACCACCGACGGGCCCTTCCACAGCCACGTCCCCCTGCCACCCGCCTTCTCACCCCCCTCATTACAGCCTCCATGTGGAAGGTGGTACTGGCCATATCCCTGGCTTGCATTTCCCTCCTTGCCAGCTGTTGCTTTATTCCCCCACTGTCCTGGTTGCTACCTCCCCTACACCAGGTACACCTGTCTGTGCTGGCCTCTGAGTTGTGTGGCTCCCCACACCTTCCCTGTGCCTGTTCTTTGCTGTGACATTTCCCTGGCCTGCTCTGTTTCTGCCACTTGCCCTGTCTATGCCTCTGCCTGTGTCTCGTGTGGCTTCCCTGTAGCGTTCTTGCGCCTCTTCCTTGCTCCTTTTTATTTTGGCTCATTTCCGCTATGGCGCAACTTCCGCTTGCTCCACTGTTGCGCATTGCGCCAGTCTTTGAATATCACACTGCGCCATTTATGCATGGTTCCTCCCCCTTCAGTTGCGCATGCCTTCATTATCATTGCGCTGTTGCTCAGCATGTTTTCGGGGGCACAACTGCCTCCTGCTGAATATCGCAGAATGGCGCAATTTTGGACTTGCGCAGGCACAACCCTATTGCGCATGGCTCAACTCTTTTGAATATCTGTACCTGGGTGTTTAACACTGTTAGTTGGTTTTACTTATGTTGCAATAATTGCATTCTTTAAATATGCTATAAAAGCATTCAGTTGCTTACCTTAAATCAAGTTTACTCCAAATGAAAAAGGCTTGGGGCATTTGAAAACAGCTCTCCTGCTTTGACGCTGTCTTTACCTCTGTGCTAGTGCTTCCTCTTGAGTCCATTTGTGAAATCCTGCGAGATGTTGAAAAAGGTTGCTAAGTATGCCAGTCTCTTCTTAAAGTGACAGGTGATGCCTCACAAACAGACTCTTTACCAGTCTATTTTCCTTTGAGTGTGGTTTTGACTTAGTGTCTCTTTATTTTGTTTTTAACAATAATAGATTACTGAGGGGATGCTGTTTTATAGCCTGATAGATTAAAATTCAGTGTGTGAGGCAGTATGGCAAGGACTTCTGGCGGGAGGTCAACAAAGGTCACATTGGTTTTTCTAAACTTTTTTTTTGTCTTATTTTCATAGTGATTACTACAGTTCCGGAGGATGTGTTCATTTTTTCCTCTACTCATAATAAACATCCATTGCAACCAAACATTTTTCACAAGCAAGCATTTTCAGTAATTTATACAGAATTTACCTTTTTCATTTTTTACTTGCATTTTACATGTTTTTATATTACGCTAACATATGTTTACCAGGTACATAGTAACTAACATACCTGTATATTCAATTTACATTTTTACAGAGGTTTGATATATTGAGAAAGTGCCCGACTGTTTCTAATTACAAGAGTTTATATTGTTTTTGATTGTTTATGTACATGCTTGCCAGCTTGTTTCAATGTGTATGCCTATGTTTCCATCCAATGTTTTCATGTAGAATATTCAGCGATTTCTGGTTGTAAAAGTTGATCTCTATAGCTGCTCCTTGTAGGTGACTTGTATACTTTTTCAAGGCCCCAAAACCTTAAAGAGGCTCCATTGTGGCCTACTTCATTAAAGTGGCAAGCCACTTGGGATGTTTCATCCCTTCTTCTTATATCCTCTTTGTGCTCTTCAATACAGGTTTTTAGCATCCTGCCTGTCTGGCCTCCTGTATATATATAACTTATCGCTGGGGCACTGAATTAAATATATCACCCCCTCTGTTGTGCATGTGAGGTGCTGTTTGATGTTAAAATGTTCCCCTGTATGCGGGTGCGTACATTGTGTTTTTCTAGATGTGTGACTGCACACTGAACAATGTCCACAAGGCACCATTCCTGGTGCCAGTGGTCCTAGTAGTAACTGGCTACCCTCTTGTTCAGGTTTCCTAAAGTGTGATTGGACCACTTTGTTTTTGATGTTTGGAATTTTTTTGGCTGCAATTATCAGTTTATTTTGTAGTACTTGGATATTGTCATTGTCTGTTTGAACTAAATACTAATGTTTATTAATGATTTTTCTAATGTCTGTCATTCTATGGTTACAGTATATTTAGTGGAATAGAATACTCTTTGCTGCCCCGTGTCCCTTATTTTTGGCTTTAACAGTTCTTCTCTGCTTTTATTTTTGATTCTGCTTTCTGCGTGTACAAGTGTCCCTGGCTTGTACACACATTCTCTGACTCTCTCGATCATTTTTCCCATTTCCATGTCTGCATCTTCAGGGCTGCTACAGTTTCTTTTAACCCTTGTTCTCTGGGAGTAGAGAATACTGTTTTTTTAACTTTTGTTCATGATATTGTTGTTATGTAGGATTGTATTTCTTTCTGTCTCCGTTCTGAATAGGCTGGTTTCTAGGCAGCGCTCTCTTTTGATGATTCTTAAATCTAGATATGGAATTTGTGTTTCATCACTGTTCATCACAAATTTGAGGTTTGGATCTTTTGTATTTAAGGCTTCATAGAAACTTTCTAGTTCTTCATGACTGCCTTCCCATAACATAAAAATGTCATTGCTTAAAGGTAGCCAGGTTTTTATTTTTGGACCAAAAGGGTTATTTGTTGCATCAAATTTATATGTTACCTCAAATTTGTTCATATATGTGTTGGCCTATGCTAGAGCCATGGTTGACCTCATAGCAGTGCCTTGATTCTGCTGATAGAATTTTGCATCAAATTCAAAATAAATTTTACTCAGGATTACTTCCACCATATCCTGTAATATCCTAGTGTTTGTGGCTTGGATCCTCTCGGCCTTCTGTCTATAATTTCCCCCATGTATTCTACTCCCTGTATATATGGGATGGAGGTATATGAATCAGTCACATCAAATGTGAATAAATATGTTTCCTCTCCCAGTCCTTGCTCAGAAATTCGTTTTAGTTTGGTGATCATATCTGTTGTGTCCCTCACAGATGCCTGTGTTTGTTCAATTAATAGCTGCAAATGAAAGTTGTTATATTTGGAAAATGGTTCAAACACTGAACCTATCCCAGAGACTATGGGCCTGCTTGATGGGTCACTATCATTTTTATGAATCTTAGGGATAGCACAGAACGTGGGTGTTCTAGGGTTTTCATTAATTAGTATATCTGCCTCCCAGGGTTATATCCACACCATGACCATGTACTCTTCCACCATGTTCTTCATTTCTGATTGTATCCTTATTAGGGGATCATCCTGTCAAATCTCATAGTTTTGCACATTATTTATGTGCTTCAAACACATTCTTTTATAATCTTCCCGATCCTGGATAACAATGCCTCCCCCCACGTCCGCACTTTTTCTGACAATACTATTGTCTCTTTGTAGATCGTCCAATGCTTTTCTCTCTTCTATGTGAGATTCTTATGTTTAGGCATTAGGGGCTGTTTGTTACTAAACAGTGCCATCACCTCTTTTTTCAACATTTTCACAAAAGGATTCTATTCCATAATTTTGTCCAATTGGAGGGTTGTATCTGGATTTAATTGACATATTTTGTTTGAGTTCTTGTACATATTTATTTTCTTGTTGATTATTTACCTGACCAAACATATTTTTTAGCTGTAAATGTCTAAAGAATTTATATAAGTCAACTTCCAAGCTGAATAAGTTGACAGTCTGAGTTGGTGCAAATGAGAGCCCTAGACTTAAAACTTTACTCTCTATGGGCATTATATTTCTTTTGCTAAGGTTAAAAATTGGTATTATGTTGTTCCCAATTGGCTTCTGCCTTTGTTGTAGGCTGTAAGTCCTGTTTGCTTTCCACCTCTCCCTCCTCCCCTGCCTCCCCCCAAAGCCGTCACCCTTTCTCTGTGCATTTCTCAATGGTAATGGGTGTCTTAGATCATATCTCGGTTCTCTTACTGTGCTGTATGATGTTCTGGGCAGTGGTTGTTCTGGTGGTGGGACTTCTTCTGATGTGGTTTCTCTCTGGGTATCTCAAGTGTAACTGTTCTCACTGTCTTGCAGTCATAGGTATTATATGGATTTTGTTGGTATTGTTTCCTTTTATTAAATTCCTTGTAAGTGTATACCCTGCCATCCCTGCAGTCATTTGTGTCTCTAATACATGTTTTGATTTTCTGTTCTTTTAGTTTTTCCTCATAGTCTGCTAGTTTCTGTTTGATGTCTTTCATGTTTTTTGTTTTTTTATTCATCTTCCTGGATTTTTAGTTTAAGTGAATCTTCCACTACTTTGATGTCAGTTTCTATGATTTATCATTCATCTATGATAGCCTCAATGAGAGCATACATAAAATAACAGCTCGCTCTATTTCTGATCCTGTTCCACTTATTATCTAACTTTGCTGATTTAATCCTGATATTGGGTTCCATGCTAATTCTTAGTCCTCTTCGGATCCTGCTATACTGTAGGTACTATGTCAGGGTGAGACCATGCCACTCCAGTCTACATTTTTTTTGCTTCAGGTTTTCTATTTTCTGTGATAAATTCTTAGGTGCTTCCCCCATTTGCATGGACAGGTCTCTGTCCCCCCTTATAGCTGTGAACAGCTTTTGATTTCTTCTTCTGAAAAAGTGATAAAATGAATATTACTGTGTAAGCTGTCTCCTATTTCTCAGAATATATACTGTATCTGTTTGGGGTTTCCATTAGAACAGTTTATATGATGAAAAATTCTAGCAAATGCATTGCGGTGAATTAATATACTTTGATTTTTGAGCAATACTACTTCTCCAAATTTTTAATCTATATTCTTTTCTTTATTCTTGATTTCTTCTTTTTCTTCACTGCAACTTCCATCCTATTTGCTTAGACCTCATAAACAAATCCAAATAAACAAGTTCTGTGAGACAGTAGGTTGGAAATGGAGGTCTATGTTTCTATTTCAGTCCCCTTGTTGAGGCTGTCACAGCACAAAATTCCATTGTTTTAAGGTGGTCCTTTAAAGAAATACACTTCTCAGTGCAACAAGTATATTTCAATCCTGTTTATTTATCTTTCCCCTATGTTTTGCTCCCCAATGGAGCTTGTTCACAGGGTTTAAAAGTTGTTTTCTGTTGATACATAAATATTTTACAATTATTTTTATGGTGTTGTTTATGTACATCTTCCTATTTTACATAAACATTTTTACAGTGATTTTAGAAACATAGAAACATAGTCTTTGATGGCAGATAAATACAACTTGGCCCACCCAGTCTGCCCATATCCCTACCTATTGGATAAGCTGCAGGTTCTAGTAAACCAACAGCCTACTTCCTACAATCCCGAGTATAACTGCCTTATATCTGTCCCATGCATGTTTGAATTCCCCCACTGATTTAGACCCCACAACCTCCCCAGGAAAGTGGTACCATGCGTCCACAACTCTCTCCATGAAAAAATAATTTCCTCACGTTACCCCTGAGTCATCCACCCATTATCTTTAAATTGTGCCCCTTGTTCTTGCACATCTCTTTTTCTGAAAGATGCTACCTTCCTGGACATTGTTGACTCCCTTGAGGTACTTGAACATTTCTATCATGCCCCCCATCCCTCCTTTCATCAAGGGTGCACATATTAAGCTCCTTTAGTCTCTCCTCATACGGCTTCTCTTGCAGACCCTGCACCATTTTAGTTGCCCTCCTCTGGACTGCTTCCATCCTGTCTATGTCCTTGCATAGATGAGGTCTCCAAAACTAGACATAGTACTCCAGATGGGGTCTCACCAACTGTCTGTACAGAGGGATAACCACTACCCTTTTTACATTTGCTTGCACGCATGTGTAAGAAACATAGTGCCATCATCTGAGTTTTTCAGAGGTGTGTCAGCATCTTCCAATTCAGTCAGTGTGTTTGCAGGCGTGATCACAGTTCTCCAATCACTGCTGAAGCTGTCTATGACAGCAGTTGAAAATGCAGTGGCATACAGTTGAAAGAGGGAGCGGAGCTACGCTTCAGTGAGCAGCTCCTCCCCCCCACACACACAGATCAACTGTGTCGGTTGCCTGATAGAATGGTGTAGTCTTGTCTAGCTTAGAGAGACAAGCACACATCATTACTTTAATAAACTGTTCCCTGCCAAAGCAGGACCACCAAATGTGGGTGCCTAACAGTCCTTACACACGCCAGCTCTCCAAAGCACACCTTCATGGACTCCATGGGTTCTAATCCTCCAAAAAAATACCTCCGCATTTGATGTGAAACTCAGACTTCTTTGTATGTGTAATTCCAAGCATTTTCTCTTACTAGACTCTGTCAATGTGAACCTCGCTGCTAAAACCTATGCAAATGAACTTGAGCGTACTGTACTACCTGCAGCTGAAGCAAAGAACAGCCAGAATGCACAAAGGAGAACATACTGCTATGCATTTCAGCAGCAGCCAGTGGGGGAGGTTTTCATGACTGAAGCACTTTAATGCGCCTTTTAGTGCTGTCATATACACACCCCTGTGTGGTAATTCACTAAACTGCACACTTAGTCTGGTAATGCAGCGTCAAAATATTTTTTTTTCTCTGAATTGCTGTGAGCTAGCATTTAGATAGAATCACACAGCTCTTTCTCAAATCAGATGCTCAATGAAGTCACATCACCTTGTGACCCTAAACATCTTAGGGTTGGACATGTGCCCTAACAAAATAGCGAAAACTAGGTATAGAAAAAGGAAACACAAATTCAACCGTAGCTCACAATCGAATCCACCCTTTTCTTTGGTGAATCTGAAGCCGCCTAACAGCCCACCCTTGGGTGCTCATGCACTCCCTCCACCCGCACAACATATGGCCGATGGGGGTGCTGTTGCATTTTATTTCATAATTTCCTGATCTTGTTGCTGCCACCATACTGATACAGTAATACTTTTTATGGCTCGAAAACTGCTTGACATTAGCTGAATTATAAATGGCATCCCTGTTTGACGCTGTGGGGTGGAATATGGTGGTGCTCAAATTTTAAGCCAAGTATTACATGCAGATATGTTGTTATTGGCTCATGTCACTTACCATGTTATACATCTATTGATTTTTTCAATTCACTTTTGCTGACAAATGTTGATCGCAGGGATTCTGGTGTCACAATTCAGTTCAGCGACGTGTAACATCTTAGTGCAGATTCTAAGTAACTGTTTTAAAATGCTGAAAAGTTAACAGCGATGAAAGTGCATGAACTTCTTTCTTCCGTGTCTGGAGTTGTAGTGATGTTATTGGCAAGTGCATGTCCCTTTGCTCCAGATCTATCAGTGAGATGTCTATTCTGTGCAATGGACAGTGGCTGAATGTTATCAGCTGACAGTTTTCATTTCATTATCAACAGATAAATATTCAGGGCTTTGCAAATGCAACTTTGCTGGTAGCACAGTTTCATGCCCCCAAGTGTCTCATCAGTTAGTGGTTATATATTAACTGATGATCAAAAAAAGTATGAAAAAGATTTGCCGCTGAGTAATGTAAATACCAATCCACCTAATCACCTTTAGACTGCAAACATAATTTAAATGTATAGGGATTCTGGACCAGTGTATCACTCCTTGACACAGAAATGGTTAATAAGTTTAAGCACATTCTCAGGACATTGTTTCACTTGCCCCCTCTCCCCACTACGATCCTGGTCACCTGAAATAAACCTGACATTTTAGTATCTGTTTTACATCTTGGCTCAGTTAGGCAATCAACGCTGTAAGAACATAAATAGACATATAAATGGGGACTATAAGAACATGGTCACCTGAAATAAACCTGACATTTTAGTGTCTGTTTTACATCTTGGCTCAGTTAGGCAATCAGTGCTGTAAGAACATAAATGGACATATACATGGGGACTATAAGAACATGCTGTGGGTGCTTCTGCCTTAGTCCAGCTGTGCAACATCAGCCCGAAGCTCAGGTAGAGGTTACTGTCTACCACTTTGTTCACCCCCCCATGTACCTGTAGCATTTCATATCCTCTCTTGCCTTAGTCCAGCTGTGCTACATCAGCCTGAAGCTCTGGTAGGGCTTACTGTCTACCACTTTGTTCACCCCCCCATGTACCTGCACCATTTCACATCCTCCCTTGATCTACAGTGAGTGGATCCCTCATTCATACGTCACATATGCACTCACAAAAAAGGAAAAAACGGTCTTCAAAAATTAAGATACATTTATTATGTTTGTTATGTTTGCTTGCACACATGTGCAAGAAACATAGTGCCATCATCTGAGATTTTGGAGGTGTGTCACCCGCTCTTCCAATTCAATCAGTGTGTTGGCAGGCGCGGCCCCTGTAAGCCAATGCATGCTGGAGCTGTCTATGACAAGCTCCAAAATGCAGTGGCATACAGTTCAAAGAGGAAGCACTTCAGTGAGCAGTGATAAGATATCGCTTGCTCATGTGCAGTCTCTCATATGATGCACACACAGGCGTAGTCGCCCCGCATGCATGCACACATTGTATAGCCGACGGGTGCCAATCCCTGCTGGCTGTGCTGCACTCCCCCCGCCCCCCAAAGCCTTCCAAATGCCATGCTGGGTGCCCACCCCAGTGTGGCAACTCATGATATAGCTGGGGGGTGCCCAAACCCCCCGTCGGCTTCACTGTCCTCACCCCCCCGAGTACTGGGTGTCATGCTGGCAGCCCACCCCAGCATGGCAATTGATGCTTTGGGTGACAGGGTGCCCAATCCCCCATCGGCTGAATGCCCCCCAACCATCCTTGTGCCATGCTGGGAGCCCACCCCAGTGTGGCAAACGTCCTCCGTCGTCATTGGAAACAAAAAGAACACCAGTAAAGAAAAAACGGTCCCACATAGTCTCCCTGGCTCCCTCCCACAACCCGCACCCACCCACTGCACACCCTGCCTCCCCACACCCCCCTCACCCCATACTTATCTCTGGACCTCGGCGCATCGATTCGTGGACCAGGAACACGTCTGCACTCTTCAAAGCCAACCGAACTGAGGAAATGCCGTAAGCTGTATAATGGGCTAGATAGGGATTTTCAACTTTGTTGCATATCTCAGGCATTTTTGGAATTTTGCACCAAATTTTCAACATGGGTTTTGGGACCCCTTCTCATGAATGATGTCACTATCATGGGGTTATTGAGCCCGAAGGGGTGATTCGCAGTCACTGCGTGAAATCACCTTTCAGGACCAATTAATGAAATGACACTGCCAGTGTTCATAAGGTGGGCTCTCAAAAAGCCTATTTTGAAAATTTGGTGGAAAAATTTCAAAAAACAACTGTTTTACGAGCATGCATTGTGCAGTTCCTATGCACGCTCGTAAGTTCACAAATTTTCAATATTTTCACTCCAGATTTTCAACATTGACATTTTATCACACTTTCTTATAAGTAGTACTGCTGTCATTTTTCACATCTCACCCAAAACATGTTTCCGCCCATGTAGCGTACAATGGCGCAGTCGGTGTGCTAAATCAATGTACGGGACAAATTAAGAAAATCATAGTGACACTGTTCATGAGCAGAGATCTTAAAATGGCTATGTTGAAAATTTGGTGAAAAAATTCCAAAAAATGACTGTTTCTGACGTGCGTTGTGCAGTTCCTACGTATGCTCGTAAGTTCACAAATTTTCAATATTTACACTCCAGATTTTCAACATTGCCATTTTACCACACCTCCTTATGAGCAGTACAGCTGTCATTTTTCACATCTTGCCCAAAATGTGTTTCCACCATGTAGCGCACAATGGCGCAGTCGATGTGCGAAATCAATGTATGGGACACATTAAGAAAATCACAGTGACACTGTTCATGAGCAGAGGTCTTAAAATGGCTATGTTGAAAATTTGGTGAAAACATTCCTAAAAATGACTGTTTTATGAGCGTGCATTGTGCAGTTCCTATGCATGCTCATAAGTTTGCAAATTTAGTATTTTCACTCCAGATTTTCAACATTGCCATTTTATTACACTTCCTTATGAACAGTACAGCTGCCATTTTTCATATGCTGCCCAAAATGTGTTTTCACACATGTAGCGCACAATGGTGCTGTGGGTGTGTGAAAGCAATGTTTGGGACAGATTAAGAAAATCACAGTTACACTGTTCACGAGCAGAGGTGTTAAAATGGCTATGTTGAAAATTTGGTGACAAAAGTCCATAAAATGACTGTGTTACGAGTGAGCATTGTGCAGTTTCCATGCACCCTCGTAAGTTCATGACTTTGTAATATTTTAAGTCCAGATTTTCACCAGTGGCATTTTTCCACACTGCCTTATTTACAGTACAGCTATCATTTTTCACAACATGGCCGAAGTGTGTTTTCACACTTTCAGCGCAGAGATGTGGGAAATTATTGTTCGGGACAGATAAAGAAAATCACAGTGACACTGTTCATGATCGGAGGCACCAAAATGCCTGAGTTGACAATCTGCTGTAAAAAAATCCCCAACCTAATTATATTACGGGTGTGCGTTGCACAGTTTCTATGTACGCTCATGACTTTACTATTTTTTAAAATATTTTTACTGCAGATTTACAACATTGACATTTTTTACACCTCCCCATGAACAGTACAGCTGTCATTTTTTACATCCTGTTTGGAATGCTGTGGTGCTAAATGCCGTAGTCGCTGTGCATAAGCAGCTTTCGGCTAAGAAACTGATATTCTCCCTGTTTATGAGATGGGGTCACAAAAAAACCATGTTGAACATTTGGAGTGAAAATACAAATGAATGCCTGAGGTATTAGGGTTTCCAACCATAACACCCAACCCCGTAGAGAATGACAGGAATCAAGGGTGTGACTTGGGATTCTTGCCTGTAATGCTCATACCATTCCACACCCTGCAGCCAGTGAGAAGCATTGAGGTATGCCTTGGACTCTTCAGCCCCAAAGTTCACCCCATTCTCCTATATCGCACCCATCCCACTGTATTTTCTAATGGAATGGGGTGCGCATAAGGACCAAAGACCCCAAGGAACACTGTGACAGTTGCCAGTGTCTGCAGGGTGGGGTGTACTGAAATGGCGTGGCCATTATGGCTGACGACCCAAAGGCACACCCCAAGGCCTGTCACTCTCTGCAGGGTGGTGGTGGGGTTGGCTTCAGTTCAATACTTCACTGCCATTACTATTATGCAGCTCTGCAACTTCTACACTACCACTGCCAATGCCAGCAAGCAAACATTCGGCATTGACAAATGCTTGTTCTACTTGAGATGCCCCTCCCTATGCATTCTAGTATCCCTCAGCTCTTCTTGCTGACTTTTCACATTGCTTACCCACCTTTAGGTCATCTGATATGATTACCCCCCCAGATCCCTTTCCATTATTGTTGTTGCTAGTACCTCCCCTGCCACTGTGTACTCTTCTTCTGGGTTTTTGTTTCCCAGGTACATTACTTTGCACTTCTTTGCATTGAATCTAAGTTGCCATACATCTGACCATTCCTCCAACTTTGCCAAGTCTCTTCTCATCCTTTCTACCCCCCCTTGTGTAACAACTCTATTACAGATCGTTGTGTCATCTGCAAAGAGGCATACCTTTCCTTCCAGACCCTCTGCAATGTCACCTATAAAGATGTTAAAGAGGACTGGACCCAGTACTGAGCCCTGAGGTACTCCACTAGTAACTCCCCTTTCTTCGTAATGAGTTCTATTCACTATTATCGTCTGTGTCCTGTAGGCAATAGTGAAGATAATATTCAAACTAATGCCTCACCATCAGGACTGCATCTTTTCTACAATGGACAATGGAATTTGTTGCTGCAACAGCCTCAACAAGGGGGCTGAAATAGAAAAATAACCCTCCATTTCCCACCTACTCTCCCAAAAAACTTGTTTATGCTCCTGAACCCAAAGTTGTACATCCTGGGGTAAAACTTTAATAAACTGTTCAATAATTACTACCTCCAGAAGTTGGTCCTTGCTCTTGTTATCTGGCTGCAACCATTTGTAGCAGAGTTGCTAAAAATGGGTATAAGTCTCTTGGGGGTATCCAGTGACTGCATTTTATGAAATCTACATCTCTGGTGATAGGTTTCAGTGTTTATGACATAGCACCTGAGGATCTCCTACTTCACATGGCCATAATCCTCTGCCTCTTGGGGGTCCATGTAACTATAAATCAACTGGGCACTGCCTGTCAGGTACGGTGCCAGTCGAACAATCCACTGTTTCCTTGGTCATGTGCATGTTCAAGCGATCCTCTCAAGCATTGTGAGGTAGGCTTCAATGTCATAAATGTCTGATAGTTTAAACAGTTTAATGACTTTTGGGTTACTGGCTTCTTCTGTTTGTCCTGCATCAATGGCATGCAAAACTCTCATAGTCTTTGCCCATTTGGCATCTTGTCTCCTCCATTCAATGTCTCTATCTCTTTCCATCTGCACCTGTTTTATGCAGAGCCATTTCAACAACTCCCCTAAATCCTCAGGTGAAGCATCTTCAAGAGGAGGTAGTTTTCTCAATTTTTCCTCATCCCCTGCATTTCTTCATCATCTTCAGGCTTGATCTTCTTTTGAGCTCCCAGGACCAGTCCAGGCAGCAGCTTATCTCCCAGTTTGTTGGCCATGGTTCTGGTCAGAACTCCACGGACTTTCTTCTCTAGGTTCTCCTCTGGTGACTCCTGGTGCATCAGTCCACCTGGGATATCTGGGCGATATCCACCAGAAAACATCACCCTAGTCTAGTCCAGATGTTTCCAGCAAGTCATCCCACTTCTGACACCAAGTCTGTGGAGGAGCTGTGGGATAACAGTTGGGCCACACACAGAACTTCAGGTTCAACACACAATCTCTGTGTGATGTTTATTTAAGATACGGGGAATAAACTTAAGCAATGGCATATACCTTCTTCAGTACACCAGTTTGCAGCAACAGACTATGCATGTCTTTCCTCTGCACTTAGCACATACTGACCCACTGATCTACTGATCAGTATCTTTAGTGAAAATGACTTCATTCCCTATGTTGGTTTTGTGTGTTTGGGTGATGGGGAGACCAAAAAGAAAACCCCCCAAACAAGCTAAAGACAAAGAACTCAGTGCAGAAGCACTGAAGCAAGGGTTACCCAAAGGGCATTGGCAATAAAGCCAAGTTTCAAAGATATGCAGCATCACACATACCCCCATAATGCAAAGCATCATGGGATGTATATGCAAATCACCATGACATTTTAGGCTGGTTCAGCTTAAAGCAGGAATGCATGGTGCCAAAGGGCCTCTCAAACAATCTGAAATTTACATTTATTTTATATAACACAACAGGGGTTTTCTGATACCTCTACCTCTGTAATTTAATTTTTATAATACAGTCCCCTAGTAACTTTTTACCTTTATCAAAAACACATAGTGCCATGGCATTTTTAACATTTACATGTTTCATACACATAAGACATATACAATACATCAAGGTATTTTATGACATGAGCTATTGCATACTAAATCCAACAGTGAGGAACATAGCCTGTTGTTTTACATCAGCTTGGAGGTCACCACAATAACCTCCATATATAAGGACCTGAGAGGGAAAAGGAAAATTAAAGAAGATACTACAGCATAGTCAAGAAAGGGAGGGAGCACCCATAGGTGGCCAACCTTCTGGATTAGAAACTGTAAAGGATAGATTAGGATAAGAAATAGAAGAACTGTTGCAACCAATTTCATAAAAGGTCAGTCCTCAAGACTGGCCATATCTCCCCGTCACGTAGCAGACCACCATAAACAATTTAATATAGCCTTTGATTTTCAACATTTTGAATACAAAGATATATATAGATATATATATATATTAATTATTTTGTAAACTAGGCATACCATATCTAATATACTGCATAGTCAGTTTTTAAGACTATGGAGAAATTGTAACAGGACTGATGTTTTCAGGAGAGGGTGGATCAATTGAGATTGAGATTTCAAGGCAGAGGCTATAATAACAGAGAGGTGGATGAGGCTATGAACTGAGCCAAAAACCAAGATCGGGATAGTTTGATTCATTGTAAGAAGCAGAAAGGCTTAACAAATACAAGAGGAGCCTGAAGAAAGGGTTAAATATAAAGTATTACCACAAATGCTTAGAAATTAAAACAGGTTATGGACATAATTTCCTGAAATTGGGGTATTATAGAAGCTGATCCAGTTTTTAGGACAAGAGTTGAGAAATAAGCCTCCACAGATGGTGTACAAACGAGCACAAAATTTGCAGAACAGACTTGTACACTTTCTTCAGCCATCTCACAGTAAGGCTGTACCCACTGTTTCAGGTCTCCCACACCCTGTTGGATGCAAAATTTGCAGTCATTGTAAGTTCTGTAAATTCACTAAAAAATGTAAATCTTTTACACATCCAACAGGGGGTGAGATTTTTAAGATTAAGAGTCTAGTTTTATATGATATTCATATGTATGACAACCTCTACATATGGTGCTTCTTATATCAGGAAGACTATTAGGCCATGTGAACACAGGATTGGCAAACATATGCAGGAGATTTCAAATGAAGATTCGGCAAACAATCTAGCTGCCCATGTTAAGTTTGAGACCTGGTAACTGAACACACTTAGCTTTATATGGGTATTGAGAGAGTGGTTCTAGGTAGAAGAGGTAGTAATTTAGACAAGTTATTGCTAAAACAGGAAGTGAAATGGATATGTACTTTGGGTGTGCTGAAAGTACCGCGTCTGAATGGATGGTTTGAAATTAAATATTTTCTGTGAGAAATTGTGCTGTATATTACATTGGGGACTTATATTCTCATACTGCATTGATATGAATGTGACACTATGAAAACTTATATTGGGCTCGATTCACAAAAGGTGTGGAGTGGCTATGCAACCCTGGTGCATAGCTCACCCTGCACCTGCCCACCCACACCCACTGCACCCCCTGTGCAGCACACATGATTAATATACACCGCCTCCGCACCTGAGTCCCCATCTGAACATGCAGCTCCATGCAGGGACAGGCTGGTGGCTGACATGGAGGTTGTGGCCACACTTCACGCCATTCATGAAGGTGCAGAGTGTGGTGTATGGGGGTGATGGCTATGCCTTCTGGAGGCAGCTGTAAATGTTACGTGCCCCCGCCCCCGGGTTATACATAGATACCAGGGTTTTAAATAATTGATTAGCAGTTTTTTTCTTGGGACAATGCTAACTGTACAGAAAGTATTTATATAGGTTTTCTAGAAGTGTTATGTTTATCAAACACAGTGAGGCAAGTGCTATGCATTTTCACAATGTTTTAGCACTTTTATGAGCAAAATGCTAAACAATTTTTGATCCCTGAGATACATAGACTGTGTCGGCAGATAAGGGCTTATGGCCCACCCAGTCTGTCCATTTGAGCTTGTAAGTTTACTTTATGTTTTCCTAGAAGTCTGTTGCCCCTTAATCCTGACCTACAGAATTGCTTTATGCCTATCCCATGCATTCTTAAATCCTGTGATTGTTTCAGCCCCCATGACTTCCTCTGGCAGGGTGTTCCACTTGTCCACCACCCGTTCTGTGAAGAAATTCTTCCACACGTTTCCTCTGAATTGTCCTCCTGGCAACTTCATCCCATACCCTCTAGTCCTGGAACATCTTTTTCACTTAAAAATAGTGTAGTCCTGCACCATGTTCCTCCCTGTAAGATACTTGTATGCCTCTATCATATCCCCTCTCTCCCTCATCTCCTTCAGGGAGTACATATTCAGTTCCTTCAACCTGTCCTCATAGGACTTGTGATGCAATCCATGTACCATCTTTATTACCCTCCTCTGAAACTTCTCTACCCTGTCTATGTCCTTACATAAGTAAGGTCTCCAGAACTGTACACCGTACTCCAGGTGGGCCTCACTAGTGTCTTGTATAGTGGAATTATGACCTCCCTTTTCCTGCTAGTGATGCCCCTGCGTATGCATCCCAGCATCCTATTTGCTTTACCTGCTGCCTTGTCACACTGTTTCCCTACCTTGAGGTCATCAGAGATGATAACCCCAAGATCTCTTTCCTGCTTGATGCATGCTATATCCTCACCCTCCCCCAACTGAAATAGTGTGCCAGGGCTTTTGTGCCCCATATGCATTATCTTGCATTTTTTGCATTGAACTTCAACTGGCAAACCTCTGACCATTCTTCAAGTTTCTGCAGGTTCCTTCTCATTCTGCCTACACCCTCTGGTGTTTCTACTGTGTTACAGAGCTTTGTGTCATCAGCAAACAGGGAAAGTCTGCTTTCTAGGTCCTGTGCAATGTCACTGATGAAGATGTTGAATAGGACCGGTCTCAGCACTGATCCCTGTGGTACCCCACTGGTCACTCTTCCCTCTGTGGAGTGACAGCCATTTGCTACCACCCTCTGTGTCCAGCCACCCACCCAGTTACCTACCGACTGCACTACTGTCCTGCCCACACCCATATTCCCCAGTTTCTATAATAGTCTTCTATGTGGCACAGTGCCAATGGCCTTGCTGAAGTCCAGTTAGGCCATGTCCACTGCCCTCCCTGATCCCCCTCCATAGTCACCCAGTCAAAAAATTCAATGAGGTTGGTCTGACATGACCTCCCTCTGGTGAAATCATGCTGCCCTGGGCCCTGTAGTCCATTGACAACCAGATGTTCCACCCATCTCTCCTTTAGTAGTGCTTCCATGATCTTCCCCACTACTGAGGTGAGGCTGACTGGTCTGTAGTTCGCCGCTTCCTGTTTGTTCCCACTTTAGTATAAGGGGACTACATCTGCTGTCCTCCAGTTTTTGGGTTACTCCCATGTTTCCAGTGATTGGCTAAACAGGATTGCCAGAGGTTCAGCCACCACCTTCCTCTCTTAGTTCTTTAAGGACTCTGGGGTGCACCCCATCGTGCCCCATTGCTTTATCAACTCTTATTACTTCCAGCTCCTTCAAGACCCTTTCTCGAGTAAAGGGACTTGTGTCCATTTCTACACCATTCCCACCCCTTGTACTCCCTTCAGACCCATTACCCTCCTCTTCCTCAGTAAAGACTGAGCAGAAATACCTGTTCAATATGTCAGCTTTACTGTTGTCATCCTCCACGCGGCTCCCATCCTCCCCCTTCCGTCTCACTATCCCTCCCTTTGCCTTTCTTTTTTCACTCATGTACCTGTAAAAGGTTTTGTCCCCTCTACTCACTGATTTTGCAGTGTGCTCTTCTGTCTGAGCTTTGGCTTCCCTTACTGACCTCCCTGCCTCCCTTTGCTTCGCGTGGTACTTTTCCCTATCCCCTTCTGCCTGTGTCTTTTTGTATTGCCTGAATGCAGTCTTTTTGGCTTTCACTTTCTCCGTTACCTCCATGGAAAACCATAATGGCCTCCTCTTCCTTTTCTCCTTGCTAACCTGCTTAATGCATAATTCTGTTGTTCTTGTAATCCCCATTTTAAATACTGCCCACTGTTCCTCAACCCCAGATTCCTGCCCCATTCCCCTTAATGTCTTTTTCAAGCATCTCCCCATTTTTCCTAAGTCTGTCCCCCTAAAATCCAGGATGTGTGTTTTTGTGTGGTTTAGTTCTGCTCCTTCTGTGATTTCAAACCACAATGACTGGTAGTCACTGTTCCCCAGGTGCTCCTCCACTGTTACCCCCATCACACTGTCCCTGTTTGTGAGCACAAGGTCCAGTATTTCCTTCTGCCGAGTTGGCTCCATGACCAGTTGCTTGAGGAAGGCACCCTGAAGGGAGTCCAGGATAAATCTGCTCCTAGTTGATGCTGCTGCTGGGGTGCTCCAGTCCACATCTGAAATATTGAGGTCTCCAACCAGCACTACCCCACCCTTGTTTGCCATCAGCTTCCTATCTGTTTCTTCCTCCTGGGCTGGTGGTCTATAGACCACACTTGTGCAGATGGTTGGCTCCATTTTCCTTTCCAGCTTAACCCACAGTATCTCTCCACAGTTTTGTTCCTCCTGGATCTCTGTGGCCCTTATGTCATTTTTCACATACAGTGCCACTCCTCCTACTTTCCTAACTGTTCTATCTCTTCTGAATATGTTGTAGCCAGGTATGGCCATCTCCCAGTCATGGCTGTCTTTACACCTGCTTTCTGTGATGGCCACAATGTCCAGATCTGACTGCACCATGATAGCCTCCAGATCCTCAATCTTGTTGCTAAGGCTCCTGGCATTGGCACACATGGCTTTCCATGATTTGACCTCCCTAGACTGCTTAGCTGTTCTTCTCCAGCCCCTTCCCTGGTTGTCCTTTATCCTTGGTTCTCCTTGCTGTCTGCCCTTCTGTTGAATTTTGTCCCTTTTCTGCCTAGCCACCTCTCGGGCACTAATCTCCATCTTTTGCACACTGCTTTGTAGAGATATACACTCCTCCGGTTCACTGGTTCCACTGCTAGCTGTGGGGGGTGGGCAATTAGGTACCCTCCTTGCTGGCCTGCCACCCCCCTTGGCTAGTTTAAATGCTAGTCAGTGTAGCATTTAAACTTATCATTAAGTGCTTGGATTCCCCTCCAGGATGGATGCAGGTCATCAGGCTTGAACAAGCCTTCATCCTCCAGGTGGGTCCCCAGTCACCAATGAATCCAAACCCTTCCTCACAGCACCAGTTCTTCAACCATGAGTTAAAGTTCCTGGTGCATGCACTCCTATGCTCTCCCATGCCTCTCACAGGTAGTACTTCTGAGAAGGTGACAGAAGTAGCTACTTGCTTGAGACTCCTCCCCAATTTCCTAAACTCTTCCTGAACTTCCTTTGGCTCCCCATTTACCAGGTCATTAGTACCTAGGTGGATAATGACATCTGGCTTACCTTCCTGCCTTGCCTTCCCAGCCATCCCCAGGATCTTCCTTCCATCCATCCGTGCCGTGGCACCTGGTAGGCACCTCACCTCACCTCCCTGTCCTCCCCTTCCTGTGTTCCTAGCTGGGTGCCGCATATTGTAGTGGGGATATCTGAGGTCATCAGACCTCCCACAAAGGCTACCCCAGCCATTGGGGAACTCTGGGTGGGCTGGGGTTGACATTTGGTGGACACCCCCCACCATGCTCTTGGTGCGATATGCATTGACCACCAACATGGCAGACCACTGGTGCAAGGCATCCACTGAGGGACCTTTTTTTTTTTTTATTTTTTCTTCTTTTTTCCCGCAGGACCACCGGAGCCATCCACCCTGGTCATGGCCCCGGAGACCTTCGCCGTCGCCCATTGCTGCTGAGGACCCTCGGTCACCCCGGCTTACCCCCGGGCGGGGCGTGGGCACCTTCATGACCCCGGAACTATATCTAGTCGGGGTCCTGCAGCGGCGGCGGCTATGTGAGGCTCTCCGGGGAGGGCTTCATCAATTGCGGTCCTGCCCTCCATCTTTTTCCTCCATTTTTCTCCCTAGAGGAGGCAGGGATGTGCAATGGCGCAGCATCCGCCCGCCTCTATCCCCCATGTCGGCGCTGGCTGCGTAGAACCCCCAGTCTCACCAGGGGTTCTCCCGTGCGAGGCTGCCAGCGCCCTCCCGGAGTGGGAGGCCGTCCATCGGACGCTCGATCCCTACTCCCCGGCCGGCCCTCCGATGACCTGGATCCATTCCCAAACCCGGGTCGCTGGTGTCGCAAGCAGAAATCCCACCGCTGCGCCAATGGGCCGGCCCAGCTGGCTGTCTAGGTCTGCAGCTCCTCACCGACCGCCCCCGTGAACCTGCATGCTGGGGGGCATGGGGCCGTGGGTGGGGGCCACACATTGGTTGGTGTTCAGGAATATGGCTGATGCATAGATCTCCTGAGGGAGTGGAGCTGTGAGTGTGTGTGGGGGGGTGTTACATGCCTTTCACATGTACCCCAGCCCACCTTAGTGAATAGGCACCAATGTGCCTTTCTCTTTCTTGATTAGTGAGTATGGCATCCCCTTCTGTTATTAAATTTGGTTGATCGAGAATCAAACACACATTGAAGGAACTGTTCCTGCTCCAAACATGCAGCCAAATGAAGACAACATACTCAGCTCTATATACGACCATACAAACATATGAAGAATCCAGCAGCAGAAGGCCATTTGGGCTATCAAGTCTGATCGTGTTGCAGGGTCCACAGCTTGAGCTAATGTCTCTGCCCTCCCTACCCACTCCTCCCATCCTCTCTACCCATGATCCTTACCTTCTCCCTATGCCTATCCCAGCCTCTCTTAAAGCTGCCCACTGTCTTCAATGAGATATGGCTCTATATAGACATTCTCATTATACTGGGTTTACTGGGTAAAGAAGGACAAAAGAAGGCGCAAGGCCCATCGAGATTGTCCTCCCTCAAAAGAGGGATATTATACAGGGTTATTATGCATTAGCCAGGAATCAAGATTAGATTTAAAAGAACCAAAACTAACTGAGTCTACAGAAGAAAACTGTGGAAGACTGTTTCAACAGTTAGCTGTTCTTATATTGAAAACATTATCATATTTCTTTGTATTAGCCCATTCAACATTTAGTTACTTAGAATGGAGTATACCTGACTTCCGGTGATGTCACGGAGCCGATAGCAGCCAGCTAGAGAGAGCTCTCCCTTTCAGAGGCCAAAAAAGTTACCTAATTCTCAGAAACCAGCTCAATATTACCAGAAATGGCAAGTACTAAACATGCTAAGGACACCAGAGGCAGATCTAAACTAAAGGACGAGTATAAGCGTCCTGATGCTGCAGGATTCAAGTCGACTCGTAGGGACGAATGCAGAAGCCCTTCCCCTGAGAATATACCAGACACAGACGCGGAAACCAATCAATTATCCAGATCTCGGTTTGAGAAGCTCTTCACGGAGATTAAAGCAATGAGGGCGGAGAACAGGGCTGAATTTAAGCAGCTGAACCAGCGGCTCAAAGGTTTGGAGACGAGACTGGAGGAAGCGGAGACTCGGATAAGCAACTCAGAGGATGATACCACCAAAATGGGCCTAATATCGCAAGCCCCGGTGGAACACACTGAACAGCTCCAGAACAAGTGTATAGACCTTGAAGGTCATTCGAGAAGAGAGAACATACGGATACATGGCCTCCCAGAAGGCACTGAATCAGGCCAGACAATGACTGACTTCATTACAGACCCTTTAACAGACGTGCTGCAGCTGCCCCCGGGGTTTCAATTAGGCATAGAAAGAGCACACAGAGCCCTCCAGATGAAACCCCCACTAGAAAACAGGCCCAGGTCAGTAGTGCTTAAGTTCAACAGTTTTAAAATAAAGGAGGATATCCTCCGGAGAGCTTGGCAGCAAAGGAGATCAAATACCTGTCCAGCCGCTTATTTTTTGACCATGATTACCCAGTGGAAATTCAGAGACAAAGACTAAAATATGGCCCCATCTTGAAAATACTAAGAGCAAAAAATATCAGATTCAATACGCCCTACCCAGCTAGGATCCGCGTCTTTTAGTCTGACGGCATGAAAGCATATGATTCAGTGGAGGAAGTGGGGAAAGCTTTAGTGCAGCGGGGCTGGATGGAAGCACTGCTGCAGGGGGTTGTTGAGCAGAGACAACTCGCTCCATGGAAGGCACCCATGGAATGGCTTATAGCGCAGAACAAACGGAGAAGGGGAAGAGGATCCATCGCGAATGTTTTGTGCATAACGGGATTCAAGGAGATCCAGCGGAGATCACAGGGCAGTAACAACTCAACGCAGGCTCAGGACTGACACACAAGCTTTTCTAGACATATTGTAAGATTCTGGGTCCAGAGATAGGACTGAGGTCTGGAGTAGTGTGACTGCCCAACGTTACCCTGCACCTCGCGACTGTTTACTGTGCCCTTTAAGTACTAACAAGAGGGGAAATAGGCTGCTTTGATAACATTCCTGCTTCACGATTATGATCATAGCAAAAATCCTCGAGTAGTCCTTAAGATTTATGCCTGTTAAGGGAAAAGAAGAACATATTGTTTTTGTTCCAACTTGTTTACAATTACAGGCTGGTTGCTGGGAGTTTCTTAAAAATGTGAATGGGTTGCCTCGGGGGGGGGGGGATTACCAAAGCAGTTACTAATTCAATTTACTGCGAAGAGGGTATCTGTAGGGGCTCGCTAAAGGCAACTTTTGACATCCTTAAAGCGTTCTGCACCATAGTTGGGTGGACTACAGCTAAAAAAGGAGCCTTTTATCTGAGTTTTCCAACGTAGGCTCCTTGGGAGAACTGCTAGTCAGCAGTGAGGAGTACAGTTGCTCCATCTCCCCTGTCCGGCTATCTCCACCTTCTTAGGGTGGAGAAGCTGAACACACAGAGGTCTCCTGGAGCAAGGATGACCTCCACTGTGGAAGTTAACTTGTATAAAGTTCTAAAGTTATGGAATAATGTTGTTGTTGAGAAGCTTGTTATGTTTCTGTTCTATAAGGGAGATCTACGGGCTGTTAAGACAATTGAAATGGTGGGTGGCTCGATGGGTACCATGTCGATACTTAAATTAGGTTTTAACGCAAACTATAAAAATGGCTAATTCAGATCTAACAATCTTAACTTACAATGTTAGTGGGCTAGCACACCCTATCAAACGTTCCCGAGTCATGTCCTTTCTGAAGAAAACCGGAGCGCATGTTATACTGCTCCAGGAAACCCACATGAGTAATACCGAGCATGGTAAATTAATGAAATTTGGATATAAAGAGGTGATAGCAACCGAATACTCCAGTGGCCGTAGAAGGGGGGCCGTAATACTTATTCCTAAGGCCACGCAGTTTGTACTAATGGACAAGTTGGTGGACAAGCAGGGCAGGTATGTAGTGGCTAAAGGCAGGATGGGTGGGGGAGAAAAGATAACTCTGGTGTCATTGTATGCCTCCCCAAGCTCAGATTTCACCTTTTACCGGGATTTCTTTATCAAAATCATGGAGTGGGCGGAGGGCCGTTTGGTGGTGGGGGGAGACCTCAATTTGAGATTAAACCCTAAACTGGACTCCTCGACCCAGTTTCCGAGAAAAGAAAAAGGAGTGGCCCAGAAGGTTGCCAGATTTCTAGCAGAGGTTGGCTTAGTGGACGTTTGGCGGGCCTTGAATAGCAGTTGTAAATAGTACACTTTTTTTTCACTGCTTCGCCAAACGTTTTCCAGGTTGGATTATTTTATTACAACCAGGAAAACTCTTGAAATATGTAAATCTTCAGAGATTGGGGTGTCCCCGCTCTTAGACCACAGTCCTGTATATATGAAACTGAAAATAGGACCCCCCAAAAGCTCTAAATTCTGGAGGCTGAACACCTCTCTCCTTCAGCTGAAAGAAGTACAAGAAAAGATAACTCAATCTATTGAGCAGGCTATTCAAATGAATCAACACCCCGATATATCCCCAGGTACTCTTTGGGACACAATTAAGGCCATAGTCAGGGGGACCTTGGTGAATTCTCATCTAGATTGAAGAGAAATAGGGAGAAAAGGCGCATTGAGCTGCAGGAACAAATCCATAGTCTGGAGCAATTGCAATATCAGAACCTTGATAGAGAAAGAGGTAAACTTTTACAAAAATTAAAGGAGGAATACATTAGGATGCTTGACTATCAGATAGAACAGCATCTCATTTACTTAAGACAGAGGTACTATGAGGGAGGGCCCCCGGGCCCAGAAATTACTAACCAGTCAGCTGCGCCAGTTTAGGAGCAGAGCGACGATCTCCAAAATTAAAGACCCGGTGACTTAAAGGTTACAGTACAAGACCAAAAACATAGTTGAGGCATTTACAAAATATTATGCAAAGCTGTATACTGGGGGCCCAAGCCAACAGAACAGGAGATTCGCTCCTTTTTGTCCCCTTTGGGCTTGCCCAAATTAACCCATACACAAGGGGAGGACTTGAGTCGTCCTTTCTCAGAGGCTGAGATTAAGACTGAGATAGGGAGGATCAAAACTGGTAAATGTCCCGGTATGGATGGACTCCTCAGTGAGTTCTATAAGTGATTTAAGGACCAGGTTTCCCCTCTGTTATGTAGGGCATACAATTACCTTTCCGGAGACACCGGTTCAATGTCCCCCTCATGGACAAGGGCGATTATCTCGGTGATCCCGAACCCGGCCAGGGACATAACTATTTGTGAGTCTTATCGCCCAATATCTATACTGAATGTAGACTACAAGACAATGGTGGGAATATTAGCCAAAAGAATAGAAGGGGTCCTACCGAACCTGATTCATATGGATTAGGCAGGCTTTGTCCCGGGCCGGCAGACCCTGGACAATGTCTGTAGAACAATTAACATAATAGAAAAAATGCAGAGTACAAAAAAATCAGCTATTATTATTATGAGTTTGGATGCTGAGAAAGCCTTTGATCAAGTATCATGGGAATTCTTGTGGGCCTCCCTGGCCGGCTTCGGGTTCCCGAAGACTCTTCTTAATACAATAATCAAGATGTATACATCTCCAGTAGCTTATGTGAGAGCTAATGGTTACGTCTCGAGGCCGTTTGATCTTACTAGAGGCACACGCCAGGGCTGCCCACTATCACCGCTCCTCTTTGGCCTCTATATAGAACCACTTGCTCAAAGTATCAGGGTTAATGGAGGAATAGAGGGGTTTAAGTGGGGCAACACGATACATAAAATCGCACTTTATGCGGATGATATCTTACTTTACCTCACCCAGCCCGAAGAATCACTTCCGAAAGTATTTCAGCAAATTGAAATTTACTCTAACTTGTCGGGTTACAGACTAAATTGGGCAAAAATGGAGGTTCTAGCCATTAACGTGGAGGTACCCCAGGGATTAAAACTTAAATACCCGATGCAATGGGACTGCCACACTATTAAATATTTGGGGGTCCAGATTGGTCCCTTTTCCAAAAATCTCTTTAAAGATACTTTCCTTCGTGAAAAAGAGTGTGGGCTGATATAGAGGTGGTCACTTTTACCCCCCCTTTACTCCAGACTTCAAACAATTAAGACTAATATAATACCCAGATTTCTCTACCTATTCCAGGCTGTCCCATGTGTTATCCCACAGAAGGTGGCAGGGGCCTGGCAAAAAAAAACGATGTCATTCCTCTGGGCCAATCCCATCCCAGGATATTCAAAAGTGTTAACACTGCCTAAGCAGAGCGGAGGGAGGGCCTGCCCTGATCTATATGAATATTGGGTGGCAGCTAAATGAAAATGCCTTGCTGTGGTCCCATCCCTCATAAGGCGACTGGCAACAAATGGAGCCTCCATAGCAAACTCCCTCCTTACCAGCTTTCTTATTTTTTCCACCTGCACAAATTGGTATATCCTGTTTCTGAAGCTACACAGTACAAGTTACCCTACAGGGATGGATTCGGGGCACCAGGCTAGGTTGTACAGCCAAAAGTTTATGGAAATATAGAGGGTGGTATTATGATGCAGAATATGCTCTGCTGGCCTTACATAGTTGGTACAAGGAGCAAATGGGACGGGGGGTTGTAGCAGCCTGGCAGCTCCTCAGGGGGCCAGATATTATGTCCTTTGAAACCTTACGGGCTAAGTACAGCTGGTCACCAGGGGATCACTTGTTCTATTTTCAGTTGCGGGACTACTTAGCTAAAAAATTGAGACATAACATGTCGTGGCTGGATGAGCGACCATACCCGAGGGTATTTGAGTACGTACGGGAGGAGGACACATGGAAAGGGCGCAATTACGATGCTACATGGCAACAGGATTGCAGACTTAGCATACAATATAAATAAGACACAAGGGAAATGGGAAAAAGAATTAGGGATAGTATTAAGCTCTAAAACATGGGGTATAGTATTCCGGAATACCTGGAAAACAACATTGTCACCAGGGTTGAGGGAATATGCCTGGAAGGTAAGGATCAGATATTTTTATACACCAGAAAAGCTCAGTAAAATGAGAGCACAAGCACAGGCAACCTGCTGGCGGGGGTGTGGGGAGATGATAGCTGACCAAGCCCATGTGTTCTGGTATTGCCTGGGAATTTGTGATTTCTGGTCCAGTGTAACTAAATACGTGGCCGCCCTGTTCGACCTGACAAAGATAGTAGGCCCTGAGCACTGTCTGCTAGGTCTTTGTCCAGATGAAGCCATGGATAAGGATGTTCGATCCCTCTGGTCCATTCTGTTAATCTCTGCCTTGAAACCCATAACTAAGAGATGGCTACAGAAATTACCTCCCACTGTACAGGATTGGCTAGGAATAGTTAACCAGATCTGACAAGTGGAAAGAATAACATATAATATAAACCATGGTGGGAGTGCATATGATGTTAGATGGAATAGATGGGAGTTATATATGGATGAAATGACTTGAAGCTAGATTTATAGGTCATACACCTTTCCCCTCTGCTACCTCTTCCCCTACCTTCTCTCTCTTTCCCCTCCCCCTCCCCTCCCCCTCCTCTCCCATCCACCTCCTTCCCCCTCCCCATTTCCTTCTCCCCTTCTTTCCTCTCCCCTCGTGCCCCCCACCTTCCTTCCCCATTGGTATCCACGGCCCCTTAAAATTTAGTACATCTCTTAAAACGCTTTAGGTTTTTTATTTCTCTTTTTCCTATCTAGGAATGAATGAGAGGAATGTGTGCTTGTCCCCGATTATTGTAATACCCCTCCCTGGATGACTTGTTTATGATGGCCGTAGCAAGAATTAATTCAACTGACAACACTTGTTTCATTTGGTTTTATTAATTTGTCTCCATGGTTTTTAAAATTTTGATAATGTAATGATTTTGCCTCCTTCTTAAGCTATGGTTTATCTTTTCTTCTTTTATGTTTAGTTGAAGAAAATAACAGTATAACTGGAAAATCAACATGGTCAATTAAGATGTTACCTGTAAACTGTTGGTCTGATCGATAAAATGTTAATGTATAAGCAAAAAAAAAGAATAAAATTTAAGTATAAAAAAAAAAAGAAGGGAGTATACCTACAATTCTCTTATTGGTCAGTGTTAGTCCACATGTCTTAAACAGCCTGGGATTATGCACTAGTTTGTACATTAGTAATAAATGACCCCTTTGCCTTCTCAGAAATAATGAATGGCACTTAGTTTCCCTAAGTCTAGAATTATAACATTTACTACTGAGTCTGGGGATTGATTTCTGTGACTCTGGTCCTCTTCAGTTCATCATTTCCACTGGATCTATCTTTTATTTCATTTGCTGCTTTCTCCTTGGAGGATCCCCTGAGCGGGCGTTCCGTTGCCATACAAGCCCTCCAAGCTCCCTCCTAACTGTGCCTCTGCCAGCAGCCCGAGTGGCACCTCCAAAACCGGAGACCACAAAAGCCTGCAAGCAACCACAGCCCTCCAAGACCTTTTAGCGGGGCGACCGGCATCTTCAAAGCCACCACCCACGCCACCCTCTCCAGCCAGCAACAATGACAGGTACAGTAACTTTTTGACCAGCCAGAAAGCAGTGCTTTCTTACTTCTGCAACCTGATTGGTTGGTCTCCCTGACTGTGTGCTCCTATTGGCCAGTTTCTTTTGAAATGCCGTGGCTCTACAGTACAAACTTCTCTCATTCAAAATTCTACTGCTTAATTCTGGAAAATCTTAATATTAGCAAATAAGATTGTTCATAACTGTTTTAAAGCATTAGAGCATTAATTGCCATTTAGTTTTCAGTGTGTGTATATAGCAGGGCCACCTCAGCACTCTCAAAATGTCATTACTACAGCTTTTGTTAAATAATTTATTCTGTTATTGACTGTTAAGCAGTATCCTGAAACTATTAAATTAGCGCCGACCCGCCATGCAGAGCACAGGAGGGGCTGGCAAGGACTGTGGAATTAAATATTCGTCAGCATCGTAGTTTAATATTACGTTTGGAGTTGACAAATTACACAAATCATGCTGAAGTTTAACTTTTGGGTTAGGTCATTTCACGTGATCAGGGTATTCAGATAGCAACATAGTTTCTTCTGTGAAACTGGCCACTTCAGATATGGTGCTGCACCCCAGTCTCCCCTAATGAACCCTCCTCTCACCTTTAAAACTTCACCACTTATACTCCTGTCTCTCCTGTTATGTCTAAACTGGCTAACAACTTGTACATCTCTTGCTACTTATCCCTGCGCTAACAATGATAGTGACTTCAGGTTTTCTAACATCCTGCTGTACTATTACTCGAATTCTACCCCTGCTCACTCTATCCTCATCAAAAAGGGCTGTATCTATCTGTCTATCCACTCCTATCTCTTGAACTATCATAGACCCAAACGCCAGCTAGGCACTCTCTCTGCCAACCTACTTTTCTCACCTTGCCCGGGCGCTCCATATGCTTGTCGGAGATATTGAACCCAATCTGCCCTATGGTTTGCTTCACCCCTGCAACGGCTGCAACAAAAAGGGTCTGGTTATAGCCCACATGAATATCCGGAGTCTCACGAGTCACCTGGTTGAGCTCGAAGCTTGGGCTAAACTGATTAACCCTGACATTTTATGCCTATCAGAGACTTGGCTGAAGCCTTGGGTGCCTGATGCCACTTGTCTTGTGCCTGGTTATAGCATTCTAAGGAAAGACCGTATTGGGTCAAAGAGAGGGGGGGGGGTTGCGATTATGTACAAAAATCATCTATCCCTGAACATCCTACCCTGCACTGATTCCCTAACACCTTGTGAAACTCTGCACGCTACCCTGGCACTGGGTTCAAAACTGCTGCACATCATTTGTGTCTACAATCCACCTACAAGCGGGATGAGTGGTCTCCAGAATTTGCTACATGTCTCCCAGAATGTAAAATCAAATGAGGCTCTACTCCTTGGGGACCTGAACCTTAACTGGCTGGGTCCACAGCACAGCATCCTTGAATCTCTAATACAGAAGCACAATCTACACCAAACTATCACAGGCTTTACCAGAACTACTACTCAGCACTCAGGGTCCCTACTTGATTGGATCCTCACCACCAGACCTGATCATGTACTAGATGCCACAGTGCTTGCTGACTCAATCACTGATCATTCCCCCACACTTTGTCGATGGCGATCCTGTCCACCTCCTCCTCCTCCACCACGTCTGATTAGGTTTTCAAACTATGCTGCCCTGGACAAACAAGCCTTCCTATTTGACCTCTCTTGTGTTGACTGGTCTAACATTTATACATAACCAATGTTGATACTGCCCTCAATTCATTTCTGACTGAATTTGGCAACATCCAAAAGAAGCACCTCCCTACAGTCAAAAGGAGGGTAAGGGCCAGCATTCGAGGTGGCTGAAAAAGACCTGCTTCAAAAGTTAAAAGTTAGAGACAATCAATGAAAAAGTACAAACAAACTGGACTGCAGTCAGATCTCATTCTGTATAAACAATACAGAAATGACTGTAAAAGATGCATCAGGCAGGCCAAAAGTAAATACTGCCAAAACCTCGTTGATTAATTCTTCCAATGACCTCGCAAGTTTTGGGGTCACATTAAGTCCTTCTTGGGTTCTGCTAAAGATGTCACCCTCAGATATGGTCCTACATGGTGTACACTGTAATGATTCTACTACCATTGCAAATGCTTTAACCAACAATTTTCTGACTTATCTGCCTACACAGCTTCCTCCCATCACAATCCTCTGCTTCACAGTTTAACCCCACAGCATCTGAAGGACCCCAAACTTAACCAACCCTTCTATTTCAGGGAAGTGTCTAGGCATCAGGTCCTAAAGCTGCTCAGGTCACTCTCTGAAAACACCAGTACTGGCTCAGATGGCCTAGAACCAAGAATACTAAAATGGCTTCTTACTACATCTCTGGCCCCTGGCACACATCTTCACCCTATCTCTCTCAATGGCATTGTCCCTGAAGTCTGGAAGGCAGCCAGAGTCACTCCTGTATTTAAGAAAGGCAGTAAAATGACATATCAAATTACCGCCTATTGCTATTTTGTCTGTTCTGAATAAAATCCTGGAAAAAGTAGTATCCATGCAAATCACTGAATACCTTGAGAAATTCAATTTACTAAGCTCAGCACAACATGGTTTTAGAAAGCATCACAGCACCATGACAGCACTTGCAAAATTCACTTCAGATATCGTTACCAATATGGATAGAGGAAAGTTAACAGGGCAGTCTTCATTGACTTAACAAAGCTTTCGATCTGGTTGACCATTCTCTGCTACTATCCGCCCTCAGTACCTTGGGCTTCTCTCCCAGTCACTACCTGGTTCAAAGCTACCTCCAACAGAACACAAGCTGTTAAGTTTAATTCATCCATGTCAGACAGTGCTGTTATCAACATTGGGGTCCCTCAGGGGTCTATACTTGGCCCTCTTCTATTCTCATTATTCGTCAATAAACTTCCTGAGCTGGTCACCACAGGTCACTCACTTCTTTATGCGGATGACCTGGTAATTTATTATCACTCTGATAAGGTCCTGGATCTAAATGCTGCCCTCACTGCAGATTTTTGTGCTGTACAACACTGGTTGAACTCTCAACGCCTGGTTTTAAATACAAATAAAACAAAAGTTATGATGTTTGGCTCCAATCACAAGCTTAGATCCTGTCCTCTGACCATCTCTGTCTCTGATATCGATGGGGACCCTATAGAAACTGTCACTTTTTTCGTTACTTGGCATCCACCTGGATCAAACCTTGGACCTGAAAGCACATATACAGGAAACCTGCAAGTCAATTAACTGCAAATTGGGGCTGCCTATAGAACCAAATACCTGCTCACCCTGCTGCTAAACTGGCGATAGCCAGAGGCATTCTATTGCCAACCCTTACATATGGGTGTCCCATCCTGTCCTTGGCCACCAAATCTTCACTGCAACTATGGGATACTACCTTCAATAATGTGTGCAGGTATGCAACCAAAGCACCTCGGCTGCAGCATCATTGTCTCTTATATCAGGACCTTGGTTGGCTCTCTCCTTCCTCTACCAGGCAGTACTACTTGTACAATTTAGTTGATTCCATCCTAAGGACGTCCAAGCCTGCTATCCTGTCTGATCTCCTCAGGCGACCATTCCCACAAGGAATCTTAGATCGGCTGATCAGACCTTACTATCCATCCTTTGTTGGACTAAAAGGGCATGGGCTCCTTCCATCATGCTGCCCCCACCTATGGAACCTACTACCTCAGGATCTAAGAGATGTCTCCACTCATGTGACTTTTAAGAGCAAACTCAGGACTTTCCTCACTACTATGGACAAATGTGTTTGCTTTGACCCTACCTGATCCACTGCATTTGTACTGTTTCCTCATTGCTAGCACTTTTGCCTGTCCAAATGGATGTTCTATACTGTGCCTTGTAATTAATGTTTCATTTTGTGCCTTGTAATTAATGTTGCCTTAACCTGTTTCTTTATAAGCCTAATGTTAGCTGTTGACAATTGTAAGTCGCTATTCTACTCCATGACATTCTTATCTTCACTTCACAGCCTCTCCTCACTTAACCCCACTGCTGCTCTCTTCCTCCTTCTTCTGTTATATCCTCTTCCCCTTTTGCCACTCCCCACCAAACTCACCTTTACCTGTTCCTACCTCATCCATGCCTCCTTAGTCCCCACCTCCTGGCTGTGCTTAGTCACCCCTCTCCACCTACTACCGCCTACTCCCACCGTCTACCGACCCCCCTTCCCTGCCCTGCTGTCTCTTGGTTCCACTGGCTCGGCTTGACTTTGACACTTTTGCCGCTATTGCCGTAACTCCTCTGCCTCTATCCCCCTCTCACCAGCATCCTCACTCTCACCCTGCCGTCTATCGGTTCCACCAGACCGGCTGTATTTTCCTACCTCCTACCGCTGTTGCCATCTACTGCCGCTCCTCCCACCACCCTCTCTTCACCTGCCGTCTTTCGGCTCCATAGACCCGGCCGCAGGTTGGTACCTCACCCCGCTGTTGCCGTATCTGACGGCACCTCCTTTCCACTTAATCTCTCCTCCCATCCTTTTGCCAGTTTTCCTTCCTTGTGTCTTTTCTACTGATGCCTATCCTCTCTTATTCTCTGCCTTCTACTATTCACATTTTGAGTATGTTCCATGATCAAGTGCTAAAGTATATTTTTGTTTACTAATGTATGTTACATTGCCATATGTATTTTTCTCTGCATTTTTTGTACTCGTTGTCTTAATAATCTGGCTGTACTCTTTGTGTATTGTAATTGTACCTCCCAGGTCGTGCCTGAAAACAGTCACTTGCTGACTAGCACATTACCCGGTTAACAAAAACTAAATAAATAAATTTAGTATGCCTCCTTTCGACTTGCTCAAGATGCTGTATATCAGTTTTAAGGTAAGGATTCCAAAAGGGGGAACCGTAATCCAGATGTGGTCTGATATAAACTCTATATAATGGAATTAAACAGTGTTCTGATTTGCAAATACAAGATTTATTAATTTGTCTCAGGATAATGTTAGATGTTCTAACTACTTTACTGCAATGATTGCTTGATGACAGTTTAGTATTGATCATAATACCTAGGTCTCTTTCACAATTGGATGACTTAATTTCTTGGTTGTTTAAAAAATATTTATGAGCTGCATTATTCCTACGGAAGTGTAAAACCTTACATTTATCAATGTTAAAAAACACTGAGTTTTCAATTGCCCACTTCTGTAAGGTGGATAAATCCTGCTCAAGGATATGTATATCAGCTGTAGTGTCAACTCTGCCACCATGTTTTGTGTCATCAGCAAATTTCGATAGGTAGTTGTTAGAAATGATGCCCATGTCAAGAATAAAAAGGTTAAAAAGAATAGGCCCAGTACCGAATCCTGGGGAACTCCACTAGTTACCCTACCAGAGAAAGAAAACGTCCCATTTATTCTTGATTAGTTGGGTACAATTGGATAACCATTGTGATATCCAGTTAACCAGAAGTGAGGGAATTCCCAAATTGTAAAGTTTGAAAATCAACAGAGCATAGGATACATGATCAAAGGCCTTGCTGAAATAGAATAGCAGGACATCAGCTGGCATATTATTATTGGGTTATATAGGAGTGCTTAAGTAGGGTGTTCAATGTTAACCCCTAACTTTGAACCTTAATAAATTTGGCAGCATTTGTCAAAATCAGTTGACTTTTGCATGTATTGTCTAGGAGGCAAGATCTAAATCTGTAGAAAGTTCTGTGATGGCAGCCTGTGTGGTTTCTGCCATTTCTCTGTAGCTGTCTAATTTTTTTCCAATACTTAACATGTGATTTTTTTCTGTCACTTACAGCCTACACAGAATGGAATTTTTTCCCCAAACGTTCAGGGTACAGGTGTGATGTTCTAAAGTAGTGACTTTGAGAGGTATTATGAAAAAATGTTAAATGGTGCCAGAGTTATAAGGCTTTACAACTTTGAGTTTTTCTGTTCTGAACATGTTTTTATTCTGTTCTGATCATGTTCAGTAGGGTTCTTGGGATAACGTTCTGATATGACAGCAAAAATTCTGTGTTGCAACGTCATTTTTGTTTTCTCACTGCTTGCTTCTCATAGCATAAAACATTTTTTTGTGCTGTGAGAGCTGCAGTCTTGTTTATTTTCCCCTCTAAATAAAAAAACTTGGACAATACATAAAATTGTGTAATATAAAAAAAACAAAAACACCAGAACTCAGAAAAATTGGACCTGTTTAGCTAGATCCGTGTGTTTGTTTTTAACACATTTGCCAGAAAAACCTTTACTGGGCACCACAAAATCCAGGGTACTCAGCTTAGTGAGATGATCCATTCACTTGCATTCTCTGTATGAGAACAACGGGACTTTGATGAGTTCTGCAGCTGCAGCTGGAGTCCTACTGTGGGCAACAGTGAGAGAAGTGAGCCACAGATTCCCCATTCAATCTCAGTCTGTCTGTCTGTCTAGCTGTCTGTTTATCTATCTGTTTTATTAAGCGGACCAGGGGCCCAACCCCGGTACCACTTGTTTCTCCCCCTTCCCTCCAGGTGTCCAGCTCATCCTTCCCAATCTCTTTTTGATACATTGTTTATCACCTCTCCTGGTCTGTCCACATTCATGTTGACCCCCAGCCCCATCTCCTGACCATGCAGAGCTACCTTCTTTCTTCCTCCATAGCTTATCCTCCATGACAGGGTGGCAGAGACCCCTTGACCAGCTGATACCAGATCCAGTTCAGGGAGGTGCCTGCTGATGCTGAGGGCACACCTGCAAGGGTTGGCAATCATCCAGCTTACCTAGAACCATTTCTCCTCTGGTTCAACCCACTGGGGGAGGAGCGTGCATTGTCAGCAATGGATGAGCTGTGCATGCTTCGGCCCTCAACACATTGATGAACTGCTCCACCTCCACCCACTGCATATGAGATCTGGTACACCAATGCCCAGCCACCACTAGGTGTCAGACATATGCTGGTCTCTGTTTCCTTCCCTTCCTGGGAGAGGAGAGCTGTCCTTTGGGTGCTCGATCCTCTCCCACCCTGGCTGACCCCCAGTGACTCACTTGCACCATGAACATGGGTCACCAGTGTGGTAGGATGTAAGGCATGATGCCTCAGCCCTCTACTCCACTGGGACAGCAGAACCCCCTTCCCAATCTCAGTGTTTATTTTTTTAAGTAAATATATGTAAGTGGACTGGGGTGCCCACCCTCAGTACCACTTCTCTGGACCCATCCTCCCCTCCAGGTCAAACAACCCCATTTCTGTACAGTGCTCTTAGAATGAGGTGCCCAATTGCAGTGTTGGACTTTAACCTGAAATAAAGAAAACTGTCCCTCTGTGACTTTTTTAACCTGCAAAAAAGAAAATGGTGCCTCACCGTTCTCTCATAATTGTAGTAATTTTAAATATTTTGAACCTAAATTTTCAGCATAGTCATTTTTTTCATATCACCTCATGAACATGACAACAAATCCTGGCCAAAATGTGTTTCTGCACCAGTGGCATGGAATGACATTGTCGCTGTGAGAAGTCACCTTTTGGGCATTTTTTATATTTTTTCTACATAGATTTTGTGGCTCCCTGAGCCCAGCAGACCACTCCAGTCCCTTCCTTAGAGGGACTCAGTCTCTAGTCACACAGTTCTCTGACCCACACCTCCCCTAAATCCCCCATGGGTTCCCCCCATGGCAGGGCCAGGATGAAGAGGTGCCAACTTTATCCCCAGCCCCAGAGTGAAATCCTGACATTGGGGGGCCAGCTGGAGCCTGCCAGCTCCTTTTTCCCTTATTCTTCAATCCCCCCTTCCTACCAATGTAAGGACACCGGTGCATCCCTCCCGACCCATAGTGCCCCCCCGGCCACCACCAGAGAGCAGTCAGTGAGTGGGCTGACAAACCTCCTTCCCTTGAGAGAGGAGAGCAGTCCTCTGGATGCTCAGTCCTCTCTTGCCGCTGCCAACCCCTGGCAGCTTGGGCTCATTCCTGAACCAGGGTCACCAGTGCGGTGTGAGATGTAGTGACCAGCTCCTCAACCTCCAGCACCACCAGGCTGGCCCCTTTTGTGTGGGATTTTGAAAATTTTCTCCACCCCTATTCATGAGGTGGGGTCAAAAGAAGGCTGTGTTGGAAATTTGGGGGAAAATTATTATAAATCAACAAAGTTCTGAGCATACATTGACATTTTGCAAAGCAGGCTCATAATTTTGGTAATTTTAAATATTTTGTTCCCAGAGGCCTGATTCCAAAATGGTTACACCCCATGGAAGGTGTTTGCATCAAACAGCAATGATGCAAGTGGCACCTTACATCATATTTTGTGGCATTCCCTATTCTGGTGTGCAGTCTACACTGGAATGGGGAAGCCAGTGCACCAAACGGGCACTGCACCACCCTTGCCATCTGCATCTGGGTACTCCAGGTTGCAAGGGGGCTTTGCCATGGTGGGGCTGCTACATCCCCTAATTTCAAATTCCAAAAGCTCCACCATGGCCATAGCAAGGGGCTCCACTTAGACCTGCCAGGAGGTGGTCTAAGCTCCTTGTGCCAGTGTGGCACACAATGGGGGGATAACTACATGTGGGATGAAGGGGTAGGAGGGGTACAGAGGGGCATAGGGTGGGTTGGTGGGACAGCAGTGAGGCAGTGGATTGCTTTGGCACATGGCCAAGGTGCATATGCCTCTGTATATAGAAGACATAGGCATATGCACCCTGCCTGGGGCTAAACTAATCCCTGACCTCCCTGCTGTCACACCAACTCCCCTTATGCCCTCCCATGCCCCTCCTGCCCCCTCACCCCCTTCAGGCACATGGTTACCCCCTCTCAACCACCACCAATGCTGCCTGTCATGTGTTGCACCGGCAATAGAGGAGACAAATCCTTGTGGCATGTGCTGCAGCTGAGCTGATTATTGAGTACTGATCCACAATTGAGGCAAACCAAGAGATTTTGGTGCTGGGACCCTGCTTTTTTGCAGAGTCCCTGGCACACCTGTGTATTGCCTCATCTTTGGAGCATTGCGACTTGTGTCACTCCAAGAGAGCATTTCAGAATCGGGCCCCACATTTTCATCATAGCCATTTTTTCACATCTCACCATTAACATGACAACTGTTATTTTTCAAAGCCTGTCCAAAATGTGCGTTTGCACCTGTGCCACAGAATAACGTTTCAGCAGAGATTTGAAAATTTCACCTACTGGTTCTTGAGTTGGGTTTGTATCAAGGCTATGTTAAAAATCTGGTGTCAAAATATTAAGAAGCAACACAGTTATGAAGGTACATTGATGTTTTCCTGCACATGTTCAAAACTTTGGTAATTTTTGACATCCGATGCTGCATAGAACAGCAGGGTTAGCAGGGCCCAGGCAGCAGCGGCTCTAGCCACAAATGGTTACCAGGGCACAGCTGGGGCACAACAGATGGTAGCCAGGGCACTTATATATTGTTACTATGGGGGAATCTCTGCACCATATGGGGCACCAACTGGGGGCACAGCAATTTTTTACCAGGGCACGTGCCCTGGCGGGCCCTGGTGTAGAGCTGCCACTGGGGCCCAGCACTTTCATAGGTGGACAGAGCCTTCCCTTGATGCACTGCCCAGATGGCTGTGTGTGTGTCTGCATCTGTTCACATTGGTCCTGAAGGGACCATCATGAATGAGGATACAATTCCACAATCTCAAAAGAAAGGAAATTCTTTGCAAAAAAACATTGTTAATGTTAGGGTAACTTAACACCACAAAAGTAGGGAAATGTAGCATTAGGGTTTCTAGACCTAACTCCCCTACCCCCAAGCAGCAAAAGGAAAAAAAATAGAGTTTTGTGTCTCCAGAATCATGGCAAATCAGTATGTGTAGGACTGCTTAATAAATATTTGCTAACTAGTTATCTGGCACTTAGGTACCAGCTAGGCCATGCTTAAAGTAAACAGTTAATAAGCACTGTCTTAACAGTTATAATAAGCAGTATCTCATTTAAATAATTTGGCCTCTACATGTGCTTATGAAGTATTTGGTACTTACTAATGTCTATGGACAGCTGCAGAATGCTTATAATGCTTAACATGTACTCAGGAACAGCTTGAGAACTGGGATAGTAAAATACTTCTCAATTTCTTCAAAAAATAAATTTTTACAAGTAGCTGAAGTACCAGGTACCCCTCAAGTGCTTAAAAATGCATTATTTTGCCTTGGGCATCACCTGTAGCAGCTAATTAGTGATGCTGAGGATCAAGAACTCCTCAGGCTTTCCATATATCAGTACCATTTCCAACTCTCCTTCACAGGGGAAGAACATGGCTACAGAAAGGAGTTATTTTTATGTAAAAAAAGAGTGACTTTTGATCCAAAAACTTTAGAAATCATCTGAGATCATGCATTATCATTCCAATTAGCTAATGAACTATATTTAACTGTAGTTTCAGTCAGACAGGCTAGTAAAATCATGCTGCAGAGGACAGGAGAGAGCTCGTAGCATGAGCTTACACTAGGAGTTGCAGACCCTGCAGCAGGTGCATACAGGGTGAATTTGATACCAGGAAAATTTTTCCCCATGACCTGTGTCAGCATACAGGTAGGCTAAGCAACAGCATTCCAACTAAACTAGCTTATGAGGCATAGCAGTAAACAATATAGTGCTGACAGTTTAAATGATACAGGGAAAAGTCACTTCCCAAAGACCTGGATTGGAGATCCAGGCAAAGTTACTCTTTATAAGGAGGCTGTATAGCGCAGTGGTTTAAGGCTTTGAGATGCAAATCTGAAGACCTGGGTTTGAATCCCACAGCTCCCACTTGCATAGTGTGTGACCCTGAGCAAGTCAGTTAACGTCCTTGTGCTCCCAGGTTGCACCTGTAAACAAGCTTTCAGCTTAGTGTGTCTCTCCTGGTTAAAAAAATATATATATGGGACCTTGATAGCCTAACAAGGCCCAAAAGCATTTTAGATTATAGTTCTGACAAGCTAGAACCAAGCTGAAGCCACCATGTCTTTCTGAGAAATATAGAAGCTTTCAGCATGGCACAGTAGCTTTACACATGCACAAAGCTGCTAATACAAATTATGCATAGTAGCCTACATAGACGCCTTACATGAGGTAACACATCCTGACCACTGAAGCACAATGCTTCAGAAGTTACCACAAAATACATTTTGTAAGAAAGTCATAAATAGCAAACATGCTGTTTGACACAATGCATATCAATCTGTGTTGTGATACAACACCCTTATTAGTATTCCAACTACGATATGTAACTAGTGCCTTCCTGAAAGAGCCTCCCTAGTTACACTATCTAGTCCTAGACCTTTATAAGATAAGAGGACACCTCGAACATGTTCCAATGAAGACAATACTAAGTGTCCAGCGGGTTCTGGCTGAAACCTATTGACAGGGTCTCACAGATTGGTCAGACAGATGATCTAGCTTTTATAGCCTCTTGCATCCGTAGTTATACATGCACAATTATAAACAGTCATAGAATATGAGAGATTACTTTTGGGGAATGCTTAGCAACAAATATGCAAATATATAGGAGCTTCACTGTAGATTAGGCTGAATATAGTTAATTTCTTGTAACTTTAGTAATGACAGATGTATGTGTTTAGGTATGTTTATTAGGCTGTAAATAATTTTCTGTTAGATTCAGGAAATATGCCTAGATGCTGCCAAGCATAGAGAAAAGATGAACTACATACTAATAAGCCTAGCAAAATAAGAAGACTGATTTTTTATGTTTGCTTGCATGCATGTACAAGAAACATAGTGCCATCATCCGAGTTTTCGGAGGTGTGGCAGCCCTCTTCCATTTCAGTCAGTGTATTTGCAGGCTCGGACGCAGTTCTCTAATGCCTGCTGGAGCTGTCTATGACAGCAGTCAAAAATGCAGTGGAGTACAGTTGAAAGGGGGAGCTATGCTTCAGTGCACAGCGATAAGATATCGCTTGCTCATGTGCGCTCCCCCTACACACACACACACACACACACACACACACACATGCATGCATACTGCGTGCTGCACCCCCACACACACACTCTGTATAGCCGACGGGGTGCCCAACTCTGTCGCTCCACTGTCTCTCTCCCCCAGAGTACAGGTGCCATGCTGGGAGCCTACCCAGCGTGGCAACAGATGCTGTCACCGGCGGGGGTGCCTAATCCCCTGGCCGCTCCCCGCCTCAAACAGCCCTCCTTGTGCCACGCTGGGAGCCCACCCCAATGTGGCAACACATGTTGTCACTGATGGGGTGCCCAATCCCATCAGCTCCATGCCCCACAAAGCCATCCTTGTGCCATGCTGGGAGCCCACCCCAGAGTGGCAAACGTCCAGCTGGCTCGTCCTTTGTTTTTAAAAAAACTGAAATTAAAAACGTCCCTCGGTGTCTCTGCCCCACCCATGCCCACCCACTGTGCACCCTGCCCCCACACCCTCCCACCCCATACTTACCCGGACTGGGCGGGCGATCTTCTGTGGACCGTGAACATGTCTGCACTCTTCAAAGTTGACCGCGAACTGAGGAAATGACAGCAAGCTGTATAATGGGATAGATAGAGTTTTTTCAACTTTTCTGCATATCTCAGGCATATTTTGGAATTTTTGCACCAAATTTTCAACATGGGGACCCCTTCTCATGAATTCTCTCACTGTCATGGTGTTAATCGGCCCCAAAGGGTGATTTCGCAGTCACTGCGTGAAATCACCTTTTGGGACCAAGTAATGAAATGACACTGCCACTGTTCATAAGGTGGGCTCTCAAAAAGCCTATGTTGAAAATTTGGTGGAAAAATTCCTAAAAATGACTGTTTTACGAGCGTGCGTTGTGTAGTTCCTACACACGCTCATAAGTTCGCGAATTTTCAATATTTTCACTCCAGATTTTCAACATTGCCATTTTACCACACCTCCTTATGAGCAGTACAGCTGTCATTTTTCACATCTTGCCCAAAACATGTTTCCGCCCATGCAGCGCACAATGGCGCAGTCAGTGTGCGAAATCAATGTATGGGACACATTAAGAAAATCACAGTGACAATGTTCATGAGCAGAGGTCTTAAAATGGCTATGTTGAAAATTTGGTGACAAAAGTTCATAAAATGACTGTGTTACGAGTGAGCATTGCGCAGTTTCCACGCACCCTCGTAAGTTCATGACTTTGTAATATTTTCAGTCCACATTTTCACCAGTGGCATTTTTCCACACTTCCTTATGAACAGTACAGCTGTCATTTTTCACAACATGGCTGAAATGCGTTTTCACACTTTCAGCACAGAGATGCATGGTTGCTGTGGGAAATCATTGTTCGGGACACATAAAGAAAATCGCAGTGAAACTGTTCATGATCAGAGGTCCCAACATGCCTGTGTTGACAATCTGTTGTAAAAAATCCCCAGACTAATTACATTATGGGTGTGCGTTGCACAGTTTCTATGCACGCTCGTGACTTCACCAGTATTTTTAATATTTTTACTGCAGATTTGCAACATTGCCATTTTTTACACCTCCCCATGAACAGTACAGCTGTCATTTTTCACATCCTGTTCGGAATGTTTTTGCACCTGTGGTGCTAAATGCCGTAGTTGCTGTGCATAAGCAGCTTTGGCTAACAAACTGATATTGCCACTGTTCATGAGGTGGGGTCATAAAAAACGTGTTGAAAATTTGGAGTGAAAATACCAACGAATGCCTGAGGTGTTAGTTTTCCAACCATAACGCCCACCCTGTAGAGAATGACAGGCATCAGGGTGTGACTTGGGATTCTTGCCTGTAATGCTCATACCATTCCACACCCCGCAGCCAGTGAGAGGCATCGAGGTATGCCTTGGACTCTTCGGCCCCAAAGTTCATCCCATTCTCCTATACTGCACCCATCTCACTGTATTTCATGATGGAATGGGGTGCGCATAAGGGCCAAAGACCCAAAGGCACACAGTGACACTTGTCAGTGTCTGCAGGGTGGGGTGTGGTGAAATGGCATGGCCGTTATGCCTGACGACCCAAAGGCACACCCCAATGCCTGTCACTCTCTGCAGGGTGGTGGTGGGGTTGGCTTCAGTTCAATACTTCACTGCCATTCCTATTATGCAGCTCTGTAACTTCTACACTATCACTGCCAATGCCAGCAAGCAAACATTTGGCATTGACAAATGTTTGTTATATAGTTTGTTTCTGTTCTTATATAATATACTTTGTTACTGAGAGAGAGCAAAATACAACTTATATTCTTATACTAACCTTTATGATACAGTCACAGTAAAGCTACTTGAGTTTCTGATGAAATGACTCATATGTCATTTACAATATACATGCAAACTGCTTACTTGTATTGTTGCATTATATGAACCCTGGCTTTAGCACCTGGGACTGGCCTCAGATTTAGTTCTTATTATGGCCCCAGTGTGACAAATTTAACAGACTGGGAAACGTGCATGGGGATTTGTAAACAATTTATTTTACCAATATTATTTACTGAGTGACGGTGTTACACAGAGCACAGAAATTCACATTAATTTGTTTATTTGATGTTTTTATCCAATGCCACAGGAGCAGAGCAGAGTGAATTTAGTAGATTGGAGAAAGATGTGTGGAGAGTTTGAAGGATTTGACAAATAATTTGACTGAAGCATAGAAACATAGAATTTGACAGAAATTAAGGGTCACTTGTCCCACCAAGTCTGCCCTTTTTTTCCTACCTAAATTATTACCTCAAACTGTATTTGATTTACAGCTCTTTCTCCATCCCACCTTCCTTTCCACTGTGATTCCTTGTACCTATTCATGCATTCTTGAACCTTGCCACTGTCTTTGCCCCTACCACCTCTACTGGAAGGTTGTTCCAGGAATCCACCACTAGTGGTGCAGGGCAAGGAAATCCATCTTTATTTTGTTTTGCCTGTGAGTGAAAAATAAAGTGAAACAGGCTGCTGCAGATCTCTCAGTGATGGTGAGGAGGACTCAAGAGGATGTCAGTTGGTGACACAGTAGGCATGTATGGGCATCTGTCATTGTGTGGTGAAAAACCATGAGGAAAAGGAGAAAGGTAGGCAGTATAGCACAGTGGTTTAAGGCTCTGGGCTTCAAACCTGGAGACCTGGGTTTGAATCCCACAGCCCCCACTTGCATTCACTGTGTGACCCTGAGCAAGTCACCTAACTTCCCTGTGCTCCCAGGTTGCACCTGTAAAAAAGCTTTCAGCTTAGTGTGTCTCACCTGGTTAAACAATTGAAAAAAGAATGGCAAGAGAAAGGGGTGCAGGGGGAGGAAAGGAGCAGTGAAAGTTTCCACCATGTCATTCCACTAATGGAGAAGGAGACAGGAGAGCGACTGTGAGTCGTAATGATGGGGCAGAAACTATGCCAGAGAAAAGGACCAGGGCTGGGTATGTGCTAGTTCACTCCCCCCCCAAAAAAATTACTCATTAGTCCCCAGAAGTCAACTGGTTGTACACCTGCAAGCAGCAGTTGTCTTAGGCAGTCATTGCCACCCAGTGCGCCAAGTGATGAACATCCCCTGAGTAAACTAGAAGCACACAAGTGTCCCACTGTTCTTTCTTCAAGTACCTTGATGTCCCCTACCTATGGGAATATAAGAGATCCATATCAATCCATAAAGGCAAGCCTTCCTCCTTTCATCATGAATGTAAAATATGGCACCAGCTGCCAGTGCCAGTGACACCAACACCACTACAGCCACCTCTGAGCCATGGGTGAATGGTCTCGGCACCACTATCTCCTCAGTTCCCACGCATGGTATGTTTAAAACCAGGCTCTGGCTCTATCTTACTGTCTCCAACTCCTGTGATTGCCTCACCTAAATCAGATATACCTGCCACCTCTAACAGCCTTGCCTTGCCACTCCCCACAGCACTTATCTCCTATCTTACCTCTGCCTGCGTCCCCTCCCCTTCCAACTGGCCCCCTTTCTCCTACCCCCTCTCTCCAGCACATCTCCGTGTTATGTCTCACAATGCCTCTGTGTGCTACTATGCCCATCCAGCCTCCCGCTTCTCCCCCTTTGTTCTTTAACCCCCTCCTAGTTGATGCTGCTGTGGGCCATACTGTGGACAGAGATCTCTAATTATGTTACTTAATTAATAACCATTCTAATGTTCTGTTTTGCCTGCAATATTGTTATTTCTGTTATATCCTCTGTATTGTGCTTCAATTGATGCAGAACCTTTGTAAAATGGATGTTGAACTGTTAGAGCAGGGGATATGACACTGAGGTGGTACGGAAGGGAGAAGCAGAGACATTTAAGAAAGAGGTAGCAAAAGGGCAGGAGAAAACTGAAGAATCACGCAAGACCCAGCAGCATGGGGAAGAGGAACAAGTCAAACAGGAAGAGAAGCAGAGGAGAAAAAAAGGAGAGGAGGAAGCAGGAGAAAAGGTAGCACATGCAGTAGGTGGGGAGAAGGAAGAGGAGAATGAAGCACAGGAGGTTGAAAGTGTGCTGTCAGTTACATCAGCAAATTCAGATGATTTCTGTGGTACAGAAGATCAGAAGATGTCATGGGAGAAGTGGGACAAATAAAAAAATGCAGAAAAGTAAAGCAAAAAAAGCAAATTAGTCAGGCAGGGAAATGTAAAGAGTAGGCCCACCTGCAGCTCTAAGATGATCAGCCTCATAGTAACCCTCGGGCTGCTTCTGCAAATGCTGCCCTGCCAGGGCATCCAGCCCAGCTATGTCATTCCACTGCAGCAGAAAAAACGAAATACAGTGTTATCACCAACAAGCTCGATGTCATCAGGTGTGATGTGCAACTCATAGTGAATCATTATCAGTTCAATAAGATCCATTATGTCACCAACCCACCATTAGGGATGACGACTGCAATGTCGACACCAAATGAGTCATCCATAGGCCATCGCAAATGCACCACTTCCTTGGTCTTCTGACCTCATGTAATCCATTGACTAGAACAAGTTTGGCTGCTATTGTGCAGCAGCTGTCACAGCTGTTATTTGAACTCAATAAATAAAAAAACTCTATATATTTAATTTTTTTGTACACTTTATTTCTACATTCCCTACCTCTAGACTCTCTCTAGTGTGGACAACTCGGTCATTGGTGTCTCCTGTCCTGTCTGAAGCGTGGCCACATGGTCCGGTCAGGGGCTATCCCCCCCTGTCTCCCACATGGCTTACCTGAAACCCCTGGGTCTATATCCTCCGGGGAAGGATTGCCATCTCCTCCAGCACCCTATCTACAGAATTGGTGCGGCAGCTTGTGGGGGGGGATCCAGATCCTGATACTTTACACCTGATGGTGGACGTGGGGCTGATGCCACTGGCCCCGCCTTTGCCTAGCGGAGGGAGAGATGTATTTTCTTCTTTATTTCCCCCACAACAAGGACAGTGGAATGTTGCCCAGCCCATAACGTGCACGCTCCTGCACATGTTCAGAGAGTGGCTGCCCAACGTTGTAACCACTTTGAATCACTGCGGTAGTACCCCAGCCTTCGCTGGGTGTCCTCGATGCAGACTGTCCCATACCCCACCCAGGAGAGAGAGAGAGAGCAGTCTACAGATGCTCGATCCTCTCCTCCTGCCGACCCCAGTGATCTGGGTTTGTTCCCGAACCCGGGTCGCCGGTGTGGCACGAGGTGTGGCGTCCAGCGCCTCAACCCACAGCGCCACCGGGCCGGTCAAACTTTATATATTTTAAAATATTAAAAAACAAAACAAAAAGAAAAATGCTTCATCCATGCAAGGAAAACATTAATAAGGTAGATGTAATGCCCTAAATGTATTGCCTTTTAATTTGTGTTTATGTTCTTGGATGCATAACTTTTTTAGAAGGAGGTTATTATGAATTTTGAAAATATATGAGGTCAGTGAGGAGGTAATAACTGGCATGGAGGGAAAGCCGAGACTACAGTGGGTTATCCTGTAGCTTGGCATTGAATATGAACAAATACTATAGCTCAGAACTCAAGCACAGCAATCATGCTCATTGTGGGATAGGGTCACACTGCCATAAACACTCCAGTCCCTAACAGTGGCATGCAAAACCACTTTTCCACAAGTAAGCTAGATATAATTAATATTCATTGCCAACCTTAAGGCTTTTTCTTCCCCCATCTGTAGTTTATTTTACCCAATTACTATATTGGAAGCTGAAGTGGTATAAAAAAAGAGATGTGCAAAACCAAGAGGGCACAATCTGAAGATAGAGGGGGGATGGCTCAGAGGTAATGTGAGGAAGTGTTTCTTCACAGAGAGGGTTGTGGATACATGGAACAGCCTTCCTGAGGAGGTCATAGAGTCAAAAACAGTGCAGGAATTCAAGAATGCATGGGACAGACATGACGGAATTCTAGTGGGGGGGTAGAAGGAGGAAGTAGGCTATTAGTTAACTAGGATCTGCAGCTTATCTGTTAGTTAGGGAAATAGGCAGACTAGGTGGGCCAAGCAGTCCTTATCTGCCATCAAATTTTATGTTTCTATGACTGAATTGAGAAAGCTGAAGTGAATTTACAGGCCCCAACTCAAAGCCAAACCAAACATGACTCTGGCACAGTTCTTTCTAGCTTTCTATATAAGGGATATGCAAAGGACAGATTAAGAATAAGTAATTTATCTCCAAGTATGATGGAGTAGGACCATAACTCACAAGTGACAAAGCCACAAATGAGTTATGAAAGCCCTGCCCATTCACAAGTGATGATAGATTGACTATTTTGAGTCAAGTTATTGTATATTTGAAAAATACAACAGTAGTTTACATGTTACAGCTTTTAAAACTGCAGTTTGTCTGAAGATTTTGCTGCTTTTCTTTGATTTTAACAGCTGTCTTTAGTGTTGCACTAGGCATTGTGATGTCATCAGCACTGTGAAAGCTACTCTATAATTGGTTTGGTATTCCACCGTGATGACAGTAACCTTAAAAATATCCATTGTGACAACAGTAACATAGAGGATAATGGAGGGGCATTGGCTAATAACCACGCTGTAATCACTTTGAGGGGTTGCCAGGACAACATTGCAGACCTCAAGAGAGAAGCTCGAGAGGTTTACTGTTGTCCTGGCAACCTCAAGAAGTGATTATAGCGTGGTTATTAACCATTGCCCATCCATTATCTTTTATAGTATATGGGCCCATTTGTCATTTTTTTTAATTTTTACCAGCAACAATCTCCATAATGTTCGGCTTACCTTAACCAGACATGAAACGGGAACTGTATCGGGAAACAGGGTTGATTATCACCATGGCTACATCAACAAACATAAAACTATTACTACTGTAAAACATACGCTTTGAAACTGACTACATATGCAACATATAGCTTTCTTTTAAACATATTAAGTTAATACAGTAACACTACAATCTGTTGCAAACCAAAAAGGAAAAAATAAAGAGTGATACAAAAAAAATAAAGGAGGCAATTCAATTGGTTGAGATTGTCACATAGGTCTAAGGAAGAACAGCACTGTGGGTAGTGTCATCACGTTGATGTCAGAAAGTGCACTAGACCCTGGTGTGCAATGCAGGCAGGACAGACACGTGGGCTTCAGGTAACTTCTGAAAAGGAAAAAAAAAGTCATTTTGAGCAAACATTGCACAGGAATAACATTCTACGTGAAAAACAGGTAAGAATGATCACTTACATGCTAGTCTTCACCAGATGATGAGTCGCTGACCATGGCAACCCTTCGTTTCCTCTGGGGACCAAAGAACTTATTTATGTGCACTGTAATTCCTTGAAAGATGCTGTGGTCACCGAACGGGCTAAAGTTCATTAAATCATTACCTGTCTGATTCTTTGCAGTGACATGGTGCTTCTGTTTGAGTCAGGGACAGAGGCGATGTTGAAGTACTGGAGGCAGCATGTTTATGTTCAATAGAGCTCTGCCCACTGAAAATAACTGAATTTCTTTTCTGCTTAGCTTCAGAGATGTGACTATAGTTATTTATGAACTCCAGAGATCTTTGCCCAGACAACCTGCTGCACTTCAGTTGGGGGCACTTCACTGTCCACTAAACACTGAATTGCAGTCTTTCTTGTGGAATGGTTGATGATTCTCTTCTCCTGAGGAAGACCAGCTGCTGCTTTGATGTTCTGCATTGTATTGCAGATTTTGTTCTCTCTGAGCACCATCCTGCAGAACCATATAGCTATTCCTGGCTTAAAGTTAATGTTAGGTACTAGGTAAAAGGGTGATTCTGGGGAGAGCATTGCTGGTGGTCTCTGTGATGAGAACAGTTTGTAAGCTTCAACGGGGCTGTGATCTGGCATTGATTTATTTGCATACATCTGTGGTTTGACTGCCTGGATGTCCCTCGGATTTTCCCTAAACTTGTTTTCTTTTGCTGCTCTGTATATTTCAAGTACTTGTGCCCTTCTGTGACTTTCCATAGTACCAGATCTGACATTTAAGACTATACTGCTCGGCCATCCTAATGGCAAAGTGTAAGCCATTGTTGAAGAAAAGCATATTTATTAAAACAGTGGGGCTGTGCATTCCTAGAGTTCTAGTGGAATACAGTCAGTCAATGTCAGTAGGAGACAAAGGGTCAGCGCAATCTGGCTTGCTCACTTTTCCTTGTTTTTTAAGATATTTCTGTTTTGCACTTAGTGTTGCAATTGTTTCTTTGAAACCAGTAATGTTTCCATGGAAAACAGTGTCCATACTTGTTTTTAATCAAAAACCTATTGGCGCTGCATAAAATGCCTCGTAATGTGTTGGGTTCATATTGAGATCCACCTGTCCGTTTTATTTTGTAGATAAAATTGGCCAGATAATTGTCCAGCTCAGCTACTGATATCTCATGGATTGGACATGGTTCAAGGACATCTGCCAGGGATGATTTCAAAAGCCTTACGTCTGATTCTGTTTTTTTTAAGTGTGCACTTGCTTTCCTGCTACTCAATACATTTTCTAAGATGAGGGGTTTCTGTTATTGAAATTACACTTGATGTCATCGCGATCACTACTTTCACTGCTGCTTAACTGTCACAATAGAACCAGGATTTCAAAAGCTGTCAGAAACGAGTGATTACCGTTCACAGTTCATAATTTTATAGAGTGAACATTCTGGTATTTATTACCATCGATATGACATAGCGAACTTTCTGTTGTCATAACGATGGTACAACAACATTGTAGACATTGTGAATTCAGCTAATTATCATCCTCTCCCATACATTATGTTCACCTCATCAGCACTTCACATCCATCCCCTATCAATCTGCTTGTACCTCTCCCCTCCCGCTTCACCTACTTCCCTCCCTCTATTTGCTCATCCCCTTCCCTCTTCTTCCTAAACTACCTCACCCCTCAACCACCCCTCCACCTTATCACCCTCCTTTTGCCACTGTTCACCCACTGACAAGGTCTCCTGGCTGCCTCATCTTGAATTCTCCTCACTCTCAGCTACTTCCCTGGCTCCACCTGCCTAGCTCTCCTCCTACTTCCAGACAGGGCCTTCTGGCTGCCTACTTTGTTATCCCCCTATGCCTAGTCCTCTTCCAGTGTGTGCTTAGATTTATTACATGATAATTCTGTTGCCTGGCATACATTGTACAATGCTAGTTAATTTGTGTGCACCTGTTTTCTTGTAACATCAAGCGTTATTGTACATCCCTTGACCTGCGTGCCTACCGTGTAATTTTCGCTGATGTGCAACCTATGTAAAAGAGCTCTTGCGCAGAGGTGTATCATCCAAGATTTTAATAAATAAATAATAAATAAAAAAAATAATATTTAGCTATGTTGCAGTTACTGATGTCACTAGCTAAGATATATTTTTTATCTTGTCATTTTTACTCTCACTCCTGTTGTATGTCACCATAGCTGAAGCCATAAGACTCAGTGTATTTTTTCAATGTCTCCTGCACAGTTCAGTCTTCCTTAGCTTTAGCCTGCCTTTCCAAGATATCCAGATTAGAATTGGTAGGTGGTAATTTAACTGCAAAATCCCCAGTTGCTTTAGCATTAGTGAAAGAGTACTGTTTGTCCAAATAGTTAAATTGCAGATGTGTTGGGAAAGACAGCCTGTACACAATTCCAGCAGCTTTAAGCTTATGTATTACCACATCAAAGACTTTACATCGCTGTCTTGTAGCATATGAGTAATCAGCAAAGAAAGGCACCTTTTGGTCTCCAATTAGGACTGGTGAAGCCTTCCTTGCAGCTTTTAAGATTTGGCTCCAAAGCACTGACATAGTCGTGGCGAGAAAGACTGTTCTCGGCCCCTCAGAGGTATTTGTGGTCCTGCACAGAGTGATCCTGTAGGCTTTAATAATGGAAATCTCAAATCCAAGGCCAAGAGCTTCAGAAAGCCATCGCTCCAAGTATGTGGGAAGTCCCCTTCCTCTGTCCCTTCTGGAATGCTCAGAAGTCACACATTGGCTGACTGTGCCAGATTTTCAAGTTGCTCAATGCAACTTCTGATCACAGTGTGCTCCTTGATGATCGTCACACTAGCAGCAAGTGCTTTCCCTGCCACACAGCCATGTTCCTTAATGGAGCATGCCATAGCCTCCATACGTTGGTCGAGAACTACAGTCTTTTTGTTCTGCTGATCTAATTTCTTATCTAATTTTTGCATAGTTTGTGCCAGCACAGAAATAGCTTATTGTAGAGATGCAGTGTTAATTTCATCAGTATCTTTCCCTGGAGGATGGGTTCCTACCGGAGGATTCACAGGCTTTATTGTGCCACTGGCAGATTCTGTTTTCCCTGTTCCTTTTGTGCATCCCATTGCCAAACAAGTCAGGTGGGGTCCGGGTGGAGGATCGAAGGGGCCAGCTGAGATGAACCCTGCACTGGGCATGGAGGATAGGTGCCATCGCCTATCCCTCGAGCCGGGTTTTTCCTTGTTCTCCTAACCCCCCCCCCGTGTGCACACCCCACGACACTGGTGCAAGACAACCCTGCCAGCATTGGGCACGCTGTTATGTGCTGCCCTTGCTACTGTGGATGCCCCTGATCTCCACCAGGGACCGCTGGAGTACCGGACACCCCAATGCCCTCCCCCTGGGATCGGAGAGCAGCCCTTAGGTGCTCAATCCAGTCCCTCCCCTGCTGATCCTCGGCACCCGAGCTCACTCCTGAACTCGGGTAGCCGGCGTGGCATGAGGTGCGGTGTCCAGCACCTCAATCCTCAATGCCACCGGGCCGGCCTCACATCTAAGATAGGTTAAAATACAATATTACACATGCCCTAATAATGCAAAGTATCAAGGGAAGTATATGCAAATAACCAGAAAAGTTTAGGCTGATTATTTTTTTAAGCAGGAGTGCAGAAACCACACACTCCTGTCTAAAGCAGAACCAGTCTAAACTTGATCATGGTGATTTGCATAAATTTCCCATAATGCTTTGCATTATTTGGTTATATTTAATTTTATATTCCACTGTAACTTGGCTTTACTGCTAGAGTTCCTCCAGGGTAACCCTTGATTCAGTACTTTTGCACTGAAGTTCATTGTCCTTTAAATTGCTTCCTATTTTGGGCTCACTGTGACCATAGCCAGCAAGGCCATAATTAGGCTGGTTCCCCATTCTCCTGGAATAAGTTACAGATGAGGCACACTGATGAGTCCTGACAAGGATGAAACATGTGCTTGTGTTTTCTGTTGTCAGCTTTTGCAGATTGTGTGTGAGGCCTCTAGGCACAATACACTTCTACCAAATTCAGAACAAACCTTAATGTTGTCATCTTCATTTGCATATACATTCCATAATGCTTTGCATTAATGGGATAGGTATAGTTTAGCAATAATGCACAACAGGGCATGTATTGTTGTGGGATTTACTCACACCTTAAGTGGTGTACCATGAGGCTGAAGGCCAAGTAACTTTAACCACATGAGAAGTGGTTAAATACCACAACTACACACACTCTGGAGTGCATTATTGCAATTATAAAATGGACCTTAGTAAGAAAAAAAGAGATTTTAAAAGTTTTTTTAGGTTTAAAGTAAAAAATGTTTGGGTAAAATTATTACATTTATTGCTTGATTTACATACCAGAAAAAGAGCGTTGCTGCTCTGTCTGTGTCCTGTCACCCTCTACTGATCTGTGTTTGCACCCCCTCCCTGTGTGCGGTCACTTGTTTTAACCCCCACATCCACACAGACACTTTGGGCTTGATTTTAGAGGTTGGCACAGGGCTTGCATCAAGCCCTGCATCAACCGCAAAGTATGACGCAGCTGTGCCAAAGAGTTTGCCACAACTTGCACCAAATTTTAGTACAGTTGGCACAGTTGTGACATTTTACTCAATTTATGGCAGCTTGCACCAAAGATTTGGTGCAAGCCCCATAAATTGGGTCCCCCACAGATGCAAAGTTAGATCAGGGGGAGCTGGTCTAGCTCACTGCATCTAGCACAAGGGACTTGCGGCAGAGCTTTTGTGGCAGGTCCACAGGTAAAATCGCGAACACCTGGTGGTGGTATGGTGCTGTAGCATGGACTTGCTGAGCCCAAAGCAAATGCGAACACTCTAAGTAAGCCAACACTCGGCAGAAGAAAGAAGCACTGTCCACAATAATTTGAATTTTTAAGTGCTTTATTGCAATTTTAAATGAGTCAGTGTTGCAGATGGACAGGCAGACGTGCACACAACGCCTCAGCACTTTGAGTATAAGAAACTCTTCATCAGGAGCCATAGCAGGTGGCTTGTAAAATCCTGCTTGCCACAATGTTTTCCACAAGTCACCATGTATGTCCACCTCACTGTCACAAGTCCCTTGCGGTGATCTAATGTCTTTTTAAAAATCGGGCCCTGTATTTTTTTGTTTTGCTTCTGTGTTCCATCACTTTTATGCTATCGATTTTTTGAGCCCTCTTCCCACACACCTACACAATTCTTTTTTCACCAGGAGGGAGAGTGTAAGACACTTAGCATGAAGCACCAGGAGAGAAAGTATCAGTGTTTTTTTCATTGCACACCAGAATTGAACAAGCATGAGAGAGACAGCATACCACAATGGGAGAGAACATCAGCAATGTTCTTTGTGTGGGAGACAGAGTGTAAGCATCAGCAGTAGTGGGGGATGAGAAACTATACTTGTGAAAGAGAGGATGGAGTACTATACAGGTGCCAATTGTCTTAAAGATCTGAAAAATTGTTCCACTACGAAATTTGAAATAATGCCGAGGTCTGACATTTTTCTTTAGAAAAGTTTTGTGTGGGAGTTCTGACAGCATTTTAGAAAGAGTGTCAAATTAATGCTTTGGCCCGAGGGTGGGGTGTTTCAGCAAGATGCTGTCCTTTTGGATGGCAGGAGAATCAATTCTGTGACACAGGCCTGTAAACATCTCCAGTGGTCCCTACCAACACTCCACCTGGATCTTCGGATCTAAGTGGTATGCTCACAGCTCTTTCTCCGAACATTCATATTATTGTAATGCAATGCAGTATACATTTTTTTGAAGTCTATCTGTAATCGAGATTAGGTACAGTACTATGGAGGTGGAAATAGAAAGAGAGCCCCCATAGCAACTTACCACTGTAATGGCCCCTCACTTCCTCACCTACATTTGCCTTAACACACAAATGTGTCAGGTAGTCACAGTTCTGAGGTACTTTACAGGGTTAGGAGACAACCGTTATATACTACATCCAGTCCTCGATACCCTGCACTTTGGCTGCCAGGTGAAGCCCTTGTATACAGGTCAGAGGACTCTCTAACTCACTGTACATATATTGGGGGAGGTGACTTGGGTTCCATGTCATAATGGTGATCATGGAATAGAGAACGTCATTTGGGCGAGTGTACATTGCCGAAAATAAAGTTTGGCTATGTACAATCACAGCGAACAGCAAAAGGGCACAAGAAAGTTAGATTTTTTACTTTTATATGGGGGCTTAACCCCCCGCACCTCCCCCCACTAAAGGATTCTCAGCTCCAAGGGGGGTGCATGTCAGGGGGAGGGGTGCAAAAGTAAAAAAAAAAAATGAAAATCCCGGACCCGGTCAAAAAACTAGCGTGCCCAGAACTGAACCCGGCACTCTCTCAACCCCTGCCTGCCACCAACCCACCACACTCCACAGCCAGCTTGGCAGCCCATTGCCACACTACACCCCACAAACTCTCCCTGCCCTTCCACCCATTGCACGGCATGGTCCCTCCCCACCCCACCATGTGCATGTATACAAAGCAACATCCTGTCGCTATATTCGCCTACCTCCCCATCCGGTCATCCCCCCTGCCAGGTAGCCTTATGCACAGGTGCTCTGATTGAGTCACCCTTTTTGAAAGCACTCAATCATGGTTGCTGTCAATCACAGGCTACCATGACGGGAGACTATACTGGTGTGGGGGGACAGGGAATGGGCTTTTGTTTGCCCCTGTTGGACAATATTTTCTCCTTTATGGCTCTAATCTATATTTCTTCCTAGCTTATTAGGACATAGCATGGTCTGTCAATGTTTCTTAAAGAAAATGTGCAGGCAGACATACTGTATCCAAAGGGGTAGTTTGGGAAGTCTACAAAGCCACTATGCAGGGGAAAAGAATACATTTTGCTGCCCATATATGCTGAGACAGAGAAATGGTGATAAACTCTCTGGAGGCAGAACTCATCTCATTGGAGGCAGAACATAGGAAGCAGCACACCCCTGAGACAGATATACTCACCAAACTCAGCTGTTCCTGCATGCTACTCCAACTAACTACTCACAAGAAAGGCAGAATTAGCCCTTTATTGCTTGAGGCATGCATACGGGGGGGGGGGGGGACAACTTGTACAAGCTGCTGGTGTACCACAGTGATGAAAACTACAAGCAGGCAAACACATTCCAGACCTATGAAATACCAAGGGTCAAATCCAGTTTCACCTAAACCAGATCAATGACATCATGAAAGCTTTCTATGAATGATACTCTTCACACAACCCCCCTAATAATAATACAGACATTTTGCGGTTTTTGGATACATGCCCTTTCCCAAAGTCCCACCCACAGTGGCTAACACACTGGAGAACCCTATCACTCTAAAAGAGGTGAAGGATGCTCTACTTGCCGTAAACAGAGGCAGGGTGCCAGGCTCAGATGGCTTCCCCATTGACTTTCTACAAATCCTAAGCAAGGAGATTACTCCTGTTTTATGGGAAGTGTTCTAATCTGTGTGGAATTCAGGTTGCCTACCTCCTGCCATGGGTGAGGCAGTCATCACCGTGCTACCCAAAAAGGAGAAAGATATTTCCTTACACAAAAACTACAGACCTATATCTCAAATAAAGGCAGACGTGAATGTTTTGGTGAAAAACCTGGTTACACTTCTCAGTCCTGTGCTAGCAGGTCTAATCCACTCATCACAAGTTAGATTTGTGAAAGGCAGACATAGTGCAGACCACTTACACACTCTACTACACCTCCTGCACAATGCCGAGGTGCACTCTACCCCTTCAGCATTGTTCCCCATTGATTTCACCAAAGCTTTTGACTCTGTGGAGTGGCAATTCCTCTGGTGCACAATGGAACAGATGGGTTTTGACCTGATTTTCCTTCATCGGGTCAAGCTTCTCTACAACTCCCCAAGGGCTGCAGTACTCACCAGTGGCCTGCGGTCAAGGTCTTTCCCCTACAGAAAGGCACTCGTCAGGGGGACTCACTTTCCTGCTTACTATTTTTAATAGCTATTGAACCACTAGCCACAGCGATTGGGGACCATCCATTGTTAATCTGTATACATTGTGGGAACATGGAACATGGAACCCTATTATATGCAAGCAATCTCTTGATTATCCAAGTGAAGAGCCAGGACTCCCTAACTCCCCTTCTTCAGCTGTTACACCAGTTTGCCTCAATATCTGGACTGGCTATAAGCTCCAGCAAAACTGAAGTCCTTCCCCTTAATTCTACACGCACCCCTGACCCTCTCCCAAAAAGGGACTGCAATGGTCCCTTTAAAAAATAACCTATCTAGGCATTCAGATTCATCCCTAATTCTCTAAAATGCTCAAACTCAGTCTTGGTCCCCTGGTCAATTTTGTTAAGAACAAACTAGATAGATGGCTTTGCTTAAACCTCTCATTTGCTGGGAAACCAGAGACCTTCAAAATGATGTTATCATCCAAGATTACACATGTGCTGGTTCATGTACCAGTGTGTATCCCTGTGGAGTGGTACATAGAACTGGAGAAGGCCATTGGGAGCTTTCTCTGGCAAGGGAAACCACCCATAGTCAGCAGGGCCAAGCTACACTTTCACTGGTCCAAAGGTGGATGGGCCTCTCATGGATGGAGGGTTATCACCTACTGTAGCTTTTATGGCATCACAGATTATGCACTGGCTCTTTTCAGCCAGCCTGGCCTCTCCACAATGGCTTACCATTGAAAAAATCTCATAGGCAGCCCACTACCCACTGCAATCATATACTATCCCTTATCAAGATCTCTCAAAAACCATCCTATTATCTCCTTCTCTTGATGGGCCTGGTTTTGACTTAACAAATTATGAGGCAGATATCCAACACCCGACCCCTTTTTCAACCATGCCTGGGGAAAGAGATTACAAAAGATACAACATAATAACAAACATGGTTTCCAACAATTGATCATGACAAACATTAAAATAATATAAACTTCATTCATTCATAAAAAGTCATACAATCTATACAAAGTACAATTACTCAGTGTCGACCTAAACAAAAGTTACATCACATAACCCAAGCACATTTACAACTGGAGGTACCATCCAAATCACTCTCCGGAAGATTTTTTAAAAATACCTCTTTTATTGTGTATATCCAATTTCAATTGAGGTAATTTATTTAGCAATTTTGGACCATAAATAGTTAAAGAGCACTCTGCTATTTTTGTATTTGTTATTTGTTCTATAAACAATTTAGTCGATGGCTTCCTAAGTGCTCTTACAGAATTATGTGATTTACTTACATAGGACTCCAACCACATTGTCATTTGAGAACCTGATGCGTAATTACAGCTTGCCTAAGCAAGACCTCTGGAAGTACTTACAACACGTATTCAGGGTGTTATTAACTGCAGACTGCAGTGCTCTCAACTGGAGGGAGAAGACACCATCACCATTATACTCGAGAAAGTCAATGTGCTGCTAAAGGGCAAGGCTAGTCTCTTTTATAAACACTTGTGAGATGCCCAAACAGACCATTCCTTAACTGTTATCATTAATTGTGTTGGTTATTGTTTATTTATTCTATGTATGTGTGTATTTTTGTAAGGTCACCATTGCGAATGAGTTTATACTTAGTGGTTTTACCCTGAATAAATAAACAAATAAACAAAAAAACCTCTACCGCTAATAGCAGTTGTCCTGGGAAAAGGAACTTGGCATCACAATCATCAATGTGGAATAGACTGCCTGTCAGTCTAGAGCTCATATGGCCTGTTGAGATGGCTGCAGTTGCCTTATCTAGAATAAAATGTTGTTACAATGGTACAATATGCCAGAAGCCCTATTCAAAATGAAACTCCTACAAGGTGACAAGATGACAAGTGCTGGAGGTGCCTCCAGTCTGGCGGAAACCTCTCACACTTATTATGGTGATGTTCTGCTTTCTCAGCTTTTATAAAAGACATCCAAAAAGCCTGCTCCGCAATACTGGGACCCATCTGCAATTAGATGGGCTCTTCTTCTTCCTCAGCAAAGCCCCCTTGCCTCTCCCCAAGCACTTCCCTTCGGTCCTTTGGATAACAGCAGTGGGGGTAATTGCTAAATTGCTACTCCGTTATCACACATCTATGCTGGCACTCCACAACCTTTTGTATGCATCTGGGAGCCCTATCTCTCCTCTTCTTACTGCAGTATTACAAGGGGTACTCTTTATACAGTCTACCACCCTGCTTTTGTCTAAAGAAGGTTGTAAGTTCTCACTTACACATATTGACAGATCATCAGGCATTTCTATTCAGATGAGACCTCCAGCCCACCAGTGGGGAATCACCTTTAATTATTGTACTGCACACATAACTAGGTCCCCTATAATTATCTCTATGCCCCGGTTTATGATTCTACATAGTGATAAGTCATATACTCCTTTAGATAGTATAAAAGTTTAAGTTATTTATAAATGATTTAATTTGTTAGTAAACCTGGGTACTTTATCCTTGAAGAAGTTCTGTATCATGTAATTGTTATATAATGTATGGTAGAACATTGTTATAGGTAGAAATCTACTTTTTTACGACAACGTTTTACCATCGATGCGACGTCACAATGTTGTTAACCCATCGATGGTACATCATATCAATGGGTTAACAATGAGGAACAGTCTGGGCATGTATGCAACTGGATCAGACGGCTTTGAAATGGCTGCTGCGGTGAGAGCAGAGCGGCAGTGACGTTATCACATCTGTATTTCTCCTCGCTCCCATACAGCCCCTGTCTGACCGACTCCCCTAGCTCCATACCCCGGAATTACCGGGGCTTACGTTATACCTGGTCTGGGAGCGGTGCCTGTGGAGAGTGGGTTGCCATTCTGCCACTGGTTGCCTTTTTCTGTTTTCTCCCCATTTTTCCCAGAGGACCTCAGGAGAAGAATGCATGCATCTGGAGGCATGCATGCACCTTACAGCCCCGGTAACAGCCCTCCTCCACCCACCCCATTGGCCTATCGCTGGCACCCTTGCTTGTGCAGCCCCATAGCCTCCACCAGGGGCTAGTCTTGAGCGAGGGATGCCACCCACCTTCACTGGAGAGAAGAGCTGCCTTGATGGCTGCTCCATCCTGCTCTGCCTGCCCCCCAAGCCGACCTCTGATGACCCACGCTCGCTCCTGAACCCGGGTCACCAGCATGCCGTGAGGTGAGATGTCCAGCGCCTCAGCCCTCTGTGCCACCGTGCTGACCATGGTGGTGACATTAAAAAACCTGCAGTTAGGAACTGCTTTCTTATTTAAAAAACATAAATGGTACCATACACTATAAAATATAATGTATGGTACATCAATGGTTAACCTTTTTTTTAACCCAACTTGAGGTTGCTATGGTGAAGTAAACATCTTGAGCTTCACTCTTGAGGTTTACATGGTCACCCTGGCAACCTCTCAATGCTTAATAAACCGGTTAACTATTGATGACCATACATTATCCTCTATGTTGTCTTTGGATTTCTTGTCTTGTCATGATAAATTTTCAATGAATGATTAACTGAAAGCAAGAGAAAACAAATGGCAATGAGATCACATACAATATCAACATTCTGTGGTATAATTTTTACATATGTGTGGACATGTGATGTGGTCAGCTGGGACTTTGCCCATGTGTACATTATGAGATTCACACATAGATGAAGTCACAGAGTGACCGATAACAAAGCAGGATTATTTGTATCCATTTTATAATTTTGTATTTATTTGAAACATGGCTTTACTGCCAGTTCACTTCAAGGTAACCCTTACTTCAGTGCTTTTGCAGTGAGGTTCTTTGTTTTTAAGGCAGGTTTGTTCCCTGAACCCAGACTTTGAGAAGGGGAGCATATCTGTCCCAGGCAGCTAAGACATTTTCAAGAAAACAACTTGGAGCTATTTCAACATCACATGAGGAAACAATAGAAGTCCAGTCAGAATTACACATCTCGAACAGGAGGGAGGTAATATCTAGAGTGCAGAAGAAATGAGTAAGAATTAGTCTAAGGGCAACTTTAGTCTTTGAGTCTTATGCATACAGTAATCATCCTGTAATCACTTAAAATGCCAGGGAGGTTATTTATTTTTATTTATTCATTTTTTAGAACATCGGTTTACAGACCTTTGAGTCATAGACTCTTTCACAAAGGCACCTCATCAAAAAAGCAATACATCACAGCAAACAAACAGTACAGTACATAACGCTTAGATTAAAAAAGCAACCAGTGTTACAGGCATTCACTGGTGGTACACGCTTGGTAATAGGTAATAGGTTATTTGCAATAATGACTGTGCTAGGCTACCAGATGTAGTAAGTGTTTCCACAATTCAGTGCTTCAGTGTGTTTTTATACAGCAATAACTGAAGTAAAAGGAAGATTAGAGGGAAAACTTATCACAGAGTCAAGGTGAGCTGAAAAGGCATGACACAGTTTAAAAATATTCTTTAGGTGATTAAAAGAAATGAATGCACTTTGGAAATAAATGTATATGTTATGTCTGCATTAATAGTAGAGAAAAAAATTGAGATAAGTCTGACAGGTCTCAGTGGTCTTACCTGGTCAACAAAATTCAATAAATGAATGAAACAATAAATTAAGTGTAAACAATGGGCTGGATATTCAAACTGCGCCCAAAAAGTGCGCAATAGCAGGAGCAAGCACAAGTCCATTGTGCACATGCACAATAGATGCAATATTCAAAAAAGGAGCAAGCCAAATTGCGCCAACAGCTAATGTCTGAATATTGCACAACCTGCACCATAGCGCAACTAGGAAGGGGAAGCTGAGCAGATACGATGCGCTATGGCGCAGCAAGGGCAGCCCAGCTGAGCAGCCCAGAGGCGCCATAGCACAAGCAGGGAGCCCCCCCAGCAGCAGAGCAATGTAACTGCACAACCAGGGAGGTAGGTAGGGGCCCACCACCCATGCCACAGATGGGCACAGGAACACGCAGCAGAACTGACAATGCGCCCCCACACCCTAAGCACAGCACAACTGGGGGAGGGCTGGAATATCCACCGGCCCATGGGGACAAGCAAACAAAGCACAGCTGGGCCATGGTGCCCCAGCACACCCACCGGCAAGCTAAGACTGCCACACAAGGAGGGCGGACCACCCTGAGCCACACCAGCCCCCCCAGTGCACAGCACACCCTGCACTGTGACCCCCAGACACCCCCCATGAGCAGCGACCACCACTGCAGGAAACCCCATGCATACCACCACCCCCACTGTCACAATGCAACCTCATGTACCACAGAACCATACAAGTCAGCCCCATCATGAGCACCCAGCAGTGGGTGGCAGCACACAGCAATGCAACAATGGCAGACACAGTGCTAACATGCACAATCCCCCTGAGGTACAGCTGAGAGGTACCCCACACAGGAAAGGGCATGCCCCTGGCACCACCACCACCATTGATACAGCACCCTGCACAGTAGACAAGTGTCACATCCTGACCCACCACTAGCCACAGCAGCCAGCACAGACACCCACAGTGGTGTGTGGAAGCATGCATCACACCGGATGCAACACAGTGCAGGGGCAAACACACACCCATACCCATGGGGACAATAACACAGGGATGCAGTAGTGTGGCAACAAGCCCCAGTGTGGAGCCCATGAAAACTGAGCACACACAGCCTGCAGTCCTCCATGGCACAGGGGTGACACCCACCCTGTGCATGCACTGTGGTCCCATACACCACCATCAGATGCCTGGAGCACAAGTCACAGACAGTGGTGCACAGCCCCTGCAACACTCACAAGCCACAGCATGGAGGTGGGACATCAACTGCAGAGGCCACAATGTCACCCGAGGCAAACATGAACCACACCAGTGACAGGAGGCAACCCAGCATTGTGACGGTCACAGTGGATGACCTGCAGGGACAGCCACCACTGACAAGGCAACAGACCTTGCAGGCCACAGACATGCAAGGGTGTCAGCTGCACAGGCCAAGGATGGGTTGACAGGAGCACAATGGACACAGAGCATACACCATGGACCACTGCACACAGTAATGTAATGCACAGGGAACAACACACACACACACCACAGACACCGACTGATAGCCACTCCCACACCATAGACACTTCCCCATGCACACACACACACACACACACACACCCATGACTGAACCACCCCAGATGCCATGCACACCACTGCAGCTGAGCACCTATAGCCAGCTGCAAATCAGAGACCACCACAGTATTCATATCGAAATATATCTATTGTAAAATATAAAACACAACTATATACAGTAAACTATGTACAAATGGGGGGGAGGGACAGAAACAAGGTGAGGGTGGGTAAGGGGCAGGGGTGAACATATGGGAGAGGGAAGGCGGGGAGTGAGGGTTGGTCAAAGGGGGGTAGTTGCAGGCAGGTCTTGCAGACATTTACGGCCAGACTGGTCCTCCTCTGCCTGTGGCTGTCACCTGGGCCATCTCCTCCTCCTGACCTCTTGCTGCTGTAATGTCCCTCAATACGGTCAGGGACTCCCGTGCCACCTGCAGCAGCTCCTGAACAGCCTGCTGGATCCACAGGAGTATCCGTTCACCTAGGATGAGGGATCATAGACAATAGGTGTGACTGTCCACCCCCCTGCAGCCCACCCATTATGCATGGCATACAGCCATGTGCCACACTTCTGTGATGGTGTGCGCCCACCCACAGTGACCGTGTCCACAAGACATGCCCAGCCAGGCAGCAACAGCCATGTGTACCACTGTACACACCCACCGCCCATGTCCAGCACAGCACAACCAAGGCCGTACAGTAACGTGGCTATGCGGTGTGCAGGCAGTGCCACAGCCATGTGCCCAGTGCACGCATGGACCACCATTGATGCACTCCCAGACATGCATTGCCACTGGACAGTGCTGACTGTCACAAGTCGCGTGCATGGCAGTGGTGTCCATGGATGGTGGCCATGACCTGCTCCCCACCCTGTTACACAGCATGCAATAGTAATCATGGTGTCATGGCACTCACCCTCATTGGGCCATTGTTGTCGGTGGTGTTGGTCCCTGACACGCCTGTGTGCTGCATCCTCCTCCCTCTGCTGCCGCTCCACCATCCGCCACCGCTCTTCCATGCCTGTGGGAGAAAAAAGGAAAGGAAAACATCAGTACAAACCCAAAGCAAAGTCCCCCTGCCCCAATGTGTGTGCCTACCCACCCAGCCAGACCCACCCACCCCATACCATGTAAACACCACCACAGCCAACCCTAGACTATCCCTCCCCTATGTGCTGGACACATAAGACAGTGTTACCCATATGGACGATACAAGTATGTAGACATATCACCCACCTGGATGAGGCACCATGTCCCTCCTGGCATGCGACCGCAGACAGGCAAGTTGCTCCTGCTCCCTCCTCCTAAGGTCCCTGTAACGGTGCCTGCACTGCTCCGCTGTCCTCCTACATCCAGTGGCCACCTCCAGGTCAGTGGCCACCTCCTGCCAGACCTGGGTCCTGGCCCTGTCCAGTGCCTCTTCTCCAAAGAGTGGGCCATAGTGTGGCTCCACAATGGCCACAAGGTTGGCCAGCTCAAGGGCACTCTATTGGGGGGCTCTCCTGCGTGCCATCCCCACCACTATAGTAGGCAATATGGCGCTCTGCAGCACGGCACCCCACGTGGAACTGCTGCGTGGTACAGCGCCGCCATTCCCTATCACGCTGTTACCGAATAGCACGATAGAGGTGCAGCCATGCCGGATGTATGGCATCAAGGGGGCAAAGGTCGGACACAGGGTCATGGGTCTCTGGTGCAAGGCCATGCACAGCGCCTTCGGATGTCTATGTGTCTAGTGCAATTGGTTGCCTGTGTGCCAGCGCCACCGAGAACTATCGCGCAGTTGTGCCACAGCGTCATGTAGTGACCCTTGCCATAGCGCCACTGGCACAATGGTGGCCATTCCCTGCATTGCCTACCGTGCACAGCACATCATCAGTGCGGCAGACACCTGCGTAAGCTACCTGGGCATGCGCAGTGAGGTGTACTACGCATGCCACAGAACTGCGCCATTGGCTCAGCATGTTCAACACAACTGCACAAAGCGCAAACGCGCGATATTCAGCCGTCAAATGCTAATCATCCAATCAGCAATGCAATGGCGCAGCAGCGCAATCTGCATCTCATTAAAGTTGCTCCTCACCTAATTTGCATGGATTGCGCTATAAAAATGCGGCACTGTTCTGCTGTGGCCATATTCGATTACTGCAGTTTATTGGTGAGTCGCATGCTGTGTGGGGTTCTGGACTGTGATATCAGGGACTTGCTTTGTACTGCACAGTCACAGGTAATCACTGTCATCCTTACAGGCTGAATTATAACCGAGCGAGGTCTGGGTGAGGAGGACTATGATGGTGGGGCGGAAGAGGAGGCCCAATTTCACCAAGGCCGAGATGGAGGCACTCTTTGAGGCCTACCTCAATGAGGAGCCACTGCTCAGTGGATGGCAGGGCACCCCTCAGGCCTGTGCTGCTGCATGGGAGGAGGGGGTGGCACGTGCCATCAACCTGCACAGCAGCCACCAGCGCTCCGTGCAGGAGTGTAAGAAGAAGATGGGTACTGACAGGAGGAGGGTGAAGGAGAAGGTGGCTGCCATCAGGGTGGCATGTGCTGCAACAGGCGGGGGCCAGCCGGAGGTGGTGCAGCTGACACCGGTAGAGGACAGGCTTGCTGCAAGCATGCAGCACAGTGCCATAGAGGGCATTCCAGGAGGTGGCTTCTAGACAGGTGGTAGCCCATCACTGCATGGTAAGTCCTGGTCTGTCGGGGGGGCAGGGTTGATCACATGCACTAACGTGACCTTACTTTCTGTTACAGATCCTGTGCATCTGCAGGGGTCAGCGGTGGAGGGCCTGTCCACTGTGGACAGTCATCTGGAGTTGGAGGTGGGACCATTCACCTCCACAGGTAGCTGTCGAGCATTGCAACAGTGGGTCCGCCTGGCTGTCCACACTGATGTCATTGAGACAGGTGTGGGGGAGGCCCTTCCTGTGTCTCAGCATTCTGGCATCCAAGGATGCCAGCATGCTGTGGCTGTGGCTGTGGTGGAGACCTGCACCAATGATGAAGACACGACCGTCATGGGCAGTGACATATGTGTGCCACGGAATGGACACACAGCAGGCCAGCTCACGCCCATGGACCTGGCTGGTTCCAACGTGTGTGCCAGCATGTCAGCACTGTCCCAGGCTGTGCCTGTCAGCACCAGTGGGGCAGCACCGGTGGCTGGTCAGGACAGTGGGACTGTTGCGGCCACAGTGGCGGAACAGCTAATCCCTTGGGCACAGCAGGCAGAGGGCAGCAGCAGCAGTTGCCCACCGGGACTGGGGGTTCAGGGATTAGCGGTGGCATCTGTGCATCGCCTGTGAACTTGCCCATACCTGGTCCTGGTGAGCAGCGCCCACCCTCAAGGGGTGCTGAACATCAGGCCCTTGCATACCCTGAGGGACAGGATGCCAAGGTGCAGATGACCTCTTTGATGAGCACACCCGCCTACTGCAGGCATCAGTATAGCAGCAGATGCAGCTTGCAATGTCTGTGGAGGCACTGTGTGTGGCTCTGGAGTGGGTCGAGGAGTGACACAGCAGGGACACCGATAGGATCCTGTCACGGATTGACCATTTGCGGGAGGATGTGACCGCTGCCATTGACAGGCAAACACAGACATTCATCGCTGTCATGGCCACAATGGGCACACAGTCAGGTGCCCATGCGTCGCTCACACCACGCAGTTCGCTATCCACTCTCCATTCCCGGCGTTGTGCGACACCCACCCTGTCGATGCCGGTTTCAGTTGTGGGCATCCTGAGCACTGCTGGTGCAGATATTTTCAGTATGCTGCAGACCCCTCTGCGGGCACAGTCGCATTCACGCAGTGGAACCCCTGGTGGACCATCGGTGCCACCTCATGAGGCCCGTGGTCAGCCTACCAGTGCTGCTGGGTCTCGGTGGAGCCACCCACACATCCGAGGCGGATGTGGCACTGTGCCACAAGACTAACCTGTCTCCCAGCGTGGGCACTGTCTGGTGCTGCCCTGTGTGCATTATGTGTTTCGGTGAACAGTGCACGGGTGGGTGCCCGGCCCTGCATGCAGACACATGGTCCACCTGCACACCTTCCCAACTGCTGTCCACAGGTACGTGTTCATGATGATGCCTGCATTGCGCTGTACAACAAAGTGCGATGGTGCCCAGCATCTGACACACGCGCATAGACAGTCAGTGAACGTGGTGGCCTGTGGACATGTGTGTTGCTAGTGTTTGCATTCCAGCTCTGTTTTGCACCTGACCCCTGTGCACTTTGTGCCTATTGTGTGTGCGTGTGTGTGTCCATCCATGTGGCGTGTTACTGTTCACCCCTCCCTGGTTGTATGTGTGTGCTTCTGTGCCCTGCCACATCCCTTTCCAGCATGCACCCCAGTGTGTTTCCATGCGTGTATGTGGGTTGTGCCCTAGCCACTGGTGGTTGCACATGGCCCCATGATTAACCTGTGTTGGCTGAAGTGCTCCTCTGTGATGGTGTCCCGGTGCAGCTGTGCCAGCCGGATCAGTCAGGGATCCCGTCGGCCAAGGGGGGGCTGCTCATCCCCATCGTCACTGGCTTCACCATTGCTCCCATCGCTGTTCCCCTCTTCGACCTGTATGGCTATCCCACAGTCTTTGGCCATGTTATGTAGGATGCAACAGGCCAGGAATATCCCACAGGCCTTTGAGGGGCTATACTGTAGGGCACCGCCAAAGGTGTCCAGGCAACGGAAACGCGCCTTCAGCATCCCAAACACCCGCTCAATGATGTTGCATGTGGTGGCATGTGCCTCATTGAAGCATTGCTGCGATGGGGTCATGGGCCACCGGTAGGGTGTAAGCAGCCAGGGATGGAGTGGGTATCTACTGTCACCTGTGTGGAGATAGTGGAGGTTAGTGTCTTGTTCAGGCTCAGACTGCCCCACGCCCTGTGGGCCACACCCATGGCACCTCTGGCCATACCCCCCTTGCCCACGATATGTCAGTTCTACATACATACTCACCCACTAGATGACCTGTGGGGATGTCCCCACTCTTGAATTGGTGGCACAGTGCCAACTGGTGCCAGATGAAGAAATCATGTGCTCCCCCAGGGTGCATGGCACAGACGTTGATGATACGCCCACTGGCATCACACACCACCTGGCAGTTGACACTGGCATATCCCTTACGATTCATGTAGGCGGCCCCATCAGGGCCAGGTGGTGTGCATATGGCCACATGGGCGCAGTCTATCACCCTAGCATGCCAGGCATACGTGCTACCCTGTGGAACTCCTGTATGTTTGCTGTGCACTCTGCCACAGTGCTGGGGAAATGGATGTACTCTGCAGCATGTGGCAGCAGTGTGCTGAGGAATTGGGTGAGGATGCGTGACGTGGCCGACTGTGCTATGCCTGTGGTATCCCCTGTTGGTCTCTGGAAGGTGCCTGTGGTGAACAAGCACATGCAGGCTGTTAGCTTTGTCTCCACTGACAGAGCATGACTCCGTCGTGTGGGTGCCTGCATCACATCACTGCACAGCTCACAGAGCAGCCTCATTATTGCCCTGTTCAGGTGGTACTGGCCCACAATCTCCACATCTGTGTACAGCTCAAAGCTGGTGCAGACTCGGTACTGCCTGTTGGGGGCATACCACCAACGGGCCCTTCTACGGCCACGTCCCCCTGAGCATGCCTTCTCACCCCCTTCATTACGGCATCCATGTGGAAGGTGGCACTGTCCATGTCCCTGGCTTGTGTCCCCCCCCAGCAGCTGTTGCTTTGTTCCCCCCACTGTCCTGAGTGCTACTTCCCCTGCACTGGGTACACCTACTGGTCTCTGCTCTCTGTGGCCCCACACACCTTCCCTTGCCCCTCTTGTGTGGTGTGGTTTCCCTGGCCTGCCCTCTTTCTCCCTGTTACCCTATGCCTGTCTCTGCCTCTGTCTCATGTGGCTTCCCTGTAGCGTTCTTGCGCCTCTTCCTTGCTCCTTTTTATTTTGGCTCATTTCCGCTATGGCACAACTTCCGCCTGCTCTACTGTTGCGCAAGTCTTTGAACATCGCAGTGCGCACTTTATGCATGGTTCCACCCCCTTCGGGTTGTGCATGCCTTCATTATCATTGCGCTGTTGCTCAGCATATTTTCAGTGGCGCAACTGCCTCCTGCTGAATATCGCAGAATGGCACATTTTCTGACTTGCATTGGCGCAACCCTATTGCGCATTGCGCAACCATTTTGAATATCCAGCCCAATGTGTAAAATGGGATGTTTAAACCAAAACTGACTTCAAAAGAAGTGTGAATAAAACTATAGGGGGAGGAACTACTAGTTTAGTGAATATAGTACATTTTTGCAAATAGAAAATGGTGTATTTATCATCATGGTGATCATGTAAAGGCAATAAATTTGTAGGGGGTGTTTGTGTGGTGGAAAGCATCCAATGTGATTAAATGACTGATATGTTTTATGATTTAGTGATACAAGTATGTTTTATTACATTCAACACTGAGGGCCTGATGAAGTGGTGTGATCACAAAACTGTCACCCATCATAGTGAGGAGTGAATAAAAGAATGAATATTTGAAATATCACTGTTGAGTGGAGTTCATCCTTCGTACTTTCACACTATGGGGAGCAAGGCTCATTAACACACTCAGACACATAGAGCATTGCCCACAAAACATAATGAGTCAAGCAACTTGGCCTTTATTGAATTCTTCCAATTACATTTAATTTTTATTTTATTTTAAACTTTTGTGATCCAGGTAAGTGTATGAGTTGAAGCCCTGCACCACCAGCATATGAGTGTTTGGAAAATTAGAATTCCAGGATAAGATAATTAGCTAGACTAATTTGAGTATAGAGAACCATTCCTTTTCTGATACAGGTCAATGGACTTTGTGCTATTGCTAGAGTGCACTCTCGAGTCCCATATCATAAGTATTGTCTTGACCCCTGGGAAGGGGATTATACAGGGGATAGCCACTGTCACTTTCCTTCAGTCTAGATCAGGAGTTCTCACTCTTTGTCATAGTGAGCCTCCCCCAAGCTTTGGAAAAGTTCTTGAGCCTCCACCAATATAGAAATAATTTTGGGCCTCCCCATAGTTAGAACAACTATCATACTTTGCACATTACAGGAAAAATGCAACGAAGTGCATTTGAGTAGTTGAGTTTATTCTAATTTTATTGATGCTGTTATTCTACCTCTCTGTAACCCCCCCTCCCCAGGTCAGCCTACTTGCTCCACAGTTCTGAGTTTTGGCCCTATTTACCCCTCATTGCAATACCTCCATGAGTCAGATTGTTTTCTTTGTCAGTTTTACCCTGCTCTTAAACATCTTCTCGGGGACCATTTTGCTCCCTGCTGGCCTTGCTCCTAGTATCTCTCTGTTTAGCTTTTGTATTTGTGCTTTTCTACAGCCATATCTTGTTCCAATTCATTTGTATTATTTTGCATTTTGTTTTGCACAGTTTCCAAGAATTGTATTTCCATTCAGCTTTCCCCATATCATACCAGGAACAAATGTTTGTTGAGCGTGTTTTCCTGGTAACTATTTTGTACATAAATTCACATGCCATTATTCACTTTCAGTTTGGCGCAGCCTCTCATACAAAGCATCCAAAACTTGACGTTTAAATATAGTACATTTTAAGGCTTGCTTGAGCCTCCCCTTGAACAGGTTGGGGCCTCCCCTGGGAGGCTGGCCTCACCATTTGAGAAACCCTGGTCTAGATGTTTGCTTTTTTGGAGAAATGTGTCAGAAAGGAGAAGGAGAGAGAGAGAGAGAGGGAGGGAGGGAGGAGAGAGAGAGAGAGAGAGAGAGAGAGAGAGAGAGGAGGGAGAGAGAGAGAGAGAGAGAGAGAGAGAGAGAGAGAGAGAGGAGAGAGATATTCAGACTGTGCTCCTCCCTGAGGCTGTTCATAGACACAGTCTAGAAGCACTGTAGCCCAGCATGTGTTTCAGCAGACAGCACCCCCCATCTTGGCATTAGTGTTTCTGACAGTTGGCAAAAGAGCTAGGAAAACCCAGAGATTAATTTATAGTTGCCAAAGCAACCTTTATCACTTAACTGGGTGGGGTTCCCTGGGGACCCCAGAGGCTACATTTTTATGAAGTGCTAAAGAAACAAGACCTTAATCTATTATAGTAGAAACTTGTCTAAATAACATTAATATAATGACTTTTAAATAGAAGCTTGTCAATTCTGATTGGGCATTTCTTGACTCTATTCCAGACATCAATTTAGCTCTGGATTTTTTTTTCAGTACAGAGTTGAAAAGGATTTATAATAACCATGTACCTGTAAAGATATTGAAATTGCCTAGGGATAACTAAAGAGGTTATTTATTTATTTATTATTTATTTAGTTTTTGTTGACCGGGTAAGTACACTAGACAAATCCTGCCTATTTTCAGGCACGACCTGGGGGCAGGGGATACAGATGAATGCCAACTGACCTTGAACCAGATTAAGCTATTGGTGGTATTTTTAGTGAATGAGGGGAAATTTGCCCAGGACACCAGAGAAATTCCCCTACTCTTTTCGATAAGTGCCATGGGATCTTTAACATCCACCTGAACTACCACCAATCCAGGCAGATGGGACCTCGGTTTAACGTCTCATCTGAAAGACGGCACCTCAGAAGTGCAGCACCCCTCTCATGCTGCACTACAGTGTCAGTACTGGGATATTAACCCAAGTGCCAGATGTGGGAACTGAACCCACAGCCCTCTGATCTCCCGGCCTCAGAGCCGAGTATGCTACCTACTGAGCCACTGACACTGCCCCAGTTTTACTTCTGATATGCTTGCATTAGAGAGAGACAACCTAAGGTATCATTACTGGTCTAAAGATTATAATACACTGCAGAAATATCTTGAGACCCATCATAAAGGCTACAATGACAGTCAGGTGAGTGAAATCAAATATCTTAAATATAGATAAAATGAAAATCTAACAAATCCTTCTAAATTTTGGCAGTTTCTGGATAATATGATTGGAAAATTTTCCCAGTTTACTCCTAATCTTATTGAACTTAAGTACTACAATTACTAACTTGGTAGAGATGACTGAATAATGTATTACCACTTCAGTAATCTGAGTAAAATTTGCTTCTTCTATTTCTATCAGTTCTACTAATGATGTGGCTTTAAAGAAGATTGATCATTATGCTGATGAATATATAAAATGTTATTCTAAATCTGCAACTCTGATGGATGTTATGTAATATCTTAAAATGTTTATTTTTTTCAATTCAATTCAACTTTATTTTTATAGCGCCTTTCAAAAACCAAAGCGCTTAACATAAAAACAAGAACAGCCGATATAAATAACATTTAAAACGTAAAATTTACATTATCCATCACTAGGGAAGGCCAGTGATCTATAATGCAAGTTCAGGATTGGGTAATATACTGTAGATGTGAGGCTTGACAAAATAGCCAGGGAGGAATTGCAAACTCATAAATCTTTTGTTCTTTACCAAAACTATACCTAGCATATGCAAACATGCAACAATGTTTCCTGTTTTCCAGAGCTGTGATAAGAGTGTTACCAATAGTCCAGTTTTTCATCTTCTACGTCTATCAGAATTGTTAGAGCATGATGTCTTTGACCATTATTTTTCTTACCTTAATATATATAAGATTGCTTATGCCTCACAATACAGTTACTTCTTAAAGCAAATTACATAACATATTTACTTGGTTGAATGGATTTTTTTCATAATACTTTGTATCAGGGTAAATAGGAACAGCAGTGTTTGTTGATTTAATAAAAGCATTTGATTTTGTTAATCACAGCTGTAGTTTAGTTGAGTTGCAAAACAGTGACAAATTTAAGTTACATTGCACCTGTTCATTTAGATTAATAAAGACTGGGGTACCCCAGATATATATACTGGGTCTGCTTTTGTTTAGTTTGTTTAATAATGAGTGTCTTCTGAAATTTATTAACTCAAAAACCATCCTATATGCTGATGATGCAATTCTGTTTTCCAGTGGCTATGCAATTCCTTAATTAGCCACCTCCTAGTAGCTGTACTTTTCTTACTATGTCACTAATTCTATTCATTCTGCTACAGTATATCTACCCTCTCTGTAGCTTGCTCCGCTCACTCATCTTCTGGCCCTCCTCTCCACCTTATTTCTCACACTGTCTCACCTCATATTATAACATCCATCCCAGACTGCTGCCTCATAGCTATCTCTGTTCAACTATCCTCCTTAAGTTACACAGCCCACTATCCCTGTACTACCACTCTTACACATGCCCTAAATGTCAATTAATTTGGGTTTTTATGTTCTCTTTAGGAAGACTACTTCTTTTGGTATTGCTACTTGGTGTTGTAGAGCTAAACCTAGGATCCTTGCTGCCTGCTCAACTAACTGCTCACCCTGTTACTTTCTCCATGGGTCTCCACATTCATCATGTAAATATTTGTAGCCAACTTCCTAAAAATTTTCCATATCAGGGTATAGGTTGCTCAGTCTTTACCAGATGTATTATTGCTGTCTAAAACATGGTTAACAGCCATCACTGAATCATAAATAGTTTAGAGGGCAGAGCAATGGGCTGTGAATGAGCTTAATACATATAAGTGACCTGTGATTAATTCCAACAACCTCCATGTGCACACTGTGTGATCCTCGAGAAGGTCATTTAACCTCCCTGTGCGCATATGTTGCCCCTGTAAATGGGCCTTGAGCCCTGTGGATGTTACCTGGTTACCAAAGAATAAAAAAATGGTATAATCCTTACAGATTATACTGGCTATATAGGGCATATAAGACTATACAGGACAAAGGCAGACTAGATGGAGTAGTCACCCTTTATATTTCCACTTCATTAAATTTCACTCTTTCTATCCCAGACACTGTTGCTAAATTCTGTAAAATGCTAAGTGGAGTAATCACCTTTCCTTACTCTATTCCTCTGGTCCTTATCAGGATTTATTACTTCCTGGATAAATACTCTGACAGTGTCATCGAGCTGTTCTTAGGTCATTTTGCTAATCTCAGCATGTTAAAACGGAAACATCTTATTCTACAGTAGGTGACTTAAATCTAAACTGGCTATGCACTAAAGCTTCCTCTCTCCACTCTAAAGTAAAAGTCCTCCATTTGCCTCAAATGCTGTCAAACTCCAGCAAGCGCAATAGCCAGATGACAAACCTTACTCTTATTAATTTGATTCTCTCATCCCAGCCAGATTATATTGTCCTTATGATACACTACTAAAGAGAATAATGCATGACAGAATTATTATTATGCGTTCTGGGATAACGCCTGGCGTGGTTGGAGCCGCGAACCGCGGGCAGAAGGCCCAACATGCCAGGCGTGGCGTTATCCCAGCATGACACACACCCTGGAGTGCATTATTCCTATTATACAATGGCTCAATTGTAAAAAGTGAAAAAAAGGGATAGAAAATATATTAAAAAAAAAAAATATTTTTTACTGTTTTTGCAGTGAGTAGGGTTACATTATGACAAAATAGTGCAGATTTCTACTTTAGCCAGTAGGTGGAGATGTAGCAATCTTTGTTAGTGTTCACCCTGTTTACAAAGCATCCTCTTAGGGTTGACTCTGTTTCAATTTGATAAGGAAAAAAAAGTGTATTTACGAGTGAGATCCACGGTGACTTTGTGAAAATGCCGTTGGTGACTGCAGCTAACTGGGCCCAGCCTGACTTTCTGTAGGTCTCCGTCCCCCACCCCTCAGTCAACTGAGTTACTGCCAGCCAGACGGTCGTTTCCGGATACCTGCATGGGAGGTAGGGAGATGTTATACAAAGTGATTTTAAGAAGGAGAGGAAGAAGTGCGTTTCACAGGTGAGCGAGTGACAGCTGCTGTGAGTTTGTGAAAATCAAGGAAACAGGACTCATTTCGCTAACTGGGCACTCGCCGCTTTCTGTATGGGGGCTACAATTTGTTTTTTAAAGAAAACTATGAATACTTGTTTTGTTGTGATGTGTGTAGGTTTCGTTTCCGGGGTTATCGTCTGTGGTGGGGGTGGGTTTCCGGGTGTCTTGAGGGAAGCGCCGACTGGCAAAGCAGGTACTGTACCACGAAAGCTGCTTGTAGGCAGCGGAGAGATGTATGTTGTACAGTGAGATGCGGTCATCCCTGTGTTGGCACTAGAGCCATGGTGTTATGCCAGGATAACACCACGGGTCCAGTCCCACAGTGACCAATGACAGCTCAAGGTTCTTTCTTGCCATTGTATAATAGATATTTTCAGTGACCATTGCATAACTTTTTGCATCCATAACATTCAAACACCTAAGGACCCCCAAAACTCATTCTTACTCTTTCTTTTAGGAATGTCAATATAAAGTAGAGTCAGCACATATGCAAAACACTGTGATAAGCATGTCACAGTTTCCTGCAACTGACAGAAACTGTGACACAAGTGGTGCATCCTGGTTAGCAACACTGTAGTTGCCTTCCTATCTGATCTCTGTCATACTGACTGTGGTCATTTTACTTAACTTCTGATCCAGCACAAGATCCAGACAGGCTCTTCTGCATTTACTCACTATCTTCCTTCTTATTTCAATCACCCATGCCCCATTAAGAAAGCTAAGCTAAGAAGTATTGATTTACCATTGGTCTCTGCTGATCTCCTAGAATTGTACCATTGGGTGATGCAGCTTGGGCTACCCATACAGGCTATCATGACCATATACACAGGCTCACCTATGACTAGACTTTGCAGCCAGTGTACTAGCACAACTTGTAAAGCTAAGACAAACACATTCATTCTAAATTCCTCTACAATGCCTCATCTCCAGCTAAATAAAAAGACGCACTCCACTGTGGGAATTTTAGAATTCTACTTCTGGTAGAGGTAGAATTTCTGAAAACCTGTGGAATTTCATTGAAGTGGAATTTGAAAATTCCACACAGTTCTTCCCTCTGCTTTCACCTCCTAAGCTAGTTACCAATACCCCTTGTGTATACCACTCTGGAGTACTTTACCCAGAAGCTTGTCATGTACCACAGTACCAAAGGCCTTTATGAAGTCCAGCTAGGCTATGGCTACGGCCCTCCACTTTTCAACCTACTTGGGCACTTCCCTAAAGAAGGTGATCAGGTTAATAATTGACACAGTCTAACTGTCCTAAAACCATGCTGAGTGGGGTAAGAATCATGGCCTTGACCAAGTGGTCCATTATTCTGTCCTTGATAAAAGCTTCCAAGACCATGCCTGGCAATGCCAGCATTACGGTCAGGCTGACTGGCCTGTAATTGTTGGGGTCTGACATTGCCCCTTCTTGAAGATGGGGACCACATTGGCCACTATCCAGTACTCTGGAACCATACTTGTCCTGACAGACTCCTAAAAGATTGTTGCAAGTTGCCCAGCCAGTTGTTCGCATACACCATTGTGATCCTGGAGTGTACCCTGTCTGCTCCATGGAACTTATCAGGCTTTATCTTTACTAGATTGTTGGCTACTAGGGCCACTGTATTGTCTGCAGGCTGGATCATGGCTACTTCTGTTACCATGAGCCCTTCCAGTGAGCAATCTTCCTCACTCTAGGGTCTTTGCCAAATGCCAAAGCAAAGCATTCATTCAGCCTCTCAGCCATCACCCCTGTCTTTCTCATAGGCCCTCTTCCATTTCTTTATTTAAGAAAACCCGGTCTCTTCCTTCAACTTCCTTGTTCCATTTGTGTACTGGAAGACGGCTTTGGTGTTGTCCATAGTTTGTACTGCTGCCCTGGCTTCCAGACCCTCCTTCTTAATTCAAGCTTTAGAAACATAAGGAAATGATGGCAGAAAAAGACCATTTTCCATCCAGTCTGTCAATAATGATCTGTTATACCCCAAGATCTTTTGTCTCTACGGAGTTTTAGCAAACACTATTCAGCTCCATGCCCCTCATTTTACTGCTAGCACACTGAGTAACTACAAAGCCCTTCACTCTGTCCCAGCCATGCTTGAAACCATTGGAAACAGAAACATAGAATTTGTTGGCAGAAGAGGACTGCTTGGCCCAATCAGTCTGCCCAGATACTCCCTGCTTAATCAATATCCACAGAGCCTATCTGGTTTCTGGCTACCCTCCTGCCACCCTGCATCTTTTCTAATTACTCTTATGTATATTCTACAGAGGCTAGAAGCCCCCACTTTCTCAATCACTTCCACTGGCAGTCTGTTCCATGTGTCTACCACTCATCCAATGAAGAAATATTTCCCTACATCTCTCCTGAATCCCCACTCCAGCTTAATCACATGCCCCCCAGTCCTGGTGCTCTTTCTCATTTGCAAGAGACTGCTCTTGCCCCCTGTTCATCTCTATAAGGTATCTTGTAGGTCTCTGACATGTCACCTCTTTTTCTCTTGTCTTCCAGGCTACACATTTTTAGATCCCTCAGTCTCTCCTTGTAGGGCTTCTCATGAAAACCCTGAACCATTTTAGTTACCCTCCTCTGGACTGCCTCACCCTGTCTATGTCCTTTCTGAGGTGCATTCTCCAAAACTGTACACAGTACTTCAGGTTGTGTCTCACCAGTGAGCAATACAGTGACAATGCCACCTCTCTCCTTCTGCCAGAGATATCCTTCCCAAGACACCCAGCACCCCACTAGCCCAAAGCACTGCTTTGTCACACTGCTCTGCCACCTTAAGGTCCCTTTCTTGTTTAGTGACTGTTAATTCCTCCCCTCATCCTATACTCAGCTTCTGGATTCCTATGTCCTAGGTGCATGATTTTATACATTTTGGCATCTAACCCAACTGCCATGCTTTTGACCACTCCTTGAGTTTCCCAAGATCCTTGCATATTCTCTTTACTGCCTCCTGAGTGTCCACTCTATTGCAGATTTGGTATCAGCTGCAGAAATTCATAATTTCATTTCCAGTTCTTCTGAAATGTCCCCTATGAAGACATTGAAGAGGACTGGTCCCAGTCCCAAGCCATGTGATACCCTGCTGGTCATTCTCCCATCAATGAAGTGAAGGCCATTAACTACCAGCCTCTTTCTCTCTCTCCATTAACCAGTTTCTAACCCAAGTCACCACTTTGGTTCCCACCCCCAGGTTGTTCAGTTTCTTTATCAGACTTCTGTGCATTGCCCTTCACTAATCTATTTTCCTGGTCACTCATTCAAAGAAATATATCGGATTAGTTTGACATGACCTCCCCCTCCTCCCCCCCAGTGAATCCATGCTTCCTGTGGTCTTGCAGCCCAGGGAATTAAAACTATTCTGGCAGTCTTTCCTTTAGTAGGGTTTCCTTTAATATTCACACCACTGAAGTAAGACTGACAGGCCTATAGTTGCTAGACTCTCCCCTGCTGTTGCTCTTATGTATTAGCATTAATGGCTTTGGCACCCACTATACCAATTGGCAGACTGCTCCATGGCTCAACCACACTCCCGTGAAACAAAACTTTCCCACGTCCCTCCTGAACCTAACTCTGCCAGTATCCACTCATGTCCCCATGTTATTTATATGCTATTCCTGCTGAATAGTTCCCCTCAGTTCACCTTGTTCATTTTGTTCAGGAACTTGAAGGTCTCTGTTATATCTCCCCTTTCCATCTGGCCTCCAGTGAGTACATGTTCAGTGCCTTGTAAGATATGCCCTGCTGGAACTGAATAATTTTGGTTACTCTTCTGCACTGTCTACAGCCTGTCTTTATCTTTCCCCAGGTGAGGGCCTCAGAACTGAGCACAGTACTCCAAGTGTGGCCTCACCAGTGATTTATATAGTAGTAGCAATACCTCCTTTATTCTGCTGTCAGTACCTCTTCTGATGCATCCCAGCATCCTGTTTGCTTCACTGTAGGCCTTGTTACATTAGCTAGACTGCTTAAGGGAGTCACTTATTATGACTGGTAGATCTTTTTCCTCAGAAATTGTGCCCAGTTTAACCCCTCCCATTAACTTGTCTGTCTTAGGGTTCTTGTTTCCTATGTACACTACCTTACAGTTCTTTTTGGTGTTGAATTTCAACTGCCAAGGTCTGGACCACCTCTCTAGCCTTTGTAGGTCCCTCTGCATCTCCCTAACCCCTTCCTCACTACCTACTTTACCTCAGAGCTTTGTGTTGTTTGTAAAGAAACACTTTTTGCCCTGAATCCCTTCTTCTATGTTGCTGATAAACATATTGAAAAGGGGTGGACCCAGGACCAATCCCTGTGGCACCTCACTGGTGATCTCCATCTCCTCGGATTTGACTCCATTTAATATAACCCTCTACTATCTCCCTTCCAACCAATTTCCCACCCATCTAACTGTGTACTTTAATGCACCTAAATCCTCTTGCTTCTTCAGCAATCCTCTGTGAATCACCAAGTCCAATGCCTTGCTGAAATCGAAGTAGAGTAAATCCAGTGCAATCCTTATTCACTACCCTCATTATCCAGTCTAAGAATACTGTCAGATTGGACTGACAAAACTCCCTGCCCTGAACCCATGCCATTTATTACTCTGGAGTCCATTTCTCTCTTGGTAGTCCACTAGGTTCTCTTTGATAGTGTCTGCATCCATTTATCCATGACAGAGGTAAGACTGTTAGGACTGTAGTTACTCAGTTGCTTTTTGCCGCCCCTTTGTGGAGTGGAACTACATCTGCTACCCCCCAGCCTTTCAGAACTGCCCCCTGTCTGAATTGAGCTACTGAATAGCCCTATCAGGGGTTCAGCTAGTTTCAATGCCAATTCCTTGAGCACCCTCAGATTCATCCTGTCCAGCCTCAGAGCCTTATCTAATTTTAGGGCTGCTAGCCCTCTTTTGAACCTTTCATTTTTTTTCCATCCTGTGTTTATCCTCCACAGTGGGCAATGACTTGTGTTGGCCCACCAACACCGGACTTCATGGTCATTCGGGCACCTCCTCCTATGCCCGGTGGAAACACAAGAGCCAATGTGAGGGGCTTAATCCAGCTGTGGCCCCCAATTTTTCTGAATTTGCTCCCTCATTCCCAGGATGCTGGTACATGGGTGTGCATGCATGTGGAGGTGCACATGTATCCTGCGGCACCGGTGATGGCCCATCCTCCCTCCTGACCTAGCACCTAGATTCCCCTGGGCCTGGCACTGCCATTTAGTCTCTGCCAAGTGGCAGCCAAGAGTTGGGTAAACCTTGAGTCCCTCCATGGAGAGGAGAATTGCCTGATGGCTGCTCAATCCAGGCTTCTTGACCTCCATCCCGGCTGACCCTTGGTGGCCTGAGCTCACTTCAGAACCCAGGTCGCCAGCATGGCATGTGATGTGACATCTGGTGCCTCAACCCTCAGTGCCACCAGGCCGGCCCTTCTGACCTTTTCTTTAGTAAATACCTGCTGCCTCATCTTTGGGTTCTCCTTTACAACTGCCTTGATACCACTCTCTGGCAGAGGCTCGCTGTCCTCCCTTGGGAATACAGAGCAGAAGTAGTCATTAAGAATGGCTGATTTTTGCTCATTTTCCTCTATTACCTTGCCTCCCTCTGTTAGCCTAACAAGTCTCCCTCCATCTTTTTTTTCCCCCTAATATATCTGAAGAACTGCTTTTCCCCACCTGTGCCCCCCAACATGCAATTCTGTGTCTGATTTTGCATCCCTGTCTTCTCTCTTGGCTTCTCTAGTTCTCTCTTGGTACTTCCTCATTATTCCTCTGCCTGTTTTCCTTGTACCAGGTGAAAAGCTTCTATTTGGCTCTCACTATGTCCCTGACCTTTGTCACAAGACTGGCCCCCTTAATTTCTCCCTGTCTTTCTTCCACTCCCCTGATGTGGTCCTGTCCAACTAACTTGTTCTGGACTTATATTCCCTCATTCAGTTGAAGTCTGCTCTTCTAAAATCCAGAAAGAGAGCTTATGAGCCTTGTGAGCTCATGAGCCTTGTCAGCTTATGAGCCTTGTAACTCTCAATGCTGCTGCCTTCTCCACTTTAACCATGGGGTTACCTATCCCCTTCCCATAATCATATACTTTATTTTTGTTCAGGCTCAGTTGCCTCAGGCCCCCTGTTGATCCAGGGGGGTACTTCTTGATCCTTTTTTTTCAGATCCCCGATCAGAGCTCAGCCCCACTACACTGACCATGCCTCCCCATGCTCAGGCTTGCCCCTCAGAGCAGGGCCACCAGGTGGGCACCCCCTCCTGATGGACACCAGGGTAGGTGAGACCTAGCTTACCCCCCCCATCAGGGCCACGGGAGTGGGACCCCCCTGTGGACACTGGTGGGCAGTGGGGATGGTGGTGGAGCTGGCATCATACATGGGGGCCAGGTTTATTTTTCTAATGCTAAAGTCCCAGGGACATGTAATGATGTCCATCTTCCACCCTCCCCCATATATGATGGTGCTGGCCGCTGTGGAACCTCCGACTTCTTCCAGCGGTCTGTAGTGCACTGGACACTCAGTCCCACTCCCCCTGGAAAAGGAAAGCAGTCCTCTGGATGCTCAATCCTTCTTCCCTCCTGCCAGACCTCTGACTCCTGAGTCCGTTCCTGAACCCAGGATGTCAGCACCACAGATGGACACCTTGCCTCTGTGCACTTCTTGATCCTTTTTGCCTTAATTGCTTACTGGCATCCCAGTACCGAATGTCGGAATGGGGACAGAAAAATTAGTAGATTAATATTTTCTCTTCTGCATACATTTGCATGCAAATAATCTTTGTAGCAAACAACCATTAATACATACTCTACACTCAATGGTGAGTCAACTGAATATTAATGTCTTTTGAGGATCATATCCCTTGGCTGTGTACAGCAACTTTCACCAGTTCCTCCTATTGTTAAAATATTGGCTGCCCAAAAATGCAAATATAAGATAGAGAATGTAATAACTGTATTTAGTAATATTTAAATACATGCAGTTTATAGATCTTAAAATGTTACACTGTTTTTTTCCACATTTATTGCAAAGCAGAGTTCAACAATTTCTAATGAGTTAAAAGATATTTACAGGAACAGTTGTTAATGATAGTTAGAGACCCGTGTTTTTCTTAGATAAGAAATAACAATAAATGCAGGGTATAAAGAGAAATAACAAGAAATTCAAGGTATAACAAGAAATAGCAAGAAAGTCAAGGTAGAAAAAGATATAACATTAACACATCAAAAGAATAAAATGAAAACAAACACATGAATAAAGTGAAAAAAATTGCTTTTGGGGGGGGCCAAAACTAAATACATGCTTGCAGCAGTTGTTGTTTAGGCCGTGATGTTACAACAGAGATGGTCCACAAGGAAGCAACAGCAGAATTGTTTCATTCACAAAACCTTTCAAGACCATAGGCTAGCATGCTGCTTAATGCAATGTAATATACTAAGAACATGATTTCTGGTGTGTATAAGGTCATTGTGAAGTAGTTTATGAATGTAAATGTGATAACAAGAAATAAAACTAAATTTTCAATGAACAAAAAGAAATAAATTCCAGAAAAAGAAAAATTATAAAAAATAAGAATTTCATGGGTCTCAAATGATAGTACTTCAGTTCAAATGGACAAGACAATAAACTTCAAAAATCAGGTTCCTATTTATTTTATTAGGGAAAAAAGCTCCATTGAGCAGTGCTCATTTACAAGGAGGTCCTGGTTAGGACAGATAACATTACAAAAGGTGAAATGACAGTACATATAATATAGTACACATAGTACAGAGGTTAAAATCAGTTCATAACACAGGTCAGTCAGGTGTAATCTAATACAAAGACTAGCGACAATAGCAGTGAATGAATATTGGTTTTACAGCAAGGAAAACATAACAAAATGCAGTATCTAACAAATAGTAGAGCATAGCTTACATAGTATTTTAATAGCATACACATTTGTCAACACAAAATTGACCAAAGAGAACCTGAAAATAAAAGGACTGACAAGCAAATTCGGTTTGATTCCAGCAATGCATTCCAAATGGTGGGGAATCTCTTCAGTACACAACAAACTGGAATGGAGTAAATGGCTCTCTGATTCTGTTCTCATTAAAAATTCCATTTGATGTTCTTTTAAAGCATCAGGTTATTATCCTGGTTTTGAAAGATTACGGTAGGTTGCTCAAGAATTGAAATGGCATAAGGGGGCATGTGCACACCTCTAATAAATAGCCCATGGCCATTTGATTCTGATTTGAATCCTGTTAGCAGCACTAAGAACAGGAAAAGGCAATATCATCCAAAAACAAGCAAATGTATTGATCCTCCTCCCTGCTCTGTTTTTTTTTTAACATATTGAGTATAATTAGTTGCAAGTGTCATAAATGAGGACTGGCTGATTGCCTTATAATCAGAGAAACAACTGTTGGTAAAAAGTAGCTGAAACTAACTGAGGCCCTCAATTTTATGAAAAATTAAAGTAAAGGTAATATGTATGATATAAGCACAAAATGCGGAGGGTAAATCCCATTCAGAACATTTTCTACTTAAAATCTTTACAAGATCAGTAAAAGAAACAATGCAGACAGAATCTATGGAAAAGCAGTTGGCCTAAAGCTGGTTATTCAGCCAGCGATCTCAGGCAGAACTATTGCAGAACTCTTTTCCTCACATTTGTAGCCCTGTGTTCTTCCTGTAAGAAACAGATGTGAACATATTTATTTGCTCTTGTATGGATTCCCTGGCATGATCTATGTCTAGGAATGAGAATTAAATGATATATTTAATGAGAAACAAGATTACATAATCACATATGCATTGCACTCTCTGCTCCTTGTATAATATAACATTTGATTCTCATTGAAATATTGGAATGTAGTGACATGCAACTACAATGGTGCAGGAGGTGATTTCTTTCTGAAGATCTGCAGTAGTCCCTCCTGAAGAACTGGTTGTGGCCCATCTCTCTGCTTGAATTTCTGAAGTAACATTTGGGTTAATGATAATGAAACTAAGGACTGCCACTTCACTACTATAGAGTCTCTAATTTACAAATGGTAGTACTGGTCCCTTGAAGAAACAATTTAAACTATGATCACTACCAAGTGTTGAGAAGTACTCTGCTTTACCAGCTGCAGAAACAGTTTGAGTGGTAAACAAAAATTACAACTTGAATGTCTGACTGCCCAGGAAATGACTAATGGTTAATTTTGCTGCCTGATATCTGACTGGGCAGGCAACTGTCAAAATATTTAAAATGATCTAGCAGATCTCTTGCATCCCACAGATCAATGCAGTTTAGCATAATATGTTTTAAAAATAAAACGCACCCAATGAACAAGGCATACTGCCAAGATGCTGTTATATCAGGGAAAACTGAAGTTGAGGTTAAGCCAGAAGGCTTATGGGGGAAATTGTATTTATTAGGATTGGTCTGCATAGCAGACCAGTTCCTATTGGGATCAAAGTCTGGAAGTGTTTTGCAGCTGTCCCAGTGAAATGCATTGAAGGCCTGGCAAACACCTTTTTATGGCTGTAAGTGAGTGAGTTTGTGCCTCGCTGTTGCTCGTTGCAGCTGTCTATAATGCTTTGTCGACTTTCTTTTGGCTGCAGGGAGGAGAGTTCATGAGAACCTGTTCAGCAAATGATGCTTCTCTCATGAATGTGCAGCTGACCTAGGTGATACACTGAAAGCCTTCAGGTTGTTTAGCCTAGCCCCCTCCCCCGCCCACTCTGTGATGAAAAAAATGACAATGAAAGAGCACAGAGAGGAAGTACTTATAAATGCTCTGTCTTCATAACTTGGTAAATGGAAAGCTAGTCTTTATTTTTTTCTAAACAAAAAAAAAAATGAAATGGCCTATAGAAAAGTGAGAGTTTACATGCAACTAAATTGTTGCAATGCAAAAGGACAAATAATAGCATAGATGTGCCACATCTGATGCTAGTAGAAACTAAAAAGTGTGACTCCCAACCTCTCTGTAAAATGAAACAAACAGCTGAGTTTCCAGTCAGTTTGAGTAGCCTGGCCATGGACTGGGAAAATTATTGGGGGGGGGGCAGCAGTTGCTGGGGCAAGAAAGGACCATGGTGAGGCAATCTGCAAAGCAACTCTTAGCCAACATGACTTTCATACACACTGTATCCTAAAGTGTTTTACAAGGCATAGGAGTTCCATATTGGTAGCTCAGGGAATGTAGAATAGAGTATAATTTCTGGTGCCAATATGGCCCAGCAGGGAGTAAATAAAATCGGGCCCCCTCTCCCAACTACCTGATACGTCTGGTGAGCAGTCTGGTCAATCAGGGATTTAAAAAATATCTGTTCTCCTTCCCCAACTATCTGACAGGTCCAGTGTCCAGCCAACCTATCTGGGAATAAAACAAATCCACCCCCGAAAAAACTTGATATATCCAGTACTCAACTTTACCCATTAGGGAACATGAAACAAATCTGGTCCCCTCTCCCCTCCAACTACTTGACTGGTCCAATACAGATCTAGCCCATCAGGGAATAAAAAATAAATATATCTCTCCCAAACAATCTGATGGGTCCAGTATGCAATCAGGGACAAAAAAAATATGTCCCTGCTCCCATCAATAACCTGATGGATCCAGTGCTTAATATGGCCCATCACGGAATAAAAACATCTGTACTCCTCCCCAAAACAGCCTGACAGGTCCAGTGTTGAAGCCAATCCATCAGGGAATTAAAAAAACTGTCACCTGTGAGCTTCTTAGATTCATAGATCCATAGAAATGCACGAGTTAGAAACCATAAAGCCATATGGGCTTGACCAGTTTCTACCTCAGGAATGAATATTTATTGTTGTCCATGAATGTAGCTAAAGATTTCTTGAATTACATAGCGTATGACTGGATACCATTTCAATGGGAAGTCTGTTCCATGAACTGATTACTCTTTGATTTAACTAATGTCTTGTATCATTAGTTTTGTAAAGTTCACCTTTAAGCTAATATTGGTGAAATCTACTACTTCTGTGTGTGTTATATGTCAGTCCTATGTTTTCCCATAAATCTTGGTCTGTGAGTGCTCTGTGTACTAGACGCAAGTCACCCCTTAGTCGCCTATACTCCATACTATACAGACTAAGTAGTAGGACAAACTACACTATGTAAAAGATGAAGCCAGAGAGAGGTTTCCACACAAAAAAGGGGGTAAGCAGGGGAACCTCGGCTCATATTGGCATGGTAAAATTAATGTTAAATGATGAAGCCAGAGAGTGGTTTCCACACAAGAAAGAGAGGGCAGTGGGACCTAAGCTCATATTGCCATGTTAAAATTTAAAGTGTAGTTTCCTAACCAACGAGTGGGTCACCATGCTATTGTTGGTCAGGCTAATCATGATTCAGTAGAATGATTAGACCAAGAACCCCTCTAAATGTTAAAATGACGGAATAAAAATAATGTAAGAAAACTGCATTGACTTGAATGAATTACAGACATTCAGGCAGCTTTGGTGTTGGGGAGCACTGGCACTTTATCAATTAAAAAATGTCTTCCTTCACAACAACCTGAGAGGTCCAATGCCCAGCCTGGACTATCAGGGGATAAATACACAAAATAAAATACTCCAATAGCCATTCCTCAACAACCTGACAGGTCCAGTGTTCAACCAGGCCCATCAGGGAATAAAAAATATCTGACCCTTACCCCAGAACCTGACGGGTCTAGTGCCCAACCCCTCCTGGCAGGGAATAAAAATTATGGCCATCTCCCCCCTTCCAAACATTTTACCTGTCTGGTGCCCAACCTGGCCTAAAAGGGAATTAAAAAAAATGTTCACCCCCTCTCCCTCCAGCTACCTGATAGGTCCCCATACCCAACCTGGCCTGTGTAATAAGTCAAATATAGATAAGGAGGAGCAACAGTAAAAGGTTGAGTGGAAGATGGAATAGGCAGGGCTGTAAAACACTGCTTTCCCTATGTCCATCCACTAAGGTTATAGTGAGGGACACAAACACTACACAGGAGGTTTGGGGCTGCTGCTGCATTACTGCTGCTACCAGCATGTTCAGGCATCTCCACCTCCTCCAACTCACAGCGCACTAGCATTGGAGACGGGACCAAAGGGGACCAATGCAACACACTTCTGAGGCTGTAACTCTAATAGCCAGTGATCCCAGCTCCACAGCCCGACTCTCCCTCTCTCATTCCTTCTCTCTGACCTCACTATCTGCTCTGCACTCTTCCCAAAACCTGCATTGGGATCACAATTCCATGCACACTCTAACGCAGCCTATCGCACAGCAGAACAATCTGGTGCCCAACCTGGCCCACAAGGGAATAAAACAAAATATGTTCCCTTCCCAAAAAAACACCTGATGGACCCAGTGCCCAAACCAGCAGAGAATAACAAAATCGGGCCTCCTCCACCAACTATCTAATGGATCCATTGCCCAACATGATCTGTTAGGAAAACCGCAGTCTCTCTTCCTTCTCCACCCAACTACCTGACAAATCCAGGGCCAAACTGGGAGCATCAGGGAATAAAAACATCTGATCCTCTCACCCTAACTACAGTACCTGATCGGTCAGGTGCCCAACCTGGTCCATCAGGGAATAAAAACATCTGCCCCTCTTTCCCCAACTACTTGATGGGTCCAGTGTACAACCTGGACCATCAGAGAATAAAAAAACAGTGACATGGAGGGGGGCTATACATGAGTTTTGTGTTGTGGGATAATACTAATTGCCTGGTTCTGGGTGGGCATGAACCACTGTATACAGTGTACTTAGCATTATTGAAAAACAGCACTGCTGTGTCAAAACCATCCATGTGGGTGCTGTATACGAAAAGAAATCTGTAAAACCAATGACAGATGTAATCCTCCTATAACTACTGTTACAACAGTGAGACTGGTGAGACAGTAAGGCCTGCTTAAAAAGTAAACAAAAACAACATAAAAAAAGCAAGAGCAGCCTTGTTGGCACCAGACAAAACTTGTTTTAATTTATTTGACATTTTTGACCAGAAAGCGAAGACTGAGATGTAACAGTTCATTTTTAGGTGCCTTTTGGGTAGAGCTGTGCATAGAAACATAGAATTTGATGGCAGATAAGGACTGCTTGGCCCACCCAGTCTGCCCATTTCCCTGCCTACTGGATAAGCTGCAGATCCTAGTTAACCAGCAGTCTACTTCTTCCTACCCCCAACCCCTAGAATTGCCTTATGACTGTCCCATGCATGCTTGAATTCCACCACTGTTTTTGACTTCACGTACCTTCCTCCGGAAGGCCATTCCATGCATCCACAACCCTCTCTGGGAAAAAATACTTCCCTTAAATTACCTCTGACCCACCCCCATCTTCAAATTGTGCCCTTATTCTTGCACACCTTCTTTTGAAAGATGCTACCCTCTTGGACTTTGTTGATTCCCTTGAGGTATGAAAGTTTCTATCATGTCCCCCTCTCCTCCTTTCCTCGAGGCTATACATATTAAGCTCCTTTAGTCTCTCTTCATATGTCTTCTGGTGCAGACCCTGCACCATTTTAGTTGCCCTCCTCTGGACAGCTTCCATCCTGTCTATGTCTTTGTGAAGACTGGGTCTCCAGAACTGCACGCAGTACTCCAGATGCATAATTGTCAAATTCTGCTTCTGTTGAAATTCCGAAGAATTTCAGAAATTTTGCCTAATCCTGCAAAAACATAGAACCATGGGATTTGTCAGCAGAAAAGGGCAGCTTGTCCCACCCAGTCTTTCGAGATGGTCTCTGCCTAGTCTGTCTCTGTAGACCCTAACTGATCTCCGGCGACCCTCCCTCTTCCCTGCCTCTTTACTAATATTTCCCCTATGTTTATCCCATGCATGCTTGGGAGTCCCCTACTGTTTTCAGCTTCACTGCTTCCACTGGCAGTGTGTCCCAGGTTCCCACCACTCTTTCAGTGAAGTAGTAGTTTCTCACATCTCTCTTAAATGTCCCTCCTTCAGCTTCATAATATGCCCTCTGGTTCTGGCGTTCTTTCTCATTTGAAAGAGACAACTCCCACACCCTGTTAACCCCATTGAGGTACCTGTAGGTTTCTATCATGCCCTTCTAATTCTCCTGTCTTCTAGGGTGAACATGTTGAGATCCCTCAGTCTCTGTTTTCAGGTCTTTTGATGTAAACCCTGCACCATTTTAGCTGATCTTCTCTGGACTGCTTCCACCCTGTCTTTTCTGAGGTGCAGCCTCCAGGACTGGGCACAATACTCCAGGTGGGACTCACAAGCAGACAATGCAGTGGCAACACCACCTCCCTTCTGCTGCTGGAGATATCTCTCCTTATGTATCCCAGCATACTATTGACCCTATCCACTGCTTTGTTGCACTGCCCTGCAACTTTGAGATAATCAGATGTGATAACCCCAAGGTCCATTTCCTTCTTAGTGAATGTCTGTACCCCAGTCAGATACTCATCTCCTGGGTTCATATGCTCTAGTTGTATGATTTTGCACTTTTTAGCATTGAATCCCAACTGCTGAGCTCTTGACCAGTCCATGAATTTCCCAAGGACCCTATGCATTCTCTCCACCCCTTACTGAGTGTCTACCCTAATATAAGCTTTGGTTTCATCTGCAAAAATGCATATCTTCCCTTCCAGTTCTTCTGCTATGTCACTTATGAAGATATTGAAAAGCACTGGTCCCAGCACTGAGCTCTGCAGCACCCCACTGGCCACTCTCCCCTCATTGGAGTGAGTGCCATTGACCACCATCCTCTGTTGCCTATTTATTAACCAGTTCCTTACCCAGTTCACCACTTTAGATCCCACCCCAGGCTACTCAATTTCCTTATCAGTCTCCTGTGCAGCACAGTATCGAAGGCCTTGCTAAAGTACAGATAGGTCATATTATCCACTGCACTCCATTGATCTATTTCCTTTGTCACCCAGGCTGAAGAAATCAATCAGATTTATCTGGCAAGACCTCTCCTCCCCTGTGAATCTGTGCTGTCTTTGGTATTGTAGCCCACTGGATTCAAAATAGTCTTCCAACCTTTCCTTTAGCAGGGATTCCATAAAATTTCCCATGTGAAACTGACTGGCCTATAGTTGCTAACCTCCTCCCTTCTACTGCTGTTATGGAGAAGGGCCACATCTGCTCACCTCTGGTCCTCCTGAATCACACCTATTTACAATAAGTGGTTAAATAAGGCTGTCAGTGGGGAAGCTAGTACCTCCCTGAGTTCCTTTAGTACACTTGGGTGTATTAAGTCTAATCTCATAGCCTTGTCCACTTTAAGAGCTGCAAGTTTCTTCAGGACTCTTTCCTCTGAAAACTGACTTTTGCCCACCTCCATCCCCCTTTGTTCCTGCTGCTTCCTGGTGGCCCCCCCCCCACTGTGATGACCTAGCAGAAGTACGTGTTTAAGATATCTGCTTTTTCTTGATCCTCATCTTTGCAGTCTCCCCCTTCTGCCCTTCTTATCCCCAGTATCCTTCCCCTTTCTCTCCTCTTTGTACTTATGTACCTGAAGAAAATCTTATCTTCATTACCTACCTCCTTGGCTATCCTTTCCTCTGTCAATGCTTTTGCTCTCCTCACTACTTTTCCTGACTCCCTCTGTTTTACTTGGTATACCTCCCTGTCTTTCTCCCTCTGTGTTTCCTTATACCTCCTAAATGCCACCCTTGGCCTCTCCCCTCGAGAACCATAACAGTTTCATTTTCCTTCTACTTTCACACACTTCCTTCACACAAAGTTTTTTTTCCCTCAGTTATGCCTTCCATTATTTTCCCAACTCTGCTTCTATCCCTCCTCAGCTATCATCTCCTATGAGGTAGTTCCTGAGGCTGTCTCCCATTTCTTTAAAATACACCCTCCTGAAGTTCAGGGCCCTCATCCTTGTGCTAGCAGGATTCTGAAATTCTGAAAGTGGAATGCTGTTTTAATAGTGAGGATTAATAATTCTTGGTTTACAAAAATGGTGTAATATGATTTAGCAGTTTACATGAGTCATGGATACATGTTCATGCCACTTGTATATGTGAACCGAGTTTAAAATTCCCAGCTTTAAATGGGACTGAGTTATAGGCAGCAAAACATATCTCTCTCTCTAATGTTAAAATAACATATCCAAATGTCACCACATCTGAAACATCTGAAGTACTGTACCACATGGTTTTGTGTGCCATATTTCACATCCCTAGCTTTAAAGGGTATATTATAGTTAGCCAAACTTTCAGTAAATTTTCAAATTAATTGTGTAAGTCTGTAAACTGCAAAATTATAAATCTCTGCAACTTTAAAACTACAGAATGTAATGTCATTACATTTGGCAGGTCCCTAGACCTTAAAAGGAGATGCTGTGTTTGTCAATGAATTAATCTCTTGCTTAGAGGATGTCTGTGTTATAAGAGTCCAAAAACTGCAAAATAACATCAGTACGTAAAGCTGAGTTGCATGAGCTAGAGCAGGAGCCACCTGTTGCAGCAGTTAGATGCATGGTTCACCAAGAAATGGACAGCTGAACTGGGTAACACAGGAAGAGTAGACTCCCAGTTGGAGAAAGGAAGCCCAGAGTGTCAGCAGTTCCAGTGTAAATGCAGTTTATTTAAGAATCATACTCAATAAATTGGCTATCCTGAGAGCCTGATACTGTACACAGTGCTTGCAAGTCTAGAACTTAGAGATACTCAGAAGGATGTTATGTGAGAAGAAAATGTCTGGGGCACCAAGAAGGAGGCACTCTGGTTACTCTAACAGGAAAATAAGAAGATGAATGTCTCTTTAAAGGGAAACAGTGGAAAAGGTACAGCTTTACCCAGGCACTACAAAAATGCCTGATTATTGCTTTCAGATAGTAACATTTTTTTAACAAATTATTCTAACTGATTTTTTAGCGATTTAAACAGTGGCCTTCAACTTTCATTTTCTATTGCTGGCAGCCACTATTTCATGAGTAGCAGAGAGCTTCCTGATCTCAGTTTATGCTAATATGTCCTGCCAACCAATAGTTGAGGTGAAACAGGCATATTAGCATACAGTGAGCTCAAGAAGCTCACTGCTGCTCATGAAATGGCTGCTGCCAGCAACAGGAAGTGGAAGTAGTGGGTAGCTGTTCTAAATCATTAAATAAAGTTGCTACTGTCTGAAAGCACTAACTGACAGTTTCTGCAGTGTCTGAGGAAAACTTTGTCTTTTCCATTGTTTCCCTTTAAGGGAGTATGTCACTGTAAAGAACAAGAATGATATCACGGGAAGGAAACCGCAGTTTCTCCAAGTCTATCAGGTTAAGCTAGGAGAGAAAAGGGGGCAAATAGTCACCCAAGTAGGTACCAGATGACTGCAAACAGCTTAGTTCAGCTTATCAGTTGAAGTAGTGATACGCACCTTGGGAATGTTAAATTGCACAAGAGGATTTCTGGAGGCATTATCTGTTATGCTACCATAAATATTTGAGAAAATGTTGCCAATAATTGTTTTTGGTATTTCCACTGTAAATTTTAAAATGCTAAACCAATATTTTTCCAGCTGTGGTAGATTCTAGGATACAGTGATACTGGATATGTATGACAAATGCCAGGTTTATACCCGCAAGAGCAGAGAAGTAAGAAACATCCACATTTTTAGAATGTTTTCACAAAATTTCACACACAATTCATACATGAAATTATGAGCCCCTGTAATTTAAACACTTATAAACAAAATCTCTTCATATTTAGTAAATTCTGTAACCCTTAAAACAATGTTATGCATTCTAATTCCAGACATCTAGCTCCAAAGATGGCTGGATTATAAGCAGATAAAGATGTTGATGAAATTTCCTACAAAAAATAAAATGCTACATTTTGAGCCCTATCATTTTAAAACAGTTCACCAAAATGTCATGATACAGAGGCCCAGATATTCAAAGCATTGCCCTGGGGCAAAAGTAGCACTGCCCGGTGGGAAAACATTGCCTTGACCAAATAGTCTGCCAGATTGAAAAGGAATAGCCTGGTGCTAATCCTCCTGAATATAGCATGCTAAGGAAGCTGGGGGTTTTGTTGCCTGGTTGGGTGGGAGGAGCCAGCTTGGGGACCTTCTGGTGGGATTTGGAGTGGCGGGGAGCTTGCCACGGGGTGTGGATGAACAACATATACCACACCTAGAACTCCTGCTACAGGTGAGTAACCTGTATTTTTTTGCCCTCAGGATAGTCTCCAATAGTTTACCCACAGTTGACGTGAGACTAACTGGTCTGTAGTTCCCTGGATCATTCCAAGTGCCTCCTATGTGGATGGGCACCACATGAGCCATCCTCCAATCCTGGGGCACATAACCCGATTGAATAGAATGTGTTGAAATCATCTGTCAGAGGCTCCGCCAGCACCTCTGCAAGTTCTCTCAGAACCTTCGGGTGTATCCCATCTAGTCCTGGTGTTTTATCTGTTCTCAGAGCCCTTAGACCCTCCAGTACCCCGTCTATCGATCTCCTCATTCACCATCCTTGCTCCCTTCACATTCTGCTCATTTCTCTGCCTATGATGGCTAGGTAATCCCCTCTCCCTTGTAAAAACTGAACAGAAATATTCATTAAATACTTCTGCCTGTTCATCCCCCTTATCTGCCCATCCCTCATCTGTCTAATTTCTATAGATCTTCTCCCTTCGCTTCCTTTTCTCCCAGATGTACTTGAAGAACCCCTTTTCAGCCAGCCCGGTGGCGCTGAGGGTTGAGGTGCTGGATGCCGCACCTCACACCATGCCGGCTACCCGGGTTCGGGTATGGACTCGGGTCATCGGGGGTCAGCAGGGGGAAGGAGGATTGAGCATCCCAACAGATGCTCTCCTCCTTCGGGGTGGGTTACCAGGGGTGCTGTACACACCTGACATCCCTGGGGGCCGGTGGGAGCACCGGCTCTCACAGGGCACTGGCGGCTTCAGAAGGGCTGGAGTCAGGGAGGGGAAGACGTTGCTAGGCACTTGACAGATGTACGTCAGCACGCACTTGCCCGAGCCAATGTCCTCAGGGGAGGGGGGAACGGAAAGCACAGAAAAATGGAAACCAACCTCGGTGGTCCTAGATGACGGCCGCTCCAACTGCCCAGTCCAGGAACCACAGGCAGACCCCGCTGTGCCAGGGTGCTCCATGAAAGATGGGAGGAAAGCTAGGAGTCTCCCATGGGCACTCTAGGGATAGACTCAGTGTCGGGTGGGTAGCATGAGCGAGCCCGAAGGAGTGGAACGATGGGGCGATAGGAGGGTATAAAAAGAAAGTTAAAAAAATTTAAAAAAAAGAACCCCTTTTCACCCTGCCTAATCCCCTGAGCAAGCCTTACTTCCTTCTCAGCCTTGGCATCCCTTACCACCCTTGTCACCTCCCTGGAACGCCTCATATAATCCTCCTTATCTGCTTCATTTCCCATCCTCATATAGTTTCTAAAAGGCTCCCTTTTTCCCCTCACCCTCACCTATACTTCTCTGGTCCACCAGCTTGGTTTATTAGACCTTGCCTTCTTACTTCTCCACACAGTACAAGAGATGGTGGCTTCCACCAGTCCCAACCTTATGATGTCCCATTTTTGGTTGGTATCCATGTCAGGTTTTATACTAGCCACATACTCCCTAGTACTTCTGCAGTACTGTAATCAGCCCTCCTAAAATCTGTAACCTTTGTGACTGTATTTATCTCCTGACTAACTCGAGTGCAATCTGTACAGTGCTATGATCACTCCCTGCTATGAGAGCATCCACCATCACTTCCCTCACTTGATCTCCATTTTATTTTTATTTTATTTAAATTTTGGTGACCCGGTAGGCCCACTGAGACCGTAATGGTCCCTTTTTCAGGGGTGACCCGAGGTTAATTACAGTCAACAGTACAATAAGAAGTAGGAACAATTCAAGGGAAAGTGCGCAGATACAGACATTAAAATCAGAACATATAGTACAATCACAGGCAGGTTAGGTAACATTTAGAATAGCATTCGGTAAACACTAGTTTCACAAGAGTGGCAGTTACATAAGGTTCTTTTATAATGTCAGTTTTGCGGGTTACAATTTCAAGTGTTTCAGAAGTGATAAGATTCAACTGAAATGGGATACCAACCTGTTAGGCGGCAGGTTTTTAGTATCAGAGGTGGAGTGCTGTTTTCTATCCTCAGCGGTGGCCTGCAGAGGCTTAGCTCTAGAAGGTACGTCTTTAGGCCTTTTTTAAAACCCCCAAAGGAGCTGCAGTCTTGAAGATTGCTAGGTAGGCCATTCCATAGGGACGGGATGTAATTTTTGAACGACCGAAGACCTTGGCTTGTTCGGACTTTTGGGACATGGAGGAGTCGACGACACGAGGATCTAAGTGTTCTTATAGGCTGCTTGAGTACTAAGGTACAACTCAGGCTGGGGGGAGCATCCATTTGTGGAAGCTTGAAAACCAAGCATAGGGAAGTGTAAGCCAGTCTACCCTCCAGGGAAGGCCAAGTCAGTGAGTCGAGTATTACATTACATATTACAGTGGTGTTCTAGTGACTGAGCTCCCAGGGCAAAGCATCCTATTCTGTGGTACAATTTTCCTTGCTTTCACATGTCCGAGTTTTTCTTTGAATGTAGCACTGGGGCACCATAAAATAAGGTGGGCAGGAGCATGCCCGTGGCTATCTTTAGTCTGGATGCCTGAGAGAGAAAAGGGGTTAGATGGTACATGAGCCCAAGCTTTTGATTTAGCACCTTGGTTAATTGTTCAACATGAACCTTGAAAGAGCAGTCTTGATTGATATAGTCTCCCAGGTAGTTGGTGCAATCCACCACCTCAATAGGATGACCACTGGACAGATAAGGGGATAGTAGACATGTTCTGGCAGGGCCCAATTTACTGGGTCTGAATAGGATGGCTTTGTTTTTTTTCTCATTTAGGACTAGCCTATTTGTCAGGAACCAGGTTTCCAGTAGGGAGAGATCGTGGTTCAGGAGTTGGTTTAGCTGTACAGCATTTGAAGCAGATCTGTAGAGTAATGCATCATCCACACAGAGGGTCACTTTCGCTCCGCCGCAGTGCTTTGGTAGGTTGTTGATAAACAGGGAGAATAGAAGAGGCCCCAGCATTGAACCTTGGGAGACACCCTCAGCAATGGAGCGCTTGTATGACTCCACCCCCTGCCATCTGATTATCTGAGATCTGTCTTGCAAGTAATCTTTAAACCACTGTGTTGAGTGGTTGTCCAGTCCGAGAGCGCTAAGCCGCTGGATGAGCAATTTACGGTCTACTAGATCAAAGGCCTTGGTAAGGTCTATGAAGACTGCACCAGTAAGTTGGCCTTTGTCTTGGGCAGCAAGGATGTTGGATGTTAGACTCACCAGGGCAGTATCAGTACCATGTTGTTTTCTGAATCCATGTTGTCATGGAGTGAGGAGGCTATGTTGTTCAGCATATGCCTGGACTTGTTGGTATACAATTCTCTCAAGCATTTTGTTTAGTGTGCAGAGAATAGAAATCAGTCTATAGTTTTCAACTAGCTCACTGGGTCCTCCCTTAGGGATCGGGGTAACCAAAGCTGTTTTCCAAGCTGAAGGGACTTTGCCTTCCATCAGCGACCTATTGAAAAACCACATAACTGGCACGGCAATTTCTTGGTCAGCCAGTCTGAGTAACCTGGGTTAAACCTTGTCATAGCCTGGAGAACCATTTGTCTTAATGCTCCTAATGAGCTTTAAGACCTCAGTTTTTGATGTTAACCTAAGGTGAAAATTAGGTGATGAGGGGAGATTCAATGAGTCATCTGAAGATGGCTGTTCTGGGCTGCAGGGATGAACCCTGTACTTGCCAAGGTCAGTGAAGAATTCATTAAAGGCATTTGCAGCATCTTGCGGGTTCGTGTGGTGGACATCTCCCACAACAATGTCACAGGCATTTTGAGTGTGGTGGCCTGTCAGGAGCATGTTTATTTGGGACCAGAATTTCTTGGGGTTAGAGAGATTTTTTGTTTGTAGGTTCTTAAGGTACTGTCGCTTACAAGGTTCAGTATATTGCCCTCTCTCGTAGTATCCCGATCCCTTACCAGCTGAGACAGGAACACATCCTGAAATGCATCCAGAATAATCTGGACTTGTGCCATGATATGATGCATCTGATCTAGAAAATAGTGTTTCAAGTGACCATTACCTCTGCATACAGAGTTCCTAAGCTACAGATCCTAGTGACAGATCATCCAGGAGGAGGAAGCAGGCTGTTGGTAACTAGGATCTGCAGCTTATCCAGTAGGTAGGAAAATGGGCAGACTAGGTGGGCCAAGCGGTCCTTATCTGCCATCAAATTCTATGTAAGCCGGGCAAACTGGACTGGGAGTGCAGGGCACAAAAAGCCCAGGAACAAGACAGCTCTGAATATAGCAAATAAGACAGTAGTGAATATAGCACCCAGGCAGGCAGTGCAAACACCCACAGGAATACAGCGCAGAGGTGAGCCTGCAATGCCCTGGAAGACATGCAATGAAGAACAGCCCTGAAAGGAACCCAAGAACAGACAGCAGTGTAAAACCCAGAACATGGCACACACCTAGCCATGTAAATGTCCAGAAGCCCCAGGACCCAGGTGCAAAACCACAGAACAGTATAAACCCATTGAAAACACAAGCACCCAAGAATGACACAGGACACAGTAAAACCATCAAAGTGTAATGTATAACTTTACAAAGACAAACAAAATAACAGATGAGCAAGAACAACAATATGCACAGCATAAAGCAGTGATATGAACACTAAACAAAATAAAGCACTGCTACAACTACTACTGCTATTCCTACAACTACTGTGGCTAACACTACTGTCACTCTTGTATGTAATAATCCTAACAAATGTATCTTGTCCAATGTATGAAAATGTATCTTGCCTATTGTATGTAACCGTTGCCTCATGTAACTAAACCGGTTTGCCCCTGAAAAAGTGACTTCTGGTCTCAGTGGGCTTGCCCAGTTACCAAAATTTAAATAAATAAATAAACACTACAATAACTACTACTATTACTACTGCTACTACTAGTACTACCATTATAACTATTACTACTGCTACTACTACTACTACCACCACTACTACAAGTACAAATGCTACCGCTACTACAACTACAACTACTAATACTAATGCTAAGACAGCTACAGCTATGGAAAAGGAGGGAACAGAGATGTGAACACAAAACAAAAAGGAACAAAAGGCAGCAGAAAGCACAGCAGTCCATCAATGTGTGGGGGGCGAAGGCAAACAAACAAGGGAACAGTCCTATGACTGGTTGCTTTGTGGTTCCAGCAGTTATGCCTCAAGGATAGCAGCCACCCTCCTGGTCACTGCGATCAGCACTGCCTGCTGCTCAATTAATGTCCGCTGTTGCCGCACAATGAGTCGAAGGAGGTCTTCACTTCCCTCCGACTCCTCAGGTTGGGTCACCCACAGTGATGAATGCCATGGCTCTACTGGAGGAAGGAGGAGCATGTGAGGATGAGAAACCAGAAAGGAGGCACAATGCAACCCCAGGTGTCAGTCCAGGGATGGATAGCACGTCCTGACAGCCATGCCCATGTGGTGATGTTGAACACAATGGAATGCACACCTGACTGGCACCCACAGCGCAGGCCTGGATGACACAGGCAGCAACCAACAACTCAGTGGACACGGAGATGTGTGGAACGCCCTGACAACACCATGGCATAGTTGACACCACCCAACCCAGCAGTGTACACAGTGAGACAGTGCAGCCAGACAGCCAGTACCTGAGATGTCAGCAACCAAGGGCCATGCCACAACATGCACATGGTAGGACACACATCGGGACATGCTGCCCATAGGCACAGAACAATGTAGCACAAGGAAGTGCACAACAACAACCAAAATAAGCAGCAACAAGGTACGATGGCATGCAGCCAGTATGAAAACAACAGCAAGGCATGTGGTGCTGACAGCACACACTGCAGCAGCTCGCACACAACAGGCAGGCATGCATGGAATCACTCATGGCACACATGACCACAGGCCATGGGCCACCACTGGTGGGACAGCAGTGGGCCAAATACATGCCCAGTACAGTGCTGCACAAGCGGCCATGATACATGCCATGCACCCCACTGGTGGGCACAATGACAGGCGCAGGAGTGGCAATAATGCACTCCATGCCACCACAGTCCACCATCCCATGCACCCCCCCAAGCATGACAGGTATGCCTACACGAGAGACAGCAGGGACAGTGGAGTGGCAGCTGGGGGGTAAACAGCAGAACTGCTCCACTACCATATGAAAGAGGCAGGCATGACAGCAGTGCAACAGAAGCTGGGACAAGAATGGGGCACAACACCAACACAATGCAGGCACGGTGTCTGGCCACCAGACTGCCCATGCCAAGGCCACCTCATGCCACAGCAGCAGCCATACTTCAAGGCACACACACCAGCAGGGGTAGGCTGACCATATGTCTCCACACACAAACCTTGTACCATACTGTGCATACTACAGTGATCTGCACCTAGAATACGTACCTGCCATGTGAATGGCAAAACAGGGACAATGGTCAATGAATGTGAATGGCAATGCCATCTGTGCATGCTGACATGGGCCCACACAGCACACTGGACCCACACAGCTCCCCCAGCCACAGTGTACAGCAACCACCCAGCCAGACCCCGGCAGCACTGTACCACACAGGTGGGCAACACAGTACAATGGTGCACCTGCCATGGTACCATGCACATAGTCGTGCACTCAGCAGTACAGGTAATGGCAGACCATTGAAGTGACTACACAATCCAGAAGCACAGCACTAAGTAAAACAAAAATGTACTCACACAATACTCCCCTGGCCTCAGGGCTGCTTTCCTCCACCTGCTGTGGCATGGCTGGCACCCTATAGCAGCCCTGGGTGGGTGGCTGGGACCCCCCCTGGCCCTCTCCCCCTGGGTTGTGATGCACAATTCACTCTGCAGTGGAGAGAGGTAACAGTACCATTAGCACACGACACAGCAGTGACCATGGTAGCCAGAGTAAGCTGCAATCCCACCCCCAAAACACAGTTGGCATGGCATAGCCCAAGGACAGTGTCCAAACACAAGATGCTGGCACATAGTGCCCCCCCCGCAGACAAGTCATACCATGGCCACATGAGGCCACCATAGCCCACTGCATGTGTGCTGGTCACACAGGGCATGTAGGCATGGTGATACTGCAGTGGACCTTCGCCACACACAGGCACACAGTGCCATGATGCACACACTGTAGTGGTGTCAGACCTTGTGCCTAGAAAACAGCCCCCCCCACACTACACTGGTGTTAGCCACAGGACAGTCCCGTGGCAGGTCCCCCTGACAGCATTCCCCAGATCTGCAGTCTGTGCCATGGCCATGTGTTATGGTTGCGCACAGCATGACTGCATGGCAGCTCCCTTGGACACAGCAACAGGTGCCATGCAGTGACCAGCACCGTGACAACCATGGATGTTGTATGACTGCTTTGCTGCCCCCCCAGATGCCCTGTTGCATAGTGCCACCCATGGGACCCATGTCAGCAGCCACGACAACTAAGTCACATGGGTAGGCATGTGTCAGTGGTGGGGGTGCCCTGCCCAGGCATACCACCCAACACACCAGCACGCTAGGGTGAACACACACACACACACACACAGTGACACACACACAGGCACATACCTGCACACAGTCCAACACACACACACACACACGCACTGGTAGACAAATGTACACGGAATGCATGGGTGCACTGTGTGGCAATACCTACCTGGCACTGGCACTGCTCCATCCTGCACCATCAGTTTAAAACACTCTAGCTGCTGCTGTTACCTGCCCTGCAGATCAGTGTAGTGGTGCCTACATTTCTCAGTGTCTTGCGTGATGCCTGTCCTCTCAGACAGGCGGCGGAAAAATGAGGCCCACACCTGCCATCATGGGATGTCACCCTCCCTGACCTCACCAAACAGGAGTCTGTGCATCTGCTGTACTAGCTGCATGAGGTTTGCAGTCTCAACCTCCCCCCCAGCATCTGTCCCTGTGCACCAGTGCATGCTGCCTATGCCTCTCTGGCATTGTAATGCGGAGGTTATATTTATTTTATGTGGTCTAACCAAGAGAGACCCACAGATGTGTTGGATACTGGCCCTGACTGACATACCCTGGTCCCACTGGCTAAATGAGCAATAGCACTGTGCTGTCATATGGTGTAGTACCGCACTACTCGGAAGTAGGCGCAATGTGTATATGTGACCCTGCGATGACCCCAGCATGGCCATTGCGTGCATTTGTGCAGCACCATGCAAGATGCCATAGCACAGTGCTATGATGTGCAGCACTGGGGTGCTAGTGCAGACCTATGACCACATGTGCATGCGCTGTTGGTGCGCTTTGTCATATAGCGCTGCACTAATACAACAGCACTTTACAGGATGCCTATATAACCCGGCGCTACCGATTTGCCCAGCGCTATGTGCATTGCCAGGCACAAACACAAAACATATTCAAACGGCCTATGTAAATGAGGTTACTTGGGTATGAAAGGGGCAAACAGGGTGATTAGCACATCAATACTGGCTCGTTTGCATGCATAGCTGGCATGATTGTCCAGTAGTGCTATTTAAGGGCAAACAGTGATGTCAATCGGGACTGCAATACTCAGCTGGTGTCAGAGTTGAAACAGCCTTACACAGAGGAGTATGTCTCAGGAGGCAGAGCAGCAACAAGCAGGTCTGTATATCAGCTAGGGCACGTGGCTGTACAGTACAAGGATGTGTGTAGGCCCTGCCCTGCACTGTACATGTGTGCGGCCACTGAACACACATGGGACAGAACACATGCCTGCAGGCCCCCATGTCAGCATGATACTGCCCTGTTAGTGGTGCACATGGGCAATGTGCTTGTTGGCCAGCTGGATGGCACAGCCTATGTGTGACACCTGTGTTGGCATGAGCACACTCCACTGTGAGTGGCAGGTCCACACAGTGTGGGTTCTACTCACCGGGGCTGGGAGTGGGGGCATGGGGACACACAGTGGCCTGCATTTGCCCAGGCTGTGTGCGGCAATGCATGTGCTGTGGCCATGTGAGGGTAGGTGATTGCGATTTGGCTGCAGTGTCCATCGTGGCACATTTCCATGGCACAGGGGGATCACGGCCACAGTGCGGGTCCACAGGCAATGTCTGCACCGTACACACAGGAGTAGACATGTCGCAAGGTTGCATTGTGTGCTGCAGGGATTTATTTAACTCTAAAAATTGATTAGCGTTTTGCTCATAAAAGTGCTAAATCTTTGTGAAGATGCATAGCTGTTGCCTCACTGTGTTTAACAAACACAGCACTTCTAGAAAATCTATATACATACTTTCTATACAGTTAGTATAGTCCCAAGAAAAAAACTGCTAATCAATTATTTAAAACCCTGTGCTGTACCCTATCATGTTGTGTTGCGTGTGGCATGATCAGGACCTGCACTGTGCTGCTACAGGACATGCATGGTAGCATGTAGGGCAACATGCACAGTGTGTTCTGATTGTGCCATGCACTGCAATCACACCACAGCAGGTGATCTGTGTCTCTCTACATGTCCCTCATAGGTGCCACTGCACAACAGGAATGGATCCGTGCCTATAAGTTCTCCTAGGATGGGAAGCTGAAGGCCTTGGTATACGGGGTCAAGGAGTGGGAGCAGGTGCTATGTGGCCATAAGGCCACAGATTCTGTTGTGAGACAGATGTGGGATGCCATAAATGTGGAAGTGAATGCTGTGGGAGGCCGGGGATGTACCACAGATACCATCAGGAAATGATGGAACGATCTGCCGTGATGGGCCAAGGAGGAGGAGGCACTATGGCTCTGCAAATGCCTATGGACTGGGGAAAGGCCGCAGACCATGTAACAGCCAGAGGGGAGCCCATTCATGACCCTGGTTGCCTCTACACTGCGGCATGTGGCGGTTGGTGGTGTCATTGGTAGTGGGTATGAGACACCACTCGCATCACCTAGGACAGGTATGGTGCTGCCTGTGTCCACTCTACAAGGGGTGCTTGCACTGGTGCCAGTGGAACATCATAATACTGATTTGTGGCATGCACTATGCATCCATGTTGATGTTACATTGTGCACACTGTACACATGATGCACTATGGTGTGCTTCCGTTGCCTGTGCAGGGCATTCACCGCTGCATTGATACTGCTGTATGTGCACCGTGTGAGGGGATGCATGCATGGGGCCATAATCTGCATTGACAGGGACTGCACTGTGTGGGCTGCATGGCTGTAGTCTGTGTCACACAACCTAGGGTGTGCATGTACTGGTGGTAGTTCTGGCCTACTGTGCATGTTACTGGTCAATGACACTGTCCTTTCTTGTTTCACAGCAGTGGGTGCACAGCATGCAATGGGCCAGCAAATGGCTGGGACAGTAGCCATGGTGCAGGAAGAGGAGGATGACGCCACTTTGCCATCGACCTCGGGACTGGGTGCCCTGGGTGGACAATCTACAACAGCACACAGGTGGCAGGCTGCAGAACATGGGTTACTCCTGCCTGTGGAGAGGACGAAGACTCAGATCAAGATGCCAGGGAATTGGAGGCCGGTGTCATGCTTGAAGATGCCCTGGTGGAGGATCTGAGTTGTGGACAGGTGGTCATCCTGATGGTCACTAATGATCATGGATCCATGGGATTGGAGCAGGAGTACTACCTGCCTGTGGAGGGGACTGTATGTGGCAATGTAGGGGGGCCTGCTGGGGTACTACACATGGGTGCCATGGGGGTGGAGGGCCAAAGCCAGTGGTGTAATGGAACATTAGGATGTGGGCCAAGTGGGCAAGGTGTGTGTGCCGCTGGCCATACGGTGCCATCCACCGGGAGCAGTTCTGGCCCCACAAGGGGCACAGCACGCCACAGGGACCATGCAGCCCCAGAAACAACAGCAGCCGCCACCTGAACAGCGTCCCCACAGTACAGAATGGCAGGCACAACCCCCAACCAACATTGGTGTTGCTGCGCCTGTGGTGCTGGACAGTCAGGGGTCCTGGCCTCTGCTCCAGGCTGCCCTGATGTCCCAGCAGGATGCCCAGCTGGACCTGCATACCTTTAGGCAGCAGGTGCAGCATGAGTTGTCGTAGCTGCGAGAGACTGTGGGCATGGGATTAGCCCATGCAGAGCAGCAGGCGGAGGACAGGTTGGAGTGCATCCTAGCCATGCTTGACAGTGGCTTTGCAGGTCTCACTGCCGCTGTGGGTGATCTTGCCACTGTGCTGCGTGAGGTGCACAGTGGTCAGCAGGGTGTGCATGCAGGACAGTGAGGCCATGGCAAGCTTGTCCACAGGCAGGCCTCTAGTGGTCTCAGGGTGGGCACGGGCTCCAACACTGCTGCATTGCAGGCATCGACTGGCACCGTGTGATGTCATGGCCGGCCGCCCACCCTGGCTGGGTCTGCAGGTCAACAGGGACACAGGCATTACACCCTCCCAGCTTCACCTCAGTCCTCCTCGAATATTTCATCAACACAGAGCACTCCTAGCTCTGTGTCCCATGCACATGGTGCGTGTCATATGCGTGTTGGTAGTCACCTCAGATAGGCAGAGCTGCCATGCATGCACACACACACACACTCACGCAGCACACACACACACACACACTCACACCCACACCCACAACCACACACACTCACACACACACACATGCACAGCCATGGTCCATTTCCCACACTGACACCTCGTCCCAGGCACCTCCCACCACACCCCGCTTACTCATGCCATGGCTGTCCACCTTGATCACATGCGTGTCCTGCCCTGTACATGGCACAAATATCCATGTCACATACTATCACTTGCACTGTGTTGTGCACATGCTTTGTTCATTGTCATCACCATCATGGTAGTCTGCTCATATTAAAGTGTCCTTATACTGTATGTTTGCTGTGTTGTGTTTACTCACCGTCCTGCCTGGGACAGTGCCCTGATGATGCCAGTCCTGTGCTCCAGGGCCCTGCGTGCCATTCGAGGATCTCTCCTCTCAAGATGCTCTACTGTCTCCCTGACCTCTGGCTTTGGGCCATTGTCAGCCTGTTCTTCAGGATCAGGTGCCTGTATCCCATGGTTCATTACCATGTTGTGGAGCATACAACAGGCTAGGATGACACGGTATACCTTCTGAGGCCTATACTGTAGGTTACCACCTGACTGGTCTAAGCAGTGGAAGCGCATCTTCAGCATGCCAAAGACCCTCTCTATGATGTTTCTAGTGGCAATGTGTGCCTCATTGTACCACTCCTCAGCTACTGTGGCTGGCTAGGGTACAGGTGTCAGCAGCCAGGGTCACAGGGGATAGGTGCTGTCCCCTGTTGAGAAATGTGCACCTGTTAGTGTTGCTGTTCTGCTGTCTGCCCCTTGCTGTGGTGCGCCACCTGTGTTGCTGTCTGCCACCCCCATCCCTGCATTCCCCTGCCTGTCCCCACCCCCACTGTGGAGTGTGCATGTCTTGCCTGCTGATACTCACTGACTAGGTGCCCACTGGGTATCCTGCCCTCCTCAAAGGCCTGGAACAGCTGGAACTGGTGCCAGATAAAGGCATTGTGGGTACTGCCGAGGTACTGTGCAAAGACATTGCTGATTCGTCCTGTCGCATCACACACCACCTGGCAATTGATGGAGTGGTACCCCTTCCTGTTCACATACACTGCACTGCCATTTCCAGGTGGTGCACGGATGGGGACATGGGTGCAGTCAATGGCACCGAGTACTGCTAGTAGGTGTCCAACTCAATAGAATTTCTGCATGGTTTCTCTGCACTCTGCTGCTGTGCTGGGGAATACTATGAATTCACCAGCATGTGGCAGGAAAGCATCTAGGAACTGGGTCAGGAGGCATGAGGTGGCAAACTGTGATACCCCTATGGTGTGCCCCGTTGGTCGTTGAAACATCACTGCAGCTAGGAAGCACATCAATGCTGTCACTTTCTCATCAACTGTCATGGCATGGCTGCATCTGGTGTTGGGCTGCAGCTGCTCATACAGGAGTTCACATAGCTGCCTCAACATTCCCCTGTTCATCCTGTACTGGCCAGTGATGTGCTCATCTGACAGGGTCTCAAAGGAGACTCTGGGCCAGTATGACCTGTGTGTAGCATATCTTTTCCTTGGCCTGCATTATGGGCCATGTTGGGCCTGCTTCCTTTCTTCCTAATCCACTACTGTTGCCATTAGGTGCAGCAGCACTGCATTTGGGTCTAGTGTCATGTTGACTTCCTGGACTGGTCCCTCCCCTCTGTGGTTTGACCTGGGTTAAGACCTGCCTTTAATAGGCGGTAACTAGCACCGTGCTATGTGTTGCACAATGTGGCCTTGCACGATGCTGATGCTTTGAATAGCCCATTGTGCCTGTATGCTTGTCCCCGCCCCCTTACTTTGCCCCTTTCATACATTATGGGTTTGCCCCGCGCTATTGCGGTTTGTGCTTGCTATCTGCTCCTTTGAATATTGCAGTTCCGTGCTAACCTGGCACTATTCCCACGCTGCACAATGCTTTGAATATCTGGGCCATAGTGTGTTGTTAGAACATCTAGCACCAAATAACCATGTTGAAAGTCAACTATATATATAAAAGCACACATTTGCTACTGGAGAGACATAGTGTGACAATCAAGGCACAAAATAAAGTTCACTGTTTCTCATGGGGGAGATATTCAGAAATGCACCCAATGCTGACACAAGTCCAGCGCAGTGCAAGTCAGATGCACCATGGCAAAACGGGAGCCATATTCAGAACATGCACCCCTTGAAATGCTCCTGCTCAAGTTGGCTGAATATGGCAAAGATGCGCCATGGCCCAACCATAAATCACCGGCGAAACCATGGATGTGCCGAGCAGACCTGAGCACAAAACCAGTGAGCAGTGCAAGAGCTACGGGCTGCAGGGACACAGATACAAGGACAAGGGGCGCAGGACCCCACCAGCAGGGCTCACATGGGTACACAGAAGCACTGACCTGGAGGGAACACAGGGCACCAGGGGACGCTGCATAGATAGCCCCAGTCCACCAACCATGGAAGAAGCAGCCACCCAAAACCCTGCCACCACAGTCATGCTAAGGGCAGGGCCATGCAACAGATACCCACCAGGCAGGGCTGCTGGGCACCATGGACACAGTGCCAGGTGATGATGCAAACACAGAGCAGGTGACCAGGGGCAAGCAAGGCACAGGCCACACAGGGCACCGGCCATAGTGGGGAGGGGCACCACAGTGCTCCCCTACAGTGGATATGCGAAGTCCCACAAGTAAACAGCAGGCCAGGCAGACAGGTGCACAAGGTGCAAGGGCAGACAAAGGCCACCATGGGACACATGACACAGGGCCATGCACAGGACAGGGAAAAGGCCCACCCGCCCATTGAACACAGGAGCAATGGCCCAGGGGGACAGTCGAGGAACTCCAGAGACATGGCAATGCACAGCAGAACAGATAACTGCAGCATGGCTCCACACGCCACCTGCAAAGCAAACTTGGACACAGGAATGTAGCAGAATGAACTTTATAACAATAAAAGGAACTGTTCAAACAAATAACATGGGCAGGGATGGGTGAAGGTGACAGGAGGATGTGGACAGGAAATAGGAGCTATACAATGGGATGGGGACAGCCGGGAGGGTAGTTGAGGGTAAAGGTGGGGCCTTTCAATTCCTCCTGGCAGCCAGTTCCAGCTTCTCAATGGTCCCCCTCATTGCAGCCATCGCCCGTAGCTGCTGCCACTGGAAGAGCAGGATTCTTATCTGAAACCCCAGCATCAGGTTAGCCTCCGTGCTCCCCTCCACACTGCCATCCTGGGTCCACCTAGGAGAAGGGACAGGGCAGACAGTCAGTGTCATGTGCCAAAGAACTCCGGCCCACCAACAGCATGCAGTGGACAGCGGGGGCACACACACCACTGGAGGGACCACAATGGACCTGTGCCTGGAGGGCCACGCCAGCCATCCACACACCACACCACAATGGTGCAGACAGTGTAGTGCAGTGTGCGCACATGCACATGAGCATGGGTACATGACTCAGAGTGACGACACTGTCACAGCACACACAGTGCAAGCTGTACGCACGCCACCCCCCCACCGGCACAGACCACCAAAGTACGTGCTACACTAACATACACAATGGATAGTGCACCAACCACAGTTTTGCAGACACATGACTGAAGCGACCATGGCTGGACACTGTCCCCACTGTTATCCCACAGAGACATGGAACAGCAATGTGACCAAGCCTACCTGCCTGCCTGGCGCTGTCCAGCCGGTGCTGCTCATTGTGCCTTAAAGGGGGCCTACACCCCTGCTACAGCCACCCTGGCCCACCTGTGGTCCTCTGGCCCTGTGGAAGGAAAGAAGAGAGGAGGACATGAGTACACATGCACGCATGGACAGCCCCCTGCCACCACACAGTCTGCATGGCGCAGAGCATGTCCCCATCCATCCAGCAGCCCCCATGCCTGCTCAACTGCAACATGCACAGCAGCCATTCATGATGCTCAGTGAATGCCAGGACCGTGACACACCCCTGCAGTGGACCATGCCTTGCAGCTGTAGACCAACTACAGCAGAGCACCTGAGCATACCTGCCACCTGTGCAAACCTACCTGGCTGTGGCACTGCCTCACACTGCACTCACACCTGCATCCTCCACAGCCTCTCTGGATCCCTCCTCCTCAGGTCCCCATACCTGTGGTGGCACTGCTCTGTGGTCCTGGTACCCCTGTCTGCCCCTCCAGCGCCTGGACACTCACTGCCACACCTTGCTCCTTGGCTGTTGGAGGGGCACAAGACCATAGAGCTGCCCCTCATACGGCTGCACAACTGCCAAGAGGTTGATCACCTCCACACCGATCAGTTGCTTGCCCATCTACCTCTCCCCTGTGCCATGTCTCCGACCATGTCTGGTGATGCTGGGGAAATTCAATGCCAAAACCACATGTGGGCCCATATGTGTACGATGCGTGATCACAAATGGCATGATGCTATCGTGCAACATGGGGATGCACGATCTCAGTGTGCAGTGTGGGTGCAAAATTCAGTAACACGCATGCACACAATGGCATTGACCGGCAGGTGCAAGAGGTCATGTACACGACCCAGAGGGCACAGGGTGTGACCCTGTGTGGCATCGCACATGTGCCCACCATGAACAGCAGGCTGCATCGCATATAGCTGCACGGTAGGACGTAGTTTCGTGAGGTGCAAACTAGCCACATGCACAATGGCACAGCATCGCGCAAGCCACTTCAGTTGTGTGATAAGCATGTGGTATGGTGTGTGCACATGCGCACTGTAAGCACGTGCACCATGCATGCACCACACTTGAGCAACAGGGGTTGCTCCGGTGTAACTCAATTGCACATGGCGCATTTACGCGATATTCAGCAGCCATATGAAAATCACCTCATCAGCTAATGTGCAGTGCAGTAGGGTGCATTCGCATTAGCATATCATTACCATTGCGCACAAGCTCATTTGCATGCAATGCGCCATATAAGCGCCAATGAACAGCACAAGTCACAGACTGGTATTGCAACCTGTTAGGTAAGTGGATGTAAACTCAGTGAAACAGAGGCCTAAAACAACACTGCTATAGGGGAATGCTATGGGCTGACACTGACCCACTATGATGTTCCTGTTCACAGGTAGCGACATGTTGGGCAATGATGGAGAGGAGGAGCGAGGGCCTGCACGCAAAAGTAGGCCCAACTTCACAAGAGAGGAGCAGAATGCCCTGTTTGAGGTCTACCTGGACTGGGAGGACCTGCTCAGTGGTGCCACGGGCACGCCTCAAGAGAGGTTGGCAGGGTGGCAAGAGGTGGCACGGTATATGAATACGCATGGCAGGCACCAGTGCACTATGAAGGAGTGCTGTAAGAATGTTGGCACAGATGAGAAGGATCAAGGAGAAGGTGGCGACCATACAGGCACCCCGAAACACGACTGGCAGTGGCTCATCCACCACTCTAACACTGTCGGCCACAGAGGAGCTGGTGGCAGCCACCATCAGCCGCATGGCAGTGGAGGGGTGTGCCTGGTGGCGGCTTCCAGATGGGTGGCAGACCCTCACTGCATGGTGAGTATGCACTCAACAGATATGTCTGGCAGGTGTGGGATGGACATGCAGGCCTGCCCGCTGCCATGCTGCATGCCACATGCATAGGTGGCAGCAGCCATGCATGGCACCATGTTGGCCAGTGGCAATGGTGACATGCACAAGGGGGGGGAGGCACATGGATAATACAGCACCACTAACTCTCTGTTTCTTTCTTTCTTGCAACACCATTATGCCTCCATGGGGAGAATGGAGCGGAGGCAGCCGCGGACCATGGACACCGTACCATCCACCTCCACTGGCATCTGGAGTGGGGACAAGCTGCAGCTCACCTGTGTGGAGCAGATGGATGTCCTTGGCCTGGGGTCGGATGATGCCCTGGCTGAGTTCTTGCAGGATGCTTGCCTGCTAGTGCTGTATACTGAGACTCAGCTGGAGGCTGGGTCTGGCTCTGTTGATGACCTAACGCTGATCCTGGACAGCGTAAGGGTTGTGGTGCCTGGCATGCCCCTGGGAGTATCACAGGCAATATTAGGACCCAGTGCTGTGCCAGTGGCTGCGCAGCTGCCACCCATCCCCGCCGGCACGGCGGTGTGTGGCACCCCCGCTGTGTCCAGCATGGGTAGTGGTACTGTTGTGGCAGCAGTGGTGCAGGGCACTGACCAGCAGACAGTAGAGTGGTGGCGGCAGGATGCAGGTAGCACCAGGCAGCATGACCCAGGGTCCGCTGCCAGTGCACCTGAGGACACTGTACCCCCAGTATGGGCCCCCTGTGCAGTGTCCATCAGAGTGGGACACTGGGCAGTGAGCCATGTCACCTTCAGCAGCCCAGTGTAAGTAAGTAAGTAAGTACATTTTTATTTCTTTAAGGCGCCCTTCCAAAGCTCAGGGCGCTTTTACAATATCAATCATACAAATCGAAATCACACTGTAAACAACATCAAATTCAGAAACAATCCAGTATAATTTAAATCACTAAAAAAATACTTGGTTAAAAAGGAAGGTCTTTAAAGCTTTTTTAAAGCTCTCCACAGTCAGGCAATTGCGTATCAGGCAAGGTAGAAAATTCCACAGGGTAGGAGCCATAAAGGCAAATGTTCTTCCACCAGATGTTTTTAAGGTTACCTTGGGAATCTCCAGCAATCCCTCACCAAAGGATCGGAGGGAGCGGGAGGGACAGTAAGAAGTCAGGAGTTCTTTCAGGTAACAAGGTCCCAAACCGTGTAGGGCTTTATAGGTCATCAACATGACCTTGAAAGTGATCCGCCACTGTACAGGCAGCCAGTGCAATCTAAGCACAGGTGTTATATGGTTGGACCTCGGCTTCAGTCAACAACCTAGCTGCCGTGTTTTGCACCAGCTGTGTTGATGGATATCCACTCCCGCAGCCCTAGATAAAGGCGTTGCAGTAATCAAGACGATTGGACACAAAGGCGTGGACCAGGGTAGGAAGATCCTCTGATGGAATCAAGTGTTTCACCATGCTATATTCCTTAGATGAAAAAGGATGGATTTGACTACGGCTGACACCTGCCCTCAGGGTCAAGCCTCGCCACAAATATAACACCAAGCTTATGCACCTGACCAGATGCCATAAGAGGGGTTCCTCCCAGAAATAAACCTGAGAGTTTTCCCGCCCATGGACTTGATATCCTTACCCCCGGTTCCACCACCAATACCTCTGTTTTCCCCGGGTTCAACCTCAGCCAATTAGCGCTCATCCAGTTCTGTATCTCCTGGAGGCAGTTGTTAAACAATGTACTTTACTCAGACTCCTGCTCGGGCACAAAAGACATATAGAGTTGAGAATCATCGGCATAGCAATGAAAACTCAAACCAAAATGTCTTATAATGTCCCCTAATGGAAGCATATACACCGCAAATAACATGGGGGACAACACCGAACCCTGTGGCACTCCACAGTGTAGGCAGCGAGAGGTCGAGGAATAAATCCCCGACACTACTCTGAGTCCTACCCTGCAGAAAAGATTTAAACCAACTGTGGACCACCCCCCTTAGTCCACAGAGAGACCACAGGCGTTCAAGCAGCACCCCATGATCCACAGTGTCAAATGCAGCTGAAAGATCAAGGAGAACCAAGATAGAAAGAGTTCTCCGATCTCTTGCCATCAGGAGATCATTCAATCACCCGAACAAGAGCCGCCTCAGTACTGTGCTGTTTCCTGAAGCCAGACTGGAGAGGGTCATAGATATTGTGGATGTTTAAATAATCTTCCAGCTGCAAAGTGACCACCTTCTCAATAATCTTCCCCAAAAGGAAGATTCAAGATTAGTCTGTAGTTTCCTGGGCAGTCAGGATCAAGGAGGGTTTTCAGAAGGGATGTACTATTGCCTCCTTCAAAGGATCAGGAAAGATCCTCTCTCCAATGATGCTACTACTATCCCAGTAAGGATCGGGCCGATAACATCTACATCCACGAGTAGGCGTGAGGGCCCGGATCCAGCTCACAGAAGGTTGGGCGCAGAGTCTGGATGATTCTCACTATATCCATAACTACCGGTTGACTGAACGTGGACCAGGTCAAATGGGTACTTGTGTCCCTCGATTGGTTACTGCAAGACCCAATGGGGAGGTCCTGGCTGATCTCATCTCTGATAGCAGACACCTTATCAGCAAAGAACGTCGCAAACTCCTCACACTGTAACTGTGATAATGCTTGACTGGCATGAAGACAGACTGGATTGCACAGTCTGTCCACAGTCCGGAAGAGCTGGGCCGGTCTATTCCTTGCTGTAGCAATCTCCCCTGGACAGGAACTCTGCCTTCTTATGGGAGATTGCTAACTGGTAGATTTTATAATGATCTAGCAGTCTAAGCCTGTCAACTTCCAGGTGAGTCTTCCGCCAGCTTCTCTCCAATCTTCAGCCCTGTCTCTTCAGCCCACGAATCTCCATGGCAAACCATGGGGACTCGGGGTGAAGAGTACAGGGGCGAACTCGGAAAGGAGCAATGACATCCAGGGCCCCCACAACTACCCTATTATAGGCCAGCACTAAAGACCCTGGATCCATGCTATCCATTGGAAAGCCCGAGAAGTCCAGCTCCGTTATTAGGCCTTCTGAGGTAACTCCTCTCAAAGGACAGAACTGTACTATCTCCTTAGGGGCAGGCCTCTTTCAGGGAGCCATGAAACTGAACCTCAGGGCATGATGGTCAGACCAGCCGATGGGCTCCACCTCCACATCGGAGATTTCCATCCCCAGATGGAATATCAAGTCCAATGAATGTCCCCCCTGGTGGGTTGCAGTGGTAATAACCCGTGTCAGGCCCAATGAATCAGTCAATTGGAGAGATTTTGTCCAAAAAGCGCGAGTTCATCGTCGACCCAGGCATTGAAATTCCCCAGAATTATCCATCGGGGGAATTTCAAAACCCTCTCGGCGATGAAATCCGCCACCTCCCTCAGGAATTCTCTCCCATCACCTGGTGGACGGTTAATGAGGAGTATCCTGAATCCTGCACCTGCACCCACAATACATTCAAAGGAGTTGGTATATCCAACCAGCTCCTCCCTGTGGTCCAGTTCCTGTCTAAAACAGACTGCAACTCCCCCACCCCTCCGGTCCACTCTCGGGTGCTGAATCACCGAGAACCCGTCCGGAACCGCAGATCCCAAAATGGGGCCTGCATTTTCGTCAAGCCAGGTCTCGGTGATGCAAGCTAAATCCACAGAAGCAACAAGATCTGCCACTAAAGCAGTCTTGTTTCTAATAAACCTAGCATTGCTAACACCGCCCAAAAGGGACGAGACTCTAAGGATGACTCCCGCCTGCCTGATCAAGTCAGTGCCCTTGGGTATGGACGCAAGATACGATGGACCACGCTCCTGCATCCATTTCGCCCCAGGGCACCTCCTGGTTCTAACTATTCCTATCCGCCCACTCCTTTCCCATCCCCCCCCCCAAGAGTTCCAGGATCTCCTATTCCCACCACTCCTACGTCTCGAAATACCAAGTATTCGGCATTTCCTATACACTTCTGAAGGAAGTGTGGGACATTCAAAAGGTCGGAGATCCTTTAGTCTTGAGAGGGAGTACCGCCTGACTGTGCTTTCACCAACCCAACACATTAAAACCTATTAATACCACTAAAAATAACACTTTCATAATACGCCCCCAATCCACTTTACCAAAAACAAAAAATAAATAATAAAACAAACAAACAAAAACACAAAAAACACTCTTTTGATGAAAATTCCACCACTTCCTCTCACAAAGTAGTGGAAAAAAGAGGCAAATTATTTGCCAATCCCACCCACTGTCTCTCACACAGAGGGGAGACAAAACCCCAAATCAACAAACATAATAAAATTATAATAACTAAACCATCAAATATAATAACACATATAAAACTAATATAAAGTAAAAACTAACGCAAACAGCACTTTCAACTAAAAATTTAACCAATCAATAAAAATCCTTCAGGAACAACTGCAGTTCGTGGAGCATACACTTTAGCCAAATAAATGTCCAAAAAAAGTCCAATCTGTACAGTCTCACGAAGACAGAATAGAACCCTTGGCTAGGTGAAAAGATGGAAGGCCAGGTACTCACGTTACTTGGGGAAGAGAGACAGCAGCAAAACATGCACAACCTCTCACATAGGTAGGTTAAACTAAAAGTTATTGAAAAATAGCAGACTGATTAGGTACTCTCACTACCCAGTAAATTTTCAAACCAAAAATGGTTCTGTACAAACTACCTCTCACATAGAAGACAGCCATAAATGATACCAACAGAAAAATAAAAATGCTTTCCACTGTTTCCAGCTGTAAACTGAATAACAAATGAAAAATATGACCGTAACCAAAATCCAGTTCTTATTCCAGGCGAATCTTCATATGGAGTTCCAGGCTCTCAAATTAAATACAATCTAGACTCACCAACTGCCAGAAAGCTAACAGGGGGCCCAAAATATTCTGACCCAGGGAAACCACAGCCAGAAATATTCCCTCGCTGCAGCTACGGTCTCCAGCAGGAGATGGCCCACCGCCAACTCTCTGAAGATCTCAGAGCCCCAGGGCAGACCAGTCGGCTCCCCAACCGGTACAACCCTGACTCCCTGCACAGTGAGGGATCCAGCAATAAAGCAACAGTGTCTGGTCCAGGAGGCGCAAGTTGCTGAACGGCTGGCTGAGCACACCCGGCTGCTGCGGGCATCCATTGAGAACCAGGCGCTGCTTGCCATAGAGGTGCATGCACTGCAGTCGGAGATGCATCAGCTGGCTGAGCAGTAGGACAAGGGCACTATGCGGCTCATTGATGTGCTCTGCCAGATGTGGGAGGCCAGGACTGCATCAATGGACTGCATGACCAGTGTCATTGTGGCCAGATTTGCATTGGTGGCAGCCACTGGGTTCGGCCATGTGCAGAGGACCCCCAGCAGTGCTCTGTCCACCCCACAGTCCCAGAGTCTGGTGACCCCCTCACAGGAGATGCTGGGCTCTGATGTTGGCATCCTGGACATCCCTGGTGTTAGCCTGTTTGGCCACCTCAACACCCCTGCAAGGACACAGTCACGGTCCAGGACGTCAGCCCCTGGGTGTGCATCAGACACCCCCCCCGTGGCTGATGCACGATAAGCTCAGGGTGGACAAGGCAATGGGACCTGATGGCATACATCCCAGGGTATTAAAGGAGCTAAGGATGGAACTAGCAGAGCCATTAGCAGAACTGTTTAGTGAGTCTCTCAGCACAGGAGAGGTCCCAGAAGACTGGAGACGGGCTCATATGATCCTGCTCCACAAGAGTGGTAGCAGGAAGGACGCAGGGAACTACAGACCAGTCAGTCTTACCTCAGTTGTGGGCAAGATTATGGAGGCACTCCTTGAGGAAAGGATAGTGCAACACCTGGAATCCATAGGAGCACAGGATTCATGACAGCATGGGCTTACAGCAGGAAGGTCCTATCAAACTAATCTTATAGATTTTTTTAACTGGGTAACCAGAGTGGTGGACCAAGGGGGAGCAGTTGATGTCACCTACCTTGACTTCAGCAAAGCTTTCGATAACTGTTCCACACAGAAGATTGATTAACAAGATGGGTAGGCTAAGGGAGGGTCAGAGGTTGGTCAACTGAGTGGCAAACTGGTTGATGGGCAGAAAACAAAGAGTGGTGGTAAATGGTATTCAGTCAGAAGAGATGCAAGTCACAAGTGGGGTGCCTTAGGAACCAGTCCTGGAGACAGTCCTCTTCAATATCTTCATCAGTGACATTGCAGATGGACTGGCGGGTAAGGTTTGTCTGTTTGCAGATGACACCAAGATCTGCAACAGAGTAGATGATCCAGATGGGGTGGGCAGAATGAGAAGAGATCTGGATAAACTGGCAAAATGGTTGGAAGAGTGGCAACTGGGGTTTAACGCAAAGAAGTGCAAGATCATGCACATAGGGAAGAGAAACCCTGAAGCCACCCTCTAGGTTGGGAGGGGAGTTGCTGGCAATCACAAGGGAAGAAAGAGACTTGGGCGTCATCATTGCAGATGACCTGAACATAGAAACATAGAATTTGACGGCAGATAAGGACCGCTTGGCCCACCCAGTCTGCCCATTTCCCTACCTAATTGATAAGCTGCAGATCCTAGTTAACCAACAGCCTACTTCCTCCTACTCCCAACCCCTAGAATTGCCTTATGTCTATCCCATGCATTCTTGATTTCCCCCAGTGTTTTTGACTCCACAACCTCCTTAGGAAGGCCATTCCATGCATCCACAACCCTCTCCATGAAAAAATACTCCCTCACATTACCTCTGAGCTGTCCCCCTTCTGTCTTCAAATTGTGCGCCCCCTTGTTCTTGCACATCTCTTTTTCTGAAAGATACTGCCCTCTTGGACTTCGTTGATTCCCTTGAAAGTTTCTATCATGTTCCCCCTGTCCCGCCTTTCCTCAAGGGTATACATATTAAGCTCCTTAAGTCTCTCTTCATATGTCTTCTGGTGCAGACCCTGCACCATTTTAGTTGCCCTCTTCTGGACTGCCTCCATCCTGTCTATGTCCTTGTGGAGATTGGGTCTCCAGAACTACACGCAGTACTCCAGATGGGGTCTCACCAGCTGTCTGTACAGAGGGATAACAACTTCCTGTTTTCTACTGGTGATGCCTCTTTCTATACATCCCAGTATCCCTCCAGTCCTCCTTACTGCCCTCTCACATTGCTTGCCCACCTTTAGGTCATCTGATATGACTACCCACAGGTCCCTTTCCATTTATGTTGTTAGTATCTCACTCCCCATAGTGTACTCTTCCCCTGGGTTTTTGTTTCCCAGGTGCATTACTTTGCAATTCTTAGCATTGAATCTAAGCTGCCATACATTTGGCCATTCCTCCAACCTTCCAATCATCCAAGCAGACTACTAAAGCAGTAGGTAAGGCTAGGGGGATGTTGGGGTGTATTAGTAGGGGTATTACAAGTCATAACAGGGAGGTAATAATCCCTTTTTACAGGACACTGGGTAGGCCCCATCTGGAGCACTGCGTGCAGTACTGGAGGCCACACCTTCACAAGAACATTAGCAAAATGGAGGCAGTCCAGAGAAGGGTAACCAAAATGGTGCAGGGACTGCTTCAGGAAACATATGAGGACAGAGTAACGGAGCTCAATATGTATACCCTAGAGCAAAGGAGGGAGAGGGATGATATGACTGAAACATTCAAACATTTTAAGGGCATTAACAAGGTGAAAGAGTCTAACATGTTTCAGTATAAGAAAAATAGCAGAACAAGAGGACACAGCATGAGATTAGAGGGAAGCCGATTAAGGGGTAATATGAGGAAGTTCTTTTTCACAGAAAGGGTGGTGGATGCATGGAACAGCCTACCTCAGGAAGTGGTGGATATGAATACAGTGCAGGGCTTTAAACAGGCATGGGATAGGCATAAGGGAGCAATACAGATGAGTATGAATAGATAGGCCATTGACAGAGTAAAGCCCTATGGCACATTCATAAGGTAGAAAAAGAAATGGGCAGACTAGATGGGCCTTGCGGTCCTTTTCTGCCGTCAACTTCCATGTTTCTATGTTTCTATGTTTCTGTGGCAGCTGATCAGATCCTGCGCGGCTGCCCACGTGGCTGTGGCTGCCAGGGAACTAACTGCATGGTTTACTTGTGTGTGTGCTGCCCTGACCTGCTGTCTGCTGCTGCTGACCCATGCACATATGGGCGGTGGCGGTGCAGCACGCATGTGGTGGTGCACATGTGCATTGTGGTGCATGCCCCACGTGTGTGCCATTCTGGACTGCTTGGACATGTGGCATCCTACACATCCTCACCGTTGTCCCCGCTGCTGTCACTGTCATCTGCCTGGACAGCTATCTCACAGTCAATGGCCATGTTATACAGAATGCAGCAGGCCAGGAATCGGGCTGTATTGTAGGGCACCGCCAAATCTGTCTAAGCAATGGAATCACATTTTCAGCATGACAAAGACATGCTCGATGATACTGCACGTGCTGGTGTGTGTGAATCATTGTATCTCTCCTCTGCTGGGGATGACGGTTGCCGGTAAGGGGTGAGCAGCCAGGGCCTGAGCGGATATGCACTGTTACCTGTGTGAGGAAGGACATGGTTAGCACTGCACTGTGTTGTGGTGACCACCCTGTCCCTGTCACCCACTGCCCACTCCACCATGCCCACCCTGTCTGCCCTCCCTCTTCCCACTGCCATGCCACGCAAGCCCCCTGGCCTGTGCCCATCTCACCCATCAAGTGACCTGTGGGGATGTCCCCATGTTCAAACCTTTGGCACAGTACACAGCTGTGCCAGATGAATGCATCATGTGCACTCCTAGGGTGTGTGGCGCAGACATTGGTTATGTGCCCCGTGGCATCACACACCACCTTGCAGTTGATCGATGGATATCCTTTTCTAATGATGTATACTGGCCCCTTGGGGCCAGGTGGTGTGCAGATGCCCACGTGGGTGCAGTCTATAGCCCCAATCATGCCTGGCATGATGCGTGCCACCCTGTGGAAGTCCTGCATGTTTGCTGTATACTCTGCATGTGTGTGCTGGGGAAACATTGTGTACCTTGAAGCACGTGGCAGCAGATCATTGAGGAACTGTGTGAGGAGGTGGGACGTGGCCGACTGGGTGATGCCCGTGGTATCCCCTGTTGTGCTTTGGAAGGTGCCCGTGGTGAGCAAGCACATCACAGCGGTCACCTTAGTCTCCACTGACATGGCATGACTATGTCTGGTGGGTGCCTGTATCTCCTCACTGCACAGCTCACACAGCTACCTCACAATTGACCTGTTCAGGTGGTACCGGCCCACTATCTCTGTCTAACTAAAGTTCTCAAATGTGATACGGGCATGGTACCACCTGTGTCGGGCATACTGACGCCGGGCCCTTCATCAGCCATGTTGATGTTCCTCCTGCCTCCTCACACCCCTCATTACCGCCTCCATCAGGAATGGTGTGTGTCCATCACTCTATGTGGGTTGGCACAGGGTTGCACATCTGCTCTCTGTGTGTTTGAGAGAGTTTTTATAGGCTCAAGTCCGGCTGGTGCATCCTGTGGTTTGCTCTGGACTTGCACCATGATTTCTAGTTGAATACACCATTGAACCGCATATTCATGGGAATGCCCCCTGCACTTGTGCTGCATACGTTACATTTGTGCCATGGCGCAGTGGAACTTGCACTGCACAGCTGCGGTGTTTGAATATTGCTCAGTGGTGCAAGTTCGCAGTTGCGCTGATGTGTAACTGCTCTGAATATCTAGCCCCATGTGTATACTTTGTTAAATTCTTACATATGCTACTGTTGCTATACCAAATATAAAGACAGTTCATGAAGTCTAAGTTATGGAAACATTTATTGAAAGTTATGGTATGAAAAATTTAACATGGGTAACATGGTGTCTTAGTTGTAAAATTTTCTGTTTTCCTAGCACTTTGTTTTTAATAAAGCCATGACTTCTGCTTCTATTTAGGTGCTGTAGTATGGAATTTCTCATTATTCATTTCTTATTCATTCGGGGAAGGGGGGTTACACAACAGTCTATCTTAGGACACCATTGTATGCTAAACTTGGACATGCAACAGTTTTGTTGTAACTTGAATCTTTTGATAACCCTGAAAAGTTATATTGTACAGCTTTCCACACCTCTGTTCTTAAGACAGCCAACTCTGCATCTCTTGGTTGAAAAATGACATTTAATTTTTTAAGTTTTTATTAAAATTTAACGTGTTACAGGGACACCACAATACTACAAACAACTACTAGTTCATTATATACAACATCATATCGAGTTACTTATAAAAAAAATTAAACAACTAAATATGTTATTTACAAGTCATTGCAGCAGTTTTTTTTATGGATTTAATCTCGCCTGGTATGTGTCATTCATCCTCATACCACCTGGTCCCAAGGCCAGAAAAAGTGAAGGAATACAATGTGGCAAAAGAACAACCCACAGCCATATGCTCAGAAATATTGCAAGAACTGAATGACTGTGGTAGGTCTGAGGCACAAGGCACAGCCAAGGGCCTTGAGACACTCATTTAAAATGTACTTGATGTCCTGCAAAAGCACTTTTTTATTTTTTCAAGTCTTGCAAAAGCACTTTTTTTATTTTTTCAAATTCATCTTCAAGAATATGAAGCTGTTTACCCAATGCTGACTGCACAGGTGCAGTAAATTTCCAGTGTCTTTGCTTGGTACAGTAGTGCTGAGTGTTTAACCATACCTTCATCTGCACCCTGGTAGATACTGCTTTTGTTCTTTTCAAGATATTTTAGTCATTTACCCATCCTTGACTGAAACATCCTCTGCCAGGTATATGTAGGCTGTATTCTTTTGTTCAGTCTGGAACATGATTGCCACAAAGTCATCTTCACGGAGGGCACTGCAAAAAGTGTAAAATAGATCAATCATCCACTTGAGTATTCTGATACAAGTGGCAAGACACCTGAAGTCTGTTAAGGGCAGCACAAGTCAGAAAACAGTGTATCACTGTGCGATGAACTCTCAAGAACTAGACATCATCAAATGGCAAGCCTCCACTGTAGAACAATGAAATCAATCAATCAATCAATCAAAATCTTTATTTTGCCAGGTGGAACATCATTGAGACAAGCTCATTTACAAGATGGACCTGGGGCAAAACAATTGCATTTCTGTTCTGCTAAGCATGGAGGCAAATAATACAATCAGCAACATGAATGAATTCTAGAGAAGGTAAGCAATCATATAATGTGGGTTTTTAACTAGAAACAATATGATGCAAAAAGGTTGACAGTGTCCCTTTTAACAGTAGCAAAAATAATTTGAACAATTCAGGCTTACCACTGCCAGTCGGTACCCCAAGAGCACTCCCCAGTTTGGGGCTTTGGTTAGGGGGGACTGATATAGACATGCTAGATTACATTACATGGTTCGGGCCATAAGACCTTAGAGGGGAAGGTTTCATCATCCTCTAGCAAGTCTTACATCTTTTAAACATGAAATGTCTCCAATAAGATATGGTGCCACTGCTTAATAATCAGAATCCCCTAAAACACAAAGGTAATGCAGTCAGCAAGCTTAGTATAATTTACATGCCAACTATATTCAAGGCTCCAATATATTGTTACAACATGTGGGGAGAAACCACTGACTGTATCCTTTGTCCTTACCCCACCCAAGCTGAGCAGCATAAGCAGATAAAAAACTCCTTACATATTTGGAACTGCCTGAATATGCAGAGCTTCCTAGCTAGGTATTGCTAGCATTGCACTGGCTTGCTGAACAGGAAGGCTGTCCCTGCATTCTGAGCATGTTGCCTGACAAATAAGTGTGATGAAAACACCGCAATCTATGCAGAAAACAATGCTCCACCTCAGTGATCATGCTGGCAAGCCAGGAGGAGTGCACACAGGTAAATGTTAGCGTGACAATGTCATGCTGATGTGAGTGATGTCACCACATCAGCCAGGAGTGCACTCTGCTGCTTCAGTAATGTCCATAATGAAAAAAGAGCATGAATTGGAACAAGCAGAAGCACCTGTTTATGAGAAGGCACACATCTATGCTGGCAGGTTGGCAGCAATAGCAGGGGAACCACATGGCTCGGCAAAGCCGATTGAAGCGCTAATGGGTATAGCTGTTCTGCTTTCGTGGATGATGGAGAGCAGAGAGAGAAATAAACAGCACGATTCAGAAAAAAACACAGTGATAGTCCTGAAAATTGCCAGAAAATCTCAACGAAACTTACGGGCAACCCAGTAGCACAAAGAACACCACACTGCTCAGTTGCTTCAGAAAAAAAATCCACTTCTAATACGCTTCTAACTAAAAACCCCAGGCAGAGGAGGGTGAGAAAAGAGGGCTCCATTGTCAGAACACTAGGGGGAAAAAAAGGAAAAGGGAAGATAGATTAGTAAAGATCCCTACAAGCTAGCTGACTAACTCTGCCCCCCCCAAATTAATTAAATTACTCGGGGCAGTACTCTTATGGGATACCGAAGCTGAGGGTCCCGACATGTACGGGTCCAGCATCGGTATCCCAAAATTAGAGCTGCCTGACATTTCAGCCCGACAGTGAATTGTCATTCCACTGGGCAAAATGTTATTTTGCCAGGTTGTGCCAGCAAAACATAGTTTCACCTGGCGTAACCATTTGCGGATGGCGGGGAGAGAGATGCTGGCTGAACTGTTCCATGGTATGGAATAGAGATGCAGGGAAATTTTATTTCACCGGCAAAATTATGGCAAAATCACCAATTTTGCCCATCAAGACATTTCACATAATTGCGGCCTTTTGGTGAAATTTCACTGGTGACATTTTGCCGCCAATTTCACCTGTGCATCTGAGGCAAAATTAGGCAAAATTGGTATTTTCACTCTGCTGGTGGTCACATGGTTGAGTCTAAATAGACAGGAAGTGAGTTGTTCATTTCCTGTTCTATATATCTCTAGGAAGCAGGCAGCATTTATACTCCCCGTGACTGCAGAATACACTTTTACACCTAAATTGCTTAATTTATGCTATTTTTTCCTAACTTTTTCTTGTTTGTTTTTGTCATAATTCATATTTTAGTACCTGGTGATTATGTTTGTGTGTATGTGTGTGTGTGTTTCTGTGTGATTGTGTGTGTGTGATTCCCCCCACCCCCCTTGGCTCTCTCTGAGTCTCTATCTCTGTTTCTTTCTTTTTTTTTTTTGAATTGGTGGTGTTTGTGGATTGTGGGCATGATGGAGAAGGGTGAAGACAGCAGGGTACCTGTACATGCATTTCAGCTAACCATCACAAATGAAATGCCAAAGCAGGAGGCTTTTGGCTCCAGCATCCAGTAGCAAACTGTGCCCCCTCCCCAGCAGCAGGAGGAGACTGTTCCTCCACCCAGGCAGCAGGAGACCGTGCCCCCTTCCAAGCAGCTGGAGGAGTCAGTGCCTTGGGCATTATCTGCAGATCCCCCCAATAGCCCCATCATCCCCGAAGTTCTCCTGTCTTGGTATTTTTTTCCACTTAATATTGATTGGTGACCCAGTGGTGACCTGCAATCTATGTGGGCAGGAAGTGAGTCAAGGAAAGTGTGGATCCCTATTTGAGACAACTGGCCAGAGTAGCCACATGATCCACTACCTGCCGCTACAATGGGACCTCAAATTGCAGGAGGTGGCAGCATCATCAAGTGCAGCTGTGGAGAGCAGTGTGGGTGTAACCACTGAAGGGGTGAGCAGGAGGGAGGCGTGGCTGGACCAGTTAAATGTCCTCACCATGCTCGCCGTACCAGAAAACAGCAGCAGTCAGTAAAATCAAGACCCCTCCAGGGCCTCCCTGTCCAAAGCCAGCAGCACAGGCAGCCCCCGCCCGGCCAGCAGTGCCAGTGACACATGCAGACTTATCAGCTGTCCTGTCAGAAGTCCAACATCTACGACAGAAGTTAAATGATTTCCAACAGGAATTTAGTGATGCCGGGGGGGGGGGGCAGTGATTTCTAAACTGCAGTATGATGTTGACAAAATCACAGGCATCCTGTCTGAACTCTGCGGCGGCCCCACTGGCACTTAATGTGGCAGCACAAATGTATTTGTCTTTTTTGTTTTCATTTTTCTAGCTTCCATTCTGTTGTTTTTATTTTCTCCCCTATAAAAAATAAACCCCCCAAAAAAGCTATTCTGTCCTCTTTAATCTACATCGATTCCTTAAGTCCTCTTGTTTCTTTATTTTATATGTAAAACCATTTTATTGATCACTGCTGTTGTGTTTGTTACTGTTTTATGCTCCCTATAGAATTCAGTCCCTTTTCTTGTTCTCTCTCTCTATTAGTTCTCCCCACTCATTGTTGTATTACCCTTGTCCTCCTGATCCTACCTGTCATTTGTTATGTTTATTCTGTACTGTGTCCGTGTAACCCTCCCCAATAAACCCCTTATTCCCTTATTATATGTGGTGTGTGTTACTTCTTAGAGCTGGTTACACCTACAAGATTCCTTTTAACAACAAAATGATGTGTAATTCAGTTGCACTCCCTATATATTGAGTTTGCAAATGAAATGCCGGCTCCTGCTGAAGGCTGTTGGCCATCTGGGCCTTGTGCACAGACTAGTGTGTATTTTTTTTTAATTCAAATACCTTGTGTGAGTTGCTTCAACTCAAAGTTAGATGTACTCACCACCACACTTGTTCCTAAGGTGCTCGTTCTTTATTCGATTCTCTAGTGTGGCAAGTAAACAATGTAAAAAGTGCTTCCACATAACCAAGTTTAAAATGCCCGCTCCCCAAGACACCATCATTCCTCTTATGTATCATGAAGTTTGGTGCCTTGAAGGAATGGGCATTTTTTATCCAAGTTACATGGGAGCATGTTTTACATTGTTTGCATGCCACACTGTAATAAAGAAAGAGCACTTTATGGATATGCGCTTGTGGTGATTACTTTTTACTTTGAGTCAAAGCAACTCACATGAAGTATTTGAATTAAAAAAATACAGACTTCAGTATTAGGCCCCACGGCTCATAGTTTCCGAGGCAGCCGGCCTTCCTTTGCAAACTTCACATATGGGGAATGCAACTGAATTGTTGGGTCAATGTTATGTTTTGTTAAAATTATGTTGAAGGCGTCACCTGCTCTTTAATATGTTTCCTCCTCCTATCCACAAATGTCAAGTATTGTGCCTATTAAAAAACTGTTTCACAATGATATGTGATGATGCATTTCATATTGCTTTGTGCAACATTATGAAGATGTAATACATCTGGTGCTGGCACTGACAACATGCTCGAGAAGGCCAGAATTTCTGAAATGTTTCCCAGAAAATATTACAGTAAATTCAGACCTAAATCAGGTGCCAGACATGCTGTTATATGTTGAACGCATTCCACCTGGAACAAAACATGTTGTTTGCCCACTTTTTACCAATGGTTTAAGGCCTAATCATGGTGTTGCCACTGCTTGACATGGCCCAGAAGTCCAGAAATGTTTCCCAATGTTACAGTACATTCAGACAGAAATCAGGTGTCAGACATTTGTTTATTTTATTTATTTGCTTTTGGTAACCGGGTAAATGCACTAGGCATAAGAATGCCTATTTTCAGGCACGACCTGTGAGAAAACAGTCTAAAATACATACAAATTGCATGTGATGCAGCACATGAAAGCAGCATAGTTCGGAAGGAATAACACTACTTAGTGTATGGAGAGACAATAGCTTCAACAAAAAATGATAATGAAACAATGTTACAATAGTATGTAGATTATAATACAGGTTGGACAAATAAACACAGGAAAATCAAAAACGGAAAAGGAAACAGGGATTGCAAGAGAGAGCATACAAAACAATACAATAAGTGCCAAAAATGAGTGGTTATTGAGCTGGGGAGAGGAAGGGAGAGTGGTAGGAAGGAGAAAAGAGAGGGAAGGGATGAGAGAGTGGGCATGATAGGGTATGAGAGAGGTGGGGAAGAGGTGTCAGAGAAGTGGATTATCTAGAGAAAAAAGAGAAAATAGAGGGCAAGGCGAAAGTAAAGGTTCAAGGTGGGTTAAAGCAAGTGCAGGGGTTAGCAGCACGCAGATGCTTATGGTGAAGTTTCTTAAAGCTAGCATGGGTGGTCGCTTGACGGATAGAAGTGGGTATAGAGTTCCAGTGTTTTGGAGCCGTGAAAGAGAAAGCGCATGCACCCATGTTGGATCTACATCTTGGAATGTGCAAAAGGGCTTTGTCAGTCGATCGTAATCCATAGGCGAGAGGTTGTGATTCCAGTAGGGAGGCAAGGGATAGGGGGAGGCCTGTCCTGGCAACACAGTCAGTTAATGAGCCAAAAGACTGGAGATGGTGGGCGGAGGGGCACAGCCATTTTAGGTCAGCATAGAGCTGGCAATGTAACATGGTGATGAGGAGGCACAGTGGCAGATGCTGTTATAGGTGGTGTCCCATTTATGGAGGGTGGACTTTGAGGCAGATAGGTAAATGACAGAGCCATATGCTAGGGCTGGGAGAAGGAAGCCTTGTGCCACAGCTAGTCTGGCTGAAGGGGTGAGGGCATAGTTAGTACGATAGGCACTTCTTATCTTAGCATTGACAGACTTACAGATAGTTGTAATGTGTAGGTCAAACTCAAGAGATTCATTGCGAGTTACACCTAGATATTTAAAGGATTTGATGCTAATCAGTGGGGAGCCACCCGCATGCAAGATTGTAAGGGGATTGTGATTCGATTTGAGTCTAGCAGGTGAGACAAAGAGCATGGAGTATGTCTTGCTAGAGTTGAGAACAAGTTTGTTCTCAGTGAGCCAGGACTGAATATTCGCGAAGTCCAGGGCAATAGGGTGGTTTAAGTCTGTGACAGTTCTAGAACTGTGGTAGATAACTAGGTTGTCAGTGTAGAGCAAATATGAACAGTTCGGTGCATTTAATGGGATGTCATCAATGAATATAGAGAAAAACAAAGGGCCAATTATTGAGCCCTGAGGTACTCCAATGTGGATAGATGAAAGATCAGATATGGCTGAGTTGAAAACTACCGCTTGTTTTCTGTCCAACAGGTAGCTTTCAAACCAAGCCATGGTATCTGAGGAGAAACCAAAGGAGTGTAGTTTTGTAAGAAGAAGGGTATGGTTGACCAGGTCAAAAGCCTTGGTTAAGTTGATGAAAACCGCACCTGTCAGGAGGCCCAAGTCCATGGAGGTATAGACGTCATTTGTTAGTTTAAGGAGGGCGGTGGAGGTGCTGTGACCTTTGCAGAAGCCATGCTGTGAGCTAGAAAGAAGGTTATATTTTTGGAGATATTCTATGGATTGGGTGACAACTAGTTTTTCCAGGATTTTGCTTAGTACAGAGAATATTGTGATGGGACGGTAGTTCTTAATTTCTTTAGGATCACCCTTTTTAGGAATTGGGGTGACTTTAGCTATTTTCCAGATATTTGGAACTGTACCACAGCACAGAGACAGGTTGAAGATTTTGGTTAGAGGAGAGGCTATGAAAGGGACAGCAGCTTTCAGGAGCCTGGGCTCAAGACCATCCGACCCAAGGCTGGTACTATCAGGGATGGAGAGTAGCAGTTTTAGCACTTCTCCTCTTGTAATGCACCAAAACCTGAAAGAGGCGTGCAAGAGTGGAGGTTTGGTATCGTTAGGGGGTGAAGCAGTGTGTGTGTAGAAGGGAAGGAGGTCAGGTAGTTTGTTAGATCTGAGAAATGGTGATTGAAGGAGTTGGCTATAGTCACCGGGTTGTTGCAGTGTATGTCATTTAACAGCATGTCACTTGTGTGAGCCCTGAGATTAGTGCCCAGGAGAGTTTTTATGGTGAACCAGAATTCCTTAGAGTCCCCTGAGGCCTTTGTTAGCAGGTTCCTGCAGAAAGAACTTTTAGCTAAGTGAATGTTTCTTTTACAAGTGTTTCTCAGAGAAAGGTAGTTGTTATAGTCGGTTTGAGTCCCTGTAGATTTGAAACACTGACAAGCTTTGTCCCTGGCCCTTATTTGGGTTAGTAGATCTTTGATTAGCCACTTTGTCTGGGTTCCACGAAAACGATGAGTGACACATGGAGCATGGGTGTCTTGGAGCGGACAGAAGTGGGTGAGGAAGAAGTCTAGGGCTGCCTGGGCATTAGTTGAGATGCATATCGGAGCCCAATCAATCAATGAGAGATCGTGTATAAACTGTGTTGGATTGAAGTTGGCTAGATTGCGGAAGGTAATGAGTTTTGGAGGCGGAGATGATTTACTGGTAGAGCGCCAGATGCAATAGATTGGGGAGTGATCACTGATTGCATCCGGAAGGGTACCTGCACTTATTATGCTGGCAGGGTGGTTTGTATGGACCCATTCAATAAGAGTGCTTGTCCGAGGGGGACATACAGTTACATGGTTCACATCCACCATCAGGACCCAAATCTGCTGTTTTCTGCACCATTTGTAATGGTTTTCAGGCCTAACCATGGTGGTACCACTGCCTAACATGCCCCACAAGTCCAGAAATGTTTCCTAAAAAATGTTACAGTAAATTCTGACCCAAATCAGGTTTCATACATGCTGTTATATGTTGCATGCCTTCCACCTGGAACAAAACATGTTGTTTGGCCCACTGTTTACCAATGGTTTAAAGCCTAATCATGGTGTTGCCACTGCCTAACATGGTCTAGAAGTCCAGAAATGTTTCCCCAAAAATGTTACAGTACATTCAGATAGAAATCAGGTGTCAGACATGCAGTCACATGGTTCACATCCACCATCAGGACCCAAATCTGCTGTTTTCGGCACCGTTTGTAATGGTTTTCAGGCCTAACCGTGGTGGTACCACTGCCTAACATGGCCCACAAGTCCAGAAATGTTTACCAAAAAATGTTACAGTAAATTCAGACCTAAATCAGGTGTCAGACGTGCTGTTATATATTGCATGCCTTCCACCTGGACCAAAACATGTTGCTTGGCCCACTGTTTACCAATGATTTAAGGTCTAATCATGGTGTTGCCGCTGCCTAACATGGCACAGATGTCCAGAAATATTTCCCAAAAAATGTTACAGTACATTCATACAGAAATCAGGTGTCAGACATGCAGTTACATGGTTCACATCCACCATCAGGACCTAAATCTGCAGTTTTCTGCACTATTTCAAATGGTTTTCAGGCCTAACTGTGGTGGTGCCACTGCCTAACATGCCGCCATATATAGTAGGGTCAGGTAGTAAACACCAGTGGTGTAACAGGGAGGAAAGGGTTAATATGGTAAGCAAATTAAATAGAAAAACAGGAACACTACAATGCAGAGGCTAGATCACAATTTTAATTTCTGTGAGCAATTCAACAATGCAGTGTACCTGGATAGGAACAAGACAAGTGGTCAATGTACATGAATACTTTCAATGAAAAAACAAAGCACAAAAGTGATTAAGCAAAGGGAAACAGGAACAGAACTACTCAGAATGAATAACTGTTCAAGTAAAGTTACCCAAAAAAGGGTCAATATGTAAGAAAAATATAACAAATTTTATTTAATCTATTTGTTTATTTAGTTTTTGATAACTGGGTGGGGTACAATAGCCAAGTGAATGACTATTTTCAGGCATGACCCGGGAGGTTACAGAGAAATAGTACTCAATACATGATCGTAGCACTCACAAAGGAACAATACACAAGTATACACAAGTAATCTCCATTACATCCAGTTTGAGTCAATTTAAAGCTGATCTCAGGACACTCCTCAACTCAGCAACCTGTGACTGTAGATAACTTTAAAACCGGGTTCCAGTGCTACAAATATGGGGTCCCCCCCAGGACTTTCTACTCTTTCCCTAAGCTAGGATCCTCAATCTCACTTTAATCATATCTTGACTCGGGGCCTATTTCGTAACACCCTCCAAAACTGAAGTACTGTCATGTGAATCAAAAGTGTTGACCCAGGACCTCTTTTTAAGATCCCAGATGATGTAACCCTACTACTTTGATAAAGAACAAGGCATTAGTCAAAAAGGTACAATGGAGATTTACAAGATATGTCCATAACTGCAGAAAATTATCATATAATAATAGATTGAAAAACTTGAAACTGTACTCCCTAGAATATCGATCTTTAAGAGGAGATCTATGTTTAATTTATAAAGCTTCAAGAGATATAGCCTTGTCTGAATCTATATGTTTGGAATGGCAGCTTAAGATGAATAATACCAGATCTCATAAATTAAAGTTAAAATCTATCACTAATAGGACAACAAGTAGGAACCATTTCTTTACTCAGAGAATAGTGCCGATCTGGAATTCACTACCTTTTTGAAGTGGTATATAGTAGTACTTTCCAGTTATTTAAAAAAAAAGCTTGATCTTTATATGGGTGATAGTAAATATGATTTACACCCAGGCTAAGGGTGGCGAGTTCATTATGGGCTAGTCCCCCAAGCTCGTACTGACCTATGAACCTATAACACGTACCATTAGGTACAGATAGTCATGGAGGTAAGGTATAAAAGATAAGGCAACTAGCAAGAAGCATATCCTACCGGTAGTAAACATTAAGTGCCAACACAATAATACACAATGTAGGAAGCTGAGAATCAAAAACAAGATCGATTCACAATAACTATAATGCAGCATGGAGTTAGGTGGGGGGTACTTAGGTGGGGGGTACTTAGGTGGAGGCTATCAGAATGCCTGTGTAAGCAATTGTAACAGAAGAGCAAAGTCACAGCAATCCAGGTAGTATCCCCCAGTGTGAGTTCAAAATATGTGGGAGCAAGGTGAGGATTAGAGAAGAGAGCGAGGTAGAAGGCAGAGAAGGCGGGAGAAGCAATGAGTTGTCTAGGGAGGGTTAAAGCAAGTGAGCTTGGGCATGATAGCTGAGACTGATGTCTCATTTTAAATAGGTTATGGGTATTTGTAAGATGCAGATCCAAAGGAAGGGAATTCCAATATTTGGGAGCAGTGTGTGAGAAGGCAGAAGCACGCTTGTTAGTTTTGCATCTAGGAATGTGTAGCAGGGCCTGGTTGGTCGATGTAAGACCATACGAGGAGGCCAGTAGCACACCAACAAAAATATTACGACTTAAAAGAAATTACAGAAACTCACTCACAACTTCAAAGAAATCTGTCAAATATTAGAAACTAGCCTGCTCTGCTTACACACACACACACACACACACACACACACACACACACACACACACACCCCACTGTTGACCCTCACCCACTCAACTCCCTCACAGACACAGATACAGAGAAAACTGAAAACACTACCTAAGTTTAACTAAGTATTTTCCAAAGATACCAAAATAAGGAAATATTCACTAGCAGCATTAGGAACTAAATTGAGATTTCAGGAGCAATTAACTCTGAAAAATCACAAATAAAGAGGTTTTTGAATTGGCTGTGATGCACCACACTGAACTGCTCTCTGACTCAACAGACAATATACTGTGCAGGAAACAGCATGCACATGATATTTCTGCTATTTACTCATAATGCATTGCAAATTTGCTGGCAAAATTTAAAAAACATTGACAAAGTTCAGTGTAATTTTGCAAAATGTTGCCTTATGCAAAAGTGAAATTGGCGAAATTGGGCAAAATTTCACATTACATGAAAGCAAAATTAGAGGTGACATTACGTTTTGCCTAGGTGAAAAATTTTGCATAATGCCAAAATTACGTGAAATATTTTGCTATGCAAAATTTTCCAGTTTCGCACATCTCTAGTGCGGAGCACTAATGCCCCTACAGCTCGGCAAGCAGGCTGTAGGGGATGGAGTTCTTTTCCCGCAGTGGGAACTTTTTTTAAAACAAATTTTACACTCCCCCAAAACTAACACCCAACTTTGAGGTCCACCCCACCTTGGAGCTGGATATTTTAGTTAGGGGTGTGCAGGGGGGGGCAAAGCCCCCACATAACAGAAATCCCCATTAGGATTTTGAAATTCGATCTTCTGACCTTGGCATAATGTAGGTTGGGAGACTGAATTTTGGGATTATATAGATAGTCCCCTGGGGCACCAGACCAAGGGGATCAGAGACCTTGTAATACACCCTAAAGATAGTGTAGTGTCACATGGACCTCTATTCATGCACAGAAGGCACTGTAAATGGATAACAATTAGCAGGTTAGTCAATTTGAAAGCTGCAGCTTAACAGATATGATTTCTAAATTTTAAGGTGCTGTCTGTCACCAAGCAGCCCCAAAGTTCATCACAGTGCACCACACCCATCACTTCCCCTTCCAGAATGGACACTCTCTGTAATGCCTTCTGCTGCTTTGATACCAACTCCCCACTCCGTACTCACCACTGCTCTGTCTACTCCTCCCTTTTAATCCTTCCTCTACTTTCATGTCACTATTCTCACTCTGCCTCTTTTATCACTAAATACTGGTTTGGGTCCCTTCCATCCTACCATTCCTCAGTCCTCTCCTCTCCTCTGTCCTTTCTTCTTCATTCTCATTGAACTCCAGAGATTCCTGTACCTTTGCCATTCCTAACTCGCACTCCACTACTGAGCAAGTGGCCTTCTCCTACTGTCTTCTGTCCTCTTGGAATCTGCTGAGCTCCTCCCTTTGACTCTCCCCCCTCACTCTCTTCCTTTAGATGCTTGCAAAGTCTTATTCTTGCTTCCCCCTGTACGTCACCCCCCCTCCTGACCCCACCTGACCTCTTTCTCCTACCTCTGCTGACCTACCCCATCACCTATGCCTTCCTACATCAGGGCATATGATGCTCTCCCCCTTGGCCTCTTCCCTGTATCCATCCTGCACAGCACACTTTAAGCATTATTGTACATTTTGTACATAATTTCAATTGTGAGCTTAAGTGGTTCATCACACTTTGTTCACATGGAGTTGTCTTGTTTATTGCATTTTGCATTATTGTGTTTGTATTTTTATTATTCTATGTCTACTCCATTTCCCCTTCCCCTGGGTCACACCTGGAAATGAGCCCTTGTTCTGTGTGCCTTTTCCAGTCACCAATTTTTAAAATAAAATAAAAATAAAACAAATTTATTCTGGGTTTTATCTTTCTGAAGCAGCTTGTAAGAATTGACGTTTTTAATCTGTTGTTATCACTTTAAATGTTTTTGTACACTGCACTTAGCACTTGGTGTTTAAATGATCTGTGTAATGCTGTTTAGCCTTCTGATGAAGCATGCATGCACAAAACTGGTCAAGATGTTTTGTGCGCTGTACTGGCGTCTGTGTCACTACACGGCACTTTTCTGTAAGTTAACATTTTTTGCTATTTAATAAATTGGTGGTACTGTGCTGCCCTTTAGCTGTGTGCAACTGTCTGTCATTTTGGACCTTGCACATTTACACAATGGGGTGGCCTTTTCTACCCGCCAAACCACACACTCACCCAGTTATATATATTTAATAAATGTTATTGATAAATAGAGAATAATTCCATCACCTGCTTCATCACCTACATTTCTGGGCATACATGCCCCTTCCTCAGGGTGTACAGTTGTATCTCTGCTCTGTAATTCAAAAATGTTTATTTTTATGCAGAAATTACGCTTGTGCTCTCTTGCTGGAGCTCCTATGTGTAGTACAGTGGGGGAGCAATGCTAGACACTTAATGGAGCACACAAACAAGATTGAAAAGCTTCTTTTAAAAGCACAGCCAAGGTTTCTACATAATGATACATATGTGGCTGTCCCAGGCATGTTTAAATTCCCTCACTGTCTCTGCCCCACCACCTCCCTAGGCAACCTTTTCCATCTATCCACCACCTTTCCATGACAAAGTCTTCCTCACCTCCCCCTTTGAAACTTCATTGTTTTCCCACTTGTAGCCACATTTGTGTTCAACTCAAAAAGCATCCCACATTCCACCCTGTTTATCCCCTGGAGTTATTTAATGGTCTCAGTCATGTCCCGCTTGCTGAGTTGTTCTCTAAGAAGTACAGGTTGAGGCCCTTCAGCCTTTCCTCAAAGGGCTTCCCCGGTGCTCCTGTTTCATCTTGGTTGCTCTCCTCTGCACATCCTCCATTCTGTCACTGTCCTTTCTAAGGTGAGGGCTCCAGAATGGCATACAGTACTCAGCTAAACCAATGACTTGTACAGGGATGGTATAACCTGACTCCTTTTGCATGCTACCCCCCTTCCCATGCAACCCATCATCCTATTTGCACTCCCAACCATCCTTAAACACCAAGCCACTACAGTACTTTCAGGTCATACATAATGATGATGATTCCTGATGAGTAGCTCTGTAGTAAGGATTAGCCCTGTAGCTTGGCCTTCTATCACAAGGTTAAGGGATGAGGGCAGGGGGTGGACACTGAGGCTGGAAAAATCCTTAATGCTACATTTCCTGCCTCTTGTGATTTTTTTTAACCCCAAGATAAGCATTAACATCATTTTTGAAATTTTTTTTTAGGTTTTGAGAAAGGAGAATCATTACCTGATTTGCACTTCAGGCTCTGCGAGAATAGACTATGTTGATTATTTTTCAATGCAGTCATAAAGAATGTTATTCTAATTAAAAGATTAACTGTAATTTTTTAATGTCAGCTCAGGCATCTTGTTAGACTGTCTTCTAACAAACCACACAACATTCAACATATACAGTTAAGTATTTTTTGGTTTTAACTTTTAAAGTTTTTGTTCATGACCAACTGTAACTCAGAAAAAGCTTTACATTTTTCAGCTACATTTTCAAAAGTGAAAAATGTTTCTGCATATGTGGTCTTTCCTCAGTTTGTCAACCCAAATGCCCACCACCCCAGGAGCTAGTCTCCTGTCTGAAGCACAAGGTGCAGCTGCAAGCCAATGCCTCTTAGTGATACACTCTTCAAAACTTGAGAAGTATGGCTTGCCACATGTTGCCAACATAATCTGTCATAGTTTTCTTCCATCAGAGATCACATCTGACCTTGTTTGCTCAGGGAGGGGGTGGACAAGAGGGTTGACAACCCCAAGGAAGACCCCACCACTAATTGCCAAGACTCTGGAGACCCCAAACCCTAATGTTTTTCTATTTCCCCATTTTGTGTGCTTTGCATTCTTCAACCTTTTAATTTCCCTTCTTTTTCTGGTAGTGGAATCATATCCTCATTCGCACAGGTTCCAGAGGGACCCATGCAAAATGACATAAACAGAATATTGGAGTTATTTCTAGCCCTGCCTCACCAACCAACCAACAAGTGAAAGAGAATAGCATCATAATACTTGTAATTCCACTGTTACACTGTATGATGGTATGGTGTGATGGTACAAATACAAGTACTATAACTACTAGTTTAGTATAGTACTACTACTAATAAAGATTTCTTATCTTGGTCCTGTGGATTACGGGATGCTTGTAGGAACATCCAGTCACACCTGTGAAATAAGAATAGCAATAGGGCCACAAAGGAGCTGCTGCTGTCTAGTAACTAACTGGGACAAACAAGGTACTCTAAACATAAAACGTACTTATCTGATACATGTGGTCAGTGTCCTCCAACACAGGTGCTGACATTCACTAGAACTGTAGATTTAGGCAAATTGATTAGTATAAGCAATACAAATACTGATCAGCTGTGTAGGGTGGAAAGGGGTTGTAGCTGTAGTTTTATTTTGGGGATTTAAAGTGGGTAGGTCAGTGGGGTAGATCCTGGTACCACAGCAGTGACCTTGGTTGGTGAATGGACTTGTGTTTCTCATGGAAGCCAGCATGGGGGGGATTAAGACAGGGTTCAGCATCCTTGTGCCCACTGTTCTCTTGGAGTGGGGGTGAATGTTGCTCTGCTCATCGACCACCACATCCATCCCCCTCCTAGCCTCATCATTGGCAAATCTGTGGGTGAGGTACCAAAGGTACAAGGTAAGTTACTGAGATGAAGGGTGATGGGGCCGGAAGACTGACAGCTGGGGGTCTGTTGTTGGTGCAGGACCTGCAGTAGCCCAATCTTCATCCTGCCAGGTACACTTTCCCCCATTTTTCTTACCACCCTACTTGTCCAAATGCAGTGCATGGCTCATCAGGCCTCGACATGAACATCATCCCTTTGTGAGGGAAAGCTCCCCAGCCTACCACAAGGTGTCATGTGTGCACTAGAACACTACTCGGTCCCTCCCAAGGCATTGCACACTGTAACACCTTCCCCCCAAGCCTCGGCCCATTGAGCTGGCTCACTGATGTGGCAGCTGAACTCAGGTCACTGGCACAAGAAGGCAACAGCATCCCCACTGGGCCAATGACTATCCCTGGAAACAATGTTACTTTATAATTTATTTTTGTGATTGCTTGATCGAGGTGGGGGGTGCAGTAAGCTGGACCCCAGTGTTGGCAAAATGACCTGGCAGGGGTAGGGGTATTGGTAACAAAACAGGGAGTGGAGATGAACTGGCACAGGGGGGTGGGCACCCTGGTGTCAGAATCATTATATTATAAATGCATTTAGCTGGCATGAGGGGTTGGGCACCCCAGTGTCCATTTGAAATCAAGGAGGCTGGTCATGCAGTTAATGGCAGTGGTCAGCTGAAGGAAAAATGAAAGCACATGCACAGCATGTTCAGCAGGGGTAGGGCTATGCACTGACACATAGCTCTATCCCTGCTGAGTGAACATGTCACAACAGCATATGTAGATGTGGAATCTACCTTGCCACCTAACGCATGAAAGCATTCAGCAATGTGGTCATAAAAATGCAGTTATCTTCAGAATACTAATTTTTCAAACAGCACATGCTCAGAAAAAATCTTTTTAAAATATTCAAAAAACACTTTATTATGGGGGATAAAACAACAAAAGCACACACCTTGAGGCAAACTCTAACAAATATGCATGTTTCAGGTTTTAAAATCTCAAATAATAATAAAATAATAATAATAAAAATATAAAATTTAAAATGTTTTTACTTATAAGTGAGAAAAAAGTACTTAATTATAGTCTTTTTTTTATACCTCTGTAACTTTGCCCCACGTGAACTGATTGCCACAAAATGTTCAGGATTCAGAGACCCTGGCATGATGTCTGTGTTTATTATTACAGTGCAAAAACTGAGGTTTAACATTAAAATGCTTACTCGACCCTAATATACATGGTGCTACCTGCCTCATTCCCTTAAAAAAGCCATCATATATTTCCTCATATATGATGGTAGCCTATTAGCGTATTATGATGCCGACTAACCAGTTACACTGTATTAAAGGTGAATAGATAAAAAACCTGTTTTATGTATGTTAGGTTAGCCAGGGTACCAGTGGCTATACATATATTAGTTTAGTATGTAATTAGATATGTTTATAATGCTATATTTATTTCTTTATCTGATTTATGTTAAATGGCGATTTATGATCTGTCTCAGTTCTCAGCTGTACCACATTCAGCACATGACATTGCTGATGCTGCTGCCTCTATGACAGCTGTTGAGTGTTAGACATCTTGTGCACAGGGATGTACTTTGAATGTGTAAGTAATTATTATTTACAAATTCTAAGTTTTTTTGAAAAATTCAGCTATGAATATTGATTGCCAAGAACTGTATATCTATGTATAACAAACAGTTTTTGACAACTACATTTGTGTTTTAACAAAAGTGTTTCAGCACTGCTTTTTCCCATTTTCTCCTGCTTCATGATAGGTGGAAACCCATGGGTCTACTGATTCATTTATTGTGCTTGTTTGAAAGATGTCATAAACTAATCATTGTTTTTTGTACTCATCGCAGACCATCAATAATCTCTATGTGTATGACTCTGAAACACTGTTTATCTGAAGTTCTTAGATGGTTTCTTTTTTTATATTTTATTTATTTATTTATTTATTTGAAAGCTTGTTATTTAAAAGCTTGTGACCAGGAGAAGCAACCTGAGCTGCTGCTCATTTTCAGATGTGACCCAGGGGAAAGGGAAGGGGAATATGTGTACAGATGCAAACTGAGTTAAAGAACCAGATTAAGCTGTTGGTGGTATTTTTAGTGAATGGGGGAAATTTGGCCAGGACACCAGGGAAACTCTCCAACTCTGCCAGTAGGGGGAACTCTTGCACCCTGTTGGTTGGCAAGATGGCTGACCAGGGTGTGGAGATTGGAGGAGCAGGGGATGGAGCTCTTGAACCAGAATGTGAAACTAGTCATATGGATTTTTGCGGATCTATGGAACTACCAGATATTTCAGGACAAGATATTGAGTCTGATTCTGCAATGCAGGCAGAATATAACATTAAGAAAAAAGAAGAAATATTGTTTTTTCAACAAAAAGAAACAGCTGCAGCTCTTTCTAAGGATACCATACCTGCTAAAATGCTAAGGACCTCTTCCAGACAGTTGCAGGACACTCTTGGACATAAACCTGATGACATACATTGCCAACGGAAGAAACTATTCAGTTTGCTTGCATGGAAGAAGAAGCTTTGTACATAACTGACTCTGCAAGCTTGGTTGAGCCAATGGAGACTGCCACAGTTACGCTGGCTGAATTGGAATCCTTCATCATATCTCCTTTTACTCCAACAAAACAGCTGTCAGTTTTATCAGAGTCTTCTGTATGGATGCCAGAAAAAGCCTTGCTAGCCGCAGGCTGGAATAAATCTCTAGACAGCAAAAGATGGAGTTTGGATACAGTTCCTACAGTGAGAGAAATAAGAGAGTCTGCACACATTTGCCAAGCAGGTATGATTTCTCCATTTTTTATACCAGTATACTATAACACAGGCAAAACAGCTGATTCTGACAACACGGTTGTCATAGCAACTGGAAATGGCGGTAATGGAGGTTTAAAATCTAATGTACTAGAAAAGTTTAAAGCACAGGTTCAGACAGTGAAAAAATGAAAAACAAACTACTTTGGTAATACAAAATATACCAGAAACGGGCATTGTGAGAAAGTTAGAGTCCTTGGGACAAGAAGTTAATACGCCAGCTACCGCAGTGCAAGCACCCTTGATAGACACTAACCTGCCCTCAGAATAGCAGCATTCCACCTCTTGGGCAGAAATAATGGAAGATAATAAGCTACTTTTACAAGCCCCCTCAGAACATAATACCACATCACTGCCTGAACAAAATGAAAAGCAGCCACAAAACATGGAAATACAGAACATGTAAATAAAGAACTTAAAAATAAAAATAACTTACCTCCCAGAACTTTTAGGATGTCAGATTTGTTTTCCAACCTGGGAAAACCAGCAAAAAGAAAAAAAATTGCTGTTTGACTTAAATACAAAGGAGGACTCAAACTTCCTCCAGACAGAGCATATATATAGCGAGGAAATTGCTCAAGGAGTCTTTACAATTGACAGCCACTGAAATATTTGCTCTTATCCACACCTCTGGGAACACCCAATTTGACATACATTTTAGAACCCCAATGCTGCTGGAATGCTTCTAGTCCAAATATCATTTGGTAAAGACTGCACCACTTTGGACTCCATTTATTGTTAATCCACCAACAAAACCTACATGGAAAAATAGGTATGCTACCCTAACAGTGACATTTGTATGGTGACATGCGTTGATATCGACTACAGCACCATGTCACTGTGTTACTGTAGAAATGCTGCTGGAAAGGGGCAACCACTTCCCCTGACTTGCACCTCCTCAGTGAACTAACATCGACCTGGAGTTAGAATCCTCTAGTTGGGATGGTTTGGGGGTGAAGCCCCTGATGTAAATGACAGTGCTGAACTGTGTGGATCTATGCCAACTGTAACTTGCAGTCGACATGGAGCCCGTCATTGAAATCCCAGTCTCAATTTTTTTTGTCAAGCCGGCATATATAACCTATAAAAATATAATCATGTTATTCAAGAACAAAAGGGTACAGATTGCTGATATTTTGCATTGGGTAAAACGATGCGTAGAAAGTACTGAAAGTCCTATACCAATAGTGGACACAGAAAATATATGGACAGGTGGCTGGCAAATAAAAGTTAAACTAAAACATCAGAAGCATGGCTCCAGCATCTACCCAGCAGCTTCTATATTGATCATGACCATGGATTTTGTTTCTATGCTGGGCCACCGAAGTCTTGCCACCAATGTGGCTCTTTGTCACATTTAAGCAATGCCTGTGATACTGAAGTTTGTGATCTCTGTTTAAGCATAGGTCATACTAATCACTTGTGTCCAAAACTGGTATGTTGCAGTATTTGTGAAGAGCCAGGACATTCTTATAAGGCTTGCCCATAGGCCAACCATAATAAAGGCTCATCCTACAATCAGGAAAAAATTATCTTTGCTGACCCATAACAAAGGTAAAATGGCCAAAATCCAGTTCCAGACACATGGTTAATGTTACAACAAGTAACCCAGCTACTGTAGAAAATAATAAACCTGTGGGACATATGGAAATGCAACCAGAGGAGATACCAGACTCAGAGGTTACAACTGGGGATCCCCAGAAGAGTACAAAACCTCTTCTGTTACAAAATGAAATGGACAAAATGTCTCCTCCAGCTAAACCACAAGATGGCTTTAAAACTGTTGGAAGCAGAAGACAGCATGCAAAACAACAACCAAAACCAAAAGTGTCAAGAAGGGAGTCTATAGAAATAAAGAATAGTTTTTCTGTTTTACAACATAATACTGAGTGGGAGGGTGAAGAATCTGAAGCCTTCCCAATTGTTTCTTCTTATAAAGACTTGTCTGATACAGGAGAAATACTTATTAAGAAGAAACCATATACCGTAAGAGGACAAGGAAAAAATTAATAATGACATTTTTCACTGAGAAATTATAAGCCACACTGTGAGTCATCTATTCTTACTTTAAATATTAACAGCATTAAGAATGATAAGAGGAGAACTACTTTTTTTCAACTTTAGGTACAATAACTGCTAAAATTATATTTCTATAGGACACAAGTTTAAACATCACTAATGAAATCATCACAGCTCAAAAATCCTGGTATTGGTGTACCTCAACCCCCCCAATATGGGGGAAGATGCATATTTAGGGGCAGAGATTTTGTTTAAAAATGTAAATGTACACATCCAAAGAGTTATGGACTTAGCTCCAGGAAGATTACTGCTTTTAGACACTAAAATTGATGATGCACAAATAAGACTAGCAGTTATTTATGCCCCCAAACCAAATCTGATAGAGTAATTTTATTATGACTGCTTCAACTGTATCTACATACAAATAGATTTGTCATGGGGTGGGGGTTGGGTGGATTTTAATAGTCCCTGGGATCTACACAATAAAACAGGATTTACAAAAAAAACTTTACTGTGACACAAATTTTTTAAAACCAGTTATAACCACTGCAAAGCTCATAGATTCATACAGAGTATTTCACCAAACTGGAGGACAGACATATTTTCAGAATATGATATCCTCACGGATGGATTATATTTCTATTTCTCAGACAGGGAAAATAACAGACGCTCATACTAAGTTAATGCTCTTTTGAATAATTTTGAACTACATATTAATATTCATTTTGTTCATACACATATACTAGGTACAGGATATTGGAAACTGAATGCATTCATGTTGGAAGACAGAAGTATACAACAAGAATGTATAGAATTTTTGAAAACCCAGATTTCTATTTCTGTCTAATATGATGCAGTTCTAGAATGGTGGCTAGATACTAAGAAAGAACTTACATCTTTTTTTCAAAAATTAGGGAAACAGAAATGACATTCTGATTACATTAAATATCTGCAATTCAGATCTCAACTTTTAATCTCTTTACAGACCAAGGAGAAATGTTCTTATAAAGATCAAATATGTCATATTAAAGCAGAAATGAAAACACATTTCTGTCATGGAGCTAAATCTACAAAGGCTGAAATACAATTTGGGAACCCTAATTGTGAAGGATCTGTAGATATTTTTAAACAGAGCCAGGTGAGAAATAAAACTAAACTCACAGAAAACATAAAAAATGATCAGGGAGGTTTTCTTACCCATAGTGAGCATATATTAATATTTAATGAAACCAGATATAAAGAATGTTATATGTATGTAGATAACAAAGAGAAAAACAAGCCAGAGTTTTTTTTCTACTCTAAGTTGTACACCGTTACAAAACCAGGAGATAAAAGACTTAACTAGACCCATTGATTTACCTGAAATAGATGGCACTATTCACTCCTTAACACACAAAAAAATTCCAGGACCAGACAGTCTCAGCGCAGAATTTTATGAAATATTTCAAAACATCCTTAGAATAATATTATGGGATGTATATACTGAAATTTTGGAGTCTAATATTATATCTAAACATTGGTTAAAAGCCATAATTATTTTATTATACAAAAGTGGGGACCCTAATGATATTAAGAACTGGAGACCTATCACTCTATTAAATGTGGATGAAAAGTTCTTAACTAAAATCATAGTAACTGATTGAATAAAATAACTCTAAAGGTGATTTTACCAAATCAAACATGTGCAATCCCAGGTCGATCTATTACCAAAAATCTTATACAGATAAGAGAAATAATGCTTAGAAGCCAGATGAACTCTGTACAGGTGTTTAGCTTGTCTATAGATCAGGAAAAAGCCCTTGACTGGGTGACACATGATTTTTTTATTTAAAGCTCTTGAATTTCATAACCTACCAAAATAATTTATTTTTTGGATCAAGTTATTATATCAAAATGCATCCTTTCAGATTTTAGTTAATGGATTTTTAAGGAAAGAAATTTGTATTAATAGAGGGGCCAGACAAGGTTGTCCTCTAAGTCTATTACTTTATATATTTGGGCTTGACATCCTAATCAGAAAAATAGAGGAAGCACTGGGCATTATAGGCATAAGGGTATCAGACAAAACTCCCCTCATAAAGGTAATGGCTTATGCAGATGACCTCACCATATTTGTGGCAGATGAAAAATCAGGACAAAGAGTACACTCTATTTTAAATGAATATGGAAATATCTCAGATGCTAAAGTAAACAAAAATAAAAGTAAAGCAATTCACATAGGTAGTATAGATACTACTTTAAGTACTATTATAGACATACCAATCATCTCCACAGAGTCAAAATCGAAGGAATAATGTATGGAATACTTAATATGGAATCTAGGAATTGGGAAAATAAATTACAGGAAGGGAATAGTTTGGTGCAGAAATGGGAAAATATGCAAATTTCCAAAAAGAAAAGGATATAGTGCATTCAAACTCTTATTATCTATTTTCTTGTATATTAGTAATATACCCCCCCCCTTGTAATTTGAAACTAGGATTTACAGTTTGTTTTTTCAAGCTTTGTGGGGGTGTAGATTAAACCTGGTGAAATGGAATTATACCAATCTGCCACAAGATAAGGGTGGCCTTGATATGATTAACCCTCCAGTATTTTTTTAATACAAATTTTCTTTATTCAAATATAAAACCTGCCCTATTCCACCTGATTAAAATCTGGCAGCCATGGATAAAGGAGTGGCTCATAAACATATTACCACTTTGGGATGCAAGTAAAAATAATTTTCATACAATCTGAAAAAAAGATTGCTTCCATCAATATGCCATTACAGTTTTAAAGAAAATCAAAAATTAGGACACAACAATATAATAAATAACTCTGCTTTCAAAAAAAAGCATTATATCAGAATATAATAGATGGACATTTTTATGACCCTTTGATATTTCCATTAGGCATATCAGATGCAACTATTGTAACAGTCAAGTTACTAACAGAACCTAGACTACCGGAATACTGTTGGGATATAATTTGACTGATTTGTCATGGTACGTTAGGGGTGAGAGACACCCACAAGCATAAACATCTTCACGAAAGGTACTGCCCAAGGGACACTTGCCATGGTATTTTGGAAACCCAAACACGCCTCTTTTCTTGATTGCCCATATATACAAATATTTTGGAATTAATTAGTTAAAGACAGTAAAAGAATGGATTTTCATAAAGTAACATATGATATGTTAGTGTTAGGAATTTATACAGGAGTATGGGAATAATGTCATGCAAGCACCCACCAACTTCTTAGTGGGTATATAAAATATTATATATGGATAGCAAGGTGCCAATGGGTAATTTACCAGAAATACTGGACATAAAAATAAATAATTGATTGTATACATAACAAAGTATTTGTTACATATCTAAAGGAACTTCAAAATCTACACAAGGAAAAACGTACACCCTATATGGAGAAACGTATCAGGATGGTGGTTCAAACCATCCTGAGTATGCTTTATGAGTTATTTGTAAGTTTTCTGTTGCGTGATTTTGAGATTTATTTATCTCCTCTTTTTGTAATGTTGTGCTTTGATTGGTAAAGTATTGTACCAGTATCACGGCCTCAATAAAAACACCCTTAATCTTATCAAGAAGTGCCATGGGATCTTTAATGTCCACCTAAACAACCACCAAAATGGGCAGATGGGACCTTGGTTTAATGTCTCATCTGAAAGATGGCATCTCAGGAGTCCAGCACCCCCTCAAGATGTACTACAATGTCAGTATTGAGATTTAGCCCACATTCCTGGTGTGGGGTTAGATCCACCTTCTGACCTTTCAGCCCCAGAGGCAAGTGTGCTACCTGTTGAGTCACTGACATATAGCATGAAATGAACAACTCAGTAACACACACACTGTCATTTTCCTTTTCAAACAGTTTCACTTGTTAATGCCACTGGCCGGGGTCACTAATGATGTCCTGTTGGTAATACTAATATGCTGCAATTGTAATTACGAGTATGTATGTATTTCTAAAAAAGAATTGTTACATACGCTACAGTATGCAGCATGTACATAGAGTTGCCTCAGGAGCTGCAGTATTAGTTCACATATACTGTAGATGCAGCCACACACGCTGTCATTTGCATCTCATATCACATATATTGCATATGCATTTTTAAAAACTCAGGTTCATAAATGATTTTTATTTTAAGACCACTTCTATGTTCTAGTAAAAATGTTATGTAGAACACATTTGATTACCAATCACTGAATGTTGAAAGAGACAATGCAAACTGAAAGAAACTGCAGTCACTGGGTTGTGTTCCAAAACATATAACAACAAATAATATGTTTTTATAAATCATCTGTAATAAGCCAATCAAAAAATTGGATGCAGACTAACTTAATAGGAATTGTATATCTAAGAATTACAAATTAGCAAATTATTCAGCATCCCTCAACCATTTCAAGTTTCATTTACCACACAAGACAGACAAGTACTACATGTCATATACTTTGATGTTTGTGATGCATATGAATGAACACCAAAAAGTCCTGATGATTGTTTCACTAAGATAAGAGATTGTGCTAACAATACTTATGAAAGACACAGAGATTGTTAGGATTCTACAACAAAAATATTCTGTGGTGACACTTTATAAGCATTTAAGCAGACAGCTTGTTGACAATAGTAATATCGAGATGTGTCCTGAAACTGAGCAAAATGCATTTCTCACTATCATAGAAGTTGACGGCAGATAAGGACCGCAAGGCCCATCCAGTCTGCCCATTTCTTTTTCTACCTTATAAATGTGCCATCGGCCTTTGCTATGTCAGTGACCTATCTATTCATAGTCATTTGTATTGCTCCCTTATGCCTATCCCATGCCTGTTTGAAGCCCTGCACTGTATTCATAGCCACTACTTCTTGTGGTAAGCCATTCCATGCATCTACCAATCTTTCTGTGAAAAAGAATTTCACATTCCCCTTAATCGCCTCCTCTAATCTCATGCTGTGTCCTCTTTGTCCTGCTATTTTTCTTATATTTAAACATGTTTGACTCTTTCACCTTGTTTATGCCCTTAAGGTGTTTAAATGTCTCGATCATATCACCTCTCTCCTCCTTTGCTCAAGGGTATACATATTGAGCTCCGTTAATCTGTCCTCATATGTCTTCTGATGCAGTCCCTGCACCATTTTAGTTGCCCTTCTCTGGACTGCCTCAATTTGGTTAATGTCCTTGTGAAGGTGTGGCCTCAATACTGCATGCAGTACTCCAGATGGGGCCTAACAATGTCTTGTACAGAGGGATTATTACCTCCTCTTACGACTTGTGATACCCCTACTAATACACCCTAACACCCCCTAGCCTTACCTACTGCTTTAGAGGTCTGCTTGAATGATTTCAGGTCATCAGTGATGATGATGCCCAAGTCTCTTTCTTCCTTTGTGACTGCTAGCAACTCCTCCCAGCCTATAAGTGGCTTCAGGGTTTCTCTCTTATGTGCATGATTTTGCACTTCTTGCATTAAATCCCAGTTGCCACTCTTCTGACCATTCTGCTAGTTTATCCAGATCTCTTCTCATTCTGCCCACCCCATCTGGATCATCTACTCTGTTGCAGATCTTGGTGTCATCTGCAAACAGACAAGCCTTACCTCTAGTCCATCTGCTAGGTCACTAATGAAGATGTTGAATAGGACTGGCCCCAGGACTGATCCCTGAGGTACCCACTTGTGACTTGCATCTCTTCTGACTGTATACCATTTACCACCACTCTCTGTTTTCTGCCAGTCAACCAGTTTGCCACCCAGTTGACCAACTTCTGACCCACCCCGAGCCTACCTAGCTTATTTATCAATCTTCTATGTGAACAGTGTCAAAAGCTTTGCTGAAGTCAAGGTAGGCGACATCAACTGCTCCCCCTTGGTCCACCACTCTGGTTACCCAGTCAAAGAAATCTATGAGATTAGTTTGACAGGACCTTCCTTTTGTAAACCCATGCTGTCTTGGATCCTGTGCCCCTATGGATTCCAGGTGTTGCACTATCCTTTCCTTAAGGAGTGCTTCCATAATCTTGCCCACTACTGAGGTAAGACTGACCGGTCTGTAGTTCCCCGCCTCCTCCCTGCTACCACTCTTGTGGAGTGGGATCACATGAGCCCTTCTCCAGTCTTCTGGGACCTCTCCTGTGCTCAGAGACTCACTAAACAATTCTGCTAATGGCTCTGCTAGTTCCTCCTTTAGCTCCTTAGTACCCTGGGATGTATGCCATCAGGTCCCATTGCCTTATCCACCCTGAGCTTAGCAAGCTCTTGTAGGACCCTTTCTTTTGTGAAGGGAGTAGTGCTCACCTCCCTCCCCCCTGTGTCCATGATGCTGAGCTGTGGGCCCTGCCCTACCTTCTCTTCAGTGAATACTGAGCAAAAGTATCTATTTAGGATAGATGCCTTTACAGGGTCCTCCTCCTCACATGCTCCCTTTTCTCCATTAAGCTTAGCTATCAGACTAAACTCAAGTTTTACTAGGAGTGAGAGCATCAAACATATGTGAACTATGAGTACTCAGCTCTTTGGGATTTCCTTCAAGCCTTTCTTTTATCTTTGTACCAAAAATGCTAAGATATGAGCTGTTGCTTGTGTGTGTTAAAGTTGATTTTTAAGTCAGACATAGTTTTTATCACTGTACACATGTCATCAGCAATTAGCTGCTCTTTGCAGTAAACTAAAAAACAAAGAAATGAGTAACAATGCACACACATCTTTCTGTACAAGTATTTTCAAATGCTCTGAAACACAAGATTCAGACCAGACAGACTCACTGGGTATTTCTGTAATATAACAGTCTGTGAGAACAATACTAGTGAAATTGTCAGGGATCGCTATCTGCCCTTGACAGGAAACCACAACTAAAATGCAAATCTACATAAACACTGGCTTAATCAGACAATGTAATGCCAAAAAAAAAAAAAAAATGAGATCACAAACTCTGCAATAAGTATTTCTCATAATCAGACAAAAGTCACACATTGACAGGAGTGAAAGCATAAACAATTGTGAACTATGAGAAATCAGCTGTTTGGATTTTCTGTCAGATACTTCTTTTATCTCTGTATGTAACACGTTCAAAGATGAGCTGATCTGTGTGCTTAACTGAAAAAAAATTACAAACAGGAACTGTAAGTACAATATACTCAGTCAGTATTAATATTTGCCACTGCTCTGTTCAGACAGCAGAATCAAATCAATCAGAAGGAAAGCTAAGAGCTGGTAAACTTCGCACTGTATGTCTCTGAGAGGCTGAATCAACACAACAGCATGAGCAGAGGTAGTGACCTGTACAATCATGTGTTCTACAGACAGACCAGATCAATCTCTGGCATGGAAAAATGGACACCAGTAAGGAAAAATCTAAGATATAACAACGCTTATTTATATCTATGTATGTGTATTTTGATAAAGCAATTAATTTTTTTCTCAGGTTACATATCAAATATTAATCTGCTGGCAAACATATGCAACAGAATTAACTACAAACAGCTGGTGTTTCACCTTTAACATGTTATTGACACCATAACATTAACAAATACTAAATAAAATAAAAAATAATAACATAGTAATACCGAGTAAGCACTACGCATACCTATACTTCCTATATGTGTCACAATATTAAACGTTATTAACACCTTAATAACATGTTACTGCCCAAAACACTACAAATCACTCAAATAAAACAAGTAACAGGGCTCTTATTAACACATGTAAAAGCCACCCAAACCCCCCACCCCACACACACTATGGTAAAACATAGGACACAGAAAAATAAATGTCCAACTTAATGCATTATATAAAATAAAAGATGACAAAGTCCAGTGTGCTTATGAAATAATACCTTCTCAGGGGTTGAATAAGCTCAAAAAGGCCACTCGCCCTTCAGGCTCATGGTTTTATTTCTTGTTCAACCCCTCAATGGTATTCTTTCCTTGATATCACACTTTGTCGTCATTTATTCTATATGTATTATACAGGTGCAGTAGCACCTGTATATTAGGGTTTAGTAAGCACTTCCATGTTAAACCCTGATTTTTGCACATTAATACAGATAACTCTGCTCCTGTACAACTGATTTGCCTAAACATTCGTAGGTATTGAGTTTGGACCAGGGTCTCTGGTTCTTGAAAATTAAATGTCTATCAGTTTTGGGGGGCAAAGTTAGAGAGATGCAAAAGTGCTACAAGTCACCCAAATGTAGAGTTTTTGGTCACCTGTAACTAAAACTTGATTTTTCCCCTGAAATGTGTCTCAGCTGGGGTTGAGTGTCTCAGTTGGGGTTCCACAGGGGTCATTACGTGGCCTTTTTCTCTTCTGTCTTTTTATCAACAGTCTTCCTGAAGCCTGCCCACATTCCAAAATGCTACTATATGTTGACTTTGTGGTAATCAATAATAGTAGCTCTCAGATGGTTGATCTCTTCAGTGATCTCCAAAGCAACTTCAGGTCCCTCAAAGAATGGTTTGCAAGGAACAAACTTGTACTTAACTACAAAAAAAAAAAAATAACTAAGTTGTTGCTGTTTGCAGGTCAACATCACAAGAAGAAGGTCTCCCCACTGGTCATCATTGATGCACATGGTGCTGCCTCGGAACAAGTTGAAACCTTCAAGTAAGTGGGTATCACCTTGGATGATACTGTCTCATTTGCCTTGCATGTCGACAACATAGCTAACCAGATCAATCAAAAATTAGGAGCACTCTATAGGCAAAAACTAAATCTAACCACAGATGCGAGATACATGGCAGTCTCTGGAATGATAATCCCCGTCATAGACTATTGTCTCTCCATTTACAGTGTGGCCTGTGAGACAGTCCTTAACAGGATATGCTTGGTCCTAAACAAACCTTGCCACTTTGTTTGTGAGTTGGATAGACTGACTGACACTGGCTCCCTGTACTCTCAAACTGGATGTCTCCCACTTCAAGAAAGACCAAAATATCAGACTTACCTCATGGCAAGAAAAGCCCAGTTGAGCCTCACTCTGGTTGCTATCAGTGATCTTCTCCACCCAGTCAAAAATAACTATTTGACCAGGAGTATGACTAAACAAGTCCTCAGTCCCCTATTGAAAAATCAGTCTAGGGAAGCACTCATTTGCTGCCCGAGCTGCGTTCTGGATGAATGATTGCCCAGAACCCATTCAAGGCCTACCTAACCAAGATTTCCCAGTTTAAATGTTTTTTGGAAAAATAACTCAAGATAGCCTCCTGCATTTGCCACACATGATAAATATGTCTACTGACTATAGCCTTCAGCCCATTCATCATGCTGCCACTTCTCGATTGCAACCACTAAAACAGTAAACATCTTAAATCCGAGTTGCTCCAGTGTCTGAATAAGACCAAGCTGTACTTGGGCTAGCACTATATTCCCAAAATGTTCAACTGACTGGGCTTTTTTCCGAATAACACTATTGTATGAACCAGACCCGGCTCTATCTGGGTCACCACTGTTAATGTCATTTTCTTTATGAATGTACCATTGACCAGGCTCTCCCTGAACTAGTTTATGTACCCTAAATGTAATGTAACCACAATTGACATGGTACCTTTGGAAAATAACACTTGTGCTCAAAGGTGTTAGTCTGAAAATCTAATAAATAAATAAATAAATGTACATGTTTGATAGAGTCTGGCCCATGGTGTGTGCTTTCAAAAGTTTGAGGTTTTCAACTTATATAGGTTTTTAAAATATAAGTGAAAAACTGTGCTGTTTTCTGAGTGTGCTCAATTCATAAAATTAATGTTCTAAGGATAGCTGGATTTTTGTGTTAGCAGTTTGAATAAAAGTGATTCCCTTAGAACTGCTATCGTCAGCCAGCCAATAAAGGCTGTTTGAGGGGAAACTGAAAGTAATTTCATTGAAAGTGATTTCATTCTCTCAACTTTCATCAGTCAATTGACAAAAGCAGTGCGAATGAAATCACTTCACTCACATTGCTAATGCATCTGCTCCCAGAAGACCTCTTGACCAATGTTACAATTACTGTACCGTGGGTGCCCAATCCAGCCATCAATATTCCCTCCTGACCCACACTACATTTTAAATTATCAGATGGTGGATGCCCAGTCCTACTGCCAGTATCCCCCTTCCCCAATTCACGATTAAAAAAACTAAAAAATGACAGATGGGTGCCCAGTTCCATCAGCTGTTACACATTTTCAAAAACTGACACTGGGATGTCAACTCCCTGCTTCAGCTGAGATATCCTCCCCCTTCAAATAAGAAGTGGAGCAGGGTGCTCACCCCAATACTGCTGTAAAGAGCCTCTTCCTTTACTCAGACCACCAACCCCAACACATAGCTGGGACCCTGAGGTGCCCACACCCAGTGCTGCCAAAGACTCTGCTGATACCAGGGTTCCCAATACACAGTATCAGAATCACTGAAAATAAGAAAACCATCTCTTGAAGATCTTAATTTTTGTGTGCTTTTTCATCTGAAAAGAAGAAAACAGTGCTTTGTCAATCTCTAAGCTCCAACCCTCCTACCTTGACCCCCCACTCAACACACCACCCTCACACCTTCACTCACCTACAAAGGGTCCTTGAGTGTAGAGCCTCTCTCACCGAAAAAGACGTCCTCTTCCATAAAACATGACTATGAACTGAGGAAACAAGGTAAGTACTGTCAATGAATTTTCAATGTGTTTTGAACTTTTCCTCATAATTTTGTTGTTTTTAAGTACTTGTTCATCAAATATTCAACATGGCAAATTTGTGATACCACCTCATGAACAAGGTAGGTGAAATGTTTCAAATCTGATCCAAAAGATAATTTTGTAGTTACTCTAGAAAGTCATCTTTTGGTCCGGATCTGAAAAATGTCACCTACCAGGTTCATGAGGTGGGGTCATAACAAGAATATGGTAAAAGTTAGTAACAGCATTTAGTAAAATGACCAAGTTAGGAGTGAATGTTGACAGTTTTCAATGTGCACTCATAACTGCTATTTTTCAATATTTTGACCCCACATTTTGAACATGGCTTTTTTTGACCCCACCTCATGAATAAGGGAGGTGAAAGTTGTCAAACCTGGCCTGAAATGTGATTTTGTAGTCACTGTACAAAGTCACCATTTTGGCACTGATTTGCAAAACTGCACTTAGCAGATTCATGAGGTGGAGTCATGAAAACACAAGAATATGTTGAAAATATTGGGCAAAAATATTAAAAAACAAAAAAGATATAAATGAATGTTGAATTTGATTAACATTCACTCATAACCTTGCTATTTTTCAATGTTTTGATCCCATATTTTACACATAACCTTTTTTTTCACCCCCCCCCAATAAACGTAACAGGTGCTATTTTTGAAATCCTGCCCAAAAGGTGTTGATTTTATTTGTTTATTTAAACTGGTTAGTCCAAGGGCCAAAAACCCATTTTCATGGTTGACCAGAGTACAATTACAAATGCAAGCATAACCAACATATGGTACAGTATAATACATACATGACATTCAAATCAAGTAAAAATACAGAATTTAAATTACACAATGCATCTACATTCATTATCCTCTAATAAATAATACTTCAGCATCTTTCTGTATCTGCACACTGTAGTTCAATGGCAATCTAACTTAGTCATTATAAAGTTAAAAAACAATAGTATTTTATACAGTAGAGTCCTTTGACCAACTGCAGTTTTCATTTTTGGTACAGAAAAACAGCAATGACTAAATGTTTGAGTGGAGAATGGGTCTGTGTATTTTTTAAATAGAGAATGAAAGTTAGCAGGAACCCTATTCATGGTTATCTTTTTTTTTTTTTGCTAACAGGCCTATTTGAAATTTAAATCTTTGCTCCAAAGAGAGCATTCCAGCTTTTTTAAGGAGAATACAATGGTGTATTCGAGGAGGAAGCTGAGTAGCAAAATGGGCTGCCTGGCTTCAAAGTATTCTAACCTTTGCAAGTAACCCATTACAAGCAGCGTGATAGAATAACAATCCATAATCTATAGTTGAAAGTAAAAAAAAACACTGTGATAATATTCTGATTGTTGGAATAAGCAGGAAGTTCATTCTATAAAGTGCTTCAAGCCATTGATGTACAATTTTAACTAGATAACTAGATTAGAAGTATGATATTCCTAACTCATGCTTGAATCAAGAATTAATCCCAGAAATTTAATACAGTTATCCTGTTCTATCTCAACTCCTGTAACAGAGCGTAGCAATAAAACAGGCTCCGAATCTAGTTTTTCCTATGATTATAGACTGCCATAGCTTTTTTCATTAAATACCAACCTATGGTCACAAAACCAAGTCTGAATTTGTGAAAAATCGCTAGCCAGATTGACTTGTACGTGATCGAAACGAGGATTGCTCATGTGGATCACCATGTCATCTGCATGCAAAAAAATTTGTGATCTAAAACAAACTAAAGGCAGTGTGTTCAAAAATAAACTAAACAGGAGGGGACTCATAACAGAACCTTGAGGTACACCCATTGTGATTGGAGCAGGAGAAGAATAACAACCATTGACTTTAATTCATTGAGTATGTTCAGTTAAATAACTATCACACCACCCAGCTACATCACAGGATACTCCCAGTTTGGACAAGAGCTGAATTCAGTAATCCATGATTGACTAAATTGAAGACCTTGGTGAGGTCCACAAAGGACACTGCAGCAAAGTGCCCTTTATCAAGAGCCTCCGGTACTGTGCTCATGAACCCCACCAAGGCCATCATAGTGGTATATCCTGGGCAAAACCTGTGTTGCACTGGTGTTAGAATGCCATACCTTGATAAGTATTCTATCAACTGGTCAAAAGCCATCCCATCTAAAATATTTGAAAGAGGTGCCAAACATGAAATAGGTCTGTAATTTTGTACATTTGATAAATCACCAGTTTTAGGAATTGGTACAATGGTAGCTTCTTTCCATAAAGTGGGAAACAGGAAAATGAAAAGACAGATCAAAAATAATAGATGATGGATAACACAAGATGTCTGTGGTGATCCTCATCAGCCTAAAGTCTATTTCATCCTTGCCCACAGCAGGACATGGATTTTACTTCAATAGATGTATAAGTACCTCTTCTGATGTAATGTGTCTAAAATAAAATTTTGGGTAAGACAATTCCAAGTTATTATACTGTAGCTTTGATTAATTAACCTGGCATCTTTATTGAAGATAACACTAGTAGTATACTTTGTGAGATCAGTGAAAAAAATATTAAATTCTTGGGCTTTCTGTCAAAATTCCTGCTGCAGTACTAAAACACTGTATCGTGGATGAATGCTTTTTACTCAGTAATTCATTTACTAAGTCCCAAGTTGCTAAAGTATCCTTACCCTTAAACTGCTTTTGTTTTTCAATACAGTAATTTCTTTTGAGTTTCCTAACCAACTGTTTACTTGTTGGTCACTGCATTTCTGTTGGCCTTAGCGTTTGACTTTTTTGGTTGCGTTTCTATTGTCGATTACATTACTGTTTCCTTCTGTGGCACCGTTGCCTTTACTGTTTGCATTTCTGTTTGCGTTTGTGTTACCATTTGCATTTTTCTTACAGTTTTAATTTCTGTTGGCGTTAGCATTTATGTTACTGTTTTCATTAACGTTTGCATTTCTGTTGCTGTTAGCGTTTGCATTACCATTTGCGTTACCATTTATGTTTTGATAAATGCTTGCGCTTGCTTTTCTCTTACCATTTGCATTATCATTTATGTTTGCATCACCATGTGTGTTACCATTTGCTTGTGTTTGCATTACCATTAGCATTACTAGGTGACAAAAAAAATCACATGGTGGGAGCACGGGGCCAGAAGGGCTTTGCGCTCCCACTACCACATTCCATTCACTATTTCTAGTGCTCATTCTCAAAAAGAAGGGAAATTCATGGCAAAAAAAAATCAGTTTAATGCATTAGTTAGGTTTGTTCCACAGTGACAAAAATGAGGAAATTCGGTGTTAGGGTTGCCACCCCTTGCACCCTAAGCCCTCCCCATCCCCACCAACAAGCATTGGGGTATGCAATGGGGTCATCAGTCCTAACTCTCACCCCATTCTCCTATCCTGCACCACCTCAGCTTGTTTACACATGGGATGGGGTGAGAGTTAGGACCGACAACCTCAACGCACACCCCGATGCCTGTTGGTGGGGGTGGGGTGGGCTTGGAGTGCAAGGGGTGGCAACTCTAACACTGAATTTCCTCACTTTTGTCACTGTGGAACAACCCTAACTGATGCATTAAACAGAGTGTTTTGCCATAAAAAAAATATATATATAAAGGTTTGGGTACCCCGTTTAAGGTTAAATCTCAAATTTTGCACCTTAGTAACTTTGCAACTGTACAATGGATTTGCCTGAAATTTGGAATGCGTGGTCTGGCACCATAGATCTCTGGATCTGGCAAGTTGCATTATGGTCAGATGTACAGTTTTGGAGCTACAGTGTGCAAAAAAACACATAGGGTGTGTTATTCAGACTGCACCAGTCTGTGGCGCAAGCCTGGGCACAGCGCAACTGGGATGTGCCAGGGCGCTGACAGAGTGATATTCAGTGGTGATGTGCCATGGCTCAGCACCATTGAATATCACACTGTTGACACCCGCAATGTGCATGGCGCAGTGGTACTGCACCAGAACAAGTGGCCAGAGAGGGGCAGGGGGATGCGCTAGCGCAAGTGCTGTTGCTCTATGTGCATCACACGTGATATTCAAAAGTGCACATGCAAATGGGGCCATAATGCATGCAAGGCACAAATGGGGCCATTTGCATGTCATTATGGACTCATTTGCATGCAGGTGCACTGATCCCTGGTGATTGCACCTGTCGCCCTGCCAGGCTGCAACCATGAGGGATTGATGCCCCCTGCATGAGCGGCAAAGTGCCCCACTGCCCGATCATGGGCATATGTATTAAATTAAAGGTCCAGTATCCCTGGTGGTCCAGTGGACCATGTCCAGCCCCATCAGGGGGCATTAGTATTGAAATAAAGGTCCAATATCCCTGGTGGTCCAGTGGACCACATCAGCCAGATCGCAGTGTCGGGTTATAAAATAGTAAAACAATCCATCCTTGGTGGTCCAGCGGTACCCCTTCCCCACCTACCCACTGGCTCCCACCATCCCACTCACCCCAGTCAGCCGGCGGGCGGTAGCCTCACCACTGCCGCCCGCCACCCGCTGACTGACTGCAGTGGTAGGGCTGTACACGATTAGTCCACAGCATGGGCCAATGGGCATTCAGCTCAGAACAGACATATTAAGTTCAGAAATGTGAATGGGATCCATTCACATTTCTGGACTGTGTAGTATGGCTGCACGCCCATTGGCCCATGTTGTGGACCAATGAGCGACAGCCCTACTATATGCAGTCAATTGGCGGGCGGCAGAGTGGCTTGCTGGTGGGGAACTGGGGAGTGGGGTGATGGGACTCAGGGGCGGGTGTGGAGGGGGGTACTGCTGGACCACCAGAGATGGATTGGTTTTTAATATTTTATAACTGACACCCGTGATCAGGCTGAACATGGTCTATTGGACCACCAAGGATATTGGACCTTTATTTTAATACTAATGCCCCCGATCAGGCTGGATGTGGTCCACTGGACCACCAGTGATATTGGACTTCATTTCAATATTAATGCCCGCGATTGGGATGGACACGGTCCACTGGGCTACCAGGGATATTGGACCTGTATTTCAATACTAATGCCCATGATCAGGCATGGGGGGGTGCTATCACAAAGGTACCACCGACTTGAGTGGCCACCCACAGCTGGCAGCTGCCATGAATACCACCAACAGCTTAATCTGGTTCAAGGTCAGTTGGCATTCATCTGTATCCCCCTTCCCTGGGTCGTGCCTGAAAATAGGCAGAATTTGTCTAGTGCACTTACCCGGTCAACAAAAGCTAAAATAAAAAATAAATAAAAAATAAATGTTGCACCCAGCAACATGGTAGCTCACCTGTGGGTGGCCAGCTGTTGCTCCTTTTATTTTTTGCTCAACTGTGTGTGGCGCAGGTATGGGTTGCACCTGCATCTGCTCAGCACATCCCAGGCTGAATATCGGGATATGCGGTGTATGTATGGGCACACCCCCCTACTTGCACCACATACATTACTGATGCTCTCTGGCGCATTGGGATTTGTGCCACACACATTCCCCTTTTGAATATCATGCTGGAGTGCATCAGTGGGTTGTGCATGGCGCAACTGTGTTGCGCCATGCACAACCCTCCTGAATATTCCACCCATAAATTACAGATTTTTGCTTGTTTCTTTGCTCATGCCTATAGCCCGCATGGTTTGTGCGATCAGTCTGAAAACATTGGGGAACATGCAGTCAGGCTCCCCGATGTGCTTTTCAAAGATTTCATGAAAAAATATTAAACAGTTCAAAAGTTATTAAAAAAAACCTGAATCCCATTATAATCTATGGGAAAAGTTAACAATTTTGACAGTGTCGCAAATGCAGTTTTTAGTGTCACAAATGAGCCTTTTAATTTCGTGAATCAGCCATTTGTTTTCAGCTACAGCTCAGAAAAATGCCTGGCATTTAAATTTGGGACCTTCTAGAGACACAATTCTTGTGCTCACCAAGTCTAGTTCTGAGGATGCTAGCCATGTCTTTTTTTTTTGGGGGGGGTTATACCCCCAGAAATATGTTTTTTAAATTTTTTTTTTAAAATAGTGTCACAAAGTACTTTCACAAATGCGACACTTTCGTGATTTCTTTTTGTGAAAGTGTCATGATTTGCCAAAGTAATTTGCAAAAGTATGGCCAAAACAACAGGAAATCTTTGCCACTCTGCTGCAAAAAAACTGTTTGGTCTTTTGAGCTGAAATTTATAGGGAAGGAAATCAACATCTCACAGATGTGTGTTTTGGTGGTTTGGGGCCAAAATATTACAAGGCTGCAAAGTTACAGCACTCCAAAGTTGACACTTTTCCCCATAGGATAACATTACGGTGTCCGCTGCAGCTTTCAAGTCCCGCATCTTGAAAACTGTTTGAGATACGGATTTTTCATCACAAAAATGCTTAGTCCCCCACTAGGGGGCTAAGTATAAAACTAGCCTGAAAAGCTGTAAATAATTTGACATTGAAATTTTTTTTCTACGTCGTACAGTTCCTGAGATGTAAGCAATTTAGTATTCCAAGTGCTCCTTTTCCTGTCCGAGGGCCACTACTATGCCCAAATTCTTTGTATTCACTGTGCTTCTGGATGCACCTCTTTTGGACACAAGGCATGTGCCTTAGCATTACCATTAGCATTTGCATTCACATTTGCACTTGCGTTTCTGTCATCATTTGCATTTACGTTTGCGCTTGTGTTTTCATTACCATTTGCGTTAGCATTTCCATTTACGTCATTGTTAGCTTTACCGTTTGCATTTGCATTACCGTTTGTGTTTCCATTTACGTTTGGTTCACCATTACCACTACCATTTGTATTTCCATTACCGTTTGTGCATCTGTTACCATTTGCATTTGAGTTTGCATTACCCTTACTGTTACCGTTACTGTTTGTGTCTGTGTTTATGATTTGCTTTTAGTTACTGTTTGCATTTATGTTTGTGTCACCGTTAGCATTACCATTAGCATTTGCATTTACATTACTGTTGTGTTCTGTTGTTCTGCATTTACGTTACTGTTTGCATTTATGTTACAGTTTGTACTTCATGCCATTTGTATTTGCATTTCATTTTGCGTTACTGTTACCATTAGCGCTACCTACTAACATCGGCATCTGTGCCTTTGCCTAGGCTACCACCTGTGCCTCATGCTAACGTGAACATTCTGTACTCACCAATCAACACACATTCAATGCCTGCACTCATGCCACTGCCATCACCTGCACTCCGCCTGTGCTCACGCCACCACTGCTGCCTGCACTCACATCACCGCCTGTGCCTGCATCATCATCCGCACTCACGCCATGCCACTGCTCACCACCACCACTCTGCATCTGGTGCCTGCACCACGCCTGTATCCCTCTCACTCACATCATCGCCTGCACTCTACCACCGCCTACTAGCATCTGCCTCAGGCCACCGCTGTTGCATCACGTCACACCATCTGCACTTGTGCCTGCACCCCACTCTGTGTCACCACTCTCACCACACTTAATCACCTTGTAGTGCCACTGCCACTGGGGCTCCACTCCCGTCAGCATCACAGTTAGATTTGGTCTTACAGCCCGCTTATGCCCCATCTATCACTGTCCTATCATATCACCATTACCATTACCATTTGCTTTTCCACTTCTGTCTGCATTATCATTTCCATTTATGTTTGTGTTTCCGTCACCGTTTGTGTTACTGTTTGTGTTTGTACTTGCATTTCCATTACTGTTTGCATTTGCGTTTACGTTTACGTCACCATTACCATTAGCGTTTGCATTTGAGTCACTGTTATTGTTAGTGTAAGCATTACTGTCATGGTTATTATGCAGAACTGGGAAGCATGGTGGGAGAGCGAGGACCCAAAGGGCCCTGTGCTCCACCAACACATAGTATTGACTATTTATAGTGCACATTCTCAAAAAGAAGGGAAATTCATGGCAAAAAACTCTGTTAATGCATTAGTTAGGGTTGTTCCACAGCAACAAAAGCAGGGAAAGTTTGTGTTAGAGTTACCACCCCTTGCATCCCCACACTGACCCTGCCCCACCAACAGGCATTGGGGTGTGTGTTGGTGTCATTGGGCCTAACTCTCACCCCCTTCTCCTATACTGCACCACCTCAGCTTCTTTACAAATGGGATGGGGTGAGAGTTAGGACCGATGACTAACGCACACCCCGATGCCTGTTGGTGGGTGGTGGTGGGTGCAAGGTGGTAACCCTAACACTGAATTTCCTGTTTTTGTCACTGTGGAACAACCCTAACTGATGCATTAATACAGTTTTGCCAGAAATATATATATATATATATATATATACACACACACAAAAATCACACATGCCCCACAATGCAAAGCATCATGGGCTGCATATGCAAATCACCACAGAATGTAATGCTGGTCCAACTTTAAGCAGAATTGCATGGTATTGAAAGGCCTCTCACACAGTTTGCAAAGGGTGCTAACAGAAGACATAGACACGTGTTTCATCCTACCAGGACTCATCAGTATGCCTCGTCTGTTTGACACCCCAGTGGAATGGACCAGCTACCCTTAAGGCAGTGTGCCTTGGATATATTGTGGTGAACCCATTAAAATAAAAAACTATTTAAAAGACAAAGAACCTCTGTGCACAAACACTGAGGCAAGGGTTACCCCAAAGGGCATTTGGCTGGGAAGCCAAGTTTCAAGAAAATACAAAATCACACATGCCCCCACAATGCAAAGCATCATGGGCTGCATATGCAAATCACCACAGAATGTAATGCTGGTCCAACTTTAAGCAGAATTGCATGGTGCCAAAAGGCCTCTCACACAGTTTGCAAAGGGTGCTAACAGAAGACATAGACACATGTTTCGTCCTACCAGGACTCATCAGTATGCCTTGTATGTTTGCGCACTGAGGTTCTTTGTCTTTTAAATAGTTTTTTATTTTAATGGGTTCACAACAATGTATCCAAGGCACACTGCCTTAAGGGTAGCTGGTCCATTCCACTGGGGGTGTCAAACAGACGAGGCATACTGATGAGTCCTGGTAGGATGAAACACGTGTCTATGTCTTCTGTTAGCACCCGTTGCAAATTGTGTGAGAGGCCTTTCAGCACCATGCAATTCAGCTTAAAGTTGGACCAGCATTACATTCTGTGGTGATTTGCATATGCAGCCCATGACACTTTGCATTGTGGGGGCATGTGTGATTTTGTATTTTCTTGAAACTTGGCTTCCCAGCCAAATGCCCTTTGGGGTAACCCTTGCCTCAGTGTTTGCGCACAGAGGTTCTTTGTCTCATATATATATATATATATATATATATATATATTTATTCATTGCAAAAAAACTCCATTAATGCATCAGCTAGGGTTGACAGTACAGTGACAAAAGCTTGGAAATTCAGTTAGGGTTACCAACCCCTACCATCCCACCTCCCACCCTCTACACACCAACAGGTGTCGGCATGTGCATTAGGGTCATAGGACCTAACTCTCACCCCATTCCATATGTAAACAAGCTGAGGTGGTATAGTATAGGAGAATGGGGCAAGAGTTAGGCCCGATGACCCAAATGCACACCCAATGCCTGTTGGTATGTGGAGGTGGGGGTGGGTGTCGGGTGGTCGGGGTTGGTAATCCTAACACCGAATTTCCAAGCTTTTGTCACTGTACTGTCAACCCTTACTGATGCATTAATGGAATTTTTGCAATGAATATCTATATATATATATATATATATATATATATATATATGCAATAGGTTAGACATAAATCCTATGTGACAAATCTGAGCGACTGTGTGATAAATGTGAAATTTTACAGTTATACACATAGTAGTTGCATCATCACAGATTTATACATTTAGTAGATATGCCACAATCACTACGGAACTCATTTAGAATGTTCAGCCTCAGTACCAGCACTAACTATATTCAAATGCAAATAACTTTAAAATGAAAAAAGATAGCATTGTGCTGTAAGCATGAAAGTTGTTCAGCACAAAAATATCTACAAAATGAGTACTATTTCATTTACAGATTTTTTATAATTAGCAAAAAAGAGCAGAAAATACAATTTTTGTTCACTTTTTTGACAAACATATGCAAAAAAAGATAAACAACCAGCAAAGCAACTTCAGACTGACAGCTTATCCCTATTGCATCAATGAAATATACAATGGTGAGCTGTCAGATAATGATTTATCTCACACTTGTGCTGTTGGTCTTGGACTTCTCATTCATGGCTTACACCACTCATGAGATTACCCAAAGTCAAACAGCACTTGTGTAGATAAATAATTTATCTGACAGCTCACCATTGTATATTTCATTTATGCAATAGGGATGCTTTCCATCAGTGCAGGGACATTTTTTTTTGTACTTTATTGAAAAAAGATTGGTTTAATACATACATATTATACACATGTCTTGGAAGTTACAACACACAGTCTTGAGATAAAAAATCATATCTTGTTTAACAATGAGAATGAACTTAACAACACAAGAAAATTTAAAACTTCTAAAAAACTATAAATAAATAATTAAATACAGGGCAGTTTTATTAGCTTATGCATTTTAATAGGTATATTTTAAAATTTCTTCTTTTGGAGGCTCTTTAGAGCACCAAAATCTTGTCCATATAGTAGGGGAAGTAGTTAATCAGGTAGAATCCTGCTAATCATTAAATGATCTAAGCCCCTCCAGCTTACAACAGATATTGTCCAAGAGGAGGCCTATCCTTTTTTTATGTGCCATTGCTTACAATTACTGAACCTATAGAATTTTGATATTGATTTAATTCCCACCTGGTCCATCTTAAAGAGTACATTTCCATCTTATCCTGGAGACCAAAAGATATCTGCTGATTATACTGCATGTTAAGTATTATAGTTTTCCATTCTGACACCAGGGGTGGGGATTCTTGCAGCCATCTTTTAATAATAGATTTGTAGGCAGCTCCTAATAAGATGAACCACATGTAAAGAGAAGCTTTATTTCAAATCTCTAGAGGAGGGATGCCCAGTATTAAATTGATTCCAGCAATGGAGGCTTGGATGTTTAATATTGTTTTAATGTAATGGGATACCTGATTCCAAAACTGAGACAGTTTGGGGCAATCAAAAAAAACATGTTTGTGTGACACCTCTAACTCACCACACTCTCTCCAGCACTGAGCAGATTTCCCTGGGTTCCTAATTGCAACCATCAAGGGGACCAGGAAAAATGTAATCCTGACTTTCCACATAAACTCCCTCCAAAGTGGGGAAGATGTAGTGGTTCACGTGCTCTGCTATATTCTTAGCCAATCTTTACTAGTCAGTGGCTGTGCAAAATCCTTCTCCCACTTAGACTGTAAGGGTTCCATTACATATGCCAATTGCTGTATTAGGGATCTATATAATATTGAGATTGCTTTTTCCCCATGTAGTGAGAACCATATTTGACTAAATGGGGTATTATCTTCCCATACCTGAGAATTTCGTTCTCTAATTCTAATTTGTTTAAGTTTATAATTTCTGATTTGGCAATAGTATAGTCTATCCTTTTCCATCCAGGAGAACCTCCTTTGGGCTTCAAAGAAGTCTACAACCCCATTCCCTTTTATTAATTGCCAAGGTGTCTCTAGTCCCTTCCTCAGCTGGGTCTTAAACCATGTGATCTGCATTGGTGAGTCAAATGGGGGTGTCACCATAAACCTCTTGTATTTCCAAGATTGCTGTTGGAAGGTTTTACTTTTTATTCCTAAGTGCCAACCCAGCAAAATTGTTGCAGTGGCTTGTGGAACTTTAATCAATGCTTTCTTTAAATGTAAGGGGGAAAATAAACATGCTGGAAGTGGGTTATCTATTAGTCTGGCTAGATCTATTTGTTTCCAAGCTGCTTGATATGTTTTGGTATCCCATAACAAGGCCAATCTCATCTGTGCTGAGATCCAGTAATTTTGAAGTGAGGGAAGGGCCACTCCACCCATTAGCTTTGGTAAGTATAATTTGGTCCTGCCAATCCGTGGTTTCTTCTGGTTCCACTGGTAGGCATTCAGGGTTTTCTGCCATGAGAGTATCTCCTTAATCGAGACAGTGCAAGGTACACACTGGAATAGATATAAAAAACATGGTAAGGCATTCATCTTAATAGATAGGGTCCGTGTATAGAAAGAGGATGGCAGAAGATCCCACCTTCTTAGATCTTGTTTTATGTTTGTTAGTAAGGGATGATAGTTATGAGTAAATAAAAGTACTGGGCCCTTAGGAATCTGAATGCCTAAATATTTTATGGATGTCCTATCCCACTTAATTGGACATTGTTTTTTTGAACGTGGATGGGGGATTGTAACCAACACAGAGGGCCTCTGATTTGTTAATGTTTAAAGAATAGCCAGACAATAAGGAGAATTCTAGTATTTTTAGAAAAAGGGCTGCCAAAGATGTATCGGGTTCTGTTAAATAAGCCAAAATGTCATCGGCAAAAAGGACCAACTTCTGTTCTGTTTCTGCTATCTTAACTCCCTGAATGGTTGGAGTTGAATGGAGGTATTGGGCCAAGGGTTCAATATAAAAAGCACAAGGGAGGGGGGACAAAGGGCATCCTGTCGAGTTCCTCTATATAGGGGAAAACTTTCTGAGATATGTCCATTAGGTCTAATAACTCCAACAGGTTTACTATAAAATGTAAAGATAGTATCAATAAATTTGGTGGGGAAATTAAATCGGTTCAGGACTCCCTGGAGAAACGACAATGAAACCATATCATAGAAACATAGAAACATAGAATTTGATGGCAGATAAGGACTGCTTGGCCCACCTAGTCTGCCCATTTCCCTACCTAATGGATAAGCTGCAGATCCTAGTTAACCAGCAGCCTACTTCTTCCTAACCCCACCCCCAGAATTGCCTTATGACTGTCCCATGCATGCTTGAATTCCACCACTGTTTTTGACTCCACAACCTCCTCCAGAAGGCTGTTCCATGCATCCACAACCCTCTCTGTGAAAAAATGCTTCCTTAAATTACCTCTGAGCCGCCCTCTATCTTCAAATTGTGCCTCTTGTTCTTGCACACCTCTTTTTTGAAAGATGCTACCTCTTGGACTTTGTTGATTCCTTGAGGTACTTGAAAGTTTCTATCATGTCCCCCTCTCCTCCTTTCCTCGAGGCTATACATATTAAGCTCCTTAAGTCTCTCTTCATATGTCTTCCAGTGCAGACCCTGCACCATTTTAGTTGCCCTCCTCTGGACAGCTTCATTCTGCCTATGTCTTACGGAGATTGGGTCTCCAGAACTGCACGAGTACTCAGATGGGGTCTGACCAGCTGTCTGCACAGAGGATAATAACTTCCTGTTTTCTACTGGTGATGCCTCTCCCTATGCATCCCAGTATCCCCAGCCCTCCTTGCTGCCCTCTCACATTGCTTGCCCACCTTTAGGTCATTTGATATGACTACCCCAGGTCCCTTTCCATTTTGTTGTTGTTAGTATCTCACCCCATTGTGTACTCTTCCCCTGGGTTTTTGTTTCCCAGGTGCATTACCTTGCACTTCTTAGCATTGAATCTAAGCTGCCATACATTTGACCATTCCTCTAACCTTGCCAAGTCCCTTCTCATCCTTTCCACCCCACCTTGTGCATCAACTCTGTTGCAGATCTTTGTGTCATCTGCAAAGAGACATACTTTTCCTTCCAGTCCCTCTGCAATGTTGCTTATAAAGACATTGAAGAGAACCGGTCCTAATACTGAACCCTGCGGTACCCCCACTAGTAACCCCCCTTTCTTCAGAGTGGACTCCATTTACTATTACTCTCTGTGTCCTATTCTCCAGCCAATTCTTTACCCAGGCTGTCATCTTGGGGCCCACTCCCAGGCTGGCTAACGTGTATATTAATCTTTTGTGTGGGACTGTGTCAAATGCCTTGCTAAAGTCTAGGTAGGCCATGTCCACAGCCCCTCCCTGATCTACTACTGTGGTCACCCAGTCAAAGAAATCTATCAGATTCATCTGGCATGACCTTCACACTGGGAATCCATGCTGCCTTGGGTCCTGTGCCCCCTCTGGCCTCTAGATACTCAACAATTCTTTCCTTCAGAAGTGATTCCATCATTTTCCCTATCACTGAGGTTAAACTAACAGGTCTGTAGTTTCCTGCTTCTGCCTTGCTCCCACTTTTGTGAAGGGAATCACATCTGCCCTCCTCCAGTCCTCGGGTACCACCCCATCCTCCCATGATTTGTTAAAGAGGGTAGTCAGTGGTGTCACTAGTTCTACCCTTAGTTCTTTTAGAATTCTGGGATGAATCCCATCAGGCCCCATTGCTTTGTCCACCTTCAGTTTTAAGAGTTCTTTCAGAACCATTTCTTCTGTAAATGGGCTGGTATCAACTTCTGTATCCAGAGTGTTTCTACTGTTTGTTTTAGGTATGCTTTTTCCACATCTAGGCCCAATAGCACTGCTGGAACACCCTGAGATTGGATATGTTCAATAATATATATTGTACTCCTCACATTATCTTGGGCCTGACATCCTTGGATGGAGGCACACTGATCATCATGTATTTTAGCCATGGTGAATTGTACAAGTCTCTTAGCTAATACAGAAGTAAAAATTTTAGCGTCCGTGTTCAATGCTGATATGGGTCTATACAATGAACAGAGTGAAGGGTCCTTACCCTGCTTCGGTATCACAGAGATTATGGCTTCATCCCAGGATGGAGGAATTACCACTGCCTTCATTGTTATAAAGGTGTAAACCCTATTCAGTATTGGGGTGAGCATTTTGGAAAGAGTTTTATAAAACTCTCTTGGGAGGCCACCTGTTCCTGGACATTTCCCTGTTTTTACGTTGCCAATTGTTGTGTTTATCTCCGCATTGGTAAAGGGGGCTGTCAGTTTGTCCTCTTGGTCATGGGACAGTCTGGGGAAGTCTAGGAAGGTAAGGAATTCACTAATTTTCTCATCTGAGGGCATGGGTGCCTTACCGTATAATGATGTATAACATTTTTGAAAAGCATCAGAGGTACCCCTCCCATGTTTTGGCAGTTCCCCAGAGGTAGGGTGTCTTATTTTTAGAGTAATAGATTTAACCCTCTGAGCCTGTAATTGGCTCACTACCAGTCTCATAATTCTGGGGCCCCATCGTAATATTTGTGCCTTAGAAATATCAGTTTCAGCTCTATGGCATGATCTAGGATATTATTTAATTCCTTCTTTAATGATGTAAACTCTTGTGTTCAGATTTTACACAATTTAATACATTGGAGGCTTTCCAGGACCCCTAGCTTCTTCTCCTCCAGAGCTTTTCTATGAGCTTCCCTCTACTTTTTCCAGTACGAAGAGATTCCTTTTAGTTTACCCCTTACTATCACCTTAATGGTATCTCATACCACTGATATTGTGGTATCCGGGGTATCATTATTAAGCATGGACTGTGTTATCGTCTTCCCAATCATCTCCTGCACCTCCTTGTCTCTGAGAAGGGACAAGTTTAGCCTCCAAAAAGCTCTCTTTCGGTCTATTTGTTTATTAAGTCTGCAAAAAATTGGGGCATGGTCCGAGAGGCAAAAATCTCCCTGCCATAAATGTTGTATAGTATTTAACTGTTCCCTTAAGGTCACAAAGAAATAGAGACATGAATAGGTTTCATGGGCCTGGGAAAAAAAAGTGTGTCTTTGGGAGGGTCCATGAAGGAACTGCCATATGTCCTCATATCCCAATTCCTGGATTAGTTTCCTGACCTTTCTGGCAGTTTTACTTGTTCGACCTTGAGGAGAAGAGTTAGTCCCTTCCTCTGAAATATCCAGAATAAAATCCCCTCCACAAATTACTTGGCCCTGTGCCCATTCTGTTAATATGGAGGAAAAGGTTTTATAAACTGTAAAGTCTGCTGCTGGAGGGATGTAGACTGATGCCAACATGACCAGCTGGCCGTCCAAGGTACCCTTCAAAAAGATGTATCTCCCTTCCTTATCAATAATCCTGTCTTTAGGCTCAAAAATTACACCTTGCTTAATCATTATCGCAGTCTTTCTCTTCTTCCACCCCTTCCCCGTTAAAAGGAGGCCACCATAGAAACATAGAAACATAGACTTTGACGGCAGATAAGGACCGCTTGGCCCATCTAGTCTGCCCATTTCCCTACCTACAGGATAGGCCGCAGATCCTAGTTAACCAACAGCCTATTTCTTCCTACCCCTACAAGAATTGCCTTATGTCTGTCCCATGCATTCTTGAATTCTCCCACAGTTTTAGACCCCACAACCTCCTCAGGAAGGCTGTTCCATGCATCCACTACCCTCTCTGTGAAATAATACTTCCTCACATTGCCCCTGAACTGCCCTCCTTCCATCTTTAAATTGTGTCCCCTTGTTCTTGTACGTCTCTTTTTCTGAAAGATGCTACCCTCTTGGACTTTGTTGATTCTACTGAGGTACTTAAAAGTTTCTATCATGTCCCCCCCTCTCCTTCTTTCCTCAAGGGTATACATATTAAGCTCCTTTAGTCTCTCCTCATACGGCTTCTCTTGCAGACCCTGCACCATTTTGGTTGCCCTCCTCTGGACTGCCTCTATCCTGTCTATGTCCTTGTGGAGATGGGGTCTCCAGAACTGGACACAGTACTCCAGATGGGGTCTCACCAACTGTCTATACAGAGGGATAACAACTTCCTGTTTTCTGCTGCTGATGCCTCTCCCTATACATCCCAGTATACTCCCAGCCCTCCCTACTGCCTTCACCACCTGTGAAAACCCCAGGTGCTCAAACATTTTATGTTCAGCCTATGAGAGGTGGGTTTCTTGCAGCAATAAAATGTTAGCCCCCTCCCTTTTCATGTATTGTAAAATTTTGCTTCTCTTAACAGGGTTAGTGACTCCATGCACATTGTATGTGAAAACAGCTTGGGCTTGTACCATATTAAACAAGTTTTATTTCCCCCGGTTGAAAATGTATATACAGGTTCAGATTCTTTATCAGGAATGGAGGCCTCCCCTTCCTCCTAACATGTACACGTTTATACTTAAATTTGTTACTGACAGGTTCCTTCTGCCCTGATGAACCAAAATCAAAATTAAAATTATTAGCCAACATGGCTTCAACTTTATAATCCCACTAAGCTATAAGCTATAAACTATGAACTACATGCTTCCATGGTTGAGGGATAATATACCGTATTAGCCCCTGTGTTCTCCTTAAAGAGGAGAATGAGGAGGAATGCGTGTGCCTCTGTTACCAGAAGACCTCTTCTAGAGCCTCGATTACACTGGGCTCCTACTTCAAATTAATACCTTTAGATAACAACGACACTAACTGACTAAGCATCATTATGCTCCCTATCACCAATCAACATCTTATATCAGAATAAGATTCTAATATAGAGACAGAGGCATATTCACATCCTATAACAGCCATAATGCTTAACAAGTATTCTTCAGTCCCTTCAGATTTAAAAGTGTGTTAGCAGTTAATATGGCCTGTGTAATGATCTGTGGCACAGAAGGGCTCTGATTTTGAAGTTGCTATGTCTCAGTTCTGACCAGCCTATTTTCACAGCCTTTGTGACATCTCACCTTGATTACTGTAACTCCCTTTACCTAGGGCTTCCTGGGGTTGATATCTGCCGCTTGCAGCTTGTGCAGAGCGGCAGCACGTTTGTTGACTGGGGCGTCTAGAAGTTCTCATATTATCCCTGTGCTGCGCGCTCTGCACTGGCTGCCAATACAGTGGTTGATCACCTTTAAAGTGGGTCTTTTGACCTACAAAGCCCTACATAGTCTGGGTCCCGACTACTTGAAAGTACTTCTGGTGCCTTACACCCCTCTGCGACAGCTCCACACAGCTGACGAGGGGTTGCTGGAGATTCCAAGGGTAAATTTGAAGTCATCTGGTGCCTGTGCATTTGTATTTGCTGCACTTACCCTCTGGAATTCTCTGCCTCATCAGCTCTGGGAGTGTAGGATGGTGGGGAGTTTTAAGCAGGCACTAAAGACCTTTTTATGGGAAAAGGCGATTCCTTCTTTGTTCTGATTTTATACTGTTGTATTGGAATATATGTTTATATTTGATTTTCTTGAATGTATTGAATATGTTTTTATGTTTGTTCTTGCTGTACAGCACCTTGAAATCTTGAAAGGCTCTCAATTAAATACATTTTATTATTATTATTAATATTAAACCTTTTTTTTTTGTACACTCAATTCTGTCCTTGGTCAGACATAGTCCTGAATGTTTCCCCTTAGGCAGATAGGGTTTGGCCAAATATACAGTTCTGTTGTCCTCGATCTAACCCCCCCACATAGCTTTCACCTTTGTAAATGGAAAAATGATCAAACTGCACAGTATAGTTAAGGTACTTATCTGACTGCTGCACTGGAAGCTTCTCACAGGTCCAGTAGAAGAGAGTAGTCCCACATAGAGTAGAAATGTTAGCTTTTCAGGTATTTACTTCAGTTTGTCCTTGTTTCTTACAGAGCAGTTTTTGGATCCTGCACAGCACCTCATTGTGCTGCATTATTTTGGTTCCCCCACGCTTCCTGTTTGTGGTACATTGCCAAACTGGTCCCCTTCTCCCTTCACTTTGGTTCCAGTTATCTGCAATGGGGATTTTCCTTTCCTTCAAGGTCTTAGCCACCTCCTCCACTGTGGAATTGATCTGCACCCTATCCTCCCAAAAGATTCGCAGCTTGGAGGGGTATGGAGTATGGAATCTGATGGACTTCTCACGCTGGGATCTCAGATTTGGCAAGTATCTAAGCCTCTGCTGCTGTACTTCTTGGGGGTAAACATGGTCAAAGAACAGTCAGTGCATTAAGTATTTAAGCTCTTTTTTACCCCAAGCTCATCTTAAGATCTCTTCCTTTACACTGTAAGAGTTGAGTTTAAAGACAATAGAGCGGGGATGTGCTGTTGGATCTAATGGCTTTCTTTGCAAGGATCTGTGCGCCCTTTCTATCCAGAACATTAGGGTAGGTGGGAGATCCAATATATCTTTCAAAAGATTTTCTATAAATGGGGCCACTGGAGCTGTTTCCATATCCTCTGGGAGTCCATATAGACACAGATTATCATGTCGGGAATGACCTTCCAAATCTAGACACTTAGCTTGTAACTCCTCTGTTTGATAAAGTAAGGTCTGGACTATTTCCGTAATTTGCACCATTGCTTCTTCGGTTTCAGATACTCTCTTTTCCATCGCACCAATACAGGTTTCTAGGGTGGTTAACTGCTTTTGGACCTCTTGGAACTCTTGTTTCTTTTCTTTTCTAGATTCTTGTATTTCATTCAGGAGCGTCTCGAATCTTGTGCGAGAGAGCTGCTTATTTTCCCCATCTGTATCATATTCAGCCGCGTGTAAGCTGGCCAGTGAGATGGATCTGCTGGGAGGGCCTCCTTTCAACCTAATGCCATCTTTAGCCTTACCTTTGCCATTGGGACGATTTCCACCTCTGCTGTTCATTACAGATGTCCCTCCTGAGCTTCTAGACATTTTGGTTGGAAAAAGTGAGGTTTTTGGAGGGTTTGTAGGTTGATTGGGGTGGGAGCTCTCGATTTAAGCTTGCTTCAGCTCCATGACATTACCAGAAGTCCAGGAACATTTGGTTTTGACTGTTTATCTTTATTTTAAATGATAATTTATGGGAGTTTTGGTTAACTTTCCTAGAGTATTCCCGCCTAGCATAGTGGTTGCTATTAAATGAAACACCACTCATTTTGTAGAAGACTTCTTGTTGAACAAATGTCATGCTCACAGTACTATGCTACCTTTTTTCATTTTAAAGTTATTCACATTTGTTTGTCAAAAAAGGGAAAAGAAAATTTAATTTTATGCTGTTTTTTGCTAATTATAAAAAAGCTAAAAGGTATCTATACATGAAACACCACTCATTTTGTAGATAATTGTGTGCTGAACATTTTTCGTGATCACAGTACCATGCGATCATTTTTTTGTTTTAAAGTTATTCCCATTTGAATATGGTTAGTACTGCTTCTGAGGCTGAACATTCTAAATGAATTCTAAAGAGATTTGTAACATAGTAACTGTGTGTATAAATGGTCACTGTACGTATAAATGTATTTATGACTCAGATAAATGCATTTATCACACTGAATATATGTCCACCCCATTGCATAAATATATACATATATATATATATATATATATTTATTTTAGAGGCAAAAAACTCAGTTTAATGCGTCAGTTAGGGTTGTTCCACAGTGACAAAAGTGAGGAAATTCGGTGTTAGGGTTGAAAGCCACCCCTGAACTCCCCTAGCACACACCCCAACCGGCATTGGGGTGCACATTGGGTGGCCACCCAAGCTCCAGCAGCACCCTCTGTTGGGTAGCGCCCCCATGCCTGATTGCGGGCAGAAGTAAGGAATAAACAGTCCCATATCTCTGGTGGTCCAGTGGACCATTCACAGCCTGATCGCAGGCAGAAGTCTAAAGAAAGATTAAATCCCATCCCTGGTGGTCCAGCGGTAGCCCCCCACCCTCCCCCTGAACCCCACCACCCCGTCCCATGGTCAGCGGCAGGTGTCAGCTCCCCACCCACAAGCCGCCCGTCCACCTGCTGACTGTACGCAGTCAGTCGGCGGGTGGATGGGTGGCTTGCAGGTGGGGAGCTGCCACCCACCGCTAACCGGGGGGAGCAGGGTGGTGGGGCTCAGAGGGAGAGTGGGGAGGGGGTACCATTAGACCACCAGGGATGGGATTTAATCTTTCTTTAGACTTCTGCCTGCACTCAAGCTGCGAGTGGTCCACTGGACCACCATGGATATGGGATATGTAGTGGTTTTAACCCTTTGCCCGCGATTCAGCAGTGGGGCAGTTTGCCGCTTGTGCAGGGGGCATCGGTCCCCAATGGCTGCAGCCTTGCAGGGCACCAGGTGCAAGGCATCGGGGATGGGCACACCTGCATGCGAATGGGGCCATAATGACATGCAAATGGCCCTATTTGCACCTTGCATGCATTATGGCTCCATTTGCTTGTGCACCTTTGAATATCATAGTTTATGCACCTAGTGCAACGGCACTTGTACTAGCGCATCCCCCTGCCCCTCTCTGGCCACTTGTGCTGGTGCAGTGCCACTGTGCCATTCACAATGCGGATGGCCATAGAGCGATATTCAACTGTGCTGAGCCATGGTGCAGCACAGTTGAATATCAGCCTGTCAGCGCCCTGGCACATCCCAGTTGCACTGCACCCAGGCTTGCGTTACAGCCTGGTGCAGTCTGAATATCCCACCCATTGTGTACAAAGAATGTATGCATAATAATGGGCCTTGAAGCTGAAAATTAGGTGTTGGAATACTAAATTGCTTATATCTCAGTAACTGTACAATGGAGAAAAATAAATTTACAGTTTTCATGATTTTCCTGGCTACATTTTCACTAGGCTATGCATTAACATGATGAAAATTCCGTATCTCGCACCGTTTTTGAGATAAAAGCCCAAAAAGGCATTGCGTACGCCACCATGTTAGTCTTTTGGAAAAAATGCCAAATTTGGAGTACTGTAACTTTGAAATCATGCAATATATTTTTCATCAAACCACCAAAAGGCACATCTGTGAGATGTTGGCTGTGTTCCCTCCAAATTTCAGCTCAAAAGACCAAACCGTTCTTTTGCAGCAGGTTGGCAAAGAACTGCTGTCATTTTGGCCATTGTCTAAAAAAGTAGTGTCGTGATTTGTGAAAGCTTTTGCAAACATTCGCGAAAGTGTGACGCTACTTTTTCCAGAAATTTGAAGAACGTATTTCTAGGGTGTTTAACCTCAAAATAAAGACATGCCTAGCTTCCTCAGGGCTCGACTAGGTAAACACAAAAAGAATTGTGTCCCTAGATGGTCCCAATTTTAAATGCCAAGCATTTTTCTGATCACCAACTGAAAACAAAATGGCGGATTTGTGACACTACTGAGCCATTTGCGACACTGAAAAGTGCATTTGCGACACTGTCAAACTTTTTGCTAACTTTTCCCATTGACTTATAATGGGAACTTGTTTTTTAAATAACTTTTGAACTGTTAAATATTTTTTCACAAAATCTTTGAAAGACACATCAGGGACTCTAGCCGCACATTCCCTGAAGTTTTTGGACCAGTCGCGACAAACCGTGCGACCTGTAGGCTCAAGCAAAGAATTCACCAGAAACTGTAAAAGTGCGCGCAGATCACACTTAATAACTCCAGAGCAGTATATTCAACTGGTACAAAAGTTGGCAGATCCCAAGATGTGTGATTCTTGATTATGCATTCCAAATATCAGGCAAATCCATTGAACGGTGGCAAAGTTACTAGGTGCAAAGTTTGACCTTTTAACTTTAAAAGTGCTACTCTACCATAATATATATCTATTATATATATATATATATATAATAGATATATATATCTACATACATACATACATACAGTGTATAAACACATAACTACAAAAAATATGTTAATGCACTAGTTAGGGTACTTATCGTGCTTTTTAAAGTATGGAAATGTGGTGTTAGGGATCCCAACCCTAAGACCCCCACCCTGCCCTCTCTCATGCAACCCTATCACCCCATGCCAACTCTCCACCTTGCACACACAACAGGCACTGGGGTGGGCCTCGGGGTCATTGACCCTAATGCTCCCCCAATTCCATAAGTAAATCAGCTGAGATGGACACAGTAGAGTAGAATGGGGTGAGCATTAGGGCTGATAACATCAAGGCACACCACAATGCCTGTTGTATGTGGAGGATGGAGGGGTGGGATGGGGTGGTAGGGTTGAGTGGAGGGAGGGTGGGTGGGGTCTTAGGGTTGGGAACCCTAATACCATATTTCCATACTTTAAATGGCATGATATGAACCCTAACTAGTACATTAATATAGTTTTTTGCAGTAAATTTCCATTATTTTATGTCAAATACTTTAAAAAGACCCCAAATTTTCAACATATTCTTCTTATCACTCTACCTCATAATCCCCATAGATGTAAATTTGTTCATCCATGGCAAAATGCCATTCTGTGCCACAGCTACAGAAACACATTTCTGCCCGGATGTGAGAAATGATAGCTGTAGTGTTCATGAGGTGCTGTGAAAAAATAGCTATGTTGAAACTTTAGAGTGAAATATTAAAAACTGGCAAAGATTTGTGTGTGCATTGGAAAAGTTCAATGACCACACATAACTCAGATGTTTTATGTTATTTTTGCTCCAAATTTTTAACATGGGTTTTTTGAGACCCTACCTCATGACCAATGGCTCTGTTATTTTGTTACTCAATCTCGAAAGGTGATTTCACACAGAGACCAGGCCATGGGTATGAAAACATATTCTGAGTAGGATTTGAGCAATGACAACTGTACTGTTCATGAGGTGGTGTGAAAAAATGGGTATGTTGGAAATTTAGAGTGAAAATATTATAAATTGGCTAAGTTACATGCGTGTGTAGGAAAAGTTCAATGACTGCACATAACTCAGAAGTTTTTTTGGTATTTTTGCACTAAATTTTCAACATGGGTATTTTGGGACCCCACCTCATGAACAGTGGCACTGTCATTTTGTTACTTTGTCCCAAAAGGTGATTCCATGCAACCACAGTGAAATCACCTTTCCGGACCAAATAATGAAATGACAGTGCCAGTGTTCATGAGGCGGGGTCCCATAAAGCCCATGTTGAAAATCTGGGACAAAATAATTAAAGTGGCTGAGATATAAACAAAAGTTCAAAATGCCATTGACAGCCATTATACGGTGCTTACCTTTATTCTTCAGTTTGCAGTTCAGCTTTGAAGAGTGCAGACACGTCCCGGTCCACAGAAGATGACAGCTGCTGACCTCCATTGGTAAATATAGGACAAGTGGGTGTGTAAGGTGGTGGGTTGCTCAGTGGGAGGGTTGGGATGGGGTACAGGGAGATAACGGGGGACTGTTTTCTTTTTTACAGGATTAAAAAAGGATGACAGGGAACAGTTTTCTTTTTTTTTAACAGGTCAAAATCTTTATTTTGGGATACTGGGAGTGGGCTCAACAGTGTCCCACAGAGGTGGGAGGGTCTTTATAATGCCAACACAGGACTTGGCACCCTGATGTCGACAAACATAAATGTAACAACTGGCTTGGGGGGCACATCCGACACCAGGGGTGGGTATTCTAGTGTCAAAAAGAATAGTAATAAAAATTAAGCAATTGAGGACACTGAGAGTGAGCTCCCCAGTATACAACACTACTTGGGGGGAATAAATGCTGATATGGGAATTGGGCACCCCGATGTTGGCAAGTACGTTGAGGGATTTTTTTCTTTTTTTAGGTAAAAAAAAAAAAATATATATATATATAATAATTATTGCATGACACTGGGAGTGGGCTCCCCAGTGTGTCCACACATCTGAATTACTTGATTTTGTTTCTCTCACTAAGCAGAGAGACAACATGGCCAATACAGCAAAGTTTGACATAGAATCCCACTTTGCAGCCTCTCCTGTGGCATAGAATCCTTCATCGTGCCTGACATCTATTTTTTTCCCATAGGAAATAATGGGAAATGCAAAACTGAATAACTTTGGAATGGAATAATATTTTTTACTAAACCTTCAAAAGGCACATCTGTGAGACCAAGGTTTTCTACCCTGAAAACTTCAGCCGGAAGCTAAAGCCATTTTTGAGATACAGGTGAGCAAAAAAAAAAAACAGCCAAAAAACACAAAACCTGTATTTTCAACACTCTGTATCTCAAAAATGGCAAAAGCAATTCAAACAAAATCTGCCACATAAACATATATATATATATATATATATATATACAGGATATATATTTGTATTGCAAAACACTTTGTTAATGCACTAGTTAAGGTTAAAGCAACAAAAGTAGATAAATGTGGCATTAGGGTTTCCAATTCTAACACCAAACCCCCACTCTGCAGGCAGCAACAGGCATGGGGTGTGCCCTGGGGTTGTCAGCCCTAATACTCACCCCATTTGCAGTGAATTTCCATACTTTTTGAGATAGTATAATTGTTTCCTTATTTGCCTGTGATCATAGGGTGGTGGTGCTGCTTAACACCAGGGAAATGTATGAAATGACATGGACCTGGATGGGAGGGTGGGGGTGCCACTAGACACCAGGCAAATTTATAATGACTGTATTATGGGGGCAGCAATGTGGGGAGGGGGTGCTGCTAGACACCAGGGAACCATATAACTGTTAGGGGACAGCAGTAAGAGGGTGGGGGTGCCAGTAGACACCAAGGAAATCTGTAGTTACAGGCATGGGAATCGGAGGGTGCGGGGTGCCACTAGACATCAGGGAAATGTATAAGCAGCAAATGATAATTGATACTCAAGTCCTTACCGAACATTTAAAAATTTGCACCATATTAGCACTCTCGGCTGTTAGTCTTTTAAAGGAGAGCTATAATAGAGCTAACAGAGCATTACATGTTTTAAAGCAGGTGCCGGTTCCCTGTTTGCTTTTTCTTGACTTTTTCTGAACAGAGCACTGCTTGCTTCCCTGTGCAGTCTTTTTTTCTTGCTCTACATTTGATTCTCATAAGGACTGGCATGGGTTGTTAAATTGTAAAAAACGAGCTCTCCTGACTTTATTTGAGCGAAGTTAGCGCTCCTGCTTTATACATGTCAATTAATGTCTGAGACACGGCAGGGTCAGCGTGCTGAGGGTTCTCGCTCCTTAACTGAATTGATTTTGAAAAATACAGCAAATACAACGAGCTTTACAAAACTATTAAATAGTACCACAGTACCATCAGGACCAATTAACAGCTGGCAGGCTTTTATAGCCTTTGAGAAGACCGCATGCAAACTTAAGCGGTTACACAGGGAAGAAATATCGCTGAAGGCTTATTTAGAAGTTAAACGTATTCCCAGAGGCTTAAGGATTTTAAAGAATCCAACCTGTGGTCAAAATAGAGATGGCTTTTTAGAGAAGTGGCGCCAAATAAGTGAAAAGGCCAGTCGTGAATACATTGAATTAATTTTAACAGAGAATGCTTTGATCCAGTTTGAAATTGAAGCCGATTTAAAAAAGCAAGAAGAAGAATTATACTCTTTCAGTGGTGCACCTTTATTTTCTCAACAACTGGGCAGTTTCACTGAAAATATATATAAGTATGATGAGAAAATTAAAAATATTAAAAAGTCTAAATTTGAGAGAGACGAAAAGGATTATCTGAATGATAAGGTGTTTAATTGGTCTGCACAAACCACTGTTACTAATACAAATACACACAGTTCACTACAAGCTGAAGAACAACCGGCCTACATAACCACAACTGCAGATGAACAAGATCAGGATCGTTTTTTAAGAGAAGAAGAGGAACCATGTGCTATTCCATGGGTTCAGCCACCTTCTGTCCCATGGAGAAGTCAACAAATAAGGAGACAAGATGTGGAGCCAAACATACCAGGAGAGGCGGTAGAAAGAGGAGGCCGAAGAGGAACACCATGGAGAGGTTGGAGAGGGAGACGAAGACAGGGGAGATTTCTGTAATTAACATCTCAAGTTACCAACTGAGTGAAATTGAAACTGCCGTTTTAAACAGGGGTCTCTCCTTCACTCCAACACAGAGATTTAATTATTTTGAGATGGTGTTGGACCTCCATAGACTGGTACATAATTTGGGACTGAAAGCCTTCTTTTTTTGGGGGTCAAGATCCTGTGAACAATGGAGTTGAAAATTCTGAGATGCATATGTTTTCTGATAATGTGAAATTGTTTAAACCGGTCTCTGATTTTTGTCCCCCACTGTCTTCTGCACTTCAAATGTTTTTAAAATGTTGTGAGGAAGACTTGAGGCTTCTAAATAGATATAGATTTACATTACTATCATAATTTAAGCAGAATTGAACAGGAAGCCTTGGTAGGTCTGGGGAGGAATATAGACATTACAATAAAAGCAGTAAATAAAGGGGGGTGCTGTTGTGATCATGGACACGACTAAATATGATTCTGAAGTTTTGAGACAACTTTCAGACAGAACTTATTATGAAAAATTAAAGTCTGATAATACATTGCTTTTTAAAAAGAACATTGATGCTTATTTAAAGCAAATAAAAGATGTAGGACTGATTTCTGATAAGGTCCACAAGTTTCTAACTGTTGAGTATCCAACTAGGTCCACATTTTATGTATTGCCTAAAATTCACAAGGACTTGATGAATCCACCTGGGAGGCCGATTGTGTCAGGTAACAATAGTTTGACTGAACCACTAGCGAAATTTGTGGATTCTTTTTTAGTCAATATTGTTCAGGAACAGGTACCAGCCTATATAAAAGACACTAGTGACATTTTGTCAGTATTAGATGACTTGGCCATAGAGGAAAAGAGTCTTCTGGTAACACTTGATGTTACATCCCTATATTCGAACATTCCGCACAATGAAGGCCTGGAAGCCTTAGAATTTTATTTGGATGTACGGTCGGTGAAAGAACCACCAACAGAAGTGTTAATTCAACTGACTAAGTTTATACTGCAATACAATACTTTTTTCTTTAAGAATGATTTTTATTTACAGAAAATGGGTACGGCCATGGGTGCAAGCATGGCACCAAATTATGCAAATCTGTACATGGCAAAATGGGAACTTGACACAATTAGGAACCCTAATAATCCCTTTCTACACAAAATTGATCTGTGGAGATGTTTTATTGATGATGTTATTATGGTGTGGAAAGGGAGTCAGGAGGAACTGTTTGAATTTGTGAAATATCTAGAAAATAGTAATGAGCATTTGCGGTTTACTATTAATTTTAGTTATACTGAAATTCATTTTTTGGATTTAAGAATTTATAAAGATGGAATAGGTGGTGTGAAGACAGATCTTTACACTAAACAATCAGATCGCAATACTGTTTTACTGGCAAATAGTTGTCACCCTAGGCATGTTATTAATGCTATACCTAAAGGTCAGTATATTCGCACAAAAAGAAACTGTAGTGATATACAGGAATATGACAAGAGGGCGAAAGAACTGACTGTTAAATTACAAAGTAGAGGGTATAGCAGTAATATACTGGAAAAAGCTAAATGTGCAGTTGATGGAATAGCAAGGGAAGATTTATTGATTGGGAAACATCGGGTTAATGATGGTGACCCTCAGACCACTCTAGTCACTACCTATAGCCCCCAATCAGGAGAAGTAGCCAAGGTAATTAGGAAACATTGGCATTTGGTCCGTTTGGACACTAATTTACTCCATACTAGTGTTGGGGATCCATGTGTAGTGTTTAGAAGGGGAAAAAACATCAAAGATTTAGTGGTGCACTCTGTACAACCAATTGTGGAAAAATCAAATAATTGGTTAGTTAAACCAGTGGAGGGGTGCAATAGATGTGATCACTGTAAATATTGTTCGTGGGTAAAAACCACTAAAACCTTTAGAAATCATGCAACAGGAACTGAATTAAGATAATGGGCTTTGTCACATGTCATACTTCAGGAGTGATATACATTGCAGAATGTTCCTGTAATAGTTTCTACGTTGGCAAAAGAAAACGTCCCTTTAAAGTACGTATAGGTGAACATACATACTAACATACTATTTGCCAGCAGATTAGGCCTTACGGTCTATCGAGTCTGCTCGAACTTTAGATCCTTAGTTGGGTGCCGAGACCCTCCCATCCCTTGTGCTCCAGAAACCCGTATCATCCATCCCCACCCCCCTGGGACAGGCAAATATTTTCTGGGTACTACTGCAGGCTTTGAACCCTGCTCCTTGCTACTACAGCTACTGTCCTGGGACCTTTTCTGTCACCCTAGGCAAGCCTTGAACCTGGTGCCCTGTGAACTTGAAGCAGGGGCTCTACCACTGTACCAAGGTGGCAACTACAACATTTATTCATGCTTGTTCAGTGTAAAGCAGCACATCAAAGTGTACACCCACAGTACCCACTTGTCTCCACTACGTTTCAAGCCACACTGGCTCTTTGTCAAAATCTTGGTGCATTAGGGAAAGGGAAAGCCAGAGCTTGTTTCCAGGTGTGACCTGGGAGCACAAGGAAGTTAAGTGACTTGCTCAGGGTCACACAGTATGCAAGTGGAAGCTGTGGGATTCAAACCCAGGTCTGATCTGCTGGATGTCAGCAGATTTGCAGCTCAGAGCCTTAGACCACCGTGCTATACTGCCTCCCATTCCTTAGCCCACTGTGCTATACTGCCTCCCATTAAAATACACTACAATCAGGAGACCAGGAATAGAACTCTGGTCTTCCAGATGCTCCGTCACTGTAGCTGCTCCTCCTCTTAGCCCCCTACACCATGGTAACATGCTAGGTCCATTTTAAATGGTGATGAAAAGAATGCCTTAGCTCTTCATATATTAAGAGCAAGTGACAAGGGTGCACACAGGTTTGTGTTTACAGCTATTGAAAAACCTATGCTGACAAAAAGAGGGGGGATTTTGATAACCTCCTTCTACGTAGGGAACAATACTGGATATTTGCTATGAGAGCAATGTACACACCAGGTTTAAATGAGAGGACTGAGATTCGGCCTTTTTTGAAGTATAAAAAATAAGTTATTTTTAATTTTTGGTGTTTTTCCATCTAACATCTATGTCTTTTTTTTTTTTTCTATCTTTCAGCAGTGCACAGATTACACTATGACCTACTGGATAAAGGTATCATTTGTTGTTATGCGGAATATTTCCAGCAGTAAGTTGTGCATCTGTATACTGGTGCTATATAATGAATACTTAGCACAGTTTTGATTATTTTCTTTTTTATTTGTTTGTTATATTTGATTATATGATGTTTTGTATATAGTTATTTGTATTGAGTAAAATATGGGTGATTTCCCTTTAAGGGTACTGTTTAAATACAGATGTATACTTTTGGCTGTCAGCCTTTGAAAAAGCTATGTGCGAAACATGTCAGGTGACGTCAACTGGAAGCGACCCTCAGGCTTTGCTCATACCTGTTCGGGACATACAGCCATTTGTGTTTTGGATTACATGGCGTTTTCTTGGATTTAAGGAACTTTATGGACTTTAGCCATTCATGAACTCCTTCAGTTTCTTTGTGCCATTTTTAAGTGAGTTTTTTTGCATTTTTATGCATCATTAAAATTATGTGTACCATATTAGCACTCTCGGCTGTTAGTCTTTTAAAAGAGAGCTATAATAGAGCTAACAGAGCATTACATGTTTTAAAGCAGGTGCCGGTTCCCTGTTTGCTTTTTCTTGACTTTTTCTGAACCGAGCACTGCTTGCTTCCCCGTGCAGTCTTTTTTTCTTGCTCTACATATATAGAGTCCATACAGTTTTATTCTAGGGATTCTTAGTGCTTGGAAGACTTTGTGGATAGTACAGATCTGGATAGCTGGAGAATCATAGGCTAAGTCTCTGCACAGAATCACTAGATTAAGTTAAACAGATCTTCTTTCACTTTACTCTGTGATTAATTTAAAAGTTAGAATCCTGCAAATATATTCTCAAATTTCCCCAATTCTTAAAAAATTAAAACTAAGAATCTATACTAAGATTAAATGAAGCATCATAAACTGATACCAATCCTATCAGATATGCTGTTTCCATTTGCTAATTAAGTAAGCAATAAGACATGATGGGGTGCGCATTACGGTGTGATAACCACACTCCTAGGGGCATAGTTAGGCATGAGGCCGAAGGCTGACCACAGATCATCCCTAGGAGTGCATTTATCACATCGTAATGTACAACCCCGGAGTGTCTTGTTGTGCTTATAAAATGGCCCTTTATTTTTAGAAGTAGTTTTTTTTAAATTTTGAAACACATTTTTAAAAAGTAAAAATGTAAGTGAATCTATGTTTTTAACATAAAATAGTTGTTCCACCTATTGGTTCTAGATTAAAGTAGTGTTATACAGTGTGTGCCTCCCTGCCCACTTAAGCTTCATATTCCCCTGCCAGCCACAACAATTCACAAATGCTGTTTTCCTCATTCTAAGTATGACACATAGCCCCCTTACTTTATTTCATTCTCCCCACTCTGTAGACAAAACTAAAAGGAATCCATAACAGAGGCTTCTCGGTTCCCCAATGTTGTAAGCATGTGAGTGGTTCAAAACTGCCACATTCATTGGCAGCATCATGAACTGCTCACTCTGTCTTAAAAGCTAAACAGCAGAGTGAGTCATTTACCACCTTTTCTCTTTGTTTATATAATATTATTGCTTACTTTCTTCATTCAGTTTTTTTTTCTATGCGTTTCTCCACATTCATGAAATGGAATGTTTATCATGGAATGCTTACCATGGAATACAAGATTTCAAAATTCTGCTCAATTCTACTAGCAGAATGTTCCTCTATTAACATACTGTACACACACAACAAAGGCCTGTTTTAAAGCCAGAGACTCAATTTTCTAACTGTCAGGGCAAGCAGAAGAGATTTCCTTGATGAGTAGGTAAAGACAGAAGTTTTTTATTTTCACTGTTAGCAAAGAAACAGTTTTAATGAAAATTATAAACGATATTTAATGTTTCTAATGTGTTTATGTGTGTGAGGAGAGTGTGATGATTTGGTAAACAACATTTAATTAAGCCATTTTCTATCATATTTAAGGTAGTTTTATTTTTAGGGCCAAGTTGAAGGTTTTTACAGTGTGAAGGTAGCAGCCATGCTTGTGGCGGAATATCAGTACTGGTTGTAGGGAGACTGATGGAAGATAGTTCTGGTTGTAGGAGGATTGATTTGCTCATTATGTGATGTGGTTTAGGACCAGGATGACTGTGCATATATAGAGATTTAGTGTACGGTTAACTGATCTCTCTTGGCCAATGAGATTTCTAGATATTATCTTGCTATTTTATAATATTACATAATTTAAAATGTTTTATTTTAGGCAGCTGTACAATCCAGCATTCATTTTCAAATGCAAAACTTTATAAAATGTCAATGCTTACTTTCAAATGGTATAAATAAATGTTCCCAGAATTACAGCTTAATGCCAGCTGGGGTTCTTTCCATGCCAAAAAGCAGATCTGAAGCTTCTCTGGTAAGGTCCTATGCATATTGCTATTCTTGATAGCAATCAGCTTATTAAAAAAGCAGGACTTGCCATCAGGTCTCCTTTAGGTCTGGCAAAGAATTCACAAATTTAAATATACAGTAGACTGTTGTTATCTTACAGTGTTTAGTTAAAGTCGTACAAAATACTGTTCAAAAATACATACAAACACCAGTAAGCTAGCCTACGGTTGCTTGAGATTTGCTTCAAAGGTTACACACAATCTGTCTGGGAAGAAATGTAGAGGAGACAGTTACATGCCTTTTTATTCAGAGCAGATTTACAATAATTAGCATTCAGTGGGCTACACTGAACTTAATGTTTTCAATCATATGAAAGTAACAGAATATGTTTTCCACTCTGGAATGTATGACTACTTGGGGAATAGCTTGTGAGAATCTCCAGTTAGCTGAATTATCTCAATTTAAATTGAATCAAGCAATCAAAAAAAAAAAAAGAATTATGGTTTGATTAATTAATTGTTTCAAAGATGTAAATGTACAAAAATGCCTGTTTCATGCCCAATTGTACAGATGCCAAAGGGTAAACACATGGAAATGCAGGGATCCACTATCTTATAGAATTAATTCAATTACATTTTAACAAACAGTCAATCAACTATATTAATAATCTTCTGAACATTCAAAATAGATAAGATCAAAGCCCCATAAAATTATACACAGCTCAATATACTACAAAAAAATTCTAAATTAAATAAATGTGAAAAGACTGGGAGAATATGCAAACAGCTTGTGCTGATGCCATATAGTGGTCATATAGACATATGTAAAATCGAGTAATTCAAAAACAGCAATGATTCACATGAAAGTTCTCCTAGACTTTATGTCAAGTAGAACTCAAAATAATTATCAAAAGCTCTGAAAGAAGGATTTTTTTTTAACAAAAAGTTTGGTAAAGTACTCTCCTTCTCTGCTCTCCTTTCCTCCTTCGCGTGTTTATTTGTTCAGTAAGTTTGCTTAGCAGCTCTCAAGGGAACCTCATACATCAAATCTGGTCTCCCATTCCCTCTCTTCAGTTCTTCCATCTCCCAAATGCCATGTCCCAATACTTCCGACAGCTGGTCCGGTTTCTGGGGGGTGGGTAGGTGGCAGTGTGGTAGGTTGTCCCAATCCTGTTAACTGCAAAAACACAAATGAGACACAATCTCCAAGTATGGATTTCACCCAGTTCTGATTGGGAGAAATTACATGTAGTTAATTTATCTGAAGAAACTGCGTACCAGAGGTTAGTCAGCAGAAACCCTTAAGCGGGATAGCAATAGCACACATCACACACTCCAAGCTCCTCTCCTAACAAAAACCGACTCTATAGGAACACAATAAAAATGCTTTTTATATTATGCTAAACATATATTTTATGTATGGAGTTGTAGACATCCAAAGAAATGCTCATGTCATGGAAGTTCAGTAGAATACTATATACTGCATGTCAAAAGCTGCCTTACCTGAGATCAGATTACAGTACTGGCACTGCCGATACAGTATGCCAACAGCTGGGAATGGCAATCAGAGGGTGGGGTGCCACCAGAGACCAGGAAAAGAATTTCCCACCATAAAAAAGGATCCTTTTTCATTAGTCATGGTATGAAAAAGAATCTTTTTTCATATCATGAGCCACAAGAATAGATTTATAATGTGGAAAAAAAGTCAGGGGCATTTCTTCAATAGATAAGAGCAGAATCCAGCTGAGGCTCAGCACATAACTGTTTTGAGTTATTTGATTTTGTTTCCCTCACTAACTGTAAAACAAAATGGAGGCAGCATGACAAAAGAGTCCCCATTTGTGACATAGGATGACCCGTTTGCGAAAAAGGATTACTCATTTGCGACAAAGGATCCTTTTTTGAGAGTGCCATTTAAGTGGAGAGTGAAATTCCCATTGAAAATAATGGGAAACTTTAAAATGTATTCACAGTTTCTGGATGCAAGGTTTAGGATGCCTATAGATTCAATATATTTATGTCTTGGGTCATCCCAGAGTAGACGTCAGACACAGCAAAATGAGAAAAAATGGGCAAACACCACTGGAATGTTCCTTTGTAATATTCTTTATTTTATCCACACATATCAAGGGTGACAGTTTTTGGACTGGCACCACATCCTCAGGCCCACTGTGTTGGTCTTTTTTTTTTTTTTACTTTTCAATGTTCACCCTTTTATTCTCATTTTGCAAAGTTTAAAATTTAATAACTTTGGAATGGATTTTTTCATCAAATCTTCAAAAGGCACATCTGTGACCCAAGACCACTGTACCCTAAAAATTTAAACCTAAATTCCAAGCCATTTTTGCACAGTGGTGTGGCAAAGGAATTTCAAAAAAAAATTTAAATTTTCAAATTTTTTTACAATCTGCCCAGATATTCAAAGGGGTTGCACCTGGCACAACTGAGGTGCACCAGTGCATCCCCAGAAATGTACTCCGGTGCAATATTCATAAGAGGGACTGGCACAGTGCAAATCCCAATGCGCTGGGATGGAAAGATGAGCATATGTGGTACAACCCCAGGGGGCGTGCTCATGCATATGTGGTGCATTCCGATATTCAGCCTGGAATGTGTGGCGCATATACTGGCACAACCCTGGGATGCACCGCAAACCGATGCCTGAAACTGAGCCAGAAAAAAAAGGCTCAAATGGTGGCCACCCACAGGCAAATTGCTGTGATGCAAGGCGCAACACAGCAGTCACCAGCAGTGGTTGGCCATCTCCCCAGTACACCGTGCACAAGCATACAAAATGGCCCTGGCAGTCTAGTGGTACCCCCACCTCTCCTGATGGTCTGATCACCATAGAAATAAATAGAGGCACATCCCTAGTAGTCTAGTGGTCTCCCCACCCTCCCGCAACTCGGATCATTGATCATACATGACAGTCACATCTCTGGTGGTCTAGTAGCACTCCCCCAACCACACCAGACCCCCTGCCCACCACGCTCTTCCCCCAGTCATTGGCGGGCAGCACAAACCCACCCACATAATGCCTGGCTGCCCGCCAAATGACAGCTTACAGTAGCAGTTGTAAGTCTATCAGTCCACACTGTGGACCAATGAGCTTGCAGTGCATACTGTAAAAGTCACTCACAATACCGTGAATGAGTGACTTCATTCACGGTATTATAAATGGCTATTACAGTATGCACTGCAAGCCCATTGGTCCACAGTGTTAACCAATAGGCTTACAGCTGCTACTGTAAGCTGTCATTCAGCAGGCAGCTGGGTGGTATGCAGGTAGGTTTGTGCTGCCCACCGATGACTGGGGGGAGCTGGGTGGGCAGGGGGTCCTGTATGGGTGAGGGGATGGGGTGCCACTGGACCAACAGGGACATGACTGTCACATATGATCAGCAATCCAGGTTGTGGGAGGGGTGGAAAGAGCACTAGACTACCAGGGCAGTGCAAATATTTATTTCTCCAAGGATCATGGCATTGGAATGGCTGCGGGGACCACTGGACTACCAGGGCTATGTTACTATTGCATTCTTGGTGATTGCAGCTACAGGGAGGGAGGGAGGGAAGGGTACCTCTAGACTCCAGGGATAGTAATAAGGTTTCTATTTGGTGATTCTGGCTACAGGCAGGGTGGGGATTCCACTAGACTGCCTGGGTAATGTGATACCTATTGTTTCAGTGATCATGCCTACAGCTGGGGGGATACTGGTTGACCACCTCTGGCAGCACTGCATGCTGTGCTGGGCACCATGCGCATTGTGCTGGCTGGTCCTGCACAACTCATGCAAATGGAGCTATAATGTCATGCTAATGGGCCCATTTGCACCTTACATACATTATGGCCCATTTGCATACAGCTGGCTGAATATCAAGGACTTGCACACAGCGTAACTCTGTTGCACTGGCACAGATCCCATTCCTGGTATTCTGCTGTGTCTGGGTGGGATGCACCAGCCATCCTAGTTGTGACAGTGCACATTCCCTGCTATATTCATATGTGATGCACCATGGCTCATCTAATTTGAACATTTCCTGGGGTTGCTCCAGCGCAACACAGTTGTGCTGTGCAACCACTTGCGCAATTGCCAGGTGCATGTCTGAATATTGGGGCCTCTTTATCTCTGCATGCATAAATCTGACCAGAATAAAACTTGCCACATTGAAAATCTTTGGTCCCTGATGGTGCGTGAAATTTTCATGTGAATTGCTTTACTGGTTGCGATGTTGTTAAAGTGAAAAATTTAGAATGCAACAGTTAGGGCTTAACTTAATGTCTCAAAAATTGGGAAATGTGGCATTACGGTGTCCTACCTTAACTCACCATTTCCCCAGTAGCAAAAGGACAAGACTACACAAGCAACCACAGACAGACAGACATCATCAGGTAAGACACACAACATACAACTGTTTTGAGATGGCATAAATGCAGTGCTACCTTCATACATTTGTATCTGTGGTACGCACACCTCAAGATGGAAACCCTATCTTCCACCTGTGGATAGAAATCCATGCTACTCAAATTACAACACTACGTTTGGGTGCGGATACACAAGCCCCTGCAGATACAGATACAAATGCATGATACCCAAATCTCAAGGGTTCTTTTGTCTGCAGAAACACAGGCCCCAATGTGGCCAGCAATACGGTAGCCACAGATACTCATGCACAGCATAAGATAAAGACACAGTTCCAGCTTCAGAAGCTCAGGCCCCACACAATCTATGATACCAAAAGTGCAGCAGTATTTCTGACTGCAGAGGCAGAGGCCCCTATTGGTCCTGTGCATCTCTAACTGCAGGTGTCAGTAGTACACACTGATGCCTAGCTGCTGAGGCACAGGCCCTATTGGGCCTATATTTCCACAGCTACATATCTATGTCATTTTTCATACCCACATTGCAACAGTACTTCTCTCTGCAGAAGCACTGGCCCCTAAGGGGTCTCCACCTCTTCAGCCAAAGGTGTAAGGCATACTTACCAACTTGTGGCTGCAGAAGCACTGCCCCCGTGTGGCTTGTACTTCCATAGCTGCATGCAGAAATCCATGATACCCAAATTACAACAGAACCACTGGCTGCAGAACTACAGGCCCCTATGGAGCCAGCCCTTATACAGCCACAGGTACTCATGCAAGCTGTAAGATCAAGTCTGCTGTAAGATGTACACACACAATGGTGGTTGCAGAAGTGCAGGCCTTTGTGGGGCCTGTGCTTCTGCAACTGCAGATACAAATCCACAAAGGTAGCACATCAGGGCTATATCATTTTTGTCACCTGGAAACAATTGCATGTTGTTTGTCTTACCTGATGATGGCTGTCTGTAGTTGCTTTTATGGTCTTGTCCTTTTGCTGATGTAGGGGGGTGAGAGTTAGAGTTAGAAACCCTAATGCCACATTTATCTACTTTTGTGGCATTAAGTTGAACCCTAAGAGGTGCATTAATGCAGATTTTTTGCAATGAATTTCCTTTCTTTTTGAGATCATGGAATCATATCCTCATACAATCAGGTCCCTTCAGGACCTGGCTGAACAAATACAGATGCACTTGACTCTCTGGGACCTGTGCCAAGGGAAGAGTCTATTTGCCTACAGAAGTCAATAATTCATGGGGCTGTCTGGTGGACTGCAGAAACACAGGGCCTGCTGGGCCCTGCACTTTGATGTGACTACAGATGCAGGGGCAAAGAGTTAAGCTGTCAGCCAAAGTGCAGCTCCCTAGGCCAAGAGAAGACTTCTCTTCACTACATGGAACTTGGGCCTGTGCAGGCAACCCTGTACATTCCCTTCACAGACTGGGGGGGTGATACTACATGACAGTACCATTCCCCCAACTTCAGCCCATCCAGCTAGCTTTCTGAGCTCAGCCTCAAACTCAATTCAGCAGCATGGGATCCCAAAGCATTGCCCACTGGGGTTGAGGCTGACACTACCACAATGTTTCTTAATTATTTTTTTTTTATTTTGACCTCAAATTTTCAAGATAGTCCTTTTATGACTCCCCCTAATAAACATGACATGTGGCATTTATAGAACAGTGATCAAAAAATAATTTTGCATACAAGTGCAAAAACACATTTCATTCAGGATTTAGATAGCTAGATACGGTAGATGCTTTATTTATAAAGCGCTCCTCTCCAGAGATTCGAGGCACTGTACATGTCTAAAAACAAATCAATAGAATGCAATAATACTAATAACATTCCAAATGCAAATTCAACACCAGCAAGAAACAGAAATACTCTAAAATGCATCTATCATAATAATTAAAACACAACATCCATCAACTACTTACGGGTAAACTGCCTGCTGAAAAAGGATTGTTTTAAGGCCTGTCTTAAAACCTTCTATGAAGGGTACCTCCTATAAATACCTGGGGAATGAGTTCTACAGGGTTGGCGTGGCAACCAAGAATGCACAGTTCCCAGAATGCTACAACCTAGCCCTGGGAACCCCCGGGAGGCCATCCTTGGCAGAACGGACAGCTTAGGTAAGCTGGTGGGGCAGCAGGAGATCTTTCAGATCGATCCCTGATTGTGCAGGGCCTTGTAGGTAAAGAGCCCTATCTTGAAGACAGTCCTCCACGTGACTGGCAGCCAATGCAGCTCATGGAGAACAGGGGTAATATGTTTATTTCTTTTTATCCCCGCTAGTAATCTTGCAGCCACATTCTGCACCAGCTCCAGTCGGTGAAGGTTGCCTCAAGATAGCTCAAGGTATGGGGCATTGCAGTAGTCCAGTCTGGATGTGATGAATGCTTGTACCAGTGTGGGCAGGTCCTCAGATGGAATCAAGGCTCGGATCTGGGCAATGTTCCTCAGATGGTAATATCCACTTTTGATGACAGCTGATGCCTGAGCAGCCAGTGTCAGGCCATTATCTAGGATCACACCCAGATCCTTCACCTGACTAGATGGGGAAAGAGAAATCCCCCCCAGCATTAAGCTGGGGGGGTCACCTCGATCACCCCCCCACCACAATGACCCAGATCTACCACTAGCACCACAGTCTTGTCTGGGTTAATTCCAAGCCAGTTTTGGGACATCCAGTTCTGGATTTCCTCTAGGCAGCTGTGAAATACCGCAGATACCACCTGGTTACCAGGTGTACAGGACAAGTACAGCTGGGTATCATTTGTGTAGCAGTAAAAACCCAGCCCGTACCTCCTGATAATGTCTCTCAATGGCAGCATATACACTGTGAACAGCAAGGGTGACAAGACCGACCCATACAGCACACCACAAGACAGAGGCTTTGGGTTAGATGTGGCAAGCCCCATCATCACCCACTGCACCCTGCCCGTCAGGTATGACTTGAACCAACTGATGAATTTCCTGACAGGCCACACTAGTACCACAGTCAAGTAGCACCTCATGATCCACAGTGTCAAACGCTGCTGACAGATCCAGGAGAACTAAGATGGTACACTCTCTCCTGTCCCTTGCCATCAGGAGATCATTAAGCACCTTCACCAGGGCAGTCTACATATTATTTCTTCATTGTATCTCCATTTTGTCCAGCACCCACTGATTCCTGTGAGCACAGCCTGTGTTTTGTATACTGCTATGAGTTTAAATTTTTGGCTGCTGACTGACAGTGTTTTCACCACAAGTACAACTCATTCCTTTGCAGTGAAGAGCTCACCTCCACCTAGGAGAATATTGAACACCAAGCATAAAACTCACAATATGCTCAGAATTTTATTTCCTGAGTGAGTCTGAAGAAAAAATATCAAACCCAGGAGGATGGTGTTTTCTCTTTCCAGCATGAGCCTGGCCAGGCATAGGATTCATATGGATTTAAACACCGAAGTTTATACCACTTTAAGTAATGAACCAGAAACTTCACAAGAAGGTAAAATAAAATCAATATGTTTTTCAATTACAGAAGCAGTTTTAAAAGAGGATCACACTTCATTACGATATGATTTCATTACAAAAGTATATCGGAAAAAAGAAATGGATCCCAAGAGGTTACATTTAAATAAATTACTTGCCTGTGGTTTAGAGAAAATGCATTACAGACAAAGATGGGAGGACAACTTGCATAAGTGTTCCACAGAACTGGTGCAAATACAAGTTGATGTAGATGAATATAACAGAAATGAAGTATTAAAAGAAACTGAGAGTGCACAAACAACATGAGGAAATTGGAGATGCCCCTTTAATAAAAGAATTGGAAGTTGACCAGGTGGTGCTGAGGGTTGAAGCACCGGCATGGCAACAGATGTGGTGTCCGGTGCCTCAACTCTCAGTGCCTATCTTCGGGAATGAGCACAGACCGCTGTGGGTCAGCAGGGGAGGAGATGGATAAAGAGTCTGATGGACTGCTCTCCATCTCTGGTGAGGGGGAGACCAGTGGCCAGTGTGTGCCTGACCCTAGTGGAGGCTGGGGCTTGGTGACATGGAGCTGCTACAATGTAGGGGTGGGAACGCAGCAGATGCTTGACCTGGGCAACCACGGGAGTGTGCGTGACTACATTGCAGGTGTCGCTGCATGCAATGCACCTGCAAAATTGGAAAAGCAGTGCAATGGATAAAGGAGGATGCCTCACAAGCCCCAGTCTGGCTAGCAATGGTGCCAGCCACACTGGATCCTGTCTTTGGTGGGGATTGGAGAACCCTCCCAGCCCTGCCAAGGGGAGGAAGCTCTGGGGGTAAGTGCCAGCATTTGATGGTGGATGCTGGGGGAAGGGTGTGGGGTGCACTCCAGATGGAGGACCACACTGAGAAGGAGAGAAAATAATAACTACAAATAAATAAATAAAATAATTGAATAATAAGCTTACTAAAAAGGCCAAAAAACTTGAAAGTGATTTGATTGAATGAAAGAAAACAAAATTATTAAGGGATGAAAAATATTATCTAAGTGGCCAAATCTACAAATGGGATAATAAGCCAAGATGTAGATCAAGGGGCAGACAAATATCAAGGGGCAGATTTAAAAATGCCAATGCACTGTCAAGTTTGAATGTATCATTGGTTTCCTCTAACAAAATTATACAGTCTTCTGACTCTGAATCCATGAACAGTGGAAGAAATATCATTCCAGACCCCCAAAACAGAAAAAAAGGATGAGAAGGGGACAACGAGGGAGAGGAGGAAGTAAATTGATTCATGGTGGGACTGTCGTGCAAAACACTGTAATCAATAATGTGCCTGTTACCAACTTGACTGCAATCAATTTGTCTAACCAAGTTCTGTCCGATGGTCAATTAAGTTTATTGTCTTGAGTTTTATCATTTGTGCCTGCGCATTCACTTAATGATTTTCAGGTTCACTATGGTTTATTTCATTTATTTAGAAAACTTAATCTGAAAAAAACTGTTTTCAGGTGAATCCAATTCTTGTGAGAATAGACATATTATGGAGCAGTAGTCTGGTGAGGGCTCAGATTTGGTAGAAACAAGTTTACATTGATTGACTATGTTTCCAAAGGGGAATTAAATCAGGAGCTACAGCTAGCAATAAGTAATGTGGAAGGCTGTGGAGATCCCAATGTTTGTAATAATGGTTATGAATACATGCTTATGCACATGAGTTCATCAGACCCACGTCCTGCAGCAATTAAACCTTCTTTGAGCTAAGTCATTGTCCACCTAGGGACAAATGACTTGGCTCAACATGAGATTAGAGCAGTGCAGAAGGACTTTGTAGAACTGGGGAGGGGCCTAAGACAAGTAGCACACACAGTATCCTTCTCAGAGGTGCTGCCTGTCAATGGCATGAGTGAGGCAAGGGTACTTTGCACCATGTAGTTTAATGAGTGGTTGAAAAAATGGTGTGGAACACAGGGGTTTGGCTTCATTGGCGACTGGGGTTCCACCTGGAGGGACACCAGCCTATACTGGCAGGATGGTCTGCGTCTGTCCAGGAAGGGAACAAGTCTTTTGAGCAATCGGTTTAAATGCTTCATTGGCAAGCTTTTAAACTAGTCAAGGGGGAGGCACTGATAAGCAGCAGGAAAATCCCAGCCTCTCCCTACAAAACAGGGTACTAAATGAGAAAAAGACCAAGGTAGAAAGGTCAGTGGGGGATGCTGCAACTGAAGGTAAAGCCATCAAAAAATGGAAAGCAATGAGTACCAATGCCTGTAATCTGAGTAACAAGCTTCCTGAATTAGTGGCCTTGATGGAGGAGGAACATCTAGATATCGTGGCAGTCAGAGAAACATGGTTCACACAAAACCATGACTGGGACATAAACATACCAGGCTACACTATCTACAGGAGGGACAGAGAGGGTAATAGAGGAAGAGGAATAGCTCTTTACATAAGGGAAGAAATCAAGGCAGCAGAACAAAAGGGAAAACAGGGAGGAGAAGAAGCACTGTGGGTAAATTTGGAGACCAGCAATGGCACCACAATCTGCACAGAGGTTATATACAGACCCCCTTCTCAGGGGGAGGAAATGGACAAGGAAATGATAGAAAGTATACTTAGTAAGGCAGAAAAAGGGGAGATATTGTTGATGGGCGATCTGAATATGCCAGATGTTAACTGGAGTGCAGTTGCAGCAGCCACTTTGAAGAGTGGGGTTATTCTAGATGCCCTACAGGGGGCATGCCTTAGACAACTAGTATTGGAGCCCACTCGAGAGGGAGCAATCTTAGACCTGGTTCTCTCAAATGGAGATGAAGAGAGGATCACAGATGTAGAAGTGGGTAGCCATCTGGAACTAGCGACCATCGAACAGTATGGTTCACAATAAACACAGCAATAGAGTCAAGCCATACAAAGGCAAATGTACTGGACTTTAGGAGGGCTGACTTTGCCAAAATGGGTGAGTGCCTAAGGAATGCACTAGCAAATGGGCAGGAAGGAGGGGTGGAAGAACAATGGGGAATAATAAAAACTAACATCACAGAGGTAACTAGCCTTTGTGTGAAGCAAATAAACAAAACTAAACAATGTAAGAAACCGCTATGGTTCTCAAAGGAAGTGGCAGTAAAGGTTCAAGAGAAAAAGAAAGCTTTCAGGAAGTACAAGAAATCACAGAAGGAGCAGGACAGAGAACTGTATCAGTTAAAGCAAAAGGAAGCTGGGAAGGCAGTCAGAACAGCAAAGGCCCAAACTGAGGAAAAGATAGCCAACTCAGTTAAGAAGGGGGATAAAACCTTTTATAGGTACATCAGGGAGCGAAGGAAGACCAAGGGAGGGATAGTGAGGCTTAATGGGGGGGGGGGAGTAGAGGGTGACTGTGAAAAGGCAGAGATACTAAACAGATATGTTTGCTCTGTATTTACAAAGGAAGAGGAGGAGGTACCTAAAACAAACAGTAGAAACACTCTGGATACAGAAGTTGATACCAGCCCATTTACAGAAGAAAGGGTTCTGAAAGAACTCTTAAAACTGAAGGTGGACAAAGCAAAGGGGCCTGATGGGATTCATCCCAGAATTCTAAATGAACTAAGGGTGGAATTAGTGACAGCACTGACTACCCTGTTTAACAATTCATGGGAGGATGGGGTGGTACCTGAGGACTGGAGGAGGGCAGATGTGATTCCCCTTCACAAAAGTGGGAGCAAGGCAGAAGCAGGAAACTGCAGACCTGTTAGTTTAACCTCAGTGGTAGGGAAAATGATAGAATCACTTCTGAAGGAAAGAATTGTCGAGTATCTAGAGGCCAGAGGGGCACAGGGCCCAAGGCAGCATGGATTCACAGCGGGAAGGTCATGCCAGACAAATCTGATAGATTTATTTGACTGGGTGACCAAAGTAGTAGATCAGGGATGGGCTGTGGATATGGCTTACCTAGACTTTAGCAAGGCATTTGACACAGTCCTACACAAAAGATTAATATACAAGTTAGCCAGCCTGGGAGTGGGTCCCAAGATGACAGCCTGGGCAAAAAATTGGCTGGAGAATAGGACACAGAGAGTAGTAGTAAATGGAGTCCACTCTGAAGAAAGGGGGGTTACTAGTGGGGTACCACAGGGTTCAGTATTAGGACCGGTCCTCTTCAATGTCTTTATAAGCGACATTGCAGAGGGACTGGGAGGAAAAGTATGTCTCTTTGCAGATGACACAAAGATCTACAACAGAGTTGATGCACAAGGTGGGGTGCAAAGGATGAAAAGGGACTTAGCAAGGTTAGAGGAATGGTCAAATGTATGGCAGCTTAGATTCAATGCTAAGAAGTGCAAGGTAATGCACCTGGGAAACAAAAACCCAGGGGAAGAGTACACAATGGGGGGTGAGGTACTAACAACAACAAAAATGGAAAGGGACCTGGGGGTAGTCATATCAGATGACCTAAAGGTGGGCAAGCAATGTGAGAGGGCAGCAAGAAGGGCTGGGGGGATACTGGGATGCATAGAGAGAGGCATCACCAGTAGAAAACAGGAAGTTATTATCCCTCTATACAGACAGCTGGTCAGACCCCATCTGGAGTACTGTGTGCAGTTCTGGAGACCCAGTCTTCGCAAAGACATAGACAGGATGGAAGCTGTCCAGAGGAGGGCAACTAAAATAGTGCAGGGTCTACACCGGAAGACATATGAAGAGAGACTTAAGGAGCTTAATATGTATAGCCTCGAGGAAAGGAGGGAGAGGGGGGACATGATAGAAACTTTCAAGTACCTCAAGGAATCAACAAAGTCAAGAGGGTAACATCTTTCAAAAAAGAGTGTACAAGAACAAGGGGCACAATTTGAAGATGGGGGGCGGCTCAGAGGTAATTTAAAGAAGTATTTTTCACAGAGAGGGTTGTGGATGCATGGAACGGCCTTCTGGAGGAGGTCGTGAGTCAGAAACAGTGGTGGAATTCAAGCATGCATGGGACAGTCATAAGGCAATTCTAGGGGGTTGGGGTAGAAAGAAGTAGGCTGCTGGTTAACTAGGATCTGCAGCTTATCCAGTAGGCAGGAAAATGGGCAGACTGGGTGGGCCAAGCGGTCCTTATCTGCCATCAAATTCTATGTTTCTATGTTTCAAAAACCTTTGCTTCTTTTTGCGCCCCACCCTGAGTAATGAGGCTATCAAAATATTTCAGGAACTTGTTCTGCAAGATGTAGAAGCAAGTATTATAAAACTAAAAACTAGATACAACTGGGACAACCTCTCAGTGGGTGAATGGCAGGCTATCTTTGAGATCCAGAAACGAACAATATAATCATTAAACCCTCCAACAAGGGGGGGTAATATTGTCATTCTGGATAGGGAGCATTATATGAAGGAAGCATTGAGACAACTTAGGGATACTTAAACATATAAAAAGTTGAATCAGACTCACTTGAATGAGTACAGTGCACAGTTGGTGGAGTTTCTTACATTCTCCTTAGATCAAGGATGGATCACAAACAGTGATTTTGATTTCCTAATCTGCAATTTCTCTAGAATACCTCTGTTCTATCATATTCCGAAAATTCACAAACATAGCACAGAGCCACCTGGACTCCCGATAGTGTTGGGTTGCAGTTCCCTGCTGGAACCTTTGACACTTTCTGTTGACAGTTTTTTAAAACAAGAAGTAGTCAAATTAAAATCATACTTAAAAGACACATGTTCAGTTTTAAATGACGTGAACTCCATAGTATGGAATTAATCCTTTTGGTGGCTCACTATAGATGCCTCATCCTTATATATGAGTATATCTCTCATGATCAAGGTCTCTTTGCTGCAAAAACTATCCTTGAAAAATCTACCCTCTCATACCCATCAAAATGTATTCTTATGGCACTGGATTTGATTCTGAATAGTAATATTTTTGTATACGATGAGTGTTTTTTCAAACAGGAGAGGGGCGTGACTATGGGTTCCCTGGTTGCTCCTTCATATGCTAACTAGTTCTTAGGCTGGGGGGGGCAATCGAGGTTCTGACTTTAAATCCATTTTACACACACATTGTCATGTATAAGTGCTACATCAATGATTTATTAATTATTTGGGATGGTCCTGACAACACCATTATTGATTTTATATATTATTTAAATGATAATGAAGTTGGCCTTGAATTTGTCGCTAATTACAACAGCAGAGAAATTAATTTTCTAGACTTGTAACTCTAGGGTATACCAGGTAAAGAAGTTGAAATAAAAGTATTTAGAAAACCAACTGCAGGAAACTCTGTTCAGTACAGACAAAGTTCCCACCCTAGATCCACAATAGAAGCATTGCCTTATGGACAATTACTTCGCTTAAAGCGAAATTGTTCTGAACCAGAGGATTATAGAGCAGCAAAGTTAGACTTATTTGATAGATTAAAAAAGTGGGGATATTCTGAACAAATCATGGAAAAAGCGTCTGTTAGAGCAGATCTGGTGGACAGAAGGGAATTATTAAAATACAGACAGAAATCAAAGGATAATAAAAAAATAATTTTTTATCACAGAATATGGACCAGGCTCCATGGAATTGAGGGCTATAGTTAAAAAACAATGGCCGGTCCTTGGGGTGGACAAAGACCAGAAGGGAATTGTAGAAAAGGGCCACATTATATATTTTAAAAGAGGTCAGAGCCTTACGGACCTGTTGGTAAAAAGTGAGTTTAAAACCCCTCCTCTCCATAATACATGGCTAGGAAGTAAACCACAGGGCTTCTGTCCTGTAAACATTGCAAGACATGTAGATCATCTGTGCAGGGCAGGGTTTTCACTAATCCAAGGAGACTGGGAGAAAGAGAAGTGCAGATTAGGCATTGTATTACTTGCACTACAAAATCTGAGGTGTATGCCCTGTGATGATATTGCGGCAACGTGTATATAGGTGAAACAACAAGGGTACCTAACGAGCAAATCCAAGAGCACTACAGGGGCATAAAGAAACAAGATCCAGATCATACCTTAGGACAGCATTTGTTGGAACAAGTACATTTGAATCTACACAAGATTTGGTACAGTGGCATAGATCATACCCTTTCAATTCAAGAGGAGGTGATAGGAATTTGGAGTTAGAAAGAAAAGAATCCATGTGGATCTTTATGTTGAAAACACTGAAACCTCGCAGCTTTAATGGCCAGATGAATTGGTGTACACACATACATTAAAATATGGAAATTAACTGACACTGTTATTAAGGATTAATTTAAAAATCAAAACCAGAGATGGTTTGGTTTATTTCATTTGTTGGAACTCCCAGTAAAATATATTATGCTAAGGAGACTTTAATCAATATAAAAAAAAACATTTCTTAAGTAGTTTTCTGTTGTTAATTCTACATTATTTGGATATGATTAAGAAATGCTTAATATAATAAAAAAGAGATATTTTGGTTTCTCTGCTATTGAGGTAAGTTCAGTTTGATTGGTGTTTTTGAACCATGCTCAGGCCCTAATGATCTTAGTCTTGCAACAAAAGATTATAATCAAATAAAAGCTGGGATTTATGTTTTCTTTTCTGTATAGCAGATGAAGGATTTGATATGAATATGTTATAATAGCATTTGTACCTTAACGTTATAACAAAGTGAATATTCAACTAGGTGTTTAATAACTATGGCACCATAGTTTCTGAGTTTTTAATTTTAAATAATTAATAATAAAAATGTGTTTTTTCTCTGTAACCTTCTTTTGTCTGCAGTGCACCCAGATCAGCAGTGGTGTTAGCATGAAAACCAGGAACTTCAAATTTAAACTGATGCTACATCATTAAGGAGAGCTGACCTGGATGGAGTGCTCTCATTCGTGTCAGTTTGGAAGCATTAGAAGCACTAAATGTCACTTTAAATAATTACAGCACATGATTGATGTCACCTATTTGATCATATATTTGTATCACATGACTAATAGCTTGGTCACACCTCTTGAAGAAGGGGAGTTAGTGCCCCAGAGCATCGAGGCTGGATGTAGGTGGAGGTGGAAAATTTATTTTGCACATTAATGTGTTTAACTTCATATGCTTACTGCTGTAAATATTTTTCAACTTGTAATAATAAAATACTATCACTGAATTTTTGGCTGAGTCTGGAGTGCTGGATGCTTATTTTTTCGTTCAATCTCTGTGCTATGCCCAGCTCGGAACCCAGACTAGAATGTCTCATAAGTGGAAGAGGAGGCAAGATGCATCTCAAACTTGAATGAGCACCACTTTCTCAATAACCTTCCTTAAAAATGGGAGGTTTGAGACCAGCCTGCAGTTACCGAGACACTCCAGGTCCAATTAGGATTTTTTCAGCAAGGGCCTAACCAATGCCTCTTTCAAGAATGCTGGGAAGACCCCACTGCTCAGAGAACTCTGAACAATATTGGCAACCACAGGCCCAATCAGGTCCAAGCACTCCACCAAAAGGCGGGTAGGACCTGGATCTAGGTCACATTGTGTTGGTTGCGACCTTGAGATCGTAGTCACCAGCTTCTCCACGCCAACCAGCTCAAACTCAGCCCAAACAAGAGGAGTGCCCCGGCACATTTCAGGGATGACCCCACAATTCCTTTAAGAGACACTGAGGGAGATCTTGGCCCTGCTAGAGAACACTTTGTCAGCAAAGAACAGAGCAAACTCTTCGCACCTAGTGCTTGAACTTGCTCTTACCACATGTAGACAGGCAGGATGTAATAGCCTGTCTACCCTGTGGAAGAGCTGAGCCAGTCTGTTATTTGCAGCAGCAATCTCCCTAGACAGAAAATCTGCCTTCTTTTTGGAGATTGCCCCCTGGTAGTTACAATAATGCGACCTCAGGGCCAATTTGTCCTCCAACACTTCCGATCTCCTCCAACACCTCTCTCACCTCTAATCCTTCATCTTTAACTCCCTGAGTTCCTTATCAAACCAAGGAGGTCTCTGGTAATTAGACAGGGGTCAGACACAGAAGGGTGCAACTAAATCAAAGGCCGCCACAGCCACTCTATTATAGGCAGCTACGCCCTCCTCCAATCCAGCCACATACACAGCCTCCACACCTGATAGGTCCAGCATCGCCAACAGTCCTCATGAGGACACTCCTTTTAAAAGGTGGTACTGGGCCATTTCCACAGGGGTAGGACCACCAACAGGGGGGCTACAACCTGAACCCCACGGTGCTGTGATATGACCATTCTACTTGGTCAATCTTCAGATTACTTACCCTCAGGCCTACTGAAAACACAAGGTCAAGTATATGGCTGCACAAGTGGGTCACTGACAGAACATTTTGTGTCAGGCCAATGGCCTTCATATTCCTCAGGAAATCTGCCCCTAATCCTGGGAGCCCATCATTGACCCAGGCATTGAAGTCCCCAGAATAAACCTTCTGGGGTACTCCAACACCAGGGTGGTAATGAGCTCGGCAATCTCCTGCAGGAAGTCATCATCACACCCTGATGGTGATAGATCAAGAGAACCCTAAAGCCCGCCCCAGGCCCATCTTGCACAGCCGCATACTCAAATGATCTCATGGGACCCATGGGTAACACCATGAGCCTCAGGCCATTCTTAAAACAACTGGCCATCCCCCACCCCTGCGATCCTCCCTCAGGCTGTGTAACACACAGTGTACCCAGCTGGCACTGCTACCTCCAAAATGGGAGCAGCATTTTCATCCAGTGAGGTCTCCGTGATGCATGCCAGGTCTGCTGAGGAAATCAAGTCTGCCATTATGGACATTTTGTTCCTCACGGACCTAGCATTAAGCAACACAGCCCCAGTCAGATGAGGGGAAACTGCTGAATCAGTCTTCTGCCCACCTTTAATAATGGAGCCCTTGGGTATGGGCACAAGATAGGTAGGACCCCACTCTAGTACCCATTTCACCACAGGGTGTCTCCTGGTCCTTACCACCCAAATACCCAACTCTCCATCAGTCAATCGAGCAAGTTCACCCCCACCAGAACTTCTCTCTGAGACATCCTCAGCACCCTGCACCTCCCATATATTTCAGCATGGAGTGCTGGGAGCTTGAAGGGTTGGAGTTTGCAGGGGCAGGCCGCTGAGTAGCTGTGCCTTTCTTGACTACACTCCAAACACATCCTTAAACCTCACCCGCTCCATAATAAAACATTCTCCTTAATAAAACAGTTTTCAAAAACACAGTAAAACCCCCAATATTAACTACACCCACAGTAATAATTCATATAAATTAACAAAAATAGTCCCAGCACAATTCATATAGTAACAGTTTGTCTGCAGGGCTCTCACCCCTTAGGATCAAGCACTTCTATGACCTAAGGGACTTTCACTCCCCTAGGCCTTATTTTTATTTTTTTTTAAGAGCTGAAGTGAAGCAAAAATTCAACAATTCAGAACTCTCACTTCTGAGTGTCCAAAACCAAAGTTTATTGCAGAAAGATGTTTTCCAATACCCAAAACAGATAATGTCTCTTCAGCATAATAATAAACACTATCCCCACACAGCCAGTCTCTCTCCTTGCAGTATCCACAGTTCAGCCACTCTAGAACTGTAAAAGAGGATTCTCTCTTCAACGTGTTCCCACCAATCTAACATAAAATTCAGTACCAGTTCATGAGCATGAGGAAAACTGCTCCCCACCGTACCACTTCTCGATCTCCTCACTCTGCCTGGTGTCCTCTGACCTTAGCTGCTACCAGGACAAGGGGAGCTCCTCTCCCCTAGACCAACATGCTACCCAGACCCATTCCTAACTACAGCAACCCTCCAGTTACCTTGTGAAGAAATGGAAGAATTGTGGGTGCAGCCACCCGCTGGCCGCCGCAACTCCCCGTGCTGCCAGATAACACCCAGCCCATGGGGGACCCCACACCCTCAGCAGCATTAAACAAATCCTCAATGGCCCCGATTTGAAAAATGATACTCATCATGTTTGTGAGGTGGTGTGAAAAAATAACTGTTGAAAGTTTGGAGTCAAAATATTGATAATTACCAAAGTTAAGAATAAGCATGGAAAAATGTCAATTTACATTCATAACTTTGTTGTTTTTTAATATTTTGAACCCATATTTTGAGCATAGTCTTCTTATGACCCCATCTCATGAACTTGGTAGAAAAAATTTTCAAATCTCACCTAAAACATGATTTGAAAGCTTGACTGCAAAATCACTTTTCAGCCCAGATTTAAAAATGTACTTACTGTGTTCATTTCGTGAGGTCCCAAAAAGGCCACGTTTAAAGTTTGTTGGAAAATATTGAAAATTAGTGAAGTTATGAGTGAACATTGAAATATTTAAACATTCACTCATTACTTGGTCATTTTATCTTATTTTTCCACCAAATTTTCAACATAGTCTCCTTATGACCCAAGCTCATGAGCCCAGCAGGTGAACATGTTCAAATCCCTCCTGAAAGGTGATTTCATGTAGCTGCTGCAAAATACCCTATTGGTGTGGATATGAAAATTTCACTTACTTTGTTCATGCGGTGGGGTCCAAAAAAGACCATGTTAAAAATGTGTTGTAAAAATATTTAAAAATGACAAGGTCATGTATAAAAGTTAAAACACATTAAAATACATTAACTACCTTATTTTATGCAAGCAATAACACACAATGAGGTGTGGGTTATCACCTGATAAGAGCACACCCAGGGGTGTAGTAAGGCACGAGGCACTTGCACCGAGTGCCTTATACCTCTGGGCGTGCTCTTATCAGGTGATAACCCACACCTTGGAGTGTGTTATTGTGCTTATAAAATGGGCCCTAAGTAGAGACTGAGAATTAAAAAGAAAAAAAAGCTTTTGAAATTGAAAAAAATAGTAAGAAACCTTTTTATGTAGTTGGAGGGATAAAGTAGTCCCTCTATGTAATGTGCTGTACAGTACATATTATTTGGGTTGGTTTGTATTTGGCTTGGTTTGTAGTGGAGCAAAAAGACCAACAGTATTCAGTAGATCCAATCCCACCCCCATCCCCGAAGCCCAAGAAGAAGAGTAAATTTACTTTTTTCCACCTGTAATTATTTTCTCAGTGCAGTTTTTCTCCATAGATGTACAGGTCTCACCCCTGTTGTTTTAAACTGTGGTCTCTGATTTACTTTGTTTGCAGAGTCCAATATTTTGGATATTCCCACCAGTACTATGATGTCCTAACTACAGTTTAAAAAAAAATACAGGCTCTGCGAAGCCACACTGTCATAGAGCACATTATATTTTAAAATGGGAAGAATGAAAGTGCTCTGTATGGTGGTCATTAAGGGACACGCTCGCTATAGCTGAAGAGGATTTTTGGGAGAAAAACAGGGTTTCCAGTGTGGCTTACCATGATGTTGCATGGTTATGTGAAAGTGGCATTGTGTGTACTTGTACGAAATGGATAATGTTTATGTGTGTGTGTGGGGAGTGAATTTTTATTTATATCGGGGATTCATTTTAAATCACATCATGCCCACACGCACTGTTTGATGATGTCGGGGATTGTTTTGTGCAGGAGAGGTGAAATAGTCTACAAGAAATGTGAGAAAAAGTTTAAAAAATTGTTTTTCTGTTTTTTTTTTAATATGGAGGCTGCTTTATGTGCTGTGAAAGAGGTGGGGCACGGAGACCAGAGCTGGGTCACAGGGATGGGATGTCATGCTGTGAGCTGTGCCAGGCTTTGTTTCTGTTTTCAGCTGGCACAGCTCACTGATTCTGTGGTGTTGTTGGGCTGGAGACTGAAGGGCAGTGCTGGTTGGTTACTATATCATCTGATAAGGACACAGTTCAGATGATGTGGCAGCCAATCAGGATGATGGATTTTTTCAGCCCACTTTATAATTTCTTATGTCACTGTCACTGTTCCAGGAGGAGGACATCTTTTAATTGGAGAGTGGATCTACATTTTAGGACCCATGTTTAGGTGTATGTGTGGGTGTGTGTGGAGTGGTGGGTGCTGAGTTGGGTGTGGAGTGGGGGGGTGAATGGGTTTCGGAGCAGAGATAGTTGAGGGACCATTTTTTTCTTTTCTGGTTAAAGTATAAAAAGAGATAGCTCAATGAGGGATATTTTTTTCATTTTACAGGGGGACCTGAGATGACACTGGGGATTGGGCATCCAATGGTGGGAATTTAGTGTTCGTTGGCAGCAGGGGTGGGCATCCCAGTGTCACCACCTATGTTTTACAGGAATGGGCAATCTAATGGAGCATGAAGAGATACCTGGTGTGGGCACCCCAGTTCACTTATAGAAAAATTACTACTGGCAGAAAGGAAAAGGGAGGACTGGCTGAACTGGGAGAGAGCTACACTAACAAATCCAGCATTGGAAATGATGTGGTAGGACTGGCTGAGCTAGAAGGGGGAGGGAGAATGTGAATATCAATGTTTCGGGTGCTAGCTGGAAAACAAATTCCCCTGCCATGCTACTTTGTGTGTGACAAAGGAATTCTCAAATCACAACACGAAAAAGACTCCGCTCACTAAGCTGGGCACCCAGGATTTGGGAGTACCCAGAGAACACATTTTTAAGCCTAATTTAAAAAGAAACACCAGATTCTAGATAAACTGATCCTGTTTAGCTAGGATCCGGGGGTTGATGTTTAAAAATACATTATTTTTTAGATATTTTCCATTTTAGTTTAAAAAAACAAGATGGCAGTCATCATGACCTGAAAAACATTTCTCACAACTCAAAAACCACTAACTGTCTGAAAGCAAAGGCTTGCAATACCAAAATGTTCATGTTGTATCAGAGGGATATCTTAAAACCCTACTGAAGGTCAAAGTTTTGGGGAAAAAAAGTTAAAACAGCTCCAGAGTTATTAGGAATTTATTTTTTTCTGAGCATTCTCAGGTGGATTTTAGAATAACCCTCTGATGCCACTTTTAATGTTTTGTGTTGTGAGTATTTTGTTTTCAAACCAATTAGTGCTTTTTTTGGGATTGTGAGATAAATATTGGTTCAAAATATTTAAAATCAACAAAGTTATGAAAGTACAGTACTTTGAAATGTGTCCATGCTCACTCATAACTTTAGTAATTATCAATACTTTGACTCCAAACTTTCAACATAGCCATTTTTTTCACACTACCTTATAAATGGGACAGGTATAATTTTTCAAATGCTGAACAAAATGTGTTTTCTCACTTGTGGTGCAAAATGATTTCTTGCCCACTGTTCTATAAATGCCACATGTCATGTTTATAAGGAGGAGGAGTCATAAAATGGCTACTTTGAAAATTTGGGGTTAAAATAAAATAAAAAGAGAGAAACATTATGGTACTACCAGCCTTAACCTCAGTGGGTAGTGCTTTCTGATCCTATGCTAGTGAATTGAGTTTGAGGGTGAGTTTAGAGAGCTATGTGGATGGGCCGGGCTGAGGCTGTGGGGATGGCACTGTCATGCAGCATCACCCCCAACCTGTGAAGGGAAGGTGCAGGAATGCCCACATAGTCTGAGTGCCAAATAGTGATGAAAAATCTTCTCTTGGCATAGGGCCCTGCACCCCAGCACCTGTTGGTGCTAGAAGGTCCTGCACTTTGACTGACAGATGAGATCTTTGCCCTGTGCATCTGTATCTGTGGCCTTATGGTGGTGCAGGGCCCAGAGGGCCCTGTGCTTCTGCAGTTCATGAGACGGCCCATAAATTATTGACTTCTGTACTCAGATGGACTCTTCCCTTGGCACAGGGCCAAGAAGGTCCTGTGCATCTGCATTTATTCAGGCAGGTCCTAAAGGGACCTGTTTGAATGAGGATAAGATTCCACTATCTCATACTTAAAGGACATTCATTGCAAAAAAATGTATTAATGCACCGGTTAGGGTTTATCTTAGCCACCAAAGTAAGTAAATGTGGTGTTAGGGTTTCCAACTCTAACTCTCAACCCCCAGCAGCAAAAGGGCATGGATAGCAACCAAATTGAAAGGGTATGTGGGGACATCTGAACAGATTTTGGGAGAATACCAGAGTCTCACATGAGTCTGATGGGGGTGTGAACTGGGCTATTGCATGTCCTGTAGGACAAAGACCAAATCAGGTGGAGTGCTGTTGCTGCCTCATTACCAAGTTATGAGTGAACATTGAAATTTTTCAACTTTTCACTTATAACTTCATTAATTGTAAGTCTTTTTCCACACAACTTTCAATGTGCCTTTTTGGGACCCCACATCATGAACAAGGCAGGTGAAACTTTTCAAATCCATGCTGAAAGCGGATTTTGTAGTTGCTCTGGGAAGTCACCTTTTGGGGGGGGGGGTTGAACATTTTTACCTATCAAGTTTATAAGACAGGACCATAAAAAGACTACAGTATATTCAAAATCGGGGGTCAAAATATTAAAAATAAAATACAGTTATGAATGTACAGTACATTGAAATGTTTCTATGCTCGTTCATAACCTTGGCAACTTTCAATATTTTCACTCAGTTCAATTTACTGGTTGATCATTTGGTTATTACATAATGAAAAAGTTACAATATAGAAAAGAGTAAGCCAATAAATTATTCATTACAGACATTCATCATTAAGGAAGGTTGTTCCTATCCACAAATAAGTAGATAAATGTATGCAGCAATATCAAAATTATAGAGAATACTGGATGGGCTATTATGCACAGCCAGCATGTTCTGCCATAGAGGGGTTCTTATTCCCTCTGATCTCAAGACCGACGGTCCATGAGAATTAGAACCCCGAGGTGGCAGAATACACAGGTTGTGCATAAAGTTGCTTATTCTGGATTTTTATAGTGTATATTAATACAATTCATAATGAAACTGACTTGAAAAGTCTCTAGAGGTTCTAGAATACTGTCACCACGGAATTAAATAGAGGAAAGCAACAATGTGCCAGGATTCCAAGTGGTTCTGCCACAGTAGTAACATCACTACTGCAACAGAACAACATAATGACATCACTACTGCAGCAGAACAACCATATTTCTGGCAAAGAATTTCATGCATAACAGCATTCCACTATAAACTATAATATATTATTTTCCATAGTACAGAAGACTTCTATAGATATGTGACAATTCTCTAAGTGTATCGCATTACAATTGTTTAATTACAGTACTACACAGTGATCATTGAGTGCTGGACATTCACATACTGTGTATAATATCAGTGATGATGGTATGTAAATGCACAATATGACCAAATATTTTTAACTAACTCATTCAAGAGCCAGCTTAGTACTCTTCTTGAGTTTAAACAGGACATTGCAAGGTTTGGATCCGGATACCTACATGCCTTACAATGTTTAGTCACCTGTAATCCCTATACTCTGTGATGAGACAAGTGCAAGTCCACAATTGTTTTTTAAATAGATTCAGATATGTGTCCCATTTAGATTTTGTTATATTGACATATCAATTATCTGAAGAATCTTACTCCTAGGGCCCAATTTTAGAAGTTCCTTATGATCAGCACAGTATGTGCCAAAGTTCTGACTGAAGCAAACTCGGGTGTGCCAGGGAACCTGCACTGAAATTTGCAAAAATCAGGGTCCCAGCACCACCAATCCCATGTTTGCCACAAGCTGTCCTATGCACCGCACAATTGGCACACAAGTGAGGAATGCCACAACAGCTTCTCCTCAAATAAACATGGGACAGACTTTCACAGATGAATTAAAAGTCACAGCTTTATTCTTGACAATTGCAGGTGCATGTTGAGGAGAAACTGGATCATACATGAGACACAGGCACTACTCAAGTTGAGTGCTGAAGTGATTTCTTCTACAAAGGAAGAAAATGGTGAATGGGGAATGCTGCAAGCAGCAGCATTTTCGGGCAGCAGTGGTGGCCATGGCAGGGACCCACTGGCCATGTATCCATTGGCCAGCAGGCCCATGGAGGGCAGGCCAGGGCAGGTTGTGGAGTGAGGGGTGGTGATCGATCCCACACAAAGCAATGGCACAGCTGCCTTGATGGCAGGCACTCAGTATAGGGGGTGGAACTGTGACTAGTCATGGGGGGGAAGGGCCCAAAAGTCACCAGCTGTGGCCCCACGACTGCCAAGACACGTGGTTGGGTGCAGGAGAGCAGCAGATGTCCACTGGCAGTGGTTGCAATGGGAGACACAGGTCATCTTCCACCATGGCAAGGCGCTCTGAATGACACACAGGCCATTAGACCAGCTTCCAGCTGGTCTAACTCTGGTGGCCCACCTGCCTCTTGGAGGGGTTGGCAGATTCCCAATTAAGAGGATACTGCAGTACTGCCCTGGTTTAAGCCCCTCTCCACCTAGCTGCACCAGTGCATCTGTCACAAGGACAGTGCAAACCCGGCTTGTGCAGGCAGCCCCCAAGTTCCCACAGGGGGCATCTGAAAATCAGGAATGGTGTATTGTGCAGTACAAGTTGCCCCTTGTGCCAGTCCTTGTTGGTGCAAGCATTGTGCATCATTCCCGAGGGTTTGAAAATTGGGCCTCTAATCTTTACAACCTTTGCTAAAAATACAGCAAGTTTCTCCAGTATAACCATATTTTCTGCATTGAAGAGTAAGTCCAGTATAAATCTTGATGGTAAGTATAGTGTTCCTATTATTCTACCTAAATTATTTTTTGCTAATTTGAGTATACCAAGGGCAGTGCAATACAACATGAAGTAAATCATCAATTTCCTATAGGCCACAGTTACAGTTTTTTTTTTTTTGGACCAGGAGAAACACACTAAGCTGAAGCTTGTTTACAGGTGCGACCTAAGTGCAAAAGGAAGTTAAGTGACTTGGTCACGGTCACACAGTATGCAAGTGGGGGCTGTGGAATTCAAACCCAGGTCTCCAGGTTTGCAGCTCAGAGCCTTAAACCACTGTGCTATACTGTTTGTACCATTTCTTTCCTGTATCTGTGATTAATAACATTACTAGGAAATGTTTCAAATAATTTCTGAATCGTATTTAGATAAAATGTCAGTGAATATTCCTTATTAGTTACTGACCATTTAGAAACTTGGTTTTGTGATTTGAACCAAATCATCTTCTTTAGCTCTTTATTGAATTAATTTGCCAATATATTTTGTATAAGACTGGTTTAACCTTATTCCATGCTCTGTTAAGGTTTTGAGATAAGCAATATGTTTTAATTTCAAACTTTTAGCATAGCCACTTTTTCACACCACCTTATAAACATGAGAGAAATCACTTTTCAAAACATAGCTGAAACATCTTTCCACACATGTGGTACAAAATTATATTTCAACCAGTATTCTATAGATGCCAGCTTTGAAAACATATCTATGGCACCAAGCATTTGGTGGATGATTGTATGATGATATTAGTGATTTTATATAACTTATGTTGTTGAGATGTTTGATTTGTGATTTTAAATTTGTTAGGTGCCTAGACATTTGAAAGTCACCATAAAATAAAAGGTTATTATTAGTTTATTGTTATTATTATTATTGTTATTATTATGCCACATGTAATGTTCATAAGGTGGAGTCATAAAACGACTATGTTAAAAGTGTGGGGTCAAAATTTAAAAAGGATAACAATTTATTATGAAATGTCTGCAGTGCTAGCCTTTGGCCCACCAGGTAGTACTTTGTGATCCCATGTCAGTGAGCTGAGTTTGGGAGTAAAATCAGTGAGCCAGCTGGAAAGGCAAAGGCTGAGTGGATGCCACTGTCATGTGACACCACCCCTCAGTCCTGTACGGAAAGGTACAAGGTTTCCCAAATGGGCCCAATTACCATATGATGAATAGATCTCTTTTCTTGGCATAGGGGCCTGCACCTCTGCACCTGTGGCTGGAATAGGGCCATGTGCTTCAGCTGACAGATGCACCCTTTGCCCTGCATGTCTGTATCAGTAGCCACATGGAAGTGAAAGCCCCAGAGGGCCCTATGCTTCCACAGCCAAGCTGTCAGCCCCACAAATTCCTTGAAATGTGTTGCCCTGCAGACGTACAGGGCCTGGAGGGCATTTCACTTCTGCAGGCAGACAGACTCTTCCCTTGGTGCAGAGCCCAGAAGGAACTGTACATCTGCATCTGTTCACTTAAGTCCCAAAGGGACCTGCATAAATGAGGATATGATTTCACTATCATGAAAAGAAAGGCAATTCTTTGCAAAAAAACAACATTAATACACCAGTTAGGGTTCAACTTAATGCCACAAAAGTATAGAAATGTGGCATTAGGGTTTCCAGCTTCAAAACTCCCCAATGCAGCAAAAGGACAAGACCACACAAACAACCAAATTCAGCCATAATCAGATAAGACAAACAACAGAGAAATGTTTGAAGATGACACAAATGCAGTAGCACTGATGTGCTACCTTCATAAATTTGTAATTGCATCATACACACTGCAAGACATAGACACTAATTTCTGGCTGCAGATAGAAATCTACAATGCTTAAAATCAAAACACTACTTCTGTCAACATAAGCACAGACCCCTGCAGCCACAGACACAAATGCACGATACACAAATTACAAGAGTTTATCTGTCTTTAGAATCACAGGCCCTTATGGGGCCAGCTGTTCTGTAGCCACAGGTATTCATGCACACTGTAAGACAAACAAACACTTCTGGCTGCAGAAGCACAGGTGCCTAAGGGGCCTGTAGCTCCACATCTGCAGGTATAAAACATACACACTGAGCTCTGGCTGTAGAAGTGCATGCCCTATGAAATCGATGATACCCAAATAGCAACACTACTTCTGTCTCCAGAAGTACATGTGCCTCATGGGCCTGTGCTTCTGCAGCTGCAGGGTGTAAGGCATATACACCTACTTTTGAGTGTGATGCACAGGCCCCTGTGGGTCCTGCACATGTGGTACTTGCATATAGAAATCCATGATACCTAAATTGCAACACAAATGTTGCCTGCAGAAGCACAGAGCCCTGTGGGGCCAGCATTTCTGTAGCCACATGTGTAAGACATAGACACTGACTTCTGTTTACAGATGTGCTGGCTCCTGTGGAGCCTTCACTTCTGCTGCTGCTGCTGCATAAAGAAATCCATGATACCCAAACTGCAACATTACTTTTGTCTGCAGAAGTGTATGCCACTGTGGGGAAAACACTTCTGCAGACACAGGTACCTATGTACATTGTAAGATATACACACACTCTTCTGGTTGCAAAAGCACAGGTCCCTGTGGGGTCTGTGTGTTTGCAGCCACAGATAGACATCCAAGAAGGTACCACATCAGTGCTACATAATTTGTGTCATTTGGCAACAGTTGTATGTTGTTTGCCTTACCTGAAGATGGCAGTCTGTGGATGCTTGTGTGGTCTTGTCCTTGTTGGTTGGGGGGACAGCTATGACTGGAAACCCAAATGCTACATTTCCCTAGTTTTGCAAAAGTTAGTTGAACACTAACTGGTACATTAACACAGTTTATTGCAAATATATATATATATATATACACACACACACACACACACACACACACACATATATATATATTATGGTAGAGGAGCCATTTACATGTTAAACCCAAAATTTTGTACCTTAATAACTTTGCAACCATTCAACGGATTTGCCTGAAATTTGGAATACAGAATCAGGACCCATACACCTTGGGATTCATTAAGTTTTGTACCAGTCAGATATATGGCTGTGGAGTTATTAAGCATGATCTGCACATGCGTTTACGCTTTTTTGGGAATTCTACGGTCACGCTATCAGGTCGCACAGTTTGCTTGACCAGTCCGTAATCTTCAGGGAACATGTGACCAGGGTCCCCGATGTGCCTTCTGAAGATTTCGTGAAAAAATATTAAACGGTTCAAAAGTTATTCAAAAAACAATTTCCCATTATAAGTCAATGGGAAAAGTCAACAAAAAGTTTGACAGTGTCGCAAATGCAGTTTTTACTTTCGCAAATGGCCCTTTTACTGTTGCAAATCTGCCATTTTGTTTTCAGTTGGTGATCAGAAAAATGCTTGGCATTTAAATTTGGGACCCTCTGCAACCTAATTATTTTTGTATTCACTTAGTCGGACCTTGAGGATGCTAGCCATGTCTTTATTTTGGGGTAAAACACCCCAGAAATATGTTTTTCAGATTTCTGGGAAAAGTACTTCCACAAAGTAGTGTTGCACTCATGAAAGTGTCACAAATTGTTGCAAAAGCTTTCGCAAATTGCGACAGTACTTTTCTAGGCTGTGGGAAAATGACAGCAATTCTTTGGCACCCCGCTGCAAAAGAACGCTTTGGAGTTTTGGGCTGAAATTTGGAGAGAATGCAGCCGACATCTCATAGATTTGCCTTTCACTGTTTTGTTGACAAAATATTACATGGCAGCAAAGTTACAGTACTCCAAATTTGACGCTTTTTCCCATTGGATAATATTACAGCATACGACGCACTGCAGTAACTGCTTACGCCTCTGCTGCAAAGTAACGGTTTGGTCTTTTGGGCTGAAATTTGCAGGAACACAGCCTTTCAGTGGTTTGGTGAAAAAATACTACAGGGAGGCAAAGTTATGGCACTCTGAACTTCTGTTTTTTTCCCATAGGATAACATTACAGCGTTCGCCGAGCCTTTCAGGGCCCGTATCTCGGAAACGGTGCTAGATATGGACTTTTCATCAAAACTAGCCAGGAAAGTGATAATTCATATGACTTTTAAATTTTTTTTATGTTGTACAGTTCCTGAGATATAAGCAATTTACTATTCCAAGTCCTCATTTTTCTGTTCCGAGAGTCATTATTTTGCATTCATTCTTTGTACTCACTGTCTTTCTCTATACAGCTTTTGGGGAAAACCAGCCTGTGCGCTTACATTACTGTTACCATTACTGTTTCCGCTTGCGGTTCTGTATCCGTTTCACTTACCATTCACGTTTACGCCACCATGTGTGTTACCCTTTGCGTTTTCATTTGCAGTTGCATTTGTGTTGTTTTTAACATTTCTGTCTACAGTACTGTTTCTCTTTCTGTTTTGCTTTGTGTCACCATGTGCATTACGTTTTGTGTTTGCAGGCACAATGTTACTATGTGCCAAGACATCACGTGGTGGAGGTAGGGCTCTTCGCCACATTCCCCGCTGCATTATGTGGTGGAGGGGCCTCAAGGCCTCCTGCCGCCACATTACATCTACTATTTCTCACTATCATTCTGAAAAGAAGGAAATTAGAGGCAAAAACCAGTTTAATGCATTAGTTAGGTTGTTCCACAGCAACAAAAGCGAGGAAATTGATGTTAGGATTGAAACCCCCTATGCACCCCTCCAGCCCACCCCCAACTGGAATCGGGTAGTGCGTGGGGTCATTCGTCCTAACTCTCACCCCATTCTCCTATTCCTCAGCTTCTTTCCACATGTGATGGGGTGAGAGTTAGTGATGACTTCTAACGCGCACCCCAATTCCAGTTGGGGTGGGCTGAGGGGTGCATATGAGGTTTCAACCTCAACATTGAATTTCCTCACTTTTGTCACTGTGGAACAACCCTAACTGATGCATCAAATGGAGTTTTTTGCCACATATATATATATATATATATATATACACACACACACACAAATTACACATACCCCAGTAATGCAACGCATCATGGGAAAGATATGCAAATGCCCATGAATGAATATTTGGACTGGCTCATCTTTAAGCAGATTTGCATGGTGCCAGAAGACCTCATAATACAATCAGCAAAGGCTGGGAACAGCAGACACAAACAAGTGTTTTGTTCTCATTTGAACTCATCAGTGTGCCATATCTGTATCTCAGCCCAGGGAGAGGAAGCCAGCCACTCTATAGGTAATCTTATTTGTTTGGGTCATGGGTAGCCCAAAGCAGAGAGAGAGAAGAAAAGAACAATAAAAGAACCCCAGAGCAAATGCACTGGGGCATGTTGTTCTCAGCCTTTGCTGATTGTTTTATGAGGACTTCTGGCACCATGCAATTCTGCTTAAAGTTGAGCCAGTCCACATTCATTCATGGGCACTTGCATATGCATCCCTTGATGCTTTGCATTATTGGGGTGTGTGCAATTTGTGTTTTCTTTACAATTTGGCTGGATGGCCAATATCCTCCAGGATAAACCATGCACCAGTGCATTTGCTCTGGGGTTCTTTTGTAGTTCTCTTCTTCTCTGTCTACTTTGGGATGAGTTAATATGTCATAATGGCAGATCAGGGTTTGGGGGTCTGCTAGATCACTAGGGATATGTAATTTAAATAACAAAGGATCAGGGCATGGGAAGTCCACTATATCACCAGGGACATGTAATTTAAATAACAGTGGACTGGAGCTTGGGGGGAACAAGTTCACCAGGGATTTTTACAGGTATTAACATGGATTGGGGCTTAGCGGATGCTGCTAGCTGCCAGGGGTGTGCTAGAGTGGTGCACAGCAGCCACACAGCTTGCAGCAACCCTCTAGATGTGCGACCTGTTTGGTGCATTGGGCAGGGTTGCCACAAGCTAAGGGACTTTGCCACCAGGACCCTGCCCAGTAGAGAATTGGATGCATGGTCCCTGGCATGCCAGGCATTGATGCAAGCAGCCTTTTGCCACAGCTTTCATCAGTCTAAGGCCCCTTTGAGAATCAGGCCTGTGGTATCTATAGAATACTAGGTGAAATGTCATGTGACACCACAAGTGTGAAAACACATTTTGACTATGTTTTGAAAAATGTCACCTGTGATGTTTATGAGATGGTGTGAAAAAATGGTTATGCTGAAAGCTTGGACTGAAAAGTTTGAAAATTACCACAGTTATGGAAAAACATAGAAAATGCTCAACATATATGCATACTTTTTTTTTTATTTTGAACCTGCTGTTGGTGCTTGCTTGTGTGATTTTGCCCTTTTGCTGCTTTTCTGTATTGTAACTTTTTTATTATGTAATAACCAAATGATCAACCAGTAAATTGAAATGAGTGAAAATATTGAAAGTTGCCAAGGTTATGAACGAGCATAGAAACATTTCAATGTACTGTACGTTCATAACTGTATTTTATTTTTAATATTTTGACCCCCGATTTTGAATATACTGTAGTATTTTTATGGTCCTGTCTTATAAACTTGATAGGTAAAAATGTTCAACCCCCCCAAAAGGTGACTTCCCAGAGCATCTACAAAATCCCCTTTCAGCATGGATTTGAAAAATTTCACCTGCCTTGTTCATGATGTGGGGTCCCAAAAAGGCACATTGAAAGTTGTGTGGAAAAAGACTTATAATTAATGAAGTTATAAGTGAAAAGTTGAAAAATTTCAATGTTCACTCATAACTTGGTAATGAGGCAGCAGCAGCGCTCCACCTGATTTGGTCTTTGCCCTACAGGACATGCAATAGCCCAGTTCACACCCCCATCAGACTCGTGTGAGACTCTGGTATTCTCCCAAAATCTGTTCAGATGTCCCCACAGACCCTTTCAATTTGGTTGCTATCCGTGACCCTTCTAAGCAAGTAACAGTTGTCACAGATTATTAATAAATCTTCTACAGTCATGCATACAATATAAAAAACTCACGCAGGCAGAATTTCTTTAGAAAAACAAGTCTTTTCTACAATAATTAAATATATGCAGTACAAGTAAAAAAGAACATACACTAATTTAGGTTACAGTGTGGAAAAAAGTTGGAAAGTATACAGCATAAACATGTTAAAACTGTTTAACTACGTCTCTACCTGTTAAAGTTCAGAGAAATCACTGCTTGCAAAATCTCAGTCATTGTGATAGCAGCTGGGTGCCGTGTCCTGTTGTGTTCAGGAGAAGAAAATCTAAACAGAATGACATAATGCTCTGGGCTGGAGAGTTTAAATAGATGATCACTCCCATGTTGGGGAATAGGGGTTGGCCACTTCCATGTTAGGCCACCGGGTGTAACTCTTGGGCTTTCCCAAAGTCTTGGCACTTAGAAAGAATGTCAGTGTGCAGGGGGGAACCTTTGCTACCCAGCTTTCAACACAATGTTCTGCCTCAATAATTTACTAATAACAGAACAGTCAAAGTTAAAACTTTGATGTATCAATATACATCCTCTGAGCTAATTCAGAGTGTCCTGTCAGAATTTCACATACAGTCACCAGAGGAAGTTTCTCAAGACCCAGTTTCCTTGGAAAAAAGCATTCTGTAAGGTTTTATGATTATACAAGCTGGTTTATGGCCCCTATTAGCTAGCCAGCAAATTATATTTCTAGTTTCCCATAGGAATCCCAGTTTATCTTAGAACCCAAGTTACAGGTATATATGCCATTTTAAAGAAACACAATCCATTCCCTTCACAGTGGCATGTACCATATGGCATTTACAGATACACAGAATTATATAAAAAAAGAACATATATACAACAAGATTATATACAATTAAGGGCTAGAAGTAGGGTAGATCAGCACACTCCTCCCTCCTAGACTGAATGTGTGGGAATTCATCCCTAGCACGGTATGAGTTTCACAAATTCTGTTCCTTGCTCTAACTGGCGAGATAGCCCATCTGCATTGCCATTTGCTGACCCAGCCCTGTGGGGTGATGGTCATATCATAGCCCTGTAAGGCAATGCTCCATCTCAGAAGACAACTATTTGTTTTACCCATCTGCATCAGCTACACCAGGGGGTTATGATCAGTCTGTACCTCAAAGTGCCTCCTGTAGAGGTCTGGCTCTAATTTCTTTAGGGCCCATACCAGCGCAAGGCACTCCTTCTCAACTGTGGAATAGGTCTACTCCCAAGAAAGCAACTTTTTACTAAGGTACACTATTGAGTGATCTTTCCCTTGGCTTGAGGATTGACTAAGGACTTCTCCAATCTCCATATCTAAGGCATCTGTCTGGACTACAAATGGCTTACTGTAGTCTGGACTGGCTAATACAGGAGCACCGCACAGTGCCTTCTTTATCCATGTAAAGGCTCATTCACAGGCTGGTTCCCATTTTTCCTTTTTCAGCATTCTTTTCTTTAGCAGGCCAGATAGGGGAGCTGCCAGGGTACTGTAATTTTGTACAAACTTATTATAGTACCCAGTGGTCATTAAGAAACTCCAAACCTACTTCTGGGTTTGTGGCTTGGGCAATGCCTCTATCGCCTCAACCTTGGCTTGATTTTGGTGAAGCTGCCTCCACTCTACTACATGTCTGAGGTATGCCACCTCTGCCATGGCCACCTGGCACTTTTAAGTCTTGACACTGAGCCCTGCCCTCTGTATCCTGCCCCACACTTCCCTCAGGTGGGACAGGTGTTCCTTCCAGGTGGTACTGAACATGACGATATCATCCAGGTATGCCACGGTGTACTCTTCAGGACTATGTAACACCTGGTTCACCAACCTTTGGAAGGTGGCAGGGGCATTCTTCATTCCAAAAGGCATTACCCTGAACCTGAATAACCCTACTGGAGTGATGAAGGCTGACCTCTCCCTAGCTTGGTCAGTTAAGTCCACCTGCCGATACCCTTTTGTCAAGTCAATGGTGGTGAGATATGTCGCTTCTCCCAACTTGTCCAGTAGTTCATCTGTCCATGGCATTGGGTGGGCATCAGACTTTGTGACTGCATTGAGTCCCCAGTAGTCTACACAGAAGTGAGTAGAGCTATCCAGCTTGGGAACAAGGACTATGGGTGAGGCCCAGGAACTGTGGGATTTCTACATTATCCCTAAATCCAGCATTTCCTTCACCTCCCTCCTAATGTCCTTTAGGACAGCCTCAGACACCTGGTAGGATGTCTGTTGGATGGGAGCTTGCATTCCTGTGTCTATATCATGTGCTGCTGAGGGGGTATGTCCCAGCTTGGCCATAAACAAAGGAGCAAAGTCTTCTAAAACCTCCCTCACTTCCTGGGACTCTTCTGGGGTCAACTGGGGTGACAGTTTGATTGCCTCCACAGATGACTCTCACTTGCTTTCCTCCAGCAAGTCCAGTAGGGGGTCTGCTTTATTCATCCCCTTCCCAGGACTATACACTGCAAATACCATGTCAGCCCTATATGCATATGGCTTCATCATGTTGACATGGTACATTCTATGGGTATGTCTCCTGTCAGGCAGTTCTGCAATATAGTTTGTCATTCACTTGTCTGACTCCTTTGTATGGGTCTACCCACTTGGCCTGCAGCTTATCCTACCTGACCAGGACTGGGACTATGACTTCCTGACCTACACTGTATGAGGAAGCTCTGGCTCTGCAATTGTACCAGACCTTTTGCTGGGTGGCTGAGAGGTTGCTCTGGGCTGCTCCCATAAGCTCCTTCAGCTTTTCCCTAAACTTTAGGACATATTCCACTATGGGAGTTCCCTGGGCAGCATGCTTGCCTTTCCAATCTTTCCAGACCAAGTATAGGGGCCCATGCACCCTGCGTCCATACAAGAGTTCAAAGGGGGAAAACCCTGTCGACTCTTGGGGCACCACCCTGTATGTGAGCAATGGGTGGGGAAGGTATTTCTCCCATCCCTCTCATGCTGTTCAGAAAATGCTTGGAGCATTGATTTTAGGATACCATTAGGTGTCATGCATCTCTGCACTACCCCACACTTCTCTCACAAACACTTCATCAGGTCCAACATGAAGGAACACCCTCAATCGGTGATAATCTCCTTCGGAAACTCAACACAGGAAAAAAATCCCTAGCAAGGAGTCGGCCACTTTGCTTCTCCTAAGTGAGGAAAGAACAATTGTCTCTGGGTATCTGGTGGCATAATCAACCACCGTCAGGATACACCTCTTCCCAGAGGAGTTGGGGGTATTCAAAGATCCCACAATATCCATTCCTACCCTCTGTAATGACTCCTCCACAATGGGCAAGGGAATTAGGGTGGCTTAGGCTTTATTACCTGCCTTCCCTATTTGTTGGCACCGGTGTCATGACCTGCAATATTCCTTCAGCTGCTGGATGAAGTTGGGCCAATAGAAATTCTGGGCCAGTCACTGCATGGTGCGTGCAATTCCCAGATGTCTGGACATGGGGAAATCATGAGTGATCTTGAGCAACCGCTCACGGTACCTCAGGGGAATGACAAGCTGCCTGACCATCACTCTTCCCTCTGTCCTTATGTACTGCGTATAGAACAGTCCATTGTCCCAAAATACCCTATGTCTCATGTCACCTCCCTGTGTTCGATCAGATTCTGCCCAAGCCCTCAGACTCTTCAAACTAGGGTCAGTCCTCTGAGCAGCTGCAAAATCTGTAAATTTTCCCAAGGTATGGGACACGTCCCCTTCAGTTTCTAAACTAGGGTCCATAGCTTTAGCATCAGGGCATTCAGGGTCACTGCCATCTCTAACTGTTTGACCATTGGTTACCCCTCCCTCCTTAGAGTAACCATCTATAGCTATTTTGTGAACTGCTACATGGGGATTTCCTACCCACCTCTTTCACTATTCTCCATGTCAGGAGACACAGACTTGGGAACCAGCCTCCCATTATTTTCCACAGGGGCTTCTATGGGGTCCAGGGAACTACAAGTATTTTATGTATATACTGTTATTACCTATCTGTGTTTGTACTTTAAGTGTTTATGTCACAGGACCTCCTTGTGAATGAGCTTGCTCAATGGAGTTTTCCTCCAATAAACTTGAACTTGAACTTGAACAATTGGTCTTTGCTGTCTGACTGTGGGTAACTGCATATACCACTCCCTTCTGGAGATTGTTTCCTATTATCACATCCAGGGTGAGATTGTCTGCCACTACTACTTTTTGCACCATTTCTCCTGTCTCGCCCCAGTCCGAGAGAACACTAACACATGGCAGCATTTCCTCCTCCCCACTGAATCCCCTTACTGTTAAGAACTGATTAGGTATAAGCTGTTCAGGCTCAACCAAATCCCTTTTTACTAAAGTAAGAGATGCCCCTGTGTCCCTTAACCCATGGGTGTGTACCCCATTTACAGTAACTTGGTGTATGTGCTCCCTCATGTTTATAGGCATGCTTTCAGGGATAGACAGTGCACCCAACTCTGTTTGAACACCACTTCATCTGCATTGTGTGGTTTTAGGACACTGTCTTGCAAGATGCCCTGGCTGTTTGCAAAACCAATAGTCATCATTTCTTTTATCTGAGAAATCCCTTTTTTGTAACCTGGGGCTTCCCCCTTTCTGGGGAGGCAATGAGGGTTTTAGCTGCCCTGAAGGCCTGCTTTTCCCCCTTCTGTGCTGCCATGCCCGCCCCACTCCCTTTCAGAGCAGACCTGCTCCTGGCATAGCTGTCTGAGAGCTCAACAGCCTGCTGTGCTGTTTTTGGGTCTCGGCCCTCCAACCAGCTTTTTAGCTCTGCTGGGCAAGCCCAAAAGAATTGCTCCAAAAGTACAACCTTCTCAATTTTCTCTACAGAGTTTGCTTCCACTCCCTCCCTCCATTTCAAAAATTGACATTGCTTTGTGGCGAGTTCCTCATAGCTCATTTCAGAGCTTCTTTGGAGCTTACGGAACTTAACCCTTTATGCTTCAGGAGTTAACTCATATTTTTTAATCAATGCGGCTTTAAGTTTCTCATAATCACTACTGTCCTGATTGTCTGTTTGACCCAACGCTTCACGACCTTTCCCAGTAAGTAGTGGGGATAGCTGGAAGCTCCAGGACTCCATTGGTAAAATTTTTGCCTGAGTATAGACCTTTTCAAATGAATTCAAAAATGCATCCATATCCTCCCTCGTTAAATTCAGCTATTAATTTTGAATTTATCTTATATCCCAATCCTGGAGTTCCAGGTTCATCCCTGCCACTTACCTTCTCTGGTGTTGGTCATTGGAGTTTTAGCTTCTGTAGACACTCTCTTTCCTCTCTCTTGGCCTCTCTCTCTGAAGTTGCTTTTCTCTTTCTTTGGCCTCTCCCTGAAGCTATTTTTCTCTTTCCTCGGCCTCTCACTCACTGCCATTGCTTTTTCTGCAACTACATCGGGAACTTCCTCTGCTCGAATTCCAGCTCCATTGCCCTCAACTCTGTCTGCAGCCTGATCCCTTCTGGCTCCAGCATTGAGGTGACCTTCCCCTACTGCTGTGGCTCTTGGTTCTCTTTTGGTCTCAGTGTCCTCCTCCCCGGGACTGGACACTGCTATGCCCCTTGGCACCCCCATGCCCAAGGTCTGGTCCCCTTTAGTCACTGGCTGTGACCTGAGGTCCTGGGAAGCCACTAGCTCATTGGTTGTCACAAGAGCCTCAACAAGGTGCTTTTTGGCTCATCCCTTATACTGGACTTCTCTCTCCTGGTACAACTGCTTCAGGTATTCCACAGTGTATTTGCTGTAGATGGAAGTCATCTTCTTCCCTAACTACTCCTACACTAGTTTGCACCTGAGGGAAAAAAACAGAACAGGTAGGGAACTTGATACTGTAACCAAATTATATATATTTTTAAAATCTCTGCTGTGATTGTGTGTGGACTGTTTTTAGTTTAACAATCTGATACACTGGACTTGGAATCAAGCCCAGCTGTTATGCCTGTGGCCATGAATCTCTCGAATCACAATGCAACCAAATCTATTGGATCCTACCACTGTGCACCAGATCTGTCATGAACCCACTCATGAGAGTCAGATCACTGAGCTCACAGTGCCCACCCCTTTGTACAATCTGTCCCAAGGAGGGGGAAAACAGAGATGCTCTTCCCTGGCCTTCCAGAGTGTTAACTGGGTTTACAACAGAACTCTCACCATGAGGTCTCAGAGTATCCCTATATACTTTGGATCAGGCCACAATACCAGTCTCAAGTCTTGTGGTCAAATATTAACCCTTTTTCATGCCTATTACACACAGGAGGAAGGCCCAAGTGTTACACTCTCTTTGGGGTAGCAGTGCACCACCTGATTTGGTCTTCACCCTACAGGACATGCAATAGCCCAGTTCACACCCCCAGCAGACTCATATGAGACTCTGGTATTCTCCCAAAATCCATCTGGATGTCCCCACAGACCATTTCAATTTGATTGCTATCCATGACCCTTCTAAGCAAGTAACAGTTGTCACAGATTATTAATAAATCTTCTACAGTCACGCATACAATATTAAAACTCTCATGCAGGTTGAATTTCTTTAGAAAAACAAAAGTATTTACTACAATAATTAAATAAATGCAGTACAAGTAAAAGAGAATGCTTACTAATTTTGGTTACAGTATGGGAAGACATTTGGAAAATATACAGTATAAATACCTTAAAACTGTTTAAATACATCTCTACCTGTTAAAGTTCAGAGAAATCACTGCTTGCAAAATCTCAGTCCTTGTGTTAGCAGCTGGGTGCCATGTCCTGTTGTGTTCAGAAGAAGAAAATCCAAACAGAATGGCAGAATGCTCTGAGCTGGAGAGTTTAAGTAAATGACCACTCCCACATTGGGGAATAGGGGTTGGCCACTTCCACGTTAGGCCACCGGGTGTAACTCTTGGGCTTTCCCAAAGTCTTGGCACTTAGAAAGAATGTCAGTGTACTGGAGGGAACCTTTGTCACCTGGCTTTCAACAGAGTGTTCTGCCTCAATAATTTACCAGTAACAGGACAGTCAAAGTTAAATCTTATCCTGTCAGAATTTCCCATACGGTCACTAGGGGAAGTTTGTCAAGACTCAATTTCCTTGGATAAAAGCATTCTGTGTGGTTTTTTAATGATACAAGCTGGTTTATGACCCCTGTTAGCTAGCCAGAACATTCTATTTCTAGTTTCCCATGGGAATCCCGGTTTCTCTTAGAACCCAAGTTACAGGCATATATGCAATTTTAAAGAAACACAGTCCATTCTCTTCGATTTGGCATGTACCATGTGGCATTTAAAGATACACAGAGTTACATAAAAAGAACATATATGCAACAAGATTATATACAAATAAGGACTAGAAGTTTGGTAGATCACCACAAGGATGTCTTTCTGATTGGAGAATGGATCTACAATGTGGGACCAGGTTTAAGTGTGGAGCATATGTGTGGGATGTTGGGTGGTGGATTCTGAGAGGGAGGGCAGAGTTGGTTGAATGTGGGAATATCAGGTTTGCTGAGACTGGTGAGGAACTGTTTTCTTGATTGTAGATTAACAAACGTAAAAAGAAAGATCAACGAGGGATTTTTTTCGTTCTTTACAAAGGGGTGTGAGCTGATACTGGGGATTGGGTACACCAGTGTCAGCATTTTCTATTTTGCTGCACCAGGGGTAGGCACCCTAGTATCACCACTTATTTATGGGGGTGGAGATGACAATCTGGGGGGGCTGAAGCAGTACCAGGGGTGGGCACTCCAGTCCACTTATTTATTTAACAAAGAAATACAGGAAGGGCCAGTGATCTGGAGGGGAGGACATTGTGAAGCAGGACTGGGGAGGCACCTTGGTCCACTTATTTATTTATAAACTAAATGAATGTTAGGAAAGAAAAGGGACAGCTAGCTGAGCTGTGAGAGGGAGGCAGTATGAAAAAACAAAAGTGAATTGGGAAGGATGGGGGAGGGCTGTTTGAGCTGAGAGGGGATGGACTATGGAAATGATTCAGTTCTGGGTGTGAACTGAAACATTCCTTCTTGGCTCACAGCAGAAAAATGACTCCACTTGCTAAGCTTGATATCCAGGATTTTGGGATGTCCAGAAAAGGTATTACAAAACAAACTCTACACTCTAGTTCAAGTAGTCCCATTCACATTGGTTCAAGTGTTTTTTTAATACCTAATTTTAACTATTTTCCTTTTTTTAGCTTGAAAGAAAAACAAGATGGCGGCTGCTGCAAATTGTTTTTCAGGTCATGAGAACTAAGTGGTGTGAATGCAAAACAGTCTCATGACCACAACATTTTTGAGTTTCATCAGACGGTTATCCTAAAACCCTACTGAGCATGCTCAGAAAAATAAACCTTTAAATCCTTATAACTCTGGAACTGAAGGCACTACCTTGACAATGACTGTTTCTACCTGAACATTTTTGGACAAAGAATTCTACACCATCTGGACTGTAGGAGAAAACAAAAAATGGTGATACCTATAGGAAAAAACATTCCTTTTCATAAAAAAAAATTCTATCTACAGTAGGAAACTACGCAAGATGCTGTCACAAAACTTCTATTATTTTGAGAGCTTACTTACTTCTGAGATAATGCATGCCAAGATATGAGAGGTTTGGTGATGACAGCTTGTGTGATTTTTGAGATACAGAATTTTGATTTTTGAACAGCAACTTTTTTTTCACTTATTACATTTTTTTCTGCTCTCACCTAAAGCCTAGATGGTATGGATTTTTTCCTGAAAGTTTTAGAGTAGAAGCAGCCCATGGCAAGGTAGTGTCCTTTGAAGGTTTCATTACATAATATTAGTTGGTTTCAGAATTATAGAGATTTAAAGTTTTTTTTTCTTCTGAGCATGCTCAGTAGGGTTTTTGCATAAACCTTTGATACCAAATGGAAATTTTTGTATCATGACAGCATCAGCATTTTGCTTTCGTGCCACTTAAGGTCTCATGATACAGAACACTTTTTCAGGTTGCAATGGCTGCCATCTTGCTTTTGTTTTTAAACAAAAACATGGAAAACATCTAAAAACATTTTTAAAAAAGAAAAACAAACACGTGACCCTAGCTGAACGGGATCCATTTAGCTAGATTCTGGTGTTTTTTTTTTTTTTAATTATGCCTAACTCCAGGGTGGCCAGCTTAGTGAGAAGAATGATTTTTCAAGTCATGAGCTGAGAATTCCTCTGCCACACAAAAAGTGGTGCTAATGGGGAACTTTTGGCTTGCACGCAAAACAGTGACATTCTGTCTTTTCTTGCTGTTTGCTTTCTTTCACACCTGCACCATCCCTCTCCTGAATAATACCCTCCAACCCCATTATCTCCAGCCCTGTCATTTTCCTTTTTTCTACCCATTGCTCCATCCCTCTGCTCAGTGCTAGCCACCAACCCTATTCTTCCCTGCCCTGCAATATGTTTTCTGTCCCATCTGCTCCATCCCTCAGCTCAATATCACCCTCCATCCCTGTTCTGCCCAGCCCTGCCATTTTTATTTGTTCCCACCTGCTCCATCCCTCTGCTCAGTACCACCTGCCAACTCTGTTCTGCCCTGCCCTGCAATTTGTTTTCTGTCCCACTCGTTCCATCCCTCAGCTTAATATCATCCTCCAACCCTGTTCTGCCCTGCCCTGCCATTTTTATTTGTTCCCACTTGCTCCATCCCTCTGCTCAGTAACATTGCTCAGTAACACCATCCAACCCTGTTCTGCCCTGCTCTGCCATTTGTTTTCTGTCCCTGCCACTCCATCCCTCTACTCAATACCACTCTTCAACCCCCTTCTTCCCTCCAATTCTGTTTTTCTTTGTTCCTACCCCTGTTTCACTCCTCTGCTAAGTACCACCTGTCAACCCTGTTCTGTCTTGCCATTTGTTTTCTATCCTACCCATTCCATCCTTTTGTTCAATACCACTCTTCAATCCCATTCTGCCTTGCCATTTTCATTTGTTCCCACCTGCTCCAGACCTCTTCGTATGCAATAGTTTTGGACACAAAATTTCTATTACATAAACTCATTTATTTCCACTGGTGTTACATTTTTGGAACCCACTTTTATTTTACACTGTCTTTTAATCATTCTTAATTGAGGGGAAGGTGTGTCTGTTTACAGTTGACATGAAGATATGTAGTAATAGGACTGATATGGTGGAAGGGGTGGAAAGCATGAAGGAGGATCTAGCTAGGGTGGAGGAGTGGTCTGAAAGGTGGCAGCTGCAGCTCAATGCAAAAAAGTGCAGAATCATGCATATAGGGTGTAATAACCCAAAGGCAAAATGCTGGTTTGGGGGAAGAGCTGAGGGTAACAGAGCAGGAAAGAGACCTGGGGATCACTATTTCAGACAACCTGAAAGTCTGGAGTCAGTGCAACAAGGCAGCGAGGAAAGCACTCAGAATATTGGCATGAATAGGGAGAGGATTTACAAGCAGAAGGAGGGGAGATGATCATGCCACTATACAAAACCATGGTTAGACCACACCTGGAATATAGGGTCCAGTTCTGGAGGCCATACTTGCAAGGGGACATAGACAGACTGGAAAGGGCCCAAAATGGTAAAAGAGCTCCAGGGGAAGTCATATGAAGAGAGAATGGGAGAGCTGGACCTGTACATGCTGGAGGAAAGGAGTGAAAGGGGGGCTATGGTTGAGACATTCAAGTACTTGAAGGGTATAAACAGGGTGAGGGTGGACAACATCTTCAGAATGAGTGAGAACAAATCCACTAGGGGGCATGCATTCAAACTGGAGGGGGGGAAGATTCAGAGGTGACATCAGGGGAAACTTCTTTACTGAGAGAGTGATGGGGCCATGGAACAGACTGCTGGAATGGATGGTTAGAGTAGATACAGTGGACACATTCAACGTAGGATACATACAGGGGGGCAGGCTAGGAATGGAGGGCAGGGTCTTCCAGGGTGGGTTGGGCAGACTGGATGGGCTGTGGGGTCTTTTTCTGCTGACAGATTTCTATGATTCTATGATTTATCCTACCCTATCTGCTGATCATTCTCCTCCCTTACTGGCACTACTTACTCATGTACTTTTTTCACAGTAGTTGACCTAGCATAACACTGTGGCATATGACAAACATGTCTTTCACCCAACAGAAGTCCCCCACACCACGCTAATCTATTAAAAGCACACGGCTAACAATTTAGTAAGCTTCAACAAAACATACATCATCTTTGTTCTAAACTTCAATAGCAGTGTACATGCTGATTCTACTCCCCAGCTTTAAATCTCCCCCTCCAACTTTGTTCTCTTCCAATAATATCATGTCATGCCCAAAACACTTTTCATAAATTCATTTTGTTTTTAATTTGCACCTCTTTTTCAGCACTGTCAGATTCAGTGTTCTGAACTTCACAGCACTTCTGAAATCCTCCTGTTTTAACAGCTGACAGACCAACCATCTGTCTCTTACTCCACCCATCCACAGCATCACTTTCACCAAAGGCGACTGTTCTGTGGTAATACTACCCAAAATACTGGAGTTACACTAAAAAAGGGTTTATGTAGTTTTGTTTTTTAAAGTAACTCCCAAGGGCCACACAACAGTAAAGTTAACAGAGTGGTCGCTCCCCCTCACTCTCTTCCCTTACTTACTCTCACATCACAATTAGTACTTAGATTAATACTGGGAATTTAGCTGACAGTAAAAGGCACTTGCCTATCGAGACTGTCACCTCACTACTTAGTGGCAATATCCAATTATATTGTGACCAGCTAGGTGCTTGTCTAGTTTGTTTTTAAAGGCATTTGCCACAGGTGCATCCACATCCTTTCCCATTACTAAGTTCCAGACTCAACACTTTAACACTGAAGTAATGTCTTCTAATTTATTTTTTTATTTAACAGTTTTTAATGCCAACTGCATCCTTAAATTATGTGTTAGTTTTTTATGTTTGATTTCATGCTGTCCCATCAGTGATGTAACTTTAGTTGCCTTATAATCTAGTAACAGGTCTTAGCCTTCTTCTTTCTAGTGGGTGTAGTCCAAAGTGTAACAGCCTTTCTTTGTATGTTTTATTCCTTAATTTTGGTATTACTCATTTAGCACAGTGCTAAACCCTCTCAGTAATTTTTGTGTCTCTTTTGAAATGCAGGTTCCAGAATTGTGAACAGTAGCCAATCTGTGGTCTAACATAGGCCTTATAAAGAGCCATGATTGTTGCCTCATTCTTAGTAATAAATAACTTCCTAATTTGGTTTATGATCCTATTAGCCTTTCCTGCTATATTTTGGGACTGTGTAGTTTAGTACGGTCTGCCGCCCATTGGTCCACGCAGTGAACCAATGGGTGTTCTACCAAATGCTATGCATATCGGTAGTAGCAGCCAGCGGCGGCTTGTGGGTGGGGAGCTGCCGCCCACTGCTGACGGGAGGGGAGTGGTGGTAGGGTCTGAGTGGGTGGGAGGGTACCACCAGCCCACCTGGGCATTTCTTTAAAACTGAAGCCTGCGATCGGGCTGGGCATCGGGTCCACTGGACAACCAGGGATATTCATTTATTCAGTTTCCCATGACCGGGCTGGAGATCGGGTCCACTGGACCACCAGGGAAATTAATTTATTCATCTGCCCATGATTGGGCTGGGGATCAGGACCTCTGAACCACCAGAGAAATATATTAATCATCTGCCCATGATCAGGCTGGGGATCAGGTCCACTGGACCACCAGGGAATTGAGTTCTTTATTTGCCTGTGATCGGGCAGGGGTGCAGGTCCTCTGGACCACCAGGGAGTTAATCTCATTAAGCCCATGATCAGGAGATGGTGTAGGGTCCACTGGACCACCAGGGATATAGATCTATTATGCCCGTGATTGGGAGATGGGGCGCATTACCCACCAAGGGGCAGGGGTGTCAGTCCCAGATGGCTGCAGCCTGGCAGGGCGCCAGGCACAAGTCACCGGGGATCTGCGCACCTGCATGCAAATGGGGCCATAATGACATGCAAATGGCTCCATTTGCGCCTTGCATAATGGCCTCATTTGCATGCCCAGCACTTAATATTGTGGTTGATGCACCTAGCGCACCCACACTTGCACTGATGCATCCCCCTGCTCCTCACTTGCCCCTTGTGTGGGGCCACTGTGCTGTGCACAGTGGGGGCAGCCCCAGTGCTATATTCAGTGGTGCTGAGCCATGGCGTAGCACCATTGAATATTGCCTGGGCCATGCCCTGGCACATCCCAGTTGAACTGCACCCAGGCTTGTGCCCCTACCTGGTGCAGTCTGAATATCCTGCCCTCAGTCTCTGTGTTCTGCCTGTCAGCCTTTCCCTAATCCAAGTTATATACTGTGACTAAAGGTCATAGTCCTGTAATTTGTCTATTAGCTTGTTGTGGGTAGCTTTGTCAAATGTTTGTTTTTTTGAATTCCAAACATCAAATGATTTATTGTCATGTACTGTTTTACTAACCTGTTTGTAAAAAGCTACTGAGTTGGTGGTACATGAGCTCCCCCAGTAAACCTATGCTAGTTTGTATCCTTGAACCCTTTGCTCTTTAAATCTTGTTGGGTTAACCCAAGAAGCAGCTCTTTGTTGTTTTCCCTGTTATGGAGGTTAGCTTGATTGGTCTATAAATTTTCCAGTTTGGACCTATCACCTTTCTTGAAAACTGGTACTATCATTGCCTTTTTCCAGTCAATGGGTATAGTTCCTTCCAAAACTGATCTGTTGATAATATGTGTTATAGGTTTGGCTATTAAATGTCTAGTTTCTCCGAGTATTCTGGGGTGGACGTTATTTATTTATTTCAAAAGTTTCACCAGGAAAGACAAACTGAGCTGAAAACAGCTTGTTTCCAGATGCATCGGGGTCGGGGAGGGTTTAAAAAGGGTATGAAGAACAATCAGAAACAAAAAAAAAATGACAAGGTAGGTACAATAACTAAGCATCATAAAACTAAGCAATCATATAATAGGCAAGTAAGTCAAGGAAGAGATAAAGTAAACCATGAAGAGAGGTTCAGGGAGATGCCATTTAAGGAGTGCAAAATCAAATTGTCAAGGTAATGAAGGAATTAACAGAAAGTTAAGGGCTTTTCACTACTAGGGAGTGTGGGGGCTTAGTCAAGTGCTGAATGGGGAGTATGGGAGAGGAGGAGGGATAGTGGGCAGTGAGTAGAGGACTGGGGCTGGAATCAGGTATAATTGCAGGAATAAGAAGAGAAAATGTGGAGAAGTAAGGAGAGTGAATGTTGGAAGGAGGCAGAGCAGATGAATAAAGGAGAGAATCCCAGAGTTTGGGGAGCAGTAGGACAAAATGGCCTGATCAGCAGAACAAAAGGAAAGATATCCTGATTTATGATGGGTGGGGGGAAGGGGAGAAGAGAGTTAAGATGGGAGGGAAGGGAGCCTAGCCAGTATTTAGACATGAAGGAGACACAATGAGTGAGGCATCTGGCTTTGAGGGATGGGAGGGAGAGGGAAGAGTATAGTTTAGTTTATTGTTCTAGGAATTACTACCTTTGAGCCAGAGGCTCTTTTACAAAGGTTCCACGTCAATTAGGTACAGTACAAAAGGTTACATAGATAACACAACAATTTGTGCTGTGTCAAGAGCAAGAAAACATATACAAATACATAACAAATCACTTGTGCAGAAGGACATGAGATATCAATAATCACATTATTATTACAAGAAAGAGGTCATGCCAGATTAGGAGAAACAAATAGGGAAAAAGTCCAGAGCAGAGGGTAAGTGAATGGTGTGGGGGAGCAGACAATAGCAGGAGAAAAGGTTTCCCAAACATGTCTTTGTCAAATAACGAACAGGGTGGGTAGTGAGAAAATAGGAGGTTTAATCAGGGCAGTCACAGGAGCTGGAGGTGGCAAGGTGAGAGGAAAGCCTTGATTTGAAAATACCTAGAGAGGTGGAGGCAGTAAAATGAGTGTTGAGGGCATTTAGCCAGCTGGGGGCACGATAGGCAAATGATCTTTGTCCCTGAGAAGTCCGGCATCGGGGGACTTGGAGAGGCTGGTGTTCTGATCTTCTGGTAAAATGGTTGCTAGCGCTCGTAAATAACAGGTCTTGGATACAGGGTGGAGTGAGGCCCAGAGTGGATTTTTTTGCCATCAGGCAGGTAAGGTACTTTATCCGGTATATAGGGAGCAGTGGTGGGTGCAGGGTGGACAGTCCACAGCAAAGCAACAGAATAAGTGAAAGAGAGGATCCAGTCTGGCAAGGATGGACTTGAAAACTGCACTGTAGACTATGTTGCAGTAGTAAAAGATGGGGAGTATCATATTCATGATGACTGGGGAGCAGGAAGAGGAATGCAACCTCTGCTCCTATATAGTGTGCTGAGTTTAGGGCATAGTTTTTAGTGGATTGTATCCACGTGCACAGAGAAGTCAAGGTGCTGATCAAACCAAACCCGAGATACTTACAGTAAATGAGGGAACCGCATCCATTATGGCACCATCTAGCGTGTGGATGGAGGGGAGGGAGACCAGCTTACCAAGCTTCTGCCTAGTTCAAAGGTCATGGAAACTGTTTCTGAGGGACAGCAAATGTGCCCTGAACCGTTGCTGAATGTTATTGAAATCTGGCTGAAGCTTGGTTTGGTTATCAGGACCTGGTGATTTACTGACATCTTTTTCTTTCAAAAGTGTTGTAGTGAGTAATGTTGCTGATTTGTTCTGGTAGTTTATTGCTTTGCTAGTAGAATAAAGTGCACTCACTGTATTAAGCACAGATCTAAGAAAAATTTGTTTAGAATTGCTGCCATTTCACTTGGGTTTTCTATCAGGACTGAATTATCTTCAAGCAGACCAATGAAACTGCCTTGGTGTTTGCTCAAGTTGACATATGAGTAGAAGGATTTAATGGCACCCTTGGTATGGGATAATTTAATTTCAATGTTGTATCTTGCCTCCCTAATGCTCTTTTTATATTTGCTTGTGTGCATGCACATGAAACATTATGTAGCAGCTTAGGAGAGAAGCGGGTTGTGGAGGCGTGGCACTGTAGCAGCAACTGAGGCACTACGTTTGGGGGCTTGGCACTGGTGGACCAATGGAGGCACAGTGTGCTGATGACATTGGTCTCCAAAAGTGCCACCAAGTTGAAACATTTTCACCACAGCAATCAGGGGCTGCCTTGCCATTGCAGCATCAGCCATTCTACTGCAATGAGGGAGCTACCCATCACTGCTGGGCGGAACATTGCCTATTGTAATATTGTTTGTGAATGCGGCAGCAAGCTGCCGACATGTTCACAAACATTATTACTCTCCCATGCCAAGGGGGTGCCCAGACCCCCTCGGCATCATGTGTCCCTAAGAAAATTGTTTTGGCGATGGAGGGCCCAATCCCCATCAGCTTCATTCCCCCCACATAATTTCCAATGGGGGAGCCCACTCCCCGTTGGCATAATGGTTCCTCCCAAATGTCCAGTTTGTGCGAGGTGCCCAATCCCTTGGCTCTTCCTATGTGCCATCGGGGTGCCCAATCCCCATCAGCTACAACCCCCAAAAATCACTTCGGGTGGTATGCTGGTAGCCCACTAACATGCCAAATGACCCTGTGAAAGAAAAACTGTTCTGCAATGTTGTTTTTTTAACCTGCAAAGCAGACAATGGTCCCTCGTTGAATCCGGTGGTCCTCCTGCAACCCTCGCCTACCCTCTGCACATCCCACCTTCCCACACCCCCTTACCCCATACTTACCTCTGGAGCCTGGCGTGATGATCTTCGATGGACCACGAACACGTCTGCACTCTTCAAAGCCGATCACAAACTGAGGAAATGCTGGTAAGCTGTATAATGGCATAAATAGTTTTGTTTCCAACCTTGGTGCATATCTTGGGCATTTTTGGGAATTTTGGCACCAAATTTTCAACACGGGGTTACTGTGCCCCCTTTCTCATGAATTCAGCCACTGTCATGGCATTACTTGGTCCCGAAAAGTGATTTCGCGGTCACTGCGAAGAATCACCTTTTGGGACCAATTAATGAAACAACAGTGCCAGTGTTCATGAGATGGGCTCTCAAATAGTCTATGTTGCAAATTTGGTGGAAAAAAATCCAAAAAATGACTGTTTTATGAGTTTGTGTCACGCAGTTGCTATGCATGCTTGTAACTTCACCAATTTGCAATATTTTCACTCCAGATTTTCAACATTGCCATTTTTCTGCACCTCTTTATGAACAGTACAGCTGTCATTTTTCGCATCCAAGCCAAAATGTGTTTTCACAGTTCCAACGCAGAATAGCGCGGTCATTGTGGTAAATCAGTGTTCAGGACACATTAAGAAAATCTCAGTCACACTGTTCATGAGCAGAGGTCCTAAAATGCCTATGTTGAAAATTGTGTGATGAAAGTCCATACAATGAGTGTGTTACGAGTGTGCATTCGCAGAGTTCCCTCAGCAGCTAAATTACCATAATTTGCTACTTCAGATTTTAACATTGCTATTTTTCTGCACCTCCTTGTGAACAGTACAGCTGTCATTTTTCACATCCTGGCCAAAATGTGTATTTGCACTTCCTGCACATAATAGTGCGGTTGCTGTGGGAAATCAGTGTTCAGAACATATTAAGAAAATCACAGTGACACTGTTCATAAGCAGAGGTCCTAAAATGCCTATGTTGAAAATCTTGTGATGAAAGTCCATAAAATAAGTATATTATGAGTGTGCTTTGCGCAGTGCCCACGCACGCTCGTAACTTCGCAAATTTGTTATATTTTCACTCCAGATTTTCAACATTGGCATTTTCCACACCTCCTTATGAACACTACAGCTGTCATTTTTCACATCCTGGCCAAAGTGTGTTGTTGTACTTCCGGCACAGAATAGTGTGCTCACTGTGGGAAATCAGTGTTCGGACACATTAAGAAAATCACAGTGACACTGTTCATGAGCAGAGGTCCTAAAATGCCAATGTTGAATATCTGGTGATGAAAGTCCATAAAATGACTGTGTTAAGTGCATGTGTCACGCAGTTTGCTCAGAAGTGCAAGCATTTTTACTATTCCCACTACAGATTTTCAACAGTGCCATCTCTTCACACCTCCCTATGGATGGTACAGCTGTCATTCTTCATATCCTGCCCAATCTGTGTTTTTGTACATGTGGTGCAGAATGGCATGGTCACTGTTGGAAGTCAAAGTTTGGGACACATTGACAAAAGCACACTGCCACTCTTCATGAGAAGAGGTCCCAAATGCTTTCATGAGAAGGGGTCACAAAAAGGCCATGTTGAAAATCTGTAGTTCAAATACTAACAAATGCCTGGGGCGTTAGGGTTTCTAACCAAACATCCCACCCTGTACAGATTGACAGGCATGGGGGTGTGCCTTTGGATTGCTGACTGTACTGCTCAAACCATCCCACCCCACCCCGTGACAGGCATCGAGGTGTACCTTGGACTCTTAGGCCCTACAGTTCACCCCATTCTCCTACGCTGCACCCATTTCAGCATATGTCCTTATGGAATGGGGTGACTGTAAAGCCAAACACCCCAAGACACACCTCAACATGTGTTGGTGTCTACAGAATTGGGTGAGGTGACATAGCATGAACGTCATGGGCAATGACCCAAACACTTACCCCAATGCCTGTCCATCTCTACGGGATGGAGGTGGGGTTGGCGTGAAGTTCAATACTTCACTGCCATTCCCTTTCTGCATCTGTCTACCTCCTGCATTTCCAATTTAAATACCAGCAAGCAAACATTCGGCATTGACAAATGCTTGTTTGTATTTTTTAACGCGTTCTAATATTTCACCCTGTTAAAGCTGTTGCAGTATGCTTTACATTTCTTAAATACTACCTTTTTTAGCCTCATGTTTCTGCGTATGTTATTATTTAGCCATATTAGCTTTCTCCTTTTTTTGTTGTATTTTTTCCATTGAGGTATATGTTTATTACTGTACTAAGTTCTAGTAATATTGATTTGAAGATGTCCCAACATTTGCTTACATTTAGGTTATTGAAAGTATGATCCCAGCTGATTTTAGTTAGGTCTTCTATGAAGGATTTAAAAGTGGTCTTCCTAAAATCTGGACTGGTGGTGTTCCTCTTAATGGGTGCTATTTTTCCGTTAATGGAAAAGGTTACCATTTCATGGTCACTGCTGCCAAAGGGTGCTATCACTTTCACTTGGCCTTATTCGCTAGATATATTAGTTAATAGAAACTCAAGTACATTGTTCCCTCCTGACCCGGTTTTGACTAGCTCTTCTTGGTTATATCTGATAATTGCATCAAGAAATTCTCCTTGATTTTATTATTGGATGTGCATGTCTCCCATTTACTAATTCTTGGCAAGTTAAAGTCCCCTAGTGCAATAGAATCTAATTCTCCAGAATGTTTCTCAGTTTGATTAGTTAATAATTTGGTTTCTGCTTCCCCCTGCCTGGATGGTCTTTAGCAGACTCCTATGGTAATAGATTTTCCAATTCCATCAGTTAGTTTAACCATAAACTCTCTAGCTCTTTTTCATCCTGAGAATTGCAGGTTAGTTGGATTGTTTCAGTATTATCTTTGACAAACAGTGCAACTGCCCCTCCTGTCTTGTTAATTTTTCCTTTACTTAAAGTTTTAAATTTTGGGATAGATGTGACCCAATCAATGTTCTCGTCCCACCAAGTTTCTGTTACCCCAATGATGTTGATGTTGTTTCTTACTATTTCCTCAAGTTCAGTTCTCTTGGTGAGAGTTAGATGTGTGGCATTTAGCAGAATGGCCTTAATTATGGGTTTCTTACTGGTTTTGGTAATAGGATGGGTTTTTACATTATGTGCTTATGGTATATTGCTACCCCTTCCCTTATCCCCAATCCTATTTGTTTAAAGTATCTTTTATGAATTTCTCCAGTTTCAGATCCAGGATCCTGCTCCCTTTTTGGTTTAAGTGCAATCCATCATGGCAATATAAGTCAGATCGACCCTCAAAGGCATCCAAGTTCCTAATAAATGCATGCCCCATTTTCTTGGACCAGTTCCTTAGCCAATGGTTAAGTTATTTTATTTTACTGGTTCTGTATTCAGTTGCTCTTGAGACAAGGAGTAGTTCAGAGAAGGCCACCTTATATTCTTTACTTGTTAACTTTGACGCTAGAGCCTTGAAACTTTCCTTTATGGTTTATCTAATGATTTTCTACCCAATTCATTGGTACCTGTATGGAACAGTACAAATGGTTCTTTACCAGCTTTTCCAGTACACTGTCAACCATATTACTAATGCCTCATGTTTTAACCCCTGAGAAGCTGCTAGCCATAATAATATCTTTGTCTGTATTGCATGTATAGTGGTTTATATTTTTAATGATTGAAATTCCCAAGTACAAGTGTCTGTTTCTCTTGGGGTGGGGTGGGGGAGTAGGTTCAAGTACAGGTTCCTCTATATTAGATGGTCTATGTTCTGGTGTTTGTGCGTTATCTGATAGGTTGACAAGATTGGAGAATTTGTTAGACAGATTTATTTCATTCCCGGTTGCTCTTCTCCCTTTTTGAGCCTACTTCCTTTTGTAGCAAGGCACCATTCATTATCATCAGTTGTGTCAGTTTCCCTGGATATTTTTTTGTTTCTAGAGTCAGTTTTGTCCTCTGTTTCTGTTGATTCCGAAATCTGTTTTGTTGTTAGACTGTTGTCACGCTGATTAGATTTAACTTGATTTAATGTTTCTCTTTTATTTATTTATTTAAAATTTTGGTAACCAGGAAAGGCATGCTGAGTTGAGGCTCATTTCCTGGTGCTACCCAGGGGAGTGGTACAATGTGAGAAACAATCAAATAATATAAGAAAACATAATGTATTACAATAGGATAAAATAAAGCTTAAACAACACAGCAAGGTGGTATGTCCAGAAATTCAACAGGATTTGGATATGGTTAGAACAATGCAGCAGGTGGAAACCTAGTCAGGTGAGGCACAATTCATGTAAACTGCCAGAAAGAACTAGGTACAACCTCAAACCCACTATTTACTGGGCTTTGTAGAGAGGGGGCATGTGCAGACTAGTAAAAATCACACATACAACCTGTGGCATTTAACTAGAGGGATAGAACAAGAAGTGTTTTAGCAAAGCAAGAAGAGGTAAATCATGAGAGGGCCTGGAAAGCGATGCAGGAACAGGATGGCTGAGCAAAGAGCATTAGTAGGCTTTTTAGAGCAGGGAGAGCTAGATGGTGGGAGGGGAGCTGATTCCAGAGTGAGGGAAACTGGTATGAGAACACTTCTTGGTGAACACAAGAATTCTCAAGCAGGATGGAGAGGAAGCAAAAGTCTCTAGAGTGAAGAAGGTAGTCAGTTGTAACAATAGGTGAGAGGAGGGAGTAAAGATAGGGAGGCAGCAAGTCGAACCAGAATTTGGCAATTGATCCTTTTTTATCCCACTTATCTTACTTGAGCTGTTGGATGTAATATTTTAATTCCTTTATTTCATTACAATGTTTATATATATTGTGAAAGAAATAAGTCATCTGTTCAGTGCAAAACATCCCACAACTGATGCCCTGAATTGCTATACACCCATTACTGAGTGTAATGAAGCTCTCATTTAGTTCCATAATTTGAGCAGGTATGTACAGGTGGTATAGTAGTCTAGGTTCCTACCTTGATACAGTTAGATGTCTAGCTCCCTGGCTTCACTGGCAGACACTTGTAGTTGGACCAGAAGTGCATGACCACCACTTCCAACTCAGTGTTAGTAACTTTTAAGTGTTTATAATGCTTTAAAAGGGTTTGCAAAGCCCAATAACAGCTAAAACAAGCCTAAAATAGTTTCAAATGGCCCTTCTGAAACCTGTCCACACTGTGTATGGGTCTGGCTGAAAGTGACAAAACTGAGGGGTCCTCCACACTCCCAGCAGCCTCTACTCTGCCACAACAGTCCTCCCAGAACTAGAATGCCCTCGCTAATAGAGCTTGAGATAGGTAGTAGAATTTTCCTTATTTAGATTTGTTTTATTTATCTAATAGATAGACACCAGGCAGACACTTTTTAGGAGTACAGCTTGATTTTGGCACAGTCTGCAATAGGGAAGCCCAAAACAGCCAATCCCCCTGCTTCCTGACACATTTCATAAATTATTTTTGTGTTTAATTTGTTCCTCTTTCCCAGTACTGTCAGATTCAGCTTTCTGCACTTAATAGCACTTCTAGAATCCTCCTGTTTCAACAGCCAACCAGCCGATCACCTAACCACTACCCCTCCCATCCACAGCATCACAGTCACTTAAAGGAGCTTTTCTCTTGTAAAACTACTCAGTATACTGGAGCTGTACAAAAAAAAAGATTTCATTATTTTAAAAAAAGTAACTCTCAAGCTGCATGCAACAGTAAAGATAATAGAGTGGTCATGCTCCTTTGATCATTTCCAAGGCCACTGATTTACGGCGATTAAAATAATGAAATTCCGTGTTCAAGACTTCAGATTCCGGAATTACACCGGTGATTGTTACTCTAATTTCCGGATTTTACCAGGATTCTGCTATCATTCTTTTAGTATGTGCATAAGTAATCAGAATTAAAGAAGGCTTAATATACAGAGCATTAATAGAGCAAATTGAAAATAGTACAGGAAGGAATTAAAAGAAAAACACAAGTTTTGTAGATCTACTGATCTGATATAAAATGCCAGATTCCATGAAATCTTTGTTTTTAACGGTCTTCAGGCAGCCCTAATTCTGGAATTTTACCGGATTTCCCGGTAAAAACCGAAAAACAGTGGCCTTGATCATTTCCCACACATCACTCTCGCACCATGATGCCTGGATCTTTTGCATTGCTCCATAAAATGGAGAACTGGACAATGGAGGCAAGATCAACCAGATACATTTCTTAATTTATAGACAAAAGCTACAAATCAAAAACAAAACAAAACAAAAGTGACTTCCTTTAACTCTTGCTAACTGATGCACCTTGCAAATGCCAGTGCAAGCACGCTTCTGGTTCACTTGCTCTCTCAGTTGGTTCATGACCAGAAGCCAACGCTACCTCAATAAACATGCTACACATAAAAGGCAAGGCAGACCAACCAGACAAAAAGAAATATCTTATTTTAAATAATACCAACAGATGACCACAGTATATTGATCTGCAGTGGCAACCTGGTTCACTCGCTGGTATGTTTTCTAAACTGTCCAGCCTGCTCACATGCAAACTAACAGCCAATCATAACTATCATTTTTAATGTGGGGACATGGCTTCCTAAGCAATGGCATCATCATTCCTAGCAACTACTTGAAACTGGACAAGAATACATACCACAGCAAAAAGTAAACCTACTTACTTTACTGAAAAAAAGCACAAATCCATTTCCTTAAATTTCATTCCTATTACATAAATGGAATATGCATTGAAAAATTTGTGGAATAAATGATTTATTTACACTTGAGCAGTTTGACCTTGGACACCGCACTTGTGGCTCATGCCATTCATGAGGTTACCTGAGGTCAAACTGCTCTTGTGCAGATGAAGCATTTATTCCACTTGTTTCCATTGCATATCCCTTATACAAGGCACAGATTATTCTGCAGTTCTGCAGCAGCAGAGCTAACCGCAGAATATAATATAAACCATGGAAAAAATGTGGAATATTATTCCATGGTTTACAGGAACTGCGGAATATTATCCTGCAGTTTACATGAACTGCAGAATATTATTCCGCAGTTTGCATGAACTGTGGAATATTATTCCATGGTTTACATGAACTGAGGAATATTATTCCGCAGTTTACATGAACTGTGGAATATTACACCGCAGTTTACATGAACTGCAGAATAGTATTCCGTGGTTCACATAAACTGCGGCATAGTATTCCACGGTTTATTTGAATTGCATAATATTATTCTACAGTTTACATGAAATGCAGAATATTATTCCGCAGTTCATACCGAAGAGTTAGCATTTAGCCAGCTGCCTGGTGCAGTGGTAGAGCTACTGCTCAGAATGCTGATGACCCAAGTTCAGAAATGAGCCTGGGAAGTTGGAGGGCCGGCCAGGGGAAGGAGGATCAAGCATTCTATGGACTGCTTCCCTCCTCAGGGGTAGGGGGGAATCACCAGTGTTCAAGTAACCCTTCGTGCTAGCCTGGGGTATAACAGCCAGGACTGACTATATTAAGGAGGAATGTCAGACGTTCAGCATGCCACCCCAACGTCATTACATGGCACACCTCCCAGGGAAAAAATGGGAAAATGGAGGCTCTGCTAGTGCACGATGACATCTGCTCCCATGTTGAAAACCCCTCACCAGTGACTGGGCTCTCACTCCCATTCTACCTTTCGGTTCTCATCGGGGGAAGGGGTGTTCAGGAGTGAGGTATGTCCCATGGTGTGTGGTGGGGCTGAGTGTGTATAGATGGGACCAATGGGGGCTAGTGGATGAGGAGATAAAGCATAATAAATAGAAACAAAATGAAGAGTCAGTATAAACCGCGAGTAAAACAAATCTGCAGTTCACATTGACGCTGACCAAGGAAAATTACTCCATGGATCATATAAATTGTGGTTATTCCACAGATCATGTAAACCCTGGAAAACTGTTACATGGTGTATATTAAATTCTGCAAAATGCTTTTTGGAATTCTGTGGAGTTTAATAGCAAAAATCTGAAAAGCATTTTGGAACAGTCCCTGCCCATTGGTTTGTTTGCTAGGGTTTTACCTTACAAATCAAAACAGATAAAAACCCCCTCAAGTGGCCAACAGAAAATTATATACACAAATGCCCGCAGTCTGGGAAATAAGATCCCAGACCTGTAGGCAACAATGACAGAGGCTAAACTGGACATAGTAGCCATTAGCGAGACATGGTTCACCGGTAACCACACTTGAGAGACTTCAGTACCTGGCTATGTACTGTTCAGAAGAGATCAAGGTGCAAAAAGGGGGGGGCCTTTATATCAATGAAAACATCAAAGCTACAGAAATTCAGAATACACATAAGGAGCCAGAAGAACTGTGGGTCACCCTAGAAACAGGAGGTAGGACAGCCATATGAACTGGGGTTGTTTACAGGCCTCCAGACCAGGGGGGAGGACATAGACACATTACTGTTAGAAGATATACAAAACATGACAGCTAAAGGGGAGGTTCTGATAATGGGAGACTTCAACGTGCCAGATACAGATTGGTCAATACCAGCAGGAACATCCACCAGAACTAGACACATAGTAGATTCCCTGCAGGGGGAGGGCCTCAAACAACTGGTACAATGACCCACAAGAGACAGGGCTATCCTAGCTCTAGCACTGACTAACAAGGCAAGGATCACAGATCTCCAGGTAGAAGGTCACCTGGGGGCAAGTGACCATCACATGATATGGTTCAATTTGGCCACTAGAACAAAATCATCCCATTCCAAGGCAAAAATATGGGACTTCAGAGGAATTGACTTTGATAAGATGGCCAACAGAGTTAAGCTAGCCATGGTAAGAAGAAATACAAGTGAGGGGGTATAGGCAGAGTGGGTAAGCATTAAGGATGCAATACCTGAAGCATCATCTCATTGTATTAGGGAGAAAAGCAAGAGCAAAAAAAAAGGAGGAAATCACTTTAGTACTCAAAAACAGTAGCAGAAAAGGTCAGAGCCAAAAGGCTGGCCTTCAGGAAATATAAGGGAATGCAGCGAAACGAAGATAGGGAGGCATACCAAACTTCTCTAAAGGAAGCAGGGAAGGCAATAAGGCAGGCAAAGGCCAAAACCAAGGAAACACTAGCACAAACAGTAAAAGAAGGGGGTAAGACTTTCTATTGATGCATTAGTGAAAGGAGAAAGTCCAGAGGGGGTATTGCTAAGATCAAAGGGGATAACGGGGAGTGTGTGGAAAGGACCAAGGAAAAGCATCCATCTTAAATTGATACTTCTGCTCAGTATTTACTGAGTAGAAGGTAGGGCAAGGCCCATAGCTCAGCACTATGGACACGGGGGGGGGGGAGGTGTGCACAAATCCCTTGACAAAAAGAAAGGGTCCTACAAGAGCTTGCTAAGCCCAGGGTGGACAAGGCAATAGGACCTGATGGCATACATCCCAGGGTACTAAAGGAGCTAAGGGTGGAACTAGCAGAGCCACGATCAGAACTGTTTAGTGAGTCTCTGAGCACAGAAGAGGTCCCAGAGGACTGGAGAAGGGTTCGTGTGATCCCACTCCACAAGAGTGGTAGCAGGGAGGAGACAGGGAACTACAGACCAGTCAGTCTTACCTCAGTAGTGGGCAAGATTATCGAGGCACTCCTTAAGGAAAGGTTAGCGCAACACCTGGAATCCATAGGAGCACAGGATCCAAGACAGCATGGGTCTAAATCAGGAAGGTCCTGTCAAACTAATCTCATCGATTTCTTTGACTGGGTAACCAGAGTGGTGGACAAAGGGGGTGCAGTTGATGTCACCTACCTCGACTTCAGTAAAGCTTTCAATACTGTTCAGCATAGAAGATTGATTAATAAGCTGGGTAAGCTCGAGGTGGGTCAAAAGTTAGTCAACTGGGTGGCAAACTGGTTGGTGGGCAGAAAACAGAGAGCGGTGGTAAACAGTATACAGTCAAAAGAGATGCAAGTCACAAGTGGGGTACTTTGGGGATCAGTCCTGGGGCCAGTCCTCTTCAATATCTTCATCTGTGACATTGCAGATGGACTAGAGGGCAAGGTTTGTCTGTTTGCAGATGACACCAAGATCTGCAACAGAGTAGATGATCCAGATGGGGTGGGCAGAATAAGAAGAGATCTGGATAAACTGGCAAAATGGTTGGAAGAGTGGCAACTGGGGTTTAACGCAAAGAAGTGCAAGATCATGCACATAGGGAAGAGAAACCCTGAAGCCACCTATGGGTTAGAAGGGGAGTTGCTGGCAATCACAAGGGAAGAAAGAGACTTGGGCATCATCATCATCACAGGAAGTGGTGGATATGAATACAGTGCAGGGCATCAAACAGGCATGGGGTAGGCATAAGGGAGCAGTACTGATGAGTATGGATAGATAGGCCATTGACAGAGTACGGGCCTATGGCACATTCATAAGAGAGAAAAAATGAGCAGACTGGGTGTCCCCTGTGGTCCTTATCTGCTGTCAATGTCTATGTTTCTCATCCAGCTCATCCCCACTACCCTCCCTACCCCACCCTGAGAACCTCTTTGAGTCCCTTTATTTGAAGTAGAAATATTTTATCAGGTCTCATACTCTGCAGCAATCCTCATTCTTCAAATTTCACCGCTGGGTCCGAATCCGTTTTTTTCCCAGAAGTGCTTTGAGCACAGTGCACAAAGCACTACTGGGTGAGAAACTGGCTTTCTGGCTTGGCAGTAAAACTGGAAGGATGGGCCTGCCCGTTGGTGCAGTGGCTGGATTTCCACTTGCGATGCTGATGACCCAGCTTTGGGAGTGGACTTGGGTCCCTGGAGGGCTGGCCAAGGGAGAATGGCTTGAGCATCCCATGACAGCTTGCCTTCTCTGGGGGAAGGGTGGGGGCCAACGCCCGCAACTTGCCTGACCCCGTCTGTAGGAAAGCGTGGCCAAGACACACAGTGGACATCAGCATGTTGTGCCATGACATCAGTGGCACACACTGCATGTGGGGGAGAAAATGAGTAAAACGCCTGCCGGCTCTGAGAAGACGGACTGCCTGGAGTGTGCCTCTGATGTGCCTCCGCTCACCCAGTCACATCCATGGGGCCCAGAAGGTAGGGTTGGGTAGCACGGGAGGCAGGAGGATGACTCCTTTGGCAGGCCTGAAGGGTCAGGGTCAGCAGGATGTAGGGAGGGATAAATAGCAATTAAAAAAAAAAACAGCAGAATGAGAATCACTGTGCAGTGTGGTAGCTGCTAAAAAAATTACTTATTCAAATTTGGTGGCCATTAGGACTCTCAGGCTGGGGTGGGAATGGTGAGATGGGGCTGAGATGGATGAAGTGGATTTTTTGCTTTCTAATACTAAGAACTGAGGAGTTAATTGAGAACCTTCTCTGGTTTGTAGGTCCAAGCCCCCAAACTATCATTTTTCCCCTACTTGGGTGCTTGAGGGCAGTGCTGGCTGCTACCAAAGCCTCCAACTACTGCCGCAGAATTTCTGCAGAAATAATAAACTAATGCTGCAGAAGTTCTGTGTCAACAGGGGGACTTGCTGCAGAATTTAGACCTAAATTACCACAGAAAAATTTGGGGACTTGCCCTTATATAGTCATTGCAAAGAAAGCATGTTAATGCAGACATTACGGATGAAGAATGCAAAATGCACAAAGTAAGGAAAAATCAGGGTTGGAGTCTCTGGAGTCTTTACAAACCTGTGGTATTGTGTTCCTTGTGGTTTTCAACCCTAATACCCACCCACCTCACTCAGTCCCAAGCCTCATGACACATGATAAAGCTACAGGTATGGGGCATATGGTTACTACATTAACAAAGTCATGAGTGATCTTAATCTCCTGCCTTGTGCAGGGCACTACAAGCAGGGCAAATAATGTTATGACTGATTCTGTGGGCCTCATATGTGGAGCCATAGTTATATAGTTGCCACTAGACCTATCAGTTACTGGCTTAGACATTTAGCTTTTATTTAGGTCATGAGGCTTTGGACTGGGACGGGGGTGGGCATTAAGGTTGAAAACCTCAACCAGCACCACACCACCAATTTGCCAAGACTCCTAAGACTACAAATCCTAATTTTTCCCCCTTACTTCATGCTCTTTGTGTTCTTCAACCCTAGTGTCTGCATTAACATTGTTTATTGCAGTGAATTTCCTTTCTCTTTGTACTGTATTAGTGGAATGATATCTTCATTCACAAATGTCCCTTTAGGACTTGTGCAAAATACAGTAAACAGAATATTTGACATATTGCAAGCCTGGCATCACCAGCCACCTTCATACCAGGATGTACAGGGCTCTTTCAGTCCTGCAGGCACACAGACACCAACTTCATGCCAGGTCTCACAGGGTTTTTTGGGTCCTGCACCAGTACTATTGTCTGTCCGGCTTTGCGTGGGCCTGTACACAGGCAAACACTACCACTGTCATACCAGAATGTTCCGGGTGCACACCACCCTTCCCATCCCACACCCCCAGCCTCCCCACATACATCTGTGGCTCCACCAAGCAAACATACACACACATGCCTGGATCACCCAGCTCTGCTCACATGCACAGAATGCCAGCTCTACACATACACTTAAGCCTGACAGCTCTTCATGTACCTTCCACCATCCCAGTGGGATCCTCTTCATCATTTAAATGCATGGCTATGTGCAGGGGTTCAGGTGCAGGTTGCAGGATCCTCCTTATGTACTGACCTCCAGGGACCAAGGGAGAATTCCTGCAGGAAGATCTGGACTTCATCACTAATAGGGTGTTGGAGTTACCTAGATGGTTAATTCTGAATGACTTCAATGCCTGGATCGACAAGGGAACTCCTGCAGTTTGGTAATAACTTCCTCCAGACAATGAAGTTGCTGGGTCTTGCAAGGCTATTGCTTCTGCAACCCGTAGTCATGGCCACGCTATGAACTTAGTGTTCTCACTGGGGCTTGAGGTCACTGATCTCATTATTGATCCTGTCTCTTGGTCTGATCATGGCACGGTGGAGTTCTCATTTGGGTCCCCCTTCCGTTATTCTCTCCACTGTTGAGATGGTTCGCTATTGCCCTTGGAAGGGGTTGTCCCTAGAGGGACTATTGGCAGTAGTAGACTTTCCTGGCATGAGTGCTGCTTGTGTGGCTGGTGCAGGTGAGGCGATGGCAGCGGCAGCCTATAATAGTGCTGTTTCCAACGCACTCGACACTGTCACACTGATCCGTATACAACCCAGGTGTTCTCGCTTGAGATTCCTGTGGTTTGATGGGGCTTTCAAGGAGATAAAGACCAGGGGTCAGAAGCTGGAGCATTGCTGGAGGACGACTCGATCTGAGGAGGACAAACTGGCTTTGAGAATCCACTATGGTGAATATCAAAAGGTAATCACCATAAGAAGGCAGAGTTCCTGTCCAGGGAGATTGCTGCAGGGAGGAACAGACTGGCTTTGCTGTTTCGGATGGTAGATAGGCTACTTCATCCTGCTTGTCTATAGCAGAAAAGTGCAGTTTCAGTCACCCAGTGTGAGGAGTTCACTCAGGTCTTCCCTGACAGGGTATCCTCTATTAGGACTGAGATCTCTCCAGTGGGGCAGAAACAGCCCCGCAGTGGTAGGCCATGGATTGTCAGAGCCACTCCTTTTGTCTGGGGTGAGTTTAGGCTAGTGGGGGTGGCAGAGGTCATTGAGGTAATCTTGAAGCTGCAGTCCACTTTTTGTGAACTGGACCTGGGCCCAACTCATCTCTTAGTGTGATGTGTTGAGTCCATTGGTCCAGTGTTCACTGAGATTGCCAGTGTTCGCTTTCAGAGGGACTTTTTCTTGGCACCTTGAAAAAGGCACTGGTGAAGCCATTCCTGAAGAAACCATCATTCGACCCTGATGTCTTGGTGAATTATTGACTAATCTCCAGTCTCTCATTTCTGGGGAAGATTGTTGAGAAAGTGGTGGCTCTGCAGCTCGAGAAGCACCTTGTGGCCTTTGACATCTACTAGCCATTCCAATCTGGATTTAGGTCTAGGCATAGCACTGAAATGGCATTAGTCAGGGTGAAAAATGATCACCTCGGGGCAAGAGATATAGGAGACAGGTCAGTTCTCGTTCTCCTTGATCTCTCCACAGCATTTGACACTGTGGACCATGTAGTGCTACTGAATCCCCTTGGGGAGCTTTGTGGACTCACCAATACTGTCATCAACTGGTTTGAGTCCTTTCTCATGGACAGGATGTAATGGGTAGTGATGGGGAATAACTCCTCCTGCTTGAAGCCCCTATCCTGTGGAATTCCCCAGGGTTCGATCCTGCTGCCTATGCTGTTCACAGTGTACATACTTCCCCTGGGTGAGATTATTAAACATTACAGCTTGGGTTTCTACTGTTATGCAGACGACTTCAGCTGTATATGTCTCTTGCTCCCAGAATGAATGGAGCTGTGGAGGTGCTAAATAAATACCTGTCTGAGATACAAGACGGGATGTCCTCTAACTGGTTAAGACTCAACCACAACAAGATGGAGGTATTAGTGATTGAGGCCAGTCGCTACCATGAGGTGTTGCTGCCAGGTATTGGAACAGGCTGTTCCTGGGCCCCACCCCATTGGCAGCTTCTACTAGGGTGAGAAACATAGGCATCACCCTTGATGACGGATTGACATTTGAGACTCAGGTGTCATCCGTTGTCCAGAGTGTTTTTTACCATTTAAGGAATGTCTCCCAGATTAGAGTCTTAATTCCACCTGGTGACCTGCCCTCACTTGTGCACACCTTTGTGATGTCAAGGTTCGACTACTGTAATGCTCTATACTTTGGGGTCAGTGGGGGGATTCTCTGTTGCCTGCAGCTGGTGCAGAATGCAGTGGCCAGGTTGCTGACAGGCTTTCTAAGGTCTTGCCATGTGACCCCTATCCTGCATGATCTGTGCTGGCTGCAGGTGAGGTGGAGAATCATCTTCAAGGTGGACTTGCTCACTTATAAGGCCCTATATGGGTCGGGCTATGGCTCTCTGAGTAACCTCTTGACCCTTGTCCACTCTGTGTGCTCACTCTGCTCCTCCACTGAGAGCCCTGTTGAAAACCTTGGGAGACCATGCAGTCGAGGTGCCCTCTGGAACTCGCTTCCAAGATCTTTGAGGGAGGCTCCATCGGTGGAGGCTTTTAAACGGGGTCTGAAGGTGTATCTATTTAGAGAAGTCTTTGGAAGCCAGTTACAGTTTGTTCATTACTGAAGTACTGCTATTTTACTAAGATAATTTTATAGGGTTTTGTTGATTTGTTGATATTTGTTTATTATATACTGCTATTTTATGTTTGTTCACTGCATCTTTACCTCTGTGAAGTGTCCAGAGCCCCCAGGATTGGGTGCTCAAGAATTAAATATTTACTTACTTACTTTCAATCATCCACAATTAAAAACTTCAAACAGAAATATGTTGCACATCTTTACTTTACAGCTCCACATTTCAAATCCATGCCTCATAAACAGTTAAAAAATGTGTTGTAGCCAAGTTGATACAGTAGAGAAACCAGCCCTCTTCCTCTTGTCATCATTACAAAACATTAAATGAAAGCATATTTGTCTTACTGTCATCATGAAGTCATATGCAAACAGAATATATAATGTATAAAGCCCTTCCTACATAAAAAAAAAACATTTACTAACCTTCTTTTCTTCAGCTTCTACTTCAGGTCTCAGTTTCCAGAGCCGATATCTCTTGATGCACCAGTATGTAGGATTCCCGAGCTCATAAGCCCACCAGCCCTCCTATTCTTCCTCATCAACCTTTTTTTCATAAATTAAGACCACAATACTTTTCATGCTTAGTACACTTAGTTATACCACTGACTCAGCGGCTTTCATTTCGATGAACTTCACTCAGGCAGAGACTAAATGACAGTTGAGTTGGCAGTTTAAAAAAAAAACAACTTCTGTACTCTGCTCTAGTGGAGACAAAGTGAGCAACCACAAAGTCAGCTGTTTCATCCTTCAACACTGACACAATCAGAAGGCAGGCAAAAATACTAAGCCTGCTGAGGTCACTGATCATGATAGCAACATTCTCTGGCAGATGGGCAGTGACTGCTGATCCCCTGGGAGGGACAGACGCTATCAGAACCCAAGTAGAGTGGGAAGGGAGCATTTTGTATTTATTTATTATGCCCTTTTAAAAACAGCACAACCAGAGTGGTAAAAAGTGTTCAGGGCTGGCTCCACACCCAGCCCCCAAAAATAAGTGCACTGCTGAGTTGGGCAAAGGAGACAGATTGTGTTCCACACATTCCAAACAATCTAGCCCCTCACCCACCCTGCAGAGAGATTCATGCATTCCTTTTTCTGTTTTTCTTCCTTAGCTGCAGTGATCCTGGAAGTCTCGTGTTTCTGGTCACCACACTTCACCTGTGCTTGTGTTCTGTCTCTGCATCTAAAATCTTCGGTCAATCCTAAAAAAATACTCCAAAGCTGTGCAATATTAGAAAAAAATAAAAATAGTTGTTTCTCCATATAACTGTGGATGGCGGTAGAGGCATAGTTGTTGATTTATTGTGTGCAGCAGGTCTCAGGGATGGAAGGTGGATGGTTTGGTGCTTCAAAATTTAACGCCATCTCTTGGGAAATGTGTGTGTGGGTTAGTGCTACACTGTTTGTTCATGTACTCATAAGGGACTTGACCACAATAAGGTAGCAACTTTATCAATTTATTAAAGAAAATATACCAAGGCCACTAGAGAAGAGGGCCAACATTTAATTGCCTGCATCATTTCTTTAAGGCATACAGTGGTCCTGTGTGTTGAAGACAAACAAAAAATATAATAGCACTGTTACATACCTCCACTTGATAATGATAATGTCACAATACATTTAAGAAGCATATTACCATACTGAACCATGTATGTGGTACAAGTTTCAACCAAAACTGGATATGTTGTGCTTAAAGGTGTAAAGAGTACAAAAAGGGATTGAAATCATAAAATCAGCATTATACAAAATTACTGGTACCAACATTAATTAGGGAAATGTATAAGCTACTGCTAGAATGTGTAAGCTACTGTATACATTCTGTTCTGTGCTCTAAGAACAGACATTATTTCCTTCTTGCTTTGTGATCTGAGAACAGACATTATTTCTTTCTAGCTGCAAATCCTAATGACAGGGCTGAGTTCTTATATAACCTACAGGTAATTGAAAATCCTTATATATTAAATTAGGTTACAAAACCATATATACTACAAGAGTCTTGGACTAATGAGTTCCAGAAAATATTCATAGTACTCAGTATGTAACCCTGTATGAGTTACATTTATCTCCTACTGTATGTCAACAACAACTTCAAATTCCGTAAGAAACTGCTGTATGAAATGTGATTTTATAGCCTGATCTAAATGCACATACTATACCATAGTCATAAAGCTCAGAATATATATGTCAAAAGGGTACCTCAAAGGCAGAATAGTCTTGCCATACTGTCTCAGATCACTGAAGCGGCACTTGGGGATGAAACTAACACCTTAAAGAAAATAAATTACCATAAGTGTAAGGGTTCCTTAAAACAAAACTCCTATTTCTGTCTCGGATAAGGTATCAGAGGTCATAATTAAAAATGTCAAAGTCAGCACTAGTTTAAAAATGGGGGTGACTGAATAAATAATGTGTGCAGATAGTGTTATTATTAAATTGTATACAAAATTGCTAGTTATTAAAGTTCAATTTGTAGAGGAGAACAATGTTATAAAATGAATATATCTACCTATAATGGCCCTTCATGCTTAGTTAATAAATCAGAAATTGGGAAACAGGTGATGCTGTCACCTTCGTTCTTGCTACCATGTAATCAAGTACCCTGGTTTATCATCAGTGGATGGTGGAAGCATGGGTTCTGTGTCTGTGGAAGAATGGTGGGTTCCACTGTCTCCTTATTTTGTGACTGAGTACTGGGCAACATTAAAAGGTTAGCTTAATATTGTAGAATTTGCCATAAAGTCTCAGCAAATAATAATTTGATGGGCTGAAAGGAATAGGCAAAAAACATCCTAGTTCTCATTCCAATATGTTAGTGCACCGAGGAGGTACTGAAAGGGCTATAAATTTGCCGTGGAAACTTGTGGAGAAAATCATGGATTAGTCTTTGAAAAAATGACAAACGTGTTAAAAAAAAGTCATGGAAAAGGTTCGAAACATGTATGCTGTACATGTCAACATGACTGACCTCAAGGGCAAATGCAAAAGTCATTTCAGGTTTACAACATTTGGCCCGAAGGGTGAAATTCACTTCTTAAGTTACTTTTAAGGGAGTTCACAGTAAACACTGTCCCAAAATAAAACTATTCTATCTTGATCTAAGTATGCGTAGGGGAAGTCTTAGCCTCTATGTAAAGGAACAAAAATATAAATTGCAGTCAGATGAAGAAAGTGTACATTTATGAGTAGATTGCATCTGTCTCCAAAGCCATTTTCCTTAATGACTTCTCTTCTGCCTGTACCAATTGACATATTCACATGTCTGCTGATGACACGGTCATCTTCACTTCCAGTCCCTCTACCACAGATGCCAAAGACCTGCTCCAGCAGGACTTCAACAATATTCTGCACTGGTTCCAATCCAGCAAACTCCAGGTCAGTGCTAAGAAAACAGTTTCTATGGCCATGGTACCAATCAGAAACTGGCCAGCCTCATGGCTCTTCCCCTCTGGTTTTCATCACACTGGATGGCACCCCCCTTGAAACTGTGCAGTGCTTCAAGTACCTCAGTGTGTGACTGGGGTGATGGCATCCCCCTTGAAACTATGCAGTGCTTCAAGTACCTCAGTGTATGACTTGACAATAAGCTTGGCTTCTCAGCCCACATTGATGCTATCTATGCAAAACTCCATCCCAAGCTTGGTGCCCTGTACTGAAAGAAAGACTGCTTGTCTTTTCAGGTCCACAGGAAGCTTGTTACCAAAATGGTGCTCCCTTTCTTTGACTATATGGATATGCTCAATGGCATCAACCCCGCCACTTCTCTTGACAGACTGAATACCCTCTGTAATACCTTTTTGCTGCTTTGCTACAGACCCCCTCCCACTCACCACTGCTCCCTCCACTCCTCCCCATCCATCCGCCCTCTAACTCACATTGCCAGGCACACTGTACTTCCTTCATTTCCAAATATGGGCTTGATTCTCATCCCTCCTACCTCTCTCCTCTCCCAAATCTCCCCTGCCTCTTGTTTCCTCTGTTCCAGGGACCATCACACTTTCGACACTCCTCACTCTCACGCCTCAGCTGGCCAAGCTGCCTTCTTCTATCAACTTACCTCGTTTGGAGCCAACTCACCTCCTCCCTCCACCTCTCCTCCTCTTGTGGCTCCCTCAGGCAACAGTTTAAACTCCAACCCCTCACCATCTGCTCTGGTTATTCTTCCCCCTGACACCACCCCAGCCTGAGCCTTAACTGTCCTAGGTAGGGCATCAGGTCTGAGTCTCCAATGCCTGCCTACTGGTTTCACTTTCACTCCACCTCTGCTCTTCCTTCTACCATGAGGCTACTTATATGCTCATCCTACAGGGCTCTCGCTTATTGTCAATATAGTATTTGCATGCTGCGTTGTGTTGCCGTTTTACTTTGCACTTGAACAGGCATGCCATATTGTGCTGTGACAGCACTTTTATTTTCTATAACAGTTTATTTTTATACCTATTTAATTCTGTGCCCACTATTTGCCAAATTGTTTGCTCAATCGGCTTGTAATTGTATATTGTACTTCTAATCCTCCAGGTCCCCTTCCCTCGGTTGCACCTGGAAACAAGCCTTGGCTCAGTGTGCATCTCCTGGTTACCCGTTTTAAAATAAATAAAGCCAACACAATTTGTAACATATTGTTGTAGAAATAAACCATCTGGGCTAAAAATAAAATATCTGCTTTGCTAAGTCATCATCCAAATTAAACTACTCCCCCCACATACTCACATGTTTCTATGTATGCGATAGAAGACAGGAGTAATCCTCCTCCCCTGCATAGGTGTACTGCAGTTCGTTCATGTATGCAATGCATTGATCTTAGCATTCTAAAGTATATTAGTACTTTTAATAAATGCCATTTGTATAACTTTAAACCTTACTGATAGACCATTAGGTTTTACATATTACAATTTGTAATACAAGAAGCTTGAGCAAATACATATTAATACTACAATAGAAGAGATTTAAACAAATACATTATTCATTACAGACACTCATCATTGCAGCAGGGCATATCTGTCTGCATGTGTATACATAAATTACCATATCAAAGTCAATACAAAAGCACACAATAAATTCTACAGATGTTTCACAGTTCTCTAGGTATGTCACATTAGAATTAATAGTGTAATTTATTGTTTACAGTACTAAAAACGAATAATTGAGTACTGGGTTTTTAACATATATATCATAATGGTACTGAAAAGTGAGCAACATGTCTAAAGTTTATGCCATTCTTATAGAAATCCATTTGGTCAGCACTGTAGTGCACACTGAAGCAGTAAAGAGTCTCCTAACTTGACCTCACCATACACCCACAGTTTCCATGTATTATTGTACACTCGGTAGTGTGAGTGCTGAGATACTTACTTCATTTTTATGTTTCCTTGTGCATACACAAGAAACATTTTATTTCAGAGAACAGCATTTCATGGGTGTGTCTCAGACTAGCCCAATGCAGAGCAATCTACATTAGGCTCGTCCCTGACAGACCAATGACCATGCAAGCAGAGTATGATGGTGGTCAGAGTTTCATGGGTGTAAACTTTGTGTTCTTGAAAGGCTGAAGCACTCTAATCAGAATGTTTCAGTACTTTTGTTTGCGTAAAGCCATCTGGCAAGCAGCTGAGTGGCCGGAGTACCCAATTTTTCAATGGCGGCTATGAGTCTTTTTGTGCAAGTTCAGCTAAACTGCAAAATCTCCTTTAACTGGTGAGGGGTGTATCTTAGTTATCTTCATATTCATGTCCTACTGTCCTCAGCTTGCATTCCCATGTATTTTTTTCTTCTTTCAATATCTGAAAGTATTTTCTTTTCCTTTTTTAAAAAGTGCCAATTGAACACATGCCCGCAGCCCCAATAGCACTTCCTTAACAGTGCCGTGATTGCATTTGTGATGTCATGTCCGGATCCCTTCAGCATGACTCTCCTATGTGTGCAGCAGTGCCCATTCTTAGTGAAGAGCAATAGTGGAAGTGGTGACAATGACACTAATGATGAAGTCAAGGTAATTGTATTGGATCATGCCTGAAAAAGGAGCTTTGGCAACAAATGTGAATCTCATGCATGCGTAGCATATCTGGCAGCTTCTGTTACACAAACTCACTCCTAGACCTGCTCCATTTTAAATTGCTACAAATGCCTGTTGCAATACAGAGAGTGATGTGCTCCCTCCCTCACAGGCACAAAAATACACTCAGTGTTTCAGCTAGTAGAGATAGTAAGAGTTATGGGGGGACACAATCACAGGTGCCATTAGCATACAGCTTTACATACTGGCACAAAACTTAAATACATAGTAAAGGGACTATTGTTTCTCTTCCAAGCAAAAAATAAATACAGCATGCCATGTTTTCTTTGTTTTAAATTAAATGAGGACCTGTTTTTAGGACACATTTTGTGATTCAACTAACACAGTACACCCTGCCACATACACCATGCAAGGAAACATTCGGCATTGACAAATGCTTGTTAAATCATGTCACTGTACAGGAAAAAAGTTAATATTGTAGACAGGAAGGGGTAAAAATTAGCTGTTTAAAAAAGAATAGTCATGACTGGAAGACAAATCAGGTGACATGCTTACCACTTATATATCTGAATGGTGCTCCCAGGGTGAGTTCATCCCATTGCCTAACGCAGATGAAGGTTGCTCGGAGCGATATACTGTAGGGTGAATGATTGGCTTGGCAACATTTGAGCTGGCACATCAAAGACTGACTAGGTTGTAAACTCCTGTATGTACACACACACAGGAAAATAAATAGTGCTGTTCCGTTGATTTTTCCAGAAATGCAGAAAAATACTGTGTTCTTGTCAATAGCACATTAGTGCCTAATTAGGCAGGCCTCCTGCCCTCCTCAGCCACCAGTCAGTAATGAGCAGAAAAGCTAGTAAGGTAGCAGCAAGTTAGGTCTCATAGATGGGTTAGATTGCTCAAAAATCTAGTTATCCTAGGAAAGTTTAGTTTCTGCACTGCACATGTGCAAAAACAGAACATATTTTTATTAATAATTTAAAAAGCAAACTTTTTTGTGAAAATTAACCAGCAAAGAGTCATCCTTGGGCCACACTGTAACAAACCTATAACAGTCAACCTTTAAATCCCAAACATTTATTGTTGTCACTAGCAGTGAGCAAAAAGGTATGGGGGTCATAATATCACAAGACATTATGCCGCAGTAATATATTGTGCTGCCAGTACAGCGCAATATATTGCCAGTGGCATACGTTTGTGTTTTGCAGGGGGGCTCTGCCCCCTGTACACCCCATTACAGGGAACTGTGCTTCCCAACCCCCAGCTAAAATAATCAACTTGGGGGGGGGGAAGGTTAACACTTAAATTTTCACAAAGTGTGAAAAATAAAAAAAACTCCATGTGTCAGGGACCGGGAATTGAAACTCGGTCCCAAATGCACTGCCTTTCTCCCTTGCTGCCTGTGGCTCATCCAGTTGAGCCACGGCAGCTGCTTGCCAGTCCCCTGTCCCAGCAGAGGTCTTATCCTCTGCCTGGGAAGAGTGAGAGGATGCACTACCGTGCATACACCCTTTTGCAGTTTTGCACCCTCTCGCGCTTCCCTACCGTGCTGTTCCTGTTGTGCAGTTTCTATGTGCTTGATCAAGCGTGTGACTTACTAACCCAGTAGGGAGCAAAAGGGTCTTAATTTTTGGGAATGTATGTATTTTTCAACATTCTAGAACTTTACTCCCTCTGAACTGATTGGTAAAACATTTACAGGACCAGAGATTCTGGCACTGTCTCTAGGCATCCTAATTTTCAGGCATATTGTCTAAATAACTTCCTTGCTAATAGGGTGCAAAAATAGGCATTCAGCAGTAAAGTGCCTATTCAATCCTATTACGCATGTACTACCATACCTATAATACATACAGTACATACATATATAAATATAGATACTTAACATAAAAATGACAAGATAAAAGTGATACCATGGCTAGTGACTTCAGTAACACTAACATATCAAAAATTTGGTTTTACTGTTGTAACAATAAATATTTTGAAGGTTACTGTCATTGTAGTAAAATGATGTACTATATATTTGAAACAAAAATCATACAAAGTATGAAAATGGACAATTAGGGATCAGAGTCTCTAGAGCCATGGTAAATTGGTGATGTAGTGTTCCTCGGGGTTAGAGCAATCATGGTACACATGGTTGGCAAGCCTCTAGTATCAGCACTCCCTATACAAGTATTGCGATATCATTTACTTAGTGTGACAAGACAGTGTCTATATCAGGGTAATGCCAACCCTGAATTGCATGAGTGTTCAAACCCCGAGGAACACCACAACACAGATTTGCCAAGGAGACAGAGATCAGCACTGGCTAATACACAGAGATTTTATCACATTTCTTACATATTTTCTTAAATTTTGCAGGGAATCTCCTGGTGTGTGTCCAAATTCTGAATCAAACAGTTATAGTACTAGCCCCCACAAAGCAGCTTGACAGCCTGCAATTAATTTACATTAGTTCCATTTTCGTTCAATCATTTTACCAGTTGAAAGTGGTTCTTGATCTTATCATTTAGCTGTACCATGATTAGCCTGACCACAGCTGACAAGGTGACCCCTCATTGGTCACAGCAACATGCTGCTCATTGGGCTATCAAGCAGCACATGCATTGCATTTCAACACTAATACATGCATTATTATTGTCTTTTGCAAACGTATTTCCTACTTTTTGGAAAACGACATGTAAAAGTAGCTTCACAATGATACTAAGAGTGACATATCTGATGCTTGCTTCACATGTGGCCCTGGCACTCACAAAGCAGCTGCACAATGATGCCCACCATACCAGACCTGTAACGTGCTTCATGCAGAGCCCTGTGAACCATATGAAAAGCACTGGTCCCAGTGTGCAGGGTTCAAACCTATAGCTTGCATCATTCAGGGCCCTATTGACCCTTCAAGAAGCAGCACAACCTTTGTTCATGACCCTTGACATGTAGCTTGCTTTGCAAAAGGCTTTATGGCCCTTTTCATTGAGGATGACCAGTGAGGGAACCTTTTTGTTCAATTATGGACCTGAGAACAGCACAGGTTTTGTTTCTTTTTAAAATTCAGAACTAATTTGTTGTCAGTGAACCAGTGGCCTGGAGGTAAGCAGAAATTCTACCATGGCCAGTATTTCTGGAGAAGAAGATGTAATCTCTGCAGGTAGTAGTACCCTTGCAGACTGGCAGGCCTCAGGTAGATTATTAATAAACAGAACAAATTGGAGGGGCCAAAGTATTGACCCATGGGGCACTCCTATGGAGACACTCCTTACATCTGAGAAGAAGCCATCATTTTTTACATGCTGGGATCAGTTGCAGAAACCATGCTACTGTGTCCAGCGATAGGCCTAGGGAGGGGAGCTTGCCAAGCAGTAGCTTGTGACTGACTATGATGAAGGTCTTAGTCAAGTTAATATTGATGGCTCTAACCATGTTTCCACTGTCAAGGGCCTCATGCAGGTAGCTAGTGTATTCAGCTAGGACAGTGCTAGTACTATGCATCTTTTTGAACCCATGCTGTTGTGGGCACTGGATGTTCTATTTTTCCAGGTAAGTGACAAATTGGTCTGAAATTATTCTTTCCAGGGCCTTGGACAGAGGAGGCAGAATGGAAATTGGCTTATAGTTAGCCAAATTAGAGCAGCACCATTTTTGAAAACTGGTGTGATCAGTGCCATTTTCCATAACCCAGGGGACCGTGAGTACTGTAAAGAAAAGTTGAAAATCTTGGAGACAGGGTGGGCAAGTTCCTCAACGGCCAGTGCTAGCAGCTTCATATCAACTGAGTCACCACCAACCTTGGCTTTACTCAACACTCTCTTGATATACTTTAGGGTGTTTTTTTGTAGAAACTGGCTTGAAATAGAATTTAGGGTGCCCTGTCTCTGGGTCGTGTCTTCAAGGGGCTTAAGTACCATCACCATCATGAGGGGCTGCCAGGGATGACTGCACTTAGGTTCGAAAAGGCTGCGTTAAATTTGTTTGCAATCTCGGTTAGGTCCTGGGTCTCTGTCTCATCAATTTTAAGCATTTTACAGGGCTGTTTCTTACCCTTGCCCAGGATCTTAGCAATGTTCTTCAGAATGTTTTCCAACTGTAGCAGTTTTCGATTTACTGGACCCTACAGTATTCAGATTTGGCTAGCCTGATCTTACTGGTGCATCTGTTTCATGCTTCCCTGTATTTTGTGGGTTCACTGGTGACCCAGTCATTCTTGGTAAAGACCACATGTTGTCCATTTTACTCATGAGGGCCAGGAGACCAGGGGTGATCCACACAGACATGCTACCCCCTACTTTACACTTTTTGTGAGGGGGGCAGACTTACCACAGACTGCAGAGAATTCCTTTATTAGGAAGTCAAGGGCAGAGTCTATATTTTTTTTTATATAATATTTTACTGATGTTTGCAAATTAGTGCAGCCTAACAGTGCTAGCACACTTGTATTCTGACGTGGGATTAGCTTATATATAAAAAAACAATGCATAAGAAAACAAAAAAACACAAAAATAGCATTACAGTTGTATCCTCAATAGTGGATGAAACAATCTTATAAATTCATTCCATGAAACTGACATAATAACCTCTGAATATTCCATCTGAAACCATAATCTTTCGAACAGCAATGTTTCTTTAATTTTGTACCATCAAACTTGTTTAATGGTTTGTGGGAGAGTTTGACAATTCCAAAATTCTAATATTTTTTTATTTAAAATTTTATAACTGGGAAAGATACCATGAGTGAAGCTTGTTTCCAGGTGAGACCCGGGGAAGGGGGTACAGAGACACAAACCAGAGAGGCTAGATCATAAAAACAGACACGTCACACAGATTGTAACATAAATTTGCTTCTAGGAGTACAGAAATATACAATATAATACAATAGTATTTACAATACAATAATGTGATATAGGAGCTCAGTAATGAGTTTATGAGCAGTGGGAAGCAGATTGTCTCAGGTAGGGAAGGCTACAGAGAAAAGGAAGGGGGTACAGGAGAAGGAATAGGAGAGAGGAGAGACAAGAGGATAAGAAGGAGATGGTGTATTAGTGGTATGAACAGGTGCAGGATGAAGTTGGAGTTGGTTTGAGTAGGTTCTTGAGGGCAGGAAAAGAGGGGGTGAGGCGGGTAGGGAGAGGGATACTGTTCCAGAGGGAAAGAAGCCTGTAAGAAAAGGCCAGCTGACCAGCTGATGTGCAGACTCATGAGAGTGCAAAGGAATGGGCGCTGATTGAATGTGAGTTGTACGGGGAAGGGGTGGCAGGTTTGAGGAGGGATGCGAGGTAAGGTGGTAGAGTCTCAAATCTGTATTTGGAAATGAGGGTGGAGCAGTGCAAAAAGCATCTCTGGGAGAGGGATTGGAGGCATAGAGAAGAGTAGTGGTCACAGTGGTGAGTTAGTCATGGGGAGTTTGTGGTGAACCAACAGAAGGCATGGTAGAGGATGTTGAGTTTGGCAAGGGAGGTTGCAGGGGCCGCACTGTAGTCCACATCACCATAGTTGAAAGAAGGGATGATCCATTTGATCACAAGGTCATGTCTGACAGGGAGGGGGAGACTAGCCTTGTGGTGATAGAGCAGCCCAAATTTTGGATGCAGTTTTGAATGTAGGGCATTGAAGTGGGATGAGAAGTCGAGTGAGTGATCAAGCCAGACCCCAAGGTACTTGAAAGCAGGGATGTTCTTGAGGGGAATGTTCTCATTAGAGAGGAAGGAGGGAGGGTAGAGCTTGAGTTCTGGTGAGTTTTTGCTTGGTTCCAAAAGTCATTGCAACAGTTTGTTTGGTGTTTAGTTTGAGACTGTTCACATTGACCCAAGAGGTAACTGCCATGAAGTCCTCTTGTAGAGGAGTTTGAACTGTTGAGGCAGACGGGCCAGAGAGGAACAGGATGGTATCATCTGCATACATGTGGATGCTGGCATGGGATCAAACAGAGGGGAGATTGTTTATGAACAAGCAAAATAGGACAGGACCGAGGACTGAGCATTGGGGGACACCTGCTAGGATGGGGAAGGAAGAGGATAAGACATTATTGATTTAGCAGCCAGCTAAGTAGGATCTGAACCAGGACACAGCAGGATGTGAGAGACTGGAGTCACTTAGTTTGTTTTGGAGGAGGGGGTGAGACGTTGAGTCAAAGGCCTTGGCTAATTCAAAGAAAATGGCTGAGGTGATGAAGCCTTTGTCCATGGCCGAGTGGATAGCATCTGTGAAATGTAGGAGCGAGGAAGTGGTGGTAGAGTGGTTCTTTCTGAAGCCCAATTGAACAGGGGACAGAGTGTTGTAGGTGCAGAGGAACTCATTTAACCTAGAGAGGATCAGAGACTCTTGGACTTTGGAAAGTGAGGGGAGAAGTGAAATGGGGTGGTAGTTGCCTGGGACAGCTTTGTTCCCTCCTTTGAAGAGGGGGAGTACTGCTGCAGACTTCCAAGCTGCTGGGACAGTAGAGGAGGCAATGGACAGGTTAAGAATGAAGGTTAGGGGGTTGACAATTGAGGGAGCAGAGATTTTGAGGAGCTTTGGGCGCAAGCCATCAGGACTAGATTTTGAGGAGTTTAGGGAGATGGGGGCTCTATAGACTTCAGATGGGGAAACCATTGTAGCTAGAAATTGGTGGGTCGAGGGAGGAGATGTGGAGGAAAGGGTTGGGAGGCAGGAGGACCATGTGGTACAGCACAAGTTGTGAAGAACTTGTTTAGAGCTTCAACAACAAGGAAGAGCTCAGTAACTGGTGTGCCTGACACACACAGAGTGAGTGTGGGTAAGTCTGTGGAAGGATGAATGAACGAGTGTAGATCATTCAAGAAGGAGGAAGGATTGCTATTAGGGGCTTGCAAGTGAGCGTTGAAGAATTCTGATTTGGCCTGTCAGATACATTTCATAAAAGAGTTGCGGAGGGTATGGTAGGTCTGATGTTCAGCTGGGCTCTGTGAGATCTTAAATAGATGCCACCATTAGAGATGCAGCGAATTTAAAATTCACCGGCGAAGTGAACACGAAGTGGGCACTTCGCATTGCTACTCCGCTATGCGGAGTGGGCAATGCAAAGTGCTCACTTTGCCTTGTCATTACCACTTCACGTTAAGGCGGAATGGCAACGCGAAGTAAGGTGAAGTCATTGTTTTTAATGGACTTCGCGTTCCTCATTAGTATTCTAAGTGATCCACTTGGTGTTTCAGATTTGGCAGCCCCCCACACATCACATGGCTTACAGTACTGTAAGTCACATGCTCTTTAGCTAGGCAGGAAGAAAGTGAGTCATACAAGCAGACACTTTTACTTTCTCCTGTGCAGATGAGAGAGAGTAGTGTGTTTTGTGACTGCTGATACTTTTAGATCAGAGCGAGGAGGAGATTTAAACTTTGATTTAGACCCAACAGCTTTTTTAAAAGCTACATTTTTTTGTCTTTTCTGTACTCTTTTTTACTTAATTTGTTCTTTCTGTAAATTTTATTTTTCTTACCTTTATAAGGAGTTGTTTGTCTGTGTCCGTGTGACTGTGTGTGTGTGTGTGTGTGTGTGTGTGTGTTGTGTGACAGTATGAGTAGTGATTGCTCAGACTGAGGGAGCTCAGTAGGAGAGATGGACCAGGGTGAGGGAATGTCTAGGACGAGGCAGCTTTGGGAGAGCGTGTTAGTGGTAAGCATCGTACCATGTGCATGTGTGGAGGGCATGGGCGCCCATTCCTGTTGGACCACTCAAAACTTGTGAATGTCCCTCCCCCTAAAGCAGGACCAGCACAGCCTCCTCTCCTGACTCTGAGGCAGTTGAACCACCACCACCACCACCAAGTCTGGCACCAGGTCCTCTGTAGCAACATGTGCCAGTTCCCCCGGGCCCAGATGTGGATCCCATTCCTGTTCAGCACTGCGACCAGCAGGCTTGCAATACTTCCAAGTAACTATTAAAAAATGTATGTTGTGATTCATAGCATGATAAGTAATTGTGATTTGTGACTGCATTTGTGACCATGATGATGAAGAAACCTGAATGCCTATGGCTGTACTTCCCCGGCCCCAATGAGCTGTAACTTAAAATTTATGTGATTTATAACATGAATGATCGTGAATCGTGATTTGTGACTGCATTTGTGACCGTGATGATGAAGAAATGTGAATGCTTACCGCCTATGGCTGTACTTCCCTGATGAGCTGTAGCTTAAAACTCCCAGACTTAAAAACACATATCAATGAGTACAATGGTGGGGTGGTGAAGCCTGGAGAGGTACTACAAAACAGGCTTACAATACATCCAAGTAACTAGAAAAAAATTGATGTGATTCGAAACGTGAATGATCGTGATTCGTGATTTGTGACTGCATTTGAGACTATGACGATGAAGAACGTGATTTGTATCACGAGTGACTCGTGATGATGGTCCTGACTTAAAAACACATATTAATGAGTACAATGTTCATGCAGAATTAAGCACCATACCTGTCCAGTACTCTGAAGGGAAGGCAAAGAAACAACTGTGACTTAAGTTACAGATGGAGATTGGCCCCTAAAGAGATGCAAATGCACAGACAGATTAAGATTGTGCCGTGCACTGAAGAGATGCAGACACAAAGGCACAACACCTAACCAGTGTTCACCATCAGAAATTCAAATCTGGAAAAGAATACCTTTACCGGTTGGGGCGGGCCATGCAGGGAGGAGGGCAGAGTACTGTACTGCTGCAGTAACAGTCACTAGTACTAGTACCAGTACCAGTAAAGATACCACAAAGAAGTACAAAAATCACACAGCTGCAGTGGATAGCAGCTTCACATTGCTGAAATTATTATGTGGCACAATAAAAGATGTCTGATTTGAAGACACGCATCACACACATAATCACACACACTAAGTAATGCATAGCAAATTGAAAACATCAGTAATATAACCATATATTTTAAATAAAGTAAAATTATGCACTGCAGCACCACAACAATCAGCAAAAAAATGACAAGAAATATTGAAAATATTACTGTGTGTACATTAACTCAATTAAACAAGAAAAATATCACCAAAACAGAAAGCACTGTCTTTTTCTCCAAGTTACTCTACCTACACCACAGATACACCCCTCCCCCACACAGACTGAATGTTGTACATTAACATTCAAAATCCATACACAAACAATAAACACTCGATGATATGAGCACAGGAGGGTTTTCAATAATCGATGAGCCAAAGTTTCAGCAAAAAAAAGTACTCAAAAAGGCTTTTTTAACAGCTTTTTGAAGGTTTGAATTGCAGAGAGCTCTCAGAGCAGATTGTCTCCTACAGCTTCCTACTACACACATTACCCCAAACTGAGGCTGTGCAGAACAATCTAGACCCCATGTGACCTGAAATCCCATGAAACAGTGCAAAATTCACCTTTGGAGCTTAAAAACAAGACGAAGTACATTGTTTTCAATGGACTTCACATTACCCATTTGCAACGTGAAGTACTCCGCTTCATGTTGCGGAACACTCCACGAATTCACCTTCACTCTGCGGATCACTTCACGGAGCGAATTGGGGCCACTTCGCCCACCAGTAGTCACAATTGATCACAGGATTTATACATGGACAGAATATCAGGTATAATCCAAGGGTGGTGGGATCGTTTGACTCTAATGGATTTTAAAGGGGAATGGGTATTCCACATCCTTAAAAAGGTTGAAGTAGAGTGAGAGAGGGCAGCATTCATGGAGGTGGAGGACAGGACAGGAGACCAGTTGACCGAGGCTAGGTCTTGAAGAAGTTTGCTGGTGTCAAGGGACCTGAGGGGTCGATATTGAATGTATTTGGGATGGTTGGATGGAGGATCGAGCTTCCTGATGCAGAAGGTAGGGCAATGGTCTCTGAGCACATCAGATAATATACCAGTGGAGCAGATAAGGTGGGGATGGGTTGAGAGCACCCAGTCGAGCAGGGAGTCAGTCGAGGAGTGAGGGTTAGGGCGAGTGGTTTCTTTTATTAATTGGGTCAAGTTTAAGGCTTCGATCTGCTGGCAAGCATTTAGTGATGATGGTTGCTGCCAGTTGAGATTAAAATCTCCAAGAAGGATGAGTTCACCAGATGCTGCAAGTGAGGAGGTGGTGGCAATGCAGGAAATGAGGGAAGAAGGGGGAGTTTTGGGGAGGCATCGAGCACGCTAGCAAAGATTGGCTTGGATAAGGGAAAAAGTAGTTTTGTTACAAGGATCTCATGGGACTGAGGAATAGCTTCCTTGTGGAAGATAGTACAGGATAGGGTGTAGCTGGAGTAAATAGCGGCTCCACCACCCCATTTACCATGGTCTTGTTGAAGGAGGGAAAAACCAGGAAGAGCCAGCTGATTGTCGGGGACATGGAAGGATAGCCACATTTCAAATGTGCATAAAATGTCGGGAGTGTTGCATGACCCATACTTTTAGCTCATCCATTTTAGGAAGAAGGCTTCAAACATTGATGTGGAAGATTCTCAGTTCACTTGGTTGTGTCGAAGGTGGTGGGGGGGGGGAAGGAATAGGGGCCAGGGTTTGGTTTGATGTCACCAGCCAACAGTAAAAGTAGGAGTAGGAGGAGCTTATGGGAGCCACTATTTTTGTGCTTGGGGCTACAATCTTGCTGTATAGCACATAGATCTAGCATGGGGGAGCAAAGCATTTGAATGGCTTCTAGATGTAGGAGAAAGCTTTTGAGAAACCTGGAATGGGTCAGGAAGGTGGAGTAGGGGGAGATTATGACATTGGGGGAGTGGGGGGAGATGGAGGCTGGGGTAGTGATGTTGAAGAGGAGGCAGGAATCGGTAGTGGAGGCAGAAGGGTGAGACGAGGGAGAAAGGGGGAGATATGAAGAGACAGAAGAAGAGGACTTGGAGGGGGAGGAGGGAACTGCAGGGAGTGGCCATAGGGATGCTAAGGGTCTGTCGGTAGGATGCAGATGCCTGAAGTGGCCTGAGGGAGTATGAATAAAATAAAAATCCTTTTGAAGGAACAGTAGCGGCAATGAAGCAGAGAAGCCAGTGATTAGTCCCCAGCTGTTGTGGCCAAAGCCTAAACTGGCTAGCACAGCAAGGATGAGTATGTTAGTTGGTCCTGCCTGAGTGTTTATGAAAAAGGTCAGTGTAAGGTAGAGAAACAGGGCATAAAACAAGACAGTGCTCATTTTTATTTTTTTCTCTTACTGACCTGAACTAAACCAGTTGGAGGAATTAGTTGTTAGAAAGATTTGGGCTTAGATGCATGGGATGTGAGCCCTCTAGCTGTAAAGGAATATAAGGAGCCAATGGGAGAATAGGGAGATATCTTTTGCGCTGATTGGTTCTTCAAGGGTATAAATGTAAACACTAGAGTAGGGCAGGAGGGTGGGGAGAGACCTTGTAGTGGCGTTGGAACAGCAGTTGAGTCTGAGAGTGCTGAAATTAAACAGCACACTCAGCAGCTGGCTAAGTCATCGGACACTGCAGTGCTGGGCTTTATTAAGATTGTTGCTTTAAGCAGAGCTTGCAGGTAAGCCCAAGATTTAATTAATTTTAAAGATTACTGGATTTAGCAGAACTAACAGGTTTGCCCAAGGAGTAATTAGATTTAGAAATATTTGTGTGCTTTAACAGAGCTTCGGCCACGGGAGCTTAAAGGGCCACCTGATTAAACAGAAAATAAGTTAAAAGAGTCCATGGAATTTAAAATGTGGAGCTGGTAGGCAGCTTAGTTAAATGTTATCAATAAGCTGTAATTGTAAATACAAAGTTACCACAAAGTAGAGAGGTGGCAGAAAAAGTGGAATGCAGCTGAAGGAAAAAAGCGCCAAATTTGAAATTTGTAGAGGCTGGGCGCTTCTGAAGGCAGCAGGCCCATACCTTCATTGTTTGTTGGAGTCAGCAGTGATCTGCCAGGGCTGACTGCCACATGGGAGGGAGAATACCTTCATTTTTTGCTGGAGTCTGCGTCGATCTGTAGGGGCGGACTGCCCTGCGGGAGGTAGGGTAGCTTCATTGTTTACTGGAGTCAGCAGCGGTCTGCAGGGGTGGACTGCCCTGTGGGAGGGAGGGTGGCTTCATGTTTGCTGGAGTTGGCAGCAATCTGCAGGGGCAGACAGCCCCATGGGAGGAAGGGATCCTTTTAGTTGCCATTGATCCCAAACAGATCAATCTTTCCTAGTCCTTAGTCATTTTTAATGTATCTAACTTATTAAATATAAGGATTTCTTCTGTTAAAGGAATTTTTATTTCTAAAAGTTGAGAAAGCATGTCTGCTGTATCATGCTGCCAAATGTTAAATTACTTGATAATTCCATATATTATAGCCTAGATATTCAGACTGCACCTATAAAGGGTGCAAGTGGTTGTTATGCGTAACTGAGTTGCATCAGAGAGCAAAGTGCCATATTCAAATGAGATGCACTGCCACGCATCCTGTCTGAATATGGCATAGAATGCCCGAAGCGCAAATGGGGGCTGCTGCAGATGCTCCGTCACATCCTCCTGCCGAGTCTGAATATCTGGATGGGGATGCACAGCACATCTCCAGATGCACTCAGTGCAAATTCCATATATTCAGATCGAAATATGCAAATGGAGCTATTAACCATGCAGGGTGAATGCCATTATGGCCTCATTTGCATGTCTGGGGTAGGGATGCACCAGGTGGCAAATGCTGTGTAACACAACAAATATGCACACCTCCCTGGTAGTCTAGTGGCCCCCCTCTCACCCCCATTCATGAATAAAATGTAATTTCTTCCCTCGCATCTGTGGTAGTCCAGTGTAACTCTCTCCCTTCTGCCCTTGAACCCATCATATAGGCATACCACCCAATCCAGCATCCATGGTTGTCCAGTGTACCCCTCAGCCACTGAGGAGCCCACAACCCACCCCTCTCCCCCCAACCCAGCTAGGCCAGTTGCCCATGGAGCTGGTGGACAGCACATCCCTCCATACACTGCCACAGGTGCCCGTTGACAGAGCTGTCAATAAATGACAGCTTACTGTACACATTGAAAACCTATTGGCAGACACAGTCATCCAATGTGCTCGTAGTGTGTACTATAAGCTTTCATTCACACCTTTGTGTCATACACAATTTTGTGAATAAAAGCTTACAGTGCACACTGTAAGTCCATTGGTCGACTGTGTCGACCAATGGGCTTCCAATGCTTACAATAAGCTGTCATTCACTGACAGCTTAGTCAACAGGCAGCCATAGTGGTGTGTGGAGGGATGTGCTACCCACTGGCTCCATGGGCACCTGGTCTTGCTGGGTTGGGGAAGCGGGGTGGATTGTGGGCTCCATAGTGGGTGAGGTACACTGGACAGCCATGGAAGCTGAATTGTGTGGTATGCCTATATGATAGGGTTCAGAGATGGAGGGGGGCTATACTAGACTACCAGGGATGCGAAGGAAGAATTTACATTTTATTCATGAACGGGATAGAGGGGGTTACACTAGACTACCATGGATGTGAGGGAAGAATTTACATTTTCTTCATGAATGGGGATGGGAGGGGGGTACCACTAGACTACCAGGGATACGAGGGAAGAAATTACATTTAATTCATGAATGGGGATGGGAGGGGGCCACTAAACTTCCAAGGTGATGGAGCAGGTGTTTGATTCATTTGGGGATATGGGGAGTGGGGCCACTGAACTACCAGGAACAGTGGATGTGTGTAATGCCATTCACAATTGGAGATTTGGGGGTAGCCACCTAGGGACTGGTGGCTGTTGTGTTGCACTGTGCAGTACAGCAGACCAACTGTGGCTGGCCACTACTTATGCCTGGTTTTCCAGGTGTAACTTTGTGTGGCACATCTTGACTGAATATTGCGATGTGCCACATATGCAGGGGAACGCCCCCTCTGGACGCACCCCATACATTACCTTTGAGCTGTGGAGCATCTGGCATGGCACGGCACATCCCCACCTTTTGAATATGGCACTGGGGTACAATTTGGAGATGTGCCAGCACAACTCAGTTGCGCTTGGCGCATCCCCTGTGAATATCTAGGCCTATGTGTTAAATCAGCTACCATTCCACAACCATGCCCGCATCTGTTAGACAAATCTGATAAAATTTGAATATATGCCCAGTTTATTACTTTAGCTTGAATGGATTTGTTTTTTGCAAGTACATATTTTTTATTTGCTCCTATTTGATTTTGTTGCCGCTGTTGAAATGTCAAGTTTAATAACAATTTCTGTTGCCATTTCTGATAGGTTTTATGTCTACAATTTAAAGGCCCACTTGTGTGATTTTTATAAATTCTGGAAATGATTTTAACTTGACGGTTACTAATCACAGCTGCTTCAGTTTTCAAAGGCAGCCCTAGGTTTATATTCAACATTTCCCCTTCTTAAGGATCTCTTGAAATTTCTCAAACATCAAATTACAATACAAAAACGTTACCAAAAAAAACTAATCCCACTTGGGCCTTACATTGATTGTAGGAAATAGATGTATTGTCTTGTATAAGATCAGCCCAGATACTTATGTTTTTATTTTGTAGAGCTTTAATACTGTCTTTATACTTCCTATTGTTAACTGAATTGAACATGTTAAATCTGGAATGTAACCATGGGATAGAGTTATTCCCCCATACTTTCAAGACTTGCTTAAAACGAAGATGAAACATTCTTAATAATGATATATCTTTATAATGCTAAAAATAATCATGGAACAGTGTTGCATTTATCCAAACCTTATATACCATCTTTTCCGCTAAACCTCGGGCACTATTTAATCCTGTTTGGGATAAAAGGCCCATTCCCAGGCAGTAGCAAGCAACTGAGCCAAAAAATATTTAAAATAATCTGGACATCCAAACCCTACCACAGTTCTACTCCCCTCCATAAAATTCCAAGCAATTCTTGGTTTTCCACCTCATCAAAGAAACTTAGTAAAATGCATTTTATTTCTAAAAAAACATTTATTATCGGGTGTTCCAAAAAGAGCTTGTAATACAAATATAGAATGTGGGACAGACATCCTTTTAATAACTTCTACACAGTCTCATAAGGATATGAATTCTGCCAGTTATTTAATTTATTTTGTATTCTCTGTTTTGCTATTTTATAATTTAAACCAATATTAGTTTTATTTATTTATTGAAAAGTATCAACAGGAAAGGCACATTGAACAATATAAAACTCGCATCTCATGGAGCATCCTGGGGGAAGGGGAACATGGGAGTACAGTAATCAAAAGCACATTTCCATGCAGTATTATAGAATAGTATATATATATATATATATATATATACACAACAATCAACAACACATTTCCAAAGGTAATATAAAACACAGAAGCAACAGAGTAAAAAAGCAATACATCAGTTAGTAGCATTAGATAATCATTGGGATTTGATGCGAGAGGAGTATCATTAGTGAGAATCAAGCCCAAGTACTTGATTTCCCTTCTTTTTTGAATAAGATCAAATTTTCATAATCCAGGTCTTTAACTTTAGAAAGAGACATAATAACTGATTTCAAGGAATTTAACTTATATCCTGCAAAGCTGGAAAAATCCTGAATTATGTTCATTAATGCTGTAATTGAAGATGCAATATTTAAAAAAAAAATAGGAATCAAGAGCAGAGTGTATGTTGGGGAGGGCAGCCGAGTAACTCCAATCTACGCTAGCCATGAAAGCTTCAAATGCTGCCACCTTATCTTTGCAGATGACATAGCTGGTGTTAAATCTGGGGGAGGCTTGATCTGTTTAGCCGACCATGGGTAGAAAACTGGGGAATGGTCCCTGGTGGTGTCAGGTAGCACTCTGACATTTTCGACCCTGTGAGGATGTTTAGCCAGAATCCAGTCTATAGCATACTGGTGCCAGTTTTATAGTTGATTCTGGTGTTTTCAATAACCATTTAGTAGGGGATAAGGCTGGCCATCATACCCCTATGTGCCACATTGAATTTGGAGGTCCAATTGATATTGAAATCACTGGTGACAAATTATTTCCCAGTTATGATTAATTTGTTAGAAGTAGCTGGAAAAGGACTCAAGACCAGCTTGGTATTTACCAGGTGATGTGTATGTTGTCTTAAGGGTGAGGGATTTGTATTCCTTCCCTAATAGGAGTTTAACCAGTAGGCATTCACAATCTCTAGTCAACTCACTAATTTCTAGTTTGGAACCCCACACATCTGGCATTAAGTAGCTAAGGCAGCCCCCTCCATTCTTGCCCATCCGGTCCTCTCTAAAGAGGTTAAAGCCTGGCAAGGTGATGACAGCATCAGAGATCCTGGAGGTGAGACAGGTTTCCATTAGAGAATATAACAACTGGTGCAGTAATGCGACCCAGGCTTCAAACGGAGCAAATTTAGAGCTTCCGATGTTTACGGAGACGATGTTTAATTTTCCATGTTGACTGGATGCTGGACCAAGGTTGCCCATAGGGCCAGGGTTTGGGTGAATATTGCCTGAAAATATAATTCTTAGGTCCCTTGGGCCATGTTTGAGTTTCAGAGGTTTTGTCCTGTGGGAGTGAGGCTTATGGGTGGCATTGGAGTGATATATGTTGTGAGAGTAGCTGCAGCGCTCCCATAGAGTTGCTAGGCTTTGCATCCCACTGTGGTCAGACTTTAACTGAGGCCTTGGGAGCTGATATGTCAAACAGGAGTCCCTGGTGCCCCAGGAGCCTAGTTGGCTATCTGGGGAATCAGCAGCAACTGCTTCAACCAGTTTGGCGCAACTGCAGAGCCTCTCAATAGATATTTGGCTTAGGAGTATAAGTACTGATAATAGCATTTTTGCAGCAGTATTACAGTCCATGTGTGGGAGCACAAGTCTAGCAAAGAGGTGCAGTAGCAGATTCGTGTTACAGCACAATAGGGGGTGAAGCTGTTTAACAGAGAAAGGTATTGTTTTAGTTTCTGGGTAGCACACTGGTGCTACTGTAACCTACTATAGGGTACCAGTTGGGCACATACACTCCACCAAGGTGGGATTTTAGTGGTATTTTGTAGCAGCTGGTTTAGTACCAGGATTAGGGCCCAATTTAGTAGCTAGGGTCCCAGGATCTGAGTGTTGGATCAGTGGAGCCCTAAGCTGTCAGTGAGGTGATTGCACCAGGTTGTACACTAGGCATAGGGTACACTCAAATTGGATGATACATTGTAACATCATTCTTAAATGACCTAGTACCGGCAATACAGTCACAAGCTATGATATACACTGTTTATGTATGTTGTGAGATACAAGGCCACTGACTACAGGCATGGGGCAGTTTGCATGATGATATAGATGTGTTTCTAGTATCTCTTTGGAACTGGCAGTTGATATTGCACTGTGTAAATCCTTTTAGCTACATGTTATAATATGGCTGCTTCAGTAGTGGACTGGATAATTATTTGTAAAGCAACCTACTATATACTGTATTTCTGGCTCCATATATGTGATAATATGGCTCTTCTGTGGGTGGCCTACAGCATCACTGATAAAACCAGATACATGCCTGGTGCCAGACATGTGTATGTGCAGGTACATCAAGAGCCAACCAGTGGTGTGGCATGCTACAAGTGACTATAACTGGTTGTGAGTGCCTGATGGGCCATATGTGAAGGAAGACACAGATCTGGTGCCATACATGTGACTTTCTAACTGCTTTGGGAGTGGGCCACAGGACAACTCACAAAGGAGTCTAAAGATCTTTTGGCACAGACATAATTGTACCTGCTTGTAGCCTCACCTACTGAACCATTGGGAAAGCCAGATATAGCTGTGGTACTGCACACGTGTCTGTATTACTTTGTAACAATGGCCACTCATCCAACAATTACAAGAATTCACAGGTGTTATACTGTAAATGTCAGTATGTGTGAGCTTTAGGACTCTAGCACACTCAAACTTGTGAATAGTGCTGTTCAAAGTTAGAAAACTTTGCGCCATGGATTAATTCACAAATTTGTCTCATTTTGTGAAGTTAATCTGCTGAGCAAACACTAAATTCATGGAAAACTGATAACTTCATGAAATGCGAAGTTGGCAACTCTGCCAGCGGAGTTTGGCACAGAGTTGAAGTCTGCAATGTGTGAAGTTGGTAACATTGCTGGTGAAGTTTGGTACAGGGGTGTAGTTTGCAATATGCTATGGAACTGGAGGTCACATGTTGCTGATGTGGCGATTTGGCCACTGTGGTAATATTGCAGATATATTGCTGTTATATTTTTCTGTGATTTTGATTATGTTTAAATTCCCAAGCAGGCCATTTGATGAGCTTTGATAGAAGGATGCACAGTTTTACTGAAAAGGTCACAGGAAAGAGAGAAAGCATTGCAAATGTCTGACATTCCTCTTTGCCTGGGAAAGGCTTACACAATAGGAAACTGAAATTACATTTCAAAGACGGTTGGGGTAGCATTTTGCAGGAGGCACACTTTCAGACACACAAAGCAAGACTGCCACAAACATACTTTGAATACCAGTGGCTACAAAAAGGAAAGGGACTTTGCAGACTTCAAGTATTTTCTGGACTTTGATTCACTACAAACAAGGTATAAATAAGCCAGTTAAATTTAACCGTGTGTTTGGTATGCTTTTTCCACTTTTTTTTGTTATTCTGTAACCAAATTTCTGAATCTTTTGTTTATAAGTCTTGTATGATAATTATTAAGACATTAGTAAAAGCATTTTAAAACACTACTGGAAAGAGATTTTGTCCTGTGTGTGAATTGGGGGAACATTTATTAAATTTGTGAAAAGCCTGTTTATTGCTAAAGGTGCCACAATCACTACCAAAGACTAGAATCCTGGAAGGGAATCTGGGTGCCTAAAGTTGAAGAAATACATAGGTCTCGGTAGAATTCTCTAAGGGGGATCTAGGTCACTGCACCACCCATGGGAGAAGACACAATCAGGATTACAAGAGACAGCCTCATAGAGCTTGTAATGCCTGGGTCTTCCCACCAGTATAGCAATCAAGGAGGGTTCTCACCTGGCTACAGGCTTGAGATGGTATTTACCCTTACCCAGATTAGAGAGGAAGCACTGGGACATTATGGTGAGTGTTCAGTTGTGAACTCAGCGAGCACTCTAGAAGGACATGTGATGGGTATTCCTGTTCCCCCCCCGTCATGGATTGCACTTGGGGTGGTCACTGTGAATTCAGTAGACCTGGCCCCCAGGAGTGGGTTTGTGACAGCTGAAACAAGCTGCATGCCACAGGGAGGCTGTCTTCAGTGCAGTGTTCTGCAGGCAGAGTAGGAGAGAAGTTTTTGTGTGCCTGTCTGAGAAACAAAAATTGTAAAATACATCTCAAAACTTGAGTTTTTTGAATCCAAATTGCTCACAAACTGTTCTAGAGGACCTTATGCTGCTAGATTTTTTTGTTTGTTTGTTTTTTCAGTGATTATTTACTTTAAAGTAGTGGTTTCTGTTTTGTCAGTCTGTGAAGCAGTGGGCTGGGGGAGGCAAGGTGTACTGTAAAGCAAAACAGGCCAGAAAGAGCCAGAACCTTTTATCTAAGCAGAAGATTTAGGTTATATTTTGGTTTTCTCATTCTTTCTTGTTCTTCAATTTTGATCTCTAGTGAGTAATATCTAATTTTTACTTCTGTGGTTTACTTTGGTGTGTTTATGTAAGGTATATTGTTAGTGCCTTTCTGTAGCATTTTTCAAAATCTTTTAGTTATATTTGCCTTAAAGTGATGGTGTTCTGTCATTTTTTGTTATACTTAATATAAAATTAAACTTTTTTTTGCAGTTTGTAGTAGTAGTTTTTCAGATCTCACTGCTGATCCCCTATTCTTGGGGGGGTTGCCTGCTTCTGGTAGGTAGTTAATAACTTATTTAACTCTTTTATCCCTGTTGTATGTGTTGTGTTAATACATGTGGTGTTTTATTTTTTCATATCACACTACTGATCCCTGATTCCCTAGGAGGAGGTGTTGTCTGGTGCTTATTTGAACTGCAGGCTTATTTTACATTTTGTCATTTTTCATCCCAAATCAAGTTACAGTTAGCATACAACAATGACTGGGAAGAGATACTCTACTAAAGGGAGAAGTGCTGGGGAGGCAGCAAAGCAGTGTTCAAAATCTGTGGGGCAAAACAGTGCTGCAGTTAGAAAAACTATGCTGGCAGCAACATGTTCTGTGGGTTCTGGGGCTGGTAGTAGTGAAGGAGTAGTTGGCAGTGGTGATATTAATATAGCTGAATTTTTGTCTGCCACATCTGTGGCAGCCATGCTGGTGGGGAATATGGGCGGTGACAAGAGAAGCAGCAGTGAAGAACCTGGAGGACATGTTCATCCAAAGGTTGCAAGTAACCACACTAACCATAGCCCTAACCCTAATGTCCCATAGGATAACACTGCATAACACTGCAATTTTAACAAGCCATAATGCCACCAGTCTTTGGAGTTAAGGGGCACTTTATACATCCAAACAAGGGTCTCAATATGTACTACAATAGTAACGTATAATACTACTATAAAAAATCATGGGGTGTACAGTAACTCAAAATAACCTCCCAAATTGATCATGGTGCTAATTCCACAATTTAAGTTTGACAATAATCAAAAATACGTTACATATGTACCTTCTCTTGGGCTACAACCATCCCAAGTTTCAGACACACTGGACAAAATGTATTTATTTATTTAGTTTTTGTTGACTGGGTAGGTGTGCTATACAGCAAAGCTGCCTATTTTGCGACACGATCCAAGAGGTTACATACAAATGGATGGGAAAGCAACATTGAATACAAAGACTAAGTCGCGTGGCAACAGGCAATACAATTAATCAAAAGAATATAGCCAGATAACAACAAAATGCAGTCAGAGTCAGGTGTGGAATAATACAGACATAACACAGTAGAGTGGACTAGACAAACATTTGACAGATAAGAGCCTCTTGTACATGACATTATCAACCATTATGCAGATGGAGGGTAAGTGTGAGGGAAATAAATAGTACAGGTAAAGTTCTGGAAGATCAGGATAGGAACCAGTACCAGGGCAGTAGCTAAGATGGTCTGGCAAGTGAATGGGTACACCCACCACAGGAGCAGAGTTCAGAACTGGCAAGTTCCAGTTCCTTATAGAGTTCCTGTTTAAAACTCAGGAGTGTTTGGGAGGTCCTGAGTGCCAGCGGAAGGGAATTCTACACTTTTGGAACACTAACAGAGAAGCCATTTTAACTTATTTTTGTGTTACACTTAGGTTGGGCAAGGCAGGACCTATCAGCGGATCTCAGGGGGTAGGCAGAATGAATAGGTTTTAACAGTAGAGCCAGCTTGTTGGGTTTATGGGAGGCAATAATGTTTTTGATGAAGCAAGTAGTAGTGCATTGCTGGAAAGCTGTGAGGGCTAGCTAGCCCAGGTTGGCGTAGAGTGCACAGCGGTGAGTGAGCTTGGGTACCGACAGAGAAAAGCAGCAGATGTTGTTATAGCTGATGACCCACTTGTGGAAGAGCCCTCTTGAGGATTCCGGAAGGGCAATCATCCCATAGGTCAGTTTAGGTACTCAGAACTCCTTGAGCGATAGTGAGCCTTGCCGCAGGTGTGAGGCTGTGCATAACCTTATATGCCTGACCAAGTTGTATGTGGACTGTTTTGATAGTAGAAGTTTGACCATGTTGTGCCTAAAATAACCCAAATGATAGTTGGTGGAAGTCATTCTGACCCAACTTCACCTTTGTGTACCCCAAAGAGAAGTTACAGGTGAAGTTTTCAATGGTGAATTTCCTATTAAATAGAAAAACTTCGCAAAATGATCTGAGGATGTGAAACTGGCGACTTTGCTGGAACTTCGCAGACAAATTAAACTTTGTAACCTCTATACTTATGAAGCAACCTACAGGTGTGATGTTGTTCACGTGGTCATGTGTCTACTTCAGGATTGACATATAGGGTCACTTGCAAAACAAAGTATGGCATATGGTGCCATACAGTTCACTATATTGCTGCTTCAGGTTGGCTTCCTAAAAAGATACACATTCACATACTGTAAACAATGCATCAGCCTTAGCTTATTTTATGAGTTCTTTTGTGGACACATCTTAAAGAAGACAGTGAGTCATGTGTATATCAAAACAACATTCACCTCTCTATGTACGATAAACAAATTCATATGTATGGCAACCGATCTCTTTGCCTTTGTGTACAGACATATACCACCTTCCAAAGCAGTTTGCACTGAGCCTGTGGACCAGTCCTGAAACAACTGTAGTATTATTATAGATTGAAGTTGAAGGAGTGCTCACAACCAACTGGAATGCTCCTTTCTTCTGTGCTCTTATTCTGAAGACTGCCTCACACACAACTGGTCTGGAAATGGGTACATTCAGGCAAGGCTTTGAAAAAAATATATATATATATATATTTTTGATTGAGCTCGATAAAAAAATTTATTAAAGCAGCAGTACTATGAAATCAGGAAGTGAGCTATCAAAATTCTGTTTTTCGGCTGTAAGCATGTGGCCAAAGTTCCAGTTTCCGCACCTGTAAATGTTTTTTTTTTTCCAGTCATCTTTAGTTTTTTAGATATTTGCAATTTATTTGAATTATAGTGCTACAACAAATATTTATTTATTTATTTATTTTTATTTATTAAGTTCTCGGATTACAAATACCTTTGAGCAGAAACTGCTCATTTACAAAGGTTCCATGTCAAAGGATGAGGGTCAACATACATACAGAGATAGTAAAAGAATGCACAATAAACAACCAAAATAAAAGAAAAAATAAAGATACTCAGTTATAACATACTTTTCAGATAATATTCATATAACGAGAAGCTTGAGTAGGCAGCTGACTGCGGTAACAATAAGAGATAGAGGGCACCATAGGCAGTTAGTATTGCAGGCGTGCGACCGGGAGAGGAAGTTGGCAGGCTAATGGGCCACTGTCCGATGGTGGTGGAAAATGTCTTGTACCAGTGGAGATGCGAAGCAGGAAAGGAGTCACAATGAAGGCCCGGTGCCAGAGGGAATAAGAATGGGAAAGGGCAGGCTGTGATACATGAGTGAGCTGGGAGATGTTTAGAGAGATCTCTGTTCAGAGAAGCAGTCACATTGAGTGGTAGAGGTGAGGTAAAGTTTGAGATTCCTTTTGAAGGGTCCAAGTGTAGTAGAGGAAAGTGCTTCTTTATTGAGGGAATTGAGCCATTGAGCAGCTCTATAGATAAAGGACCGCTGACCCATGGAGGTATGACATCTAGGAACCTGAAAGGTTAGAGATTGGGCACCATGTGTTTGTTGAGTGCCACTGTAGGTAGTAAGGAGTGAGCTAACACTAGGTGGCATGAGACTGAGGAGAATCTTTTTGGTAAGTAAGCAGGTCTGGTATTGTATTCTGCTGAGTAGGGGTAGCCAGCTGGACTGTGCATAGAGGTCACAGGTGTGAGTTTGTCGGGCTGCACCCGTTAGTAGTCTACAGGCTTTGTTGAGAGAAACTGAGATCCTGCGGAGGGTAATGTTGAGGCAGAGCCATAGACGGTAAGGCCGTAGTCAATGATAGAGATGACAGAGCTGTAGATGGCTAGTTTAAGGGTATCCGCAGGCATACAATGCTTGTGTTTGTGTAGTAGTCCAATCCGTATATTGGCGGTCTTGGCAACAGTGTCAATATGCCGAGTGTAGGAGAGGGTACTATCCAGGGTAATACCAAGGTACTTGAACTCCTTGACATGTTCGACTGGGTTCCCAGCATGGTTCTTGATGGTGAGGGACAGAGAGTTGTGCCTGCTCCGTCGGTTACAGAAGGACATGGCTTTAGTCTTGCTGTGGTTCAGGACAAGTTTATGAGAATTGAACCAGTCTTCGATGTGCTTGAAGTCGAGCTGCAGCTGGGATTCAAGGACTGTAATGTCATGGTGGCTGGAAAACAGGACTGCATCATCTGTGTATAGTAATATTTTTTGGTGGCAGGCAGTGGGGAGATTGTTGATGAAGAGGGAGAAGAGTAGAGGGCCCAGAATAGACCCCTGGGGACTCCAGAGCAGACCGGTTTCTCATCCTAAGAGACCCTTGCAATCCTTACACGTTGGATCCGATTATCAAGGTAGCTGGTGAACCATGGAAGGGCATCGCTGGAGATCCCAATGGAGGACAGTTGCTTGAGCAGTAGGGGGTGGTTAACTGTGTCGAATGCCTTGGTAAGGTCTATAAATACTGCCCCTCCACAATTCCCTTTGTCAAGCGTGGCATGGATGAAGGTTGCAAATTCCAGTAGTGCAGTGGTGGTGCTGTGCCCTTTTCTGAAGCCATGCTGCTCTGGGCACTGTACATTGTACTTATCCAGGAATTCAACTAGTTGGTCCAACACTATTCGCTCCAGCGCTTTAGATAGTGGGGGGATGAGTGAGATAGGACTGTAATTGGTGTGGAGCATCCTATCTCCACTTTTGTGAACTGGTGTGACAGTGGCTTTCTTCCAGAGAGAGGGGAAATGGGAAATATGGTGGCTGACTAATTTTCAGCTGTGCTTTTTCTACTGGTCACATCACGTCTTTTGACACCAGCAGAGGGACCCTCTGCAGACCATTCCCGTCGTTCCTGCAAGTCATACACATGTGCAGTTGGCAGCAGAGGGGGTTCCAGTGCAACATGCTTAGTGGCAGAAATGTAAACAAAAGCAGAGAATAACTGAGCAAATTACTCAGTGATAGTACAATGCCGGTGAGAAAGAGTACCAGGTATATGATTAGCAGGGCACAGGGAATAAATTGTCAAAAAATCACAATTTTTTTTGTAGTACTGCTGCTTTAATACCACCACTGAGACCACTCTTACAGTTGTAAGAGTGATCTCACTTACTGTACATTCTTAGGGTATCAGAACCACTCATCTTTGGTTCATAGTTCTCATACCATAAGAATGCATGTGACACCACTCTCCCAACTGTAAGAGTGGTCTCAGAGGTGGTATCAACATACATATGTTTGGGGGAGAGCACAACAACTACAGTACACTCCTGAACCACTTATATAGTCACAAACACACTGGCATGGGGAGTGGGATACTAGAAACATTGCTGCACCATCAGACAAATTGTCCCATGCCAGATCTATGATGCTGGTTCAACAACATTTTCTCGACTGGCATCACAGCAATGGCTTTGTCGACTGCAAATTGCGGTTAACGTAAAGTCTTTCAGTGAACTGTTTGAAGCCCCCTGAAGCCCCTATGCGGGGGGCTCTGCTTCCCGCACCACTCATATCTTAATATAATCAACTCCGAGCTGGAGCTGATTTAGGAAGGGGGCTCAAGACCCTGAGAAACAGTGCCGGGGTTCCATGAGTACATTACAGTGCCAGCACTGAATTGGCTCTATAATGTAGTTCAGTTTCAAAATGTCACTGTTGAGATGGCAGATTCCCAGTGCCTGTAGTCAGTGTCTGTGTGTCTCACAACATAGAAAAAAACAGTATGCATTACTGTCTGTGACTGAACTACTGTGTAACATTTATGTATGATCTTGCACTGTGTGCGTTTTTATTTATTTATTTAGTTTTTGTTGACTGGGTAAGTGCACTAGACAAATTCTGCCTATTTTCAGGCACGACCTGGAAGGGGGGGGGGGGGATACAGATGAATGCCAACTAATTTTGAACCAGATTAAGCTGTTGGTGGTATTTTTAGTGAATGTGGGGAAATTTGGCCAGGGCACCAGGGAAATTCCCCTACTATTACTGTAGGAAGAACCTCTGGCCTGTGAGATGGCCACTTCCAGTGATCCTTTGGAGGAGATGGATGTCTCTGGGGGAGGGGAGCTAGCTTCCTCTCCTACCTTGCTACAGCAAGAGGCTCACCATGAGACTGCTACGAGTATGGCTTTTTAGCGGAATGGAGTGGAAACTCCTGATATCTTTCTTTCAACTGAGGATTTGAGCCGTGATATTTCGAGTCCTGACAATATTTTTTCAAACACTATATTTAGTCAGACTGAAGCAGAAACCCTCTTTTTAGACCAACTACAGCTTGAACAGATTTGTTATAGTTCCTTGGAGAATGCTTTATGAGACAAACTTACTTTATTACAGACCGAAGCTGCAGTTGTCATGGGTATGTCAAGGCCTGTTAGTTCTTCCAGTGATGCAGCATCATCAAAGGCAGAAGCCCAGGCCGAGTTGGGTGAGTCATTCTCCAAGAATTCTACTCCTTTACAAGCTATTGCATCTGCTTTGACCAAGAAATCTGGTCAGACCAGGTGCCCACAGCCGTTTACTGTTGGAAATAATTGTTGCTTCTGACATTCTGGTGAATATTATGCCTGAAACATTGAAACCCCAACAAGTTACTACCTCAGTAGGCCCAGTAGTATTTACTGCTTCACCTCCTATTACCGAGCCTCTGTCTTGGGACTCTGGGTTTGTCTTAAAGAATATAGATTTATCTGCACCTGCGATTTATCAGCATTCCCTTGGATTGCAGGATGGCTCTACAGTTTTTTCTTTTGGCTCAGAACATGGGATACTACCTCTGGGGGTAAAGATGATAAAAAGGGGCATAGGACTGCATTAACTACTGCTAATAGGCACATCCTTTTAGCCCCTGGTCCTGCTACACAGAATGTTGTTTCCCCCTTAGTGCCTTCCGATCCTATGGTCAGATAAACCACCACAGAAGTGTTGCAAGCTGCATTTTCCCTTGACAAAAGGCAACCTCCCCTGCATGAACCTTGGTTCCCTCAACTAACTTTGAGTGAGGCAGGCTAAAAGCTTTCTGATAATGGTATTTGGATCCTTGATCCTGATTGGAACCCTGAACTGAATTTCTCTCAGGATCCCCCTTTGTGGTGTCCTAAAGATCCTTCCAAGGGATTGCCTCCCCCGAAGGTTTCTGATTGCTCACCACAGGGAGCTGTCCCCAGTGTCTCCCCTGGGACTTCTTTGCCTGCTGTTCCTCCCCAGTTCCTCTGCTCCATAATTCTGCTCCAATGGAGCTACCTACAATTCCAGGGATTCTCAAGGTGAAAGGTGATGTAGTAATGGACCTGGAGGATCATCACCAGGAATCCCTCGAACCACAGAAACCTCTCCTGTCTGAGTTGTTTTCCAACATCAAGAAGGAAGCTGCTCTTAGAAGAAATGTGGTCAGGATCCACTATAAAGGAGGCCTGAAACATCAACTGGATAGACATTATGTAGGAAAGTGTCTATTGAAAGACTCCCTCCATTTCTCCCCAAAAGAGGTTTTTGTGTTTATAAACATCAGTTGGGAGGATAACTATGACGTCAGCTTTCGTACCTCCTATGCTCTGGACCGCTTCTGGGAGAGGTACAATCAGGTGAAGTTTTCACCCCCTTTTTGATTATACCACTTTCCAAACCTTTGATTAAATTTGTTACTGTTATGTTTTGGAATGAGGGGGTACACGTGGACGACATTACCTATTGATTCTCCCAGAGATGCGAAATGTTGAGGGACCCTGAGGCTATCCTGGATTCTGAATTGTTTTGGACCGGAGGATGGAAATACAAAATGAAACTTTTCAGTTGGACTGTGGTGTTACTCATGTGCCTAATTCTTTCGTGTTGGGGGAAGATTAGGGTGTGTGCTTTTGCGCAGGACAGTCTTGTGCCTGCTACAAGTGCGGTTCAAGAACTCACGTTTCAAGCTCATGTGATAAGCCATGCTGTGATAATTGTGGGGAAGTGGGCCACATCGCACTTCAATGTGCCTCCAACACAAAGTGTGACCTCTGTGATGAAGTCAGTCATGTTTTCGGTGCCCGCCCTTGGGCAGCATGAAACAAGGCCTCTTGTATGAGACCAGATTTATTAATCCAGCATACTCAAGACCTATTTCCTTTTCCATGTCCCCCCCCTTTTCTGAGTCCATTCCATCCCTTCCTACCCCCTTCCCTCTGAAACTGAATCTCCCCCTTCTGATGCTTCTCTGCGGGACAATGCTCTACTGATCCCACCCCCCTGCCCCGGGTGTGGTTGCTATAGATGTTGTTTCCCTAGCTCCTGTTTGTTTTGAGGATCCTGATCCTTCAGAACCTCCTGCTGGGGTAACTGTGGCCCTTCCTGGACACTCCTCTCAGAATTTGAAAATGAAACCTTCCTCCTCTCAGAGTTCTATAGAATCCATAAACCCTTTTGAGGTTTAGGCCTCTGAAAAAGGAGGCTCGGACGTGGACCCGGAGGATTCTTCCTCTTGCCCTCCTGAATCTAACCATGACCCCTTACATTCTGAATTGGTTGAGTATAAGGGTAAAAAGAAATAGAAGTGCAAAAAGATAGCTTGAAGCTGCTGTTTCCTTGAAAGTGGCATCAGTTAACATTCATAGTCTGCTGAACCCTCTAAAGCACCTAGCTGTCTTTGACTTTATTCACAACTTTGGGTTTGACTTCTGCTTTATAAAGGAGACATGGATGTTCTCCTGTGACCAGATTAGATCCTTTCTGGGGGAGTGGTTGTGGGGTCCTTCCTACTGGTCCTTTGGGCTTGACAGTGCTGATAGTGTGGGCATCTTGTTTAATGAGTATACGTTCTCCTTCGTAGACTAATTGACTTATGTTCTGATAGAGTGTTAATTCTGGATGGAGTGTGGGATACCATGGATTGCTGCCTGATTAATATTTATGGTCCACAGTCAAAGGCTGAGAGAGCCTCTCTTTTCACAGCAATTCAGCCATATCTGGACACTTCACGTGCTGTTTTTTTTGTGGGGATTTTAATTGCCTTTTCAAAAAGAAAAGGGGCACTTTGGAGAAAAAAAAGTGTATTGTGATTCCAATGCTCTTCAGTAGGTTATAGATGCAGCAAAACTGATTGATTGCAGCACATTTCAGAAATATGGGCCTAGCTATACATATAGGAGACAGAAATATAGTACCACTATTGATCATATGTTTGTTTCTCATACTTTGCCATCTTTTTCCTTCCATACTCAGCCCACTGAACATTCTGACCACGTGTTGTTATTGCTTAAATCTGTAACTCCCCAAGGGTTTCTCCTAGATTGAATCGATGGAGGCTCAACACATCCATACTTACTGATCCGTTGGTTAGGGAAGGGATCTTGGGGGTGATTGCTGCTCGCTGCTCAGTTAGCTTTCCATATTCTGACCTAGGAATTTGGTGGGCAGATTCCAAATCTGATTTTAAATAATGGTTTCAGCACTTTGGGAAAACATCTGTCAATGACAACTTTTTGAAGTACCTTTTCCTTTGACAGCAATTGTTTAAATTGTTTTCTTTGGCTAATACCACTAACTGGGATTATTCCTCCGAAATCCAAATTGTGAAAAAGGAAATGCAGCTTTACCAATATGATAAGGCTCATACTCTTCAGGTGGTTTTACAATCAGGGACCCAAACATCTCCTATTGGGGACCCCCTTGCAGCTTGCAAAACATTGAGACACAATGTGTTGATGGACTCCTTGGTGAACCAGCAAGGGCTGATGGTTCACTCTACTAAGACTACTCACAGTACTATTAAATTTTTCTCCATTCCCATGTACCAATTCTGCCACTGTTTTCACAATCTATTTAAACTTATTTGGCAACAGTGGATATCCTCCCTTATCTGCAGATACCCTTACCATTCAAGAACCTATTGGGCATGAATTGAACAGATGATTAAAATTCAAAAAAATGGGGTCTACCCGGGTATTGACGAATTGTCCTTTGAATTTTATAAATCCTTCTCCTTCTCCTCTGAACTCTCTGTATATTTAGCATAGTTTTTGAAACATTTTTTACTCCCAGAAAATACATCCTGCCTTCTTGGAAGGTTTATTGATTTTTTTGTTCAAATTTGGTGATAAATCTCTTCTCCACAATTGGAGACCAATTACTATCTTGAATTCTGACTACAATATTTTGGATCAAATATTGAATACCAGGTTGAGACGCTATGCCTCTCAGATCATCCCCCCCCGATCAGTTTTGGGGTTTTCCCTCTCGGAAAATTCAGCACACTCTCAAGGTGATCAGAGACCTCATTGATTATCCGTCTCTGTCTGGGAAATCTGGATGTATTCTCTCTATAGACCTGGAAAAAGCCTTTGATGGGGTTCATGCCCCCTTTCTATTCCTAACCCTTAAATCCTATCAGATACCAGCCTATTTAGTTCCACAGATTTGGTTATTGTATTCTGCAACCATTGTCCATCCAGTTATTAGATGGCCAATTACTGACAGGTTCCCAGTCACTACTGGGGTTCATCAAGGGTTCCCCCTTAGTCCACTCCTGTATATATTTACCTTAAATCCCCTGTTAAGAAAATTGACTCACTCCCCCACTTGGACTGGCGTCCCTGGTGTGGGTTTCTGGGGTGGAACTACGGGTCCAGGCTTATGCTGATGATGTTTGCCTCTTCTTTTCAAACCCTACTTAGGTACCCTTTATCCTTAGATATATCCAGGATTATTCTCTTTTATCTAATGCAAAGCTTAATATAGCCAAGAGCAGGGGCGTGTTTATTGGCTCTGGGTCTCCCCTTCCATTAAATGTGGAAGGTATTTCTTTTTTCTCTGACCCCCTCAAAATTTTTGGGATCACTTTTGGGCCACAGAATCTGCCACTAGTTAACTGAGAGATAGGATTACAGAAGGTGGAATCCAGGGTTGTTAGATGGAGACACTGTAAGTTTTCCAAGCTTATGCAAGTTCAGCTAATCAAACATTTCCTGATTCCCATATGGCTATATGTTGCCATGATTTATCCTCTCCTGGGTCATTTGGATGTTAAATTGTATGGCCTTTTTTCAGATGCTCTGGGGTAATAGATTAAACCCCATAAAGTGGTGTTTTATGTATCTCCCCAGGGAAAGGGAGGTCTCAGGATGTTTGATCCCGTAGTGTTTTTTCACTCTATTTTCATTTCTCAGTCTGTCAAATGTGGATTAGTCCCCTCACAGAAACCCCATAATATTTTGATTGGACATAACCTGTCTAAATATTTGTTGGCATGGAGAATTACCCCTCCCAAGTTATCTATTTATCAGCATCTTCCTGAATTTTTCTGACCTGTGGCTTCTAAATTGTATAAATGGGGCATTTCTAAGCAACTAATTTTATGGAGTTCAAGCTGTCGGCTATACCATGCCATCATGACTTTGGTCTCCCCTACTGAACCTGTGTTTAAAAATTGCTCCCTGCACCATGCCAAATTGTGTTAGCTCAGCTGCTTAATCCAAGAATTCCCTTCCCTGTGTAGGAACACTTATGGTTATCTATGTATGGGAGGATAAGAAATTGTCCCTATATGAGTTGCATTAATGTAGAAGAAACTATTATCATTTTTTGCATTGCTCATATGCTACGCCCTTATGGTCCCATTTAGCTCAGTGCTGGACTCTGCCATGGTTGACATGTCTGACATATGAGTTGTTGGTTTTGGGTCAGTATGCTTCATTGGGTTCAGTGTACCATTCAGTCATCGTGTCCATCTTTTTATGCTGTCTTAAATATCATTTATGGCAAGGCAGGTGCCAATGGGTGCTTCATCAGAAGATGATGCCATGTGATACTGTGTGTATTTTAATCTTTTTTTTTTTTTACAAATCACTTTATTTTATTAAGTTTCACATACAAGAATAAGAACATCCAAATAATAACTACTAAGCCAATCAATCAAAATACATAGAAAGATAAAGAAAAACGGAAAACCCCTTACCCCTCCCTCCAAAAACAAACCCCCAACCCTCCCTTTATCCTTATCCCATCTCCCATCAGCTGCCGCTTTTCCTTAACATGACCATTGGAGAACTAGGTAAGGTTGTTATCTTCAGTTCCCAACTAAAATGACAGATCAACCTCTATACGGGGTGTAGAACTCACACTACAGTTAAATATAAGAGATAGGTCGAAGAAAAGAACAAAGGAGAAATTAAGGACTTTTAGCATATATATTTATCTATTTATGTAGGTCAGAAGTTAATAATTTACATATCTAATGATAAAGGGCTAGTAACCATATTTCAGTTTCAATTTGCCAGTCAGGCTGTCCCAGCATTGTATGAACTTAGTAAAACATTAGAACTAATTGCTACCTATTTTCTGCATTTAATGCATTCAAAACTCTTCCCACCACTCTTTACAGGAGGAGTCCAGTTGCCTTACCAATGACGTAGAATCAGTAGTTTTGTCACCGGCGACACCAAAGCAATTTGGCGTTTTTGAGATCCTGGCAAGGTGCGGGAGTATTTTCCAAGTACACAAGTTTCCATGCTAATAAGGGAAGACAGATCACAATATGGTAATATCCACCTTTCAACTTCCTGCCAAAATTTGGTTATCTTAGGACACTCCCAAAACTTGTGTAAAATAGTAGCTAATTGGTCACCACAGCCAAGGCAGAATGGAGAGTCATATTTCTTTAACCTATACAACTTTGCTGGCGACAAGTATAAGTTATGCAGTAACTTAAACTGAATCTCATGGAGCCTTTCTTGCTTAACGCAAGAATATAAATCCCTCCATATTCCCTCCCAGGTTTCCTCGGGCCAGCCCAGGCCCAGGTTGGTTTCCCAATATACGGGAATAGATGATCTTTTGGGACCCAACTCTGAAATTATGTACCTATATATTCTAGAAACTGGCTTATCAAGCCCTGCCTTCCCACACAAAGTCCTAATTAAATGACTGGCAGCTTCCGACCCAGTGCCTTTGCCCAAAAAGATGCTTATGCTTTTATAAATCTGGAAAAATCACAGAAGGTCTGACGGTTGAACTTTAAACTTACCGACCAGTTCAGGTAGAGAGGAGAGACGGGCGCCCGAAAAAAAAACCAAGATATGGGATTTACCAAGGAAGTTCTGTATAAACCTAGTTATAAGCCTAGTATCTACTAATAAATTAGGATTCCTTAAAATAGGTTGGGACAAATCATACACATGAGAAATTTGCAACTTTGAGAACAATTGATGCATTGCCCTAGCATTCCAGCCCAAGGGAGTATTCTTTAGGCGTTTAGGTATTCTAGACCATGACAAATACAGACAAGACTCCAAGTCTATGTTCGCCCGATTCATTAGCTGCGGTCTAGATCTAGTCCAGGTGAGGAGAAGTCGTTTTGCCCAGACCAAAGCGCAAAACTGGCTGCGTGAACGGCAAGATAATAGGAATAAAAATCTGGGATCTGTAGCCCACCCATACTATGAGGCAACGTTAACTTTATGTAAGCCCTCCGAGGAGGTTTGCCCCTCCATAAAAACTCAGAACAAGACTTATGAAGCTGGTCAAAAAGCTTTAGGTATATATATATATTAAGGTTCCTTAATGGATAAAAATTTTGGTAAAACCATCATCTTGATTGTGTTAACTCTACCTGAAAGGTCAGGGAAGATTCTTCCACCTCTGAAGGTCAGCCCTGATCTCATCTATTAAAGGCCTAAAGTTTAAACTAAATAATCTCTCCAAATCCTTAGATATCTGGATACCCAGATAGGTTAAAGGGCCTGACTGCCATTGCAAACCTAATGTAGTACACCACACCTTATGTAAGTGCGGCGAAAGTGGAAAAACTACTGTTTTATTTCTGTTGAGTTTATAACCGGCAAATTCACTGAAGTCTGAGATTATTGACAATAGGCAGGGGAAGTGAGGTAGTACTATTGCTAATAATAGCAACAGGTCATCAGCAAAGGCGGAGATTTTGAACTCCGAGTTTCAGGCGTATTCCCTGAACTACTGGGTCATCATGAATGGCTCTTATCAGGGGCTCTAAGTATAGATTAAATAAATATGGTGATAAGGGCAACCCTGTCAGGTACCTCTCAATAAAGGAAACACGTTTGAGATTAGTTGTTACACTGGATCCTTGCGGACGGAACCTTATAGAGTATACTTACATACTGAATAAATTCTTTAGGGAAGGCGAATTTGGACAAGGTTGTAAACATAAAGCTCCACTCGACCCTATCAAAGGCCTTCTCAGCGTCTAATGACACTAGACAGGCTTCAACATCAGGGTCTTCCACCGTTGAAATCAAATAAAACAATTTTCTAAAATGATCTGCCGAGGATCGGCCTGCAACAAAACCATCTTGTTCCGGGCTCAGCAGAATATTCCACATATCTTTTAACCGGTTAGCAAGAATCTTTGCACATATCTTAATGTCCACATTTAACAAAGAAATAGGTCTGTAGTTGCTTGCTGAGTCTGGAGTTTTACCCGGCTTAGGTAGCAGTATGATCCTTGCCTCGAATAAAGAATTCTCGCTTACTCCATGACCATGCCAATAAGTATAAAGTTGAAATAGGAGGGGAATCAATTTACCCTTAAACGACTTGTAAAAGTGGGGGGTAAAGCCGTCCGGTCCCGGGCTTTATTAATTTCATGAGTCAATTGCAGTAGCAATTTCCTCATATGTAAAAGGGTTGCTAGAAATTATTTTGCCTCTATGGGTACCTGTGGAAAGGTTATTTTATCTAAAAAAGCTCTCATTTAACTTAAGCTGAAGAGCCGACTGCAGCTGACTAGAATATAGGTCTTTGTGGTATTAAGTAAAAAAACCAAAATACCTTAGGAGCCATGATTAAAGGTACTAGGGGCAGGGGTGTTTTAAAGGCAACTACCACTTTTGCTCTGACCTTTCTTTAGTGCTGCCAACAAATTACCTGACTTACTACCCCTACCTGTATAAGCTGCCTTTGATTTGGAGACTGACTTGTTTACTTTATCGTTTAGGGTGTTTTCATACCAGCTTCTCAAATTAACTAGTTCAAGCTCTTGTTCCTGAGTCCTAATTAATTCATCTATGGCCTCCAACTGCGCTATTTTTTTTAAACATTTATTAAATGAGTATCTAGTTTTGGCTTTTTTCACCGAAGCCATTCTTAATAGTTATCCTCTCCATGTTACTTTTAAAGCAGTCCATACCACATCTACTGTATCCAGGGATCCCCAATTCTCCGGTATTGAATTCCCCCAAAAAATTTGAAAACGGACTAAGGTTTGGGGATCTCTCAACAAATTGTTGTTTAAGGACCACGAATAAGATCTGGCTGGAATAGAGAGAGGAGCAAGTCCTAGTTTAATTAAAGAATGGTCTGAGATCACCCTAGGGAAAAACACCATCCCATCCACCTCAGCCAGATGACTCTTACTAATTAAAAAGTAATCTATCCTGGAAAAGGATCTGTGAATTGGAGAAAAAAATGTGAACTCCTTTGCGGCTGGATTACGGATTCTCCAGGGATCCTCTAGACCCATATCCCCTTAAATTCTAACAGGGCCAGTCAGCTGGAGAAGGTCTCAAGGACCTACCACTTGAGCGGTCTAGTTTAGTGGATTGGACTAAGTTCCAATCTCCCCAAGATGATAAAAGGTCTCTGTGGGTGTTAGTATAGTGTATAGTTGTGTAAAGAAAAGCCATTTCAGTGTTGGGGCCATATATCGAGCCCAAAACTATATCTATCCCCCCTAATTTACCTATCACTAACACGAACCTCCCTTCCAGATCAGAAATAACGTCAGTTGAAACGAATGGAACTCCCTTAGCTATTAAAACTACTACCCCTCGACTACCCATTGAACACCCTGTTCCAAAAACTTAGCTGACCCACTTTCTTTTAAAATAATGGAGATGGTCTGAAATCACATGAGTTTCCTGTAGGAAAACTATGGCTGGATCCAGATTAGCCAGATGAAACAAAATTACATTTCTCTTCCGGGTATCTCCCCTTCACATTCCATGAAAGAATATTTAATAGACTAGCCAACTTGAAAACCCAAAATCCTAGTACAAGATGCAGGCAGCTGATATCCCCCACCAAAACTCCATGCAGTATAGCCACCCCCTCCTTTAACAAAGAAATAAAGAAACCAATGGCCTACCATCTGAGTAAGCCCCTGGCCTTAAGCCCACTCCT